>OX638310.1:153363412-154613412 GCA_951812415.1 Beris morrisii
GGAAGAGGTTGGACAGATGTCGAAAATTTTTGAGATATACTCTCCGTTTCCAAATTCATATTTATTTCTTCTTCATGATTTGATAATTCTGTCAATGTGACTTCTTTTTTTTTCAAGCTCTAATTCTAACCACGTAGAATTATTAAGAAGAAGCTCCTTTTCCTTTTCAAAACCCAATGATATTCCATTTTCTACAGCTTTTAAAGCATCAAGAAAATCATTTTCGGCGTATTTAAATTTCGGAGCCATTATTTAAGAACCTAAGATATAAAAATATGTAACACAGAAATTCAAATGATATGTGTTGCATGAAACAAAGCACATTGAGCCAGTGATGAATAGTACTTATGAGCTTATGACCTAATAATGAATATATGTGCAAGTTAGCAATTGAAGTTCCTTGCATGATATTAACAAAGAAAATAATATATTCAACATTGCTCATTCTAAGCCTTATACTATAAGAAAGAATACCCCTTATTTCCTTAATGAGATATTTTAAAACTCGTATAAGCAATTTAATGTTATCTTTGACTTGCGATTTGCCTAGTGATGAATAATTGTATTCATTACTGGTTCAAACGGTATAAACTATGTCCCAGTCATGAATAACTAGAAATTAAGCTATAAAAAATGAAAAAATATATATTTACTTTAATTTGTCAATTCCTTGATAGTTAAGTTATCAGTCGCAACAGTACTGTGTCTCTGAATCCACAGTTTTAATACAGTGCACAAAGATTCCCGATTTCACTTCCTCTTAATACAATGGACAGTCAACAACTGATATTGCTTAATGTTTTGTACTTCCGTTAAGCTTGAGCCTTTTCCGAGCAATAATGTTAATACGGTAAATCGGAAGTGTAACGACTACTTCGAAAACTATTGTCAGTTTGATTTTTAATTGATGGTTTTAATAAGAATTGAACTATTTGCTTAAAATTCAAAATAAACTGACATATTATTCATTATTGGGACATTATTCATTACTGGGTCGTTTACCTTATGTCTATCCATAATTTATTAAAATTACTACAAGTCCAACTATCTCCGATAAGGTTTGGCACTCCCACTAAATCCTCTACGTAGGCTTTGTTGAATAAAAATTGAAAACAAAAATGTATGGGACGACTGCAATTGTTGCTATGGTAATGTGGCTAGTACAATGTAACAGCTCCATCAAAAAGGTGAAATTAAAGTGAAGACAATGCACTCAACTCGAGCGCTAAATCGAGACCCCCGGGGTATATTAAGCGCGTAGAATCGCTTGCTACAACTGGAAAAAAAATTTCAGAAATACGAAAATATTTTGTTCACAGTCTGCAACCGTGCTGCCTCCGTTTTCTTTTTGTTATTCATACGCGAATGTTAACTTTAAATAAATCACCTGGTTTTCACCTGCTGTCAAGATGACCAGGATCTGTAGTCTCGATCTTCAGACTTTTTTGGGACTTCAAATACAAAAATAAATGAAAATAATTTATTATTAAAAAATACACACGGCGCTAAATTTAATGCAATCAGGTAATATAATAATAAATGAACTATAATTTATATATTAGTAATTGTTTTTTTTTTATTTCAGGTCATTTTTATCCTTACCTGGCGCAAGTGTGGCAAAGTGATATCTCGAATTAAAATAGTGTACTTTAAAAAAAGTTATGTCTTGTAGTATCTGCAACAAATAAATTTTGAAATCATCTAACTAAATAAAAACAATTGCTTTTGAATAGTTAATACTTTTTGAGTAAACTCAAACAATATTTATTTATAATAATTAAAAATGCATTAATAGAGCAAAAATGTTTTAGAGATTACACTTATCATCTTAACAGCTAAGTTGTAAAAATTAAAGCACTAGGCAATGAGGAAAAAGAAATAATAGGAATTTATATAATAATTTGCCAAGGAAAAGTAAAGACTTTTTGAGTAATTTCATGTTTCGCAAATCCTGGGATGTGAAATTTGATAAAAATGAAAGTGTGCTGTTGCTATTATGTAATAATAATAAATGATAAACTTTATAATCTCCGACATTTCAACTTTATTATTTTTTATTAATAAAGTATTGCGATCGAACTAAAATTTCCAAAAAATTTGCTACCCTGAAATTTTGTATTTTCACGTTTCAGGACTAGTAAACCCCAAAAAAGCAAACAAAAATGTCTGTCTGTCCGCCGTACGGCGCAAAACCGTTTGAAGGTGCGTAGCTCTCAAACCCCTTGAGATATTATGTTGAAATTTTTATGGTAGCTAGAATGGGTGAACCCCTACGAGTGGTATCTTTTGGAGGAGTGGGGGTGTGAGAGGGGAGGAGGGGGAGCGTTTTATATGAAAAATTTTGGTGTCTAGATCTCAAGAACCGCTTATGGTCGGAGGCTGAAACTTGGAACTTATGTAGTACTATCATAGTGGACCCATTTGCAAAATGGTCGATAGGGTGCGAGTGGGTGGAAAAAAAATTCGTCTAAAACGCTTGGAAGCCGGGATTGAACCATTCTAAAATCGATATCTCCTGAACAATTGATGTCAGAAGATTGAAACTTTGTAGTTGTTTTAGGAGATACTAGGGGATTAGAAAAGGGTTAACAAATTGAAGGGGGTGGTGAGGTATGGGGGGGGGGGGTGAAAAACTTTGAATTACAATATCTTCCGACTCAATTGTGCCACGAAGATAAAATATAGTTTTTGTATATAGAATTACCAGTTGAGTCTATTGAATATAAAATAGAATATATTTTTGAAGGAGAAGGTGAAGCGCGAAAGTGGGGGGACAGCCATTTTTCAAAAAATTTAATTTTTATATCTCTAGAACCGTATCAGATCTTGAAAAACTTTACAGGAGTTAGGACAGAAATTTTGAGGGTGTGGGTGTAGGGAGTTATGGTAGGAGGGGGTGGAAATGAAGAAAAACTGATTTTAATTTCTCGAAAGCCGCAAAGGCTAGGAAGCTAATAATTGAGCTACTATAGTGACATCCCAGAAAAATAAAATTTTTGATAGGGTTAGCAAGGTACGAGGCTGGGGGGTGGTTTTTCATATCTCAGAAACGGCTTATGCTACAAAGTTCAAACTTAATACCTTAATACCTATACGTGCTAATACAGTGATTAAAACTAAAAAAAAATTATATATATGTATATAAAATTTTTTTTGTGTACAAAGATATACAATGCCCGTAAAAACGGTTTTTTCCCACATTTTCACGAATCTCGTTAAAACTTTTAGACATCTCGAGCTATCAAATCGATTTTACTTCTGTGGGCTCTTAATATAAGCGCCCGGAAACTCTTTTCCAAATTTTTCGATATCTAACCCCTAAGGGGGTGTAACGCGGTTATGTACTTTTTTACGAATTCCGACATATTTCTTAGGTCTAATGAGATATAGAAATCACTTTCACTTCTAAATGCTTTGAATATAGTCGGGGAATAATCCGATTTAAGTATTTTTTGATATTAAACCCTCCGGGGATTTAGACATTGTCCAAGTTTTGACGAATTCCGAATTTTTTTCAGGTTTAATGAGATCGAATTCACTTTCACTTCTATTGAATCATCTACGGAAAAAATAAATACGTAAATAAATAAAAAAAATCTGCCAACAGTTTGGGCGCAGCTTTATTATTTTATGGGTAGAAGTTCGAAACGTGTTTAATGCTGAGATGCGGTGTAGATTACTACGCGATTGACAACCTAAGAAATAACCAGGAGGCTATTTGGAACGTTATGTTTTAGTTTGTCAGTCGCATAGTAACTTTTACCCATAAAATATTAAAGTTGCGTCCAGACTGTTGGCAAATTTTTTCTTTATTTTCAACAATATCCGTTTCAAAAAGTCACATTCCCAATTATATATTCATCCTATTGCAGCATGGGCCACTAGGAGAGGGTAACAGTCTATCTTAAGAATAATCTACCATATGTTCAAAAGCTACGAGGAAAAAATATAAATATAAAACATACTGCAGTCACGATCGGCTGCAAGCCAATCGTATAATACTCTAGATGAATACTGAACTCCGATTTATATTGTAGTTGGGATAAAGTAGAATTACGTATGTTCATGTTGTATGTCCTTTATTAAGGACTGCCATTAGATTCAAAGTTTAATTTCATATCTTGAACTGGGTAAGTTATCGAAAAAAATATCCTTTTCGAAGGACTTTCACATGGGAGGTGCAGGAAGGACTCACTCGATTTCTTACATATTTATCCTTTTCCTTGGAACCATTTAAAAATGAACGTGTACAAAATTTCAAAATCGTAGCTTGAAGCGTTCAAAAGTTATCGGAAAATATTGTTGTACACGTGTCTTAAGGACATTTTGTATGGCAGCTACCAGAAGGAATGAAAGGATTTCGCTGATTAGTAAACTCGAACTTTGTTTTTACTCAAAACTAATTTGTACAAAATTTCTAATTCAGAGCTAAGAGATTACTTGAGTTATAGTAAGTTCCGTAAATTAAGTGAAGACGTTTTCACAGGATATTTGTATGTCAGCTACACGAAGGACTAATAGGATTTTCTTCATAATCATACATTTAGCTTCAACTATTGGAAAAATACTACGTACAAAATTTCAAAGACGTAGCTTAAACCCTTCTGAAGTTATCGGCCAATATTCTTGAAGACGTGTTTTAAGGACATTTTGTATGGCAGCTACCCGAAGGAGTAGGACGATTTTGCCCGTTAACGAACTTAGCCTTACAAATTCAACCAAACATCCAGATTCAAAATTTCAAGATCCTAGGCGAAGGCGTTCTTGAGTTATCGTGCTAACGGACAGACGGACGGACGGACGGACGGACGGACGGACGGACGTCAGGCGGATTTGAGGTTTTTGGGCGCAAATAAACAAAAAATAGTATATAACTTTTTTTCGTCCGAGGCTTGGTTCTATGCGTTACAAACTTTTCGGCTGGATTAAACTTATAATACTCTATATGATTTCATCTAGAGTATAAAAATTGGGGTTTCACACCAGAAACCCTACTGACGCCGGAAAACAACATTTAATCAAATTTGCTTCTATGGTAGCTTACCATGACAAATTCCATTCTTAAAAAATATAATTTTATAAAAATTTTCATTAGGTTTTTTTTTTGGACTTTGCCTACAATTTAGGAGTCACTTTTTTGTGTTTTTTTCTAAAACTTCGCGGACAATGAAATTGACTTTGAATAAACTTGAGTTTGTCCCAATAAAGTTATAATGTTGATTTTAGGCAGATTTCTTTTTAAATATTAAATAGTATAATATAAAGTGGAAATGTGAATAAATTTAACTTTGTCGAACTACCAGTTAACTTAATGGTTATTGCTGAAGGAATGTATCTACAAGCTCATTTGTTATTCCTTACTATGTAAAACAACTAAAACAACTTCCAAACGACATACTCGTAGATAGATATACACATAACATCTTTCCATAACATTGTTGCAGTTCACTGCAACGAAAGAGAATGGTGAAACAAATAAAGATTAAGATTTTTATACTGTAGCGTATCACAAACGCATCTTAGAAATACATCTTAATTAGCTCGAATTAACTACAATTAATTAGCCTGGGGAAAATTATGTAAACACTGCTATTACAAAGATCTATGACATTGTCTTATCATTAAACTCTTATAGTCGTCATTTGTTGCGATTTCGTTGCAAGCCACTTCATACGGGACGTTGCAAATAGTTGCAATCAAATAAATTCAGCAATTACCATTACTTCATTGCATGCTTTGGTGTGCTCCTTTCGTAATTTATTCAACCTAATTTTATGTTACGGTAAGGTGGTATTTAAAACAGATTTATAACTACTCTACACTTTGTAACTATTTTTTCACTAAAAATGTTTTATTATTTGTTTAACACTAACAATTATTGTTCAAACGAAAATTCATGCAACACTTTCGCATTCTAAATTCATTAAAACGATATCAGAAACACGACTTTTAAAATTCAACTTAAAGCGAAAAATTTCATGTACTAATTAATGGAATAATAAATTTGAATGAAAAGACCGTAAAGTGAAAATAAATTTGCTATTTCATCAGACCTAAGAGATATGATGAAATTTGTGAAAACGTATACAGCCCCTTAACACCAACTTGGGGGTTGGATTTCGCGAAACCTGTTTTCAGGTTTTACATAAAAATCGCGTAAAAGTAAAAACCAATTTCATATTTCATCAGATCTAAGAATCATGGCGGAATTCGTGAAGACAAGCCTTTCATGGCGGTTGAATAGCGAAAAGCACTGAAACCGCTTTTAAGGCGATTATTTATAAAGCCCATTGAAGTAAAACCTTGTTCGGTATCTAATCAGACCTAAGGGATATGGCGAAATTCGTGAAAATGTAAACAACCTCGTCATTTTTTCAAGTTAAAGGGTTGAATTTATAAAAATTCTTGAAACTGTTTCTAGGTATTTATCTTAAGAACCAGTAGAAGTATAAATAATTCAATATATCGGAACTCCTATATGTCGAAATCCCGAAAAATTATGTTTTTAGAACATGCCACCGCTTTAGCTCTACGTGAAATCCAAATTTCAGTTATCTATCATTAATGGTTCGTGAAATATAAAAACCGAAATTTGTCACCCTAAGCAGCAAAATTATTTTTTTTTATCAGTTGTAAGTCTATTAGGCTCTACTTGTGTATAAATATCTAGAACTAATCTTAAGCAATTCTTGAGATAGTATACGCTATTTTTTTTTAGAACAATTTTTATCCATCACTTCCATGCTTAACGCCCCCTTGTAAAATTTTATATTAGCATACTGCCCGTACATTTATATATCTATAAAAACTAAGTTTCATGTTATTGGCATAATTTGTTCGCGAGACGTTGCAATCCAAAGACACTACCACCCTTAACATTTTTGATTTTAATATACATAGAGTTTCAGCTTTGTAGCATAAACCGTTCAGGAGATATGCATTTTAGAATGTCTTGATTCCAGCTTTCGAGCGTTTCGGACGCATTTCTCGATCTTCACTTCCGTACCCCTTCACCCAAGTTTTTTTTTCTGCAAATGGCTCCACCATCATAGATATGTATAAGTCCCAACGTTCACCTTCCAATCGTTAGCGGTTCCTGAGATATGTAAAAAAAGGTTGACTCATTGCATTTTAATTCGAGATATTAAGCATTAAAAAACACATCGGTAACTCAAAATGAACAAATAAAAAAGTTTAACAAGGAAACAATGTTAAATCACTGCGAATCATGGAAGGAAGAATAATAACAAAACCACTCGAAATATTCTTCCGCTATTGTCTATCTAAAATTCATAACATGTTAATTATTATTATGATCAAAATCTGAAATTATGTGCATAAAGAATTTACCTTGATTTTTCATATTTCATTTCCCATAAAATAAATTTATGCGACTTGTGCAAAAGTTAAGTAGTTCGATTAAACACAACGCACAAAACTGTTTTAGTTTAAACATTTTTGCTCTTAAAATAATAATATATCTTTCTAGGGAAACACTATGAACTTCAGATCAAATCAATACACCCATACACATCTAGCTATTATTCGAAATTATTTGTAAACTTTTATGATTATTGTTATTTTTCATCAGCTTAAATATTATTGCTGCTCGTGTCCACAAAATTAAAAAAAAAAACTGGTTATCTAATAAGTCTGAAAATGATTCAGGCTGCGATTTCAGGCCGGTTAATGACCAATCCGAATTTGGTCGATAACAACTTGTTATTGTTGGTCGTAAGATACATGACATTTAGATTAGTTTGAAACCGCTTTGCATAGATATAAAGTTGTAGCGTCGAAGCTATTCTTTTTTAGCTAGATCCCTCTTGAAAAAACCTGAGAACGATTTTGCTATGGATTAGATAAAGTGACAATAAGTAGACTGCCTCGCGCCGAATAATTTCGAATCAAGTCTATGCTAGAAACTGTTTACGGAAGTCTAGTGGTTCCTTCGGAAAACAGCAAATACTGTTGTTGGTATTGTCGACATAAGGGTCAACATATTTGTACTGAAAATATTAAAATTTGAACAAGGAAGAGAAAGTCCTAGAGAATATTTATGAAGCAGTCCCTTCTTAAAAAAAAATTCAAGAAATTATGTTAAGCGGCAAATACACGATACAACAGTTGTACCGACGTGTGTTGTTGCGATATCTGTCCAACGGTTGTATGTACGGTGCAGATGATACAATTTGTTAAAAATATTCTTGCATGCGACCGCAGGTTTTCGGTTGAGAGCGTACAACCGTGCGATATCGGTGCAACCGTCGTTTATAAGCGCATATACGTCGCATACAACGATAAATTGGGCCAACAATTGGTACAACCGTTGTATCGTGTATTTGCCGCTATAGATCTGAACGAATGAGAAATTACATACTACAACAACCATATAGACCGATATGTTCAATTATTCTTGGATATACTTAGAGGAAATCAGACCGAAACATTGCAATTTGCTTTAAATTAATTTTTTATTCACAAAGAATTGGTCGAGTACATCAACTGCAGAACACTTGGAAACACACGATCACTCCAACCAGGCCCGGTTTGACGAGGTGTCGAGAATTCGGGGTTATATATATTAGGGATGTTACGGAGCTTCGACTCCGACTCAGAAAGGTCGGAACTTCCGATTTATTTTAACCTCCGACTTCGACTTCGGCTCCGATAATTTTGAATCGGAGGTTATAACGAAGATTGAAACGCAGCGAGCGACCGCGGCCAGAACGTCTTAGTTTTTATAGATTGTTTTATGTATTTAAAAGAAGTTGTATGAAGGAAGGTACGAACGAGCGCCGTTTACATTTCAATACATGTATCCGGTTTAGTCCACTTCAGGCGGCCATTCCTCTTATAGGACAGGACCAATGCCTAAAGTGTGATTTATTTATTTATTTACAGGATGTGGTTCTATTATGAATAATGGGAATCCATTAATATTTTGGCCAAGCCCAGGGGCAAACGGTACGTCGGTTACATTTGTTTTATAGTTAATTTATGTGACTTAAGTAATAATATAAAAGTTAGTATGCTAATAAAAAGAAAGAAAAAGGTGGAAGTAACAAGATAACTAGAGCATAGGCAATAGAATAATTAAGGAATGAATTCAACTTACATATCTAATAAAAACTTAATCTAGCTTGTAAATTCAACATAGCAGCATTGAAAGACAATTCATAAGTAATAGTAATAGATGAGTAGTAAGTAAAGAAATATAGTATGCAAAATTAGGCAAGCACAAAATTTAGTAAATAGAATAAGCAATATATAAAAAATATAAAAAGAAGCCTAAAGTGTGATTTGCTATATAGTTCGCCTTGTTAATCATGTCTTGTTTCTTTAAAAAAAAGCCTGCCTTTAAGTTAACACCTAACACATCTGTCTTCTACTCCGCCTCCGCTTCCGGCTCCGACTGCGATAAATCAGATTTAAAACCTCCGGCTCCGACTCCGGTTTTGGTATACCCACCTCCGTAACATCCCTAATATATATCCATAAATAATTTTCTCTAGTAGAATTAAATATTCCTTTCATTAAATCCTGTGTAACTTCTGATATCGGGTACTGACGTGACAGAATATAAGAATTTTGAAGAATAATATTTTCAAGATCTTTGTGGTTGGGTGGGGTCTGAATTCACGAGCCATAAACTATTTTTATACCATATACTGTACACCCAAAGTTACTCTCCCCTAAATAACATTATCATCCCCATCAACCCAAAAGAATATTCTGCCGCTGGCCGTGACTTCAACCACTATTATAATGCTTTACTTGTAAATTTAGAGGTTCCAAGTTTCAAATTTCTAGTATTAATCGTGTGTAAGTCTTATAAACCTGAAACCTAAGTTCTAACATTCATGGTCAAAACGCATCCTTTATCCTACATCTCAATTTCCTTCTTTGTATTCGTTGAACAATATCATGTGGCGCATCCCTGGCTCTATTCCAGGACTGCCAATATTTGCCTTTATTCATCACGCTTACGCATTTTGCATTTGCTGTTGTTATACAACTCCTGGATGAACTTACCTAGCCGCTCTAGGATTTCGCACAATTCTCAAGTTCGCAAACTAGTAAGAAGGTTTTCTGCTGTTTTGTGTGGGGTCATTCCATCAAGAATCGCCAAAAATTACGAAATTTGTGACCTTACCATTGCCGATTCTCTTGAAATTATTAAAGAACTAAACTAGCTTAAATTTATGATTTCTAGAGCTGCCCATATGTCAAGCATAATAAAATTAAGTCCTCGTTACATACGAGTAAGTAATTAAAATAATTGTAATTTTTCTATAAAATAATTGAGATCCACTGATGTTCTTAAATTTTTTTAACTCTGATCTCCTTGAGATCCCGAGTTGATTTTTTGTTATTTTTTGAAAAACAGTAGGTATAAAATATAAAATATAAAAAAATAAAAAAAATTCAAAATACGCATTTTGAGATATTCAAGGATAAAGGACAAAATCGTTATCCTTGAAAAAAACTTTCAAGGATAACTTTTATTCGTTTTTTTTTATATTGCGACAGTTTTTAAACAACAATCTTTAAAATAAGCCCTACTTTATTATTCTATGATAAAAATTACCATAGATAAGAATTTTCAAAGAGGACTCGGACTTCGGACACTATTTTTGCGAAATCTGTAACATACTATAACCAACAATCCCGGCCCAATTCCTAATCTTCCTTCCCATTCCTAAAACTGATTAAGTTTGGTATCCCCTTTCTTCACCACAATTCCTTCCTACTCTCCTCTCCTTCGTACCAAAAACACGGAAAAATATTTGACAGAACAATACCGTGGCCAATTGGGCTCAGTTTGTTCTTAAAAATTAGCCAAAAACAGCCGTCAGCTGTGGGCGCCGTTGGCAAAAAACCGTGGCCAGAAAGGATGCTCAGATTGCCATGGTGCAGTGGGATCACAGCGGACCCATCTAGCGGTTTATGTGCTAGCTATCTCTGCCCACCTAACCTAAACTAACTATAACTAACTAAAAAAATCTGCCAAAAGTCTGGGATCAACTTTATTATTTTCGGGCAGAAGTCCGGAACGCGTTTAATTCTGAGACGCGGTCTAGGGTACTATGTGACTGAAAACCTAAAAAAGGTTCGGGAAGCGGTTAAAATGGGGTCGCGCTAGAATACTTAAACGCCGCTATTACATATAATATATGAATTACATAATTGGGTCATACTACGGGAAGAGGTCTAAGTCATTGTATAATATCAGTTTATACGCGATTATGAGGTTTTTCGTGATTAGGTTTTTGGCCATTACATGAAATCGGAAATGCATTTGTAGGCGATTATATAAAAAGTCTGTGGAAGTGAAAACCAATCTGATATCTCATCAATCTTAAGAAATATTTCGAAAGCCTTACGTCCTATTAAAGTTGAATATCTAAAAATACTGAAATCAACTCTTGAAGATTATGTAGGAAGCCTTAGGAAGTAAAAATGAATTTCATATCTCATTAGAACTAAGAAATATGTAGGAATTTGTGAAAACATATGCAACCCCCTTGCACCCACTTTGGGGTTGAATATCAAAAAATCCTGAAATAAGTTTTTAGATATATGTAAGGAAAGTTCGAGGAAGTAAAAACCAATCCCATGTCTTATCACTCCTAAGAAATATGACGAAATTCGTGAAAACGTGTTCCACCCGTTAGGGGTTGAAAAAGGAAAAAACTTGAAAACAAGTTTTAGGTGATTATTAAACAAGTCCGTGGAAGTAAAAAGTTATTCGATATCTAATCAGACCGGGGGGATATGGCTGAATTCGTGAAAATGTATACAACCCTTTTACACAACCGTGGGGGTCGAATTTCAAAAAATCCTGAAAACGGTTTTTAGGTATTTATATGACGAATCAGTACTATAAAAATGAATTCAATATTTGGAAACACCTAATATAAATATGACGAAAATAGTGAAAATATATGCCTTCCATTTTTACTGATCATTTTTTTTGCCCCCCCTCCGTACGTCAATAGATATTTGAAATTTTTTTTAATCTAAATTACTTTTCTAGTTGACTTACATATACGTACCGAGTTTTAACTTTCTAGTATAAGCCGTTCTAAAGTTAAGAAAAACACCCTCCACCCCCGTACCATACTACCCCTATACAATATTATATTTTTTCAACATGCTACTATTATAGTTCTATCCAAATACCAAGTTCCAGCTATATATCATTATAGGTTCTCGAGATATAAAAATCGCAACTTATTCTTCTTCACCCTTCCCCACCCACACCCTCTACACCCACACCCCCAAATTTTTTTTCCGCTAGAGGTCTATTGGGCCTACTTCTGGTAAAAATTCTAAGCATCTATCTTACACTGTTCTTGAGATATGAGACGTGATTTTTTAGAAAAATTCTTATCCCCTCCACTTCTATACTCCACCGCCTCCATAAAAATGTTTACTTTCAGCAATCTTTATTTGTCAACCTTAATACAGAAACCAAATTTTATTTGTCTAGTGTAATTGGTTCGTGAGATATCGTAATCTTAAAATTTTTCGACCCCCACCTCCGTACGTCCCTGACCCCTCTCAAAAATTTGTTTCCGATCTATTCTCCTAGTATACCCACAGATGTTCATCAAGTTTTAATTTCGTGACATTAACCGTTTAGGAGATATGGATTTTAGAATGTCTAAATCTCGGCTTTCGAGCGTTTCGGACGCATTATTATTCCCCTCCTCCCACACCCCTTTACCCATATCAGCAATATTTTTGCAAATGGGTCCACTATTGAAGCTCTATATAAATTCCAAGTTTCAGCCTCCTAGCCTAAGCGGCTACTGAGATCTAGAAACCAAAATTTTTCGTCTAAAACGCTTCCTTCACCTCCCCCTCACACCCCTACCACTCAAAAGGTGGTGGGGGTCTGCTCAGTCTACCAACAATACGGCGGATGGCGGACGTCGCACAGACGGACTGACATTTTTTTTTTGCTTTTTTGGTGTCTATTAGTCATGAAACGTGGAAAAAAAATTTTCAGGGTAGCAAATTTTTTTTTTTTTAAAAATCGATAGCAATACTTTATTATTAAAATAATAAAGTAAAGTGATAATAACTGTTAAAGAAATATATTTCCCAATAAATTCTGTATGTTAATTTTATCGCCTATACGTAATTCATTAAAAATGTGGGCGTCTTATTATCTAATGAGAAGCAGGTGTCAATCTGAAGAGCTAAGGGCGATTGATCAAATAAAGTAGTAGTAAAGTAGATATGCTAATCATTCTCGCATTTATAAATAATTTTCGATTTAAATTCAAATGACGGAGTCAAACTGTTCAGTATGGATAGTGTTTTGTATGTACTTGGAATTTGAATAGTTATTTCTTTATTAGTTAATTTTAGTAATTGCAATGTTGACGTCTTTTAACAAAAGAATTCTTTGTGTTTACAATTATTGATTTTATAGTATGGCAATGATTTACAATTTTAACTTCAAATTTAATTTCGTCAATCAATTTATTTATTGAATCGGACGGTACACTCCATTATTTAAATTGAAGTAAATCTTCATCAATCTAAAGAAAAAGTGTATGTTGAAGCCCTCAGAATTTACATACAAAAGGGGTTGTTGATGCAATTAATCAAAGAATGCTATAATGGCATTAAATTAATTACACTATTATTTCTCATACTTTCATATCGTACATAAAATTTACTTTAAGAATTCTGTAATTTGTATTACGTTGGTTAAAATATTTCAATATTAATTTGCATATAAATATAAATGCAATTTACTAGTTATATCCCATTAATATCAGATGGATAAACTTATTGCTAATAACAAGTAAAATGTTACGCTAACGAAAGGTAAATAATACAAACTCATATAAAGCACATTTGAAATTCGAAAATTATGCAAAGTAGCATTGCTGAAATAAAGTAGTACAAGCTTATTTAAATTTAAATTGTATTGATATGATGCAAAATGTGGTACTGGTAATAACTTTTATTGTTTTACATTAGTATAGTTTTTTTTTCCCACGTAAAATTTAATTTGAATTCAAAATGTAAACAAGACTCAAGTGCTCTATTTCATTTAGGAAAGGACAGAATAATGTGCAGTAGAAAATTATAATAAATGAAAGCAAGAAAAAATACTTTATTATTAAAATAATAATGTAAAATAGGAATAAGGGAGGAGGTTAGAGGTCGAACGCCTTGCACAACACTCAGTATCGAGCGTATAAGATAAGGAAGGAATTAATTTTCAGTGTACGGCCGGAAGGGACTTAAGGTGATGTTTTAAATTTTCGTTATTTCTAGGTTTATGTGCAAAAATTTTGAAACTTATAAATAAATCTGTCAGCGATTTCTTTCTGTCAGATTGTTTGTGCCATAATATTTGGAAATTTGAATAACGTAGCAACAACATCTTTACATCGCTTTTACGGTTTATTGATATGAAGGCTTAATATTTAGTATTCGAATATATTTAAAATTAATAAATAATTTTTTCTGTTCATTTTCATTTCATTAAGAACAAAACTAGTAAATACTAAATAAAGTTGAATTCTGTTGAGTTAATGCAAAAAGTATTATTGTATTGGTTGACATCAACAACTGTTAGTTTTCCAATTTCTCATTCTTTAAATATATTTTTTACTTTTAAGTTAAGAATGATCACAGTAGGCGTTGGTAACGGGGTAAAACAGTAAATTAAGGAAAAATCTTCAGCAATACCAGCTGTTGTAAGGGTGTTTCGGATAGTAGGCATGATACACCATCTGATGAGTCCATGCCATCTAATGACGAAAGAGCTCCTTCGGACCTAGTTCAACCCGGTTTTAAAAAACTGAAGAGAAGATTTTTCAACTGTCATGACCTCAATGGCAGCGATTGATCCCTGACGAGCTTTCGTGTTGGTGTTTCGCACTGAAAGATGCACTGTCCAACCAAATGGACAGATGATGTACTGTCTAACCAACAACTTGTGTATCAATGGAGTGGAAGGTGAAGACCACATAAAGATTTTAGGGATCATCTTCAATAAATCCCATCGCTCGAACGAACATTTAAGACTTTTACAACAGAAGCTTCGAAAAGTCAATCAGTTAAAGCGCACTATCGCTGGTCACACGTTTGGTCCATCAATTAAGGCTTCGAAGGAAATTGCAAGATCCCTAACGGAAGGCATACTTAACTATGGAATAGTCCTCTATGATACAGCTAAGAAAACGCACCTAACAAAAATTCAAGTTGCTTTGAACGCAGTACATAGAACAGCAATGGGAACCCTCAGGTCGACCCCAATATCATCCTTGAGAATAGAAAGTGGAACTTTACCGTTAGATCTATATATCAAGAAACATCAGCTAGAATAAGTAGCCAAAAATCTTACTAATCCTTACAAACCCTATCATGCCACTCTTAGGAACCTAATTGATAATCCAGCATATGGTCACTTCCAGTCCTGCCTTCAAAAGCGATTTCTATCTTAGCATACCAGTGCCACAATTACTTCCCTGTCCTCAGCTCCCCTACCCACTTCTGCAAGAGAACCGAAACTTCATCATGTAGGCCTTCAGCAGCTTGAAGAGAGGAACCACTAGCCACTTACAATATAATGTTAAGCACAGAGAAATTCTAACCGACTTAACAGGAAAACGGTTCATATATACAGATGTGTCAAAAACTTCTCTCGCTATCACGTATGCAGTTGAATACAAACCCAGTGCCAAGTTATTCCTAACTCTAGAATCTGTCCACCTAAATAGTTCTGCAGATGTCCAAACAGTTGAAATATGGGCAATCTTAATCTTTCTGGATTTACCTGGACTGACCATAATTTTTTCCGACTCAAAATCCTCCATTGATGCTATTTCTAACAGGAAAAATCAGAACTATATTCCAACACAGCTAAGAAACCTCTTAGCCTCTCAAAAGGACATAGCACTCTGTTGGATTCCAGGGCAATACCATTGCAGACGAAACTGCAGAAAGATTATCAAGACTCCCTCAAAATTGGGATGGTATCATTCCCCTTCCGAAAATTTTTTGATAACCCAGGCCCGAATAATTATCCAGGAAGAAAATGCTGCAAGCTGGGTCCATAGCACAAGCTTTCTAAAGTCTCACTTGTCACAGATTTTATATCCAGTCTACGACTCCACCATGCTTCGGAGATTAGCCACAGTACTAGTGAGATTAAGACTAGGCCACACGTGGCTGACCAAAGGACACCTAATTTTGAAAAAAGATCCACCATCAACCACTGTCAAAATAGGCTTACCACAAAGCACATCCTCGAAGAATGCCCAGAAACTTCATCCTTCTTTCAACATCACATTCCCCCCTTAGAATTCCTTTTAAGCCCAGCGCAAACCTCAAACTCTCCCCTCTTTCAACTCCTCTACCATTTAAATATTTTAAATCCAATTTAATCGATTTATTTTTATTTACCTTAATATGTACAAATATGAAAATTAAGAAATAATGTATTATAAAAAAAAAAGTTTTGTGTAAATCAGCGCCTATCTAGCTCTGTCTAATCTTTTAGGCTGTAGCTCAGAAAAATAAATAAATTAATAAATTTAATTTTCAATCCAATTTTTACTTGAAATTTCTAGTATATTTAATTTTTCAAGTAAAAGTACACATTTCAATCACTTTTACACGAAACTACCGGTATTAGTAAATTATTCATGTACTTTTCAACTGAACCGTAAAATTTACATGAAGAGGTTCACAAAATTACGCAACATTTCGTGTAAAATGTACTACATTTATATATGAATTGAAAATTACGTTCTTTTTCGTGTAATTCTACTTATTGTACGATGAAAAACATGTAATATGTGAAACCACGAAATTGGACGCTTCGTTCAATTTTGTTTTCTACTGAAATGAAAATGAAACACCTTCGGTGGCGCTGTGGCTACGCGCGCCAAACCTACGCAGCAAAACCAAAATTGATCGGGGGTTCGATTCCTACCTATAGCCAAGGGTTTTATTTAGAGTAAGTAAGTAAGAAATAATATTAGAAGTAGAAATAAATGTATCTTGAAGAGTGTAAATTCAAGAGAATATCCAGTAAATTTGCTGCTTTCGAAGTATAATTTTATTGATTGCAAATTGAAATTTACTGACCGATAATTGAAAATTACATTCAAATTGACTATTACATCCCAATGTAAATTTACTTGAAAAGGTGTGGCATATTTACCTAATATCCAAAAGATGTAAAATTCAATGGATTTTTGTTACTGTGTATGTACGTAGTTTTACAATAAAAATGTTTTTATAGTAAGTTCTTTATTAGCAAAATTTAAATTCTAGAATTGCAATTGCAAATTGTTATTTGTAAATACTTTGTTATTTAAAAATAATAAAGTAAACTATGTAAAAAAATTAACAACTACAGTTCAATATTATGCATGTTTTCAGCAAATGAACATTTTTCTCGTGTCGGAAGAAAACAAATCTCCGACTTTTTGCAAACTCGTATTTTTGGCGACTGTTTGTGAGAGCTTTTCGTGCCCCAACCAGAAGCGGTAAGTTCAAAAGGTTTCGATGGTTTTGCAAATTGAGTCCGATTAGTGGAAACACTCAAGTTGTGTTTTTGTTCAGTTCCTGTTTTTGGTTAGAAATTGGTGAATTTAGGTGAATTATCAGAACTTACACTTTAAACAATTCGATTGATCTAACTTTGTTCGCTCAGTTGAAGCGGTTTCAATAAAAAAAATCTGCCAATGGTCTGTGCGAAACTTTATTATTTTTCGGGTCAAAGTTCGGGAGCGGTTAAAGTCGGAGTGTATCATGAGTTGCTTCGAGATTATTAGATTTCTTGGAAAAATATTTTGGTTCTTAATATAAAAATATTTAAAATAGAGATTTTTAACCGATTAAACATTGAAAAAGTCCGTGTAGACTATTCGAATTCCAGTATATTATGTACACTAAAAGCCCATAGAAGCAAAAACGAATTTGTTGCCTTATCAGAATTAAGAGATATGGCGAATTGTTAAAACGTATACAAACCCATTACTTCCACTTGGGGTTTGAATTTCGAAAAAAACGTAAGCAAACCCTTCACACCACCTTGGTTCTGGAAATTCGAAAAATCGTGAATTGGTTGGCCGTAATAATCAATTTTATATCTCATCAGAACTAAGGAATGGCAAAAATTGTGAAAACATATACAAACCCTTGGGGGTTGATTATCCAAAAATTAAGAAATGGGTTTGTAGGCGATTATATAAAAAGTCTGTGGAAATGAAAAGCGATCTAATATCTCATCGAACCTAAGAAATATGTCGAAACATTGAAAAGCATACAACCCCCTTACACCCATTAGGATTGAATATCTAAAATACTGAAAATGACTTTTTGGCTTTTTTATATAGGAAACCATAGGAAGTAAAAATGAATTCGATATATCATCAGATATGCTACCTCGTTACACCCACTTGGGAGTTGAATATCCAAAAATTCTGAAAGGAGTTAATAAATAAATATGAAGACAGCACGAGATAGTAGGAACCAATTCAATTTCTTATCACTTCTAAAAGAAATGACGGAACTCGTGAAAACGTGTTCAACCCGTTTATACCCTCTTAGGGGCTGAAAAAAATTTAAAAACAAGTTTTAGGTGATTGTTACGCAAGCACGTGAAAGTGAAAAGATATTCGATATCTGATAAGACGTGGGGATATACATAGTAGAATTCGTGAAAAAGTTTACAACCCTCTTTGCACCGCCTTAGGGGTCGAATTTTAAAAAATCCTGAAAACGCTTTCTAGGTATTTATATGAAGAATCCGTAGAATAAAAATGAATTCAATATTTGGGAAGACCTAATAGATATGACGAAAACCGTGAAAATATATGCATTCTATTTACACTGATAATTTTGTTTGCCCCCCCTCCGAACGCCAATGGATATTTGAAATTTTTTTTTATTTAAATTAGTTTTCTAGTTGATTTACATAAACGTACCGAGTTTCAACTTTGTATCATAAGCCGTTCTATAGATAGGAAAAACACCCCCCACCCCCGTACCATACTACCCCTATAAAAAATTATATTTTTCCAAGATGCTACTAATATAGCTCTATCTAAATACCAAGTTTCAGCTTTATATCATTATAGGTTCTCGAGATAGAAAAATCTGAACTTTTTCCTTTTCACCCTCCCCCACCCTCACCCTCTACACCCACACTTCCAAAATTTTGTTTTCAGCTAGTGGTCTATTAGGCCTACTTCTGGTAAAAATTTTAAGTATCTATCTTATACCGTTCTTGAGATATGAGACGTGATTTTTTAGAAAAATTCTTATCCCCTCCACTTTCATGCTCCACCGCCCCCGTAAAAAATTTTACTTTCAGCAAACTTTATTTGTCAACCTTTATAAGGAAACCAAATTTTATTTGTCTAGTGCAATTGGTTCGTGAGATATCGTAATCTAAAGTTTTTTAGCCCCCACCCCCGTACGCCACTGCCCCCACTCAAATTTTTGTTTCCGCTCTATTCTCCTAGTACACCTACAGATACTCATTAAGTTTCAATTTTGTGACATTAACCGTTTAGGAGATATGGATTTTAGAAAGTGTCGATCTCACCTATTTTGCGTTTCGGACGCATTATTTTTCCCCCCACTCCCAAACCCCTTCACCTATATCGGCAAGTTTTTTGCAAATGGATCCACTACTAAAGCTTTATATAAATTTCAAATTTCAGCTTGCTAGCATAAGCGGTTGCTGAGATCTAGAAACCAAAATTTTCCGTCTAAAACACTTCCCCCTCACACCCCCATCCCTCCAAATTTGGCCACTTCAAGGGGACTACCCAGTCTATTCATCAAAAAAATTTCAATTTAATAGCTCAAAGGGTTTGGGAGCTACGAGCTTTCAAACGATTTTGCGTACAGCGGTCGACGTACGGCGTACGGCGTACGGCGGACAGACGGACTGAAATTTTTTTTTGCTTTTTTCGTGTGTACTCGTCATGAAACGTGAAAAAAAAAATTTTGAGGGTAGCAAATTTTTTTTTTTAAAAAATCGAAAACAATACTGTATTATTAAAATAATAAAGTAAAACAATAAAACGGCGACAAAACAGTTTAGTTGAAATAGAGTTTTGGATTTGTTCGAGTTTCGTTTCTGTTTTCTGTGTTTTCAAAATCATAAACAAAACCAAAACTCAAGAACTCCGTTTGGTGGAAGGCCGGCATTGGTAGGGTAAAAGTTTCAATATAAAACAACATAAACACTGCGGTTTTTGTGATTACTTTTTCTCAAAGATAGTAGGCAACAACTTTTCGAACATATTTTGCAGCTGTAATCTCACTGTGCTTGCAGCTGTAATCTCACAGTTCTAAACAAGCCTACTATCGTGCTACTTTGTTCTGGATGAATGGCGCAAAAAACACGCCTATTAATGTCTTATTTCGTATTATTGTTTGTAGTAGTCTGATAAAAGTAGAGCGGCATCTCTTTTGTGCAATTTTTCCGAACTAGTTTTTAAATCATGAAATAAACTCTGAACAATTTAATAATAACTTACGAGTTTTTACTGTTTAGCTTGAGACATACTTGTCTAACATTCATCACTAGTAAGTACACAATTGCAAGAAAAACTTCCGAAGGAGCAAGGACCTGAAAACGTTGAATAAGTCATCTAAGAAATAAAAAAAATATAAACACATTTGTTCGTGTAAAATATTTAATTGCAACTTGATTTTGATCGGAAATCAAGATATGATTTCATTGTGCTATTTTCAGTTAGTATCTATAAAAGTCAGCTAAAAAAACTTGTGGTATCCAAATAATTTTTATGTAATAACAAAGTTCTAAAGGATATATTTTTTTTAAAAAGAAATATAGTATAATATCACTCACAATTTATAGTGTAAAACATGTTGGCTTTGCAGCTGCACAGACTGAAATGCTTCTGTGGTTTAGTAGAGAAAAAGGTAGTTAATTGAAGAATTCAAAGTGGGGTTCCCCCTGCAAATTACTAGATGAATGTCGAACGATTTTTATAGCAACTCTACAGCCAGTTTTGGGAGTCCCATAATACCGATTATTTAGTTGTTCCGCATGTCATATTTTCGGCCTCTACTTGTCAAAATATTGTTATGTTTTCGGTAGGTACACTGCACCTTCTATTAGTTGATTTTACAATCTTTAACCTTCAAATGAAGTACAAGTAGATCCTCCTCATATCTTCAATTTATAAACTACCAAAATCTTAAATAACTTATCGCTCTGAAAGATGAATTAAACAAAAAAATCTATAGTATGTATTCGTTATGTAGGTTAACAATTATAGATATCAGTTAAGATGTGACAACAAGCTACTTAAGAAAATAACTGAAATCCAAATTTGCAATACGCTTGCTTGCGGCTCGTGTTACACAACAATTGCATGATTCGGCATTATTAAAAAAATAGCGTCTATATTTATGAAAAACAGGAAAAAATCACTGTGAACTTGAGAATATTTCAGTTTCTTATTTTCTTAACATAATAAAAAAAAGATTAAGCATGTAGTTTGTTTTTTTGCGAAAAGGTATGAGAAGTGGTTTTATTTTTGGTGTGCATCGTAGCGCATTGTTTGCAAGTTTCTGGCTTAAGTCTTTCGATTTTCTGCACTGTTGGCGACAGAAGATTAAGATGGTGTGGCCGGACAACATATTTAATTTTCAATACTGGTTGCCAAAAAAAACAATTGACGGTTGATTGATTTCTGAGATTGCCTTAAAATTGAAGTTTTTTAGCTATCGTGAACTTGACATGAAATGACTGTGCTTAGTGCGAGCTGGCCAGTTCGAAGCCATGATAAAAAGTTAAGTAAACGACTGAATGGATTTACATTAGTGGTGAGTGGTGATTAATTTTGGAAACAATGAAATATTATGATATATGATACTAATCAGTGCTTTGCTCTTTTTTACTTGTTTAACCGAGTTTTATGCAGTTTTGTACTGATTTCACCTTTCTATTTAGACTGACTGCTATGCGGCAGGTATAGGTGGCTGCAAACGCGAGGCATTTGTTCCACCACTGAAGAAGTGATGCAATGACGGCGCACCAATTCACTTTTTTTTTTGGTCTCTTTACAAAAGTCGTGGCGGACGTTATTGTTCCGTAGAAGACATTTCAGGAAAATTTAGTAATTTTGTTTGGGGTTTTTTTTTTTTGCACGAAAATTGACTCTCATTGTTGGTAATTATCATACACAGGTGGACTGAAAATTGGAATTTTGTGATCCATCTAATTTAGTAGTATAAATACAAGGTGGATGGATGCTAGGAGGTATCAGTTACTATCTTACAGTCAAAGTTTAAAGATGAAAGTATTCGTTTGCTTGATGGCCGTTATGGCTGCTGCTTCAGCAGGACACTTGGGCGGTGGATCCATTGGAGGATACGGCGGCGGTGGTGGTGGTGGTTTCGGAGGTGGCGGTGGACACGGAGGATACAGCGGCGGCTCCATAGGATATGGTGGTGGTGGCTCCGGAGGCGGCGGATTCGGAGGTGGCCATGGAGGTTACAGCGGCGGTTCCATTGGAGGCTTTGGCGGTGGCGGCCATGGTGGTGGTTCCTTAGGAGGAGGATTCGGAGGTGGACACGGAGGATATGGTGGTGGTGGTTCAATCGGAGGATTCGGCGGTGGTGGTCATGGAGGATTTGGTGGCGGTGGACTTGGTGGTGGATTCGGTGGCGGTCACGGCGGTGGCTCCATAAAGGTAATCAAAGTTGTTGTACCAAGTAGCGGCGGTGGATACGGAGGTGGCAGCGGATTCGGCGGTGGTCATGGTGGTGGATTTGGAGGTGGACTCGGAGGTGGTTTCGGTGGTGGACATGGTGGATCCTTCGGCGGTGGTCTCGGCGGCGGTGGTCTCGGCGGAGGACATGGTGGATCTTTCGGTGGCGGATATGGTGGAAGCAGCGGAGGCGGCTATGGAGGAAGCAGCGGTGGTTACGGCAAAGGCTGGTAAAAATACCTAGTGACAATTTTGTGTCTGTGATGAAGTTCTGAGAATGTCTCTAACTATGTTTTGTTACGCAATGCGAATATTTTCTATCAAAAATTTTGTAATAAAAACTAAAAAAAAGTCATATCTTTTTCAAAGTTCAAATGTAAATATTATTCATGGAGTTTTCAGCCAAAAGTGAAAGTGCATTCTATGCAGTTTATGCAGACCTAATACGTAAGACAATCGATTTGTTTGAGTGGAAACAAATGAACCAAAGTTTAAATAAGTATCGAAAAAATATAGTGCTTCAAGTGTAAGTGGAACGCAAACTTTTTGATTTACTTCTCAAGATATCCAGGATAGTGGCCGGTCAAAACTGAAAAACATGGAGAAATGCTATTTTAGATAGTACTGTTTTCAAAATAACTTTGTCCAGTACTGAATCTTGATAAGAGCATTCATTTCATATTCAAAATTCAAATTCAATCAATATTTACTATTTTTTTCTTATGCCTACCATTTTATAATTTATAATGTAGAGAACAGATAACTTAATATCTCCACAACTATATTAAAACTACTTAAGCACAGCAAAAGCATCTACGAGTAATTGACATAAATTCCAGGAAAAAATGTCCACAAAACTCTTGTGTAGTGAACTTAAAAACTAACTCACAAAGTAACTTAAATTAAAAGTAAGAAAAGATAAATAATTAATTTCATATTATTTTAAAAGTAAAAATCTGCCAATGGTCTGGGCGAAACTTTATTATTTTTCGGGTCCAAGTTCGGGAGCGGTCAAAGTCGGAGTATATAATCAGTAGTTTCGAGATTATGACGTTTCTTGGAAAGTTAATTTTGTTCTTAAGATAAAAATATTTGAAATAGAGACTGTAATTTAAAATAGACATTGAAAAAGGAAGCGTAGATAATTCAAATTTCGGTATATTATAATAACCAATTTTATATCTCATCAGAACTAAGGGATGACAAAAATTGTGAAAACATATGCAAACCCTTGGGGGTTGAATATCCAAAAATTGAGAAATGGGTTTGTAGGCGATTATATAAAAAGTCTGTGGAAGTAAAAAGCGATCTAATATCTCATAAAACCTATGAAATATTTCGAAGCTTTGAAAAGCATGCAACCCCCTTACACCTATTATGATTGAATATCTAAAAATACTGAAATTGACCTTTTGGCGCTTATATAGGAAACCTTTGGAAGTAAAAATGAATTCGATATATCATCAGATCTAAGCAATATGTAGGAATCTGTGAAAACATATGCAACCTCCTTACACCCACTTGGGGGTTGAATGTCCAAAAATCCTGAAAGGAGTTAATAGATAAATATGAAGACAACATGAGAAAGTAAAAACAATTCAATTTATTATCACTTCTAAAAGATATGACGGAATTCGTGAAAACGTGGTCAACCCTTTTATACCCTCTAAAAGGCTGAAAAAGGAAAAAAATTAAAAACGGGTTTTAGGCGATTATTGCGCAAGCCCGTGAAAGTGAAAAGTTGGTCGAAATCTAATTAGACCTGTGGGATATGGCAGAATTCGTGAAAAAGTATACAACCGCTTTACACGCCCTTCGGGGTTGAATTTCAAAAAATCCTGAAAACCCTTTTTAGGTATTTATAGCAAGAAGCCGTAGAATAAAAATGAAAGATGGAAAGACCTAATAGATATGACGAAAATCGTGAAAATTGTATGCATTCCATTTTTACTGATAATTTTTTTCGCCCCCCTTCGAAACGCCAATGAATATTTGAAAATTTTTATATACAAACCAAGTTTCAACTTTGTACCATAAGCCGTTCTATAGATAGTAAAAACACCCCTCACCCTCGTTCCATACTACCCCTATAAAAAATTATAAATTTTTCCAATATGCTACTACTATAGTTCTATCTAAATGATCGTTTCAGATTTCTATCATTATAGGTTCTCGAGATATAAAAATCGGAATCTTTTCCTTTTCACCCTCCCCCACGCTCACCCTCTACACCCTCAACCCCTAAAATTTTTTCTGCTAGGGGTCTTTTAGGGTTACTTCTGGTAAAAATTTTAAGTATCTATCTTACACTGTTCTTGAGATATGAGACGTGATTTTTTAGAAAAATTCGTATCCCCTCCATTTCCATGCTCCACCGCACCCTTAAAAAATTTTACTTTCAGCAAACTTTATTTGTCAATCTTTATACACAATCCGAATTTTATTTGTCTAGTGCAATTGGTTCGTGAGATATCGTAATATTAAGTTTTTCATCCCCACTCCCGTACGACACTGAAAAAACTCAAAAATTTGATTCCGATTTATTGTCCTAGTATACCTACAGATATTCGTAAAGTTTTAATTTCGTGACATTAACCGTTTAGGAGATATGGATTTTAGAATGTGTCGATCTCGGCTTTCTTGCCATATCGGCAATTTTGCAAATGGGATATTTTTAAAGAGAAGCGCTTAAGAATTTAAAAATTTTTCAAAACTAAATAATTGACATTTAGTACATAGCTGACGAATTGATACTTAATAAGCAAAAATCTAACGAATTCTCAAAGATCTTCCAGTCCTAATTGTAGATAGATTGTGACTAAATTAGAGGGCTTATGGTAAAACGGTGTGACTTTATTTTTAATTTTCAAAATAAAATTCTTATACTCGTTTTATAAGTTTAATCCTGACCTAAACGGGGGTAAAGCAAAAGACGGGTGCGTTGATCAAATACAAGTTAATATTAGTTTTTGATCAGTGACGGCAAAAACCCCAAATCTTGGGGGGCTTGGTGTTCAAGTGTATTTTTGTCAGTCCGACTACAGAGAAAAAACAGAGATCGAGTTTGCTAGTTACCAAAATCCTTCCACTCCTCCATATACCAAAGGAATGATTCTTTCAGAAAATATTAGTCAAAATCCCAACGGCACTTTGATATAATCCTCACAATAATTTCGATGTAAAAGTAGTAATGATTTTGTTCCAGACAATAACTCTTTTTAGCATTCCTGGATTTGGAAGTTTAGGTTCTTCTTGTCTTTTATTAATAAAGAACTGTAACAATTCGTTCTTCGTGGATTCAAAGGATCTTGATTAAAAAGCTGTTGCTGTTAATAATATTCTCATTATTGGAATATTTGCTATGTATGGCAAGTTCTATCTTATTCGATGTAGCTTGCGATGTTCGCTGATTATTTTGTGGCTACGATGTCTAATATCGGCAAATAAAACTGTATGATTGATTAAGCTAAAAGTTTTTAATACCATTTGTTCTTTATGGTCACAAATTTAGCAATGAAATTATTAAGTACATGATAATATTTACATTAAAATCATTTTTTATTTACAAACGAATTTACATAATTTTGAACAGAATACTTTACGGTTGAAATCGGTTGAGAGGCTCATTACCACCATCCACCACTGCTTCCTCCGAAACCTCCTTTCCAGCCGCCACCACTGCTACCTCCGCCATATCCACCTCTCCAGCCACTGCCACCACCATATCCACCGCCACCACCATATCCACCGCCACCGCCGCCTAGCTTCCATCCACTGCTTCCTCCGCCGAATCCACCTTGCCATCCTCCACCACCACCTTGCTTCCATCCACTATTGCCTCCACCGAATCCACCTTGCCATCCACCGCCACCACCTCCTAGTTTCCATCCGCCTCCACCACCTAGACCTCCGAGTCCACCACCCAATCCACCAAGTCCACCCTTCCAGCCGCCTCCGAGTCCACCAGAGCTTCCTCTCCAGCCGCTACCGCCACCATATCCTCCTCCTGAGCTCCATCCGCTTCCGCCACCATATCCGCCACCACCGCCATATCCTCCTCCTCCTCCTCCACCAATGAATCCTGCAGAAGCAGCTGCAACAAGGGCCAACAAGCAAACGAACACCTTCATCTTGAGACTTGAGCACTAGAACTTTAACTGATACTTGACGACCGCTAAGATCGCTTATTTATACCGCAAGATCTTTACCGTCATTGCACTCATCAGCTTATAGTGCACCCCATCAGCGCTACAACTATAAAAATTATTTTCGTTGTTGACTTTATCACTTTGGCAATAGACAAAGAGCCTTCAGCCAATTTTCTTGGTTTATAGTATTTTTAGTGTTCAGACGGGTAAATCACAGCCAGACAAAGGTTGCATTACTTTTACTTCAGGTGCTGATACTGATCACATCGCTGGCTCGGTTTCAGCGTGGTCGGTTATTACCTCTTAATTTTAATGAATTAAACGTATTTCGTAATCGACAATGTGATGCGGTCCAGTAGCCGTGGCCTCCCCTAAAGCAAATGAAGAACGATTGCTCTCATTTGGGACGTCTTTGAAATCACTCCTCACGAACAATAAACATAAATAAATTATGATTTACGCACGTTTTAACAAGGTAATTGTAGAGCAGCACCTGTGCTGGGTGAACTGGCACTCACTCGCAACAATACTCGCGGCATTTGCCCATTAAGCCGTCATAAGACTAAAGCTACTCCTAATTATTCCAGTGTAGGTACTTACAAGTTTGTATCTCTTTGTGCGACCATAGAGGCCACGGTTGATTTTAAATTTGTTAATTACGAGTCATTGTTTATTTGATTTGTAATTTGGTCAGATTCACCATTGGTAAGTATTTCATGGCAAAGTATCACTTTGCTGCCAGCATCTTGTTATTGCGAAAGATTACGCCAAGATTAATGAGTAGAATGGTGCACATGCAAACGTCGGTATTTACGATAATTCGACGGAAGGAAACAAGATTTTTTAAGACAAAAGCGCGGTCATCTGACGACGAAACAGAGCACGCATCGTACCTACAAGCCATACCATTCGTCCGCAAGTATACGATCTGCACTAGTGAAGACCTTCTCAAAAACTTTAAAAGCGCGCCAGGTGAGGCTATTGAATGCAAGTTAAATTGTTGCTGCCGAAGAAGAAACACTTGCAATTTGTAAGCGAAAAACTTGATTAACTTGACATTAAACGTACGAGAAATAATAATTTGTCTGCTTTACAGCTTGGCTGGAATTTATCGTTTACCTTCTTCAGGTGTGTATTTATCGCATTATTCAATAACAGCAAGTTACTTTTACATGGGGTTGATTTTTTTTCATTCCGCCTAAATTAGTTTATATTCTGAAAGACTACTCGAAAAAGCCTTCCCAAAGATTCAAAGGAATTTTGAACATCGACAAATTATTAGTTCCTTAACTTTATTCTATTGTTCGATTCATGGCGACTCCGACTGATAAAGATTTTTGATGTGATACCTCCACAGTTCTCCTTTCCACTCAATTCACTGCTAGAACCCACTTTCAGCCGCACTCTGAAATTAACTATAATAATACGTTTCTTAAGGGCTCGCATACCCCTGCACGCGCTGAAAACCGAGTAAATTTAAAAAAATTATTATTAAGGTTAGGTATATTGTGAAAAAAATTTAATTGTTGAGTTCACATATCTTATTAACTATTAAAAAAAAAATTTTTTTTTTTATTATTAACATTGTTTTTACGGGAGGTAAATGGAGTACTTATGAAAACCATGGCGCCTCCTGGTCGGGATCATAACTTCACCAAAAATAATTCAATTTCCAAAAATAAAAATCTGAAAACAGTCTGGGCACAACTTTATTATTTTATGGGTAGAAGTCCGAAACGTGTTTAATGATAAGATGCGGTGTAGGTTACTATGCGACTGTCAACCTAAGAAATAACCAGGAGGCTATTTGGAACGTTATTTTTTAGGTTGTTGTGTAGGGGGAGCCTTGGGAAAAATGGCTTTTCATATTTTTTACAAATTTCAAGGGGGGACCCTTGGGAAAAATAGCTTTTCATATTTTTAACAAACCTCGTATTTTCTCAAGGGGGGACCCCTGGGAAAAATGGCTTTTCATATTTTTTACAAATTTCAAGGGGGGACCCTTGGGAAAAATAGCTTTTCATATTTTTTACAAATTTCCAGGGGGGACCCTTGGGAAAAATGGCTTTTCATATTTTTAACAAACCTCGTATTTTCCCAAGGGGGGACCCCTGGGAAGAATGGCTTTTCATATTTTTTACAAATTTCAAGGGGGGACCCTTGGGAAAAATGGTTTTTCATATTTTTAACAAACCTCGTATTTTCCCAAGGGGGGACCCCTGGGAAAAATGGCTTTTCATATTTTTTACAAATTTCAAGGGGGGACCCTTGGGAAAAATGGCTTTTCATATTTTTAACAAACCTCGTATTTTCTCAAGGGGGGACCCCTGGGAAAAATGGCTTTTCATATTTTTTACAAATTTCAAGGGCGGACCCTTGGGAAAAATAGCTTTTCATATTTTTTACAAATTTCCAGGGGGGACCCTTGGGAAAAATGGCTTTTCATATTTTTAACAAACCTCGTATTTTCCCAAGGGGGGACCCCTGGGAAAAATGGCTTTTCATATTTTTTACAAATTTCAAGGGGGGACCCTTGGGAAAAATGGTTTTTCATATTTTTAACAAACCTCGTATTTTCCCAAAGGGGGGACCCCTGGGAAAAATGGCTTTTCATATTTTTTACAAATTTCAAGGGGGGACCCTTGGGAAAAATGGCTTTTCATATTTTTAACAAACCTCGTATTTTCTCAAGGGGGGACCCCTGGGAAAAATGGCTTTTCATATTTTTTACAAATTTCAAGGGGGGACCCTTGGGAAAAATGGTTTTTCATATTTTTAACAAACCTCGTATTTTCTCAAGGGGGGACCCCTGGGAAAAATGGCTTTTCATATTTTTTACAAATTTCAAGGGGGGACCCTTGGGAAAAATGGCTTTTCATATTTTTAACAAACCTCGTATTTTCTCAAGGGGGGACCCCTGGGAAAAATGGCTTTTCATATTTTTTACAAATTTCAAGGGGGGACCCTTGGGAAAAATGGCTTTTCATGTTTTCCCAAGGGGACACCCCTGGGAAAAATGGCTTTCATATTCTTACAAATTTCAAGGGGGGACCCCTGGGAAAAATGGCTTTTCATATTTTTTACAAATTTCAAGGGGGGACCCTTGGGAAAAATGGATTTTCATATTTTTAACAAACCTCGTATTTTCCCAAGGGGGGACCCTTTGGAAAAATTTTTTGCGTTTCGGACGCATTATTTTTCCCCCCACTCCCAAACCCCTTCACCTATATTGGCAATTTTTTTGCAAATGGGTCCACTACTGAAGATCTATATAAATTCCAAATTTCAGCCTCCTAGCATAAGCGGTTGCTGAGATCTACAAACCAAAATTTTCCGTCTAAAACACTTCCCCCTCCTCCCCCCTCACACCCCCACCCCTACAAACTTGGCCACTTCAAGGGGCCTACCCAGTCTATTCATAAAATTTTATATTTATCATTCAATTTTATAGCTTAAAGGGTTTGGGAGCTACGAGCCGTACGGCGTACGGCGTACGGCGTACGGCGGACAGACGGACTGAAAATTTTTTTTGCTTTTTTCGTGTCTACTAGTCATGAAACGTGAAAAAAAAAATTTTCAGGGTAGCAAATTTTTTTTTTTTAAAAATCGAAAACAATACTGTATTATTAAAATAATAAAGTAAAAGGAATGAACAAAACAAAATCAAAAAAATGCTAAATGGCGAAAAAATTTTTAAAAGCTTGAATAAAATAAAAAATTAATAAAAAAAAATCAAGACAATAAAATAAAAAAATAAACTAAATAAAAATAAAAATATATACGAAAAGAAAATTCAATTGAATAAACAAAAATAAAAATATATAAGGAAAAGCATGGAATGAACCAAAAAATTAAATGTGATAAAAATATAAACAACAAATTTCAAAATTAGAACTGGAAAAATATTTTTTAGCAGTAAAAAAGAGGTAAAAGGTAAATCAAACTAAAACGAGGAAGAAAACTAAAAACAAACAAAAAAATAGAAAACAATTGCAAAAATCTGCCAATGGTCTGGGCGAAAGTTTATTATTTTTCGGGTCAAAGTTCGGGAGCGGTCAAAGTCGGAGTGTATCATGAGTTGCTTCGAGATTATTAGATTTCTTGGAAAATTATTTTTGTTCTTAATATAAAAATATTTAAAATAGAGATTTTTAGAACAAGATTTTATACATTGAAAAAGTCCGTGTAGACTATTCGAATTTCAGTACATTATGTACACTATAAGCCCATAGAAGTAAAGACAAATTTGTTGCCTTATCAGAATTAGATAGTCGAATTGTTAAAACGTATACAAATCCATTACTTCCACTTGGGGTTTGAATTTCAAAAAAATTGTGAAACAGGTTTTTAGACGATTTCATAAGAAGCAACTTGATATCTCATGAGACAAGACGGATATTGAAAAATTTGTGAAAACGTAAGCAAACTCTTCACACCCCCTTGGTTCTTGAAATTCGAAAAATGGTGAAATTGGTCTTAAGGTCATTACATCAAATGCCGTAATAACCAATTTTATATCTCATCAGAACTAAGGGATGGCAAAATTTGTGAAAACATATGCAAACCCTTGGGGGCTGAATATCCAAAAATCGAGAAATGGGTTTGTAGGCGATTATATAACGAGTCTGTGGAAATGAAAAGCGATCTAATATCTCATCAAACCTAAGAAATATGTCGAAACTTTGAAAAGCATACTACCCCCTTACACCCATTAGGATTGAATATCTAAAATACTGAAATTGACTTTTTGGCTTTTTTATATAGGAAACCTTGGGAAGTAAAAATGAATTCGATATATTATCAGATATGCAACCTCCTTACACTCACTTGGGGGTTGAATATCCAAAAATCCTGAAAGGAGTTAATAAATAAATATGAAGACAGCACGAGAAAGTAGGAACCAATTCAATTTCTTATCACTTCTAAAAGAAATGACGGAACTCGTGAAAACGTGTTCAACCCGTTTATACCCTCTTAGGGGCTGAAAAAACTTAAAAACCAGTTTTAGGCGATTATTACGCAAGCACGTGAAAGTGAAAAGATATTCCATATCTGATAAGACGTGGGGATATAGTAGAATTCGTGAAAAATTTTACAACCCCCTTTGCACCCCCTTAGGGGTCAAATTTTAAAAAATCCTGAAAACACTTTCTAGGTATTTATATGAAGAAGCCGTAGAATAAAAATGAATTCAATATTTGGGAAGACCTAATAGATATGACGAAACCCGTGAAAATATATGCATACCATTTTCACTGATCATTTTTTTTGCCCCCCCTCTGAATGCCATTGGAAATTTGAAATTTTTTTTTATCTAAATTAGTTTTCTAGTTGATTTACATAAACGTACCAAGTTTCAACTTTGTAGCATAAGCCGTTCTATAGATAGGAAAAACACCCCCCACCCCTGTACCATACTACCCCTATAAAAAATTTTATTTTTCCAACATGCTACTAATATAGCTCTATCCAAATACCAAGTTTCAGCTTTATATCATTATAGGTTGTCGAGATATTAAAATCGGAACTTTTTCCTTTTCACCCTCCCCCACCGTCACCCTCTACACCCACACCTCCTAAATTTTGTTTTCCGCTAGGGGTCTATTAGGCCTACTTCTGGTAAAAATTTTAAGCATCTATCTTAAACTGGTCTTGAGATATGATAAGTGATTTTTTTGAAAAATTCTTATCCACTCCACTTTCATGCTCCACCGCCCCCTTAAAAAATTTTACTTTCATCAAACTTCATTTCTTAACCTTTATACACAAACCAAATTTTATTTATCTAGTACAATTGGTTCATCAGATATCGTAATCTAAAGCTTTTCACCCCCCACCCCCGTACGCCACTTCCCCCACTCAAATTTTTGGTTCCGATCTATTCTCCTAGTATACCTACAGATATTTATTAAGTTTCAATTTTGTGATATTGACCGTTTAGGAGATATGGATTTTAGAATGTGTCGATCTCACCTTTTTTGCGTTTCGGACGCATTCTTTTTCCCCCCACTCCCGAACCCCTTCACCTATATCGGCAATTTTTTTGCAAATGGGTCCACTACCGAAGCTCTATATAAATTCTAAATTTCAGTCTCCTAGCATAAGCGGTTGCTGAGATCTAGAAACCAAAATTTTCCGTCTAAAACGCTTCCCCCTCCTCCCCCCTTACACCCCCACACCTCCAAATTTGTTCACTTTAGGGAGCCAACCCACTCTACCCACGAAAAAAAATTCAATTAAATAGCTCATAGGGTTTGGGTGCTACGAGCCTTCAAACAATTTTGCGTACACCGGTAGACGTACGGCGTACGGCGTACGGCGTACGGCGGACAGACGGACTGACATTTTTTTTTGCTTTTTTCGTATCTACTCGTCATGAAACGTGAAAAAAAAATTTTGGGGGTAGCAAATTTTTTTTTTTTAAAAATCGATAACAATACTGTATTATTGAAATAATAAAGTAAAAAGGAACTTGTAAAATAATGTAGTAGTTATAATCTGACGGAGAGAATTCTTTTTTTTTAAATAAATAAGTTACAGTATTTCAAACTTTAGTAATCAGTTTTTTAAAAAACATTTGCATTTAATAATTTATAAAAAATTTCCAAGCAAAAAATTAAAAAAACCTTTCGTCAGACTATAGAGAAAATAGTTATCAAAATTTAAAAAAAAAAGTTGCAAAATATTGAAAATTGACTGAGTTATGTCTAAAAACATAGTTTCGAGAAAAATGCGTTTAAAGTTTTTGGTAGGTACAACGTGAACTTACGGCTAGTCTCCCATTCCAGTTTCGTACTGTACACCTTCTTCCTCTTGTATCTTCGTGTTTTTCACAGAGGGTCCTATAAATGACCTTGTTTTCCATGAAACCCAGTTTTTGCAAAAAATAAATGCTAAACGCTGCTGTTGGGAGTGGCGCGGCAATTAGCCAGGAAGCCGCTCCAGACCGATGTCTGGTCACATTTATTGCTATAACTTTGTAATGAAGTGGAATTTTCTAAATTCTAATTTTTTTTAATTCTTAAAAGTATAAAAAATAAAAATCTGTAAAAAAAAAAAATCGATTTTTTGAAAATTTCAGGGGTATATGAGCCCTTAGTCGAGGTATAAAAAATTGGAACTCGCTTCCCATCTTTAAATTCTTTGATTGCTTTAATTTTCAAATACGAATCGAATTTCGAATCTGAATGTCTTGAATCTACTAGCCAGTATTTTTGTTCTCTTCAGTAATCTTCAGGAATTTCTTATGCCAACTTAAGCCAACTACTCACATCATTTCTTGAGAATTCCCATAGATTTCCAACACAAATGACAATTTACGTCTGGAAAACAAACCGTCATTCAGTTCCTACCATATATCTTACGCACTATGGGCATAGAACAATAACAGCACTCTTCTGATACACTGTTACTACTTCAAATATAACTTACTTACTTATTTATTTAATTATTACAGTTATTCTATAAGATATTTGCAGTTTATAAAATTTTTGTAGAGATCAGACGGGGAAAAAATTATTGTCTTTACAATTATAGTGTAGTATTTCTATTTCTTGACAAATTATGTTATTAATTAAAGTGATACTTCATTTAGGAAAATTCCTTTTAAAAACCTATTAATAAGAACTTAAAACTAACTTAAAACTGCCTTCCTACAAAACTAGCTTATTTAGGCAGCTTAGAAACCACTCTAAATTTTAAATACTCGTAGTACTGAATAGTTCTGTAACTAGGGGGTTGTCTAATTTAAGGCATCTTTCGCAAAAATTGTTCATAGCTTTTTTTTCCGATAGGTGTGAAATCGAACGAACTTTAGCTAAATCGTGGAGATGTCGTGTTGGAAAATAAAACGGTTTGTTTACAATTATTTTTAAACATTTATTTTGTAATACTTGTAGCTTTTTCTTGAGAGTTTTAGTACACGAGTTCCAAATTGGGGCTCCATATAGAATGATAGGCTGCATGGCAGTTTTGAGGATCAAAAGTTTATTTTCTTCGGATTTCCGATTTATGAATGGATAAAGAGCATGGATGCTCTTTGAAATTTTGCAGGAAACATGTTCCGTATGGTCACGGAAAGTTAATTTTATATCAAGAATAAGACCGAGATGTTTTATATTTTTTGATCACTGAATCGGTTCTCCAAAAATATTTCTTGAGGGATTTGGTAGACTGCGTTTTGCGCGTTTCTTGGTAAAAAATATAATTTAAGTTTTAGCCAGATTTATTTTAATTTTCCATTTATAATAGAAACTTTGTAACAGATCTAACTGGGATTGCGAATTTTGAATTATCAACGTGGCATCATTTGAGCTTGAGTATAAGGCGGTATCTTCAGCGTACACAGCAAGCTCACAACCAGGATGTTTTGGAATATCAGCAGTATAGATGTTATACAGTATGGGACTTAAACAACAGCCTTGAGGGACGCCGGCTGGAATTGAATGGAAATCCGAAAAGCTTGATTGTAATTTTACTCTGAATTTTCCATGTTCGAGAAATGAAGCAATTATTTTGATGATCAAATTTGGAAAAGAGAATCTCATCAATTTGAAGAGCAATCCTTTATGCCAAACCGAATCGGAAAGCCTTTTCTACGTCCAACTCGATCAGACCGGTGGATTCTTTGCAATTTAGTGACTTTTTAATGAAATTGGTGACTCTGAAAAGTTGATGGTTTGTAGACATATACGGCATAAACTCAAACTGAAAATCCGGGATGACTGATTTATTCCTCATCTCAGTTCCAAATATAACTTGTGATCGATCTGAAATTAAAAAAAAAATTAAAAAAAACTCTGCCTAGCCGCCGTACGTAATCCACTTTGAAGATTCGTAGCTCACAAATCGCAAATCAAAAAGTTATTAGGAAAACATACTGCAGTCACGATCCGCTGCAAGCCAATCGTATAATACTCTAGATGAATACTGAATTCCGATTTATGTTGTAGTTGGGGATAAAGTAGAATTACGTGTGTACATATTGTATGTCCTTTGTTAAGGACTCCCATTTGATTGCTACTGAAACCTAAAAGACAATATTCAGTGTTTAATTTCATATCTGTAACTGGGTGAGCCACCGAAAAAAATTTTCTTTTTTGAAGGACTTTCACATGGAACGTGCCTGAAGGACTCACTCGATTTCTTACATATTTATCCTTTTCCTTGGAACTATTCAAAAATTAATGTGTACAAAATTTCAAATTCGTAGCTTGAAGCGTTCAAAAGTTATCGAAAAATATTGTTGAACACGTGTCTTCAAGATTTTTTGTATGGAAGGTACCAGAAGGAGTAAAAGGATTTTGCTGACTAGTAAACTCGAACTTTGTTTTCACTCAAAACTAATTTGTACAAAATTCCCAATTCATAGCTAAAAGATTACTTGAGTTATAGTGAGTTTCGTAAATTAAGTGAATACATTTTGATAGGATATTTGTATGGCAGCTACACGAAGGACTAACAGGATTTTCTTCATAATCATACATTTACTCCAATTATTGGAAAAATAACACATACAAAATTTCAAAGACGTAGCTTAAACCCTTCTGAAGTTATCGACCGATATTCTTGAACACGTGCTTTAAGGACATTTTGTATGGCAGCTACCCGAAGGAGTAAGACGATTTTGCTCGTTAACGAACTTAGTCTTACAAATTCAACCAAACACCCAGATTCAAAATTTCAAGATCCTAGGTGAAGGCGTTCTTGAGTTATCGTGTTTACGGACAGACGGACGGACGGACGGACGGACGGACGTCAAGCGGATTTGAGGTTTTTGGCCACAAATAAACACAAAGTAATGTATAACTTTTTTTCGTCCGAGGCTTGGTTCTATGCGTTGCAAACTTTTGGGCTGGATTAAACTTATAATACTCTATATGATTTCATCTAGAGCATAAAAACTACAATACGAGTATGCGGACGATATGGACGTTGTGCAAAAAAAAATTTCAGTGAAAAGGGGTGTATACATTTTCACGACTTTCGTCACAACTCATGGTTCTGCCGAGATATCAAATTGATTCCCTATGGCTCTTTATGTAAGTGCTTTAAAATTGTTTTCAGCATTTTTCGATATCCATGCCCTTACTTGGTGTGAAGTGGTAGTGTACGTTTTTACGAATTCCGACAAATTTCTTATGATGATGAACGTGCTTTTTATATAATCGCCTAAAAATCGTTTTCAGGATTTTATGCCGTAAAGTGATTTTATACGATTTTATGAATTCCACCATATTTTTTACTTGCACGAGCTCTTAATATCATTGTTTTCAGGATTTTTAGAAATATAACCACTAAGAGGTGCAAAGCGGCCATTTAATTTAATATCCCTTAAGTTCGATGGGATTTCGGATTTTGTTTTCAGGATTTATCTACATTCAACTGTCAAGGTAGTGAGGGCTTACTTACGATTTCTTTATATTTATGGGCTCTTCATGCAAACGCCTAAAATCAGTTTTGTCACTGTTTTACCATGGAATTAAATAAAAAATAATTTAATAAAGCGGTAAATACATTTTTCAAGTAAGAATGAAATAAAATGATAATGGAATATGTAAAATAAAAATTATTTATGTTGGAATATAATATGAAAGTGTAGCTATTTTTATGATCATAAAAGCATGTCTATAAGCCAACTAAGTAATTCCTGTTGGTAACTTAATTCTCATAATGATAATAAAACATGATATCAGAGTTTGAAGATTTTATCTTGGTTTTATGTAAGGAAATAGTAGGTATTCTACTCGTAACTTTCCAGTTGGATTGACCCTTTTAATGCCACTTTTCTTTCATTAGTTGGGATCAATTGTTAAAATAAATTCAACTATTAACTAAACGAACATGAATTATATAAAGTATAATGATTGGGACTCATTAGACCAATGCCGTCAGTTTTATAGTTTATAAAAAGCTAAAACAATATATCACATTTTTTTCTACTTTCAATTTCTTTTGTAGAAACCTGAACCGTAGCAGATTAATTTCATCAAATTTTCCATTTCGTATGAGATAATGATTTTGGTCTCTTTCTTTGCTTATGTTTATAAGAAACACAAAACATTTTAATAGCTGTCGAACATACTTGCATAGTTGCATGATGCATGAAAATTGCGCAACATATTGCATTTTGTTTTAAAATACCTGTCTAGAATAAGAAATTGGAAATTGATTCGACCTTCTTCAACTCCTTGTAGGTTTTTTAATTCCAGGATCCGAGCAGGTTTGTACAAAACTAAGTGTTTGCATTGAGAGTACTATACGAATATATCGGGCAGAAAATTAACATGAAATTAAAAGAACTTTGATATTAGTATTGTATATGAGAAAATACTGCACTTGCCTCCATCAGTATGCACTAAATTTGATTAAAAAATATTTATGAATTTGAAATTACCAGACTTATTAGAAACACTATTCGATCGGAAGTGTGGAAGTGTCTTCAGATCCTGTGAGGCATTCGGTAGAAATAGTGCTCTTAACAAGATGACACCGTAGATTCCATTATAAATTTCCCACGACCTCTACATTGCAATAAACTAATAACCGGACTAGTCTACCAAGACCAAAATTTTGTCGGACTAATGAAATAATAAATAAAAATTCTTTCTATCTTTCCTTTCCGGAAAATTGGCTTCCTCTAACGTTGACAACAGAAACTCCAAGTGACTAGTGACACTCTTCCCGTGTGATGAACCAAATTTATTCAAAATATCCAAGAAATCCTTTCACTCTATTAAGTTAAGTAATAAGAAGTGCCATAACTCCTAATAAACAAAAATCCCGTGGATATTGTTCAATAGTATACACTTCAAAATTCAAGTGATTTATGCAAAAGACAATAACAAAAACCGTAACGTATTTGGCAAGCTATACAAAACAGTAGTTCACAGAATTTTAAATAAATAAAATCTAGGTAAGTATTTTTCCTTTTTAGCAAACTTACCTTGACCATACTCTAGAGTTGTCGTCTGGAGTACGGAACGAAAATAAGTCGATGATGGAGAAGAATTATTAAGTAATATCGGATAAACCGTACTGTAATTAGATAACAGCTCTTCAATGCCGGTGGAAGATTAAACTTAACTCAGCTAACCGATAAAAAACCAGGTACTTATATCACGGCATATGTGCAGCGTATTTCAGTGTGGAGGATCAGCTTGATTTAGTATTTTGTCGACGGAAGCCCATAAATTGATCAATTTAAGAAATTTTGATTGAATTGTTATTGAGTGTAGCAATTTGGAAACAAGTGGAACACTCTAACGAGATTGCCTATATTGTGACAGCAGACCTAAGTCAAGGGCTCCTAATAAGGACAGAAGTCCGACTATGAATAACAAGCAGTTTCTTGTATTATTATATTCTGCAAAGAAAGAATGGATCCTCATCTAGTTCAATGAAGATTTCTTCCAATGACTGCCGCGAATTAGTTTCGGGTCTCTACAGCCGCAAAGAAGTAATTGCTCAGTTATATCAAGCCTGTCTTGTTTGCCTGCTTTTAGGATTATTGTTCGCCCAATCTTTCCAGACGCAAGAAACCCATAAGAATTCTTGTTAAAATTAGAACTGCTATTACAGTTCAGCTCTTTTGCGACATCTCTTCTCAGGCAGTACCAGCATTTTTGGATCAACTGCAATTTTTTCGAACTAAATAAAATTATATTTTCAAATTAAATGAAACCATGTTCAAATGCAATGAAAATATTTTGAATATAAATGTAACCTTTTTCAAACCGGATGAAACTACTTTCAAATAAAGCGAATTTTTTTTTAAAAAAAAATCTTAAATCTTTCGCAAAAATGTCCTTTTTTAAATATCTCGTTTAATCTTCTTAATATAATTGTCTACATTTTTTTTTACGGCCGTTGTTTTAACTTAGGGGGTCACCCTTCAATGCGATTGCACAGCTAGACCAACATAGGTTGGGAATAAAATGGTGTGATAGGGGATTTAGGGCGGTGGAATGGGAGGGAAGCGTCTGAAGTGTCGGTGAACGTTGTTTTTGAACTGCTGAAGGTCATACTTATCAGGGAACAGAGCGGCCGGCAACGCGTTAATCATTACTGATGTTCGGGAGATTAAAGACTGCCTAAATTTCACTGTTCTCCAAGAAAGGGGCTGAACGGTATACTCGTGAGCGCGTGAAGCTTGGCGAGTGTTACGGGGGGCTACTAAGATTGGAGGTATAAGTTCTTTTAGTTCCTTACTACATTTACCATGAAAGTATCGATAGTAAATACTGAGTACTCCGACATTTCGGCGATGCTCAAGGGAGTCTATAGAAGCTGAAATGGCTTAGTCTCAAATTAGTCGGAACGCATGTTTTTGAACACGATTGAGCAAGGCTAAGCCCAGATATGCGCATTGAACTCAAGACGTGGTCATCAGAGATCAATATGCGGTCATCAGAGATCAATATGCCTTGTAGATTGTATCTATGTCAGATGCTGAAAAGAATTTCTTACACTTCCATAGAATACCAAGGCGTTTGGAAGCATCAATTACGACATCAAAGATGTGTTGACTCCAGTTTAGGTGGTTGTTGATTTTTACGCCCAGTAATTTGAATTCAGCGGAAGGAGAAATTTGTACGCCACCAAAGGATATATTTGAGACCGATGTCGGAACATCTCGTTTAAGGGATAGATGACAGGACTGCGTTTTGGAGGCATTGAACAATACTCTATTTTTTTCGCCCCAGTCCAAGATAAGATTGAACCGAATAACTTGGTGCGGTGCAAGGCCACCGAAGTCGGACGTGCCTCTGCAGCAGAATCGAAATTAAAGATATTGTCCAATGTACTATCATCTGCAAAACTGTGAATTGGATTAAGAGTTGACAACGGAAGGTCGTTAATAAAGATGAGAAATAGGGTGGGACATAGAACTGAGCCCTCGGGTACACCGGAATCAATTGGAAAGGAGAAAGAAGTTATTCCGTTTAATACAACTCGTATAGAACGTTTGCAGAGAAAACTCTCAATCCATTTAAGAAAGGTTGAACTAAAGCCAAAGGCTTTAAGTTTTACTAACAGACATTGGTGCCAAACTCTGTCAAACGCTTTAGCGATGTCTAGGGCAAGCACTTGGCCTTCACCAAATTTGTGAATGCACGAGTGCCAGCCTTCCATTAGATAAACCAAAAGGTCACCTGTAGAACGACCGAAACGGAACCCATATTGGCGATCGTAGATCAGATCTTTGTCCATCAGGTATTTGATTATTTTGCGATTGACAGCAGTTTCCATTACTTTAGCGAGAACAGATGTAATGGCTATTGTGAGGAAATTTGGCCCAAAAAAAATTTGTTGTTAACAACTTCTTAGTAGGACTATCTCGAATAACTCGTAGAATCCGTTCAGGTCCCACTAAGTACTGTTAAGCGCCAAATATCCACCCAGTTTCTAACAAACGCGAACTCCAGATGGAGAGGACTGACCAACTGCGTCATATCTAGGAAGATATGGCTATCCTACTCCCGGAGCAGAACAGATGAACTTCTGAGCAGGAGCCATGTGGACGTCACCAGAGTTACGCCAGTCAGCACGGGTCACTGGCCGATCGGCGACCACTCGGCCAGACTGGGTATTCCCTTTAACGTCAATTGCCGCAGTTGTGGGTATGCAAATAAGAGGGAAACTGTTATCCACCTTCTTTGCGAGTGTCCCGCCCTAGCTAGAGCCAGACTTCGCGTACTAGGCAAACCCTTCTTCAATAACCTCGATGAGATCTCGAAAAACAAGATAGGAGATTACCTTCTTGAACAGCTCTGGATGGATATGATAAACCATTCAAGCCCCAGGTCTTTGTAAAACTATGTATATGCTTCATCAGCCCTCAACGACCAGGTTAAACGAGTTGTGGTATCAAAACGGCGCTTCCTGTGCTAATTGTTTTTGGCAGACGGGCCACCACGTAAACCAACCAATCAACCAACCATCTCGAATAACTCTAACGGAAAGTACTTTGGTAGCTCGAAAATCTTTTTTTTTTATTTTTATCATGCGTTCAAATAGCACAATATTTGTCATATGGATAATGCAATGTGCCTAGATCTGAAAAGAAATATCCATTGCATCTTCTGCGACAAATCCCCAAACTTTGCCCTATATGTAAGTCAATATTTTTGATTTAATTTGAATTGAAAACGGAAAATTTCAGTACCGTTTAACAATTTCCCCATGGTGTAATACTACTTACATATAAAATGAAAAGAATTACCCAAGTGAAGAAATGGTTTAATTAAATGAGGATATCCTCTAAAAGTGCCCTAATAGAATTGGAGGCCCTTGGTGAGACTGAACCGCCGAGTCCCCAATTACACGATATTCAAGCTATTTTATGTTTTGGTGGTCCCTAAGCCCTCGGTATCTGCCAAGTTTGCCCAAACGTTAAGACGGCCCTGACCCTTATTGTTGTTGCGGAGCGCAAAAATGGCTTATGCAGGAATTTGAACAACTCTAATTGTTATCCTTTTTGTTGTCACTTAGAGATTTCATAATTGTTGGAATAGACCACATATTCCACGCCCTATGCAAAACATTCGAAGTTTCGACCTAATTGTATTCATTGGGTCTTCTTCGAACTTATCATTTATCTAAACCTATTTTATCTTCCCTACTATTCCTGAACCTTGAATATATTGATAGGTAGGGACTACCCGCAAACATTACAATTTTCTGAGATCAGCTCGTGTAAGGCTTTCACAAATAATTTCTCCACTACAATAAATTCTGATCAGTAGGTTCCACTAGTCGTGAACGGAATGATTTTCACTCGCAGGCATTTTCATTTAACTAGTTTGTAGTCAAATTTGTATGTAAATGGAATAATTTAACAAGAAATGCATGCGGTCTCCAGCAGCTTATCAAACTGTTTTTCGGTTTCGTAACATTTAAGACGATCGTTGCAACATTAGTGCCATCGTTAAAATTTTTTTTGAATTTAATAAACACAATTAATTGATTGCATAACTGCAACCCGAAGAAGAAGAGGTATGTAAGCATGTTTTTTTGTATCTTCACCAACGACAAGAACCTATCTATCAATCGAAAACAATCTTTTTCGATTTTCATTGTATTTTTTAATCTTTTCTCCAGGCTATTAATGTTGAAAAGAAAAATTTCGCGTAGCAATTTGTTGATGGTGCGGAAGTGTGGCAGCCCTTAGCAAATCGATTGGACACGGAGGTGTTTTGTGTTGGGACCTTTGTGGCGGTATTGCCCTTGCCAGTACCCATCCCAATTTGTAGAGAAAGCATTTTGTGCTTTTGTGCGATTCGGTCAATGTTTGGCGCGATTTTGGCGAATTGTCCATTTTTTGCCCATTGAGCGTCCGCTTTGTTTATGGTGAATCCGACGGAAAAAAGTGATTATGCTCTTGAAACTTAGGGAAAGTTGGCGTGAAATAAAAAGCGGACCAATTATCAACATACATCCAGAGGAAAGTGCAGCACGGAGTTTTAATGGCACATACGCGATGGTGAACTAAGAAATAGCTATAAAAAGGCAACGATATTCATGGGAAAGTATCAGTCACTAATTTGAATTCGACGTCTCAAGATGAAAGTATTCGTTTGCGTTTTAGCCTTGGTAGCGGCCTCCTCAGCTGGATATTTGGGAGGTGGTGGCGGTGGAGGAGGTGGTGGCGGTGGCGGATATGGTGGAGGATCCAGTGGTGGCCATTTTGGAGGTAGCGGCGGTGGTGGTGGAGGTGGACATGGTGGTTTCTCATCTGGTGGATACGGAGGTGGACACAGCAGCGGATCAAGCATAGGAGCAGCACTCGGTGGTAGCCACAGTGCCGGAATCGTAGGAAACTATGCCGGACAAAGTGTTGGCGGTGGATTTGGTGGCTCATCGGGTGGTCATGGTGACTACTCTGGAGGTCTAGGTGGTGGTGACCTCGGTGGTGGTCACGACTCTTTTGATGGTGGATTTGACAGTGGATCAATTGGCGGACATGGTGGAGATGGCGGTGGATCTAGTTTTGGTGGTGGACACGAAAGTCTTGGTGGTGGATACGAAGGTGGATATGGAGGTTCTTCAGGTGGCTCTTCATTTGGCGGATTCGATGGCGGCTCCTCTGGAGGACATGGACTCGGAGGAGGATTAGGTGGATCATCCGGTGGCCATGGACTCGGAGGACTAGGAGGATCATCTGGTGGACATGGAGGATTTGGTGGATCATCAGGCGGATACGGTGGTTCATCGGGAGGATTCGGTGGCTCATCCGGCGATCATGGGTTCGGGGGCGGTTCATCTGGAGGATATGGCGGTTCATCGTCAAAATGGTAAATCCTCATGTCTGCAAACATGAGATTTACATTTCTTCTGTACCAAATTTTTGGACATACTATGTGATATGTTTCTGTTGTTTTTGTTTACCATATATCTAATTTTTTTATATAAACTGTTAAATTAAACCACTGCTCATTGTTTTATTTCCTCTTTGTTCAATTAGCGCGACTACTTTCAATATTTATTTCACTTCAATATGTTAGCTATGAATAAAATGAAAGTGACAGAAGTTTGTAAGTAAAAAAAATCAAGTCAGGAAAAATGCACTCTATTCGTTGTTCAATTTGTTTTTCGTAGTCGGTTTCATACATGTTTTTTTTTCATGGAAGAAAAAATCTTATTAATGACAAACAATTTTTTTTATTAGTGTGCCAATTACTTCCAGCTAGTAGCTATAAGCGAAATAAAAATTGCATAACTTTATGTAAATTATTGGGAAAAGTTTTATATTATTATTTGTAGTGAAAAAAGAACTCACTCAATTGTTTTATTTTCAGGGGGTGTATGACCTTACGTACTTTTATCCTACCACACGAAAAGGTAGGATAAAATTACGACCAAAATTTTTGAAGAACATTTTAATGGCAGCTACTCGACGTCGATGTGGATTTTGTCCATTTTCTATTTAGTACATCACATAACTGTTGGAAACGAACGCAACATTTTACTTGGTTAAATATGGTCTCAATTTATCGAAATTGGCGCGTGCACAAATTTCAATGAATTTATTTTGGCGTAATGGGGTAATAACACTCAATCTGAAAAGAAATATTATATAGAACTATTTGCTATAATACCTATAATGTGAATAATAACAGTATCGAAAAATGTATGAATCATATTGTGATACATTATAGGAACAGAATAACGCTACATAAAATGCTCTAGAAATTACTTGATTTATTTAGTATCTAAAATCATCATTCATTGTAACAATTGCAATAATAGTTCAATTCAAATGTTAATTAATTTATATGATGATATCATTAATAAAACTAAGTGATGAAGTATTATAATTCTCCTCTGTTGACCATAAAAGTCTTCTTTAATCTATTTTTCTTTATTGATTTTATTATGGCTACTAATAAATGTTGATAGTATCAGATATCTGCTTCCTCTCAGCAGTATTCCATTTTAATGGGGCTACTAGCTTTCATACTGTTCAGTATGTGGAAAGAACTTGATTTTAGCTACAAGATACCATAGAACTACAACTTAAATAGATAACAAAGTTAGAAAGATTTCCCCTTTTTAAAATAAAGATTTTAGTCAGAATTTTCAAAAATTAATTATATTTTTTTGGTGAATGTTTTCTTTAAACTGAAAATACACGTTTTCCGGGTTCAATACTGTTAAATTTATTTTTTTTTTGTGACGTTTCGTACTCGACTGAGGCTTTTATCAAACCCGGAAATAAGTAGAAAAAAAGATAGATACTCTACACGGAATATTGAATTTATATTTTAATTCTATATATGGAAATACTAACAATGTGGCTGACATGTTCTTTCTTTGGACCGTAGATAACGTATTTAGTTCTTTTTAAAAAATTATTATATGGTGTCACAACTTTGAAGTAATTTGACAAATATGACAAACAAGTTACTTGAATGGCTTCGTGGTTTGAATATGAGTCAGAAGTTATTTAAGTAGCATTCTGCATCCCTCTTCAAATCCCTTTCGGCAAAAACGTTAAACGTAAAACGTTACAGCTTACAGTAAAAATGTCAAGCTGATATAACAAAGGGCTCATTTAATTTTTTCATATACAGGGTGCGGCAAAAGTAACTATTTCATGTAAAAAATGTTTAACTTCTTTGTTTGAGAATATTTAATATTATTTTTTTTTCTATTTCAGAGATAAAACTTGGGAGATATAAAAAATGGAACGCTACACCATTGCGCAAAGAACTAAGATTGTTTTTCTATTCCTTGAAAATAATCGTTCAATAGTTAATACTCAACGTGAATACAGCAGATTTTATGGTGAAAGAACTGCTCCAACGGGTCCAACCATTTGTTCGCTGGTGGATAATTTTGCTGAATTTTGGACTGTTGGAGATTCAAGACGTACGGGCAGACCTCGAACTGGCAGATCGATCGAAAATATTGATGTTGTAAGACAGAGCATCGCAGAAAACCCGGAGACATCAACGAGAAGAGGATCTGCCCAGTTGCAACTTTCTAACCGCACCCTTCGGCGGATTTTGAAAGAGGATTTGCACCTCTTCCCGTACAAAATCCAGCTAGTCCAAAAACTAAATCCTGGGAACCATACACCACGTGCAACAATGGAGTTATTGAGGCAACAATTTCCAAAGGGGATAATTTCCAAAAATGGCGATTTAGGGTGACCACCAAGATCGCCAGATTTGTCTGGTCCAGACTTTTTCTTGCGGGGCTCTCTCAAGGGAAAAGTGTATGTGAATAAGCCCCAAATCTTACAACAACTAAAGGAAAACATTTATGAAGAAATCGGTCTTATACAGCAAGAAACACTCCACAAAGTTATGAAAAATCAGTGGCGGTCATATAGCTTTTTTCCAAGAGGCCCCCCTGACTGACACTGACGTTCAGTAGGTACTGTAAAGAGACTATGTGTGGTGGTTAGCCGCTAGTACGGTGAGTATGGAAATTGTGCAAATGTTATGGTCGCTGCGGTTCTTACTGCTTGAAAATATAAACTTTTTCATTTCCGCATCTAACAACTAATTTCCATCGCCAGATTTAGGTAACTAGATTTCGGAATCTCGACAAGCATTAACATCGCTCTGAAGACATTCCTTTGATATTTTTTTAATTTATCAGCTAACTATATGGTGCCACTAATTTGAATCTGTATTGTATTATTGTAAGTCTTTAAGCAATGGAAAATTTAATAACGTAAGCAGGAACTAAAAAATAAAATTATTTGATTCCAAAGCTTGATGTACAAAATTTTAAGGCTGTTCGCTTTCAGTAGAATTCGATCTCATTTTCGACAAAATTTAGAAATCCAAAAATACTTTAAAATCTCTCAAATGTATGAGAAATCTAGAATATTTTGATAGTTTTATCAAAATCTCGTAATTTCGTCAATTCTGTTCTATATTTAATCAATGTAAACCAGCAGTTATTAAGACCACTAGAAAAGTAGTGTATTCAATTTTTAATAGTTTAACTTTTATACATATTTGGTGAAACCGAAGATTTGGCATTGAAATCCGAAGCCTGTATTGTAAAATCCAAAGACTTCAGGCCGACTACGAAGAAATTATCACCCCAGTTATTAAGTTATCCTACAATGGAATATTCAATTAGTCTCCTTATTGAGTTTAGATGACTGCCATTACCTATAGTACCCTATTCAAAACTTAAAAAAAACCGAAAATTCTCTAATACCATTTTAAATTATAATAACTTCACGAGCAGTCGCTTATAGCTGATTTGCATCGCAAGATTTTGGCAAGTAGATTTTGAAAACTCGACAAGCGTGTACAACGCTCTGAAACATTTGTTTGATCATGAATATGATGTTTAATTTTTTAATTTACTTTGCAAGATTTTTTAAAACTTGCATTACTATCAAATATTTCAAATATTTTAATATTTTGTACAGGTAGTTGTGATGAATGAAAGACAATTTCAGAGCTGTGCACTAGGGTGGCTATTATTTGTATGGTGAATCTATCCCCAAAGATTTCTTTCGCGATTCCACTCCTGCAATGGTTCTAATTAGTGTAAAAACTATATGTTTTAAATTTTATCCCGATCAGGTAAGGTCGTTAAAAAAATGAAAATTATTCAAATTTAGTATTCAAAAAAATATTCCTATCCTACTGTTCAGGTTGCTTTGATTAGCGTTTGAACTACCATTTTTACACGATTAGATTTCTAATTCATTCAAATTTGGGAATTTAATAGAATCTTATCGAAATCTTGAGATTGCGCCAAATCGAGTTTTAATCTTTGGATGTCTCTCAGCATTCAACAAATTAATGTGTGGAGTAGTAGTAGTTACTGAAAATACTCTTAATTATCTCATAGCTAAGTTACAACACAAGATTTCAAACAGGATTTGCAGAAATCTAGTGATTTCGACAAAACTATTAAGATACACTGGATTACCCATAAATATGAATAAATTTGAAATCTACTCCGGGACTAGTTTTTATGAAACGTGCTACCTGTGCCAAATCAATGCTGCCGTTCCAATAGGATCGTGTTCGTACTCTATCCAAATCTAAAATACCTTAATTTCAATATTGGACAATATTGGGGGGGGACCAGACCCCCTATGGCCCACCTCTATAACCGCCACTGTGAAAAATGCCATAAAAAGAACAGATTTTTGTGTTCGAGAAAATGGTTCTCAATTAAACGGTATTATTTTCCATACATAATGTTAAAAAAATAGCATGAAATTAATTTTCTTTGTTTGTTTTTTTCATTCCATTCAATATTTATTAAAAAAAAAATCATATACAGGGTGTTTGGTACTCCGTCCACGACCTTGTAAGGGGTTATTCCTTGATATATTTGGAGAAAAAAATTGTTCCACAGGGTGGGTCAATTTTCAATAACAGTGGAGATACAGGGTGGTTAAGAAAAGTGTTTTTGACCGGTACCCTTACTCACTTAAAACGTTATATCTTGAAAACGAATAATCACAAGGCAAAGTGTTATAACTCATTTTTTAGGGAATCGAATTACCTTTCATTTGATGTAACAGTCTAAATTGTAACTGCACCCAATCTTGAGATATTGTCCATTTCCGCGACACTCTCTATAAATTAACACAATGTCAGCATATTCTTCATTGGAGTACTCAGACATTTCGAAATTATTTTTTTTATTCTACTGACACCTTCTTCTTTTAGCAACGTAACTAAAACTGATAAAAATATGAAGGTAGTTTTGCTTTTGCAGGCTTTTTATTTTGTAAGGCACCCTATTAAAAAAGGCGTAATACCGCACGCAGTATTACCTACCACATCCAGATAAAAGCATCAATTATGATGAAACTCACTTACATTTCATTGTTTTCCTACATACTTTAAATAGTAATAAATGTGCAATAAAAATACTTCAGTACTACCGACAAATTAAACAGGTTCTTAGACGAGGTCCTTAGGAAGGAAATATTTAATTTTCATGTGATATGTATTTTTACCTATTACTTCCAAAATGTTAATCGTAACTCATACATATGTATGCAGCTTTTGTAGGTAATAATACGGCTCATAAAAAAATTAAAATGACATTCTTATAATGGGGTTTTCCGAGAAAAACTACATTGATCACTGAATTTTAAGGGTTCACGTAGCAAAAATTTGTGTTTTCGAGTAAATATCTCAATATTGGGTGCAGTTACAATTTAGACTGTTACATCAAATCGATTCCCTAAAAAATGAGTTATAACACTTTGCCTTGTGATTATTCGTTTTCAAGATATACCGTTTTAAGTGAGTAAGGGTACCGGTCAAAAACACTTTTCTTAACTACCCTGTATCTCCACTGTTATTAAAAATTGACCCACCCTGTGGAACAATTTTTTTCTCCAAATATATCAAGGAATAACCCCTTACAAGGTCGTGGACGGAGTACCAAACACCCTGTATAATACTTAATTTTGCCGCACCCTGTACTTAGTAGGTACTTAGACTCGGACGGACCGTCCTCTTTTTCTGACAAAGGAAAAGAAAACGTTGCGTACTATATTCCAGTGCTTCTCAATAGATAGTTTGCATGCGAAATGTTTCTCGCGAACGAGACCTGGTCTGGCCCGTGGCAAAAACCCTGGAAATTTCAGTCTTGAGTATCAGTCGAGTTTATTCGAGTGAATGTTACTCCGGTTACGAATTCGCATACCCTGTATACTCAACTCTTACAATGTATGTACGTATTTGACTTGATGATAAACGTAATTCAGTAGTTTTCCGTAAGATTCAGAGTAACAAAGAATTTTCTGAAGCGAAAAATATTAGAGAATCACTGATTTATTTATTATTGCATGTTGCATTCGTATGCAGGTGTACAACCGCCTCGAAATCCAGAGCTGCATTTATTTCCAGAGGCTCTAGAAAAAATTCGAACATTTAATGGCAGATTGTATTGGAGCTATGACTTAATGCCAATCAAGGTCGGTATATAAATAGTAGCAAGTTAGAAATTTATCTATACGAAATTTCATCAAAATCGGACTGCAGACAGACAAACAAGTTTCTAAATACTTCTATTCGATTAGAAAGCCTATCACCAAAATCATATGTAACATATTCTTCTATATTTTCAAAGGTTCCAACCGGGAGTCATTCCGGAGATATAAAATGCTTAGATATTGGATTTATTACATTCATGTAATTCTGTAGTACCCACATGCAATTATTTAATTCAAGAATTTTTGTATGAGAGGTATCCAGTGAAGTACCTAGACATTTTGTTCACAAACGAACTAAACCGTAGTTTTACTCTAAACTTATTTGGATATGACATTTGTATGGAACTTCATCGATTTGCTGGCTGAAATTCTTTTATTAAAAATCTAAAAATTTTGAACACATGTCAAAGTTTTCCGTGCTAGTAAGAAGCATTATGAAGTTATCGAGGTAATAGTAATAGTACCAAGTACACATGTGTTTACGGACTTAGCTATACCAAGCAAGGAAAAAAAATTCTTTTTAAATAAGTTTATTACAAAAAAATAACAAAAACAGTGAATGCAACAAGTGTTACCTCTGTTGCAATTATATACAGAAAATACGTCATTATTAAAAAAATAATAATGTCAAATCGTTTGTTCTATGGTTTTCAGACTTTCAGAACAATATCTGTCTACAGCTTAGGTTTTTCAATGTAAAGAAAGCTTACCACCAGCCGCTTGCGTAACCGCCGCCTGATCCACCACCGATTCCCCCACCGATAGATCCACCATGTCCTCCTCCAATACCGCCACTACTGTATCCACCGTGGCCACCACCATATCCTCCACCGATCCCTCCTCCGATCCCTCCTCCGATACCACCACCATATCCACCGCCAATTCCATGTCCACCACCAAGTCCTCCATCACCACCGCCTCCGCTTGGAACGATGATCTTGATGATTTTAACTGAACCTCCGCCAATTCCTCCTCCAAAGCCGGATCCGTGTCCACCTCCGAAACCGCTGCCTCCACCGAAACCACTGCCTCCACCATATCCTCCGCCGAGACCATGACCTCCTCCGAAACCGCTATCACCGCCGAATCCTCCGCCGATTCCATGACCACCATCTAGACCACCACCGAATCCGCCGCTAAGTCCATGTCCACCACCGTATCCGCCTCCAATAGAACCACCGCTACTGTATCCTCCATGGCCACCACCGATTGAACCACCGATGGAACCACCGCTACTGAATCCTCCATGGCCACCACCGAATCCACCTCCGATGGAACCACCGCTGCTGAATCCTCCTCCATGTCCACCGCCGTATCCTCCTCCAATACCGCCACCACTGTATCCTCCACCGATGCCGCTGCCACCGAATCCTCCACCAAGTGAACTACCACCGTGTCCTCCACCACTGTATCCTCCGATTGAACCGCCACCGTATCCTCCGCCACCGCTACCGCCACCGTATCCTCCGCCACCGCCACCGCCTCCCAAGAATCCTGCTCTTGCAGCGGACATAACGGCCATTACACAAACGAATACTTTCATCTTGAAGCTTTGACTGTAAGACAGTGACTGGTACTCTCCGGTCATCACTCACCTTCTATTTATATTAGTCTATTTTAGACACCTGTGATATAATTACCTACAATGACTGCCAACATACATAAAAATCAACTTCACTAAAAAAACAATTTTCTTAAATGTCTTCCGTTCGTCTTTCAAAGAAAAAGCAACAAAAAATCGAAGAAAAGTGAATTGGTATCTACGATCATCAACAATAGTCCGTCCGTCTTACATCACAGTCTTGCGAGTTCCGAACAACTAGTGCGTGGATATCTTCAACTAGAAAGGCAAACTTAGTTCAAAAGTTCACTTATCTCCTTAAACAGTACCAATTCAAACTACAAACCGTCCAATTAATTGCAAACAAATTGCACGGAGCCAAAAATCACGAACTTCATCAACAGGCAAATGTGCGTGACACGGAAAGGGTTGGCTAATTGGACGGACAGATGCCCTAATTCACAGCATTACTTTGTGTCTTGCAGTCTTAAGATCAGTTCAAGATTCATTGACGATCGACGCCCATCGTTTACGAATTCAAATTTCGCGCCAAACCATGTTACACCTTAATCAATCATCCAAGTCACCTAAACTAGGTATGTTGCATAACACGCGCCAGTCCGGAGGTCTTTATGGTATGTAATTCCTAACAAACATTCAACGCTAAACTCCATCTCCGGTCAAATGGTAATTTGCACGATGCATTCGCGAGCTGTTTGTTTTCGCTCACCGGTCAACCTCTTGGATGCAAAGTAAGCGGTACGAACGGACGCACCCGTTAACGTTTCATTCATACATCCAAATTCACTGTACGGGGCTGAACGAAGTAGGTGATTGCCCCTCGGATCTTCATAATTTTTTAATAGTTATTGGCTACGATCGGATTCAATGATCTCGCCATCTAGCGAAGCAATCTAGTCAGCTGTCCATCGATCAAACGCTTAGAAAGCTTGAATTATAAAGCTTTCACTGACGATGACAGCCCGCAATTATTATATGAACATGTAACGGTTTTAAAATTGTTGAATATAAAAGACACGGACAGTCGTGCATTTTCATTTACTATGGATTAAGAATCGCAGCTAATACAACGCGTTGCTAAATTGAGCTGTTACTGAAAATGTGCATATCATGCGATCTGATATAACAAAGAGGATTCAGGTAAACCCAGTTAATGGATTACTACAAACCAACTATAATTCAAGTATGTACCTACAATAAAGTCAAGAGTCACCACCTGCAGATGGTCTGGAAACAACAACTTATATTTCAAAGAATTTACTGCATAATTTAATATTTACTATTCGCATTATCTCAGATATTTCTTTAGTTCACAAACAATACAACTGGAAGTCCAGCACAATACTGTTTTAAAAAAAAATTAATTTTCAATCCAATTTTTACTTGAAATTTCCAGTATATTTCATTATTTCAAGTAAAAGTACACATTTCAATTACTTTTACACGAAATTGCTGGTATTAGTAAATTATTCATTTACTTTTCATCTGAACCGTACAATTTACATGAAAAGGATCACAAAATTACGCAACATTTCGTGTAAAATTAACTATATTTATATATGAATTGAAAATTACGTTCTTTTTCGTGTAATTCTACTTATCTATTTGAATTTTACGACGAAAAACATGTAATATATGAACCCACGAAGCTGGACGCTTCGTTCGATTTTGTTTCTTCCTGAAATGAAAATGAAACGCCTTCGGTGGCGTAGTGGCTACGCGCGCCAAACCTATGCAGTAAAACCAGAATTAATCGCGGATCGATTCCAATCAACCGCAAAGGGTTTTATTAAGAGTAAGTAAGAAATAATATTAGAAGTATATAGAAATAAGTGTATCTTAAAGAGGGCTGATTTTACACTTTTTCCAGAGTGTAAATTCAAAAGAATATCCAGTGAATTTGCTGCTTTCGAAGTTGAAATTTACTGATTGCGAATTAAAATTTACTGACCGAAAATTGAAAATTACATTCAAATTGACATTACATCACAATGTAAATTTACTTGAAAAGGTGTGGCATATTTGCCTACTATCCAAAAGATGTAAAATTCAATGGATTTTTTTTACTGTGCAGTCATATATACAGTGGTTGCATGATCTTTCCATGCATGCTACTTAAGTTTTTTTTCTTTGCATACAGACCACAGGGAAGTAGCTCATGGCTGGGATTTGATCTCACGATCGGTGGATCAGCTATAAGAATGATGATAAGACAATGAAGTGTAAATTTTTGTCAGCTAAATAAAATGTGCGAACAGTATGGGCGTATCTTTATTACTTTCGTGACAAATTAAGAGTGTAGTTTGGTTAAACGCGGATGCGATAGAATGTTGTGTAACTGTTACCATCCTCTTTACATTATGAATGTCCATATAATAACTTCTTTCAAGAGCCTACTTTCATTATTCAACCATGAGTGGTTCTTCAAATTAAAACATACCGCTGTCACGATCGGTTGCAAGCCAATCGTATGATACTCTAGATGAAATACTGAACTCCGATTTATATTTTAGTTAGGATTATATCAAAAGAATGAGGAGTGCACACACAATTATTGCATGACCTTTTTTTTACAGATCGATGGATGGTTAGACGATTTCTTGAGTTATAGTGAGTTCCATAAATTAAGTTGGGACATTTTTACAGAATTTTCGAATGGCAACTACATGAAAGACTTACGGGATATTTTTCATATTAATACCTTCAGCTGCGACTATTATAAAATCAACGTATACAAAATTTCAAAGTCGTAACTTAAAACGTTTTAAAGCTATCGTTCAATATTGGTGAACACGTATTTTAAAGACTTTTCTATGACAGCTACCCGAAGGGGTTGACGGAAGGCGCTAATGAATGAATTCGGTTTTGCTTTTGATATAAAACTAATTCCTGTAAAAGTTTGAATCCCTGCTTTAACTCGTATTAGAGTTATAGTGGATTCTGTAACTTGTATACATTTTTGAAGGACTTTTGTAGGCTGCTACACGAAGGACTCATTCGATTTGCATCATATTCGGAACTTTCGTTTCAAACATTGTAAACTAGTATTCAAAATTTCAAGCTCCTAACTTGAAGCATTCGAGCAATAATTGTGAATACGTGTTTTAAGGACTCTTGTATGGGAGGTACCCGAAGGAGTGGAAGGATATCGCCCATTAACGAACTTAGCCTTACTTTTTCCATTTTACAGGTGGTGACAAAATTTCAACTTCCTAGGCCAACGGGTTCTTGAGTTATCGTGCAAACGGACGGACGGACGGACGGACGGACGGCCGGACGGACAGCAAACGGATTTGTGGTTTTTGGCCACAACTAAACACAAAATAATATATAGCCTTTTTTCGTCCGAGGCTCGGTCGGGATTTCATCTAGAGTATAAATACTCCATTATTAGAATAATTAAATTATTTTGAAGTAAAATAAACCGTAACAATAAGTAGCCATAGAATTAGTTTTAGTTTTAGTTTCAAGAAGGGGTGAGCCGCAGAGCCACCGCGCACACTAGGCACCGAAAGGGCCCATAGCGATCCCTTCAGAACTTCGTAGATCACTAAACATCCCCTAAACACAACCCAGATCCCTAACGAACTTGACTAACTTATCATGCCCTATTGAGCTCATGTCCTCCGAATTGTCAAAGAAAAGACTGCCCAGCCACCTCAGTCGCCTCCTTGCAACCGCCTGACACTCACACAAAATGTGGGTGATGTCCTCCTCAGCAGTGCTGTCGTTTTCCAGTTTTTTAGGGTAGCAAAATTTACATGTTCTGAGCAATATTTGGATGCGAAGGGTAGCAGCGGTCAAACCTTTTGAAATACATAAACACATACAACATTTTGTTTCTACTATTCGTTTTTTATTTTTTGTAATTAAATTATTTTAAAAACAGACTCAGTTTCGTTATAACTAAACAAAATAAAATGAAATTATTCATACAAATTATGATTAAATCAGAAAAACAGTATTCCTCTTTATACTTAAAAAAAATATCGTATAAACCTACAAAATTTTTTATTAAAAATAATTAAAATTAAGAAAAAATTCCAGTTGTATTCAAAACATCCTCAATTCTATTGTTACTTACTAAACATAAAAATAAAGCAAACAAAACTATTCATATTCCATCTAGTTAAGGCGCAAAAATATCAGACTTCTCATTTTACATAAACTATAATTACCTAAGAAAGCTAAAAATTCGTTAAATGATCAAATATTCAATAAAAATATATTAATTTTTGTCTCAACCTTATAAATAAATTAATAGAAATATAACGATGTACAACAATTCAAATGTATACTAAATTAAGTTCGAAACAAAAAAAAAATCTTCTTTTAAAACCTAAATAAAGATATGAAAACTTTGAATCATCACATATTTTGAATATAAAAAAATGAGACTTTATCTTGACTTGATCGGCTAAACCTAGTAAGTTACTATGAACTTTATTTACTAGCACATGCTAAACTAATGTAACCAATAGTTGAAGAGGCGACAGCCTGACCACTTACAGCAAATGTTAACATTTAAGAGAAATTTACGTTATTGGAAATAAATATGAATTTGAATTTGAATTTAAACCCAGTAAGTACTTTTTAAAAAAATATTATAGGGAGTACCCAAAAACTTTGTCAGTCCTCAGAAATAAAGGTTGGTATCTCGATATTTTAGTAGTTCTCCCAGTTTATCTGAATAATCTGTATCGGATTATTAACATTTATTTTTGAAGGTTGAGTAAATATAAGTTTTCAGGCTCTACTTTAAAATTTTCTAAGAAGCACTTACATGGTTTTGAAATGAGACAGCCGTGATGCTTATTACTTCTTATATGTAGTTAAAAATCAATGTGTTCGATGGTTCCCACTTTTCGGCAAAGTTGTTATTAGCAAGTTCTTTGGCAATTAAGACAGCATTCACTGTACCAGTGAGAAGTGAATTTCTTTTCTTGTCCTTAATTAAATTAAATTCAGAAAACTTTCTTTCGGCCGTTACACTTCTGTGGGGAAACCGATTATAGTTCCAATAAAATGTCTTATAATGTGAAATATAGTTTGGTTTAATCCATTTTCTGATTAAAAATATTTTGATAGAAATCTTTAAAGACAAATCTGTAGATACCACTAAGAAATGATCGCCATTCCTCATTAAATATTTCTACGTTAGCTTCATCTACTAAATTAGGGAAGAATGACATCAAAGGAACTGAGCAAGATGATAAGTTTTTTGGATCAATGCCCTGCAATGCGACTAGAATTTCATTATCAAAATCAATCCGAAATAAAACTTGCTTGCAAACTTCAGTGTAATAATCTCGATCTTTAATATTATTTATATCTGCTTCTGGTATCAATATTTTATTTATTAAAATAGCTGCTTTTCCACCAATGTAAACATTTTCAATAGGTACATATATTTCCTCACTGTTGAAATCTATATCATTTCGTAAAACATTTCCAATAAATTGTGGTTTTAGGAAATTTTAAAAAATTGTTTTGCAATAAGTTTTTTATTATTCGAAGCAAGAGATATATTCGATATATATTTTATTTGTTAAATTTAAAATATATACCAAAAATATGAAGTATGCTCTATTTATTTCCGTAATTTCTGGTCATGTGCTAAATCAGCGTTACTTTTTCGTTGCTATCGTAATAAAATGTTGCAAAGGAGTCTACTGCTCTAATATCCGTGCAACAACATATACCAATGATAGCCACCTTCCTAGTGGAAGGCGAATTGTAGAGTGGATGTGCATGTGGATTGTGGAGTAAACTATAAGCTACAATCAATGCAGGCAAGAATTCAATTCACATTAATTATAAAGATTAGATTTTTGGGGAAGGGTTTTTTTGGTATTTTTTTACAACAAAAAAACACATGCCTATAATTATAAATTATTTTTTTCATGCGGGTATAAGTAGTACGGGCTTGAAATAGTAGTAAAATACTACTATAGTAGCAAGTTCGGCAGCGCTGCTCCTCAGCATATAGGTCAAGGCAATACCTGCACACGTCAGAGTCAGCGATCCCCATACGTATAGCATGCTTCCCTAGCAAGCAGTGCCCTGTCAGTATTCCGACAAGCTGCCGCAGACTTCCCCCACTCCATGTCAATATCTCCCTAGTCTTTCGTCTGTCCAACCTTGGCCAGAGTGCCCTAGAAGTCCTACAGCTAGTTAGCGCCTACCATCTAGAGGCGCTAACGAGCTGTAACCACAGCCATAGAATTAAAAACCTATTTAATATCTCATTGGATCCTATTCATTATCCTTATTTTCCATTCTTTAAAAGACAATTACTAGAAGTAAGAGCCAATTCAGAATTTTATCGGGCCAAAAATCTATGACGAAATTCGTAAAAACACCACATTTCATCTACCTCCTTGGATGCACCTATGGATACGCCAACAATTCATTCTTGGAATTGAAAAAATATCCCCATTCACAATTTTTAAAGGTGTTTATATAATCGCGCAATTTAATTATCAATTCTGAGCTTTCTATCGATAGGTGCTGCAGTGATATAAAAATTAGAATGTTTGCATTACCACCCTTGATTTTCTGATTTGTTTTGTATGCTGCGCTAATTCCAAGACCAAACAGTCTTTAAGATATGATTCGTGATTTTTGAGAAAAATTTTATTCTTACACTACTGTGCTCAATTGGTCTACTCAAAAATTTATAAATAAATCAATCAAGTTTAAACTCTCTGGCGTAATTGATTCGAGAGCGTTATATAATAAAAAAAAAATTAAACGTACGCCAGACGTCAATACCCAGTTCAAAATTATACTTTCAGTATACTCTTCTGGTATGCCTGAAAACAATCATCTACTTTAAACTTTCTAGTACGGAGTACTCCAGAGATATGACTAGTGAATGGAAAACTAGTAATGACTATACAATCAAGAAATTAGGAAAGCAAAAAATTAATATTTGGAAGGGATCGGTCAGTAAAGAAATGCATGCATTTAGTGGTAAAGATGCTCGACTCCTTCACTGGAAATGCAAAGGGAACATGAATTCAACTGTCGAACTTAAACTCACTTCCGAATTTGTAACTTGCAATTGAAACAATGCATCAAAAAGAGCCAAACTATGTGAACTAAGCATGCAAAACGCTTCCACTCCTGGATCAATTTATCTAAAGCAAATTTTTCCGTTCGCTTAAAATTGACTTTATCCTGTCGTATTCCTATCTCTACAAAATAACAAATTCTTAGACAGTGGTAGCTGATTGCGTTTCGTATTCGTCAATGAAAATTTTGATTTGGTTCTTCAAAGCCGATAGCTGTAACTAATAGCGCAAGGTGTGAAGGTTCTCCATCAAATACGATGTACCGGATGAATAAAATGTTATTTTCTTGTTTTGTGTTTTTTTATACTTCAACCCTTTAAAATCCATTACAACTTAAGCGAATATGACTGATACCTGATAGTTTGTGGTTCCAAAACGGCCATTGAGCTAATTGAGTTCTGTCTAGAGGACTGCCACTTAAACCAACCAACCAACCAACCCAGCTCCGTAGAGTAGGTACATATGTCTATTTTTAACCTACATGTATTATCGGAGTATCCGTAAAACTTATTGCACTTTTTGGACACCCTAATTCTTTCAATAGTTTGTTCTATGTAGAGAATACCTTAAGCCGTTCTTGCCATGTATAATAGATTCCTCGAAGATATTCATATACGGCTTTTCGATTCGTATCCCATTTGTCGCACCTGAATCCATTGCACCTTCAAAGTTATGGATAAGCGATACTTTCTTGATGCAACGACGCACATAACTAGGATGGGAGGATTAAAAACACTGACAGAAATAGTGAATTGGAATCATTCTGATAAAGTGGTCAGAGCTAAGGAAGCGACTCATCTATGTATAAGTCAAATGGACCCATGGTCAGCTTAAATGAATTTTACGTAAAGTAAAACCTAAATCCGAGTTCATAAATCAGTTCAAAATGTTGGTCGAAAGAAAGATATAGAAAAAAACTTTTTTTAAATCACACATTTATTTTTGACAAGGACAATTGATCATTTGGAAGCAACAAAAAATTTTAACTAGTAAAAATAAATTACCAGCCATGTGCTCCTTTCCATGCACCTCCGTATCCGGAACCGTAACCGGAGCCGTAACCGGAGCCGTATCCAAGACCATATCCGGAACCGTAACCAGATCCGATGCCAGCACCATAACCAGAACCATAACCAGCACCGTAACCCGCACCGTAAGTTTTAACGGCAGGAATAGCATAACCACCATGTCCGGAATAAGGTCCGGTCCATTCTCCGAGTCCTCCGAGTCCTCCGGTGTAGCCAATACCCTGTCCTCCGAAACCACCAAGGCCGGAATAACCGCTCTTAACTAAACCATTGTGTCCAGAATAACCACCGTTCCAGGCTCCAGTATTGCCCCATCCTCCGGTGTATCCACCGTTGTAGCCACCGAGTCCACCGAGTCCACTGAGTCCACCAGCTGAGACAGCGGCAATAGCGGCAAACAAACAAAGGAATACTTGCATGATGATAGATTTCGGTACGGAATGATACTGATACCTCCTTAAGAATTCATCCTACTATTTATACAAGAAAATTTTATCCCAACTGTTGATTCTGTTGATGTTTTCCCAGTCTATTCGTTATCCGATTGTCGATTATATTGATTGCCATTTTTTTGCAGTTATCTCGTAACTTCTGGAGTTCTTTCAGATTAAAATCGTCTATTCAAATTCTATCATCGTTTTATGTATGTATAACAGCATTTTTAGAACATTGGGGGGTGGCATGCTTACCGATTTATTGAATCTATTAAACTGATAAACTCGTTATTCGTGGGCATCTTCGATGACTTGTTAGTTCATAAGTTGTAGTAATAAATAAGAATTTAGTGGCAGAGTTCTTCTATATGTCTACCTTAGCAACACCAGCATTAGAACTTGAAATTCATACCACTATATATGGTGCTGTATTAGAAACTTCGAGAAGACTTTCTTACCTACTTACCTGCATAGTGTAAACTTTTCCTATACGAGTTTCGATTTCTGAACTATTTATAAAACATTCAACGACGATATGATCGCTCTGAAGATACTTCAGACTATTTTCAAGAATATAACATATTTAATTATCTGAAAATACTGATCACCTTATGTCCATATCGGATTCGGATAGTATATTTGAACAAATTCAAAGATTTTAGCAAAATAGAATTTGTTCTTTGCATCATTAAACTTACCTTTTCACTTTTAGTATGCATGTTTCAAAATTTTGAATTAATGGTATTGTTTTTCGTTTTTACAAAATACATAATTTTAAAACAAGTTTATATAAAAAATTGGATAGGAATAAAATAGTCATTATGTATTACCATCTTAAGAAAATATGTATATACCTAGTAGTAGAGTCAAGACTAATTTTTTTTGTAAATTTAGGATTTATGTGAAAAAAATTCGTACGAATTTGTGCGTTAAATTCTTATAAATAGTTCAGTGAATTCTTGAGGAGGTATCAGTATCATTCCGTACCGAAATCTATCATCATGCAAGTATTCATTTGTTTGTTGGCCGCTATTGCCGCTGTCTCAGCTGGCGGACTCAGTGGACTCGGTGGACTCGGTGGTTACACCGGTGGATACACCGGAGGATGGGGCAATACTGGAGCCTGGAACGGTGGTTATTCTGGACACAATGGCCTTGGTGGCTTCGGAGGACAGGGTATTGGCTACACCGGAGGACAGGGTATTGGCTACACCGGGGGACAAGGTATTGGCTACACCGGAGGACTCGGAGGATGGACCGGAGCTTATTCCGGACATGGTGGTTATGCTGCTCCAGCTGCCGTTAAAACTATTGGAGGTTATGGCGGTTATGGTGCTGGTTACGGTTCTGGTTATGGTGCTGGCATCGGATCTGGTTACGGTTCCGGATATGGTCTTGGATACGGCTCCGGTTACGGTTCCGGATATGGAGGTGCATGGAAGGGAGCCCATGGCTGGTAATTTATTTTTACTGGTTGAATTATGATTTCTTTTCTATAGTTACAAACAAAATGTTGTCAAAAATAAATATGTGATTTTAAGAAACTGTCTTTTATTTTTTGGTGAAGAACAGTATAGGAAGATCGTTGCGTGTAATCTACAACTCTAGGAAACGATACTCTGCTAGTATCAAACCAATTCTAGGCTATTTAATTAATTATAATTAGTGTCAAGAGCTTATCTTACAACAAGCCATATTTCAGAATTAACTTGATAGCTTATCCTATGAAGGAGATACCCGTTACTTAAACGTACTATATAATTTGTGATGTATATACATGCAATTCACAACCAGAAATATTGTATAATTTATCTCAATGGGCAACAACATTGCTCCTCAAAAAGTAGACTCGGTTTTTACCTGCCTGTAATATGTCTCTATCCTTTTTTTGGTTTCTACATTTCGTGGTTTAGAGTATATTTTTCTACAGACGGAAATAATTGTCCTCATCCAGGTGTGATCCTGGACGATAGTATTTTTCTGTTGCCAGAAATAAGTCGTTAAATACCCACTGTTCCACTTTGTAGTATTAATTTTGCTGAAAAACATGAGCAACAAGCCTACGCATATCTTAGAATATTCTTCAGCATATATCGAACACGATTATTTCGAGGATGCGAGGATGATTTTCTAGTAAGTTTATCGGTCGTCATTCCCATGGTATAACCGTATAGTAACACGGATTTGACGCAAGATTCGAGTGACAAGTGTTCATTTCCTTTTTGACCCATTCTCGGGCTTAGGACAATAATAGTGTTCTTCTGAGGTACTGAAAACTGTCACTGATTTTAATTTTTTTTTTTAATACTAAACCTATAGCTTGGTTGGACCCGAACAATAACGTTCCAAATTGCCTCCTGATTATTCCTTAAGTTGTCAGTCGCATAGTAACCTACACCGCATCTCAGCATTAAACACGTTTCGGACTCCTACGCATAAAATAATAAAGTTGCGCCCAGACTGTTGGCAGATTCTCTTTATTTATTTACGTATTTGTTTTTTCATTCGATGATTCAATAGAAGTGAAAGTGAATTCGATCTCATTAAATCTAAAAAAAATTCGGAATTCGTCAAAACTTAAACAATGTCCAACTCCACAGGGGGGCTTAATATCAAAAAATACTTAAAGCGGTTTATTCCCTGACTATATTCAAAGCATTTGGAAGTGAAAGTGAATTCAATAACTCATTAGACCTAAGAAATATATCGGAATTCGTGAAAAAGTACATAACTGCTTTACACCACCTTAGGGTTTAGATATCGAAAGAAATTTAGAAAAACCTTTCTAGGCGCTTATATTCATAGCCCGCAGAAGTAAAATCGATTTGATAGCTCGAGAAGTTTAAAAGATTTAACGAAATTCGTGAAAATGTGAGAAAAACCCTTTTCACGGACATTTTTTTACTCCATCTTTGTACACAAATGAAAATGAAATTTTTTTTTAGTTTTAATTACTCTAGTAGCACATCTACATATACGTACTAAGTTTCAACTTTCTGGCATAAGACGTTTCTGAGATATTAAAAAACCACCTCTCACCCTTGTACTTTGCTTTCCCTATCAAAAACTTTTTTTTTCTATGGTGTCTCTATAGTAGTTCTATATAGTCGTAAATTTTTAGTTTTCCATTCATTACGGTTTTCGAGAAATAAAAATCAAAATATTTTCCTTTCTACCCCTTTTCACCATCACCCCCTACACCCCCAAAATGTTTGCCCCTACTAGAGGTCTACTGACTCCAACTCCTGTAAAATTTTCAAGAGCGTATCTAGTACGGTTTTCGAGATAAAAAAATTTAATTTTTTGAAAAATTGCCGCCCTCCCACTTTTGTGCTCCACCGCCCCCCTCTCCCCCCCCCTCAAAAAGTTTACATTCAGTAGACTCGACTTATGATCCCTTATGCAGAAACCAAATTTTATCTTCCTAGTGTAATTGGTTCGGAAGATATTGTAATCCAAAATTGTTCACCCCCTTAAAATTTTTAGCCGTTGTCTAATCTCGAAGTATTCCTAATGACAACCACAAAGTTTCAACCTTCTGACATCAATCGTTCAGGAGATATGGATTTTACAATGTTTCATATACCGGCTTTCAACCGTTTCGAACTCATTGTTTTTCGCCCCACTCCCACACCCCTCCACCTATATCGACATTTTTTTTGCAAATGGGTCGACTAACATAGTTTTACATAAGTTCCAAGTTTTAGCCTCCTAGCATAAGTGGTTCCTGAGATCTGGACACCAAAATTTTTCGTCTTAAATGCTCCCCCTCCTCCTCATCCTCCCTTACATCCCCATCCCCACAAAAGATACTAGTCGTAGGGGTTCACCAAATCTACCCACCACAAAAATTTTAAATTAATATCTCAACGGGTTTGTGAGCTACGCGCCTTCAATCGATTTTGCGTGTGGCGGACGGCGGACGGCGTACGACGTACACCCCCAACTAGCAAACTAACTTCCATAAGGCCTTATCGAAGCTAGTTTCCTAACTCGATAAAGCTTCGATAAGGTCTTACCGAACTAATTTGGAGCACATTTCCCCAAGCGCCAACAGTTGGTATAAGGCCTTACCGAAGCTGTTCTTGCTTCCGTATGGAAGTTCACATTGCTTCCAAACGAAGGTTATGACTTTCACGGCAAGCAATACTTCGAATGCGAGGCTTCGGTAAGGTCTTACCGAAACTTGAAAAAAAAAACCAAAAATAATATTCACAATTTTTTTACTTTTGTTTTCTTCCAACTACGAATTTATTTTCCTGGAAATTATTATTATTTGTTTGAAATATGCGAATTGATTTTAGTTACACCTTGCACACTCTCGGATTCGAACCATGGTCCCGTCACACATTAGTCCGCTACGCTACACACTAGGCCAATCTGAAACATTCTCGTAATAGGGTTGAGGCCGAATCACTTGATATTTCCAATTGAACATGTCGAGCAAAGCTCGCTTGCAAACCCCCATAAGACTGTTGGTATTTACTTCCATAAGGCCTTATAGAGGTTATTACCGAAGCTATGGTTTCTGAAAAGTTCAGCCTCCGCTCGCAAGTCTTTATCGGAGTTAAGAGTTCACAACCTGCGCTCAACAGTCTTACCGAAGTCTTATCGAAGTTAAAAATCAACAACCTGCGCTCAACAGTCTTATCGAAACCTTATCGAAGTTATAGCCTCCGGTAAATCAAAATGGGTAGTTTGTTTGCTAGTTGGGCCGTCTACGGCGGACAGACGGACATTTTTTTTTATTTTTTGGTGTTTACTGGTCTTAAAACGTGAAAATACCAAATTTCAGAGTAGCAAATTTTTTTTAAATTTCAGGTCGATCACAATACTTTATTATTAAAAAATAATAAAACAAAAATAATATTTTTAATATTAGTCTGGTCAAAATTAAAAAACATTTCGAATTCGCTCTGTAGTTTCCTATTAACTCTATAGGGTCGGGGAATATTTTAAAACAACTTTGGTGGTATCTACGAAATGCTTGAGATTCTCATCCCTAAATTGAACCGAAAAATTATATGTTGACGCAATGACTGTTGACAATTTTTTTTTTTAAGGAAAATGTATGTGCAGCTACGATATAAGATGTCGTTCAAGGACAAATTACTGGCAAAAAAATCAACATGTGTCTTATTAAAATTTGCATTATTTATCCCAATCTCATCAATAATTCAAACAAGCAACAAATTATATATCGAGACTCACCTAATTCATTGAGAACAAAAATTGGTCCATCCAGTTTTGTTGCATGCGTTTTTGATAATACGACTGAATGAGTTTACACATGTTATACCCGCCCAAAACCACATTTTTGTCTTACGAATATTTACTACTTCGTACCAATTTAGATCAAAACGGACCGGTGTGCGACGGTGACTTTAAGGTTGCTCTCAAAGAAACGAAAAGTGGTTCGCGGATCGCGATGCAAATCAATTATCGTAAACCGGCCAGCCATACTACAGAAGGTCAATAAAAATTAATCTCACGATTAAATCACAGCACCGGCAATCAATGGCCAGTGGATAGCTGATAAATGGTCTGACTATCCGATAGAGTTCAAAGAGCCGAGAAAATATTGTCGGGAAATTATAACTTGCGTAACTAATAACTGGGCAATTTTGCTATGATTTATTAAGTAAAAAGACAGCTTCACGAGAATTTACAGTGTTAAGAGAAGTTGTTCGCTCCACTCAAGTATGTAGTAAGAGGGCGGCCAAGGTGTGAACTGAAAACATTATTATCTAACAAAAAATTTCAGATACAAACTTTAAAGCATCGATTTCAAAGAACAACAGCAAAGATTTTCTTCCACATCACCGCTGAAGCTTAGCTTAAAAAATAACCTGACAAAAAGACGATCAGGAAGACCTTGGATTCGAAACAGTGATAAAATTGCTCTTTTGTAAGCAGACAATAAAAAAATACATTTATTCAATAAAAGCACCGCGTGAGAATAACATGATTCGAATTATTTACTCATACATCATTTTTCAAAAGTTAAGCATCGTATAAAAAGTTCAATTTCCAGAAATACCTACCTAGCTTAATTAATTTAGATTAGCATATATGGATCGAAAAAAATATAGTGGGCTTTAATTATGTACAGTGGAAACCATAACGACACTTTTGATTAAGCTCCCACTGAGATTTTTTGATTTATTATTGGGTTAGTGTTCAATGAATCTAATTGAGATATGCTAACGAAATAAGGAAGGTAGCTGTGGAAAACAGTTGTTCCTACTTCATAACATGACAAAATAATGATATAGATTCTGATTTGGAATTATAAATTGCTGGCTGACAGCAACTTCTACTTCACCCGGAGTCATTAAGGTTCAACTTACATCAAGATTTGTACGAATATTAAAACCATCAGCCCTAAAATATACTTTTTTTTCTAAATTGATGATCACTAGACGTTAACTGAGAACTTTTCACTTATAGTTTCATCATTCCACTATCAAACAACTGGACTGTCGCTATCAATCAACCGTCCCAGTGAACTTTTCTGTGAGGGTATCAGAATATATGAACGCCGATGGGGACTTGTAAATAAAAATTCGGGTTTTAGGTCAAAATCCGGGATGCAATCAAAGAAGAAATACAACATTGTTTCGAGACAAGGACGATTTTTGGAAATAAGATTTAGAAACCAAATTATTCGTCTAAAACGCTCCCTAATTCCATTCCTCACACCTCTAAGAAATTTACCACTTAAAGTGGTCTAACCACTAAAAAATTTTAATTAAATACCTCACAGGGTTTGTAAAATATGAGCCTTCCACCGCTTTTGCGTACAGCGGATGCCGTACGGCAAACAGATGGACTAATTTTTTTTAGCAGTTTGGGGGGCTACTAGTCCTGAAGCGTAAAAATAGAAAGTACGCAGTAAAAAACTTTGTGAAAATAACTGTCTTTAAAGCAGTAAAATATTCCGAATTGATGTAGTAAAGTAAAAAATGACGAGTAATTTTTAAAACGTTGTATTTTTACATATTTTCGACAAAAATTTACTGGCTGGAAAGTAAAATTACAACACCGAATGAAATTTCCCACTTTTAATGTGTAAAATTTATCATTGTGTATAAAATTACGCATTTTGCATGTAATTTTGATACTTCGTGCGTAGTAATTTGTTTTTTGTGATATGTATTAACTTGACCGCTTCGTTTTTAATTCATTTGTTTCGTGGTTTTGTGTAAGTCGTGATTTAAAATTTAAAAAGAAAATAATGTTTATAGTGTGTGAAGTTCGTGGCTTTAAAACAAATAAATTGAATTTATATCATAAACATGTTTAGTGTTTTGTACTTTCTACGCTTTTTGACCTATATCCTGGTTTTCCCCCAATTATCATGTGTTGATTGATCTCATTGAATTTTTCCAATTGTCGATTGCTGTGTCCTTTCCCCTTCAAAATACTTGTGGAAATTCATCTGCCGATCATTCGCTTGAAGTTTATTCATATATATTATATATATAGGTATTAATAATAATAATAAGCAAACATAAACATGTTAAATTTTTGTAGTACATATCGTCACCTTTGTGCTAGAGGCACGAAAGTGCAGATCAGTGAATTTAAGTTAAAGCTATTTGAAAGTTCAAACTGTTGCTAAAAATCGTTTTTTAAACGCTTTCAATCTCCCCTGATTATTGCTGTATACTTAACACGGTTTCATTTTAAAAATATGAAGGCATAACTTTTTTTTAACCATTTTGTAAAACAAAGCCACATTAGTGCAAAAGTGAAAAATTTACACTTTCGTGCCTTTGGCATAAGGGTGATGATATGTAGCACATATTAGTTCTTCCACACCATTTGTAATTTACACCTTGTACCAGCAGTAAATTTACACATTTTTAGCGATTGATTTCCACACTTATGTGTGAATTTCCGCATTAATAGAATTTCCGAGTTAATGTGTTTCAGCGTAAGTAGTAAAAATCACAAGAGTGCGTAAAGAAATTTGACAATTTGAGGAGTAGTAAATTTTTTTTTATTATGTATCAGAGTACATTTTACTCTATTATATTAATAATAAAGTATTGTTATCGATTTTTAAAAAAAAAAAAATTTGCTACCCTGGAAATTTTTTTTATACTTTTCATGACTAATAAGCACCAAAAAAGCAAAAACAAATTTCAGTCTGTCTGTGCGCCGTCCGCCGTACGCAAAACATTTGAGGGCTTATAGCTCCTAAACCCAATGAGCTATTGAATTGAAATTTTTTTTTTAATAGACTGGGTAGGCCCCTTAAAGTGACCACTTTTTGAGGGTGGGAGTGTGAGGGGAGAGGTGGGGGAAGCGTTTTAGACGAAAAATTTTGGTCTCCTAGATCTTAGCAACCGCTTATGTTAGGAAGCTGAAACTTAGAATTTATATAGAGCTTCGATAGTGGACGCATTTGCAAAAATATTGTTGATAAGAGTGAAGGGGTGTGGGAGTGGGGGGAAAAATAATGCGTCCGAAACGTTTGAAAGGCGAGATCGAGACATTCTAAAATCCATATCTCCTAAACGGTTAATGTCACGAAATTAAAACATAATAATCATCTGTAGGTATACTAGGAGAATAGATCGGAAACAAATTTTTGAGAGGGGGCAGTGACGTGCGGAAATGTGGGGTGAAAAACTTGAGATTACGATATCTCACGAACTAATTGCACTAGATAAATAAAATTCGGTTTCTGTATAAAGGTTGACAAATGAAGTTTGCTGAAAGTAAAATTTTTTAAGGGGGTGGTGGTGCATGGAAGTGGAGGTGTAAGAATTTTTTTAAAAAATCACGTCTCATATCTCAAGAGTGGTTTAAGATAGATGCTTAAAATGTTTACCAGAAGTAGGACTAATAGACTCCCAGCAGAAAAAAAAGGATGAGGGTGTAGAGGGTGAGGGTGGGGGAGGGTGAAAAGTAAAAAGTTGCGATTTTTATATCTCGAGAACCTATAATGATATAAAGCTGAACCTTAGTATTTAAACAGAGCTATAATAGTAGCATGTGGGGAAAATATAATTTTTTATAGTGGTAGTATGGTACGGGGGTGGTGGGTGTTTTTCCTAACTATAGAACGGCTTATGCTAGAAAGTTGAAAACGTAAATTAATAAGAAATGTAATTCTGTTTAAAAAAAATCAAATATCCATTGGCGTTCGGAAATGGGGCGAAAAAAATGATCAGTGAAAATCGAATGCATATATTTTCACGATTTTCGTCATATCTATTATGTCTTTCCAAATATTGAATTAATTTTTTTTTGTACGGGTTTTTCACAGAAATACCTAGAAAGTGTGTTTAGGATTTTTTGAAATTCGACCCCCAAGGTGGTGTAAAGGGGATGTATACATTTTCACGAATTCACGTATTCCTCAGGTCTGATTAGATATCGAATACCTTTTCACTTCCACGGGCTTATTTAACAATCACCTAAAACTCATTTTCAAGTTTTTTCCTTTTTTAACCCCTAAGAGTGTAAAAACGGGTTGAACACATTTTCACGAATTCCGTTATATTTCTTAGGAGTGATAAGACATCGGATTGGTTTTTACTTCCTCTGGCTTTCTTTATATATATCTAAAAACCCATTTCAGGACTTTTGGATATTCAACCCAAAGTGGGTGCGGGGGTTGCATATGTTTTCACAAGTTCTTACATATTTCTTAGTTCTAATTTGCTATCGAATTCATTTGTACTTCCTAAGGCTTCCTACATAATCGTCAAAAAGTTGATTTCAGGATGTTTGTAATTCAACTCCAATAGGACGTAAGGCTTTCGACATATTTCTCTGGATTGATGAGATATCAGATTGGTTTTCACTTCCACAGACTTTTAATGTAATCGCCTACAAATGCATTTCCAATTTCATGTAATGGCCCAAAACCAAATCACGAAAAACTTCCTAATCACGTAACAACCGATATTACACTACGACTTAGACCTCGCCCCGGAGTATGACCCAATTACGTAGTTCATATGTTATGTATACATATGTGGCAGCGATGTAAGTATTCTAGCGCGACAGCATTCTAACCGCTTCCCGAACTTGTTTTTTAGATTTTCAGTCACATAGTAAACTACACCGCATCTCAGAATTAAACTCGTTCCGAACTTCTACCCAAAAAATAATTAAGTTGCGCCCAGACTGTTGGCAGATTTTTTATTGAAAGTCGATCACAATACAGTATTATTGAAATAATATGTCAAATGTAAAGTCATGTTATCCTTTATTGGAACTTTTCACATTTATTTACACAGAAATAAAGCGAATTTATACTATGCAAATAAAAATTAAGCGTGCCAGCAATAAACGTATTGCAGGCAAAAACTTGATTTTTACCATACTAGGCTTGTTTGAGGATTTAAAAGTAATCTTTAATAGATAATACTTAATTTTACGTATACTATCACTTTCACTGGAGCGCCAGAGCGGCTTGCACCCACTCGAAGCAAACAAGATCACCTAAATCTTACTTACGCACTGATACGAGTAGTTGCAACTGAATACGAATTATGTCTTCGATTTCGTACGGTGTGAGTATGTAGAAACTATTGCATTAAATGCAAGTGGTATTATTTTTGGACAATTGTTACAGTAGGATGGATGTAGTCACGGAGTATTTATAAAAGTAATTAGAAAATGTTTATGTGGGTAGCTACTGTAGAAGTGTCTCCGTCGTTAAATTTACTGATATAATATATTCTCCTGCTTTCGCCAAGAACCTCCTCTGGGTCGCGGCTCCAGAGTTTGCAGTAGCGTTCTTAGCTTAGCCTAATTATTGTCAACTGAATCGACAGAGTTAAGGATAAAAAGTGTGCAGGGTGAGTTTTCTATAGACGTTATAAGGTACATTGATTGAATTTTGAGGTGGGACCAACAAGAATATAACTAACGTTTAAATGCAAACTTTCGAAATGGCTTATATGTCGCTCATAGCTACCCTAAGATCTACTATATTTTGATACGAGAAAGTTCACGATTTACTGATCATCATCTATTTTTACAGTTTCAAGGCTATGGTCAATTTCACATGAACACATGTGACGAGGCTAGCAACAAATTTGGTCACTTCAATACTACGAACAATAACCATTCTTATAGTATGCACTGCGAGTATTTAAAATATGAGGAAAACTTGTTATTTTTGTTGTTTTCGCGGAAATAGGTAGTGCTGTAATTTATGTCTTTTTACTTTAGAGGTAAAAAATGTTGGAAAGCTCTAATTGCTTATTGTGAGGATTCGGAGGACTCGAATTATATAAATAGTTGAATTGATTTCTAGGAAAGCATCAGTTTGATTTTGTTTGTAAAACTATCGACATGAAAGTATTCTTCTGCTTGTTGGCTCTCGTAGCAGCCGTATCAGCTACTGGCCTCGTTGCCGGACATGGAGGTTGGGGTGGCGGTCTTGGAGGCTGGGGATCCGGTGGACACGGTGGCGGATACGGAGGCGGATACGGAGGCGGACATGGAGGTGGATGGGGCAATGGAGGTGGATGGGGCGGCAATGGTGGCGGATGGGGAGGACGTGGAGGATGGGGTGGTGCCGGAGGATGGGGTGGTGCTGGAGGATGGGGTGGTGGAGGATATGGCGGTGGAAAAGGCTACGGCGGCGGATGGGGAGGAGTTGGCGGTGGACTCGGAGGCGGCTGGAAGGGAGGTTACGGAGGTGGCTGGGGTGGTTCCGGTCATGGTCATGGTTGGTAAATACTCAACACAGGCAGCCGAAAGATCCAGTAATCACATTTGTTATTATTATTGCCGATAAAATATTTTATTAATTTAAAAAAAAATTGTTTTAATCTACATACATAATAAGAGAAAGAAACCAAACCCTATCCATAGCTTTACCAAAAGGAAGATCCCAAAAGAAGACGAGTGAAAGTATTATTTTTTTCAGTATTTTTGATCTAAACATTATCCTAGCAAAATGTGACTTCTTTATTTCTACTGCACAAAGGCTCTACAAATATTACACGGAAGTGAAGTGCCGAACTGGAATACCAAAAGAATGCAAGCTTTCAGGGACCAGTGGTCTGGCGATCTTTGGAGGATTCCTGAACAATTTCAAATATAATCAATGAGAATCATAGTCGAAAGTGATAGTAACTCGGTCACACATTAAGTAAACTAGAGGAATACGTTCCATACTGTCTCTAGGTTCGAATCCTCGGGAAAAAAAAAACTTGCAGTATTAATTAAGACTGTATTCTAATCTATAGCCCTGTTCATTATGCTTTCCTAATAAACACAATATTTACCAGAAACAAATTCTTTTTTCTAATAAATATTGTAAGTCAGCTGTATTTAATCTTGAAAAAAGATGGAATTAACCCCAAATATACTGGTCATTTAAATGTATCCATTCAATTGATTTCTGTAATTTAAGCAACACTTTCCCCTGTTAAAAAAAAACAAACCAGAGTCAATCCAATAATTCTCTAGATGATATACTCAGCTCCGATTTATATTAAAGGTGGAGATAAAGCAGAATAATAAGTGCACTACCATATTTATACTCTAGATGAAATCATATAGAGTATTATAAGTTTAATCCAGCCCGAAAAGTTTGTAACGCATAGAACCGAGCCTCGGACGAAAAAAAGTTATTTATTATTTTGTGTTCAGTTGTGGCCAAAAACCCGAAATTCATTTGCTGTCCGTCCGTCCGTCTGTCTGTCCGTCCGTTTGCACGATAACTCAAGAACGCGTTGGTCTAGCAAGTTGAAATTTTATCACCACCTGTAAAATGGAAAAAGTAAGGCTAAGTTAATGGGCGATATCCTTCTACTCCTTCGGGTACCTCCCATACAAGAGTCCTTAAAACACGTATTCACAATTATTGCGCGAATACTTCAAATTAGGAACTTGAAATTTTGCTTACTTAAAGTTTACAATGTTTGAAGCGAAATTTCCGAATATTAATATGAATCGAATGAATCCTTCATGTAGCAGCCTACAAAAGCCCTTCAAAAATTATGCAAGTTACAGAATCCACTATAACTCTAATACGAGTTAAAGCAGGGATTCAAACTTTTACAGGAATTAGTTTTATATCAAAAGCAAGACCGAATTCACTCATTAGCGCCTTCCGTCAACCCCTTCGGGTAGCTGTCATAGAAAAGTCCTTAAAATACGTGTTCACCAATATTGAACGATAGCTTTAAAACGTTTTAAGTTACGACTTTGAAATTTTGTATATGTTGATTTTATAATAGTCGCCGCTGAAAGTAATAATTTGAAAAATATCCCATAAGTCCTTCATGTAGTTGCCATACAAAAATTCTGTAAAAATTTCCTAACTTAATTTATGGAACTCACTATAACTCAAGAAATCATTTAACCATCCATCGAGTAGCCACTATTCAATAGTTTCTACCTGTAAATTAAAGGTTATGCAATACTCGTAATTGTATGTACACTCCTCATTCTTTTGATATATGTATTCCCAATTACAATATAAATCGGAGTTCAGTATTCATCTAGAGTATCATACGATTGGCTTGCAGCCGATCGTGACTGCTTTATGTTTGTTAATTACTGTTCTTTGGTTTCTACTCGAAGAAGAAGGACAATATCTTCCACTTTTAATTCCGTATCTTGAACTTCAGTGAAATAACTTTTTAAAAAATTGTTCTTTTCCAAAGACTTTTACATTGGTGCCGCAGGAAGGACTCAAGCTATTTTCTGCATATTATCCCTTTAACTTTGCCATTGAAAAATTATAAAATATAATATATGTGTAAAATTTTAAATTTTTTTCTTCTGAAGTTATGTTTTTGGTTGTGAGGATGATATTCCTGGCATATTTCAACTTTCTGGCTCGCCACTTTTTATTTCAAAAGACGATTGCACACATTTTTTTTAAGGAACTATGTATGGTCGACTCATTCGATTTTCTTCATAATAATTAATCTACAATCCACACAAATATTACTTAATCACAATTTTAGGCCAAAATTAAGTTGTTTAAGATTTCGATTTCTTGAGTTATAGTGACTTCCGTGAACACAGAGATGACATTCTTATAAGATTATTGAATAGGAGCTGCACGAAGAACGCCTTCGAATTTCCTTCAGAATAATACCATTGCCTGGAACTACCTATTTCAAAATCAACATTTTGGAAAATTTCAAAGTCGTAGCTTAAAGCGTTCTGATGCTATCGGCTAATATTCGTGAACACGTGCTTACGGACTTTTGTATGGCAGCTACCCAAAGGAGTAGAACGATGTTCGGCCGTTATCGAACTTAACCTTAGAAATTCGACCCCCAATTTCAACTCCCAAGTTCAAGGCGTTCATGAGCTATCCTCTGATCAAATAGACGGATGGATAGCTAGCTTGATTTCATTAACCGCAATTAAAAAAATACTTTTTCGTCGGTCTATGCGTTAAAAAATTTGGGGCTCGATTAAACTATAAAAATCTGCAGATTATTAAGAAAAAATCGTTTGACTATGGTTTAAATTAATTCAAAATCAAGTTTCTGTATGCCTTCAGTGACTCTTGTTTCCAGATGATTCTACAATATATGCAACTGCCGAGAGAGTATACCCCTTTCGTCAAGACCACTATATAGAAACTTTTCTTATAACTTTAATCTAGCTTCTAAGATAAGTGAATGCATCGAACAAGAAAGAACCGACATTAGCAAATTGTATTTACATTTTTGCATACAGACAACAATGAAATTTCGGAAAAAAACTAGAAATTTGTATCGAATGCAGCGGCATTTAATAATACAAGGTAATTGATTAGGTATAAATATTGGAAGTAATTTGTAAGCAGCATCAGTATCCATTCGAAATTGAAGTTGTCAACATGAAAGTATTCCTGTGCTTATTATCCGCCATCGTAGCTGCTTCAGCTGGAGGCATCGTCGGCCATGGAGGTTGGGGCGGAAATGGAGGCTGGGCTGGCGGTCACGGTGGAGTTGGCGGATGGGGAGGTGATGCTGGCTGGAAGGGAGGATACGGAGGAGTCGGCGGATGGGGAGGTGGTGCTGTCTTGAAGGGAGGATATGGAGGAGTCGGCGGATGGGGAGGTGGTGATGTCTTGAAGGGAGGATATGGAGGAGTCGGTGGATGGGGTGGTGATTCCGGCTGGAAGGGAGGAGTAGGCGGATGGGGTAATGCTGGATATGGTGCCGGAGCCGGATGGGCTGGTGGTCTTGGAGGATGGAACGGTGGTCATGTTGTTGCTGCCCCAGTTGTCAAGGTCATTAAGACCGCTCACGTTGCCGACGTTGGATACGGTGCTGGTCTTGGAGGACTCGGTGGATGGTCCGGTGGTCATGGTGGATGGACTGGTGGTGTTGTTGCTGCTCCAGTTGTAGCTAAGGTCTCACATGGTGGATATGGAAGTATTGGAGGAGGATATGGTGGTATTGGAGGAGGATATGGTGGAATCGGAGGTGGATACGGATCCGGTTACGGATATGGTGGTCATGGTGCCGGTCTCGGAGGATGGAAGAGCGGTCATGGTAGCTGGTAATTTTGTTACACCACAGTTAATGTTATGTTGTTATGTTCTTTTAAATAAGCAATAAAATATAATACAGTTGAAAAAACGCATTTATATTTTTTAAGAATGATTTTGAATATTTTTATTATATAGGAAGTTTAGTTGCTCATTTGGTCAGTAGCATTTGCAATATTGTGATATTAATATTATACAGGTTATGCTATCGTGATCGTAAATTGAATGCAGGAAAAAGTATGAGTTATTCGGAACGAAAGACAAAAAAGAAATTACTATTTTCATGATATGTTTTCGAAAACTTTTTGAAAAAAGGATTAAAAATTTAACCAAAACGACACATACGGGTCTATTCTGTGTACAGTCACAAATTGTAATTTTAACGGAGAGTCATAATTTTAGACTTAAACTTCCTATTCTAGCATAATTCACAATTTTTAAGTTTCAAAAAAACATCACAAAATTATGACTAGCGAAATAGGTGATCACAACGGCCAGCCAGGCAAACAAATTTAACGTTTCGTGAAGTTTCAATACCTAATATTGAAAAAAATGGAAAGTTTATTATATTTGCTACTGGAATTACTGGAAGAAGCTTAACAAAGGTAATTTAACGTAAGTTTACATTTTGTGTAATTTAAGGGCATTAAGAAGAGCCACACTCCGAAAGTTCAGCAACGCAAGGGATTCGTTTTCATTAATCGGCCATACATTTGAGAATTACTTCAGACTTCCACTTCTTCGATAATTACTTAGGCACACAATTTTGCATTATACACCTGCAAAGGTCGAATTGAATACTAACACTGAGAGTACAGCATCATTTTCACAGGTATCCAACTATGGGAAGAAATTATTGTGACCTTTCTTGTGACTGCAAAGCCAGAATGCGAAAAAACTATTCGATCATAAGTGCAGTCACAAAATTTTAGTCACAGCAGATTGTGACTTGTGATTGGTGACAATCTTAGAATAGGGCCGGGACACTGACCTCAATCTAATGCATAAAATCTGAGTGGTATTACAACGTACTAGGTACAATTACTATGATCCTTATTACAATTTATAATTCAATTGATTGAATGGTAAATAAATAAAAAAAAATATTTTTTTAATTTAGGGATTGGATCGAGTGACAAGTTTGTGATAACCCACTTGAAAAAAATAATGCTTTGTCCATTTTTAAACTTTTTGAATTTAACCACAAAGTCCGTAAGATTTTTGGCAAAAGTAATCTATACAAATAATGTTAAAAAATTGGTTTTGCCTGTTTGAATATAACAAGAACAGCCCAAGTTACCAATTATCGTCCTTTATTTAAGTAAATCATAAAATTCTGTGATGAATTTCAGAATTTACAATGAAAATAAGCTATTCAAATATCTCCTTTTAATTTGAGTTCTACGGAAGCGCTATATCTACGAAGATGTGGCGAACTTCTATACAGGACCCGGGCTGACATCTCCAGAATCACGGCGATCAGTACAAGTCACTGGCCAATTGGGGATCATGCTGCCAAATTGGGCATTTCGCTCAATGTACACTGCTGCAGCTGCCAGGACACTAATGAGTGAGAGTCGCTTGTTAATTTCCTTTGCGAATATCCGGCTTTAGCTAGAGCTCGAGAGCGAGCACTAGGCAAACCCTTCTACGGGGACCTGATGGAGATTTCAACAAAGAAAATTGGAGAGTTATTACTTTTCCTAAACAGCACAGGAAGGTTATAACGATCAATTTTCCTGACAATCATCTTTTCAATTCCCCAGTCACAACAACCTCTAACATCCGAGTTTAACACGAGTTTGTGGTTCCAAAATAGCCATTGAGCTAATTGAGCTCTGTCTGGAGGACAAGGCTGCCACTTAAACCAACCAACCAACCTACGGAAGCTAGTATCAATATAGAAAACGCAATCATATCCAATAATTGAAGAAGGATAATGTTCTAGATACGATAATGTAACATAATGAAAATTACAATGAAAACCCTTCGTCCCTAAAAACGTGTAACTCATTTACGGAACAAAAGGGATCAATTTCTCCACAATTTGGTTATTAGAATGATTCACTCTGTTACAGATATTCGTGTGTTCCTCTTTATGGAAATCACCTTGTACCAATAGTGAAAGGCAAAGTAGACAATCGATTAAAATAATGCAGAAAGCAGATAAGATCACACACAACCTTAAAGAACCTTAGAAATTGGAAGCAAGCTGTGTGATTATTTTGTAACAATTGCTAAAAAAAATTACAAATGTAGTATGCGCGCAAAGTCTAGTATTTAGTATTGAGAAAAAAATAAACAAGCAGATGTTCAGAATAATTTCGATTCTTGTTGAATAATTTACCATTTTCGTAGACAATTGTAGGAACGGAAGTTATTCATTGTGAAATCCGCAAAAAAAAACCTTTATAGGTTTGAATTTTATAACCAGGGAAATGAGGAGTTTTCTTCCCTTCAAAACACAATTTCAGAGCGAAATAGATCACTTAATCATCGATCAAAATTTAAGTTACTTACGCAGCAATACTGCGATGTGTGTGATTAAATTAATACTTTCATTGATTTTAAAATGTTGCATCCAAGGCCTATAAATGCATTCAATCTAAATTTAAACCGATACATAAATTAGATGAATTTGTGAAAAAAATAAGTGATATAAGGATACATATCAGATAAAAAATGTTAATAGACCATAAAAAGCAGTCACATGCGGAATTTATCCATTTACTATTTTCCGCAATATTAAAATTCACAAGGTTATTTTCAGCGATGCCAGTAATAATATTATCAAACTATAAATAGTGGATGCGAATATAAGTGGAGTATCAGTGTCTATCCGAAACTATTATTGTCAACATGAAAGTATTCCTGTGCTTGTTATCCGCCGTCGTAGCTGCTTCAGCTGGAGGCATCGTCGGCCATGGAGGCTGGGGCGGAAATGGAGGCTGGGCTGGCGGTCACGGTGGAGTTGGCGGATGGGGAGGTGATGCTGGCTGGAAGGGAGGATACGGAGGAGTCGGCGGATGGGGCGGTGGTGCTGTCTTGAAGGGAGGATATGGAGGAGTCGGTGGATGGGGTGGTGATTCCGGCTGGAAGGGAGGATATGGAGGAGTCGGCGGATGGGGAGGTGGTGCTGTCTTGAAGGGAGGATATGGAGGAGTCGGTGGATGGGGTGGTGATTCCGGCTGGAAGGGAGGAGTAGGCGGATGGGGTAATGCTGGATATGGTGCCGGAGCCGGATGGGCTGGTGGTCTTGGAGGATGGAACGGTGGTCATGTTGTTGCTGCCCCAGTTGTCAAGGTCATTAAGACCGCTCACGTTGCCGACGTTGGATACGGTGCTGGTCTTGGAGGACTCGGTGGATGGTCCGGTGGTCACGGTGGATGGTCCGGCGGTCATGGTGGATGGGCTGGTGGTGTTGTTGCTGCTCCAGTTATAGCTAAGGTCTCACATGGTGGATATGGAAGTATTGGAGGAGGATATGGTGGTATTGGAGGAGGATATGGTGGAATCGGAGGTGGATACGGATCCGGTTACGGATATGGTGGTCATGGAGCCGTCCTCGGAGGATGGAAGAGCGGTCATGGAAGCTGGTAATTTTACTAGACTTAATTCGTTTTGACTTATAAATGTAGCTTTAAATAATTAATAAATCAATATAAAAAGAACAACAAAAGTATTTCTTATTTAAATATATGATAACGATGACATCACTATCATTGTCCTTATTTTTTATGCATTCTTTAAAATTCGTTGAAGCTGCCTTCACACAGATTCTAATTGCTTCTAAAAAAATATGTAATTGTTACACACCTACATAGAAATTTAATTATATTTTTAAAATATTTGTAATTAAATATTAAAGGTTATTATTAAAAAAAAATTAACTACATATAATAGGTACAACTACTGGAGTTCATTGAAGACTTAAGTAAATCTAAACTACAAGAAGTTAAAAAAAATTTAATTGGAGTCAGTGAGATCCTTCGAGTTTTACACATATAATCCTCCGGAATAAAGATTGTATATAGCAAATATATTTTGGTTCATTCCAATGAAAGGTGTTTTTTGTTCACCATAAAATAATGCACAGTAAGCTAACGTGCTGCTAAAAAAAACAACAGCAATGACGACAAAAAAAATCATAATTAAAAACCTAGAATGCAAATTTTGGTTTTGAAAAAGTTCATTGTACGACGAATTTGACAAATTTGAAGTTAGGTGAATACTCAAAGTTTATAAATACTTATACAGAAATTTTCGACTGAGGATTCACCGTCCAAGGATTAAAAAAAATTTTAAAACTCATCCCATTTTATATACAAGTTGACATACATACTTTAGAAGTATCACCACAGAAAACCCACTTTCCACTTCCGGTTAAAAATAATTTCAATAATTAAATAGATGGAAATATTAATCCTGATAAATATCGATCTTTTGAACAATTTCTTATCCTGCACTACCCTTGAGTGTCAAAGAACTCGCATAATGTAACGAGATCTGAACAATTTAAAAATTTAGAAAATATGCTACCCAGAAATTTTATATTTCTATTTATTTGCTATAGAAGAACCTAACAACCCAAGCCAAACGATAGTTCGAGAATCCGAGCATCTACGATACCGACATATTAGAGTGTTCAGTTCCAACTATTTTATATAAAATAAAATAAATAATATAAAATATAAAATGTATATTTATATCTAAATTAATAACTGCTTTTTAACTAGCAATATATGTCTATATTTTATACGCAAACGGATTAAGTGAACTTTTATCCCCCATGAAGCTAAGAGCTTACAGTATAAAGTTGTGATATAAATATATGCATATATTTAAAAGTATAAATTAGAAACATTTTGCAGTGTATAACAATTTAAAAATTATTGAAAACCTGTGATAGATCATTAGGGTTTAACTTACTTTTAATAGGGTTTGATACTTAGAGTTTGCAAGGTAAAATACATGATTTTTATCTAAATAACGGCAAATTCCAAAAAGTTCAAGTTCGGTTTAGACATTTAAAATATAAATAAACTGTAGCTACTTCTAAAAAATAATTGGCGAGGTTTGGTACTAACATAATTTCTTTGTTCGTACCTCAGCTTGTTAACTTTAACCTGATTAGTATAATTAAGTTGCAATAATGTAGTAATAAATTCAGTGGTTCTTTCCGCAACGAGTAATTGTTTTTGGAAAGACTACCTTGTAGTCATATTACGGTTTCTTTATGTGATGAGAGTAACATCAGATTAAAAATAAGAATCTTGTATTCATTTAGTTCCCTTGAATCAGTAAAAAAATTTGTCAGTTTTTATATTTTAAATCAAAAGAGCAAATTATTTCCAGGAGGTTTATACGATAGCATTTCCGATCCTCTTACTATTACAAAATGCACTAGCCAATGTGATCATATCAATCATCTATCGCTTAAATTTAAAGTTACAAGCTGCAATAAAATAAAATACGACAGAAATGTATTACTTTTACGCAAAAACAATAATAGATCATTAAAAAGTTATACTGCTACTCGATTCACCATTTTCCGCTATATTTAAATTCACAAGGTTACTATTATAATAGTAATATCTACTAATCAAACTATAAATAGTAGATGCGAATATAAGTGGAGCATCAGTGTCTATCCGAAACTAATATTGTCAACATGAAAGTATTCCTGTGCTTGTTATCGGCCGTCGTAGCTGCTTCAGCTGGAGGCATCGTCGGCCATGGAGGTTGGGGCGGAAATGGAGGCTGGGCTGGCGGTCACGGTGGAGTTGGCGGATGGGGAGGTGATTCCGGCTGGAAGGGAGGATACGGAGGAGTCGGCGGATGGGGCGGTGGTGCTGTCTTGAAGGGAGGATATGGAGGAGTCGGTGGATGGGGTGGTGATTCCGGCTGGAAGGGAGGAGTAGGCGGATGGGGTAATGCTGGATATGGTGCCGGAGCCGGATGGGCTGGTGGTCTTGGAGGATGGAACGGTGGTCATGTTGTTGCTGCCCCAGTTGTCAAGGTCATTAAGACCGCTCACGTTGCCGACGTTGGATACGGTGCTGGTCTTGGAGGACTCGGTGGATGGTCCGGTGGTCACGGTGGATGGTCCGGCGGTCATGGTGGATGGGCTGGTGGTGTTGTTGCTGCTCCAGTTGTAGCTAAGGTCTCACATGGTGGATATGGAAGTATTGGAGGAGGATATGGTGGTATTGGAGGAGGATATGGTGGAATCGGAGGTGGATACGGATCTGGTTACGGATATGGTGGTCATGGAGCCGTCCTCGGAGGATGGAAGAGCGGTCATGGTAGCTGGTAATTTTGATTCACTTTGATCAGTATAAAACAATAGTCAGTGTATTAAATTATAAAAAAATTATTGAAATATACCTAAAATTAATATTTAATCGAAAATGCATTTTTAATTATTCACTTAGCGGTTTTAATTAATTTAAAGAGTTCAAATATGAATTAGCACTACACAGTAAAAAATGTTTACTACTCTTAGAGTAGGCAATTTAGTTAGGTTGAAAAACTTTGGATTACAATATTTTCCGACTCAATTGTACCAGGAAGATGAAAATTGGTTTGTTTATATAGAATTATAACTCGAGTCTATTGAATATAAAAATTTTGAGAGGGGAGGTGAAGAGCCATTTTTCAAAAAATTTAATTTTTATATCTCAAGAACCGTGCAAGAAAATTTTACAGGAGTTAGTAGGGGAGAGTGCTGTACCTTGGAACGAAAATCACTTTTTATTTTTGTATGCAAAATGTACTATATGTAACGCGATGAAAATTTGAGGGAACATCATTGACCCACTTACTTATAATTCATTTTTTTTTTCAGCGAACAATATCATTCTAAATTTAAAAAAAAAAATTGAAATTTCAGAAAACTACTACTACTACACTAGTTGTACCTTGGAACGCTTGCAAATTAGGTAAAAATAAAGAAAATACTAACTTGGAAAATGCTAAAAGAGATATTTATTAAACATAATTAAAAAAATTCATCATAAAATAGTGAAATAATATAAAATATGTTAAAATGGATAACTATGTAGTACATAAGTAATTTATTTAACATTGAATTTATGGAATGGACAATTAAAACATATTTTTAGCATCGATGGGAACCTTACGAATCCCATTCTTACTGCGAGGCATTTTCTGCAAAAAAAACACTGTTTTCAGTCAAAACACGTTAGTTTTGTATCAGGATTACCATTCCAAGGTATAACACGTGTGACGTTCCAAGGTACAACATGGTCCATTAATTGAATAAAAGCTATTTTTTTAAACCTCCTAATTATCTTACAATCAGAAGTTATACAAAAGAGATAATACACACCTTATTGATAATAATCCTGCATAAAACGATTGTATACCACTACAACACAATAGTTTAATTATTAAACAAACTTAGTTAAAAAAATTACTCACACTAACCTCAAAACACAAATTCAACACAAAACCCAAAATAACCGACAAAGTAAAGTGATAACAAGACAGGTTGTCTTGATCAGCTGTTGTAAATGTAGTTCTTGATTCACACACTAGAATGCTCTTTTTAAACACAAAATTAACAACGTTCCAAGGTACAACCATTCCAAGGTACAGCACCCTCCCCTACTAGTAGACCTCTACCGGGAAAAATTGGTGTGGGTGTATGTTGGAAGGGGGTGGAAATGAAAAATTCTGATTTTTATTTCTCGAAAGTCGCAAAAGATAGAAAATTAAAAATTGGCATCTATATAGAGCTATAGAGACATTCCAGAAAAATAATTTTTTTATAGCGGTAGAAAGGTACAGGGATGGGGGTGGGGTTTCATATCTCAAAAATTGCTTATGCTAGAAAGTTGAAACTTAATAGATGTGCTACTAGATTAATTAATGATAAGATGAACCTCCAAGACTTCAAAACTGGTGAAATCGCAATTTCAATAAAAATTGTACTGATGATCTTTTAGCATGGACCCATTCATATGAACTACAAAAATGTGACATGTTTATGTTTGCTTATTATTATTATTAATTTATTGATAATATAAATGAATAAGCTTCAAGCGAATAATCGGCAGATGAATTCCCAGACTTATTTTGAAGGGCAAACGACACAGCAATCGATAATTGGAAAAATTCAATGAGATCAATGAACACATGATAATTGGGAAAAACCAGGATATAGGTCAAAAAGCGTTGAAAGTATAAAACACTATACATGTTTATTATATAAATTAAATTTATTTGTTTTGAAGCCACAAACTTCACACCTTATAAACATTATTTTCATTTTAAATTTTAAATCACGCTTTACACAAAACCACGAAACAAGTGATTTAAACAAACAAGCGGTCAAGTTAACACATATCACAAAAAATAAATTACTACACATGAAGTATCAAAATTACATGCAAAATGCGTAATTTTATACACAATGATCAATTTTACACATTAAATGTGAAAATTGCATGCAGTGTTGCAATATTACTTCCCAGTTAGTAAATTCATGAATTTAATGTGTAAAAATACACACTTTTAAGAATTACTCTCAATTTTGTTAAATTTAATGAAAATTCGTAAATTTACTACATCAATGCGGAATATTTTACTGCTTTAAGGACATTAATTTTCACAAATTTTTTTACTGTGTAATGTAATTTAATATTTGTCGTATTAGCAAAGGTAGTTAACGCACTAGGTTAGCGATCCAATACCGCGACACTAAGTATTCTGCTAATCAGGATACTTCAGTATGTCAGTACAAAGCGTTACTCTTAAATTAAAGTATTTTGAATTGATTTGGAGTATGGTAAAACTTTCTCTACCACAAGCATCCTAGATCCAAAATTGGTGCCAAACTTCCGTTATAGAATTAATCTAAAATTGGAGGACTCAAATAAAATTTTCTGATTCTAAGTGTGACTTCAATCCTAGATGCCAACTTTATATTTATTCCAATCTAACAAAAAAAACCCCCCGATGAATAAAAATACAGCGCGTTTGTAAATTTTTAATATACTTCAGCTCATCTGTGATAACTAACATGAACGTATGCTGCTGAATTGATCGTGCATTGTTTTAAACAAGTTGAATTTTAAATACGATTTTTACTTGAATTTTCCATATTGTTATATATTTTCCAGTAAAAGTACACATTTCAATGACTTTCACACAAAATTACTGGCATTAGAAAATTGTTCATTCACTTTTTCACTGAACAAAACCTCACCACTTCGTGTAAAATTAACTTTATTTTTATATGAATTGAAAATTAGTATTTTGTTCGTTCAATCCTACTTATCTATTTGGGTCTTATGACGAAAAAAAATTAATATTTGAACGCTAACTGAGGAAAAAAAACACCTGGGAGCTTCAAATTTAAATTTTCTGACCGAAAATTTAAAATTACATTCCAATTGATTATTAAGTCCCAATATAACATGACTTGAAGTCTTGTAGCGCACAACATCAGCATCAAAATTTCTGCTTAAAACGAGTTCAGACTTCTAAACAGATTTTTTGGCTAGTTTGTAAGCTAGATAGGATTTAACAAGCAAGGTTTTTTATTATAAAATTTTTCCTTGGATTTAAAATTAAGATAATAAAGAAAGAACTAATTTTAGTAAAAATCTAAATTGTAACTACAGATGCAAAGATATAAAATCTGATCACTGAAATTCTAATTAATTGGACGAATTCTTTGTTAAAAATTGAAATAAATTTATGTTTAAACGAATTTTCCCAAGCAACCATTTTCAGGTTTAATTAGGCATCTGAGACTATATCTTAATTTATGTTGATGGTAGGACGAATTAATTTGTCCAGATAGTCTTTCTGTGAGTCATTAATTCCACTTCGCCTTTGTAAGCCCGACATTCTATCGCATTCATGTTTATCTCGTTGATTCTTCCGGCATCCCCAAACCACATGGTTTCTATGGTTTCCGCATAAGCCAAAGATAAATGTTAAATCATTCCAAAGCTTAACTTTCTTTGACGCACTCTTTTTCCCCGTCTATAAGAACCCTCAATTTAGTAAATCAGACCTTGACACACCCACTAGCACTGACCATGATCCTATTTGTGATCAATAGTGGAAATGGAGCCGTCGAAGGAATACCACTCCAACCCATTTATTAAAAAAATTAAATAATCTATTATATTCTCAAAATATCACTAAATTGTAAATATTATATTTTGAAGTAAAAAACAAAAACCTCTTCTTTTCATAATCAAAAGATAGATAGATTCACATAAGTGGGAGTTTCTTTATGATCCGATTGCTTTTTCATTCAGGAAAAACAATTTAAAATACAAATAATTTTTGCCGAAAGAAGAGAATATCTGTGGTGATTGTAGATATGTTTAACCTTACTTGAAATATTTTTGATTTTTGGTTTCTATTTTTCCACCGACTTTTATTGCCAATAAATTTTTGCAAATTACTTTATGTAAATGTTACACATGTATCAAATTGTTGATCTTAACAGATCGTCTTCACACACACCCCCCATACTCGTAACTGCTCAATATTCACTACAGCCGTCACCACACCCCTCACCACACCCGTCATCACACCCGTTACCAGCCCATAAACCATCAACTTTCAATTTTCGTCCATGGTCATCGTTCCTGAGAAAAACCACTATTTGTGTTGTTTACTTTTTTACCATTCTACTGTGCTTTTCTTTTGTAAAAACACGGAAGCAAATTCAATAAGTAAAAATGTTAATAATACACATATGTGATGCATCTTAACCAGCTACTCGACTAGTTCGTAGCATTAAGTGCAATCGGGTCTAATTCGAATTATTCATACAAAGTATAAACAAATTCGGAAAAAAGGAGTTGCCTGCATAATAACAAATTGCAGTCTAATTCGTTCATGGCATATATTTAGCAAGCCTCAAGGCGAAACTGATAGTAGTAACTACCAAAAAACTGGTTTTGATTGTAGAGAAAATTTTGATTCATATTAAATTTAGTATTGAAATTGATCCAGTTTTTTGCGAAGTGAATTTAGTCACCTGTAACAACCTGCCTATTAAGAAAATTGATTGACGTTGTTCGATTTATCGATGGAAAATCAGTGCGAATTGGTTTTTGTATAAAGGCTCGGCGTTATCGTCCGCAAGTTATCAGTTTCATTAGATACCTCAACATGAAAGTATTCTTGTGCGTTTTAGCCGTTGTAGCCGCTGTCTCAGCTGGAGGCATTGTCAGCCACGGAGGATGGGGCGGACACGGTGGATGGGGTAATGGATACTCCGGAGTCGGAGGATGGGGACATGGCGGCGGATGGGGCAATGGCGGATATGGTTCCGGTCTTGGATGGGCTGGTGGCTATGGAGCTGGTTCCGGATGGGCTGGTGGTCATGGAGGATGGGCCGGTGGACATGTTGTTGCTGCCCCAGTTGTAACCAAGGTCATTAAGACCGCTCACGTTGCTGATGTCGGTGTTGGTCTTGGAGGAATTGGTGGATGGTCCGGCGGTCACGGTGGATGGTCCGGCGGTCACGGTGGATGGGCCGGTGATCTTGGAGGATGGAACGGTGGACATGGTGGATGGGCCGGTGGTGTTGTAGCTGCTCCAGTTATTGCCAAGGTTGCTCATGTTGGTTATGGAGGACTCGGTGGATACGGTGCTGGTTACGGTTATGGCGGTCATGGTGCCGTCCTCGCCGGTCATGGTCACGGATGGAAGGGTGTTCATGGTGGGTGGTAAGCCTAAAGTGAAAACAAAACTTGATTATTTATATGTCCGAATAAAAAAAAACAAACAAAACACAAAATATTTTTTATGAAGAAAAGAAGGTGCGGCATTCTCCTAATTATTTATTTATTAAAATACTATGAGACCCATCCAGCTTTCGCCGAAGATAGCGAGAGTAACTATTAGAAAAGTGTCGATGGTAGCAAGTAAAGTAAAAAGGATGGAACAGCATACAAACAAATATCTCAAGCGAATTGATTTCGCAAAGCAAGCCCGAACTTCGCAACTATATTTTTAATCGAGGATTTAAGAGATAGTCTTTGATTTAAGTTTTGGAGTTATTGGAATTGGAGTGGATAATTATTTCCATGATTCGAAATGCGTATTTTGTTCAAAGCTATGGGCGAAATTATTTGACTGAAGTATACACCACTTGCTCAAAAATTGGAAGGACTTGACACACTTTGTGGGCTTTTATACGATATATCTGAAATGTGCTGTGCTTACTTTGCTAAATCGGAGTTGAATATGCAAAAGTGATCTGATGGAACTTTCAAGTAGGAAGAATTGGGATGGGCTATTTGCATATCTAAGGACTGCTTTGACATACAGCAAACCATTATCAATGAAGTATTTTGACTTCTTCATTTCTTTCAACATATTGAAGTTTTCATCTGTGAATTGGGATTTCGAATCATAGCTAAAACTATGTTGTATATACATTGTAGATATGTGTTGATTATTACCATAACAAATGGCTCGACAGCCCAAATCGAAACTTGACATCCAGAATATACCGGCCAACTCGATCCAGATATCCAATTTGATAATCTTAGTAGCAATGAGCTATCCACACCGATTGAGTCCTCCCTTCGTTTACGTGTCTTTTCTGGTGGTTGAATTATCATGTTCTTTGTTTTTCAAAATATGGGGATTCTTCTGTCTCAATGGGTCTTTAATTTTTCGCATTATACATATTGCAACGACGTGCTGAGACATTAATTGTATACTAACCTATTATTAAATAAAATTTATTAATATTTTTGTTTAGAATTTCTCATCTTTATAATAAAAACTAGCCGCGTACCGCAGCTACGCTCACGTTTGTTTGGTACCATACTATCGTTACTCCCGTTGCTTCCAATTCTTCCGTTGCCCCCGTTGATCCAGTTGCTCCCATTTCTCCCGTTGCTCGCGTTACTCCCGTTGCTTCCATTTCTCCCGTTGCTTCCATTTCTCCCGTTGCTTTCATTTCTCGCGTTGCTCCCGTTGATCCCGTTGCTCCCATTTCTCCCGTTGCTCTCGCTACTCCCGTTGCTTCTATTTCTCCCGTTACTTCCGTTGCTCCGTTGCTCCCGTTACTCCATCCTGTATTCTCCATCCTCTATCCACCATCATCCATCCTCCATCTTCTATCCATCATCCATCATCCACAATCCACCATCCCCCATCCGCCGTAATAGGAACGCATAACTAATACACCAAAAACGAACGAACTGCCGCTAAACTATATGAAATACACTCAAATGTTGCAATAACTCGCGTACCACCAATTGTAAAATGATTTTGTTAACGCAGAAACCTTCGCGGGCGTGCACTCAACATATCAACAAAGTTTCATCGCAATCGGATGATTGGTTTAGAAAGGCATACGGGACAAACAAACAATTAGAGATAAAATAGCGAAAAAATTTGGAAAAATGTTAAATAAAAAACAATTGTTTTTGATTTGATCGGTACCAAACCATCGCAGGACTATTCTACATGTTCTCTGAAAATTTGATCAAAATCGGTTGAGCGGTTTAAGAGTTCATAGGGAATATACGCACATACATACCTACATACATACATCCTCTTTTATATATATAGATATTAATTACTGCTTAATTCCGTTGCTTAAAATCACGTACTCTGTCTAGTATTTTATAAGATTCTTCTTTCACAGGTTTTTTTATTTCACCCATTCCATTCCTTTTTTCTAAGAGCAACCTCAACACCTTCACGGTGAAAATAAATACGAAATTATAATCTCGATTATCTCAGTACTGCCTACCACGAAATATAAAATTTTTCGAAGATATTGGAATAAGAACGAAATTTGTAAGCCCTGAATTCACAATAAGAAAAGCTTTGTAAGATTGTAGAATATAATCCGAGGAAAGAGTTAAATAGCTACCACTCTAAAAAATTATCCCACTTGTTTACAGGTTTTAACCTGAGGATAACTTTTTAAAAAGCAAAGAAATCTTCACTGTCAAATTTTACTTCACTACTAAAAAACTATCATTCAATTCTTAGGTCATTACAAAACTTAATTATTAAAGAATATTATAATGAAAGATTTTTATTAAAAATCAAAGTTCAAAATCAACACAAGAACCCCTCTGCTCGCTTATGAAAAGAAGAAGACCGTATAAGCATCGCTTTAAACCCACAGAATTCAAACTGTGTATCTCGGAACATATGTGTTGACCAAAATAGTGAAATCGCCGAATTTCAATAAAATTAAATATATAAAACGTTTTCTTTACTCAATGTCGCCTTCAGCAGCCTGTACTATATGACACGTTAAGCCATCTGTAAAAACTATCATAAGACTTGCTGAAATACGGAGTTCTAAAAAACTGTGGAACATCATTTATAGAAAAGATTTTCAAAGTTTTTAATATGTCACCTTCACTGATTTTTATGCAACCGTCTATACTACAAGAACACTAGCTATTTTGATCGCAGGCCTCGTTTAAAGATCCAGGACTCTATTCCCAAAGCTCGCATTGTGATTTTCTAAATTCCTTGCTCCAGTTTGTTTGGCGTCTGAGATAAAAACGATCAATTGTGCAGCTTTTCGAAGCTGTTCGTCTGATTGTGTGTTAAAATACTCTGTGGTAAAAAGCGATAACAGCTTATGTCGAGATAACAAAAAATTATTTTTCAAGTTTTCAATTGCATTTTTTAAAAGAATTGCGATTGTTTGATAGATTTTTATCTCATATAATATATTATTATTGTGTTGTATTATTAAATTCAATAAAATAAGATCTCCTAATATATTTTTTATTAGCTTATTTATTAATTTTGATACACGTAGCCGCCTAATTATTTTCTCGACTTAAGCTGTTATCGCTTTTTACCACAGGACTGTATGAAGTCTTTATTTTACCAGAGGAACCATACTACTTCACAATCTTTTAATATAGTTCATAAATCAACCTTTTCAACAACCTATAAAATTAAATAAAAACTAATATTTTTTCAATTCACAATTATTATTTATTTTCACAGTCAGTCGTTACAGTAAGCAGGTACAGGACGAAACAGCGTTTTTTTTATTAATAAAAAATTAGCTTGCTTGGAGTTTACCAGTGTCCGTGACCTCCCCAGCCACCACCGTAACCTCCCTTCCAGCCGCCACCCCATCCTCCACGGCCGCCCCAACCGCCATTTCCGCCCCAACCGCCGCCGTATCCGCCATGTCCGCCGCCCCAACCGCCGCCATATCCGCCATGTCCGCCGCCCCATCCTCCACGGACCAAGCCAGCACCACCCCAGCCAGCGCCTCCCAAGCCAGCGCCGCCCCATCCGCCTCCGTATCCACCGCCTCCCCATCCGCCTCCATAGCCTCCGTGTCCACCCCAACCGCCGGCAACGAGTCCGGTGGCTGATACGGCTACGATGAGAGCCAACAAGCAAAAGAATACTTTCATGTCGATAGTTTTAGTAGCAAAACGATACTGATACCTTTCTGAAAAATCTAAACTTCTATTTATACCGAAAATACAAAATAGGCTTGTTATTTATTGATGCTTTCAATTTTTTTTTACCTCCTTTCAGAAAAGTCACTTTTCGATCAACTTATTTGATAGTATGATAATTAGGTGGTTGTACCATCGAAAATCTCTTCTAGTCTTTTTTTATTCACTTGTATTATATCTGTGGTTGGTCCGGTGGACGCACTTTTTAAGACACTCGTAAATGGTTTGTATATATCAGCGATTATAGATCTGTGGTGATGCAAATGGTCTAATATAATTTACAATTCAAATTGGATCAACCTTGCAAATTGTATTTTTTTTTTGCTAACTGACGTCCTTCACGAGAAAAGAATGTCCGTTATATAATCCAAAATGTTTCAGATCTTGATCCTGGTACCTCTGCATAAAATTCTTGTAGATTTGTTTAGTATAATTTTGATTTTCCTAGAAGACAAACAACAGCGGTATTTATTTTAATAAAATTTTTATTCTGAAGTTGAAAGCAAATCTTAAAAACACAAATAATAAATATAATAAATTGTATTGTGACTTTAAATGAAACAAAACTAGATTCATTTCATTAAATTCTAGTGCCGTGTTTGAACTACACATTTCAATTCTATATTTTGAGAAATTTACCACATGTTATAATTATAATAATGCGAAATTATTAAAAAGTTGAACACTCATAATTAAATAAATTCAGTATCTTACGTAATATAATAACTTTTTAATTTATTGAAGAAAAAGTGGTGTGGATGATTATACAATTCTATAATTAAACAAACATATGCCCGATTTTGTACAGATTTCGAAATATTAACTTTTTAATCAATTTTTCGCGTTTCTAAATTTTATATCATTAACTTCCGATCCGGTAATGGATTTCAACCACTTTTGTCACCGTTAAAGGAAAACACTTGGACCTGTTTCAAGCTCTTGCTTTTTGTTTTCTATAATAAAAAGCCGATTTAAATTTTCCAAAGGGACAATTTTGGTGCACTATCATTTATTTAAAAAATGGAATTGTTAACCAAAAGTTTTTTGGTGGTATTGAATAAACTTTTATTTTAAGTTCAATTATCGCAGTAGCTCAACTACTTCAGAAGTTAGATACATTTAACCACTTCATCACATGAGTAATCTTTTTCTATATCCAAACTTCGTCTTATTTGGGTCTGTATTAAAAGCATTGTCCTTGTTAAAAATGAGTAGATGATTAATTTCAAAAACTTTTTTAAGCAGCATTCCCATTTTGAAAGTTATTAATTTTAATGGAAGAAATGGCAAAAATTCTTAAAATCTACATATCCTGAATCCGGTATGAACACTAGTAAATATTTTTATATCGTACCTTGAGATTAAAAGTATCCTGTCACATTTTAAACATTTTTATAGAAGAGCAGTTTTAAATTTTAATGCTATTAAGCATGTGAGAGGCGGACGGCGGCGGCGAGCAATTTTGAGGTTAATGAGGCGTGATGACACAAACCACTCTCACGACGTGCTACATATAATTGGCTTATGATCTAATGAAAAAACGGAAAATTTTAAATTTTGGACTTAGGATAGTTCTGGTCTCAGGAACTATAACATGGGCCTGGGTTCTAGCTGTATAGCTATACGCCTTGTAAATGTTAATCTAATCTGGTCTATTTTATGGACTTAATTTCTAGAGAGATTAAACGGCTTAAATGCTGTCATAAAGTGACAATCTATCGTTGTTTGTTTCCCTCTTTAGACCATTATTTATCCAGCAGAGGAGACGAAATTGAAATAGAATAAAGGTCGAAATGACTTTTAAAAAAAACATCGATCTCAACTTTATATTTTAGGGGTAGTTGACACTAAACAAGAGAACAAAAAATGCGTCTGCCCGAGTATCGCATAGACCGCACCATACGTAAACATTTTTAACACATCATAGCTAAAGATTCATTGCACAAAGATTGCAGAAAGGTAAATCTTTCAAGAAAAGTACTTTGTTTTACTTTATTATTTTAATAACAAAGTATTGATATCGATTATTAAAAAAAAAAATTTGCTACCCTGAACATTTTTTTTCCACGTTTCATAACTAATAAACACCAAAAAAGCAAAAAAAAATTCACTCCGTCTGTACGCCGCCGCCGTACGCCGTACGCCAAACGTTTGAAAGCTTATAGCTCTTAAACTCTTTGAGAGCTATTATTAAGTTGAATTTTTTTTTTTTTGGTAGATTAAGCGTACCCCTGCAGTGGCCACCTTTTGAGGGGTGGGGTGTGAGGGGAGAGGTGGGGGAAGTGCTTTAGAGGAAACATTTTGGTTTCTAGATCTCAGTTACCGCTTATGCTAGGAGGCTGAAACTTAGAATTTATATAGAGCTTCGATAGTGGACCCATTTGCAAAAAAAGTGCTGATATGGGTGAAGGTGTGTGGGAGTGGGGGAATAACAATACATCCGAAACGCTCGAAAGCTGAGATCGAGGGGGGTGTAGAGGTTGAGGGTGGGTGAGGGGGGAAAAGAAAAAGTTCCGATTTTTATATCTTGAGAACCTATTATCATGGAAATTTGAAACTTGGTATTCAGATAGAACTATAATAGTAGTGGCATGTTGGAAAAATGTAATTTTTTATAGGGTTAGTATGGTACGGGGGTGGGGGTGTTTTTCTTAACTATGGAACGGCTTATGCTAGGAAGTTGAAACTCAGTACGTATATGTAAATCAACTAGAATAGTAATATTGGTTAAAAAAAATTCAAATATTTATTGGCGTTCGGAAGGGGGGCAAAACAAATTATCAGTGAAAATGGAATGCATATATTTTCACGATTTTCGTCATATCTATTAGGTCTTTCTAAATATTGAATTCATTTTTATTGTACTGATTCTTCATATAAATACCTAGAAAGCGTTTCAGGATTTTTTGAAATTCGATCCCCAAGGTGGTGTAAAGGAGTTGTATACATTTTTACGAATTCTGCCGTATCCCTCAGGTCAGATTAGATATTGAATAACTTTTCACTTTCACGGGCTTGTTTAATAATCACCTAAAACTCCTTTTTAAATCTTTTTTCCTTTTTCAACTCCTAAGGGGGTATAAACGGGTTGAACACGTTTCCACGAATTCCGTCATATCTTTTAGGAGTGACAAGACATCGGATTGGTTTTTACTTCCTCGGGCTTTCTTTATATATATCTCAAAACTCATTTCAGGATTTTTGAATTTCTACTCAAAAAATAATAAAGTTGCGACTGTTGGCAGATTTTTTTTATGGCGATATGGTGAATTAGAGAATTGAAGAGCACTGTTGAAAGCAAGGGCCTTTTCTTGATTGCTATGCGCGCGATTAAATTATGGATTTAAATTCTAGATTCTTAAATGCTAAATTGTTGGGAATTAAACAAATATTGGTTACTAATAAAATTTGTATTCCACAGAACAAGTTGTGTTGAGTTCCATGGAACGTGCGACGGAAACTCGTGACAACTTGAGTATGAGGTTCAATCGCAGATCGAATATGCTTGATTTCCAGTTAATTGTTACGATATAAATTTTGTTCAAATTGCAAAGTTATACCACGAAAATCGAGTGTACTGGAGAAAAGAACTCTTAATTCATTTAAGGCAGCAGGAAATCAAATAATATATTTATCTTGTATAAAAAAGTTATCAAGATGTTGCCTATCTTTGAGAGTAAAAAAATCTATGTTTCTCCTGCATTTTCATCGTAAGACGAATCATTCTTTATCCCAAATTTCTCAGATGTAAAAATAATCTATAATCTCATTAATTTGAATGGGTTTCAACACCTGAGAAGAGCAAAAACCTAAATTTAGTTATAAAAGTCAACTGATTTTTTTCTTTATTTTTTTCAAAACAGAAAAAAGGTGTTTAAAAAAATTAACCTAGTGAAATCGGTTTTCAGATGTGCTTGAATGCTGGGTGATTTTTGGTATATTTTAAGCTTCCAATTTATTTTGGAATAAAAATCGATTTTCAGAAATTTAAATTGACGACTCGTAGAAGGTGAACGAGTGCTTGGACAACAATATATATAATGTATGATAATACAAAAATTATATTTATATATAAAAAAAACAATAATTAGTCAATGTCCTGCACTATTGACACAACTTTTTTTTATTGTAATCAATACGTTCCTGATACACCCCTATACAGGGATAATAACTTAAGCCTTAAGTCATGCGTAAGAACACACATTTCATATCCGTGTGAAATGTTTAAAACCCCAGCTAGGTAAGAAGGGATCAGATCACTACGTTTGTATGATATTGAAAGCGAAAAATGTTTGACGCAGACAAGAAATTATCAAAACATTCAAAGTTTTAACTACTATCTTTCACTTATACCATCCGCTAAGTCCTCTCCGACCACTTCGCGCCTATCCAGCTCCAATTCCAGCATACCCCATCCGACGTAACCACCCCATCCGACGTAACCACCCCATCCGACGTAACAACCCCATCCGGCGTATCCTTCCCTTCCCAGCTGAAACGTTTGCGATAAGGACCAACAAACAGAAGAATACTTTCGTGACGATAGTTTTAGTAACAAGTGGATACTGATACTAACGTCGGTTATTACACTCTATATATAGCCGATCGAATGGCACCAGTCACTAATTATATCTATTACATATCTCACCAAAATGCAAATTACATTGGCTTACATCTTACGAAACTTTAAATTTCAATTGAATTTAAATTCTGGTTTAATTTTCATTGCCATCTTATCATTAACGATATCTCATGAATATACATCTGGACCTGAAGCTTCTAAATCAACCTTATAAGTAAGTTATTTTGAGTAAGCTACATTACCACTTTTCTCAGCGTACCTAATCAACCATCAAAAAAAATTTGAGTAACTTTATTGGTATACGAATATTTACGAGTATATTAGAATCAAAATTAAAACTTAGTTTTCAGAGAAATTTTTTATATATCTGGCAATTAAGATTAGGCCATATGGTATAGTCTTTTAAATGAAGGATGTAGTACCAAAAAATAAAGAATTGAATGAAATTTACAATGAAAAAATGTCTGGTGGAAATGTTTTAAATTCAATATTGCGAATGTTACCATTGTTCTTAAATTTGAAGAAAATATAATATTCTTAACGGCTGCGAATAAAAAATATTACTTTGACTTCATCAGCTGTCGTAAGACTAGTCAAGCTAAGCGAAGACACCAACTAAGATTTAATTAGAATAAAGAATTCATATGCTTAACCGCATAAACTGTTATAAGTAGTAGTAGACGTAGATTGTTGGAACAGGTCCTTAGAAGCGACAAAGAAAACTGAAAAATCTTCCGCATAGTCTTGGAAAATCCTAATACGTATTCAGCATGACTGAATTCGAAGAACGCTTTTTTTGTGCTACAAGGTAAGTCCTCTACTTCCGGTAAAACTATATCAAAAAGAACAAAATCGCGAAACTACATAAATCTTTCAAATAAATTTGTAGATAAAGATTGGTTTTATCGATGAAGACCCTTTTCAATAGCTATACAAATATAAATAAAAGTTAATATATTTAATAAATTTACTATTCATGAATCTAATATGTCTCGAAGATATCAATCTTAAGGCAATCGACAATATACCACCCATTTTCCGGATTTCGCAGTGCGTGAGTCGCAAAAGATATGGATGATATCGATATGGAAGTGCGCGGGTACCTTACACGTTATTAAGTGAATTTTAATGAAGTGTTCGATATTCCATAAATACGCGAAAAAAAAATAAGAAAACCATTTTATATTTTCGGTATAAATAGAAGTTTAGATTTTCCAGTTAGGTATCAGTATCGTTTTGCTACTAAAACTATCGACATGAAAGTATTCTTCTGCTTGTTGGCTCTCATCGTAGCCGTATCAGCCACCGGACTCGCTGCCGGCGGTTGGGGTGGACACGGAGGATGGGGAGGCGCTGGATATGGAGGCGGATGGGGAGGTGCTGGTGGATGGAGAGGAGCTGGATGGGGCGGCGCTGGTTGGGGAGGCGCTGGATGGGGTGGTGCTGGTTTGGGCCGCGGAGGCTGGGGACATGGTGGATGGAATAACGGCGGCTGGGGCGGACGCGGATGGGGTGGTAATGGCCTCGGCCTCGGCTGGAGAGGAGGTAATGGTGGAAGTTGGGGCCATGGACGTGGTTGGTAAACATCAAACCAGCTTCGTGGAATAAGCTGGATAACATATTACATGTACCTGATAATAAATAAATAATTTTTAAAATATACAAATATTTGTGTTTTGAAATCATTATAATACAATATAACAAAATATGACTTCACTATTATCGAAAGTTTTGAAACTGTGTACACTCGAAGAATTAGTAAAACGCTGCCAACTTCATAGTTTTTAGGTACAAGGTCCGAGAAAGTGGTAAAGGTAACGTTCCTGCCACCCGAAAAGTACCAACTACGTTTTTGAGTCATAGTCCGGGACCCGGGCAAAATCAAGATGTTATCGTTATTTCCGGCAGGCATACCAAAAAAATTTACTTTCAAAATAGCCTCGTGGTTAATTTGTTTAGGGTGCCTACCCTGAAATAACCAACATACCTAAAATATAATTTTTACATTTTATCACATCGCCACTCCACAACAAAAATTTCCAACATTTTTTATCAAAAAAAAGTAAAATTCAATAGATACGAATACGTTCCAAACTTCACATTTTTGACGTAGTAGTTCTTGGGATATAAACATGTCCGCCCCCCTGCCAAAATTTACATATTTGGAATATTAACAGTGGTTCCTGAGATATGGAAAAATAAATTGTTAGCCCACTAAAAAATTAATTTTCCTTGTCTCCTAAAGTGTCTAACGTCTTATAAATTTGAATAGCCTATAGTGATCACGAAAATTCCGCAAAAAATTACCACGAGTCTTTTTGGAACGTTATTTTATAGCCTGTCAGTCGCATAGTAACCTACACCGCATCTCAGCATTAAACACATTTCGGACTTCTACCCAAAAAATAATAAAGTTGCGCCCAGACTGTTGGCAGATTTTTTTATATAATGACAACCTTCCGCTTTTTATTATGTGATAAAAATTAACGTTGATACGAATTTTCAAAGAGGACTCAGACACAATTTTCACGAAATCTTCCACATACCTACTATCAAAAAAATAGGTGTAATGAGTCCATGAAAAATACAAGAACACGAACAATTCATACGGAAATTTTGATGGTGTAAATGTTCTAAAGGCAAAGCCAGGATCCTCATCACAGGTGCGAACTAATGATGCTCCAGATTGGATCATGTGTATCTCTTCTACTTAATAAGTTATGTCAATAATACTCTCAAGGACACTAAATTCTTGCTTACACTCAGCCTGATTTAATCACAACCTGTGACCATAACGCTACCTTCTCCATAACAACTTCAAATAATATTAGTACAATAAAACCTGACAATGGCGCAGTTTATTTTCCTTAATTTTAAACAATTATATCGATATTCACGATACTATAACAATATTAATAGTAGACATTATTTGGAGGCATGTGCATATACGTCATATGCACACATCGATTTAATTTGAAATTCAAATTTTCGCGGCTGATCTTGCTATTGACCGAGGACGCAATTAATTTCCATTTCGAAAACAGTTTTTTTTAAGCATTTTGATCTGGTTAAATGCAACCGTGTGTTGAATGTAGCTCACCTTAGGCAATCTAATGGAGAGCTACGGACGAGGCTAACTCGGCCATCCAAAAAGCAATCCAACACGTGTTTATTTTTTATCTGTTCTATTCCTTAGATTTGATATATCGTTGTTAGTAAACATTTTCGTGTTATTTCGTGAATTTTATTTTCGTTCTTAATTAGCTAACCAGTAAGCAGTTATATTTTGCTAAGCATTACGCGTTTTAATTATTTTCAGTTGAGTTCATAATTCCTTAGTTTCGAGTTTATGCAATTTTTGTCTAAGATTAACATTGAATGTTTTAATTGCATTCATGAATAGGAATCTACATGCATGAAAATACATAAAAAACATGAAATTGTTCATTAAAACAGTAGTTTAACGAGAAGTTAGGTTAGGTAAGGTGGGTGGCCATTTTAAACGACCAAACACATAGAGAAGTTAGAACATCTGAATATCATGAAAGTATTATCAAGCTTGTTGGACTTCATTGCAGCAGTTTCTACATCAGCAATTGGTGACGATGGTTGGTGTCATGCAATCAATGGTGGATATGGCGAAGGGTCGATCAATGGCTTGGGTCTTCAGAGTGCTTACTGTTTACGACGAATGGATCGATTATCTAAAATCCTTTAGCTGGACATGGTAAATATCACACAGTGCTTCACGTTCGATATGTGTTAAATATGAAACAAAAGTTTCTTATGTGTCAGATGTTAAACGATTTGCATTATAACTCCAGAAATGGTTCAGACATTGAATTGCCAATAGATAAAGTGCTAGAACCACCGCGCAGTGCTAGAACCGCCGCGCTCACTAGGCGCCATATGGACCCATTGCGATCCCTCCAGATTCTCGTGGGCTGTTCCATCCCATCAAAAACACTCCAATTCCCTGCAGAACCTGACCAGTTTATCAACCCCTAACGACCTCAAATCCTCAATGTTGTCGAAGAAAAGACTACCCAGCCATCTCAGTCGCCTTCTAGCGATCACTGAGCATGTGAATGCTCAGGGATCGGTAGAAGGCGACACGAGATGTGAGTGATGTCCTCCACAGCGTACAGATCATAGCAGAACCTGCACATGTCCGTCTCCACTACCCCTAGCCGCATAGCGTGTTTCCTCGGCATACAGCTACTCGTCAGTGCTCCGACGAGCAGTCGCAGCCTTCCTCTATTCCAAGTTAATATATTCCTAGTTTTTTGACTATCCAGCTCGGGCTACAGGGCTCTAGAAAACCTGCAGCTTGCCAGCCCTGCCCAGCTAGAGTTGGCCCCCTTATTACCACGCTTACCAATTTGCGCTTTGATGCCGCATATCGGCGGACAAACATCCTTCTCAATCCTACCTTTCGATGCCGATCCCGATCTCGCAAGCCCGTCCGCTCTTTCGTTCCCTAGTATATTAGTATGCCCTGGTACTCAGCAAATCAGTACTCTGTTCTGACTACAAAGTACCTTCAGCACTTCTCGACAGCGCTTTACTAACTGGGATTTAATGGTGGCCGATTCCAGCGCCCTTATGGCCACCAGACTGTCAATGTAGAGTGAGATATTCTGATCACATATCTCCCCCATTAACAGGATGTTTGCTGCCTGCAACACAGCCAGAATTTCCATGCTTTGACTTGACACCGTAAAAAAATTCTTGAAAAATTGGCGCTCTCATGTGGTCCAATCAAACATGTCTTTTGAAAGCGCTAAAGTAAATCGTAAAAAATATAAAAAAAAAATACATGATCTTAAATTATTTCACACATGATCAGCGGCTACACTTTCTAACTGAAAAACATCAACTGTTGTTTCTGAACTATATTTTCAGATTTATTGTTATATTTATTATATACATATATCTATTACAATTCATTGAAAATGAAATTTTTTTTTATGGCTAATTTATTATTGGATCCAGATTACGATATTTTAAATGAAGTAGATTGCTTTTACAAGTTTTTCAATAACGCACGAGCAAGGTTTCAAGAGGATAAATTTAAACTGAAATCTTTGTTTTAAGATAAAATAAAATTAAAAAGAAACTGAAAGTAAAACTAAATAAATGAAAATACATTAATAAAATTTAAAAGAGTTTATATTGTAAATCGGTATACTTCTAACCTTTCCAACATAAACATTTTTTTTTTGCTAAAAATACCCCAAAACTGGTTTTCATTCTTACAGTTTAGAATTATCATACTTTTGGGGTTTTCCGGAATCGATGACAATAAATTTAAAAAAAACACACCTTACATGTAAGCGTTGCCATTGAAACTGATACATTTGCTATATTTACATATATTTATGTATTTAAGATAGTCTTTCTTATTCTGAACAAAAAGAAATACAACTCAACGTATAATTAAGAATGCAAAAAAATATTAGAACTCTTCTACTCTATAATTTTTATAACTGGTTCTTAGAAATTCGTTAAGATTCTTAAAGATATCCTTAAAATTATTAATAAGAAATGCAAATGAGATGAATATTTAACATCTTTTTGATCGATAAGAGAAGCTCTTCAAACTGACTATATAAAGTTTCATGGGACATTGAAAATTTATTTATCTATCGAATAGTTGATATACAGGAATATTGTTAACTTGTTCTAAAACTTCTGACAAAACATCGCGAGTTCCTTTTACACTAAATTCGATTAAAAAAGTAATTTACATATATTCTTTTGTAATATCGGTTTGTTGATGAACATAATGTAACCATTTGCAAAAAAATGTCACCTTGAGTGAAAACTGAATGGGTATGGGTGGCAAAATAATGTGACTGTTAAGCTCGAAATCTTATGGAGACATGCTAAAAATCATATCTTCTGATCGGTTTATGCCACAAAGTTTAAACTTAGTGATACAAATTTTAGGGAAAAGGCAGCGTATAGGTGTGTGCTTTAGGCTTGTAAAATTATAGAGGCAAAGGTGTATGGAACAGAAGACATCTCTATTTGCATTGACAGCCAAACAGCCATTAAGGCCCTTAGCTCGAACACAACACGATCAAAACTAGTTAGACAATGTCGTGGTATTCTTAACACTATCGGCACACGGCACAATATTACTCTCTGCTGGGTGCCAGGCTACTGTGGAATCCAGGGGAATGAGCAAGCTGATGAACTCGCTCGAGCAGGCTCCAGCCTAAGCTCACTAGTGGAGGACCAGCACATTGCTAATCCCATCTGATCCATAAGACAGTCTATCGACTCACTATGCGTGCAGTGGGCAGGCAATAGATGGTCAAACCTAACTACATGCTCAATATCAAGAACTCTTTGGCCTGAATATGATCACGGGAAAAGCAAGTATATCCTGAGCCTGAGCAGAAAAGATGCTAGCACACTAATCGGAGTGCTCACAGGGAACTGCCTGTTCGAAAGACACGCTAGACGACTGGGAGTCGAGGCAAATGATCTCTGTCGTAGCTGCGATGACCCAGAAGTGGAAGAGTCAATCTTCCACGTCCTATGCGAGTGTCCGGCCCTATCGGGAACGAGAAGACGGAACCTCGGCGCTTATTTCCTCGATGACCTTGGTGATATCGATAAGGGAAAACAAACTTTATAAAATCTATTAAATAGTTTTAGGTTCCAGGAGTTTTCATACTCAAACGGGGAGCACAATGGACGAACAATAACGTCTAAGTGAAGGAGGATGATGGCATCACCACCCCATATACCATACCAAGTGTGTGAAGTGAAAAACTTTGAATTGTGAAATCTTTGCTAACCAATAACACATGATTGTATCTGTACGTACATACTTCTGTAAGTGAAGCTGAATGCAAAATATTCAAAGGGAGGGGGAAGGGGAAATAGGATCACGAAATGCGGAAAATTTCGATTTTTTATTTAGAGAACCATTAAGGCCAGAAAGATCGAAAAATATCATTTTTTAGTAGGGATAGGTGATAATTAAATGAAAAGGTGGTAATTGATCCCACGGCTTTAGTGTTTGTAGACTAGCGCGCTTAGCAACTGCGCTACCGAGAACTTTTATACAAAAGCCCGAAAATCTATTATGTCGATACATTTTTATTAAAATTAAAAAAACATTGAATTTAAAACAAATGGCATTTTTTTAGTTTTTTTAGTGGAATTTACTTTGGTGGTAGAACGAATTGGTTTAGACACCAATGTTGTCAAAGTATTCTTGTTTGCTGATCTTGCTGAAAATTTGAATAGTAATTGCTCAAACTTAAATTTTTGGATAACTCCTTAATTATCGCTATCAAGCCTACATACACTACCTTCTTCTCTTGCGACTTCAAATTTTTACCTTTAACTTGTTCCTTCATTTGTTCTTATTTTTTTCATATGAAGGTTTCTAGTTAGTATTAAATAAACTCTTTATAGGATATCATACATGAGGTCATACAGAACTTAAACGGATCTCGGCAAACATGTTGACAAATTTTATGAAACATTTACTAATAAGTTATCTTACCTAAGACAACATAAAAAAAATGGAAGCTTAAAATCAAAACCGGAATTGTAATAATTCAATGTGACTAACGTTTATGATCTAAAAGCAAACCACAATCCAAAACATATTGACATGCAACAAAATCTTTTTTTTTTAAATTGTTGCAATAAAACAAACAAACAAAATTCGACAATTTTTCATATTGTAGCCTTGAAAGGTGTAATCAAAAATCGATTTAGATTCAAAATTACGTCATATGTAAATAATGATGTTTCTTGTTATTGGTCGACTCCGTAAATAAGCATTAAAAAAGCCATTTTTTGCTGAAATGTCAAAGGAGCTGATTCCTTAATAGGATAAAAACACAAATTGATCAAGATTCGATTATGATACTCCTCCGATTTATACCTATACAATACAAAAACGTGTTTAGGCTCCGTAATTTTTTTAGGAAATATACTGGTTTGATGTTGACGTATATCAATATTTTGTGAACAATAGATTGGATACAAGTTAGTATACATCCTAAGATCATTGAATTTTAAAATATGCGGAGTTGAAAACAAAAGTTATATTCCGGTTCACTTTTTATGAACATTTAAAGAAGGTAATTTGTAATATTTTAATTAATTATTATAGTTTTATTAATCTTTTACGAACGACTAAACTAAATTGTCTTCCCATGGTATTTATTTTTATTTTAGACTCCCACATTTTGTTATCCAGTTACATGTCGGTGGATTGCAACCAGTGAAGGTGTAGGTTGTTTGCATTATACATACGTGCATTAATATTATTAAATTTGGTATTGGGAATGAAATTGAAACTTGGTTTTATTTTATGATGTAACCATGACTCCAAAGAAAACTTTGTTAATAATATCTCAAAAATATAAATTCTATAATATTCCGTAAGAAAAGTCGCCATTTAAATGATTTCATTTAAATGATTCTTTCACACTAGCAAAATTGATGATACATTTATTAAGTAGCAATAAAATGCATAAACAATTTCCGCAATTTTCATAAAAATGATCATCTGAAAATATCATGGATCGCATTCGGTATTTGCATACTGTGATCGCGGTATTTAAAATTACAAGGTTTTATTATTATGTATAAATATTAGATGCGACTTTTAGAGAAGCATCAGTATCTATCTAAAGCAACTATTATCAACATGAAAGTATTCCTGTGCTTATTATCAGCCATAGTAGCTGCTTCAGCTGGAGGTATCGTCGGCCATGGAGGTTGGGGCGGAAATGGAGGCTGGGCTGGCGGTCACGGTGGAGTTGGCGGATGGGGAGGTGATGCTGGCTGGAAGGGAGGATACGGAGGAGTCGGCGGATGGGGCGGTGGTGCTGTCTTGAAGGGAGGATATGGCGGAGTCGGTGGATGGGGTGGTGATTCTGGCTGGAAGGGAGGATATGGAGGAGTCGGCGGATGGGGAGGTGGTGCTGTCTTGAAGGGAGGATATGGAGGAGTCGGTGGATGGGGTGGTGATTCCGGCTGGAAGGGAGGAGTAGGCGGATGGGGTAATGCTGGATATGGTGCCGGAGCCGGATGGGCTGGTGGTCTTGGAGGATGGAACGGTGGTCATGTTGTTGCTGCCCCAGTTGTCAAGGTCATTAAGACCGCTCACGTTGCCGACGTTGGATACGGTGCTGGTCTTGGAGGACTCGGTGGATGGTCCGGTGGTCACGGTGGATGGTCCGGCGGTCATGGTGGATGGGCTGGTGGTGTTGTTGCTGCTCCAGTTGTAGCTAAGGTCTCACATGGTGGATATGGAAGTATTGGAGGAGGATATGGTGGTATTGGAGGAGGATATGGTGGAATCGGAGGTGGATACGGATCCGGTTACGGATATGGTGGTCATGGAGCCGTCCTCGGAGGATGGAAGAGCGGCCATGGTAGCTGGTAATTTCGCATGAATTGAACCATTGTTATCAACTAGTCATTTTATTTCTTAACTATAGCCAAAATAAAACATATATAATAATGTAATCAATTGTTTCCTTTTTACTGCAAACGTAGATACAAGACATTGCATTAATTAATATTAATAATAACATTAATATATACGATCAATTCAAGCAAACCATCAGCTTAACCTTCCTTCTTCCAAATGCAACTGAAAAGACGAACTTTTATGTTCACAATAAAAGAACCAGACTTTAAACTGATATTGGTAAAGATAACTCTAAGGGTAGTGATGTGAAACTCTCAAGAATATCTTATCGTATAAAATTGAAAGATTGGTAGTGTATTTTTTTTAACAATAAAGTGTATTATATTGAATAAAAAATCAATACAGAAAAGTGTGCTACTTACTCAATATTAAGTTGTTGATTCGGGTCCTGTTAAATTGAATAAAATTTATTATATTTTCTAATTGAAACTAAATTAAAAATAACACTATGCTGTGTGAACAAAGCACATGTCTCTCCGGCATTCCTAGCTGTAGCAAAATTAAACTTTTTTTTTCTGACAAATTTTAGGTGCGGTTGAGTTGCACTAAAAGAATTTATCCCTGTTCTAGCGACCTTCGTTAAAAAAAGGCCAGTAGCAATTTACTTAGGTGAATGACTTTAAAAATATTTTAACTGAAACCTTACCCAGGAACCCCGATCTACTCATTCCTTGGGATTTCCATATTCTGTTCCATATGTATCTCATATCCGATGCAACACGGTATAGGAGGGAGTAAGCCCCGAAATCCCTCCTAAAACCCCTCCTGTCTAGTATTTTTAATAGCGTTGTGCTAAAATATAGGTTAATAGTAAAATTTTCTAAACTAATCCTTGGAATAAATCAATTTAAATAAAATAATTCATTTGATTTCATATGCCGTAAAGTGGAAATGAAATAAAATGAAATTTATTTATATGCAGTAGTTTTGACCAGGCTCAGAAATAAAAATTTAAAGCACATCGTTTTCAAAATGAATTTTAACCAACTTTATAGAAAACTTAGGTTATTTATAGTGGGTGTTCTCAAAAGCCTGTTGCACTTTCAAATAAAAACCATTAAAAATCCAATTCGAGAAATGTCTTTTCGAAAGAAACTTGTTATTTTGTCTAGACAATTCTTGTTTGTTAGCCTTTTTAACTATGACGATTTTGATATAGAAATATATGAATATTTTGGAGTCCTATCAATAACTCTTGATTTATCTTAATAAAAAAAAAGATGTTACGAATAGAACAAGAATGTTTACCTAAATCGAGAGATATCAAACCAGGTGCAAGTTCTTGTCGGGTTTTACCCTGTGATGCATGTTATGAACAATGAATAAAATACTTCGAGGACAAGATTAAGGAAAATAATACAACAAATCCTGATCGATAAATTGTTGGTAGGAATTGTATAAATACTCTGGACAACTGAACCAGCTATCAGTTTTCCTTCAGAAAGTAAACTTATAGCAACAATGAAAATATTCTTGTGCTTATTAGCACTGGTTGTGGCAGTCACAGCCCACGGCTGGAGTGGAGGATATAGTAACCATGGAGGATGGGGTGGTGGTGGATACGGCAGTGGAAATTGGGGAGGATACGGAAAAGGATACGGCGCACATGGAGGCGGCTGGGGCAGTGGATTGAGTGGATCATATTCAACACCTGTCATTAAATCTGCCACTGTGTACAGTGGACTCGGAACCGGCTGGAGTGGACTCGGAACCGGCTGGAGTGGACTCGGAACCGGTTTGAGTGGACACGGAACTGGCTGGAGTGGACACGGAACTGGATGGACTGGATATGGACGAGGTTATGGAGGAAACGGAGCTGGCTGGGGTGGATATGGAAGCGGTTCTGGAACTTGGGGTGGTCATGGAGGATGGAGCGGACGTTCTGGAGCATGGGATGGCAATTCAGGATGGGGTGGTCGTTCCCTAGGATCGGGAGTTCATTCTAGTGGTCTTGCCGGTTGGAGTGGTCTAGGCAATACTGGTGCCTGGAGCGGTAGAAGCGGATGGGGTGGACATGGAGCTGGAGCTTACAACAGTGGACTAGGTGGATGGGGTACAGCTGGCAATACTGGACTTTACAGTGGATATGGCAAGTCAGGATGGGGTGCAACTGGCAATACTGGACTTTACAGTGGATATGGCAAGTCAGGATGGGGTGCAACTGGCAATACTGGACTTTACAGTGGATATGGCAATTCAGGATGGGGTGGACATGGAGTTGGAGCTGGAGCCTATAATAGTGGACTTAGTGGATGGGGTGGACACGGAGTTAATGCGTACAGTAGTGGACTTGGCGGATGGAGTGGAAATAGTAATACTGGACTATACAATGGATATGGCAAGAGCGGATGGGCTGGAGCTTACAACAGTGGACTAGGTGGCAATACTGGACTTTACAGTGGATATGGCAAGTCAGGATGGGGTGGACATGGAGCTGGAGCTGGAGCCTATAATAGTGGACTTAGTGGATGGGGTGGACATGGAGCTAATGCGTACACTAGTGGACTTGGCGGATGGAGTGGAAATACTAATACTGGACTATACAATGGATATGGCAAGAGCGGATGGGCTGGAGCTTACAACAGTGGACTAGGTACCAATACTGGACTTTACAGTGGATATGGCAAGTCAGGATGGGGTGGACATGGAGCTGGAGCTGGAGCCTATAATAGTGGACTTAGTGGATGGGGTGGACATGGAGTTAATGCGTACACTAGTGGACTTGGCGGATGGAGTGGAAATGCTAATACTGGACTATACAATGGATATGGCAAGAGCGGATGGGCTGGAGCTTACAACAGTGGACTAGGTACCAATACTGGACTTTACAGTGGATATGGCAAGTCAGGATGGGGTGGACATGGAGCTGAAGCTGGAGTCTATAATAGTGGACTTAGTGGATGGGGTGGACATGGAGTTAATGCGTACACTAGTGGACTTGGCGGATGGAGTGGAAATACTAATACTGGACTATACAATGGATATGGCAAGAGCGGATGGGCTGGAGCTTACAACAGTGGACTAGGTGCCAATACTGGACTATACAGTGGATATGGCAAGTCAGGATGGGGTGGAGCTGGAGCTTATAATAGTGGACTTAGTGGATTGGCTGGGCACGGAGCTAATGCGTACAGTAGTGGACTCGGCGGATGGGGTGGATATGGCAATACTGGACTGTACAGTGGATATGGCAAAAGCGGATGGGGTGGAGCTGGAGCTTACAGCGGCCTTGGATCCGGCTGGGGTGGACATGCAGTTGGAGTTAACAATGGGCTTGGCAACGCTGGTGCATGGGGCAGTGGATATGGTAAAAGTAGTTTAGGTGGATGGGGTGGCTATGGAACTGGAGCTTACAGTAGCGGACTAGGCGCATGGGGCGGTCTCGGAGCCAAAAGCGGATGGAGTGGCCTTGGATACAGCAATCTTGGTGGATGGGGCGATACTGGAAACGGATATGGTCACGGCTATAGCTATAAAAGTCATAGTTGGAAAAAATAAATAAAAATTAATTTTACCATTTTCGCAAATTGAATTTACATAAAGCAAACAATAAATTATAATAAATTTTATACAAATATGTTAAAAGCGTGTTATGTTTCTATTTTAGTTAGTACATTTAATTTTGGATAAAGAAAGTCAGCTTTATGTCAAAAATTCCAAGTCCAGTTACAGCTTTCCACTCTTCATTGCATAACAAAATCGATTTATTTTTGGCACGAATGTCAAATCTGCATTGTTAACCTTAGCAAGAAGAATATATGGTATATATGCCATGAACTAAGAAATTTTGCTCTCATTTATCATTTATCAGTGGAATTGGAATATGAGCGGGAGTTATATTATATCATGAAGAAATCAAAACAATGCCAATTAGTATTTGGATTCCTTAAAGTTGTTGGTGACAAAAAACGTAGAACAATAGATTTTAGTAGCATAAAATAATCATGACCAGACCCTCTTTCACCCCTATGTCATTATAAACTTTATAAAGTTTGAGACGGTTTCTATTAGTCCAATCGATAGTCAATTAGAGTTAGTACGTCTAGAACATCCTCAAGATATATATCGAATAGTTTCGTTCATGGAAGCCAGCAAATCTTGACTCGAAAAGAATAGATCCCTTCTAATATTTTACCATAACGGACAAGTTGGAACATTGTTTAACACCAATTTTTAATTCCAAATAAAACTTGTGTACAAGAGAAAGTACCACAAAACTATACTCTTACCTACAATCTAATTCTATTTTGTTATCAAATAATTTTTAATGACTAACACTTTGTTCGAATTTTGATAACTATGTAGACTATGGTAGCTTCAAGTAACACTTAACATAACTTACAATTTGTGAACCGTCGGGAACAGGTTTACTAGAAACTTCTTCCTTTCCTTTAGTAGGTGCCACTTTCTCCTCCCAGTAACTTAACTAAACATTGCTGCGAGTACTCTTATGGCGATCGGGATTACCGCATACGGAAGAAATTGTTAATATGTAAATAAATAATATTAGCGGGAGATAAATCCAATTCATGAATTGTGATATCTCTGCAACGGAATGCTCTAAAACATATGTAGGTATATATATTATTAATGTCATGAAGTGTCTATTTGGGAGCTTGGTATTCTGATTAAAAAGTGGTTTCGAACTAGCAAGTTCGCGCCCCATGACTTGACAATTTAATAGATACGAGTATGTAACTAGAAAGTAAATCAATACATCCATATCAATAACTTGCTCTGTGTCCTTCGGTACCTTTGCAGGCCTTTAATCAACGCGGAAAATAATTGTATTTACTAATTTGACGTGCAAATTAATTGAACTGTTGATTGGGAATACCTTTCGGGCTTTAAGTAATACTGTTAATCACCCTAGGGTCTAATCTCTATTAACGAGATAGTAAATATAAATCAGAAAAACTTGCCGCCTTGGAGGAAAGAATCCAATATAGTCACGAGTTGCCATGTATTTCACATAATAATTCGACGGGGCATTTCTTAGATAACTAACGTTAGTGTAACAAGTTTATAAGAGATGCATCAGAAACGCAGATGTCTGCAATACTGGACCGGATTGGACACACGCACTATTATAGTGTCTCCACCAGTGAGCTTGTTTTGGACTAGTTTCCGCATGAAAATAATCGAAAAAGAAAGAAGGTCGCTTATGAACCCGCGTTGCACATAAATAGTTGCAAAGGAGTCACCTATCGATAGAATCGGTACAATAAAACTGAAATTACTGATCAATTTAAAAATCATCGTATATTACGTGTAGAGAGAGAGTGTGTAAAAATTGACGCTTTAACTGTAATATAAATACGGATTGCAGATTTGCTGAAATCGTCAGTACTCGTGCTTTATTCCAGGGAAAAGAATCGACATGAAACTATTTTTGGGTCTACTTGCACTAGCAGTTTCGGTAGCAGGATCTGGTTGGAGTGACGGCTGGTACACTGGTTCAGATCTTGGCTGGAATGGTGGATACAGTGACGGTTGGAGCTACGGCGGATACGGTGGCTGGAAAGGTAGTGACGGTGGCTGGTTAGGCAGACATGGAGGATGGAAAGGAGGCTTTGGAGGATGGACCAGAGGAATCGGAGGATGGAAAGGAGGCTATGGTGGATGGGCAGGTAAATATTCAGTCCCAATCACCAAAGTCATAAGTGTAGCGGCTCCTGCCAAAATAGCAGCTCCTGTAATTAGTTTTGATGGATATGAGGGACATGATCATGGATGGAAAAGTGGTTATGGCTGGTGGTAAAAAATCTAATAAATTTCAAGTCGCTTAAGAGTAGTTTTAAAATTATGAGTAAAACCAATAATAAATAATTAAATGCAAACGTCTTTTTTAACTCAATAAAAATTGCCTCCAAGCAAAAGTCATGTAAAAGGAATTCAATTTAAGGTTTAATTTTTGTGATTACGAGTATTATGCACCATTTACGAGTACATTAACCTAAAGATAAAGCAAATTGTTTTAATGTTGTGATCGACAAATGGAGTTTCTGCTCCGCAACTTTATTAGTTTTGAGGACTTACAGTCTTTTTCCGGTTTAAGTCGACGTGTAATATAAGTGAAAGTAAAGTAAGTAAAATGAAAAACGTATTCGATATCTGATAAGTCTTGTGCAAATTAAGTAGTTTATTATCAAAAAATCCTGAAATTAGTGTTTAGGCGATTATACAAAAAGTTAAGAGAAATACGAAATTCGTGAAAATACATTCAACCCCTTTACACCTCCTTAGGGATTGAATATCGATAAATTTAAAATTTTAGCAGACTATAAAAACTAGTTCAGACCTAAGAGATATGACGAAATTCGTGAAAACGTATACAATCCCCTTATTCATCCTTATTAAAATATTAAATATCAAAAAATCCTGAAATTAATTTTTAGGTGAATTAAAAGTAAAAATCTATTCGATAACTAATCAAACCTAAGAGAATACGTAAAACATACACAAACGCCGAGGGTAGTCCTGTCTTGAAAACATTGCTTCGGAGATGTTGTGGGTTCAATTCCCATTCAACTCATAATTTAGTTGTAAGAATTTTTCAGTTACTACTGGCTTCAAAATAATTGTACTGTGAATTAAAGGCTAACCTCGTAAGTTCAGTTGACAAATGACTGAATATCACAAAATTCTATCTTTTTGTCTACTTCTTTTTTTTTGCATAACTAACTTTTCTAGTATATCTACTGTATAAATTTTGGAATTCCATTTTCCTCTATAGTTCTTAAGATATGAGACGTGATTTTCTGTGTGAATTTTTTATACTCCGCATATTCTAATGCACAGTTAAAAAATGTTACAACATTAAATGTTGGCAACTTATTGCCAATATAGGGTATTGTAAATTTACAAGTCTCAAAACTACTTACGTTTTCACTGTATATGTATATATAAATACATACATGGGTTTGTAAAATCACATGCCTAATAGTAAACATAAATCACATGACATATGTAATTTTACAATTTGGACGGTGAAATTACATTCATTGAAGTAATTTATAATACCAATCATACATGTAACTTTACCACTTAAAGGGTAAATTGTACAAGTAGCCGCATGCAAAACTACATCACTATTTGTAAATTAATTTACATAACAATTAAGGGCTCATATACCCCTGAAATTTTCAAAAAACAGATTTTTTTTTTCAGATTTTTATTTTTTATACTTTTAAGAATTAAAAAAAAAATTAGAATTTAGAAAATTCCACTCCATTACAAAGTTATAGCAATAAATGTGACCAGACATCAGTTTGGAGCGGCTTTCTGGCTAATTGCCGCGCCACTCTCAAAAGCAGCGTTTAGCATTTATTTTTTTCGCAAAAACTGGGTTTCATAGAAAATAATTTTTTTAAAAAAAAACGGTTACTAAAGTTTGAAATACTGTAACTAATTTATTTTTGAAAAAAAAAAATCCCTCCGTCAGACTATAACTACTACATTATTTTACAAGATTCTTTTTTATTTTTGCAAATTGAATTATTTTTGGTGAAGTTATAATGCCGACCAGGAGGCGCCATGGTTTTCATAAGTAGTCTATTTATACCCGTAAAAAACTATGTTAATATTAAAAAAAAAAAAAAAATATTTTTTTTTATAGTTGAATAGTTAATAAGATATGTGAATTCAACACTTAAATTTTTTTTTCACCATATAACCTTTATAATAATTATTCAAATTTACTCGGTTTTCAGCGCGTGCAGGGGTATGTGAGCCCTTAAGGGGGCAGTCTACTTTGGACGCCCCAAAAAAGGGCTATTTTTAGGAATTTTTTTAGAGTTTCCAAGAATAACTATCGATGCCATTCTTTTTGTGTTTAATGAATATACTCTAAAACTAGCTAAAAACATTTTTTTTTATTTACTTTTTACATTTTTTGTTGTTGAAAATACTCGTTATAAAATACTCGTTAACTGTGTCAAAAATACATAGGTGGCTGACGGGATTGATTTTGTTCAGCAGATTCATCTGACACAAAAAAATTAAAAAGTTATAGATTCAGTATAACTGTGATTCTGTCTGGAACTAGAAGATTTAATATTCATGCATAAATAACAAAATGGCGGACTTTTTCGGAAAAAAACCAATAAATTGTACTTTTTTCACTAGTTTTTGCATCAAAATAAACAGTAAAAATAAAAATTTTCACTTGGTTCTAGTTCCAGACGAAATTATATATCTTAGGGATATGTGGTCCAATTTGCATCGGAATGGTTTTCAGTCCCGCGAGCCGAGAAAATGTAGTTTCGAGAAAAACGCGGTTAAAGTTTTTTTCTACGAAATCGTGAAAAAATCATACGTACGCCCTATCAGCGATGCCCGGACCATACAGGATCCCTTCTGCCTTTCCAGAATCTCTTACCCTTACAGTTTCAAATGTGGACATATAACTGCCGGTGAAAGCAGTAGAGAAACCTCAAATGTCGAAATATAACTGCCGGTGAAAGCAGTAGAGCAACCTTAATAATAAGTTTGTGTTAATACAAGCAGCTGCTCGACATTGGCACTTAGACTGCTCGGACCTTTATAAATTTTTCTCACAATATTTTTGAATGTACATACTTTCGAAAAATGCAAAAAAAAAAACGATTTTTTCAAACGGTCACAACTAGACTGCCCCCTTAATGCAAATCGAAAGTTTTAGAAGTAAAATCAAATAATAAGATTTAGCGGCACAAAAAATTCCACGAATTAAGCACAAATTTAATCATTATCGTGACTGCGGTATGTTTTTTAATATAGTTTTTTATAAACACTTCAGCGAGAAGAATAATATGCTTTCTATTAAATTGTTAATAATATTATATCTATATCTTAAAGAACAAAATGGTAATACACTTATTTGCAATAAATAAAAGAAGTATTTTTTGTAAATAAACAAGAACGAGGTTTTATATCCAAACAAGTTATTTTATTTATTTAAAACTGTAAAATTTTCGTATAAAATAAGCATTTTCATTATAAATAAGATGATGTAGCATTTAAACCAAATCAGACAGTTGTTACCTACTAATTATAAAAAAACCAATTACGATGTTTACTAAGCAACGTCCGAACAAGAAATGATAAGTCGACGCACGATTTCATCATCTCCCTTTATTTACAGCATATCGAAATGTAAAATTCCAATTTCGGCCTTTAATTTTATTTTTTACATGGAATCATTTTATTTATCCATGTTTTGAAATGTAGTTCTTCGTACAAGTTAATATAATTTTTTTTTCTTTGTAATTTTACATAGTATTTCATGTAAAAAACTTAATTACATAATGGTAATAGCGTTTATACATGAATTAGGTAATTTTACCTATGATATGGGGATAATTTTATTACATTAAACGTTGTAAAATTACAAGTAATTTTTACTGTGTGGTACATCGGAAAATATCGCAATCCAAAGTTTTTCACCCGCAGTTCAGCACGATACCTTCCACATCCTATAATCTAATGTACTCCCCTTATGCCTTGACACAATCACCATGTTTCAAACATGTAGTATGAACTGTTTAGGAGAGATAAATTTCAAAATGTCTATTCCAGCTTTCAAGCGTTTCTGATAATTGTTTAGCCCGCTCTTCCTCCGCCCAAGTAGACTATTTAAACAAAGCATAGCTCTATATCATTGCTAATGCTTAACTTCGTAGCATAAGCAGTTCCAATTTTTCGTCTTCAATGCTTATCCTCAATTCTTCAAAAAATTACAATCCAAAATGGTCCACACTCAAAAAAATTTTGAGAATAACAATTTTTTTTAAATCGATCACAATTACCTATGTAGGTCGATCTACAGAAATCACAAAGTATGATTTAAAAATAACGTATAAATTATAGGTCAATATAATGATAACTGAAAAAACCGCCTAAAATTATGTATAAAATATGAAATCCAAACTGGTAAGCAAACAAAATATAAAATTCTGTTATTTCTTTAATTCAAAGCAACTATGTTTAGGTAATTATTTGCGCCTAACAGTCTTTTCCACTTAATAAAGCTCCGAACTACAAATTACTTTTTAACATAAATCGATTTTCACTGGAAACACAAGTATGTTAATTTTTATACTTTTCTTCCTAAAGCTGAAGGTCATCGAAAGAAGAGCAACAATTGAACTTAGACAAATAATAATAATTGTTGTGTTGATGATTTTCCGCGATACATCATTTTTTATATTCCATACTTTCAAATTAATGCACTGCCTTCAATCGTGTTTCCTAGCGGCTATGACTTACAGTCCTTTGTGAAACATCCGCCAACTACTTTCATCAGATCCCTTCCTTCTAGTTTTAATAATATCATATTTTTCTTTTAATGTTTTTTGTTCTTCCTAAACTAATTGGAATGTCTGGAGAAAAGATTAAATATTGAAACAATGGTAAAATTATTTTTAAAATTTATTTATAAAATGATCGATTAAAATAATAGCAACAAAATTACAACAATTTTATGCAAAAGCTGGTTTAGATAATTATTACCAACCACTAGCATAACCACTGCCATATCCAAGACCTCCAGATAATTTTCCGATACCATGACTGGAAATACCGCCAAGAGCCAAACCATGACCACCAAGACCAATACCACTGCCGAGACCCAAGCCGGAATTTAAATGTCCGATACCATGTCCAAGACCAATACCTCCGAGAGACAAGCCAGAATCCAATTTTCCAATACCGTGGCTAAGACCGATTCCACCGAGGCTACCATGGCCAAGACCAATTCCACCAAGGCTACCATGGCCAAGACCAATTCCGCCGAGGCTACCATGACCAAGACCAATTCCACCGAGGCTACCATGACCAAGACCAATTCCGCCAAGACCTAATCCAGAATCCAATTTTCCAATACCATGGCTAAGACCAATTCCGCCGAGAGATAATCCAGAATCCAATTTTCCGATACCGTGGCTAAGACCGATTCCACCAAGACCCAATCCAGAGTCCAATTTTCCGATACCATGTCCAAGACCAATTCCGCCGAGGCTACCATGACCAAGACCAATTCCGCCAAGAGCTAATCCAGAATCCAATTTTCCAATGCCATGACCAAGACCGCCACCAAGAGCAAGACCGCCTCCATATCCGATGCCAGCATCATGTCCTAATAGTCCTCCATGACCAGATAGCAAAGATCCACCGTATCCATAACCGCTTCCGTATCCACCACCCAAAGCGAGTCCATGACCAAGACCGCTGCTCAGGCCAAGACCGCTGCTCAGGCCAAGACCGCTGCTCAGACCAAGACCGCTGCTCAGGCCAAGACCGCTTCCGAGTCCAATACCGCTGCCGAGGCCAATGCCATGTCCTCCCAATCCAATACCTCCTCCAAGACCTAATCTTCCATGGCTAAGTCCAGCTGAAGCGACTGCAACAAGAGCGAACAAACAGACGAATACCTTCATGTTGATTGGATTGTGAGTTACTGATACCTTCGCTACAACTGCTCTCAGTATTTATATTAATCGCAATCCCTAATTCAAAATCAATCGGATTTTTTGATCAACTAAATTTTATTCCGAAATGTGTTGCAATAAACTTATGATCATGCTTTTACCCTTTTTTAGACCAAAAACGGTTAAACACTACCTTGATCCACTAACACAGTTCATTTGCATTTTGATGTCGTATTTTTTTATGATTATGTTGTCGATTAAACATGCATTTTGTGATACAGGGCTAAAAGCCATCTGCATCAAAACCTTTAAAATTCGAAAAAGTGGTTACAATTCATTCATTACACTTCATGACTTTACACACCAGAAAAATGCACTCAGTTAACCTTTGAAATTAAATGGTTCAACAATTACTTCATACCGTTGGATATTGGATATTAGGCCTATGTTAATTAAATCAATTCAATTTTTTTTCTTTGAATAAATTACACATTTTTTGGAACATTATATATAGAAGATGCTTTCAAATTTGTTACAGTTTAGGATCAGGCGTTGTGGGTAAAAATGCTCAGTATGTATTTCTATTAACGTTGACATCGTATATTTTTATAATTTATTATTTTTATTATAAATAATTTACCACCAAACATTTCTATAGCTATTCCCACCGATAAATCCACTGTCGCCAACGCCGGGAATAAATTTAATAATTTTTGGAGAAAATCGAGGAATATAGCTGCTTGGATAGCCAATGCTAAAAGGCAACGTTTTACTGTAAATTCTGCTATAGCTTCCAGCGTAAGTTCCTGAATAACTTCCGCTGTAGATTCCTCCGAATGCAGCCAGGTTGTAGTTCCCTCCATAACTTCCACCGTAAAATCCCTCTAAAATGTATTGGTCAGTCCTTAGATTGTTGCCATTAAGAAAACCCGCGGAAGCCACTGCAATTGATACTAAGACGGTGAGAACTATTTGCTTCATGGTTGTAGAATAACTCGTAGCTAAAGATCCGCTGAGTTTTATAACAGTGCAAGAACAATAGTTTTTGTGTACTGACTAAAAATTACAAAATTTTTACATTAGTGTTACATCTTCATACTCGCAAGATTGACTAAATTGGAAAACTTAAACGTTGAGTGTTAATTGGAATTACAAAATGAAAGCACACAGATTTTTTGAAGGCTCTGTTTCGAAACCTTAAGTATGTGTTTACATATTTTTATACAGTACTCTCCTGATCATACTCAAGATGAAATCTGTAGAGTATTATAAGTTAAATCCAGACCAAAAGTTTAAAACGCATAGAACGGAGCTCGAACGAAAAACATTTTAAAATCCGTTAACGGGCAAAATCGTATTACTCCTTCAGCCTTCAGGTAGCTGTCATACAAAAGTCATTAAAAAACGAGTCCACTTCAGAATGCTTTACGATATGAATTTGGAATTTTGTAGAAGTTAATTTTTCAATGGTTCCCCGTAAAGGAATAATATACTGAAAATCAAGTGAATCTTTTCTGCAGGGTGGAATCCATAATATTTCGATTTTTATATCTCGCCTCGACTTTTATATCTCGCTAAGAATAAAAACCAGAAAGTTGAAGAGATATAGGACATGTCAGTCTCATAGGAACCTGTACCGTATCTTAGCATTAAACGTGTTCCAGACTTCTAATGCCCAGACTGTTGCCACATTTTTTTCATAATCCTGAAATATTTCCTACTATCTAGTATTTCTAGAAGGCTGAGTTTCTAAAGGTGCTCTTACACGAACGATTAAAATTGCTCAATTTGCAGCAATATTCGTCAATTTTAACGTCACGAAATTATGAAACAACTATTCGATGACTATTCGAATTTCGGTATATTATCTACACTAAAAGCCCATAGAAGTAAAAACGAATTTGTTGCCTTATCAGAATTAAGAGATAAGACGAATTGTTAAAACGTATACAAACCCATTACTTCCACTTGGGGTTTGAATTTCGAAAAAATTGTGAAACAGGTTTTTAGATAATTTCATAAGAAGCAACTTGATATCTCATGATGCACGAGGGATTTTGAAAAATTTGCGAAAATGTAAGCAAACCCTTCACACCCCCTTGGCTCTGGAAATTCATAAAATCATGAATTGGTTGGCCGTAATAATCAATTTTATATCTCATCAGAACTAAGGGATGGCAAAAATTGTGAAAACATATACAAACCCTTGGGGGTTGAATATCGAAAAATTGAGAAATGGGTTTGTAGGCGATTATATAAAAAGTCTGTGGAAATGAAAAGCGATCTAATATCTCATCGAACCTAAGAAATTTATCGAAGCTTTGAAAAGCATACAACCCCCTTACAACCATTAGGATTGAATATCTAAAATACTGAAATTGACTTTTTGGCTTTTTTATACAGGAAACCTTAGGAAGTAGAAATGAATTCGATATATCATCAGATATGCAACTTCCTTACACCCACTTGGGAGTTGAATATCAAAAAATCCTGAAAGGAGTTAATAAATAAATATGAATACAGTACAAGAACGTAGGAACCAAATCAATTTCTTATCACTTCTAAAAGAAATGACGGAATTCGTGAAAACGTGTTCAACCCTTTTATACCCTCTTAGGGGCTGAAAAAGGAAAAAACTTAAAAACAGGTCTTAGGCGATTATTACGCAAGCACGTAAAAGTGAAAGATATTCAATATCTGATAAGACCTGGGGATATAGTAGAATTCGTGAAAAAGTTTATAACCCCCTTTGCAACCCTTAGGGGTCGAATTTCAAAAAATCCTGAAAAACTTTGTAGGTATTTATATGAAGAAGTCGTACAATAAAAATGAATTCAATATTTGGGATCAATAGATATGACGAAAACCGTGAAAATATATGCATTCCATTTTCACTGATCATTTTTTTTGCCTCCCCCCAAGCCTCCGAACGCCAATGGATATTTGAAATTTTTGATCTAAATTAGTTTTCTAGTTGATTTACATAAACACACCGAGTTTCAACTTTGTAGCATAAGCCGTTCTATAGTTAGGAAAAACACCTGCCATCCCCGTACCATACTGCCCATACAAAAAATTATATTTTTCCAACATGCTACTAATATAGCTCTATCTAAATACTAAGTTTCAGCTTTATATCATTACAGGTTGTCGAGACATAAAAATCGGAACTTTTTCCTTTTCACCCCCCCCCCCCCCCCACCCTCGCCATCTACACCCACACTTCCAAAATTGTGTTTTCTGCTAGGAGTCTGTTAGGCCTACTTCTGGTAAAAATTTTAAGCATCTATCTTACTCTGTTCTTGAGATATGAGATGTGATTTTTTAAAAAAATTCCTATCCCCTCCACTATCATGCTCCACCGCCCCCTTAAAAAATTTCACTTCCAGCAAACTTCATTTGTCAACCTTTATAAACAAACTAAATCTTATTTGTCTAGTGCAATCGGTTCGTAAGATATCGTAATCGAAAGTTTTTCACCCCGCACCGCCGTACGCCACTGCCCCTACTCAAAAATTTGTTTCCGATCCATTCTCCTAGTATACCTACAGATATTCATTGAGTTTCAATTTTGTGACATTAACCGTTTAGGAGATATAGATTTTAGAATTTGTCGATCTCGCCTATTTTGCGTTTCGGACGCATTATTTTTCCCCCCACTCCCAAACCCCTTCCCCTATATCGGCAATTTTTTTGCAAATGGGTCCCAGTCTATTCATAAAAAAAATCAATTTAATAGCTCAAAGGGTTTGGGAGCTACGAGCCTTCAAACGATTTTGCGTACAGCGGTCGACGTACGGCGGATAGACGGACTGAACATTTTTTTTGCTTTTTTCGTGAAACGTGAAAAAAAATTTTGAGGGTAGCAAATTTTTTTTTTTTAAAATCGATAGCAATACTGTATTATTGAAATAATTAAGTAAAATCTAAAACTTAAAATAAAACTTGAAAATATTTGATTTCCAAGCCATTATAACACGAAACTTGACAAATAAATATAAAATTCAAAACAAAACTTGACAATTGAATCACCGAACGAGGACAATTGCTCGGAATTTTCCAAGTCAGTGGAAATGCAGCAACTATATGGCGAGCAACACCAGCAATCCACAGGGCCCAATCGTTCTGGGCAATAATAAAAAAAATAATTTACATTGTTTTGCCTGAATAACCACATTAAGGAGTGGTTGTGATTGTACTTATTGCTATCAATCCTCACATTCAGTTCTCTATTTACGTAAGCAGATTCCAAATAGAATATGACCTCGGTATCCAGAATCTTTCTGGAGGAAAGTTTTTGATAATTTCACACGAGGAAGCTATTTCTCAATATCATTTTCTTTAAGGTAGCTATCAATTTATCTATTATTTCACTGCAATATTACAAATATTGCAAAGATTTAAATGTTGGCGGGGATGTACCAATGATATTATTAACGCATACTCCCACTTTAACTACGTATCAAACTTTGACTGAAAAGTAATAAAAGTTTTCTTCAGATTTGTTCAAGCTTTTTAATTCATTATATTTTTAGAATTCAATTTTTAATAGTCTTTCTAAATTGTACAAAAAGTCACCTAAAAATGGAATCAATGTCTATCATATATTGTGACTCTAAATACCTTTTAGAAAAAAAAGAAAAATATTTTGATATTCAAATCTAAAGAACTGCGAGTGAAATGCAGACCCATTATTACAAAATATTCCAAAAATAAACGTCTTATTGGATTACTCGAGAACTGACGTACTGTGATTTTCTTAATATCAGGAATGTCCTGCTCTAAAAAGTTGAAACTTGGTACACATAAATAATTAAACTAGTTAGATAAGCTATTGAATTACTTCATTTAAGTTAATTTTAATGTTAGTTTTAAATCTTAGGTTTTAAGTCTAGCCTTAAGTTCTAGTTTAAGTAACATACATGAGGTTTTTTCAATTCCCATTTTCCTCGCATTATTCATATCACCAAATTGTAACTCATTAACTTCTTGTGAAAACTAAACAATAATTACGAATTGAAAAGGCCGCAGGGTCTGAGCATCGCATTATTTAATATATCTTAAAATATAAAAAATGTAATATGGAATAATAAAAATCAATCTAATCTAAAAAAAAAAAATAATTAAACTAGAAAAAAATTTTATGTGAAAAATTTCGATATACACCTAATTCTGTTTTTGCACGAACTTTTTTACACGAATTTGATTTAACACGGATTCAAAATAAATATTGCATACTCTTTTTACGCGAGTCATTTTGATTTGACACGAGCGGTCCAATCCAATTTCTAACAATTTTATTGAAACGAGTGCTTTCGTACGTTTTTATTATTGAATTTTGTGCACATCCACCGTATTCGTGCATTGTATCTTCGGAAGACATTTAGTATGTAGCTCTACTATCCAAAGTGAAAGAATCTACCTAAAATTTGTGCACATATATTCAATGTTTTTTTTACACAAATTTTTTTACACGTATTCTTCAGGAACGTATCTATCGTGTAAAACCAGAATTAGGTTATTGCATTATCGAAAGCGATGAGGCAAGAAACTATATCTCCTAATTGTGCTCAGTATATCGAAAAACTTTGTGATAAAACCTTCCAATTGGTTCAGTAAATATAAACTGGATAAAGAAAAATATTCTGATGTTTATATCGCAAAAACCACAAATAATAATAGCTGAAGTACACATATGAAAATATACAGGCAATGTACTTTAGATAACGAAATTAAAATTTATTGTTACATTGAAAATTGATTAAATTTTATTGAAAAAATTTTTAATAATTACATAAATATCGTTTTCATTATTTTACCACCAGCCGTTACCGTATCCAATAGAATAACTGGGATAAACATAGGAGCTTAGACCACTTCCATAATATCCACTGCCATAGCCACCACCATATCCATAAACAGGACGATATCCATAAGAGCCATAGCTGCTGCCGTAGCCACCTAAGTAACTGGAACCATATCCTGAGCCTAATCCGGAATATCCTCCCAGTCCAGAATATCCTCCTAGTCCAGAATAGCTACCAAGTCCTGAATAGCCTCCAAGTCCGCCGTATCCACCATATCCTCCAATGAACGAAGCCGAGCCAACTGCGATGACGGCAAAAAGGACGAAAACGATTGATTTCATGGCGAACTATTGATTAACTCTTTTCAGATATTAAGACTCTAGTCGAATACTTGAAATTAACTGATACTGGTTTCGAGCTCGCCATGCATATTTATATTGCTGGAACTTACAATTACTAACATTGTTTGCGGAAAATTTAAAGAAGAGACTTTGAAATGTTTTGTGCTTTTCGCAATTACTTCCTCTAATTACATTTTCAAAAGTGTTAATTTAATTGTTAGCATATTTTGGCATTGCTTTCTTGTTACGCTAAAGACGTGGTGCGACTTTTGTCAATATTTTGTTCGTAAATAGGCTTACACAAGATGGAAACAAAAGAAGGAATACCCGAATTCTTTCTATCGTAAAAAGTTTAACATATAATGTGTATTTTCTAACAATGATATTTTTGCATAGATTTCTGTAGTTACGACATAGAACTTAATAAATAATTATCAAAACGATCTTTAATATACTTAAATGCAAGATCATCAAACCTAAAAGTTAACAAGAAAATAATATTGACTCTTTGATTTTAATCACCCATTAAACTATCACTTAGGTCTGATAAGTTAATACTCTAATTGTTAACTTTGATGTTTTTTACTACTGACCTCTTCTTTCGAAAACTTTTAAACAAGATAATTTTTCTTTCAATTGAGGAATTATTTCGGAATTAATTTTTCGATTTCAGACTGGGATAATAAGTTTTAAACAATATTGGACCAAAAGATATTAAAGTTAAAATGAAAGCGAAGTTACAGATTTTATTATGATTTTTATCTCTTATTTTTTGCTAGGCTTTATTCACAGTTTAAATATTAGTTAAATCTTAAATTTTATACCTAACGATAACTAGAGTATGAGTGTGTTGGGCTAGAACTTTTAAGTAATATGTCACGTGATATACTGGTAACTACCACTATCGTACTTAGTACAGAAAATAATCTTTATGAAATTTAATTCACTTGTCTATTATATTTTTACTTTATTATTTTTTAATAATAAAGTATTGTTATCGACCTGAAATTTCAAAAAAGTTTGCTAGCCTGAAATTTTGTATTTACACGTTCTAGGACTAGTAAACACCAAAAAAGCAAAAAAAAAAAATATGTCCGTCTGTTCGCCGTATACGCCGTACGCCGTCCGCCGTACGCAAAACCATTTGAAGGTGCGTAGCTCACAAACCCCTTGAGATATTAAGTTGAACTTTTTATGGTAGGTCGAGGGGGTGAACGTCTACGAGTAGTACTTTTTAGGGGGTGGGTGTGTAAGGGGGAGGAGGGGGAGCGTTTTAGATGAAAAATTTTGGTTTCTTGATCTCAGGAACCGCTTATGCTAGGAGGCTGAAAGTTGGAACCTATGAAGTACTATAATAGTGGACCCATTTGCAAAAAAATAGTCGATAGGGGTTGAGAGGTGTGCGAGTGGGGGGGGGGGGGGGGAAACAATGTGTCCAAAACGCTTGAAAGCTGGGATTGATATATTCTAAAATCCATATCTCCTGAACGATTGATGTCAGATGACCCAAGTTTTGTAGTTGCATTAAGGGATACTAGGGGATTAGAAAGGGTTAAAATTTTGAAGGGAAGTAGTGAGGTATGGGGGTGGGGGTGAAAAACTTTGAATTACAATATCTTCCGACTCAATTGTGCTAGGAAGATAAAATTTGGTTTCTGTATATATAATTACCAGTGGAGATTTTTGAGGGGGGAGGTAAATCTTTTAGACATCTCGAGCTGTCAAATCAATTTCACTTCTGCGGGCTCTTAATATAAGCGCCTAGAAACGCTTTTCCAAATTTTTCGTTATCTGACCCCTAAGGGGGGGAGTAAGGCGGTTATGTACTTTTCACGAATTCCGATATATTTCTTAGGTCTACTAAGATATACAATTCACTTTCACTTCTAAATTCTTTGAATATAGTCGGGAAATAAACCGATTTAAGCATTTTTTGATATAAAACCCCTTGGGGAGTAAGGCCATTGTTCGAGTTTTGGCGAATTTAGATTTTTTTTAGGTTTAATGAGATCGAATGCACTTTCACTTCTATTGAATAATCTATTGAAAAAACAAATACGTAAATAGATAAAGAAAATCTGCCAACAGCCTGGGCGCAACTTTATTATTTTATGGGTAGAAGTCGGAAACGTGTTTAATGCTGAGATGCGCTGACAACCTAAAGAATAACCAGGCGGCTATTTGGAACGTTATTTTTTAGGTTGTCAGTCGCATAATAACCTACAGCGCATCTCAGAATTAAACACGTTTCGGACTTCTACCCATAAAATAATAAAGTTGCGTCCAGACTGTTGGCAGATTTTTTTTTTTAATATTTTGCTCCGTGATACCGTGTTGGCGCTCCATATAAGAGGATATAAATTAAACTAAGTTACTTTAGTTAGTTTCTTAGGTAGGATTTTTTGGTGTTACTATTCGCAAAGTACACAATTTCAGTTAATTTGAGAAATATTGAAACGTCGGGTAAAATAGCTATTATTCTTATTTTGTGTGACTTTTCGGAGTCGACTGAGTCCTTTATCAAACTGATCGGCAATATGAACAACTGTGGCTTGAAATAGAGCAGTTAGGATTTTATATGAAGAAAGGTGGTCGTAGCTTTTGAAGTAAAGAGAATTTCTGAAAATACACTGTTTTAAAAAAATTTAATTGTCAATTTTTACTTGAAATTTCCGGTATATTTAATTTTTTCAAGTAAAAGTACTCATTTCAAGCACTTTTACTCGAAATTACTGGTATTAGTAAATTATTTATGTACTTTTCAACTGAACCGTACAATTTACATGAAAAGTTTCACAAAATTACGCAACATTTCGTGTAAAATTAACTATATATATTTATGAATTGAAAATTACATTCTTTTTCATGCAAACCACGAAGTTGGACGATTCGTACGTCTTCTGCTGAAATGAAAATAAAATGCCTTTGGTGGTGCAGTAGCTACGCAAGCCAAACCTATGCAGCAAAACCAGAATTGATCACGGGTTCGATTCGTACCTACAGCCAAGTGTTTTATTTAGAGTAAGTAAGTAAGAAATAATATTAAAAGTAAGTAGATATAAGTGTATCTTAAAAAGTGCTAATTATACACTTTTTTTAGAGAATATAGAGTGCTAAGTATACACTTTTTTTTAGAGAATATCCAGTGAATTTGCTGCTTTCGAAGTTGAAATTTACTGATTAAAAATTGAAATTTACTGATTGCAAATTGAAATTTACTGACCAAAAATTGAAAATTACATTGAAATTGACTTTTACATCCCAAAGTAAATTTACTTGAAAAGGTGTGGCATATTTGACTACTATCCAAAAGATGAAAAATTCAATGAATTTTTTTTACTGTGTACAGTTGACATTATTGATGTTGGGGAGATTGAAGGTCCCCTAATCTAAAAATCTGAATAAAAGGCTGCACAGTAGACACGAATATATCGTGTGCATACTTTACACATCTTAATTCGAAGTTACATGCAATTGTAGGTAGTGAAAAACTTCTTTTCACCTGAGAAAAAACTGAAACCTGAACTTACATTTCTGACTCCAATATAAATCTGACAGATTATGAACTGATTGAGTCTACAAACATTTAGCGCGAGTTCATCCCTTCAAAAGCTAATAAATTTTCAAACTCATTGGTCAGAAAGGGTTCATCTGGTTGCTTTGGACTCCAATTCATTTTAAGAATAGAAATAGTATTTAATGCAGTATTTAATCCAAAATATGCAAGATATCTCAAGAATATAACATAACACAAGTGGGAATAGCTGGTGATACGTTTGTGTTTTTAATACTAACTCTAAGTCATTTATCATTTGCGTTGCTTTCAAATGCAGTAAAATATTTTTTGAATAATATTCTGTTTACTATTCAATTCAATTTTTTTATTAAAACGATTCTTTACAATTACAGGACATTATTTTCAGTAAATATTGTGCAATCAACAATCTCTTCTGCCAAAACCACCGCCATATCCACCGCCATATCCACCACCATATCCACCGCTTACACCACCGCCATAAGCACCGCCAAAACCACCGCCAACTTCACCTGTTGGTATTACTTGAACTTTTATTATTTTCACCAATCCATTACCTCCACCTCCATAGCCGCTGCCACCACTGTATCCACCTCCATAGCCGCTGCCACCACTGTATCCACCCCCATAACCGCTGCCACCACTGTATCCACCTCCATAGCCGCTGCCACCACTGTATCCACCCCCATAGCCGCTGCCACCACTGTATCCACCCCCATAGCCGCTGCCACCACTGTATCCACCTCCGTATCCATTACCGTTTCCGCCTCCATATCCGCCCCCGTATCCTGCACCATTGTAGTATCCTAATCCACCGCTATATCCGCCATATCCATTATTGTTGCCACTGTATCCGTTTCCATATCCACTACCATAGTTGCCACCGTATCCTCCGCCATATCCTCTACCGTATCCTCCACCGCTGCCAATGCCCAACTTTTCGAAGAATGTGGCAGACGCTACAGCGAATAAGGCCAAGAAGCAGCAGATCAATAGCTTCATTGTGTCGACTCGTTACTGGTGCTACTTTGGATTTAGTTACCACTATTTATATCCAAATTATTCAATTTTCAATTATGTTCTGAGTGATATCACCGATTGCTTACCAAATTTGTATAGCTCTCCAGTATAACCATTTGAAGCCAAACATAAGTAAAGTACACAACGGAGCGACTACTCTTGCTTTCGTACATATTGTACATACCTGCTAATTGAAAGAACTACAGAAGTACACGTTGCTTAATAATATGGTAAATTTGTTAACTTAAGGCCAAAATTCTATGATCCCTAAAGCGCTTGATGTTTATAATCTTATTAGTAACTTTATGATCACAGAACTAATCCGGCCTCATTTATCATTGAATATCTCGTCATCAATAAACAAATAAAAAAAAAATTGCAACAATTATTCAGTGGTTAAACAAACTGTTTTGGCTACGTTCCCAAAATAATGAGTACAAAATGTTATATTTACACGTACAGAATAAAGTACTCGTATATATGCGAATTTTGTTTCTATGATAATCACGCATCTAGATGAAATCTGTAGAGAGGAAGTGTATCTAGCCCAAAAATTTGTAACGCATAGAACGGAGCTTCGGAGGACAATGTGGTCAAAATGCCGAAATCTATTTCCTATCGTTCTGTTTGTCTGTTCGCCTGTCTGTCAGTCCGTGCGAACGCACGATAACTCAAGAAAGTGTTGAAAGAAGGATGCTGAAATTTGGTATCCTTTCATTAAATAAGATTGCAAATAAGCTAATTTCATTAACGGGTAAAATAGTCGTTAAACGGCTTCTTTAAAACGCTCCAAGTTTGAAATTTTGTGTATGTGATTTTCCAATAATTGTAGTTAAAGGTATTGTTGCGAGCTAGGGGTTCGCCGGGATTTCAAGTAAAACACAATTCGTTCAAAATCGAAATAAGTAATAATTTATTTAATCGCGCTATTATTCTTTTTGCATAATAATTCGCACTGTATGGCAATACCGCCAGCTTATATATCGCTTGACTCGATCACTTTCGCTTTCTACCAACACGGTCACGTATACACGCTGGCTGTCACAGTCGACGTAATAAAAATTACTATGTCCCTCGCTGAAAGCTTCGCATGCTTTTATACTACTTGGCTATAGTCTAGACTGTTCTTGAATGTTCGCTCGGTGATGTGTGTGGACGGTTCTCGAAAGCTTTAGAGCTTTCGTTTTTATCTTCTACACTGTTCTGGTACTTGCGAGAACATTCGAAAAGAAGGGAGGTACGATCGCGTTGCTCCGCCCCCTTATATATAATACTTTAACTAGATTTCTGATTGGGTTACTTTGCAGCTAGGTATTCGGTTATTCCTGTTTCCATTATGCGAAGCCGATCGAGTTCGCGGTTGCCAGGCTTGCATATAACAGTCTAAATACGAAGAAAATCCCATGAGTCCTTCGTGTAGCTACCCCTGAACCTCGGAACAGGTATTCACTCAATTTACTCAAAGTCAAGAAATCGTTTAGCCACAAAGTAAAAATACTATAGAAGTCTTGAGTTTAAGTGAAGTTCAGGTATATTGGTTTGTAAAACTCCTCTGCTATTTCGATTACTTTGTTTACAGTTTCATCGAATTTGCAAATACCATCCGCTCTGTCAGCCAGTAAGTAGGTTTTTTACAGCCAACATTGCTGTTCAGGTAAAGCATAAAAAAGTCATACGCATCAAGTGCCGGTACCAGAAAACATTGTATGAACATTTTAAAAAGTAGGGACATTGAGAGTTGAGCTCCGTTCAACCTTTTTCGTCGACACTTGAAAGCGCCAACCGCGTAAACCCACCGTCTTGGTGTACTTGATGTACAAACATCACGTAGCTATGATGCCGACTATTTAATTTATTATTTAGAAGTGTTATGGGGGAGATCATAGCAGCGACTGGGTTGGTCCGCTCAATTGTACAGATAAAATCCTAAAACTAATACAGAAAAATCACACAGGTGCCTACACATTATGATCTATGACGACAATACAGGTTGCTTCATTTACAAAAGGTAAAATCACCGACCAATGAATGCCGCAATATAAGAAAAACTTTTATTTATGAAGTGACAAACGAAGTAAACATTATGGAAGTCCCCGTTTAAGCTAAATCCCAGTCGCATGTGAATTCAACATATTTCATCTCATATGTTTACTCTCAAGATTCAATTAGCGTACGAATTCAGTAAGTGCTAACTAGAGGAATGGGAGAACTGACACCGCCGAAGGTTCCATTAAAAACTTGGAAATTTGTCGATGAATAATAGAAACGATATTTGATTTATTTGAATTTATGATTAAATCTCCAAGTTTGACCGATTAGCTTTATAAAAAGGTAATCTTCTTGAAACAGGTATCAGTCTTTGGGCGTTATAGTCGTAGGTCGTATCGTGTTTTCATCATGAAGGTGTTCATTTGCTTGTTGGCGCTTTTAGCAGCTGCTGCTGCAGGACTGATTGGAGGAGGTGGTGGGGGATATGCCGGAGGATTCGGATACAGCAGTGGATATAGCAGTGGATTTAGTTACGGCGGAGGTGGCGGATATGGTGGCGGATATGGTGGCGGATATGGTGGTGGATATGGTCGGCATGGGTTCGGGCATGGATATGGCCGACCCAGACCCATCATCAAAGTTGTTAAAGTGATCGTACCTGGAGGACATGGTGGTTTTGGCGGTCACGGTGGAGGATATGGCGGTGGATATGGTGGTGGATTTTCCAGTGGATATTCTTCATATGGTGGTGGATTTGGCGGCGGTCATGGAGGTGGCGTGTGGTAGCTTTAACATTTGTTAATAGCGAAAATGTCTGGCCCAATATCTCATGATTGTATTTATGTTGAATGTGTGTATTAAATAGTTTTGAAATAACAAATGTTTTATTATGCATAAATAGGTGCAAAAAAGCATAGCGTAACCACAACGCTTCTCCAAAAGAACAAATTGTGTACTTCAGAACTTCGTTCACTCCTAGTACTCGTTCGCCCTTTGACTGTATCCTCGATTGCTCATTTTAATGTTTTGTAGTCAACTTTGTTTGAAAATGTTTTGCTCTGCGTTCGTCAAGGTATAACCGGTGCAACTCTTATTAGGAAACATGATGTATAAATTATTGCCCACTTTTGATGCATTAAATTTGCTTCAACTTTCAAACAGTGAACCATCAGTTCAGAACTTATCAATAAGACAGATCCTTTTCCTGCAGGAAAGAAAAATTAAAATGGAGTAAATGTGGGTCTTAGACTATGGGTAACGTGGGTTTCGGCATATTTATTCCTTTAGCTTAAGCAATTGAAAAATTAACGTGTTTACAATTTCAAATCTGTAGCTAAAGCGTTCTGAAATTATTGATCAATACTAGTGGACACGTTTTGTAAGGACGTTTTTGTATGAGAGCTATTCGAAGGAGTGAACGGATTTTACTCAATAGGACAATCGATCTTACTTTAAACTCAAAATTAAATTAATTCCTGTACAATTTCGACATCCTAGCTTGACGATTTGTCGAGTTGTAGTGAGTTTCGAAAGATGAATGCACATATTTTTCAAGGATTTTTGTATGGCAACTAATCGGGGTCCTATTCCATTTATTTCATACGAATTTCTCAACGTGCAACGTGAGATATAAAATTGGGCAATATTTCTAACTAAAAGTGTTCTAAAGTTATTCGACAATATCGTTACCCGTTAACGAACTATTACATATTCGACCATTCAGATTCCAAATTTCAATATCCTAGGTCAACGCTTTCTTAACTTAATTTGGGGTTTCAACCCAAGAGAAATTGAAAAACAGGCAACTCCGATATGTCTGCGATTTTCATTTCGTTTTAAATAACGAACGAATTAGTGAACGACTGAAAATGACGTTATTTAGTTTCGGATTTTTGACTTGACAATAGTGAGTCAGTTCGTAGCAAGGTCCACTTCCTTGAGTCTTGTTCTGAAAAGAAGCTGTTTCACACAAAATTTGTAGGGAAAAAAAAGAAACCAATTTTTGTTTTTCGACTGATTATTAAAACTTATATTTTTCCTGATAACGCAAGACCAAAATCGCGACATTTGGGTGCTTTAAAGTACTTAAAAATAAATTTTGAAATTAAAATAGAAAAATTAAAAAAAAAATTTCAAGTTAATCAAATCTATAATACTCGTATCATCTGATGATTTTATTGTCAAATGATAAAAATCAGTGTTGTCACAGTTTTTTTACAAGACATAAAAAAGACTAGAAAAATTACGAAAATTTATTAACATAAGATTCTCAAAGAAATGACGCACAGCCCACATGCAGCTGACACAATGTAGTCGTAAACCAAATAGTTTCGTAAAAAATCATGTTTTTTGAAGCGTTTGCTCCGTTTTCTCGCCAACCGCTTATCAGAATTCATTCATTTTTTTTTCGTTTGGTTTGTTTTGGATAAAAGATTTAGTAGATTATCAAATTTAAATAACGCAGTATCGACCTGTAGGCCATAAAGGAATGTTCAAAAAGTAGCAATCTTTAAACAGCTGTTATAAAAAAAGGCAAGCGATTTTTTAAAAATACTTCGATCAAGTAGTAGTAAAGGGTTTTCCAATAAGGACTTGACAACTTTTTTTCAAAATAAAATGCAAACCATTTGAGATATTTCAAAAACTTTATTATCGGGTTGAAGTACAATCAAAACATTTATGAATGGAACTCGACTTCGTTCATATGGCCACCGCGGGCACGTTTGCAGCGGTCGATTCGTTGGACCCAATTTTCGATGACTCGGCCACACATTTCGGCCGAAATGGCTGCTATTTCGTGTTCAATGTTGGCTCTGAGCTCTTCCAACGTCGTCGGCTTGTTGGCATAGACCAACGACTTGACGTGGCCCCAAAGAAAAAAGTCCAGAGGCGTTAAATCGCACGAACGAGGCGGCCAATCGACTGGTCCATTTCTTGAGATAACACGCTCATCAAACTTACTCTTCAATAAATCGATTGTAACGTGTGCTGTGTGGCTTGTGGCACCGTCCTGTTGAAACCACATGTTGTCCAAGTCCATATCTTCCAATTCGGGCCAAAAATAATCGGTAATCATGGCGCGATAACGATTACCATTCACAGTAACGTGACGATCATTATCGTCGACGAAAAAATATGGCCCTATGACGCCGCCAGCATGCAAACCGCACCAAACAGTTATTTTTTGTGGATGAAGTGGTCTTTCATGAAGCACATGCGGATTTTCACCGGACCAATAACGCATATTTTGCTTATTGACGAACCCACTGAGCCAAAAATGAGCTTCGTCACTGAAGATGATTTTGCGATGAAATTGATCATCTTGGCGCATCTTTTCCAGAGCCCAATCGGAGAACGTACGTCGCTTCAAATGGTCCATCGGCTTCAATTCTTGAGTCAGCTTGATCTTGTATGGGTGTAAACCAAGATCCTTACGCAAAATTCGCCATAACGTGGTCTGGGCGATGCCCAACACTTGAGAACGCCGTGGAATTGACTGATTTGGATCATTTGCTACGGACGTTTCAACGGCAGCGATATTTTCGACACTTCGACCAACCCGTTGTCTCACTGGCACGGCAACATCACACAACGAATATGTAGACTCAAATTTTTGCACTAAACTTGTTACTGCCTGTCTACTAGGGCGAGAATTACGACCGAAAATCGGAGTTAACGCTCTTAAAGTAGCGGTCACCGACTCCGAATTTCTGTAGTAAATTTTTATAATTTGCAGACGTTGTTCCTTCGTGTACTTTACCATGATAAAAATGTTAAGTTTACTGAATAAATTGACAGTGACAGTTCGATGATTAGTGAAAGGGTGCGTTCACAAATTGAATTCAAAGTTGTCAAGTCCCTATTGGAAAACCCTTTACTAACAGAGTTTTACAAATAAAAAAAAATTTAGAGTGATACGATTGGCGGTTTAAGAGAAAATAGGTCTCAAAAATGGTCATTTTTGCACTCCCTACAAGCTCCCTTTTCCGTAAAAAAATTACCATAAAATGGTAATGAATACCTGCTAATATTTAACATACATTCATGTGAATATTTTTAGCAGTTTGCCTTATTGTTCTCTTCAGACACCAATTCGACTCTACATGATCCCACTCTTTTGGGAATAAAAAATTTGTCACTCTAATCGTTAATAATCACAGCATCACGAAAATGAGATGCTGAATTTGTTTCTCTAAATAAAATTCGTTGTACGATTTTTAATGGTCAAATTTCGTCTGTATAAGTCGGTTTTACCTGAGGTATGATCCATGTAAACGAATTTTAGTTCGCCGTGTAAACATTCATACGAGAAAAAAATCAGCGTAATTAAATTAGAAAATAAACACTTTGCACTTTGCTTCTAATAACACTAAACAAATTGATTTAACCGCTTAACACTTGCTACCACAAGCCCAAATTTTTATGATAGCCGAAAAAAAATATAATAGTTCATTACAGACATTTATTGTAAAAAATAATTTATTTTCGATAAAACAGTATACACATAATACAAATTATTATACCTCGTTACTATCACATTTCACTATACAATTTGAACGAATTCCATTCAAAATTTACCACCATCCTCCGTGTCCTCCGTGTCCTCCATATCCACCTCCATAACCGCCACCATAACCGCCACCATAACCGCCGCCATATCCACCACCATAGCCTCCACCATATCCGCCACCATATCCGCCTCCGTAGGATGGGGAGCTAATAATCTTCACGATTTTGATTCCGCCACCATATCCTCCACCGTATCCACCACCGTATCCACCGCCATATCCTCCGCCGTATCCACCGCCGTATCCTCCACCGTATCCACCGCCGTATCCACCACCATATCCGCCATGTCCGCCTCCGAATCCACCACCGCTATATCCACCAAGGAATCCGGCCGAGGCAACCGCGAAAAGAGCAACGAGGCAAATAAAGATTTTCATGATTGCTACTACTAAGAACTGTTTTGAGACTGATATCTTCCAAAAAATCACCGCACGTATTTATACACGAACGCAAGTATGACCTGTTGCTGGGGATACTGATATTTTCGGAAGACTTAGTCACCGAGCACAATAATTAATTGTATTCACTCATATGACATAGCCATAGTGCTTTGCAATCTGCACCGAATATCAATGTTTTTTTTATGCCATCAATTTCTGGACCACTCTCGGTTTTCGGTGCATGACCATTATATCATTTATTAAGTCGTTTTGATAATGTATAAAAAAAACTGTGCAAAAATTAGCTAATTCAAAAAAAAAGTATAATCTACGAATTTTAATATTTTGAAATAGAATTAATAATTTGTGCAATAAGACATGTGGCAATAACCGGACGGAATAGTTGCATTCTATCTTAACTCTACTATGTAAATATTTGATAAATAAACCGAAAATAAATATATACTTTCGCCATATATTGCAAAATGAAAATGTCATTGACATCCTCGTATCGTTTACTCGAGAGTGAAATTTAATATGTAACACTCTCCGAATATTGATTGCTATAATAAAAATTGCATTTTCATTGAATTACCATTTCAAATCAATAAGAAATTAAAAATTTTTGTTCAGTTTAAAAGTTTTGATTTTGAAATTAATTTCAGTGTTTAGCAGTTATTATATTCATTATTATTATAATTAAAGTGTCGGTAGCTTAGTGTGAGTAACTAGTCTATCTCAAAGGTCGTGGGTTCGAATCTCGCTCATGTGCCATGATGTTACCCTCACTTTTCTATACCTGTTTTAAAAAAATGTAATTTTCAATTCAATTTTCACTTGAAATTTCCAGTATATATTATATATATATATATTTCATTTTTTTAAGTAAAAGAACACATTTCAATCACCTTTACACGAAATTACTGGTATTAATAAATTATTAATGTACTTTTCAACTGAACTGTACAATTTACATGAAAAGGTTCACAAAATTACACAACATTTCGTGTAAAATTAATTATATTGAAAATTGCGTTCTTTTTCGTGTAATTCTACTTATCTATTTGAATTATACGACGAAAAACATGTAATATATGAAACCACGAAGTTGGACGATTCGTTCGATTTTGTTTTCTACTGAAATGAAAATGAAACGCCTTCGGTGGCGCAGTGGCTACGCGCGCCAAACCTACGCAGTAAAACCAGAATTGATCGCGTGGTCGATTCCTACCTACAACCAAGAGAATATCCAGTGAATTTGCTACTTTCGAAGTTGAAATTTACTGATTGCAAATTGAAATTTACTGACCAAAAATTGAAAATTACATTCAAATTGACTACACAGTAAAAAAATTTTCGATCTTTACAATAATTATCACATTAAAATATGCTACGTAAGGTATGTAAATTTAAAACAAAGTGTAAATTTAGATGGAAATCTATGTAAAATGCACTATTACATTTAAGTTATTGAAAATTTACTTCGACTGTATGAAATATACCTCTGAATTGTAATGTTACTATTAAAAAAGCTGAAAAATATATTGTTTATCAGTTTGATAAAGGACTCAGTCGAGTCCGAAACATCACGCAAAATAATGTATTTTATTTTCATTGAAAACATTCACAAAAAAAAAAAAATAATAATATATTGTCATTTGTACTTTTACAATTTTTAATTGCAAAATAAGCCAAGCAATATGCAGACAAATCAGTTTGATTTGTCTTAGGAAAACTACTCGAAATGTATCGAAGTGCTTGAGTGCGTGTGTGTGTGTAATTGATTGCGATCTTTTTTCGTTCATACTAAATCAAAACGATGAAGTGTTTAAAGTGCGAATTACTTTTTGAAACAGTGGAAAAAACAGAGCCAGCATTTTTATAATCACAGGTTTGGTTCGACGTTTACATTTTACTGTAGAAATTATCATTGTGGACTTAAATATTATAAGTACTCCGTTCAAATCACATGCTTTTCGGAAACATTTCATAGGAAAAAGAGATAAAAAAATTGAATTGTGTAGTTTAAATTGTGTAGTTCGAATCATTTGATTGATTATCGTGTTAATTTTTTGAATTTATGTATCACATTTTTGAAAGTTATTTGATTTATACTGCATCCAATAGTAAAAAAAAACCATACATATTAAACTGGAATAAATAAATGTTTAATTAAAAACTTTATTACGGACTTTTCATTCTTACGACACCCTATGGACTAACTAAGTTTCAGATTTAAAATTAATAGCAAAAGTGGATTTTTAAATCGAATCAATGGAAAATATTTCATTACATGCATTTATTTTCAAATATTTTGTTTGTAAATATTACAGCCACAATTTGCTATTACAATTTACATTGGAAATATTTACAATACGTATGTAATTTTACTAACCGAATTTAATTTAATTAGCCATTAAAATGTAAAATTACACTCGGTTTTAATTTTACACTTTTTTGATTGGTACAAATTGCCAACGATAAATGTTGTAAAATTTTTTTACTGTATAGTACATCCCAATGTACTCGTAAATTTACTTGAAAAGGTGTGACATATTTGACTACTATCCAAAAGATGTAATATTCAATGGATTTTTTTTACTGTGTTTTCACAAAAATCCCATCACAAATTATCTTGTCAAATTCTTCCTCGCACCGAGGGTTAGACGATAGGACCCACCCTCAACGAAGTTGCAGAGTTTGAAGAGAAAGTTCAGATCGGAAGAAGGGATGACTCGAAATATTTTTCTGTGCTTGGCATTGCTCTAACATCTTGAAAAGTACCCGCAAAGTTCGTTTGCAACAGACGGGAATGCGTTCTTCGTTACGAAACAACAAAAAACGTTTTAAATCAACTTCTTTTTGACCGTGTTGGATATACTACTGAAAGTAACAAGATCGCCATAAATATAAGAAATATGCCAATGGTCTGGGCGAAACTTTATTATTTTTCGGGTCAAAGTTCGGGAAGCGGTTAAAAGCATATAACACATGAATTACGTAAGTGGGTCATACTCCGGTCAAAGTCGGAGTATATCATCTGTTGTTTCGAGATTATGAGATTTCTTGGAATGTTAATTTTGTTCTTAAAATGAAAATATTTAAAATAGAGATTTTTAGCCGATTAAACATTGAAGACTATTCGAATTTCGGAATATTATGTACACTAAAAGCCCATAGAAGTAAAAACTAATTTGCGGCCTTGTCAGACTTAAGAGATATGACGACTTGTTAAAACGTATACAAACCCATTACATCCACTTGGGGGTTGAATTTTGAAAAAATTGTAAAACAGGCCTTTTCATAACAAGCAACTTGGCAAGCAAGCAACACTAGGGATTTTGAAAACTTGTGAAAACGTAAACGTAAACCCTGCACACTCCCTTAGTTTTTGAAATTCGAAAAATCTTGAAATTGATTTTTGGGCCATTACATCTAATCCCGTAATGTTTATATCAATTTTATATCTAATCAGAACTAAGGGATGGCAAAGATTTTGAAAACATAAGCAAACATTTGGGGGTTGAATATCGAAAAATGGAGAAATGGGTTTTTTCATATCACTCCTAAAAGATATGACGGAATTCGTGAAAACGTGTTCAACCCTCTTTTATAACCTCTTAGGGGTTGAAAAGGGAAGAAACAATTTTTAGGCGATTATTACGAAAGCTTGTGGAAGTGAAAATATTTTCGAAATCTAATCAGACCTGAGGGATATGGCTGAATTCGTGAAAATGTATACAACCCCTTTACACCCCCTTCGGGGTCGAAGTTCAAAAATACCTTGAAAACATTATCTAGGCATTTATGGGAGAAATCGGAAGAATAAAAATTAATTCAATATTTAAACATACTGCAGTCACGATCGGCTGCAAGCCAATCGTATAATACTCTAGATGAATACTGAACTCCGATTTATATTGTAGTTGGGGATAAAGTAGAATTACGTGTGTGCATGTTGTATGTCCTTTATTAAGGACTGCCATTAGATTGCTACTCAAAACTAAAAGACAATATTCAGTGTTTGATTTCATATATTGAACTGGGTAAGTCATCGAAAAAAAATTTCCTTTTTGAAGGACTTTTACATGGGAGATGCAGGAAGGACTCACTCGATTCCTTACATATTTATCCTTTTCCTTGGAACCATTTAAAAATGAACGTGTACAAAATTTCAAATTCGTAGCTGGAAGCTTTCAAAAGTTATCGAAAAATATTGTTGAACACGTGTCTTAAGGACATTTTGTATGGCAGCTACCAGAAGGAGTAACAGGATTTTGCTGATTAGTATACTCGAACTTTGTTTTCACTCAAAACTAATTTATAAAAAATTTCGACTTCATAGCTAAAAGAGTACTTGAGTTATAGTGAGTTCCGTAAATTAAGTGAAGACTATTTGACAGGATATTTGTATGGCAGCTACACGAAGGACTAATAGAATTTTCTTCATAATCATACATTTAGCTCCAACTATTGGAAAAATAACACATACAAAATTTCAAAGACGTAGCTTAAACCCTTCTGAAGTTATCGGCAATATTCTTGAACACGTGTTTTAAGGACATTTTGTATGGCTGATTAGTTAACTCGAACTTCCTTTTCACTCAAAACTAACTTGTACAAAATTCCGAATTCGTAGCTAAAAGATTACTTGAGTTATAGTGAGTTTCGTAAATTAAGTGAATACATTTTGACAGAATATTTGTATGGCAGCTACACGAAGGACTAACAGGATTTTCTTTATAATCATATGTTTAGCTCCAACTATTGGAAAAATAACACTTCCAAAATTTCAAAGTCGTAGCTTAAACCCTTCTTAAGTTATCGACCAATATTCTTGAACACGTGTTTGAAGGACATTTTGTATGGCAGCTACCCGAAGGAGTAGGACGATTTTGCCCGTTAACGAACTTAGCCTTACAAATTCAACTAAACATCCAGATTCCAAATTTCAAGATCCTAGGTCAAGGCGTTCTTGAGTTATCGTGTTCACGGACAGACGGACGGACGGACGGACGGACGGACGGACGTCAGGCGGATTTGAGGTTTTTGGGCACAAATAAACAAAAAATAATATATAACTTTTTTTCGTCCGTGGCTTGGTTCTATGCGTTACAAACTTTTGGGCTGGATTAAACTTATAATACTCTATATGATTTCATCTAGAGTATAAAAAGACCTAAGAGATATGACGAAATTCGTGCATTCTATTTTCACTTATATTGAACATTTTTTTTGCAAATGAATCCACTATCAAAGCTTTATATAAATTCCAAGTTTCAGCCTCCTAGCGTAAGCGGTGGCTGAGATCAAGAAACCAAAATTTTCCGTCTAAAACGCTGCCCCACCTCACACCTCTAACCCTTTAAATTTTAGTGGCCACTGAAAATGGTGTACCCAATATACCCACAAAAAAAAATTCAACTCAATAGCTCAGAGAGTTTGGGAGCTACGAGCCTTCAAACAATTTTGCGTACAGCGATCGATGTACGGCGTATGGCATACGGCGGACAGACGGACTGATATTTTTTTTGCCTTTTTTCCTGTCTACTAGTCATAAAACGTGAAAAAAAAATGTTCGGGGTAGCACATATTTATTTTAAAAAATCGATCACAATAATGTATTATTGAAATAATAAAGTAAAACAACCTACAAAATTCTCCGAAAGGGAAATTCTTTAACAAGAAAATTTCGTCGACAAGAAAATTGTTCAGCTTTCGGTCGCTTGTCAGATATTTAAATCAAAAATAGCCCATACCAAATATGTGCTCAGCTGCGTTGATATAGAAATACCAAGGGTCAACTTACTAGTACTAGCCGCTCCAGAGATGTAAAAATTCTTTCCGGTTCCACACCCCAATCCACAAAAAGTTCACCGATGTATTACGTCTATTACAAACATTTTAGGGTAATTTCCCAAAAGTTTTTTTTCTTTGCCTTTTAATATTGTTTTTCCATTTTTCTATATACCTAGGTTCAAGGAAAAATATAAATTATTTCATTTTATTTTCTCTTCCTAGATTGTTTCCTCAAAATATTATGAAATCCGTCGATATTGAACAGGTATTATTTTTTTTAAGTAAAACGAAAACAACTGTTTATAAATAAAATTGATTTATTAAATAATTAATTTGGAACAAAATAACAACAAGATAAACGATTTTGTTCGACACTCGTAGTACATTATATCGAATTATTTACCACCAACCGGAACCATGTCCAGATCCATAGCTTCCACCATAGCTGCCACCGCCGTAGCTACCACCGCCGTAGCTACCACCGCCGTAGCTACCACCACCGTAACTGCCACCACCATATCCACCGCCATATCCGCCGCCATATCCACCACCATTTCCACCTCCATATCCACCTCCATGTCCGGAATAGACCTTAATGACTTTAACTACAGCTCCCCTGCCGTGTCCACCACTACCTCCATAGCCGCCTCCATAGCCGCCTCCATAGCCGCCCCCATAGCCGCCTCCATATCCGCCTCCATGTCCGCCACCATATCCGCCTCCAAGAGATCCTCCGCCAAGGGACCATCCGCCATGTCCTCCTTTAAGTCCGCCACCATATCCTCCTCCGAAACCACCACCATATCCTCCGCCTAATCCACCACCATATCCGCCTCCAAAGCCACCACCATGTCCGCCTCCATAACTGCCTCCAAAGCTACCACTTCCACCATGAAGGTATCCTGCCGATGCGACGGCAATAATTGACAGCAAACAAACGAATAATTTCATGTTGATCACTTGATACGAAGAAATGTGACTGATGCTCTAATCGCTATCGCATCACGTATTTATACAGAAACGTTAACAATAGCTGCACTAGAAACACCAAAAAAGTAAAAGTTCAGTAGAGCTGTACGGCATTTGAATGGTAGACCCCGAAATATTTCTCCACTTCAGCTATGCATTCAATTCCTTAACACATTGATCCTATTTTTATTAACAAGTTCATGATTTTGTGACGATTTAAAATAAATTTTAATAAATTTCGCTATCGCATAAAATTAGTAACAGTTAAATGCAAAAGCGTCAATTATTAATATTTAGTAATTTATCTTAAGAAAAAACGGATGAAAAGGTTTTTTATCTAAGACTAGTTGTACCTAATAATAAATTAAATACGGTTTGGTTTGGTGAATGTTTTCACAGTTCATTTTGAAATTTAAGTTGAAGGTTTCCGGTGAATTACTATTTTAATTTTTGTTCTTGTGACATTACAGACTCGATTCAGTCCTTTATCAAACTGTTTGATAGAAGATCTAGCCGACATTACCATCCCTCAAGTAAAAATCCAAACAGTACGCGGAAAATCTATGAAATTTTGTTGTTATTATCCAATAGTTGAATTGAAATGTATGATTATGATGAAAATCACATGAGTCCTTCGTGTAGCTCGCAAACAAAAATCCCATAAGAATGTCTTCACTCAATTTACGGAACTCACTGTAACTCAAAAAAATCGGTTAGTCACGAAGCAAAAATTTGTATGAAAAGTAGTTTTGAGTTCAAATAAAGTTCGGGCTTAATAGTCAACGAAATTAGTCCATTCCTTCCGGTGGCATCCACACTAAAGTCCTTTAAACAATGTTCACCAATATTGGCCGATAGCTACAGAGCACTTCAAGCTAGAAATTTGAAATTTTGCTCAATTTATTATTTCAATTGTTGCAGATACAGGAATTAGTATAAAATAAATCGAGTGAGTCCTTCTATTAGCTTCCATACAAATATCCTTCAAAAATATGTGCACTCATTTTTCTAAACTCATCATAACTTGTGAAATCGTCAAGCTAGAAAGTCGAAATTTGACAGGAATGAGTTTCGAGTTTCTATTGAATGAAATCTCTTCACATTTTTGAGTATCTCTCAAGAGTCGTTATAATACGGGTGCACGAGTATTGGTCAATAACTTCAGACCGATTTGAGCAAGGAGTTTGAAATTTTGTACACGTTATTTTTTCAATAGTTCCCGATATAACAATATGCTGACAATCAAGTCAGACCTTCCTCGTACCATGATTTTCCCTACAGTCTCAGATACCGATTTAAAAACGGGAGATATTATTCTTCTTCGAGTGGCAACCAAACGACAGTCCTTAAAACTACATACGCATTTCTTATTTTTGCTTGGAGTGCTACCTGTCGTTTTCAAATTAAATACCCTCCAAGTTCCTCACCGGTACTGGTAACCGTCGAGGTTGTAATATTATCTCACCTTTAGTATACACTTTTTATAATTAAATTAAAATTAAGACCTATTAGTCGAAACGTAATGGAATATGACAATGCTCAGAGATAAAATAAAATTCATCTTCACCTGCTATGTCCTCATCGATATATTTTCTCCAATATTTTTTTAGGGATGTCATTGTCCCTTCATCCGATCTTAGTCTTCACTCAGAGAAAAAGCCTGGTAGCATTGACAAAAATTCAGTTCAATTCGACAAAACTACGGTCAATATAGTCCAACAAAATACTTTATCGAATTGACAAATTTCATTATTATTTGATAAAAACCCAGTGTCTAGATGACCAAAAGAAGTTGTTGAATTGAGAAAAATTTTACAATAAAAAATTGGTAGTTTTTGTAATCGAACTAGAACTCTGCGCACCGCAGAATTTCTGACAAACATTTTTGTCAATTTAATAAATCGTTTTGTATATATAACAAAATCTTGTAGTTGATTTTTGGTCACTCTGACAAAACTTTTATCAAAACCTGTTTCAAAGACAATATTTAATACTTCTTTCAATGCAATAAACAAATTGCTTAGCGGACATTGTAGATTTTTCTTTGAGTGTTCAGTCCAGGTTGTTAGCTTATGGCTAGGAATGAGTGGTTATTGGAAAGGTCCTGCACATTTTCAATACGCCGAAAAGAAGATTCCCGACGAGTTGATCACTTCACGAGACGCGCATATTTCGTTCCTGAAAATTTGTCTGCATTCAAATTGTTGTGCATTTTTACGATTGCATCGTCGATTTTTTCATGCATATGTTCTATTGTACTAACTCGAATTCATCTGTGATCAAGTTAATAAGAGTTTTTTGAGCATGCGGAATACGAGCAGTGGCAATTAGAAACTAGCCTTTAGTGCGGTTATCGGATATAGTCTACAAAATTACCGGGTTAATACCGGTTAACCGAATAAAAATTAGCCGAGTAATCGAACAACCGGCACCGAGGAGATGACACTGGATTCATAAATTCCAGCAATACAACGATTTTTAACAAAAAGAATCGAGTCCAAATGTATCAAAAGAGCATTAATTTTCTTTTTTATCACTGATGTGGAATTTTTCCTGCCTCGTTTTATTTTTTCGCAATTGTTCTCACTAACGAGATGAATTTAATCCCTACACGGTTCTCAATTGCTCAAAATATTCTTAGTTTTGTAAGTACATTTATAGGAGTTTTCCTCCATCAAGCACTGTGGGTACTGTGTACACTAGATAGAGTACTCTTTCTGGTGCAATGTGTTGGTTTTTTCTTTTCTGGTATCTTATTGTTCTTTATTTCAGTGGCTGGAATCTCTATATTTTAATTAATTAATTTTTTTCTTGATAAACATGTATTAAGGAGCTATTAGTTCAAATATGTAAGAAAATAGACGTAATTATAATAATTAAAAACAGTAATTTATTTGGTTAAAATAATTTTTTAAATAACAACAATATAAAAAATTTCAACAATAAATCCCTTATCGGATTGTTCACCACCAGCCGGAGCCAGATCCCGAAGCGTAGTTTCCGCCATAGCTACCTCCATAGCTGGATCCATAGTTTAATCCACCAGATGACCAACCTCCATGTCCGCCACCGAGTCCGCCGCCAAGTCCTCCACCGAGTCCACCACCAAATCCTCCACCGATACCATGTCCAGATGAAATGACTCCACCGCCGTATCCACCACCAAGAGATCCTCCGTATCCACCACCAAGAGATCCTCCGTGTCCACCACCAAGAGATCCTCCGTATCCACCACCAAGAGATCCTCCGTATCCACCTGATGACCATCCTCCATGACCCCCGCCAAGGGATCCTCCATATCCGCCTCCACTTGATCCACCATATCCACCAAGTGAACCTAATGATAATCCACCGTGCCCACCACTGCTATATCCTCCTCCAAGTCCACCACTGCTATATCCTCCTCCAAGTCCACCACCGTAACCGCCGCCATATCCTCCGCCGAGTCCTCCGCCATATGAGCCACCTGACGACCAACCGCCATGGCCTCCGCCAATCGATCCTCCGTATCCACCTCCAATTGATCCTCCGTATCCACCTCCAATTGATCCTCCGTATCCACCTCCAATTGATCCTCCGTATCCACCTCCAATTGATCCACCATATCCACCCGATGACCATCCACCGTGTCCACCGCTGCTATATCCTCCTCCAAGTCCACCACCATAACCTCCTCCGTAACCACCACCGTAGCCTCCACTGAGTCCATGTCCGCCCCCATAGCCTCCACCGAGTCCTCCACCGAGTCCTCCACCATAGCCACCTCCATATCCTCCCGAACTACCACCACCGCCTCCGTGCAAGAATCCTGCCGAAGCGACAGCAACGAGTGAAAGCAAACAGACGAATAATTTCATGTTGATACTCCAGTTAGGAACGAATGTGACTGATACTTCCATCACCGCCTCATCACATATTTATATCAAAAAATTTGTTGCAGCACAATAACATGAACACGGTGGGCCTGTCGACAATCTATTGTTGCAGCACAAAACCAAAAGAAGGGAAAAAATTAGCACGAGCTGCAGAAAGTTAGCTACCTCGGTTTATAGTTGTTACTATCAACAGATTAGGCTTAGTATACTCCCCCTTTCTAGACGTTAAAGTAGATCACCCATCACTATACTTCGGGTATTGACCTGTGAAAATGTCACGAAGAAGATGACCTATTCACTTATAAAGAAAGCAGACGCTTATGCGATTTTTTCGATTTTTTGGAAGATATAAGAAGCTATAAAAATTACAATAATAATACAATTAAAGTGAAAAATTGTGAATCTTTTTCAGGAGCCACGACCTTAAGTCTGCGAGTTCTTTGAGTTAATTTATTGAAGGCATGTGAAAGTGGAGTATACTATAATATTTTTTGTGTCATTTAATTATAAAGAGGAGCGAGCACCGATGACCTTGCTACCTCCTGAAAGCATTTTAGCCGTTTATCTCGTTAGATATTACCGACATCTGATAGGAGAAGTTCTCCCTCGCAAAAAGCCTAATGTCTGTATCTCAAAAATTGCTTAACACCAATTTATATATTTTTCTATTACTGAGGTATTGTGATGGCATAAAGTTAAAAAAAAATACATACTATCCTGAAATTATCTGTTTTCATGATTTTGTAAATAAACCAATAAAACAGATAGTACGCTTCTGGCAGCAAGCCAATCATATTAAATTGATGAATTACGGAACTCCGATTTACATTGTATTTGGGATTAAAGCAGAATAAGGAGTGCGCCTTTTAATTTTTTATGAGAGCTATCCGAAAAGTGAACGGATTTCCCTGGGTCGTGGGTCGCGAAAGATGAATAACCATTTCTTTCAAGGAACTTTGTATTACACCTGCACGAAGGACTTACTCAATTTTGCTCATACTAATTCCTCTATCTGCAACCATTAAAATATTAAATTGGGGAAAATTTCAAATTCCTAAGTTGAAGTGTTCTGAAGTTATCAATAAAATATTGATGAACACGTATTTCACGGACTTTTTGTATGGAAGCTGAAGGAATTTCGCTGAGAATTGAACTCGAACTTCATTTTAACTCAAAACTAACTTAATTAAAATTTCGAATTGTGGCTAAATGATTTCTTGAGTTATATAGTGAGTTCATCGTATTAGGTCATTCCATCAAGAATCGCCAAAAATTACGACATTTGTGACCTTACCATCACCAATTCTTTTGAAAATTGTACTTAAAGAACTAGTGAAAAAAATAATTGAAATTCAATTTTTTGTTTCTATCTAATTTTATTTGGTAGTTATAGTTTCAACTCGCTAATTTCATCTTTCCTATAATACATATTTATATATTTAACCTAATTATTTTAATTTTATTTTAAGTTAGATTGTAAGTTAGTTTGTAAGTTTGGTAGGATTTAACAAGCAAGGTTTTTTATTATAAAATTTTTCCTTGGATTTAAATAATTAATATAATAAACAAAGAACTAATTTTAGTAAAAATTCAAATTGTAACTACAGATGCAAATATGTAAGATCTGATCACTGAAATTGTAGATAATTGTACGAACTATTTCTAAAAATTGAAATAAATTTATGTTATGTTATGTTAGTTATAGTACTCGTATGTTAAAGTTTTCGCAAAAATGGTGTCCGAGTCCTCTTTGAAAATTCATATATCTGGAAATTTTTATCCTAGAATAATAAAATAGGGCTTATTTTAAAGGGGGAGGTTGTCGCAATATAAAAAAAATACGAATAAAAATTTGAATTTTTTTTTAAGGATAACGATTTTGTCCTTTATCCTTGAATATTATCTCAAAATACGATTTTTTTTTTATTTTTTATATTTTGTAGGTTATACTGTTTTCCAAAATAAACCTAAAAATTAACTTGGGATCTGAATGGGATCGGGTTCAAAAAAATCGAAGAACGTCAGTGCTTCTCAATTACTTTATAGAAAAAGGGTCAATTCCATCAAGAATCGCCAAAAGTGTGACCTTACCATCGCCGATTCTTTTGAAAATTTATGTACTCGAAGAATTAGTGAAAAAAAAATATGATTTTAATTTTTTGTTTCTATCTCATTTTTTTGTTAGTTATAGTATGTCAAAGATTTCGCAAAAAAGGTGTCCGAGTCCTCTTTCAATATTCATATCTCTGGTAATTTTTATCCTAGAATAATAAAGTGGGGCTTATTTTAAAGATTGTTGCTTAAAAATTGTTGTTTTTTTTCAAGGATAACGATTTTGTCCTTTATCCTTGAATATTTCAAAATGCGTAACTTTCATTTATTTTATTTTTTTATATTTTGTAGGTTATACTGTTTTTTAAAACATACCAAAAAATTAACTTGGGATCTCAAGGGGATCGGGGTCAAAAAAATCAAATTAAACTATTAGAGAACTAAACTAGCCTTAATTGAGAACCACTGATATTCTTCGATTTTTTTGACCCCGGTTTCCTTGACATCCCAAGTTTATTTTTTGATATGTTTTGCAAAACAGGATAATATACAATATGTAAAAAATTTTAAAAAATTGAAGATATTCATTTTGAGATATTCAAGGTTAAAGGAATTTTTATTCGAATTTTTTTTATATTGCGACAACCTCCCCCTTTAAAGGATAAAAATTACCAGAGATATGAATTTTCAAAGAGGACTGGGACACCATTTTTGCGAAATTTTAACATACTATAACTAACAAAAAAAATTAGATAGAAGCAAAAAATTGAATTTCAATTATTTTTTTCACTAGTTCTTTAAGTAAAAACACTTTCAAAAGAATCGGAGATGGTAACGTCACAACTTCGGCGATTCTTGATGGAATGACCCTATTTGCTTTATATTCATACCTTTATCTGCAACTATTGAAAAATCAACGGGTTCAAAACTGCAAATTCGTTGTGTGAAATGTTCTTAAGTTATCGTCCAATATTTGTAACATGTGTTTTAATGACTTTTATATGGCATCTACCCAAAGGAGTAGGACGATTTTACACGTTCAAGAACTTAGCTATACAAATCGAAAGGCGCCCAAATTTCAGCTTGCTAGGTATTGGTGTTCTTGAGTTATCGTCCGTTCGGACAACCAGACAGACGGGTTTGGGGTTTTTGACAATCAATAAAAAATTATGTAAATTTTTTTTTCGTCCGAGTCTAAGTTCTATGCGTTCAATACTTTTGGGCTACTCTCCTGATTTCATCTAGAGTATGCGAATACAAGTGAAAATATCAGTTTATTATTCAATAGGCAATAAGGTTATAATGAAACTGATTCAATTCTACTTTCTATAAAAAAATAAAAAAAACACTCAACAATTACGTAATTCAAATTCTGATTTTATTTCGATATAAATTTTTCTTAAAATATATAACAACAGTATAAAAAACATTCAACGATAAATCTCTAATCGGATTGATTACCACCAGCCGGAACCTGATCCTGAAGCGTAGTTGCCACCATAGCTACCTCCATAGCTGGAACCATAGTTCAATCCTCCGGATGACCAGCCACCATGTCCGCCACCGAGTCCACCTCCAAGTCCACCTCCAAGTCCTCCACCAAGTCCTCCACCAAGACCATGTCCCGAGGAAACCTTAATTACTTTGGTAACACCGAGTGATCCTCCATATCCACCACCGAGTGATCCTCCATATCCACCACCAAGAGATCCTCCATATCCGCCACCGTATCCTCCTGATGACCAACCTCCATGACCTCCGTATCCACCGCCAAGTGAACCTCCATATCCTCCTCCAAGTGAGCCTCCATATCCTCCACCAAGTGAGCCTCCATATCCTCCTCCTAGTGAGCCTCCATATCCTCCTCCAAGTGATGACCATCCACCATGACCTCCTCCAAGTCCACCACTGTAACCGCCTCCGAGACCGCCGCCATATGATCCTCCGAAACCGCCGCCATAACCGCCGCCATATCCGCCGCCATATCCGCCGCTTAATCCACCATGTCCACCACCGTAGCCTAAACTGATTCCGCCGCCATAGCCTCCAAGTGAACCTCCATATCCACCAAGCGAACCGGATGACCATCCACCGTGTCCGCCGCTGCTATATCCTCCTCCAAGTCCACCACCATAACCTCCTCCGAAACCACCACCGTAGCCTCCTCCGAGGCCACCACCATATCCTCCGCCTAATCCTCCACTGAGTCCATGTCCGCCACCATAGCCTCCACCGAGTCCTCCGCCATAGCCGCCTCCATAGCCGCCTCCATATCCTCCCAAGCTACTACCACCGCCTCCGTGCAAGAATCCTGCCGAAGCGACAGCAACGAGTGACAATAAACAAACGAATAATTTCATGTTGGAACCTCTGTTAGAAACAAATGTGACTGATACTTCCATCAACGCCTCATCACTTATTTATATCAAAATCTTCGTTGCAGTCCAATAACATAAACGCGGTAGGCCCGTCACCTGTGTCACATAATAGTACAACATATAATTCACCGGATTTGCAGCAAAAACAATCCAAACTTGATTCCAGCATTGGGGCTACAACTCTCGGCTTTTCAGATCTGGGACAATTCCTTGGTTTGTTCACCTCTTAACATTTGCATTATGAGATACGAGTTTTGTGCCCATACTTTTTTCTTTCCGCTCGCTTTCTTTTACTTCAGTTTTATCGCTTGCGTTCGGTGCGTATAGATGGGCAGTGCCATGTTTCTCTCCCTTGCCTAATCACATAAAATTAATTAGCAACAATTAAAAATTAATTCATAATTAATAGATGCGTTGCAGAGTGCAGAGTCAGCCTCGCCTTACTGACCTGACAAGTTTTTTTTTATAATCTTACAAAAAAATATTTTCCAATCTGCAAATTGCAACATTTAAATATTTTATTATTGTATGCAAATTTTATGCGATAAATTTTAGTTTGAAATTCAGATTTAAATTGAGTATTCAAATATTAGATTTTCTTAAGTTCGTACTCGTCTCTGTTTATTTTTCAGCACGTGTGAGCATTCAGGGACATCCAAAACATGCTATATGACTCTAATGTTGTATTCTTTGTTTGACCTCTAGTGATAAGGTGCTGTTCAAACGACCTCTAATAATATTAAGGATTTCCTTTTCGGCTTCAGAGGAGTTTCTTGTTTGAACACCACATGAAATATCCCGACATGCCAATTGAAAAAACATACAGACTAATTTGAAAATTGTGTCGGACAAGGTCCGAAAAAGCTGTGTCGAGGATTGCTCCATATGTGTGTTTCTGAAGCCAAATTCACATCCTACTGCCAAGTGCACCAATAAAAATAAACCATAATTGTAAAGGCTTTATATCAGCCTAATCTCTAAACTTTGAATATACATATATTTTTATATCAGCAATTTATCTAATCTGAATCAATAAAAACTATGAAGCGAAATTCAGTGCTGAGAATTATTAAATTATTAAATTTCCCATAAAATTTTATGATTAAAGTACATGCACTGAAATTCACCTCATATTTAAACCAATTTGACTGCAGGCTCCCAGTCGCGATATTTCGTAATTAGACCAAGAACAATGGATATCTTGTCATAAGAATACCTTTATTTATAAAATTTTAACACAAATTAGTAAAGAAAATTACCAACCAATCAGAACCATATCCTCCATACGACAGATATCCAACATCGAAATCAGAGTAGCTAGACATAATAATTGTTTCCGTACTTGTCCACCATATCCAGTTTTACGTCCTCCTAAATAATCACCAACATATTCTCTTCAATAGCCTTCTAGCCGATTGCGTCGATCAAGGACGACAGGAACCGATGCAACGGTAACAAGTGCAACCAAAACGAGATGTAATTTCATCTTATTATCCAATATGAATCTTACAGCTTATTATTCGCAATCGAAGCGACACATTGCCCTCAAGTACCTTTCCACGAAACTTAAGCGTAGACGTTTCGCTACTTTTCCTCAACTTTTATTACTTTTAGTTTTAAGTGTAAAACCTTCGAATGTCCAGATTACCACAGTTTGCGTTTAACATTTAAAAGTTCATGAAAACTTGAGAATCCGAAGATAAATAAACAATAAATTTAGTAGGTGATATAAATGGAAATTATTTTTTTTTGCGACGACTCAGAATCTTAGCTACGACTTGCACGGTACTGCGTAAACGGTTTTAAATTTAAAAATATCTGTAACCTTAAAACTTTTACAAAATGGTGATAGATTTTAAGCGAAAAAATCTAGAAAGTTTCCAAACTTAGTAAAATCAAATAACTAAAGAGTGTAAAAGAATAAGAAACCAATAATAGGATTTGGAGAACCACGAATCCTATTTGCCAAACTCATTAATATATGTATGACCTCCCAATTTGTGCAAGAAGGAGGTTTAAAGAAATTTTTTTTATGTAATTAGGTCAAAGTTGATCCGTCTGTCAGTGATGTGGACTTAACATAATAGTGATAAGCAGCATATCACTATTAAAATAGCGAGAATGTGCAAATTAATTTTTCGGGGGGGCCTTCTTCTTCACTACAGCCTATTCAAGGCGTGTCATTTTATCACAAGAAAAATGCAGTATGTTCACAATAAAGTCAAGCTGTACTTAAATTTTTGTATGATGCCGATAGTAAAATATGTGTGTACATTAAGATGGCTCTTATTTAAAAAAAATCTGCCAACAGTCTGGGCGCAACTTTATTATTTTTTGGGTAGAAATCCGAAACGTGTTTAATACTAAGATGCGGTGTAGATTATTATGCGACTGATAACCTAAAAAATAACGTTCCAAATAGCCTCCTGATTATTCTTTAGGTTATCAGTCGCATAGTTGAGATATAATGAAATTCATGAAAATGTTGGAAAAACCCTTTTCACGAAAAATTTTTTTACTCCAGCTGTGTACATCAATAAAATTTTGAACTTTGCTTTAATTACTCCTGTAGTATTTCTACATATACATACTAAGTTTCAACTTTTTAGCATACGCTGTTTTTGAGATATGAAAAACCACCCCACACCCCGTACCTTGCTACCCCTATCAAAAATTTTATTTTTCTAGGATACTTCTATAATGACTCTATATATTCGTCAATTTTTTACTCTTCGCCAGCACCACCAACATTTTTTTGCTAGAAGTCTACTGGGCTTAACTTCTGTAAAATTTCAAAGATCATATCTGATACGGTTCTTGAGATATAAAACTTAAATTTTTTGAAAAATGGTTTTTACATTCAGTAGACTCCACTTGTGATATCATATACAAAAACCAAATTTTACCTTCCTGGTACAATTGGTTCGGCAGATATTGAATTCTAAATTTTTTCACCCCCACCCCTACACCCGACTTCCCCTCTTAAAAGTTTGAGTCCTTGTCTAATCTCCTAGTATCCCTTAAAATAACTACAAAGCTTCACCTTTCTGAAATGAACGGTTCAGGAGATATGGATTTTAGAATGCTTCAATCCCAGCTTTCAAACGTTTCGGACACATTATTTTTTCCCCCACTACCACACCCATCAACCCTTTTCGCCAATTTTTTTGCAAATGGGTCCACTATCATAGTATTACATAAGTTCCAAGTTTCAGCCTCCTACCGTAAGCAGTTCCTGAGATCTAAAAACCAAAATTTTTCGTCTAAGACAAAAAAATAATAAAGTAAATTTTGAATTTATTTTGCGGACACATGCCAAAAAGCCATTAAAAAAATTGTATGAGATTTCGAAAAATGAGTTCCAACAGATAGACAAACAGCTTGCAAAATATTGTTCTGTAGGTGATTTTGACTCAAAATGTATAGGTTATGTACTATCGAAAATCCTATCTAATGGTCGTAATTAGCAATTGAAGTTTTTCTAATCAATCTGATTATTGAGAACATCTTCATAACAGTAAATGATACCAAATTAAAGTCGTTGTCAAAAATATGTGTTCTCCAGTGCTCAATATTATGGAAAAAGAACAGTTCAAAACGTGCTTCATCAAGGACGAAAAAGGTAATTTTATGCTTTTTAACATTTCCTCACTTAATTGTCATATTCTACAATTCGTCCATGGTGGAGGAGCTTATGAACGTTTTTTTTTCTATAATAAATATTTAAACAATATAATTAGGGGAGAGTGGGGCAAAGTGGGCTAGCAAGGTAAAGTGAGCCCCCTTTAAAATTTCTAGTTTGCAATAGCACCATCTCTTATCAAAATAAATTATACGATAAAGCTTCATAAATTGACCACAATGCACTATAAACGAAATCCACTTTAATTACAGTTCCTTTAATTTTTCTCATATTACGATTTTGGCACAGTCTGATGTAAACATCAGTGTTTAATAATTGCATTAAAAAGAATTGTTAGCGAGTGAAAATTGTTTGGAACAGTATCCTTGAGATCGGCGTACGGATTGTGAAACTGGAAAAATAAGCTTTGATGATTATTTAATAAATATATAAATTTTAGCAGATGCTTGCTGTTTAACGTTCATTCGGGGCAAAGTGAGCCCCGGGCACATTTGCACTTTGAAGTATGTATAGAAAAGAGTAGATATCTTTTTTATCAGCAGCAATAATTTAACTTCACGACTAAGCTAACATCCTAAGCTATCGATTTTGCGAGAAAAGGATCTTATAACTATAACCAAAGATATTAGAATCTCTTTATATAAGATGTCCCAACCAATATAAAATAAATTAATAAAGCTTTCCGATTGGCGACCAATCTCCGGTGGCTATTAGAGCTTTTCATGCTAAAATTTGTAGTCCACTGTAAACATCAATCTGAAAGCTCTGTTTTAAATTGTTTGGAACGTCAACGTCACCGATTCCGAAATCGGTACATTTGAATAAAATAGGATCAGGATTTGTGATTATTGTCTATATACGAGTATAATATATCTCAGTAATTTTGATTTTATCGTTTTGGACATTTTAGTGAATTCATTATTATGGAGAAACATAATGTTGAAAAAACAGCCATAGCTTCGTCTTCAACATCCTTACTTCGTAAACGTTACGAAGTTTGCTGTGTTACTAGTTGCAAGAGCGATTCTACCGCATTCAAATTGCATAAATTTCCAAAGTGCGTAAGTACACGTAAGAAATGGGTACGTAATTGTGGTAAAAAAACCTGCCTTTGATTGATTATTTGTTGTTAGTTGGCGAGCTTTCACTCCAACATACAGTGGGTTACAACATAAATTCTAAAACTTTTCAATAGCCACCGGAGTTGGGTCGCCAATCGTAAAGCTTTTTTTTGCTTGGGACATCTTATAGTTTCCACTGTCTTTGCTATAACCCATTTTACAGAATCTCGGTACAAACCTTAGGTGGCTTACTTTACCCCACTCTCCCCTACGCTTGGGCTTTGACCCCCTCAATCGAGAATTACATTTTTGTCTTACTTAATTTTGATTGACTGGTTTGCACAGAAATTTTAGTTTCAATGTGGTAAAAAAAATACTTTTAATTTTTCATGGTTAAAAGTTATAAATTTACTTTCAGTTTTTAGAGTATACGTAGTATATTGATGAGTACAAACCAAGCTTTACATATTTGTAGACGGATACTGCTCGTATTATAACTGGGAAGACGTGGTAACAAGCACATAAAAAAGCAAAATTAGTTTTTAAACATACCCCAGTCTTAATAGGAAGCAAGCCAATCGTATAATATTCTTGATTAAACAGAATTTTCTTATGAGTTCTGAAGTTTTACACAATTATATCATAGTTTAAGAACATTTGTATGGAAAATACCCTAAGGGGAGGACTGATTTTGCTTTTCAATTTTGAATCTTACAGATTTGCCACGACATTAAGTGAATGGAAGAAAATAATTTCTAAGAACTTGTCCTGAATTTCACTTTCACGTACTTTCCAATGGAGACAAATTTAAGCGTAAAAAATTTTAAACTTAAGTAACCTGAAAAAAATTAATATGTACAAAATCTCAAATTCCTAATTTCAAGCGTTCTGATATTTGTATGAAAGTGGAATTCTTGAGTTATAGTGAGTTCTGTGAATTCAGTAAATTTATGGCTGATATACGAAGGACTCATCAGATTTTCTTTAATTTGATTGATAAAGGTAACTTTATCTATACGCGAATTTACGATTTTTGGACACAACTGCATATAAAATAATGTGTACTTTTTTTCGTTCGAGGCTCCATTCTATGCGTTACAAACTATTGGGCTGGATTAAACTTTTAATACTCTCCGATATCCATATGTACCAATTACATATACATTTTTTTGATTTCTTTTGCAGTTTCTATCTCAATATAAAACTTGGGAGAAATAGTAGAGCTAGAATTAAATTGTCTGTTTTTCAAAGAAAGGAAAAGTCTCAATGAGGCAATCGATCAAGAATATTATCAATAACATAAAGGTAACGTTTTTAGATAGCTTTTGAAAAATGTACTTTCCATATTGTCCAACTACTCAACATACACAATCCAAACAAAATCTCTCGCTTGTTCGTTCCATTAGAAATCCGGACCCATTTTCCTCATTGAAGTAGTTTTCCTAAATTTAAAGTTTTAAACATCACAGCAATTAAGATTTATTATTATTATCTTTATTATCGTCAAATATAACATATTAAGACTGTTTTATGTATAGGGTAATAGGTCTTTAAGTTACCTAATTTTTGAAAAGGTCGAGAATTATCATTGTTGTCCGACATATACGAGTATCTGTGGTCGTATGGCAGAACAGCATAAGTCACATTTTTTTCGAAATTGAGTTAAGGTCATATTTAAAGTCAGAGAGGTCGACTGCCACTTTTCTGCAAGTATCAAGCATATGTACTGATTTTTCTTAGAAAAAACAGTGAGCGAAAAACAGCATAAGTCCAAATGTACCACATCGGTGCCATGAAAAACAGCATAAGTCCAAATGTACCAATCGGTGCCATGAAAAACAGCATAAGTCCTTTTTTTACTACGCGCGATTTAATAATACAACAAGTAATAATACACTTTATCGGCGAAGAAATCGAAGTTTTTCGGCATTTTTCAAGCAGAACCGCATAAGTCCACCGGACTTATGCTGTTCTGCTTAACGCCGCGGGCGTTTTCCGCTGTTTCATGGCCACAAATCACGAATCCTATAACGCATCATAGATGCATGTTATATTATGTTATGACGTATACGCAACCTTCAATTTAATCTGAATCCCGAATGGAAACAGTGCTTGCCAGTCGCTTGACATTTAAACGTCGATAACTCAAAAAGTTGAAAATGTAACTTATGCGGTTCTGCCATATGACCACAGATATATGTATCTAAATGTTGTGCGACTGTGAAATAACAATATAATTCAGCCTAGCAGTACATATTTAGACTATGAGCTTCAAGCACCAAGTTCCTTTCCTCATTCGCATCTACCTCTAGAGGCAGATTTTATATCATCCTTTGTAATCAAAAAAGTAATAAAACAAAACAAAAAGAAAAAAAAAACAGATTCGTTTCAAAAAGGGGGCATGTCCGAATGATAAAATGCCACCTAGCATAATGAATAAATTTTCAAAATTATAATATGATGATTTTGAAAAGGTCATCATATCGCAAGAGATATTCCCCCGCACATTTAAATGACTGTCTTATATATGCGTATGATTGGAAAGAAACGAATTTTAATGTTATTTTGGTTCCCGTGAAATTTCATTCTTGAGAGTTGACTCCTATTTCTTGTAAAGATTCAACTCTTGTTCCCTTACTGATTTCTCCGGGAGGAATCAAATATTCCAAAATAGAAGCCGTAGCCGTAGAAGCGTCAGTATCTGACAGCCATGAGATAGAGTCAGCAACTATTAAATTAATAGCCCTCTAACTTTTTTTTAAGAAATTACAGGAAATAAACTACCAAAATTGGATTAATTTATAAATCAAAGTGTTCATATCCATCAATTTCATTGCTACCCTAATGTTAACCTTTATCTCATCTGATTCTCGGGAATCATAAAACTTTCACTAACTTACGATTCAAGATTATTTATAGATCAACGCTATGAAAGATGCACATTAAGTCATAAATATAATTAATTCCGTTTATTTACATAATCAAGTTTCTCGCTTAAGTCTTTCATTTGTATAACTCAAAAAAATTCAAATCTCATTGATTAACTTTAAACAAGTTTATCATTTTGATTTTCATTGATTGTATTTAGAAGAAAATTTTTTATATTTAATGCGGAATATCGTAATTATGGGTCATTAATATGATTTAAACTGTACGGCCTATTATTTTAGTAATATGAAAATCCTTGATGTTTTCCAAACAAAACAACGTAAAGTTAAACAGTTAAAGGAGTTTTTAGCGCCAAAATTATTACTTAATTATTAATGCTTGGTCATATATTATACAATCGGTGAATTTAATGACTCACTGGCTGATAAATAAGAGCATTAAGTAGTTTATTGCATAAAAACGATAAGATCTGCGACTGACCAACTTGCGAGTAGTGTGAGCAAATTTTTGTTCACTCAAAATTAACATAGTTTCAAGCTAATCAATAATGGTAAAAGTTAAAAGCTAATTGTATCTCATAAAATCGAATGCAAATTTCGAACTACTCAGGACAAGAATTGTGCAATTTACAACAAATGCGATTCATTGTGCGTGTAAAGTAATATAGTAAGATTTTACGAACTTTTTTGTTGTTGCGACGACAGTTAAAGTTAAGTGCGTGTCTTGTATCTCCATATGTAACTAAACCACATGTTTACAGCGCTTTAAGTACTTGTTATTGGTGTTAAAAAACCTTTAAAGGTCAAATAAAAAAATGTCTTATTAGCACGAGTTTTACTTTTATTTATACTTGAGAAATAATTGATATTTTTTCGAAGATTTTATTTTATTGAGTTCTTGCGTTACCGGTGTCAAAATTAATTACATGTATGTATGTTATTATAAAAATTGAAATCATATTTTTACATGTACATGTACTCACATGCCTTTTACTCGTTTCAGGTATTTTTTTTGGAACCGAAACGATGCGATTATAAATCACAGTTTCGTGCCTAGCATTTGATGCTATCCTAAACAAATATTAGCGAAAATTAAAAAAATTAATTAGCAAAATCATAAATTATTGACTCAACTGTAAATTAAATTATAAAAAGCCAAGGGGATCTTTCAACCACAACATTGTCCCCAAATATTTCATACTAGTGCAAGATTTGATGTATCTGGCTTGTGATGGCCTTAAAATGTACTCTAAAGTTTTGTTTCCATTACAACATATCTTGGTCCAAGGCTATGTGATTTAGTACTGATATTGTCTCGTCAAAATAAAAGAAATACAAAAATTATGTCAACACAACGATCGCATTGTCCATCTAACTAGTCGAAGAAGATGGCCTTACGCATACGACTATCTACTTTAACATTACTAAACTTTTAACTGAAAAAATAGCTGAGAATAATCAATAAAATTAGAGACTTTAAAAATGATATGTTTTTATGAAAATTAAAATTGATACAATAAAATTCTCATATTATCGTAATTTATTTTTAATATACGAGTATTTCTTAGCAATCTATCTATGCTTATTTTGTAAGAATTAAGCAAGTAATAGAGTGCAAGAAAAATGAAAGTATTTTACTCATCGATCCCATCTTGTAATTTTTGGATTAACATTAGGATCAGCTGGACTGTGAATCTAGCATAATCCAGGATTAAATGTTTTTCTTGTGTACCATGTATAAATGAAACGATGTTGTGTTTATCCTGCAGTAATTAATTGATTTGGTATTGCTAAAGGGTCATATTCCATCGAGAATCGCCAAAAATGACGAAATTTGTGACCTTACCATCTCCAATTCTCCGAAAAAAATAATTGAAATTCAATTTTTTGTTTCTATCTCATTTTTTTTGTTAGTTATAGTATGCTAAAGATTTCGCAAAAAAAGTGTTCGATTCCTCTTTGAAAATTCATATCTCTGGTAATTTTTATCCTAGAATAATAAAATAGGGCTTATTTTAAAGGGGAAGTTTGTCGTAATATGAAAAAATACGAATAAAAATTAAGCTTGAAATTTTTTTCAAGGATAACGATGTTGTCCTTTATCCTTGAATATCCCAAAAAGCGTATCTTTAATTTTTTTTTTAAATATTTTGTAGGTTTTACTGTTTTTTCAACATACCAAAAAATTAACTTGGGATCTCAATGGGATCGGGGTCAAAAAAATCGAAGAACATCAGTGCTTCTCAATTATTTTATAGTTTTTCTCATTCCATCAAGAATCGCCAAAAACGTATCTTTATTTTTTTTTATTTTTTTATATTTTGTATATTATACTGTTTTTCAAAACATATCAAAAAATTAACTTGGGATCTCTCTAATAAGGGTTATAGAAAAGAAACTATGAGACAAGTATTATCATGTGGATTTGTGTCATAGTACAAGACAAAGCAAAGTCTGAAATTAATTTAAAAGAAATAAACTCATTGAGAGAAAAAGATAAAAACGAATAATAAATTAATAACATAATTGGGCCAGACACTCACTTAAAGTCCCTACTGTCCGAAAAGCTTCAAATTGCTTAGAGTAAAATTCGATTCGTTCCGAAACCTGACCGAATTAAATAATCGCACATACATGTTAAATAACCAAAGCAAAAAAAATTAGAGATACTTTTATAATACTACTTGGGAAACATTTTTTTAGATTTATGTAGATCTGAGTCATCGGCGAGTAATAAATCTATTTTTATTACATAAAGCAACATGATATGATAATGATTTTCCGTGTGATGATTCACCGCAAGTTTGTTGGTTTATGTATTTTAACAGAATATAGTAACTAGTGTACTGGTACCTACATCTTAAAAATATTTACACTAGAAAAATTCTGGGGAAGTACAGAAAGTAGACTTGGGAAAAATTGTGTACTACTTAGTATGTATAGCCAACGACGTAAAATAAATGTATGTACATGTAAGTACACAAATACGGAACTTAGTATTCGCAGTGGGCAATAGAATGGTAATGACAAAAACCAAATCAAATTGAAGATAAATAAAACTGTTTACCTTGAAAATAAAAGTGTTAAATGTTAAGATAAAAGACAGTATACGTTTTGTCGCTAATATTAGCGAATGTTAAATATTTACTATTTCATAAATTCATTCATCAACATGATGTTATGAATGAACCTTACGGGAGGTAGCTCTCCATCTATTCGGAAGGTACAATGGATATTCCAACAATCGAGACATATTGCATAATTATTAAATTTGTTACTCAATAATTCTGCTCGACAAACAAACGTTTAATTTACAACAATAGGTGTTCCATAAAAGGTACTAAATTTTGAACTTTATACAATGTAAATGAACTGCCGAGAAACAGGAAAATTTTTATTTACTAACACTAAGCAACTGTAACCACAAAAGCTTAAAAATAAAACTTTTCGTCTACATTTTCGTTGTCATAGTTTGTCCAGGGCAAGTGTAAAAAAATAGGAAGACAAAATAAATCGGCCGATTAAATGTGGAAATTATTCATAACAGTACAAGCACGCAGTGGACGACTGGTAACATAAGACGTGCTGGTCTAAATACTTTCAGCAGCCTTTAAGAAGATACTGCTATAGGAAAAATGATGTGAAAGTTCACACATTGCTTGCCTTTCAATTGTCATTGAATATTATAAGAAATTAGGTTTGGTGAAATTTGGAAATATCAATAAAATTTAAATGTTTTATATCATTATTAAGCAGAAACTCATCATATGAATGGATTGGACCGTCTTAACAGTGCAAGTGGTGCATAAGACGTTTTGGTCTAAAATTGTTTTTATTTTAGTAAAGAGTTCTGAGTTTTTTTTTTAATTCTTGATTCTTCTTTATTTTGCTATATAATAACAAAATAATAGTTTTGTAAACTTTTCTGGAGGAACAGGATGGGGTAATTGAATAAAACTAGATTTACTTAAGAATATAATAAAACAAGTAGGATCGAAATATATGTATATATTCATGTCTAATTATCTACCTAAAGGCAGTCATCTGGTTTAGAGGCCTAAAAAAGGTGATTTTCGGCGATAGGGAGAGAAGCAATGCAACTTCTCAAAATTTTGAGTGTGTTTTAACGCACATTTGAAAAGTACAAAAATGTATCGTAAAATTTTTGCAAAATAGCGGAATTAGAAGTTGACCATTGAAGCGCACCGCCTCTGGAGTCTTGGATTGGCGGAAAATATGGTGTGCATAATTATTTTTTGAAACGTAAAAACCAAAATTATTTTTAATTAACATACATTTTTATTGTATAATATATGAACTAAAAGAAAACCAGAAAAACTGTTAAATACTATTAATTTTCGAACTTGAACAAAAAAGTGACGGTTCTTACAATTTTCCTTTATTATTTCAATAATACAGTATTGTGATCGATTTTTAAAAAAAAAAATTTGCTAACCTGAAATTTTTTTTTTTTTCGCGTTTCATGACTAGTAGACGCGGAACGGGAAACACTAGAACACCTCCTGTGCAGCTGCCCGGCTCTGGCTAGGAGACGGGTGAAGGCTCTAGGTGCACCGTCTTTCGCAAATCTTGGACAAGTCTCGCGTAGCAGCATGCAGAGCCTGCTAAACTTTGCTACGGCAACAGGGACCTTTGATTTGAACGAGGAACTCTCAACACAGATCGATACGCAAGCGCACCTACCTTAGGCACATTGGGTCTCCTTTTTATGTGGTATCGCTATGGACCCTCGAGGGTCTATGCGAGGTTTTTAAGCCGCCACTGATACCTAACCTAACCTATGACTAGTAGACACGAAAAAGGGAAAAAAAACTTCAGTCCGTCTGACCGCCGTACGTCTACCGGTGTATGCAAAATTGTTTGAAGGCTCGTGGCACCCAAACCCTTTGAGCTATTTAGTTGAATTTTTTTTCGCGGGTAGAGTGGGTAGGCCCCCTGAAGTGACCAAATTCTGTGGGAGGGGGGGGGGGGTGAGGAGGGAGATGGGGGAAGCGTTTTAGACGGAAAATGTTGCTTTCTAGATCTCAGCAACCGCTTATGCTACGAAGCTGAAACTTGGAATTTATATAGAGCTTCAATAGTGGATCCATTTGCAAAAAATTTCCGATATGGGTGAAAGAGGTGAAGGAGTGGACGTCCGAGACGCTCGAAAGCCGAGATTGAGACATTCTAAAATCCATATCTCCTAAACTGTTAATGTCACGAAATTAAAACTTAATAAACATCTGTAGGTATACTAGGAGAATAGATCGGAAACAAATTTTTGAGTGGGAGTAGTGGCGTGCAGGGGTGGGGGGTGAAAAACTTTAGATTATTATATCTCACGAACCAATTGCACTAGAAAAATAAAATTCGGTTTCTGTATTAAGGTTGAAAAAGAAAGTTTGATGAAAGTAAAATTTTTTAAGAGGGAGGGAGGTGGAGCATGAAAGTGGAGGGGATAAGAATTTTTCTAAAAAATCACGTCTCATATCTCAAGAACACTGTAAGATAGTGTAGATACTTATAATTTTTACCAGAAGTAGACCTAATAGACCCTTATCAGAAAAAATGTTTGGAGGTGGGTTGTAGAGGGTAGGGTGGAGGAGGGTGAAAAAGAAAAAGTTTCGATTTTTATATCTCGAGAACCTATAATGATATAAAACTGAAACTTGGTATTTGGATAGACATTATATATATTTTCACGATTTTCGTGATATCTAGTAGGTCTTTCCAAATATTGAATTAATTTTTATTCTACGGCTTCTTCATATAAATACATAAAAGGTGTTTTCAGTATTGGTGTAAAGGGGTTGTATACTTTTCCATGAATTCTGCCTTATCCCCCAGGTCTGATCGATATCGAATATCTTTTCACTTTCATGGCCTTGCGTAATAATCGCCTAAAACTTGTTTTTAAGTTTTTTCCTTTTTCAGCCCCTAAAAGGGTATAAAAGGGTGGAACACGTTTTCACGAATTTCGTCATATAATAGCTTTTAGAAGTGTTAAGAAATTGAATTGGTTTCTACTTTTTCTTGTTGTCTTCATATTCATTTATTAACTCCTTTCATGATTTTTGGATATTCAACCCCCAAGTGGGTGTAAAAGGTTGCATATTTTTTCACAGATTCTTACATATTGCTTAGATCTGATGATATATCGAATTCATTTTTACTTCCTACATAAGCGCCAAAAATCACTTTCAGTATTTTTAGTTATTCAATCCTAAGGGGTGTAAGGGGGTTGTATGCTTTTCAAAGCTTCGACATATTTCTTAGGTTTGATGAGATATTAGATCGCTTTTCACTTACACAGACTTTTTATATAATCGCCAACAAACCCATTTCTCAATTTTTCGATATTCAACCCTCAAGGGTTGCATATGTTTTCACAATTTTTACCATCCCTTAGTTCTGATGAGATATAAAATTGGTTATTACGGCATTTGATGTAATGACCCAAAAACCATTTTACGATTTTTCGAATTTCAAGAACCAAGGTTTGCTTACGTTTTCACAAATTTTTCAAAATCCCTAGTGTCTCATGAGATATCAAGTTGCTTCTTATGAAATCGTCTAAAAACCTGTTTCACAATTTTTTCGAAATTCAAACCCCAAGTGGAAATAATGGGTTTGTATACGTTTTAACAATCCGCCAAATCTCTTAAGTCTGATAAGGCAACAAATTCGTTTTTACTTCTATGGGCTTTTAGTATACATAATATACCGAAATTAGAATAGTCTACACCATAGAGATATAAATACTGAAGAGGACAAGACGCCGTTTTTGTATGAAGCACTTTGAAGCATTTTGCAGCAAAATTGAACATTTTTGTATGGAGCGTTTGATGCCAGGTGGCAGTGAAATGCAAATAGTAGCCTAGTATTCAAATGTTTGGCGTTGTTTGTGTTCAAGACCGGAGTATAAGATAAATGTGAGTTAGATGCTAATAGTAGCATAGTGTTTATTGCCGATCCTTTGCGAGGAATTGTCCGGCTTCAAAACAGTCACTGCTCGTCATCTCCAGTACATATATCTCTATGGTCTACACGGACTTTTTCAATGTTTAATCGGCTAAAAATCTCTATTTTAAACATTTTTATTTTAAGAACAAAATTAATTTTTCAAGAAATCCAATAATCTCGAAACAACTCATGATATACTCCGACTTTGACCGCTCCCAAACTTGGACCCGAAAAATAATAAAGTTTCGCCTAGACCATTGGTAGATTTTTTTTCCTTATTCGTGCAATAAAACCATTGGCAGATTTTTTTTCCTTATTCGTGCAATAAAAATGGTGTAAAATTACCTTTTTATTAATTTTTTTAGTTAGAATAGTTTTTAATACTCTAGGGAATGAACTTTGATTTGGGTCGATAGGTCAAATTTTTTTTTGCTATCACGACCGCCAATTTGGAGAAATCACAAAAACAAGATTTCGAGAACACAGCTGAAAGTACGAGCGTACACAATATTCACACAATTCGTTAAGACCTTGTAAGAGCTCAACTCGGTTTTTCTGGAACCCAATACATTGTCAGACAGCGCCTTTGTACCTTTTCTAAATATTATAATTTGATCGAAGGACCGATTTTTTTGATCCTCTAAACCAGACGACTCCCTTAACCCAAAAGTACTCCCCAGTCAATACACCTACAACGTACTGATATAATTTCATCTACTGAATTTAAATTCTGCAGACTAAAGAAAATAGAAAGTAATAAAGTAATAATGCATTCATGACCTCTAAAAAAGACTCCTTACTTGTGTGATCGGCTGCGCTTATCCTGACTCCCGTTACATATAATTCCCGAAAATCATTTTCTACCCTATTTTCACTGACTTTCCATTAACATTTACCTTTGTGCACATTTTAAAAGTGGTTGAATAGCACTTGAAGATCTTATGTGTGATTTTTTTCGAAAATCGTATGTGGGTTTATTTCACATGCAAGATGTAACTCTAAAACCGGGGTTTCCCTAAATTTATAGAAAATCTTCGCATTTTCGCTGACTTCAGCAAATACTCGAACCATTATACTACAGTTCCATCTGGATATCAACTTTTAATATCTGAGCCGGAGCTCTAACCTAAAAAGGTTTGACATTTGTGTAGTTCCGCTGCTCGTTTAACTTTGCAATTTCTATTTGCCGACTGCGAATTATTGTGAGTGAAAATTGCTCGCTCCGATCATATTTAGTGATTTAATCGTTTTAATTATCGCAGGCCATCGATAAGAGATGCTGGCACGATGCTTACGAAGTGTGTCCAAAACGGGAGCGCAGTACACAACTCTAGCCGAGCCAGTGCAACGTTTGGAGGAGTTCCGGACGAATGAATCGATCGCTTCGAATCATTCTGCGAAGCATATCGGAAGGTACTACCGTATCGACCCGGAGGTCAAGAAGCAACTGTTTGGCTACGGCGGGCTCCCAAAGTCCTTCGAAAAACAGGTGAAAACATTCGGCGAAACATGTCTAATGGTTCGCGAGCCCGCCCTTGAAATCATCAACTACATAAAGAACACGGACTTGAGCCGTCCCACGGTTCGATACGTCCTCTACGGACTAGACGGTGCGGGCAAGTCTTTGACCATGGCACACATACTACACTTTGGACTACAGCAACAATTCGTTTTGGTTCACGTACCGTGGGTAGCAAACTGGTTCAAACGGCCCAAGGAGACTGCCAGCTCGAGTTCAAAGCCGGGCTTCACAGATATACCGTTCGACGCTGCAGCATGGCTAGTCCACTTCAAGACACAAAACGCAACAATCCTGCCCAAGTTGGACTTGAAACTGAGCAAGGACTACGTTTGGAGCAAACGAGAAACAACACCGGCGGGTTCCACATTGTTCGAACTCATCGAGCACGGTATTGCTCGCGTTAAATTTGCCTCGGATACGGTCCAGGCGGTAATTGACGAACTGAAACAACACTCGTCCGCAGGCCGATGTAAAACTCTTGTCGCTATCGACGGCTACAATGCCTTCTTCTATCCGCACACGCGGATCACAGCCGAAAACAAAGCAAAAGTCACGCCCGACAAGGTTACACTTACCAAACCTTTTCTCGACATCACCAAGTACGACTGGACGAACGGTGTTTGCATATTGGCCGTTGACCGAATCGCGCTGACCGAAGAACGGTGGGAATCGGAGCTGCCGCGATACCAGCTCGGCAAAGAGGGCTTCGAGCATGTCGACCCGTTCGTACCGATCAAAGTGAATAATTATAGCGAGAAAGAGTTCCAGAGCTGCATCAGCTACTACCTCGACCGGAAATGGATTCAAAACAGCGAACCCGGCTTCGACAACGAACTGAAATATCTGAGCGCCAGCAACCCGTTCAATTTGATGAATGCCTGCGCGTCCCTGTAATCCCCTTTTCTTTTGTAAATAAATTTGAACGCTAGTTGATTTAATCATCTTTGTATAATTTATAGTGAAAAAAAAAATTCTTTAATTGTTTACAACAGCAAAACAATAATCTCAAATTTAAAATTTGATGGCAAAAGTATTCTACGCGCTTCTACACAACCGATTTTTTCAAACTGGAACGAGTGCATCGTTTTTCTTAAATATTGCAAAAGTAAAAATACCTCCCCAAATCGACTTGACTTTAAAATAGCACAATTTGAGTTGATGCTAGGCTTCGACTCGAATTGGTGGTAAGAGCCTGGGCCAATCGACGAACTCAGTTCCGTATTTGAAGATGCCGGCTGCCGTAACGCCCACCATAGCACCCCAGAACAACAGAAACAGCAAGTTTTCAGTGTTGTATTCTTGCGGCAGTATGGCTGAAGCGAAGAACATTGCGACCGCAAACATTAGGACCGATGGGAACTGAAAGCAGAAATAAAAGTCAGAAAGAACACATTTCAGAGCGTAGAGAAATTTACCGTTCCGTATTTCCATCCTTTGGACATGTCCAAAGGTGATACTATCACAAGGCCCTCGCCGTCAGGAATTATGTAGTTTCCGAGGAAGAAGTCTATTGAGTCCTGAAACGAAGATAACGAGTTTAGCCACATTTTCGATCGAACACTACGCCCTACCTGTCTGAAACCATCGATAAAATTATTCAAGTAATAGCGCGTCATGGCATTAACACCGTCCCGGACCAGTCCCGACTTTGTTCGTTTTCCTGTTCGTGTTACGTCTGTTTTTAGAGCTCCCGTGCCAGTATACTGTGTAGCGATCAGGTCGGCGTTATCCGACCAAACCGACTTGAAGAGCGCTTCGAAACCAGTCAATTCGATACTTTGTCCGGCATGTAAGATGCCCAGTTTTGTTAGCAGTTTTGCAAGCGATCGTTTCGCTAGCATGCTCTGCACGACATTGGTCCGATCCAGGCAATCGATACAGTTCGTACGGAATACACCGTCCTGCGATGAGAGTAAGGTTCCATCGCGATGCAAGTGGAACATCGAAAATTCGTCCTGCTCGTGAGCAATACGATCGATCAGAATGTTCAGACGATCGAAACGCATTTTCCGACATTCCGAGTGAAAATCAAACGCTTCGTACCGGACCGCGGGGTTATTCAGTTGTGTGATTAAGTTGCCGTAGGCTTTTTCTAAAATTTCTTCCACACCACGCTGATCGATCTGACGACGAATTGCAAAAAGTATTAGCGGAAGAGTCGGAATAGTTGCGAGAGTGTTTTGAAACTCACCAGATTTATTAAAACTTGTCTACCGTATTGTAAAAGTTGAGCATCGAAATGTTTCGTACATGCAGCCAAATGATCCTTGCCGGGCATTATTTCCGGTGGCGGTTTGTATTTTAGATTTGGAGTTTGACGCCAGTACAATGGAATGCTTCCTCTCGTCTAGCCGAAAAGATTCTCCCATTAAAATTTGAAATAAAATCCAATTTTTTCCCACTTACTTGAACGAATGAAATCTTTTGACCGTCATATTCCACAATTTGTTCGGTCTCTACGTAATTCGAGCAATTGCCGTAATCGTCGATACCTCGCGAAAATAGACGTGTTCCGGCGCGATGTACCGATCTTCGAGACACGATCGTCCATGAAAACGAGTAGCCATTTACGTTTGCTTGATTTATCGAAACGACTGAATTAATGCCAAATGTAAGGAAATTTTAACTTAAAAGGAAATTTTAACTTTAATGGAATTAATACGAATCAAGGACAGGGATATTGAATTCCCAAAGTTACTATGGCATCGTTGTCCAAGCGGATAAGAGTGTTTTAAATTCCTAAAAGAAGTCCCGAATAAATAAAGTGGAAGAAGAGAAGAGATAACAGAGCAGCTGCAAAGAAAAGTATTTTTTAAAATACCTCCACTACTTAGGAAAGGGGAAGAAACATCCCAGCAAACATATTGGCGAGGGTTTACTGGCAGCAAGCATTGGGCAAGGGGAAATAAAATGCGATCAGCTCGCCCTTTCATCGAATTGTAATTGCCACAGACAATGATTTAAAAATTCTTGCTAAATGCTTGCAAAAAGATTGCAATTTGTAAGGATAACATTTTTTTAACCCTTAGAAAGGGCACGCTTTTCGCAAATGGATAGAGACCATATTGCATATTCTCATTAGGTATTTATTAGTTGCGCATCAGTCGGAAAGAACACTTGTGAGTGCGAACTATTGTATTATTTATAGCATTTTTTGGTACGAGTGAAGGAGATTTTTAATAACCGGTGAGCAAATTAAATTTTAGACTTGTCGCAACTTAGAAGTTACATGCCAAATTATCATTTTGAGCATGGGAACTGATAAACTACCCTTGCTCAAAGCGATATTCAGGCAACTTGCGTTTGAGTTGCCATTTACCATAATTTACCATTTACCATTTACCATGCCATAACTTACCGGCAAGAAGCATTTTAGTCCGCCGTATAACTTATTTTCGAGGGTTTTGCAATTGTTGCCGCAAGGGTTTTGCTTGCCTACTATAAGCCGCCGACAAGTTACATATGAGTTAAAATGTTTGGTGGGATGAAAAATAAGATACCAAGAAAAGTAAAGGGGCTCAGAGAGGAGTGAGTCAGCGGTGAATGATACGTTTAAAGCAGTGGCGTAGTTAGATATGATTTTCGGGTTGGTTGGAGGAGGGGGGGGGGGGGGTTAACAAGCAAATTATTGACCAATTTGAATTTCAAATTATTCAGTGAAGTTCGATATTATCTACAAGTAGTTGTTAGTAGTTTGGTGCTAATGAATTCTAAATTTTGAAATTATTAAACAACTGCTGAATAGAATTTTTATTCCTTAAGCCCCGTTTACACGGTGATATTTTTTGCGATAGTTGATGTCATGACAATTACTATCGTCATAACTATCATCATGTAAACTTCTCGATAGTTACTTTCGCGCTATCATGATAGCACTATCGCACTATCAAGCTTGACTAGATAGTTGGTAGCACTATCGCGATAATTTTAACTTGAAATTGACGAGAAATTTTATTTTGACATTTACAAAAAAAATATTTATCAAATTCCCGTCACGCAATATTTTTTTTAAATGATAATTGAATTAACTTGAACTTGTAAAATTTAAAAAATAAAATAAAATGGGAAACAAAGTTAACATTGGAGCCCTGTTTATTATAGAAACGTAAATGTCATTGGAAATTTACATAAATAATTAAAATATGTGCAATGAGTTCGAAAAGACTGCTTTGGTCAATTATGTGGAATTATTTAAAAGGTGCTCCAAGAACCAGGTGTAAAATCTTCGAAGCGTACAATCAAAGAACAAGTCCTACCTTAAGTAAGTTATTAGTTAAAATATAAACGAATTTAAATTGATCTCAACTTCGTTAAATAGGAGAGGGGAATCTCTGTCAGCAGAAAAGAAATGCATTAACTGGGAGTACTACAGAGCAAACGTAAGACCGGAATTTTAAAAAATGGTCGAAGAATTCGAAAAGAAGTACACCGAATTCGAGATCACTATTCCGAACTAATCGAAAAATTGGCAGAGGAACTACAACAACTTTAATTGTACGCTAAACCACAAATTTTTGATTATTTTTTAAGTGCGAAATTTTCAAATATAAGGCTGCTACAGACGAGCGCATCGAAGGATACGAACGACGAATTTCCTATATCCTTTCACAGAACAAATCAAATAGGAACCAGGTAGCGCTCCAGCAACTCTTGATGTCGATCAGAGTGCAACTGATCGAAAGGACAGAAATGTTCAGACAAAAGTGGCTAAGAATACTTCGGAAGATGAAAAAGAAAGTGAGGAAAAAACACAAATTGATGAATAAAATTCAGTTGAAACTAAAAGAAACAAAGTGGAAAACGAAAGTGGAAAACGAAAGTGGAAAACGAAAGTAATAAAGATAAATAAATAGAATAAAATACCGAAAGTTTTTCAACGTAATTAACAATATTAAAATTTATTTTATTTTAATTGTGTACTATTTATTTATTGTTTGGGATGTAGTGAAACAAACCCGAAAAGAGTAAGTGTTTAACACGGGAGCCCTTCAGTGGACGAAAACTGATTTTAATCCCTGTCTAAGTCGACTAAAATACAGACTACTACCCCGCTTTGTGTTTTATTTTAAACAGCTTCACCAGTGACTCCAGCTGCAACCAGCTCTACTTGAAACATTTTCCATATCGATACCGCAACGCTTGACAACATAAACAATGTAACTATTGCCTAATTTCACTGTCGCACTATCGCGCCGTGTATACAGCAGACTGTCGCACTATCCCACTCTCACACTATCGTGCTATGCTCTCGCGAAAGTACTATCGTTAAAAACTATTACCGTGAAAACGGGGCTTTAGGCATACTTACATGCGATTCGAAAAACATAAAACCCGCAAGACCGGTAAACCCACCGCATTAAAAAATCGAAAATGAGTACTTTTCGCTTGTATACTTGCGATGAGTTTGTCTTGTTCTGCGCATATCAGTTAAGACTTAAATTCATTATGCCACGTGTAAGCACCAGACTCAGGCCTCGTTAGTCTGGTGTGAGCCGAACTAGCCTATCATCCCAGAGGTCGTGGGTTTGAATCCCACTCATGACATGGTCCTATGCTTTTCCTTATACCTATTCCCAAAATTACAACGCCGAACTATCCTTTTACATTCTCCTCTCATTAGCCGGGGTTGGACGATAGGCTCACAACTTATTTTCGGAAGAAAAAAATGTTAAGAAGCTTCGCAAAAAAAACTCGGACTAAAGCCTACTACTGTGTACGAGCGAAACGAAATGAACTGTCAAATCCCATTTAACATATAAAAATCTGTCAACAGTCTGAACGCAACTTTATTATTTTTTGGGTAGAAGTCGTGTTTAATGTTGAGACGCGATGTAGGTTACTATGCAACTGACAACCTAAAAAATAACGTTCCAAATAGCCTCCTGGTTATTTCTTAGATTGTCAGTCGCATCGTAATCTACACCACATCTCAGCATTAAACGCGTTCCGGACTTCTACCCATAAAATAATAAAGTTACGCCCAGACTTTTTATACTCTAGATGAAATCATATAGAGTATTATAAGTTTAATCCAGCCCAAAAGTTTGTAACGCATAGAACCAAGCCTCGGACGAAAAAAAGTTATATATTATTTTTTGCTTATTTGTGGCCAAAAACCTCAAATCCGCTTGACGTCCGTCCGTCCGTCCGTCCGTCCGTCCGTCTGTCCGTTAGCACGATAACTCAAGAACGCCTTCACCTAGGATCTTGAAATTTTGAATCTGGGTGTTTGGTTGAATTTGTAAGGCTAAGTTCGTTAACGGGCAAAATCGTCCTACTCCTTCGGGTAGCTGCCATACAAAATGTCCTTAAAACACGTGTTCAAGAATATTGGTTGATAACTTCAGAAGGGTTTAAGCTACGACTTTGAAATTTTGTATGTGTTATTTTTTCAATAGTTGGAGTTAAATATATGAATATGAAGAAAATCCTTTTAGTCCTTCGTGTAGCTGCCATACAAATATCCTGTCAAAATGTATTCACTTAATTTACGAAACTCACTATAACTCAAGTAATCTTTTAGCTATGAATTCAGAATTTTGTACAAGTTAGTTTTGATTGAAAAGAAAGTTCGAATTTACTAGTCAGCGAAATTCTTTTACTCCTTCTGGTAGCTGCCATACAAAATATCCTTAAAACACGTGTTCAAAAATATTGGCCGATAACTTCAGAAGGGTTTAAGCTACGTCTTTGGAATTTTGTATGTGTTAATTTTCCAATAGTTAGAGCTAAATGTATGATTATGAAGAAAATCCCATTAGTCCTTCGTGTAGCTGCCATACAAATATCCTGTCAAAATGTCTTCACTTAATTTACGGAATAAACTATAACTCAAGTAATCGTTTCGCTATGAATTCGGAATTTTGTACAAATTAGTTTTGAATGAAAAGGAAGTTCAGGTTTACTATTCAGCGAAATCCTTTTACTCCTTCTGGTAGCTGCCATACAAAATGTCCTTAAAACACGTGTTCAAGAATATTGGACGATAACTTCAGAAGGGTTTAAGCTACGTCTTTGAAATTATGTTAGTGTTATTTTTCCAATAGTTGGAGCTAAATGTATGAATATGAAGAAAATCCCATTAGTCCTTCGTGTAGCTGCCATACAAATATCCTGTCCAAACATCTTCACTTAATTTACGGAACTTACTATAACTCAAGTAATCTTTTAGCTATAAATTGGAAATTTTGTACAAATTAGTTTTGAGTAAAAACAAAGTTCGAGTTTAATAATTTATTAGTTGCGCATCAGTCGGAAAGAACACTTGTGAGTGCGAACTATTGTATTATTTATAGCATTTTTTGGTACGAGTGAAGGAGATTTTTAATAACCGGTGAGCAAATTAAATTTTAGACTTGTCGCAACTTAGAAGTTACATGCCAAATTATCATTTTGAGCATGGGAACTGATAAACTACCCTTGCTCAAAGCGATATTCAGGCAACTTGCGTTTGAGTTGCCATTTACCATAATTTACCATTTACCATTTACCATGCCATAACTTACCGGCAAGAAGCATTTTAGTCCGCCGTATAACTTATTTTCGAGGGTTTTGCAATTGTTGCCGCAAGGGTTTTGCTTGCCTACTATAAGCCGCCGACAAGTTACATATGAGTTAAAATGTTTGGTGGGATGAAAAATAAGATACCAAGAAAAGTAAAGGGGCTCAGAGAGGAGTGAGTCAGCGGTGAATGATACGTTTAAAGCAGTGGCGTAGTTAGATATGATTTTCGGGTTGGTTGGAGGAGGGGGGGGGGGGGGGTTAACAAGCAAATTATTGACCAATTTGAATTTCAAATTATTCAGTGAAGTTCGATATTATCTACAAGTAGTTGTTAGTAGTTTGGTGCTAATGAATTCTAAATTTTGAAATTATTAAACAACTGCTGAATAGAATTTTTATTCCTTAAGCCCCGTTTACACGGTGATATTTTTTGCGATAGTTGATGTCATGACAATTACTATCGTCATAACTATCATCATGTAAACTTCTCGATAGTTACTTTCGCGCTATCATGATAGCACTATCGCACTATCAAGCTTGACTAGATAGTTGGTAGCACTATCGCGATAATTTTAACTTGAAATTGACGAGAAATTTTATTTTGACATTTACAAAAAAAATATTTATCAAATTCCCGTCACGCAATATTTTTTTTAAATGATAATTGAATTAACTTGAACTTGTAAAATTTAAAAAATAAAATAAAATGGGAAACAAAGTTAACATTGGAGCCCTGTTTATTATAGAAACGTAAATGTCATTGGAAATTTACATAAATAATTAAAATATGTGCAATGAGTTCGAAAAGACTGCTTTGGTCAATTATGTGGAATTATTTAAAAGGTGCTCCAAGAACCAGGTGTAAAATCTTCGAAGCGTACAATCAAAGAACAAGTCCTACCTTAAGTAAGTTATTAGTTAAAATATAAACGAATTTAAATTGATCTCAACTTCGTTAAATAGGAGAGGGGAATCTCTGTCAGCAGAAAAGAAATGCATTAACTGGGAGTACTACAGAGCAAACGTAAGACCGGAATTTTAAAAAATGGTCGAAGAATTCGAAAAGAAGTACACCGAATTCGAGATCACTATTCCGAACTAATCGAAAAATTGGCAGAGGAAGTACAACAACTTTAATTGTACGCTAAACCACAAATTTTTGATTATTTTTTAAGTGCGAAATTTTCAAATATAAGGCTGCTACAGACGAGCGCATCGAAGGATACGAACGACGAATTTCCTATATCCTTTCACAGAACAAATCAAATAGGAACCAGGTAGCGCTCCAGCAACTCTTGATGTCGATCAGAGTGCAACTGATCGAAAGGACAGAAATGTTCAGACAAAAGTGGCTAAGAATACTTCGGAAGATGAAAAAGAAAGTGAGGAAAAAACACAAATTGATGAATAAAATTCAGTTGAAACTAAAAGAAACAAAGTGGAAAACGAAAGTGGAAAACGAAAGTGGAAAACGAAAGTAATAAAGATAAATAAATAGAATAAAATACCGAAAGTTTTTCAACGTAATTAACAATATTAAAATTTATTTTATTTTAATTGTGTACTATTTATTTATTGTTTGGGATGTAGTGAAACAAACCCGAAAAGAGTAAGTGTTTAACACGGGAGCCCTTCAGTGGACGAAAACTGATTTTAATCCCTGTCTAAGTCGACTAAAATACAGACTACTACCCCGCTTTGTGTTTTATTTTAAACAGCTTCACCAGTGACTCCAGCTGCAACCAGCTCTACTTGAAACATTTTCCATATCGATACCGCAACGCTTGACAACATAAACAATGTAACTATTGCCTAATTTCACTGTCGCACTATCGCGCCGTGTATACAGCAGACTGTCGCACTATCCCACTCTCACACTATCGTGCTATGCTCTCGCGAAAGTACTATCGTTAAAAACTATTACCGTGAAAACGGGGCTTTAGGCATACTTACATGCGATTCGAAAAACATAAAACCCGCAAGACCGGTAAACCCACCGCATTAAAAAATCGAAAATGAGTACTTTTCGCTTGTATACTTGCGATGAGTTTGTCTTGTTCTGCGCATATCAGTTAAGACTTAAATTCATTATGCCACGTGTAAGCACCAGACTCAGGCCTCGTTAGTCTGGTGTGAGCCGAACTAGCCTATCATCCCAGAGGTCGTGGGTTTGAATCCCACTCATGACATGGTCCTATGCTTTTCCTTATACCTATTCCCAAAATTACAACGCCGAACTATCCTTTTACATTCTCCTCTCATTAGCCGGGGTTGGACGATAGGCTCACAACTTATTTTCGGAAGAAAAAAATGTTAAGAAGCTTCGCAAAAAAAACTCGGACTAAAGCCTACTACTGTGTACGAGCGAAACGAAATGAACTGTCAAATCCCATTTAACATATAAAAATCTGTCAACAGTCTGAACGCAACTTTATTATTTTTTGGGTAGAAGTCGTGTTTAATGTTGAGACGCGATGTAGGTTACTATGCAACTGACAACCTAAAAAATAACGTTCCAAATAGCCTCCTGGTTATTTCTTAGATTGTCAGTCGCATCGTAATCTACACCACATCTCAGCATTAAACGCGTTCCGGACTTCTACCCATAAAATAATAAAGTTACGCCCAGACTTTTTATACTCTAGATGAAATCATATAGAGTATTATAAGTTTAATCCAGCCCAAAAGTTTGTAACGCATAGAACCAAGCCTCGGACGAAAAAAAGTTATATATTATTTTTTGCTTATTTGTGGCCAAAAACCTCAAATCCGCTTGACGTCCGTCCGTCCGTCCGTCCGTCCGTCCGTCCGTCCGTCCGTCTGTCCGTTAGCACGATAACTCAAGAACGCCTTCACCTAGGATCTTGAAATTTTGAATCTGGGTGTTTGGTTGAATTTGTAAGGCTAAGTTCGTTAACGGGCAAAATCGTCCTACTCCTTCGGGTAGCTGCCATACAAAATGTCCTTAAAACACGTGTTCAAGAATATTGGTTGATAACTTCAGAAGGGTTTAAGCTACGACTTTGAAATTTTGTATGTGTTATTTTTTCAATAGTTGGAGTTAAATATATGAATATGAAGAAAATCCTTTTAGTCCTTCGTGTAGCTGCCATACAAATATCCTGTCAAAATGTATTCACTTAATTTACGAAACTCACTATAACTCAAGTAATCTTTTAGCTATGAATTCAGAATTTTGTACAAGTTAGTTTTGATTGAAAAGAAAGTTCGAATTTACTAGTCAGCGAAATTCTTTTACTCCTTCTGGTAGCTGCCATACAAAATATCCTTAAAACACGTGTTCAAAAATATTGGCCGATAACTTCAGAAGGGTTTAAGCTACGTCTTTGGAATTTTGTATGTGTTAATTTTCCAATAGTTAGAGCTAAATGTATGATTATGAAGAAAATCCCATTAGTCCTTCGTGTAGCTGCCATACAAATATCCTGTCAAAATGTCTTCACTTAATTTACGGAATAAACTATAACTCAAGTAATCGTTTCGCTATGAATTCGGAATTTTGTACAAATTAGTTTTGAATGAAAAGGAAGTTCAGGTTTACTATTCAGCGAAATCCTTTTACTCCTTCTGGTAGCTGCCATACAAAATGTCCTTAAAACACGTGTTCAAGAATATTGGACGATAACTTCAGAAGGGTTTAAGCTACGTCTTTGAAATTATGTTAGTGTTATTTTTCCAATAGTTGGAGCTAAATGTATGAATATGAAGAAAATCCCATTAGTCCTTCGTGTAGCTGCCATACAAATATCCTGTCCAAACATCTTCACTTAATTTACGGAACTTACTATAACTCAAGTAATCTTTTAGCTATAAATTGGAAATTTTGTACAAATTAGTTTTGAGTAAAAACAAAGTTCGAGTTTAATAATCAGAGAAATCCTTTTACTCCTTCTGGTAGCTGCCATACAAAATGTCCTTAAAACACGTGTTCAACAATATTTTTCGATAACTTTTGAACGCTTCAAGCTACGAATTTGAAATTTTGTACACATTCATTTTTAAATGGTTCCAAGGAAAAGGATAAATATGTAAGAAATCGAGTGAGTCCTTCCTGCACCTCCCATGTGAAAGTCCTTCAAAACGGACATTTTTTTTCAATGACTTACCCAGTTCAAGATATGAAATTAAACACTGAATATTGTCTTTTAGGTTTGAGTAGCAATCTAATGGCAGTCCTTAATAAAGGACATACAACATGCACACACGTAATTCTACTTTATCCCCAACTACAATATAAATCGGAGTTCAGTATTCATCTAGAGTATTATACGATTGGCTTGCAGCCGATCGTGACTGCAGTATGTTTTTATTTTTATTTATTTAGGTACTTGTTTTTTTTCAATAGATGATTCAATAGAATTAAGTAAGAGATCTCATTAGACGTCTTAGACGAATTTCGGAATTCGTAGAAACTTAAACAATACTTTAAACCCTTCCCCCCCCCCCCGCAAAGGGGGTTCAGTTTCAAAAAATACTTAAATCGATTTTTTCTTGATTATATTGTATTTAAATCTTTTAGAAGTGAAAGTTAATTCTATATCTCAATAGACCTAAGAAATATATCGGAATTCGTGAAAATGTACACAACCACTTCACACCCCCTTAGGGGTTAGATATCGAAAAATTTGGAAAAGCGTTTCTAAGCGCTTATATAAAGAGCCCGCAGAAATAAAATTGATTTGATAGCTCCACATTTCTAAAAGATTTAACGAAATTCGTAAAAATGTTGAAAAAACCATTTTCACGAACAATTTTTTTACTCCACCTTTCTACACAAATGAAAATCTAACTTCTTTTTTGCTTTAATTACTCTAGTAGCATATCTACATATATGTATTAAGTTTCAACTTTCTAGCATAAGCCATTAAAAAATAATAAAGTAAAAAAATTTACATTTCGTTTACGTCGCGAAATATTCATTTTCTTATGCGATTTGACAGGTCATTTCGTTTCGCTCGGAACACAGTACTAGGCTTAAGGGACGACGGTAATATCCCAAGTCCGATCGGATGAATATCATCAAAAAAGTCAAGTCCGGACTTGTGCTGTAGCAACATAAAAGAAGAGATGGACTTTAGAATATCTCGATCTCAGCGTTCGAGCGTTTCGGAAGTAATACCAATATCGACAAATTTTTGCGAATTATCCAAGTTTTATATAAATTTCAAGTTTCAGCTTTCTAGCATAAACGGTTGGTGATATCTAAAAAAGAAAATTTTTCATTTAAAACGCTCTCCCCACCTCTTCCCTCACAAGAAAAAGTCACTTAAAGAGGATCCACCCAGTCTACCCCCTGATAAAATTTCAACTTAATAGCTCAATGGGCTTGGAAGCGATCACCGGTCCATAATTGATGATGATCCGTCGATAATATCCTTATACACTAATACTTTGTATCCAACTGTCATGCCCTCAGGGACAGCGATTAATCAACAGTCGGGGATTCCGTGTTGGGGTTTCACACCAGTAACTCCACTGACGCCGGAAAACAACAAAAAACTTAAAACAAATTTGCTTCTATGGTAGCTTCTCACCATGAAAAATTCCATTCTTATACTTTGTATACACTTACCCACGCTTTAGATTTTGTAACTGGAAAACAAATTGAAGTTGGAGATTAGAGACAAACACTAATCAAGCAGTATGAAAAGGCCTTCACAGACTTTCGTTGAACGCTTTTTCAACGCTATTACGTTAGCTTTTTCGTGCTGATGAATAGACACCTTAAGATGGATTGGAATTTACTTCCGACTGCAGTAACAGTCTCAGGCCAAAAAACGTTAAGCGATTGCCTGAAAATCTGCGATGATTTTCTAGAAACAATTCGGTATTTGAATAGCCTTCTAATGCTTTTATAATACTTCGTCTTAAATAAAAAAAACCTCCTATTATGTGTAATTATAACTTACTAGGTGAGCTAATCATTTCGCGGGGGGTTCAACCCCAAACCACCCTCCCCCCGTTACTACGCCACTGGTTTAAAGGACTTCAATAAATGCCCGTTAGAAAACCCATTCGAAGGTGTTGAAGTTCTTAGTCCCCTCGACTTATGTTGAATTTGCCAACAAAAGGGAACGGTTTCCTACAGAACGGGGCAGTGCCAGTGGAATTAAATAAAATAGAAGGCGGTTGGTCCCGACAGTCATACAACCGGCCTTTGAGCATATCTGCTATGGAGTAATCGGAACGATTTTTCGCCCGAGGGGACAGCCGGGCTGCCAGAATGCATCCCAAATTTACCTGGAGTGTGTGCGCAACAACATCAACACACATTGAATCAACAGAGGATCCGATTATAATTAAACGCAGTACTAAAAAAAAGGATACAGCCCATCATCAACGGTAGCGCGAACTTCTTCATTTCGGCGCAGTGGAAGTTCTTCAGGATGAATCCGTTCCAGACAAACCTCTGGTCAGCTCTGTCATTGAGTCCATGCTGAAACGATCTCAAATAGCTTTGGAACTTACTTTTAACATCCCGAACTTACTTTTAAAAAATCCGGTGGCATGGAATGCAGTCGCTGCAGCGTGTGCGTGAGGTCGTACGTGTACGAAAAATAGATGAAAGGAGTGTCCAGATTTCGCTTGACCATGTTCAGGTACGCCTCGTTCTGGTTCTTCTGGTTCATTGTTAGATGCGTTACGGAGGGAATGTACGGAATTATGTCGTAGCCAGCCAGTTGCCAAATCACCTGGCCATTGATGAAGCCGACGAAAATACGATGGGTGGCGACGATTAGATGCTGTCCGGAGATCAGCTTGATGACGCCCAGAACTCCGCATATCCGTTTAGTTGGGTTCAATCTTTGTATTTGATTAGTTTTAACTGAAATACGAGAAAGGTAAGCATTAATTAGCACGTAATAATTGTTTTTCTCGGCGAGATGACGACGGACCGACCGCGATCTAAGTCGTCAGTCGTCGTCACACGCAGACGGGTTAGCTGTTCCAACTGGCAATTAAATTCTTGGCGGGATTGCTCACCTTGAACTCTTACATCTCCAGTGATTCGGTCAATTATTAGAATTTCATGTCGTCCGCTTGGCTCGATTAAAAATTGTTCTGGGGTCGAGAAACTGAAAAAGAAGGTAGACAAAATTCACATTCCGTTTGATTGCGAACAGAAGCACATTGCGCCCGTGATTGCACAATTTTAATTTCGGACAAAAAGGCAACCGAGTCACAAACAATAGCGCGCCGAAACATCCCGGTCGACGTTGAGGTCACGGAGCAAATCAAACTTACAGATTCATATCATCGTGGACATCGGTTTCCGCCATTTTCACACGATTTCGTTGCTTTTTCAAGGATAAAATCGGTATAAATTAACTTACAGCACTTTAATTTTGAACTTAATTACGGTAACAGAACTGAAGAACAATTAAATTAAAAGGACATCGCACAATTTATAACAATTACAGCAGCGAGAATTTGATTTTTTCATTACTTCGGCGGTGTGAGTCGAAGTTTTCTGCTGTCAAAATTCTTTAAGTTGACACCAGAGAATCGATGTAAGTGCCGCCTGGAATGCGATCGGTGAACTTCCGGAATGAGTACGTTCAATGGAAGCGATGGTTAGGTCGGCCGTTGAAGATCATTTCCGGCGGTTTGAACTTTTAATTACGAGGGTCCGTTTAGCACTTGAAGAACGTCTACTCCAAAATGCGGCTTAATTGAGAAGTAAAAGTGTCGTAAAGAACAGACTTTTCTTTCTTCAAAACTGCTGCACTTATTCTACGTTTACTCTAACAAAATATATTCAATTTTACAGGGTAAAATAAGAGCTGGGTATTTGGGTGATAGGAACACCGCACTCCTGACTGACTCAAGACGCATAGGTTTTTAGGTTTAGGTTTAAGAAGGGGCGCAGTGCTAGAACCACCGCGCTCACTAGGCGCCATACAGGCCCATTGCGATCCCTTCAGATTCTCGTGGGCTGTTCCATCCCCTTAAAAACACTCCAATTTCCTGCAGAACTTGACCAGTTTGTCAACCCCCAATGACCTCAAATCCTCGATGTTAGCGAAGAAAACACTACCCAGCCATCTCAGTCGCCTTCTAGCGATTCCTGGGCATTCACACAAGATGTGAGTTATGTCCTCCACAGCGTACAGATCATGGCAGAACCTCTCCGCTTCCCCTAGCCGCATAGCATGTTTCCCCAGCATACAGTGACTCGTCAGTGCTCCGACGAGCAGTCGCAGCCTTACTCTATCCCAAGTTAATATATTCCTAGTTTTTTGACTATGCAGCTCGGGCGACAGGGCTCTAGAAATCCTGCAGCTTGGCAGCCCTGCCCACCTAGAGTTGGCCGCCTTATTAGCACGCTCACCAATTTGCGTTTTGATGCCGCATATCGGTGGACAAACATCCTCCTCAACCCTACCATTCGATGCCGATACCGATCTCGCAAGCTCGTCCGCTCTTTCGTTCCCTAGTATATTACTATGCCCTGGCACCCAGCAAATCAGTACTCTGTTCTGACTACAAAGTACCTTCAGCACTTCTCGACAGCGCTTTACTAACTGGGATTTAATGGTGACCGATTCCAGCGCCTTTATAGCCGCCAGGCTGTCAATGTAGAGTGAGATATTCTGATCACATATCTCCCCATTAACAGTATGTTTGCTGCCTGCAACACAGCCAGAATTTCCGCTTGGAAAACACTACATACATCTGGCAGTTTGAACGACTCCCATACACTCAGCTGCGTAAAGAAGACGCCAGTGCCAGTGCTGCATTCCATTTTCGATCCGTTCGTATATACGGAGATTTCTCCCTCACGTAGTACCCTATTGTTCTCCGACTCCACTTTACTAGGATATAAAATTTCGTGTGGCGTCGCAAAATCCATCACTGGGATTAAGTAGTCCGTACTAATATCCGCCAGGTTTCCCAGAAATTCGTTGAGAATGGAACTATGCCCTTTAGAGCTCGGCTTAAAGAGAGCACAGCTCGATAGCCTAATAGCCTAACTGCTGTATTTGCCGCTACCTGTTTCACATATATATCCACTGGCAATCGATGCATAAACACCTCCAACGCGGCAGTAGGTGTTGTGCGAAGGGCTCCCGTGATCATAACACAGGCAGTCCCTTGCACTCCTCCCAGTTCCCTAAGATTATACTTTTTATCCATGTCTTTCCACCACACCGCTCCCTCATAAGTCAGAATAGGTCTCACAACCGTCGTGTACAACCAGTGTACTATATTTGGATTGAGACCCCCGCTTTTGCCCACGGTCCGCTTGCATGCAAAATTCGCGTTATTAGCCTTCTTAATGCGGTCCTGAATATTTAATTTCCAGCTAAGCTTCCAATCCAGAAATAGACCCAGGTATTTAGCTTGTTCCGATAGTCTAAGCTCCACGCCTCCGAGCTTCGGCAACCTAAATGCCGGAATTCTATGCTTCCCTGTGAATGGCACCAATTCAGTTTTAGAAGCGTTTACTCACAAGCCGCATCTCCCAGCCCACTGAGTGTGCAGATTCCAAAATGCTTGACAGCGTATCCAAAAACTTGCCCTTGGCGATTACCACAATGTCGTCTGCATATGCCACAACCTTTATTCCCTGTTTTTCAATTCGATTCTGGTATTCAGAAGGGTCGTTAGTCAGCCTGTCAATACCTCCTCCAATCCTATGCTATACAGCGCTGCCCCAATTCTTTCCACTGTCACGTTGTTGAAAGCCACTCTATGTTCAGGAAGGACGTTAAAGCAAATTTCTTATACTCCAAACTAGATTCCATAGACCCCACTACCTCGTGTATGGCTGTGTCTACAGATATCCCTCTCATGTAGTCATGCTGTGCACCCGACAGCATCCTGTTTCCACATAGAATCAAGACGCATAGATAGAAAAATTATATAATAAAATACAATTTATTAACGTAAAATACAAAAAAGGAACAGCCGACGGTAAATAAACTACTTAACAAGCCGATTATAATGTTTCCTGCGTCTGTCTTCCTCGTAGGTATTATTTCGTGCCCACTGCTTTATGTTTCCCTTCGATCTGAGTAGAGCCGATTTCGAATCGACGTCACGCGTAACAAAAGGTGAATAGCCAGCGATGTAATCATCGTCCAGAGCATTGGTTTTAGTTTTCGCTACACGTGATGGCATTTGTTTCGGAATCGGTTGATCTTCGACTAAAATCGGATTGCGTGAATGTTTGCCGCCCTTGGCACGCGGGATACTTTGATTTTTGTATTTCGATGTTAGCGGTCGACGTGTGTTGATGTGCACCTAGTCGAAAGATGAAAATATTTCAATAAAAAAAACGCCTCCGGTACGACGAAAGTTTCGAAATTTTAATATTTACCACTTCTTGGCCATTTTCATCCAAACTTACAGCAACACGTTTCAGAGTTTTGTTGCCACAATTCGGGCAAAACACTTTTGTCATTATGCTTGTCGTCTTGAAGCAAGCGTAGCAACGAAGGATGTACGTTTTGATGTGCTTTATTACCTGAAATCGATTAAATATGATAAAACCATGAGCTGGACTGGTAAATTTATATTTTACGGAAATAAATCGGAATTTATAAAAGCAAAATTAACCTACTCGTCCATTTAAAGCAGCCAAATTCAAGTTGATCTGTTTCAGCACATTCTGAATTGCATAATCGGTGGTCATGCAGGCAACAATTGCTGGTGTTTCCACTTCCAGTTCGCCGCCCATGTCCTTCTTAACTTTTTGGATATTCGACGGTGTTATCCAGGCTGTATCATCCTCCTCGTTCTCAGACTCATCTTCATCTTCTGATGATTCCGTACAATTGTCGTCTGAATTTTCCCGGTCTTGCGGCACAAGTACACTAACGTCTTGATCTTCTTCTGATTCGCACGTCAGTCGCTCCAAACATGCTTTCAGTTGTTCTTCGGTCAGTTCATCTTCGGCCTCGTTTTCGTCTTTTTCCGCATAATTTTTTGTTATTTTCTCTTTTCCGGTTTCCGCATTTTCCTCGTCAAAATTCCCATCGACATTCTCTTCGCCATCGTCGGGACTGTAAAATCCTGCGAGCGGTTTATTATCTTGAAGCTCTTCTGGTTTTGTTTTCGATGCAACGATTCGAGACACGATAGGCTCTTTGCGTAGGTGCTCTACACCAACGTGCGTTTTTTCCAACTGATAGGTCAATGCGATAACTTTTAAATCGATGCCGGATAAACTGCCGTAATCACCAGTTTTCTTCGCGAAACTTGAAACGCAGGCTAATGATTCGGAGTCAGGTTCCTGGACTTGAAGGTCAAACGGTAGCACTACTAAGCGGCGAATCTGTCGTTTGTTTTTCACTTCGTTCACAACGTCCGGAATGGTTATGATATTTTCGGCATATTCCTGTAAATATGCAAAAATTAAACTCAAGTCAACAAACCTAATAGCTTAATTTATTTCATTTTCAATGTAAAATCCAAAAGCGAGGGGAGAAAATGATTTTTAGAGCAGAGCTTCCAAACATTCAAATAACAATGAAAATGGATGGGTACAGGTAAGTGTTGCTTACACATCGATAGTATCGATAGTTTTGTACTATCGAAACAATCGGTAGGTTTTAAAAACTATCGATAAGGCAATTGGCATAAAGATGATAAACGGCATTACCCGTACGTCGTACCCATCCATCTCTTTAAGGACCAAAGACATGCATGCGAAAACAGATGAATGTGTGTTTTTGCAATGAGTGTGCCGATGATTTCAGATTGCGTATACATGACTGAAAAAAGTCTTCTTCTTTCTATTTTCTAAGCATTTACAACGAAATGGAGACATGTATGAAGCATGTATGCTATTTATGAATATGTGGCCTAAACAAGATTCATTAGTTATATTGAATACACATGCTGCGAGTGTATTTGCCCCTTAACGTCAATTATGGAGTTTGAAATCGTGGTATTTCACCGAAAGAATCTTACGAAATATCTTGTAAATACAGTTTACAGTAACTTTTTAAGAATACCCGTCTTTTATTCGATCCAGGCAAACCAACGGGGAAGTTCCACAGCCTATGTCCCAACCTTCTACATCTACTGAACAAAGCAAATTAGATGAATTACGTTTCATGCCAAATAGCCAGCCACGTTCGGTATCGACTGCAGTAACTGATTCTATGATTGACGTCCACCAATATATTGAAAAGCCACCAACCGAGAAACACTGCAATGTTTTGGAATATTGGGCAAAATCAACAAATATGCTTCGAGAATTCTCAAAGCAATATTTATGTATTCCAGCTACGTCAGTTCCTGCGTAAAGAATTTTTCCTGCCTATAACTAATAAATAATATCCGTGCAATCATTTTTGTATTATTCATGCCTTTGTTAGTATTTTCGTATTGTTTAAAATAAAATGACCATACTGTTGAAATTCTACACAATCTATGATTAAAGAACACTCTACTACACTTTTGATAGTATCGATGGTTTAGTGAAAAAATATCGATACTATCGAAATCCGACACTATCGATGTTTAAACAACACTAGTACAGATCACTGGCCAATTGGGGACCATGCAACCAAATTGGACATTCCATTCAATGTACACTGCCGCAGATACGAACGAGTGAGAGTTGCTCGTTCATTACCTTTGCGAATGTCCGGCTTCAGCTAGCGCCCGAGAGCGTGCACTAGGCAAACCTTTCTACGACGACCTGAGGGATATAACAGACCAATTTTTCTCACACACATCTTTTAAATTCGTCAATTACAACAACCCCTAACAAACTTGTATTAAAGTTTGTGGTTCCAAAACGGCCATTGAGTCCATTATTAAAATTGCATACAGCAATATACGTTGCTATATTTAGGATTTTCTTGGCACTTGAATAAAATTTTGACCTTTTTGTACATGCACTGACGCTACTGACCCTATACTAACGTACTTCTATGTGAAAATGTATCCAATGGAACACACAAATTTTCTAGCTATTAGTGTATTCGAGAAGTTAGAAACCAATAGGTAAATCAATAAGTAGTACCTTCTCAGATGGATACCTGATCTGACGGTAAAGGGCTCGAAATTCCAGGAAAAAATAGTTTTTCATGTATTAAATTTTTTCCCCATATTCTCCAAGGTTCAAACAATTTTTTAAGCAAACAAAAAAAAAATCGATTTTTTGAAAATTTTACAATGGTGTTACCCCTTAAGGTACTGTCTGGTTGAAACTGCCGACCGTAGCGGTCAGCAGTAACTGCCGGCAGTAGACTACTGCTTCAGGCAAAAACATGCTGCCCTGTCTGTTTGCGACTGCTCGGTGCTCGGCAGTTGACGGTCATGACGTCATCGACTCGGCCGCGCGCGCAACTGCTGATACTTGACTGCTCCGTGACCAGTGCGGCAGTCGCGTTCAGTACAAGTAAAAACTTTGCATTGCAATATCTTCCGAACCAATTGTACCAGGAAGATAAAATTTGGTTTCTGTACATAGGATTACAAGTAGAGTGTATTGAAAGTAATATTTTTAAGGGCGAGTGGAGCACGGAAGTATGGAGATAGCCATTTTTCACAAAATTAAATTTTTATATCTCACGAACCGTACCAGATATGATCTTAGAAATTTTACAGGAGTTAGGCTTAGTAGACCTCTAGCAGGGAAAGAATTTTGGGGTCATGGTGAAGTGGGTGACCGTAGGAGCGGGGGAACGAAAAGATTTTTGATTTTTATTTCTCGCAAACCGCAAAGCATAAACAGCTAAAAATTACGAAATTGATTACACTGAAATATATCTGGTGTACAAATAAGTTCCCGCCGTTTGAGAAAAGTTAGCGCAACCAGTAAGTTATGGTTAAAATTGTCAGATGTAAAACGTCATTATCGTAAGGTTTGACATCTGTCAACAACATAGCCTTGAAATATCAGTGAATTTTTATCAGCATAATTTATTCTTTTGTGTGCGAAAATGTCGAGATTTGAGCCGAATAAGCGTCATTTGCGGGAACTTTTGATTTACTTCTTCAAATTGAAGAAATCTGCGGCTGAGGCGCATCGATTGCTTGCAGAAGCATATGGTGAGGTTGCCCTAAGTGAGGGAAGTTGTCGTGAGTGGTTTCAGAAGTTTAGGAACGGTGAACTTAACATCGAAGACAAAGAACGTAGCGGAAGGGCGACAGTGTACGAAGACGCGGAATTGGAAGCATTATTGGATCAAGATTCATGCCGAACGCAAGAAGAACTTGCAGAATTTTTCGGAATTACTCAACAAGCAATTTCACATCGTTTGAAATCATTGGGAATGATTCAAAAACAAGGGCATTGGGTTCCATATGAACTGACGCCGAGAAACATTGAACGCCGATTTTGCACATGTGAAATGCTGCTTGCCAGGCATGTACGAAAGAATTTTCTGCACCGTATAGTCACTGGAGATGAAAAATGGATCCACTATGATAATCCAAAAAGGAAGAAGTCGTGGGGACCACCTGGCCATGCCTCAACATCTACAGCTAAGCCAAATATTCATGGAAAAAAACTCTTTTTGTGTATTTGGTGGGATCAGCTTGGTGTCGTGTATTATGAGTTGCTCAAACCGAACGAAACCATTACTGGGGCTGTCTACCGAACACAATTGATGAGATTGAGTCGAGCACTCAAGGAAAAGCGCGCCCACTACTACTCCAGACACGACAAAGTTATTCTCCTGCATGATAATGCTCGTCCACATGTTGCGTCACCGGTCAAAACCTACCTGGAAACACTGAAATGGGACGTCCTACCCCACCCGCCGTATTCTCCGGACATCGCCCCTTCCGACTACTACCTCTTCCGCTCGATGACGCATGGCCTGGCTTAGCAGCATTTCCATTCATACGAAGAAGCCAAAAATTGGGTCGATTCGTGGATTGCCTCAAAGGATGAAGCATTTTGCCGACGCGGTATCCGTATGCTGCCAGAAAGATGGGGAAAAGTAGTGACAAGTAATGGACAATACTTCGAATAAAACATAATGAACCATTCTTTAACAATAAATGCCCAATTTTTGATAAAAAACGGCGGAAACTTATTTGTACACCCAATATAAAAAAAAAAATCTTAACTTTTGCTTGCAGTGTAGGATTTAACACAAAAGTGTTTCTGGATTAGACAATTCATCTCATTAGCCTGCTAGAATCTCTTAATTTTTATCACATCTCAGTTTATTTTATGATAAGTAGTTACATGTAAGTACGCATAAAAAGCCTTATGTATTGTTAGTTTAAGACTTTGTTAAGTAATCTTTGTAACTTACGATTCCTCCTGGAAATAAAAATATTGTTTGCGAAAAAACACAAAAGTTGAGTTAAATCCCCACACTGAAATGGAGTTTACTTCCAACTATTCGGAAGTGTAACTTTACTCCGAATCATATTATAGAACTCCATTTTTATACTCTACATGAAATCATATAGAGTATTATAAGTTTAATCCAGCCCAAAAGTTTGTAACGCATAGAACCAAGCCTCGGACGAAAAAAAGTTATATATTATTTTTTGTTTATTTGTGGCCAAAAACCTCAAATCCGCCTGACGTCCGTCCGTCCGTCTGTCCGTGAACACGATAACTCAAGAACGCCTTCACCTAGGATCTTGAAATTTTGAATCTGGATGTTTGGTTGAATTTGTAAGGCTAAGTTCGTTAACGGGCAAAATCGTCCTACTCCTTCGGGTAGCTGCCATACTAAATGTCCTTAAAACACGTGTTCAAGAATATTGGTCGATAACTTCAGAAGGGTTTAAGCTACGTCATTGAAATTTTGTACGTGTTATTTTTACAATAGTTCGAGCTAAATATATGATTATCAAGAAAATCCTATTAGTCCTTCGTGTATCTGCCATACAAATATCCTGTCAAAATGTCTTCACTTAATTTACGGAACTCACTATAACTCAAGTAATCTTTTAGTTATCAACTCGGAATTTTTTACAAATTAGTTTTGAGTGAAAACGAAGTTCGAGTTTACTAGTCAGCAAAATCCTTTTACTCCTTCTGGTAGCTGCCATACAAAATGTCCATAAGACACGTGTACAACAATATTTTTCGATAACTTTTGAACGCTTCAAGCTACGAATTTGAAATTTGATACACATTAATTTTTGAATGGTTCCAAGGAAAAGGATAAATATGTAAGAAATCGAGTGAGTCCTTCCTACACCTCCCATGTGAAAGTCCTTCAAAAAGGACATTTTTTTTGATGACTTACCCAGTTCAAGGTTTGAAGTTAAACACGAAATATTGTCTTTTAGTTTTGAGTAGCAATCTAATAGCAGTCCTTAATAAAGGTCATACAACATGCACACACGTAATTCTACTTTATCTCCAACTACAATATAAATCGGAGTTCAGTATTCATCTAGAGTATTATACGATTGGCTTGCAGCCGATCGTGACTGCAGTATGTTTATTAGAGTGTATAGCCACTATAGAGTAGCCTAAAAAACAAAATTTTGATAGGAGCAGCAAGTACGGGGATGGGGGTGGTTTTTTATATCTCAAAAACGGCTTACACCAGAGAGTTGAAACTGGAGTACAGGAGTAATTAAAAAGTTCAGAATTATATCGGCGTACAGAGTTGGAGTAAAAAAATGTCTGTGAAAAGGGTTTTTCCCACATTTTCATGAATTTCATTATATCTTTTAGACATGTCGAGTAATCAAATTAATTTTACTTCAGCGGGCTCCTTATATTACCACCTAGAAAAGTTTTTTAAAATTTGTCGATATCCAACACCTAAAGGGGTGAAAAGTGGTTGTGTACATTTTCACGAATTCCGATATATTTCTTAGGTCTCATTAGACGATATATCAGATATCGAATTCACTTTCACTTATAAAGGCTTTGAATATAAACAGAGAAAACTGATTTAAGTATTTTTCGATATTAAACCCCCCTGGGGTATAAGGTATTGTTCAAGTTTTCACGAATTCCGAAAATCTTTTAGGTTTAATGTGATCGAATTCGCTTTCACTTCTATTGAGAACAAATACGTAAATAAATAAAATAAATCTTCCAGCAGTCTGGACGCATCTATACGACTGAAAACCTAAAAAATAACGTTCCAAATAGCCTTCTGGTTATTCTTTGAGTTATCAGTCTCACACCGCATATCAGCATTAAACGCTTTTTGGACTTCTACCCAAAAAATATTAAAGTTGAGCACAGACTGCAGATTTTAAAATCAAACTAAGCTGTGTTAATTCGAAAAAAATTTCTAAATTTCTCTTCATCATTCCGCAAGTGACCGTTTATTAAGCTTTCAAAAAATCCTTCACTGGTTCGAGTTTGGAATATACTAATACGCTCATGTCTTTTTAGCAACATCATAATTTCCTCTTCGAACAAAAAAGCCAAAATGGTGTCGTTATCCATTCTCCGACTTCGCAGCGTGCGAATTTAAGGCTAAAAACAATCTGATTGCGGCAGTTGGCCGTTGCGGTGAGCAGTTTCAGCGAGAATGCAAAGCAAATAACCCCTGTTGACCGCGACGGTCAGCGGTCCAGCCAGACAGTACCTTAACCTGTTCTTTGATCACATAGCAGCCAAGATAGCGTTGTCAGGAAGTTTGTGTGGTGGTTTTCGGAGGCTGCTCTGACCCCGGAAACACTCAAAAATTCTTCACTAAAAATACATACTTAAAAAAAACTACTTCTGACGGATTGAAGATGTTGTTTGATGCGGGGAAGACACGCAGCAACGCAGCGCATCTTGAGCACTCAGGCAAAGATGACACCTTGTACTCGAGTCCCCCAGTTTCAACCCAAACTTTTTCGTCCTCCTCACGAATTGCAAGAGCTCAGGTAGGGAGCGAAAACGGACAACGGATTGAAGTAGTTCTTTTTAACTGGGTAAATATTTCATAGTTCGTTAGAAGACATTAAAATTGGAATTTATAGCTCGCAACATTTTCGATACCCTCGTATATTGAGAAGCTGCCATCGCATTGACGGAATCGTTTGCAATGCCAAAACGACTTTACTGTTCGGTGCAGCTAGTCAAAGTAGAATCAGACGGCTTGACCGAGACGAGCACTTCTAGCGGACACGCTGGTAATTGGATTGATAGTTGCTGGATCACCCTATGCAGTAATAACGTTAATACCATTAGGACGTCGTAGCTTTAACCGGTAAACAAAACTAAATAAGCTGCGAAGCCGCGCAAATCCCCCAGTTTTGGGTCTCTCACGACTGTTTGAAATAAATTCAAGCTCGGGGTAAGTCGCTGAGGGATCTTATGCTTTTTAGGTCTGGCGCTAATGCTCTGGATCCTCTAGCACGGGCGACAGGGCGAGTTTAACCCATAGGAGGAACTGGGCCACCGAATTCCGTAAGAATGGGTCCAGTCAGTTCCTTTCCTATCAGCCAAAATACCATTCGGTGGCCTACGCTAACAACAAAGTCTTGCAAAAGTTTCAACTAGGAGAACGATCAAAAATAGTTAAACTGTCTCCCCATTGTAGAACAGAAACCGAATCAAATCAAAAAAATAAATTAAAAGTCGAAACGCACTTTCTGTTAGTCCGGGGTTTAGTTCGGGTCGGCTCTGCAACAGATTCGCCGGGTTGCAAATGGAAATAAACTTTAATTTTCATAAGATTTTACTACTTACATTCAATTGGACGTTGTTAATAAAGGCGGTGGTGTCGGCCACCAAAAACTTAAATTTTGTCTCGGCCATTCTTAACTTTCGCACGTGTTGTTTTCTCAGTTTCAGTTTGACGTCTTTTCGGATGACATTTACTTGCCACATTCCACTCAAGTGAATTTCACTCAAAATAAGCAAAGCACTTCCAACAAAAAATGTTTGACAGGTAGATGTCGCGATTTTTTGCACTTAAAATGTTTTTTCCCCGCGAGCCCAGTATGAAAGTTGCGAATTTCAGCGACCATTTGACATTAGCAGAATTCAGAAATCAGCCGTGCTCCGTGTGTTGTGTCAATTTCGTAGGCTCGCTCGCGGGGAGTGCGTAAGTTCGCCCACTGTGACGGAAACAAAAATCGCGAAATAAATCGGGACGGTGTTGTGTCTGTGCGGAAATTCTAATCGGAAGTGAAAGGACGAAATGGCAGCAATCAAGTGATTGCGAAACCGTGCAGAAATCCGGCCCCGGACGACTCAAATCTCGCGTGGAAATATGCTCGCCGCCGCTAGGATTCTCGTGCCAGTTCCAACTATTGTGTAATATGGGAGAATGTCTTCAAGTGCGATCGTTTCTATTTATTCGTTCAATTTATTGTTTTTCGCCCAAGGTAAATGGAGTTTTGAATATTTTCAGGAGTTTTTCTGCCAAGGATTTTTGTTTGGTAACTTCATTGATTTTTTTTTTTAAATATTTTTGGGCTCCATGTCGAACAAATCGGCAGAATCAGTTGTCGCTACCGAATACAAATTGGATTCGGTCGGGGATTCAGACCTGTCAGGCTGCAAGAAACCGTGACGGAGGTTCGTCCAGCAAAAAAATGGAAAAGTTTCGCAAGCTAAATTCTTGTGGCCACGCTGGGTTTCGGAGACTTAGCAATTTTCGGTTTGTAGGTGGGTCAGATCCACCCACGATAGGTTGCGAGGTGTACCTCACCTGCCGCCCGAAACATGGCGGCAAGTGCAACAGAGTCGTTCAAGTCGGTAGTAGCATCCTCCACCTCCTCGGATAACTCGTTGCCTTGCTGAACATTCAGTAGGATGACGGGCAGTCTTCTGACTTGGACTTGCAAAATGTAAACACACTAGCTGCTGGCAGGCAATGTCTCTCAAGTGGTGCTCCTACCCGCTTGGCTTTGGCTTCTCTTTTTATTCATTTGTTTCTGCCTCGGGGATTGTGTAATTAATTTTGCAAAAGGACTCCTTTCAGTTTTGAAAGTTTTTCCGAGAGGTTTATTGTGTTTTGTTGTTTCTGATGTCACCTTGGTCTTTTTATGTCCTCGAAAGAAACGTGACTTTTTGAAAACTTAACTTGCAATGCCGCCGGTAAAGAAAAAGGCAACACAATGAATTTCGGGAATATGACTAAATCTCGAAAAGGATATGTCTCAAAGCTTCGCCTGGCGAATACACAGCGGAATAACGGTAGAATTATCTTAAGCAAATTTTGCCAACTTAGGGACGTTTTTATCAAAATCGAGTATCACATAAAATTTCTGTCCACAAACATAAAATCCTACTTGGGCAAGTGCCTGAAAAACTTCTAATTCTTAAGCAGTTCATGCAAAAGAGGGAGACTGGGACGTAGGTCGAAGTTTCAACGTCCTAGCAACGTGATTTCGGAGCTGTAATTATTTTCAGATTTTCTTGGAGAGGTTATTTCGACATCAAATAGTAAAACTAAAAATGGTTTGAGAATCGGGAAACAGTAAGCTGATTCGGCCTACGTACTGTAGCGATGTGCTTGCTAGCTTCCGGTGAACAGCGGCTGTGGGTCTGGGCTCGGTTAATTTTTAAACCCTTCGACACAGTGATGCCAGATTCTACGATTTATCGTATTTTTCACGATTTTCAGCTTGTAGTACGATTTTACGATTTATGGCAATTGGCTAGAATAAATACCAAGATTTTAAATTTATAATATGTAATGATATTTTTCCATACCTTGATGCTTGTATTTCCTATGGCTTTCGAATTTAAGTTAGAACTCATTCATGAGCCGTGATTAAAAATAAAGGCTACCCAACTAAGTATTAACAAAAAATGTATCTATAGTTTTTAAGATTTTTCATGAACTGTTTTGTAAGTGTACGAAGACATTATTGGAGGCAAATTGTCGACTTAGTTTTATTTTTAGTTAATAACTTTGTATTGAATAATTTCAATGGATTAGTTTTTTTTCTAAATTAATTAAAAATGTTTAATGCATAAATCTGCATCAAAACTTTTTCAAATTTCTTGGAACAATTTATTGTTTTTAATCCGTTGAGTTTCAAATAGCTGCTGTACGAAGACATTATTGGTACACTGTACTTTCTATCATAAACAAATTGAATAAACTCTTTCAAAGCGAAAAGCACAAGTTCATACCATGTATAACGAAATGAAACGCCTAATTACAAGTGTAATTGATAATTTTATAAAAAGGGAATACTACATGGATAACATGGACATACACAATTTTGATATCAAACAACCTCAACACATCTTTGACGATGATAAATTATATTTAGGAACAGAAGTAAGCTTGCAATCACTATCTATTAATATAAGCCCAAAAGATTTGAACACTTTCAAGAAAAACTGTACTTTATTTTATATTGAACTATGCGAGCAAGTTCTGAAAAGATTTGATTTCGAAAACAATGTCTTGAAATATATGGCACTAATTTCTCCAAGGGCAATTATTAACAAAGAAGTTAGTTCTCTTGTACAATTGTATAATTTATTTCCCAATTTAGTTCGTACAACAGATGTACAAAAACTCGATTCAGAATTTCTAGAAATTCGCAACTTATATTTTAAAGATTTATTATCTGATTCCTATGAAAATATTGACGTTGAAAATTTTACGGCAAATTGTTTGTAACGTTAAACGCGTTGATAGTACTTTGGCGTTCACACTTATAGGCGAATTTATTTTTGATATATTGAGCTTGCCTAATTTATCGGCAAATGTTGAGCGCACATTTTACGCAGTCAACTTAAATAAGGCGAAAATCAGAAATTTAAGTACTGAAACCTTAAAAGGAATATTATTAAGTAAAGATTATTTAAAATGTAATAAATGTTGTGATATGAAAATAACAAAAGAACTAGAAAAAAAATTTAACTCAAAAATGTATTTACCAGCAGATGGCACATCTACTATGAACGAGTAAAATTTCATGCTTTCTTTTTTTTATATTGAAATTATTTTTTGTTATAAATTTTTATTAAAAATGAATTATAACTTCGTTAACGTTGTTTTATATTATTTTAATTATATGTAAATATTATAATTAATAACTGTTTCTCAGAATTTCATTACTTTTTACGATTTTTCTTCGATTTTTACGATTTTTGATACACAGATTCTACGGTTTTACATTTTTTCATCTGGCATCACTGCTTCGACTGTACAATAAAAATTTCACGTCGACTTACTCGTCTTAATCGATACGATTCCCAGCCGGTCATGAGAGACCAAGCTCTACCCGTCAATTCGACTGTCGCAGTTATTATGCGCCGTCTAGACTACCGAACCTAAGCCATACTGCCATTGATCTATGCTGGTGCCAGGGTTACCAATCAAGAAAAGTTTTTGGGACCAATATTCATTGAAAAATGGACCGATCAATAATGTACTTCACAATTTTACTATTTTGTAATATATATATATAATATAGTAATATACGAGGCATGTTCAGAAAGTAAGTGTACTGTAACCATAACGGGATGTGTTGTTTTTTGAGGGTTGGCAGCATTGAGTGGTAGAGGCTGATCTCCTGACAGAGCGAGCATCGCAGGGACACGGTAGTACGTAAACTCACGTTGTAGTGTCCAGTTGCGTGAAAGATGTCGGTAAGAAATCTCGCCAAGTGCAAGCCACGTGCTGTGATCCGCTTCCTACTTGAGCGACTTGAATTGGAAGGAGAAGATTTTCTGAGCTCTATTGTGACTGGTAATGAAACGTGGGTGGCTCATTACACACCTAAGTCAAAAAGACAGTTGTCACAGTGGCGTCACACACATTGCCCATCTGCCAAAAAATTCAAAACATCAATTTCGGGCAAAAAAATCATGGTCTCATTGTTTTGGGACCGAAAAGGCATAATTTTGGTCGAATATCTGTCTCAGGGGGAGACCATCAATGCACAACGATATTGTGAGACCCTAAAAAAACTCAAAAGGATCATTCAAATCAAAAGGAGGGGAATGCTGACGAGAGGAGTGTGCTTGTTGCACTACAACGCCCGTCCTCACACAGCCTTAGCCACTGTTGTAAGCACAACTTTCGTTGTTGGTCCAATCCCATCCAAACTATGGATCGACTCACTTAGACCATTCGGTTGGCCCATTGTGATACCACACCCGTGACACCTTAATGAAGTCCCATATAGGGAGTTATCGTAGCATTGCTACAGTGGAAAAGCTAGTCGAACCAGCCACAGATGCGAATGATCTTGGCTAGTTCATCAATTCGTGCTCCAGCTATGTCCCCGAGTTTGTAGAAGAAGTAGCTGCCCATGGCTCTGAACCTACAGCTGGCTAGCTGGGCACACCACTGAGATATATCAAATGGAGGCCTTGATTTGCTATCTCACATGGCCGACGTTTTTAAAATGTCAATATTTCGAAAAAGGTGTCCATGATAACCCGAGGTTCTGCATTATTGAACAAAATTTTGATGATTTTAAAGATTCATTAGATTTAAAATTGGTAATGGAAATAAAATAATTTTTGATTGATACATTTCTTTATGTTTCTTTCAAAAATTCGATTCATTTTAAGTTTAGAGAAACTTCGAAAGTTATCCGGGGTACAAATTAGGATTGAGCCACCGATGACCTGAATCCTAAGAAGGAAAGAGTTAGTAGCATGGTATCTGCATGTATTAAGGCAAGAAGGAAAACAATGACAGCACATCAGATTAGGCAACATGAAAAATGAAATTCGAATTTTTAGGTGTAATTTCGAATTGAAAAATTACCAAATAATTTGAATTTGATAAATACTTTTTTGGATAAACAATGCAAGGTATTGAAAGAAAATGAGTTCATAAAATTGCAACTAAGCTGTGTAAATTGTACAGGTAATATTGGCTACTGCAGTACGAATATAATACCATGTACTTATCGGTATGGCGCCAAATTCAAAAATAACGTATTACATGCTCAACCGTTATAAATATTCCTGAAGCTTTTATTTCCCAAGAAATTTATTAATAAAAAAATTGAAGTAAACTGTGAGTTGTGTTATGAATTTCGAGCGCAAAACACAACTTCTCACCATCAAATCGAACAATTTGAATTGTCAGAACTGATAATTCAAATTGAAAAGTTTTTAATTTTATTTAAGTTGTTGCCCATGTTTTTCGAAGTTCGAAATTTTAGGAAGGAGCGAGAGGGTACGATTTCGTCGGCTATTTCAATATGTCATATCGTATAGGGAAATGAGCCGATGAGGTATCCATATATTATATATCAGTGGGGCACACTCACAAAGTAGATGCCTAACGCTCTCTTCTTCTTCTTCACTTCTGCAGCTTCTGCAGTAGTCATTGTATTGAACGCCTAAGCGTTGTGCATGTCTGCCAAAGAGACAGTGCCCCGGTATGACTGCCGTAATGTTACGGGTCTCTATACGACTTCTTTTCAGAAGATCGGTAATCCTTCCCTTTACTTCATAAACAAGGGAGTCCAACAACAAATATCACGACCTACCTCATTTCACTTGATTTTTCCTTGAATTTATGTCACTAAAATTCTCGTAGATGTTTTTGCTTTGCTTTGCTAACTAGGTTTAATTTAGCTGTTAAGATATTGAATTATCTGTTCTCTAAACGATAAATTATAAGATGGTAGACATAAGCGAAAACACTAATAAATATTGATTGAATCTTGAATCATTTCACTTGTTTTCTTATCTAGAAGTGAATAGGGGATCGTATTCGTTCTCACCGACGGTCATACTGGACCCATACAGAAAGTTATGCGATCCGACCTCAGTTGCAAGTGCAACAATAACAATACGTTACACGGCAATAAACTTCGATCGAATGCGAGGTTCGATGGAAAGAATCGCACCATCGATCCGGTAGTCACAATCAGACCTCAAAAGATCGCGGAGTATTCGACATGGGTAGCCCCATGTAGTATTATTAAAACTATTCATTGTTTTTTTTTGTTAACACCCGCGTAAGTCGACATCGATCCTGTAAAGGTACAGGACCCCCACCAAGGACGTCCGCATCTATCGCCGAGGTGCGGGACGTACAACACCATCAAGGCGCTCCACCCCCCATATTCCCCTGACTTGGCGCCTTCAGATTATCATCTTTTCACCTCCCTAAAGGTACACATGGGTGGAACTAAATTTTCAACCGACAAGCAGGTGCAGAAAGAGGTTCTGAAGGGGGTGAAAGAGCTGGCGGGAGAGTTCTTCGAGGAGGGCATAACGATGCTTGTGCCACAGCTCACCACATGCATTGAACGGGATGGCGATTATGTGGAAAAATAGTCAAAAGGTGTATCAACAATATCCTGTAATTTTTTTTTCAAATTCGCTTTTCCTAAAAAAAAATAAAATCTAGTACATTTACTTTCTGAACATGCCTCGTATTAACAAAAAAATAAACACATCATATCTCATCATCGTCTTAATGCAATCATATTCATTTCATAATAAACTAAATTAATTTTGTATTAAAGATCAAATTCGAATGCGACTACTGAATTTTATATTAACTGATATTTCAATTATTGGATACTTTATTCTTTATCTCTAATTGAGAGGAAAATTTCTCTAAATATCTCCTTCAATAGAAGCCTTAAGAATCATAGTTTGTGTTTGTTAAATTGTGTAATTAGATTAGATATTATTAGAAATGGACCAACAGCAAATAAAATGGACCAATAGCAAATGAAATGGACCAGTGAACCAAAATAAGTTTTTAAAACAGACCACGTTTGATCCAATAGGAGCAAAGTGGTAGCCTTGCGTGGTGCATTTCCTCAAGGAGAGAGAAATAAAAACATCACAACCGAGAAAATTCATCTTAATGTTAACCTGCTGTACCATTTTTAATAAATAAAATTAATTAAATATAAATTAAATTTCCAAACATTTACCTAGTGTGGATGGTGATTCTTTATTTTTCATTTTAATTTTATTTATGTTTCTTTTTTGTCATCATCAATGGCGCGACAGCCCAAATCGGGTCCTGGCCTGCTGCAGGTTTCTGGGCAATGGTCTTTTTTCCGGTGATGCGTTGTTGGCGCCTCGCCCAACCCCCGACTTGCAGAGCCAGTCCTACTTATTTATACCCCGATAGGAAAAGGGTGGGAGTTTACAGCTGACTATGACATGTTGGAGCTATCCCAGCCATGCTGTAAGTCCAATTATGTCATACTTTTTGCCTACTTCCTGAGACGCACTGTTGTTACTGGCCATTCGGGTTAACTCCATGCTCCCTCCTCCTTTCTCAACCGGACTTGGGACCGGCTATGGCGGAGTTTTTCTTTTTTGTAATTTCATCAAACCTCGAAATCAAGTTGAAGATTTCCATTTCTGTCCTTAAAACCCTTCTTTTTAATTTTATGCCGATGTCATTCTTTTTCGTGCGCCAAAAAAAAAACTGGTCAAATTTCTCCAGCTGATCTCTTTCGCTGCGTTCATTGAACGCAATCAACCTACTCGATACTTGTGACGCGAACACTAATGCTGGATTTACACCGTACGCATTTTGCATGACTTTAACCCCACCATAAAAATCAACTAATAAGGCGATGAAAAAGTCCAACAGTGCCCGACTTTTCGGAAGAAAAACCGGTTGTGATGGTCTTTTGGGTGCAAAGTCGCGCGGCAAATGTTCGGAGTAAATCCACCATCAATGTAATACCATAGCACTACAGTAATATGGACATCGGTAGTGTTTTTTATTTGGCCGCGCCTATGTGTCACTGTAATGCCATGATTGCTGCGGTTGGGTACTGCTCAGAAACTTTGCATGCGAAATATCCTCCTCCAACAAGGTGTTACCTTCACAGCACGTGCAAGTTGTTTTGTACGTGCATTGGATGCAACAACTCCTTTCGTATGCAAAAGTCCTTCTGTTTATATTCCAGATTTTCTATTTGCTTCTCCAAAAGCTGAAAATATCTCACTATACAGGTCCACCGTTTCGCTTTAAAAGATGATAAAAAAACGAAACTTCATTTCCTATTCAATGGAACCGTGGAGGAGGCATAAACGAGATTTAATATGAAGCACCTTCTTCGGAAATTTTAATACGAATTCACATTTCTCTTATTTTTCAATATTTTCCTTTCAATTTTTAAGTTCTTTGCATATAGCAAACATCTTCTAAGAGCTTCTAAACTTGTAGCACTAGCTGTCCTCTTTGATAATCGGAATGTGTACATCTACGAGTTCGTTACACACAATTCTTAAGATTTAAGTACGCCAACAGTTTTCGAGTTGGGAAAACTTTAAGTAGGTGATGGAATTGTGTGCATATAAAGCGAGGTATGAATAATGCATTGGTCGAGGACACCATTGCACACTAAAGTGTCGTGCGAAAATAAAAAACAACCGTAAGGACTTAAATCGATTGAAGCGAATTGAAAGCTCCTCGGAACAGGTCGATGTTTTTATTTCAGGCTTAGTGTTCATTATTATGGTAGCAACGAATTGCTTATGCATATGTTTGGAACTGGGTCGATTTGCGAAGTTTGAAAACGTGCAAGGAACGAACAAGGGCGTTGTTGGTTCTGAGCTTGTAGCCAGAAATTGCGTTATCCTGCTGTCGTCTTATTATAAACTGAGTGATATTATCGGATCGGCCAGCCGAGTGCGGGACCGACAGCAGTAGCTGGCAAAGCAAGCAGACATTCAAGAGACAAAAGTGGTCACAAATTAAGGAAGCCAGAGAAAAAAAATCGAAAGAGGCTATGGATTGAAATTCACAAGAAATAGGAAGATCAGTCGACCGCTAAAAACATTGAAACAATCGAGAAAAAATTAAATTAAGTATAAGCGCTGCATATTGGCCCTGGCACTGACTACTTCCTGCCTGCTTTATTGTGTGTTTTTATTTGTTGGCGAAAGTTTTTGTTGAAAGGCTATGATTTCTGGAAACAGAAAAACATTCGTGACGGAACTGCGGTTCAGAACAGGCCAATTAAGTGATAATAGCGTGACAAATACACTTAAAACCAATGCTTCACTGAGTCGAGTCTTTTGGTCAATACGTTTTCCCCAGATGAGTATGAAATTGGTTATAATTTATAGCAGTTGGATTATCATACTGCATAGTGAACGCTTTAAGTCCCCGTACAAAAACAAAGTAATTAAAATTACAAAGACCAATATTTTCGATTGGATTCAGAACATGTTTGATGACAATCAAATCTCATCTGAATATTGAAGGAGGCTGCAAAACAAATTGTTTGCAATCAATTTACTTGTAGATGTTAATTTACAGTTCGAACAGAATGAAAATTAATTGGAACTGTTTGATTTTACTTTATTATTTTCTAATAATACAGTATTGTGATCGATTTTTAAAAAAAAAAAATTTGCATACCCTGAAAATTTTTTTTTCATGTTTCATGACTACAGTCCCCCTGGCCATATTATTAGACGCACCCAGAAGTTTTTTAACATTTTACCTTTACGAAGTAAAATGAAGACTTTCTGTAGAAGGACTCTACTAAAATAAATATTTTTCCATTTTGCAGGCTATTAGGTAAATAAAACTCATAACTGCGATAAATTATTGTAGGACATGTATTTTTTAAAAAATATGTAATGAAGCAAGGGAAAAAACTCGCAAATTTTTTGTATGCACAATATTTAGTATTTCCTCCTTTAGCAGCAATTAAAGCCTGTATCGTCCTCGGCATACTGTTTATGCATGACTGCACTGTTTCCTGAAGGTCCGGACTATGGCTCCAAACATCTATTATTTTTTCTATCAGCCGGGTTTTTATTGTAATGACCTCCTTCGCTACCTCTCTTTTGATTAGTGCCCAGACGGATTAATGCCTGGCCAATCAAAAAGGGGAACATTTTCTTCGCTCAGAAAAATTTTGATAGACCTTGCCGTGTGGCAGGGAGCACCATCCTGCATGAAGATAAAATTTTCTCCACTTGGAAACCACTCCTTCAACTGAGGAAGCAATTTTGTCTGGAGGACATCTTTGTATTAGTCCTGTTTCATTGTACCCTTTACAATGTACAGGCGTCCAGTTCCTTTTGCAGAGATGACTGACCAAATCATCACCTTTGTAAGGTACTTCACTATTGATTTCACGCAGTCTGGATGAAATCTCTCACCTGGACGCCTTCTGACGTATTGCGTTTTATTGGCAAAAATTTCGAAAGTGCTTTCATCACTAAAGCTCACCTGAAATAATATTCATTACTATGAAAATTTACGTAATTTTAATTATGTTACGACCAAACGCAGTTAATAAAATATAAAACTATAAAAATAAAATATATTTACCGATTTCCAGAAGTTCAAATCTTTGTTCTGATGGTTCCTTGCCCAAAGCAAACGTTTTGCTTTCATCGCAGTTTAGGCTTACGAGCGGGTTTACAAGCTTTCATATCGAGCTGGAGAAGCTTACGGCAAACAGTTCTTTCACTGGCTGGTACATTACGCTCATTTAATTGAGTTGTGGTGAAAATTTTGATTTGCAGCCAGAGTTATTGTTTCTTTGAGGACCCAAATCTTCATTATTTTGAACTTTTCCTTTAATTCGTCTTACAGAAGCCTCAGAAATATTCAATCTCCGAGAAATTTCTCGATTCGAAAAAATTATTGCATCGATTAAGGTCTTAACTTCGTGGATTTTCTTTTTCGTGAGATCCCTGGCTCTATTCATTTTTTAAATTTTAATTAAACTTAAATGTCTTTGAATATAATAAGAAACACTTCTAAATTACAATACAGTTCATAAACATACAAAAATCCTGCAATACTGAGGCAAAAACCAAAATACATCCTTCTTGTTCAAAACCGTCGCGGAGACTGAGCCAGGTAGCCCCATTTGTTTTAATTTATAGACAAGCGAGTCCTGGGGAGACTGCAACGTTTTCGGTGATACCAAATAGATAACAGAAATACGAATCTAGGTAGAGCGGTTCTCGCATCCCAAACATCAAATAAAGCGCTTTAGAAGGGTCTGAATCCAGTTTCTGGTAAAATTTTTAAGTGCGTCTAATAATTTGGCCAGAGACTGTAGTAGACACGAATAAAAAAAAAAAAATTTCAGTCCACAAAAGCCGACATCGACACATTCTAAAATTCATATCTCCTAAACGGTTAACGTCACAAAATTGAAACTTAATGAATATCTGTAAGTATACTAGGAGAATAGATCGAAAATAAAGTCTTGAGTTAGGGCAGTGGTGTACGGGGGTGGGGGGTGAAAAACTTTAGATTATGATATCTCACGAACCAATTGCACTAGAAAAATAAAATTCGGTTTATGTATAAAGGTTGACAAATGAACTTTGCTGAAAGTAAAATTTTTTAAGGGGGCGATGGAGCATGAAAGTGGAGGGGATACGAATTTTTCTAAAAAATCACGTCACATATCTCAAGAACCGTGTAAGATAGATGCTTAAAATTTTTACCAGAAGTAGGCCTGATAGACTCCTAGCAGAAAAAAATTTTAATGGTCAGGGTTTAGTGGGGGAGGGTGAAAAGGAAAAAGTTCTGATTGCTATATCTCGAGAACCCATAATGATATAAAGCTGAGACTTGGTATTTAGATAGAGCTATAGTAGTGGCACGTTGGAAAAATATAATCTTTTATAGGGGTAGTATGATACGAGGGTGGGGGGTGTTTCTCCTATCTGTAGAACGGCTTATGCTACAACGTTGAAACGTGGTATATATATGTAAATCAACTAGAGAAGTAATTTAGATAATTTAGAAAAATTTAAAATATCCATTGGCGTTCGGAAGAGCGGTGAAAAAAATTATCAGTGAAAATGGAATGCATATATTTTCACGGTTTTCCTCATATCTTTTAGGTCTTTCCAAATATTGAATTCATTTTTATTCTATGGCTTCTTCATATAAATACCTATAAAGTATTTTCAGGATTTTTTGAAATTCGACTCCTAAGGGGGTGGTAAGGGGGTTGTATACTTTTTCACGAATTCTGCCATATCCCTCAGGTCTGATCAGATATCGAATAGCTTTTCACTTTCAGGGGCTTCCGAAATAATCGCCTAAAACTTGTTTTTAAGTTTTTTTCTTTTTCAGCCCTAAAGGGTATAAAAGGGTTGAACAAGTTTTCATGAATTCCGTCAAGTGTTAAGAAATTGAATTCATTTTTACTTTCTCGTGTTGTCTTCATATTTATTTATTAACTCCTTTCAGGATTTTTGGATATTTAACCCCCAAGTGGGTGTAAGGAGGTCGCATATCTGATGATATATCGAATTCATTTTTACTTCCTAAGGTTTCCTATATAAGCGCCAAAAAGTCAATTTCAGTATTTTTAGATATTCAATCCTAAGGGGTGTAAGGAAGTTGTATGCTTTTCAAAGCTTCGACATATTTCTTAGGTTTGATGAGATATTAGATCGTTTTCACTTCCACATTCTTTTTATATAATCGCCTACAAACCCATTTCTCAATTTTTGGATATTCAACCCCCAAGGGTTTGCATATGTTTTAACTATTTTTGCCATCCTTTAGTTCTGATGAGATATAAAATTGGTTATTACGGCATTTAATGTAATGATATAAAAACCAATTTCACGATTTCTCGAATTTCAAAACCAAGGTGGTATGAAGGGTTTGCTTACGTTTTCACAATTTTTTCAAAATCCCTCGTGTCTCAGGAGATGTCAAGTTGCTTTCAAAATTCAAACGAAATTCAAACCTCATGTGGAAGTAATGGGTTTGTATACGTTTTAACAATTCTGTTAAGGTACGAAAATTTGATAGTATTCGTAGCCTGGATCGATCCACTTCGAATGAAACGATTCCGATCGATTAAATTGAATTTATTTCGTTGGCAAAAATAATGATAAAGAATACTTCAAATTTAGTTTGCTGTTCTGCAGTTCACAAACAGAACAATAACAATAATTAGTTGTACATTAGAATTAGAATTAGAATTACTTACCCTTTACTTTAATTTAAAACTCAGGTATTTTATTATATATATTAGAAACAGAAACAGGTGTTCTCGCGGCCGCCAAACAGGAAAAGAGCCAGTGAAGGTGCGGGTCTTTTGACATGACTCGGTGAGTGCGTTCACTGTGTGTTTAAAATAATCAGTATAAATTTACCACCCGCTGTAACAAATTCGTCATATCTCTTAAGTCTGATAAGGCAACAAATTCGTTTTTACTTTTATGGGCTTTTAGTGTACATAATATACCGAAATTCGAATAGTATACACGGGCTTTTTCAATGTTTAATCGGCTAAAAATCTCTATTTTAAATATTTTTATTTTAAGAACAAAACTAACTTCCCAAGAAACCTCATAATTTCGAAATAACTGATGATATACTCCGACTTTGATCGCTCCCGAACTTTGACCCGAAAAATAATAAAGTTTCGCCCAGACCATTGGCAGATTTTTTTAATTCTGATATGCAATTGAACGCTTTGTGGATGTCGAACGATATTTATTATTTTGTTATTCTCTAGATAAAATCTATAGCGTTTTACAATCCTCGGAGGATAAAATGATGTCCAAAACGCAGAATTCGGCTGACACTCGTTTCTCCATACGATAACTCGGCAAATCGTTGTCATAGAAAGTTGGAATTTTGCTTCCATTCGTTAAGTTAATTTGTAAGGCACAGTTCGGGTGAAATGGAAAAAACACTTACCTACGCATAGAACGAATTGCAACTTTTTTGTGAATTCATTAACGAATCACTGAATTAATGTTATAATACTTTTTTAATATTTACAGGTAAACAGGCGAAGATGGTCAAAATTGGGCAATTCCTTCGAGCAGTTTCCATTAAAAGGAGCTTGAAAAATTTGCACATTCATTTGCTTGAATTAGTTTTGAGTAAATAGTAAATAACAACTTCTTATTGAGCGATAGTGATCCAGTAGCTGATTTCTTGAATTTTACTAGTTCTGGGGCATATTATCCGTCTAATGCACTTTTACTACTTCAAATATAATTTTTTTAGAGCACAGGCGATAAACGGCTAGGTTGTATTCAATCCACCGAGCTCAATGTTTTTAGAGTAGCGTACTCAGCCATTTCGATACCGATTTCGAGAATTTTGCGCAATATTACTTTTCAATAATGGACAGCACGAAAATAAAAACTGGTATATTCCCTCGAGTAGCTACCGCATATCGTTGACCTATAAACGCTGACCTATAAAGACAAAATTTGATTCAGTGCCTTGAGTTAGCTTCCAAACAAAGCTTCCTTCAAAATATTTGAATCACATGGTCTAACTCTTTAAAATTATTTAAAGAGTTAGACCATGTGATTCAAAGATTTTAAATTGAATTTTGAATTGAATTGTGAGATAGTGATCCCAATTGCATTCGGTCAAGTCGACCATAGAATTGAAAATGGGGACAATTGCTCTTCTTTTTCATGCTGTCAGATAGTGTAATCGTCCAATTTTTGCCACATTATTTTATTTGCTCTATACTAGGTCTATTTTGACAGAATTTTCTTAGTCAAATATTTGACACCGTGGCATACAGTGTAATACTAGCTTAACAAGCGATAATTATTACTTTAGTGAATGTCCGAAAGATGCTGTGAGATCTCATACTGTAAAGTAGTGAGTGGAACAACCACAGTTGAAATGTCTCTAAAAGCAACCAATATTTTCGATGTTCTTGGAAGTCGATAGTAGGTATAATTGACGAGCTACCCCGTTAAGATCTGAGAATTATTATGTAAAGGCCACGAAGATATGGCAATTATACGATTTTGATAAGAAATCCGCAGAAAGTGACTGTAACTTTAATAAATGATTATGGAAAATGTGTTAGAATTTCAAATTTGAGTAAGAACTATTACGTGCGATGAATTCGAAAAAAGTAACACCAGGACGACCTATTCATCCTGGACCTTTCCACCGGGATGTAAGTATCCGCACATTAATCGATCTGTTCCACCCACGACCGTTTATAGCTGGAAGGTGGGTAGGATTATGATTATAATTATAAGTTCGTTTCTGCAAGCTACACGAGGATGCACTAAAATGATTCATAGAGCCCGAACAATAAAGTCCTGGTTTCGCCCACCAGCCGATACGAAATCAATCGATTTGCTTCCGGCTAGAGTTGTGGTCTCGGACACATTAGCTGAGTCGTTATTCTTATCCTTGAAGGCCAGCGGGCTATTTATGCCGGATAAGATTTATACTACACGAGCATGAAACTGTGTGCTAATTTCCTTCGTGGAAAGATATTTTTCTTTATGGTTTCATTGTTGGTGTTATTACCTGTTTGTTGGAACGGGTCGTAATGAGGCAATGAATATTAATGTCGTTGCTCCAACCCCCAAGAGTTCTCTTTGTTGGACAAAGCCAACGTGCTATTGCATACTGTTTACGTAAATACATTTCATATTTCTTTGCTCGGTCTGTACTTGAAGTTCACGATGGCTTTGGTTTCTTGAATTTTCCCATCCTTTTGATAAGTTAATTAAGTTCTATGCAAAGTACAACGCACACAAAGCTCTTCAGCTCAATAATTCTATTGGCCACTTTAATTGTGTACCGCATCCGCATTACGATGATTGTCCAAGTGTTGTGGCAAAACTTATTTTTAAGGACAGGAAAAATCGATTGTTCTTATCAATTTATTTTGGTGGGTGGCTTAAGCAGAATAACTTTTGCAGCGATGGTGTGCAGTTACCCGTGTAGACGAAAATTCTAAAAATATATTCGAGTAGGTAATTGAAAATTGATACTATAAGTACTTTGCCTTCGGGTTCGATACATCCGTCCAATGGAAATGTTCGCGGAGTGATAAATATCCTTTTTATACGCGATAAACATTACATTGAATTCATCAGGGATACAAACTTTATCCATTACTACGAGTCGAGTAGAAGTAATAATGATTGATTCATATTTCGGTGGATATTTTTTTAAATATTTAAAACAGCTGGTGAAATAATATTGACTGAATTCAATTATTCAGATTTATCTGAATTGCTTGTAGAAATTATTATGTAAATAAATTCTGAATTTCCAACATGTTGTATTTTTTGAAAATGCTTCGCTGATTAAAGTATCGCTTCATATTTTATTATTTAATAATAGTGTTTATTTTCAGTGCATCCAATGCCTGGGCCAAATATACTTTAAATAGTGATGAGTTAACTTAAAATTAAAGCAACTGACCTTTTTTAAGGTTACGGAACTGGAATTAAGAAGTTGCGTACATTACACTCAGTTTTAGGGGCGAGAGCATCCAGGAATAGGGCAGGGTATAAAAGTAATAGGGCAACAACAGAGGCAATTCGGCGGGGATATGAGTACCTAATTCATTACTTGCAGAAACCTTACTCGGAACGTTTTGGTAATAGGTTTTAAGGAACACCTGAAAAAAGGAATTAAGTAAAAAAAAAAATCCTACGTTGCGAACTAGAAAACTTGTCCGAAAAAATAGTGTCAAATTTTGGAAGCAATCGGTCGAACGGTTTTCCGAATATTTTGGGAACCGTCTTTGAAAAGTATGTTTCAAGATAATCGCGTTTGAATGATGCTCTATACAGGGTATCCGGTACTCCTTGGACAACCTTTTAAGGGGTTATTCCTTGACATATTTTGAGACAAAAATTGTTCTACAGGGTGGGTCAATTTTCAATATCCGTGGAGATACAGAGTGGTCAAGAAAAGTGTTTCGGACCTGTACCCTCACCCACTTAAAACGTTATATCTTGAAAACTAATAATCAGAATTCAAAGTGTTATAACTTCATTTGATGTAGCAGCTTAAATTGTAACTGCACCCGATCTTGAGATATTTACCAGGTATGCAAGTATGAAACCGGATTTTTTTTATGAAAAATATTTCATTCGAAGTATTGCCCATTGCTAGCTATACATTTTGCCTATCTCTCTGACAAGTTATGTATGCCACAACAAAAAAAAATTTGTTCTTTTGAGGCAAAGCAGTCATCGAGCCATTTTTGGACATTTTCGTACGACGTGAAGCGCTAATCACTAAGTGCGTGTCCCATCGATGCAACAAGTGATAATCAGAAGGAGCCAAGTCTGGTGAGTAAGCCGCATGCGGAAGTATTTCCCACTGACAAGCCTTAATCGTTTCCTTTACCGGTCGTGCCGTGTGTGATGGTGCATTATCATGCAGCAAAATCACTTTGTGTTGCCTCTTTCCATATTCTGGCCGTTTTTCAAGCAAAGCTTGCTGCAGATCGATCATTTGTTGTCGGTAGCGTTCTGTATTAACGGTTTCGCCAGGTTTCAGCAGCTCGTAATAGATCACGCCCTTCTGATCCCACCAAACACAGAGCATTGTCTTCCGTCCATAGCGATTTGGTTTTGCAGTCGATGTCATTGGTTCGCCTGGAGATACCCACGATTTTTTCCGCTTCGGATTCTCAAAATAAATCCACTTTTCATCGCCAGTCACAATTTGATGGAGAAATGACTTTCTTTGGTATCTGGCGAGCAAAATTTCGCAAGTGGTTTTTCGCTTTTCCTGCTGTCTTGCATTGAGTGCATGAACCCATTTCCCCATCTTCTGGACCTTTCCCATGGCTCTCAAACGTATGGACACGGCTTGGTGGGTCACATTTAACTCATCTGCGAGTTGTTGTTGCGTTTGGGTGTCATCCGCATCCAACAATGCCTGCAATTCGCTGTCTTCAAACTTTTTCGGTGGTTTTCCACGTTCCTTGTTTCCGATGTCGAAATCACCACTTTTAAATTTTTTGAACCACTCAAAGCACTGTGATTTCCCAAGTGCATGATCCCCGTAAGCTTCAACAAGCATTCGATGCGATTCTGCAGCCGTTTTCTTTAAATGGTAACAGAAAATCAATGCTGTTCGCATATCGTCGTTCCCAGGCACAAAAGTTGGCATGTTCAATGCTCGTCAAAACTACACTGTTGTATGAAACCGGTATTGCTGGGTATTTTATATCTTTATCAGATATCCAAACAACAAAATGGCGTCCATGGTTCGGTTTGACAGTTACTACTTTGACAGCTAGAGCCATCTATGAGTGAATTCCGGTTTCATACTTGCATACCTGGTACTTCAAAACACAAATTTTTGCTACTTCAACCCTAAAATTCAGTGATCAATGTAGTTTTTCTCAGAAAACCCCATTATAAAAATGTCAGTTTAATTTTATTTTTTTTGTTTGTCATATTATTGCTCGGACACTGTATAGAGAATTGACGAAGAGCCCATTCCGCTTAATTGCCCATAACTTTCACACACACACACACAATATTCTTAAGACTACAAACTTTAAGATGAGCGAAAAAAAATTTTCTACTCGGATTTTCCCCTTTAAAGTATAATTTGAGGAGTTCTTACACCCGACATTCTCCTTGATTATCTAGGTTCAAATAAAATAGATAAGAAAATTGATTATGATTTTCACTTTATTAGTGTAAAATAACATAGTAATTTTAACTTTATAGTAATATTCTGGTGTAATTTGAGTGATCTTAAAAAGTAAGATAGTCTATAACTCTCTTCAGAAATGGAATTCGTGGTGATAGTAGTTCGCAAATAAAATAAAGTAATGAAAGCCCGATCATAACACTGTAAAACTCAAAGCATCCACCTAAATCAGCCAGTGACATATTTGCATGTTTGGATCGTTTTGAATGTTCGACTATCGACCGATTTGCATATTTCTTAAATATTCGCGCCTGTAATCCACTTGCCCTAATATTCAAAATGATCTTATCGAATGGTTTCTTAAGATATGAATTTTTTCGAAAATATATCGCAGCCGGTAGAGATGTAACACGCTTTGGAAACAACTTAGGGCAATATTTTCTGGTGTTAACACTTATGTAGTAGTCCCATTGAATTTTTGTGTGCATAACCACACCTTTAAAATTTGGATCGGCAAGTTTTTCAAATAATTGGTCGATATCTTTTAGGCGCTTGTGCCTAAAAATGAGAATTATATAATTACTAATTACTACGACTTAATTCAATTACCTATTTTCCTGAAACCCCAAGTTCACTGCAAGTTCTTTATGTAAATTATATACATAAATTTCGTATCCTTGATCTATGTATTCCGTGATCGTTTTTGGACTGGGTTGATACTGATTTCCTTGGAGAAATCCAACCAGCGATCCTTGATACGAAGCCCTCAAAATTAACGTAGTAAGGAGATATGTCGTAAAATATAAACGTTGAAGAGAATTTCGTGGTGTGTTCGGACTCACTATTCCCAAAAGAATGATAATCATATTTATAATGGAATATGATTTTCTCATGTCAGAAAATCGACCGGAATAATTCGGTAGAAGCATAAAAAAAATACTTTTTAATAGGGTTGAAAAGAACAGTGTGCAAATAGTCAGCGCCCAAATAAAGCTGCTAAATGGTAGAAAAAGCGCCCCCAATGAAGCGTAGCGTTGCTGTGCTGGAACCGCAATTGTTACGTCTATCATGATGTAGCTCACCGACGGCGATAAGAAGGTATTTCTATCAGCTCGTGATGGTAATCCACCTATAGCAAATTCACCATTCCCATGTATTACCTGCGAAAGAGAACAGATCGAATTAGTAGCGCGATGAGCACCTGAGCTCAAATTAATCAGGACAGAATAGATTTCGATTGTAGTTGGTATTGATTGGATGGCGCCACAACTAGATACTGACTAGCTAGTTTCCACTACCATTTCATAGCCATCACCGATCCATCGAACCTTCGAAGCCTACCCTAACTTCAAGCACTTACATACACAATGTTGAACATTATTTGAATTGAAAATATAACTTTGAACATGGCACCGGTCGACGTTCCATTTGGATATATAACACCACGTTCGTAATAACTATTCCGATATTTCATCAATTGTACCCTAAAATTCAAACGTTCCATCAACAATTTTAACAGGTACACTTCGATTCCATCCATTTCCCTCAAATTTGTTAGCTTTTTGTTTATGATAAACGGCGTATACTCCAGCATAACTACATTGAATTTACATCGATGAAAATCCATAAGATCGTTTACATTTTCGGGTATTTCCTTTTGAAATTTTCCGTTTACGAAAGAATTAAAAAGTTCCGGATAAATGAAGTGGCATCCACGTTTCGAAAACGGTTGATAATTGTACATATCCACTGTATTCGTATCGTTATTTCGATTATAAAGTATGATGGCATTCAAAATATACAGCTCGTAAAGTTTTTTGAAAATCTTGTAGAAAAGGTCTTTCTCCTTTTCAAACTGACTTGAAATTACGATTATATACTGTCCGTTAGTATCAAAAGATTTTCTTGGATTTTTAATCATTTTGCAGATGTCCCCGAAGGATTCGAAAGTATCAATAATGAAAATATTGAATGCCCTCGTATCGACTGTGCGAAGTTCTGCATACGTCGCTATACGATACACCATTAGCAGCCCATTGTTGTGCAGAATGCCATGCAGTATTCTCTGCTGTACGCGATATTGGTGACCCCGAAATGCCGTCAATGTGGCGTCTAGAGTATGTGGCAAATTCCAATATTTCGCCTTCATGATGTGAACGGTTGCTTCAGCGATTGCTTCTCCATTAGATTCTTTCTCACTTTTTTCAATATGTATCGCAACGGAACTATAGCGTCTACTAAATTCAAAAATTGATAACACCAGTAAAATAAATGTCCACTCCTTCATCTTGTAAAATTGACAATAAAAAGGCGTACACTTCAAAATGTGTAGCTACTCTAAACGCGTGAATATTCATTTTCGATTATCACGGGAATTAATCTCTTTTTAAGTACGCAGCTAGTTTCTAATGGCTGCAATTATAACTGAAAGTGAAAAGTGTCCCTATTAACTGTTCGCTTTCAATTGTCATCGTTTAGAAACTAATGCACACTACGCACTCAAAATAAATTATATAAGAAACGCGGTGTGATATTTTGAAATAATAGCATTTCTTTTGGCTCAAGTTAAATTATACATGCAAATGTGGCGATACTCCATCTTCTATCCTTTTCCGAATTTATCATTATGTTGCGAAAATCACCAAGATATATTCGTACATTGGCTAAAATTTTATACAACCCAAATTGTAGAGAAATAAAATTACATGAAAAAACTTCAAGATTTGTTTCCAAATACTTAAATTATATTAACTGCAATATCGTTTTATAACATGTCTTCAGCTGATTTACATTGCAAGACTGCAAACTAGGCTTGTGTAGTTCGCGAACGAACTAGTTGGGATTAGCGTTCCCATAACTGAAATGAAGGAACTAGTTCGCAGTCAGTCCCGCTCCTAGTTCGTTTGTATTCATTCATTGCCGTTTGTAAGTCAGTGGTGCAATATACTTGTAGACTGACCTTGTTTTCTTTTTTTTTTAGCTTATCACATTCTATCAGACGACCTTTTTTTACTTGTAGACTGACAACCTTCTTTTTTTTTTGTTAGCTCATCACATTGTACCAAACGACCTTTTTTTTTGTTTGGTCACCACATTCTACTAGAATGACGACTACGAGGCGTTCCCAAACTTCACTGCCTTTCTCATCACTGAACTTCCGCGAACTAGTGAACTAAAAGAACGAACTAGTTCGCGACGGATCGGGAACCGGAAATGATCGATGTGCAAGCCTTCTGCAAACTGAATTTGACGAAATCCTTAAATTTAGACAACTCTATCAAAATCTACTAGATTCTACATATATTTGATGGATCTTAAAATTTCTTTAAGTGATTATATTTTTTGGAAATTTAGCTTTCGAGATCATTGAAATTTGTAGTTCCCGAAATCTGACAATGATATAAATCAGCTATTAGTAAACTTCTGTGTAATGTAGAGCAGAATTTTTCAATGTAAAATAGAAGAAACTGCTGTCATTCTTTAAATCGTACTTCAAAAACTATATAAATTGCAACTGATCGAATAAAAAAATCACAAATATTTAAATAATTAAAAAATTTAAAATTTACAACGGCAATTTTTATTCTTCATACAATTTAGCATTTATTATTAATGAAATTATTTGTGTATAGGTACTTGATAACACATAAACTATACTACTTTTTTTTAACCATTCTCAATTAACTTTATAACTTAATGCGATCATTAAAAATATAAGTTCAAAATTTAGACTCTTTTGAGAAATAAAAATATGGAGGATTTTAGTTCAAGAAGTAATTTTGTAGATTTCTTAGGAGAGGTAAAACAAATTTTTATTTTTAATTAAGAATTTCAGTTCTGTTCTGTTCTGTAAAGTATGCATTTTATTTCTAAATTAAGTTGGTATACATAATGGTCTACAAAGCATTGATTGTTGAAGATTGAGAAATTTAGGAAGTTCTGTATAATTCTGTTTTATTAAAGTTTATATAGCATAGGATTTGCCGTAACTCTCTCATATTTGGAGCAAGAGGAAAGAGCATATTCTACTTTATTTCTGCTGTTATCTCATTTTATAAATTACGTTTCATTACATCGCAAGATATCATAAATAACTTTAAAGCCTGTATTGCACTGTATGCGACTATGTCTAATATAGGGTGTTTTTTTAGGTGCATGAGAACTTAAAATTATAATACAAGACAGAAATATTGTTGGAATGAAATTTTTTTATTATATTCTGGTAGATAATTTCATGGCATTTATTTTTTAAATATGATTTCCGTCTTATGTCCGCCGCGGCTACGTGTTACATGGTCCATTCGATCAGTCCAATTTTTGACTACTTTTTCCATTGCGGATTTCAACTGTCAAATTTTCGAGAAAGTGAATAATTCGCGTTTTGAATAATTTAAAATTGGCTAAATCGCAGTTTACTGTCCCGCCGGCGGGTTCCAGAATAAGGGTGGTTGAGGTACGCTGAGAATTTTTTTTTATAAATATATATCGATTAGGAGCGCTGCTGTCATGGTCTGCCGTCCCCAAGATTACATGCATTTGGTAGATAAGAAACAAAAATTTTAAAAAGATTCTGAAAATGTAATTTTTGATGCAGTTCGCATCGTAGTATTTTTTGAAAAAATTTTTTTTCCACAAAATGGCGTCCGATTGAACTTTACGTTCATTTGTTAACCTTAATTACCGACCTTTCTGGCTTGATAAAAAAAAGTAATTAAGTGAAAAAAAAAATCCTACGTTGCGAACTAGAAAACCTGTCCGAAAATATTGTGTCAAATTTTGGAAGCAATCGGTCGAGCGGTTTTCCGAATATTTTGGGGACCGTCTTTGAAAAGTACAGGGTGAGCTAAATACAAGTTTCTTTTTAAAAATGCAATAAAATGAACAAAATTAAATTTTTAGCGCATTCTGTCACTCCAATTTTTCAAGACCTTGTTGATGGTTTCGGGCTGTAGCTCACGGATTGCTTGGATGATAGTGGCCATAAGTGCTTGAATCGTTTCTGGATTGTTGGCATAGCATCGGTCCTTCACGGTTTCCCACAAAAAAAAATCCAAAGGGGTCAAATCGCAGCTCCGAGGCGGCCAATTGACATCGCCAAGACGGCTGATAACACGATTTGGGAATTTGGTGCGTAAAAGATCGATTGTGGCATGGCGCGCCATCCTGCATGAACCAGAGGTCGTCCAAATCCATGTCTTCAATTTCAGTAAAAAAAAAAGTCGGATAACATGGCTCTGTAACGTTCACCGTTGACCGAAACGTTGTTCCCAGCCTCATTTTCGAAGAAAAATAGTCCAATGATGCCACCACTCCACAATCCGCACCAAACTGTCACTCTCTGTGGATGCATTGGCTTCTCGACAATAACGTGCGGGTTTTCCGAGTCGACATTTGTTAACGTAGCCGCCTAGATGAAAATGCGCCTCGTCAGAAAAGATGATTTTTCGCCCAAAATCGTTGTCCAATTCAAGCTGCTCTAAGGCCCAAATTGCGAAGCGATAACGAAGCGGATGGTCGTGCGCCTTCAATTGCTGAGTCAATTGGACCGTGTAAGCGAATAATCCGAGATCTTTGTGCAGAATTCTCCTCAGGCTAGTGCGTGAAATGTTGAGCTGTTGAGATCGACGGCAAGTTGATGTTCGTGGAGTGAGTCTCACACTCTCGGCTACAGCAGCCACATTCTCGTCTGTGCGCACCGTACGATGACGGGGGCCATGAGTGTTGTCCACTAGCATGCCAGTCTCACGAACTTTTTGCACAAACTTGCGTAAAGCAGGCGCGAGGGATGCTTCATTTCGGCCAAAACTTCTTTTCAAAAAACGTACTGTTTGGGCTACACAGCACTCACTTTGGAAATAAGTTTTCAATATTTCCCAACGTTGTTCAAGCGTAAAGCGACTCATTTCGTTCCGCGGAGGTATGATACTGACTTTCTGTCAAGATTTCGAGCGGGAAACAGCTTTCAGTGTCAAAACAACCTATGATTTAAAAAGAAACCACTAGATGGCCCAGCCTGTATATATCGATTGGGAGCGCTGCTGTCACGGTCTGCCGTCCCCAAGATTACATGCATTCGGTTGATCAGAAACAGAAATTTTAAAAAGATTCTGAAAATGTAATGTTTAATGCAGTTCGCATCGTAGAATTTTTTGAAAAAATTTTTTTTACACAAAATGGCGTCCGATTGAACTTTACGTTCATCTGTTAACCTTAATTACCGACCTTTCTGGCTTGATAAAAAAAAGTAATTAAGTGAAAAAAAAATCCTACGTTGCGAACTAGAAAACCTGTCCGAAAATATTGTGTCAAATTTTGGAAGCAATCGGTCGAGCGGTTTTCCGAATATTTTGGGGACCGTCTTTGAAAAGTTTGTTTCGAGATAGTCCCGTTTGAATGACGCTTTATATAGGGAATTCACGAAAGGCACGGTTAATTGACCATAACTTTCACGATTAGTGGAATTTCAATATGAAATTTAAACACGAGACTACAAACTTAAAGACGAGCGAAAAAAAAATTTAAAAAAAAAAAATTTTCCATTCGGATGCTCCCCTTTAAAGTATAATTTGACGAGTTCTTAGACCCGACATTCTCCTTGATTATCTAGGTTCAAATAAAATAGATAAGAAAATTGATCATGATTTTCACTTTATTAGTGTAAAGTAAACATAGTAATTTTAACTTTATAGTAACATTCTGGTGTAATTTGAGTGATATTAAAAAGTAAGAATGTCTATGACTCTCTTGAGAAATGGAATTCGTGGTGATAGTAGTTCGCAAATAAAATAAAGTAATGAAAGCCCGATCATAACACTGTAAAACTCAAAGCATCCACTTAAATCAGCCAGTGACACATTTGCATGTTTGGACCGTTTTGAATGTTCGACTATCGACCGATTTGAATATTTCTTAAATATTCGAGCCTGTAATCCACTTGCCCTAATATTCGAAATGATCTTATCGAATGGTTTCTTAAGATATGAATTTTTTCGAAAATATATCGCAGCCGGTAGAGATGTAACACGCTTTGGAAACAACTTAGGGCAATATTTTCTGGTGTTAACACTTATGTAGTAGTCCCATTGAATTTTTGAGTGCATAACCACACCTTTAAAATTTGGATCGGCAAGTTTTTCAAATAATTTGTTGATATCATTTAGGGGCTTGTGCCTAAAAATGAGAATTATATAATTACTCCATGCATACGACTTAATTCAATTACCTATTTTCCTGAAATCCCAAATTCACTGCAAGTTCTTCGTATAAATTATATATATAAATTTCGTATCCTCGATCTACGTATTCTGTGATCGTTTTTGGACTGGGTTGATACTGATTTCCTTGGAGAAATCCAACCAGCGATCCTTGATACGAAGCCCTCATAATTAACGTAGTAAGGAGATATATCGTAAAATATAAACGTAGAAGAGAATTTCGTGGTGTGTTTGGACTCACTCCTCCCAAAAAAATTATAATCATATTTATAATGGAATATGATTGTCTCATGTCAGCAAATCGACCAGAATAATTCGGTAGAAGCATAAAAAAAATATTTTTTAATAGGGTTGAAAAGAACAGTGTGCAAATAGTCAGCGCCCAAGTAAAGCTGCTAAATGGTAGAAAAAGCACCCCCAATGAAGCGTAGCGTTTCTGTGCTGGAACCGCAATTGTTATGTCTATCGAGATGTAGCTCACCGACGGCGATAAGAAGGTATTTCTATCAGCTCGTGATGGTAATCCACCTATAGCAAATTCACCATTCCCATGCATTACCTGCGAAAGAGAATAGAACGAAATTAGTAGCGCGATGAGCACCTGAGCTGAAATTAATCAGGACAGAATAGATTTCGATTGCAGTTAGTATTGATTGGATGGCGCTACAACTAGATACTGACTAGCTAGTTTCCACTACCATTTCATAGCCATCACCGATCATTCGAACCTTCGAAGCCTACCCTAACTTCAAGCATTTACATACACAATGTTGAACATTATTTGAATTGAAAATATGACTTTGATCCAAATACCTTTTCCATGGCTCCGGTCGACGTTCCATTTGGATATATAACACCACGTTCGTAATAACTATTCCGATATTTCATCAATTCTACCCTAAAATTCAAACGTTCCATCAACAATTTTAACAGGTGCACGTCGATTCCATCCATTTCCTTCAAATTTGTTAGCTTTTTGTTTACGATGAACGGCTTATATGCCACCATAACTACATTGAATTTACATCGATGAAAATCCATAAGATCGTTTACATTTTCGGGTATTTCCTTTTGAAATTTTCCGTTTACGAAAGAATTAAAAAGTTCCGGATAAATGAAGTGGCATCCACGTTTCGAAAACGGTTGATAATTGTACATATCCACTGTATTCGTATCGTTATTTCGATTATAAAGTATGATGACATTCAAAATGTTGAGTTCGTGCAGTTTTTCGAATATCTTGTAGAAAAGATCTTTCTCTTTTTCAAACTGACTTGAAATTACGATTATGTACTGTCCGTTAGTATCAAAAGATTTTTTTGGATTTTTAATCATTTCGCAGATGTCCCCGAAGGATTCGAAAGTATCAATAATGAAAATATTGAATGCCCTCGTATCGACTGTGCGAAGTTCTGCATACGTCGCTATACGATACACCATTAGCAGCCCATTGTTGTGCAGAATGCCATGCAGTATTCTCTGCTGTACGCGATATTGGTGACCCCGAAATGCCGTCAATGTGGCGTCTAGAGTATGTGGCAAATTCCAATATTTCGCCTTCATGATGTGAACGGTTGCTTCAGCGATTGCTTCTCCATGAGATTCTTTCTCACTTTTTTCAATATGTATCGCAACGGAACTATAGCGTCTACTAAATTCAAAAATTGATAACACCAGTAAAATAATAAATGTCCACTCCTTCATCTTGTAAAATTGACAATAAAAAGGCGTACACTTCAAAATGTGTAGCTACTCTAAACGCGTGAATATTCATTTTCGATTATCACGGGAATTAATCTCTTTTTAAGTACGCAGCTAGTTTCTAATGGCTGCAATTACAACTGAAAGTGAAAAGTGTCCCTATTAACTGTTCGTTTTCAATTGTCATCGTTTAGAAACTAATGCACACTACGCACTCAAAATAAATTATATAAGAAACGCGGTGTGATATTTTGAAATAATAGCATTTCTCTTGACTGAAGTTAAATTATACATGCAAATGTGGCGATACTCCATCTTCTATCCTTTTCCGAATTTATCATTATGATGCGAAAATCACCAAGATATATTCGTACATTGGCTAAAATTTTATACAACCCAAATTGTAGAGAAATAAAATTACATAAAAAAACTTCAAGATTTGTTTCCAAATACTTAAATTATATTAACTGCAATATCGTTTTATAACATGTCTTCAGCTGATTTACATTGCAAGACTGCAAACTAGGCTTGTGTAGTTCGCGAACGAACTAGTTGGGATTAGCGTTCCCATAACTGAAATGAAGGAACTAGTTCGCAGTCAGTCCCGCTCCTAGTTCGTTTGTATTCATTCATTGCCGTTTGTAAGTCAGTGGTGCAATATACTTGTAGACTGACCTTGTTTTCTTTTTTTTTTAGCTTATCACCTTCTATCAGACGACCTTTTTTTACTTGTAGACTGACAACCTTCTTTTTTTTTGTTAGCTCATCACATTGTACCAAACGACCTTTTTTTTGTTTGGTCACCACATTCTACTAGAATGACGACTACGAGGCGTTCCCAAACTTCACTGCCTTTCTCATCACTGAACTTCCGCGAACTAGTGAATTAAAAGAACGAACTAGTTCGCGACGGATCGGGAACCGGAAATGATCGCTCACTATGGTGAACTAAAATGCGCAAGCTTACTGCAAACTGAATTTGACGAAATCTTTAAATTTAAACAACTCTATCAAAATCTACTGGATTCTACATACATTTGATGGATCTTAAAATCTCTTTAAGTGACTATATTTTGTGAAAATTCAGCTTTCGAGATCACTGAAATTTGTAGTTCCCGAAATCTGACAATGATATAAATCAGCTATTAGTAGACTTCTGTGTAATGTAGAGCAGAATTTTTCTTAATGTAAAATAGATGAAACTGCTGCCATTCTTCAAATCGTACTTTAAAAACTATATAAGTTGAATCCGAATTGTGTTTTGCAACTGATCGAATGAAAAAATCACAAATATTTAAAAAATTAAAAAATTTAAAATTTACATCGGCAATCTTTATTCTTCATACAATTTAGCATTCATTATTAATGAAATTATTTGTGTATAGGTATACTTGATAACACATAAACTATACTACTTTTTTTTTAACTATTCTCAATTAACTTTATAACTTAATGCGATCATTAAAAATATAAGTTCAAAATTTAAATTCTTTTGAGAAATAAAAATATGGAGGATCCTAGTTCAAGAAGTAATTTTGTCAATTTTTAGGAGAGTTAAAACAAATTTTTATTTTTAATTAAGAATTTCAGTTCTGTTCTGTTCTGTTCTGTAAAGTATGCATTTTATTTTTAAATTAGGTTGGTATACATAATCGTCTACAAAGCATTGAGAAATTTATATAATTATAATAATTTTGAGAAATTATGGTATACATTATCATCTACAAAAGATTGAGAAATTTAGGAAGTTCTGTATACCGCATAGGATATTTTTTATAGGACATTGCCGTAACTCTCTCATATTTGGAGCAAGAGGAAAGAGCATATTCTACTTTATTTCTGCTTTATCTCATTTTATAAATTACGTTTCATTACATCGCAAGATACCATAAATAACATAAAATTGCACTGTATGCGACTATGTCTAATATTTAACTGTTCTCGCGAAAAATTTGACTGAACCATTCGTTAAATTTTTTTGTCAAATATTTGATCGCATGGCATACAATCTAATACATACACGTTTACTGTTCTTGCGCTGGGGTCTTCAATTATGAAAATTAAAAAAAATGTATGTTCACACGTATAATTTTACTTAAAAAATGTAATATGTATTTTAATGTGAGCATATCGTTGTTGGGGTAAAAAAAAGTTTTTTTTATATACATATTTTAAGGTGATCTCATACGAGCAATTTTACAAGCAATTGATTGCCCGAGGACTGTTGTCAAAACTAGTGGAGCGATTAATTGAGCAATACAGGGCAATATCATGCAAGTTGCGGTAATATTTCGGCAATGTAGCAATGTTTTCACAGATTGCTTGCATTGCTCGCCCTATAGTTGCTGTAGTTGATATTGCCATGTATTGCTCCATTAATCGCTCCACTAGTTTTGGCAATAGTCGTCGGGCAATCAATTGCTTGAAAAATTGCTCTTATAAGAGCACCTTAATTCTAAGTCCACATAAGTTCGTTTCTGAAAGCTTTTACTTTATTTTTTGCTGTATTTGTTGTTTTGGTAAATGTTTCCTTGCGATGGGAACAATTTCAAGTGTATAAGAAAGACGGGCAAAATAAACAATAACTACATTTTTAATTTTATTAGTGCAAGTCATATAAGATATACATTATTTTATTTCATCTTTACTAAATATAATTAGATTAAAATGTGAGATAGTCTATGACCGACTTTATAAATGGAATTCGATTAGATAGTAGTTCGCAAACAAAACAAAATAATGAAATCAAGATCAAGAAATTATAAAGTTGAAAACATCCAACTAATTCAAAAAACGTAATTTTGGAATATTTGGATCGTTTTAAATGTTCGACTTCGGACCGATTGGCATATTTCTTTACAATCCGCGATTGTAATCCATTTACCATTATATTCAAAATGATCTTATCGAATGGTTTCTTAAGATATGAATTTTTTCGAAAATATATCGCAATTGGCAGATTTGTGATACGCTCTGGAAATAGCTTTGGATAATATCTACTGTTGTTAACACTTATGTAAAAGTCCCTGTGAATTCTCGAATGCATTACAACTCCCTTAAAACTCGGATTAGCTAACTTCTCATAGAATTGATGAATATCGTTTTGGATTAGGATATGCCTACAATATAAAATTAATATTAGTGCGTGTATAACTCTATTGTGATTATCCAAAAATTAATTTATTACTTATTTTCAGGAAATCCGATGCTCAATGCAATATTTTGAAATAAATTGTAGAAAGAAATTTCGTAGCCCCGGTCTACATATTCCGTGATAGATTTTGGATTAGGTTGATATTGGTCTCCTTGGAGAAATTCAAATAGCGATCCTTGATATGAAGCCCTCAAAATTAACGTAGAAAGTAGATAGGTCGTAAAATATATGCGTAGAAGAGAATTTCGAGGTATGTATGAGCTCACTCCTCCCAGAGAAATGTTTATCATATTCATAATGGAATTTGACTGCCTTATTTCAACAAATCGACCGGAATAATTCGGTAAAAGTTTAAAGAGCATAACCTTCAATAGTGATGAGAATAACACTGTGCCAATAATCAGAGTCCAAGTTAAGCTGCTAAATGGTAGAACGAGCACCCCTAAGGAGAAGCGTTGCTGTGCTGGAACCGCAATTATTATGTCTATCGAGATGTAGCTCACCGACGGCGATAAGAACTTATTTCTATCAGCTCGTGAAGGTAATCCACCTATAGCGAATTCAGCGTTCCCATACATTAACTGCGAAAAAAAATCAATATGTCATAAATATAAGTTTTTTCATATCCTATCCTATCAAATATTAGGCCCAAACATTTGAAAAAATATTATGTCAAATTTTTCAGCCAAAATTGCCTATTGTAGGCCAAACAACACAATTTGATAAATACTCAAATATTTGACAAAGTTTCATTCCGATTAATATTCAAATTTCAAACGGCAATTGGAATTAAAAGTGCTTTAATATTTATTGGGGATTTTCCATTGAATTATATTTTCTTTGAATTATAATATAATATAAAACTCGAAATACCTCATTCATCGCACCAGTCGACGTTCCATTTGGATATATAACACCACGTTGATAATAATTATCGCGATTTTTCATCAAATTCACTCTAAAATTCAGTTTTCTCATTAGCAATTTCAAAATGTGCACATCTATTCCATCCATATCTTTTAAATTGGTAAGTTGTGGATTTAAGATAAACGGCTCATTCTTCAGCATAATTACATTGAATTTACATCGATGAAAGTTAGTAAGTTCGTTTGTAAATTTCGATAGATCCCGTTGAAATTTTCCGTTTACGAAAGAATTAAAAAGTATGGGATAAATGAAGTGGCATTCACGATTTGAAAACGGCTTATAATGATACACATCCACAATATTTTTATTGCTATTACGATTATAAAGTATGATGGCATTCAAAATATACAGATCGTAAAGTTTTTTGAAAATCTTGTAGAAAAGGTCTTTCTCATTTTCAAACTGACTTGAAATTACGATTATATAATGTCCATTAGGGTCAAAGGATTTTGTCGGCTTTTTAATAATATTGCAGATGTCCACAAAAGATTCGTAACTATGTACAATGAGAATATAAAAGCCCCTTGAAGGGACTGTGCGAAATTGTGCATACGTTGCGATACGATACATCGTTAATAGCCCAATGTTGTGCAAAATACCATGCAGTATCCTCTGTTGTACGCGATATTGGTGACCCTGAAACGCAGACAAGATGGTATCCAAGGCTTGTGGCAGTGTCCAATATTTTTCTTTCATGATCTGAACGATTGCTTCAGCCATTGATTTTTCCAAAGACTCGGTTTCACTCTTGTCAATTTGCACCTGAAGGGAACTATAACAACTATAGAATTCAAAAATTGATAACACCAGTAAAATTAAACACCACTTCTTCATATTGCAATATTAAATAAGCTGATTGTCCACTTCAAAATCTGTAGTTTAATTAATCTTAAAACAGACGAATTTAAGTCTATTTTTCAGAGACAAGTGCTCATTTTGAATTATCATTGTCACCATTAGAAACTAATCCAGAAATTAATTATGAAAAAGGTTGTCGGAGTGTTTTTTAAGTAGCACTAATAGTAATTGAGACAAGCAATCAACCAACTAAGACTGAAAAAAAAAATAACCGGACAATAGCTCTTGGACCGTCGTATTTGTTAGTAATATATTTTCTAATAATATTATTGTGTATGTAAAATAAATGAAACTCTTCAATTAGCTCTTTAAGGTGGAACGGGAGGAGTGTGTTTGTGACGTGAATGTTTTTTTGAAATATGATTTAAACAAAAAAACAATTAATCGTTCTATACAGCTATGGACCAAGATTCAACTTTCTAGCATAAGCCATTACCCCCCTATAAATGAATCAATGTGTCTTCAGTAAAAATTTGAAGATCACTTCACTCTCTCCAATCCTGTCTCTGTCCAAAAAACGGATGCATCAAGTTGATAGATAGATAGATAGATTGGAAATAGGGGTTGGTATGGTTAACCTCTGTTACTGCAGCTACAGTTGGGCTTATTGTGACTACCCCCCGGATTGACTATGATTCCTCTTCAATCCCTGCGCTTTCAATGAAGCTTAGTATTTTGCGAAGAGGAATGGTCAGGAATTCCGATGGGTCCATAAAACCTTGACCGAAGTGACGAAGTCTTTTGTGAGCTAAACCCTCAGATTCACAGAGGATATGCTCTGGTGTTTCGTCTTCGTCATTGCATATTCTGCAAATTTTAGACCAATCCTATTGAGATGTGACAATGTCCAGTCAGAGCTCCCACTAGGGTTCGGGTCTGATATCTGCTTAATTTTAGATAATCAGATGTTCTTTTTTCCGAATGCTTTGGCATAAAAAGCTTTGAGTGCCTGCTGCCCGGTGCCAAGTCCCAGTGAATGGAACTTTGCGATTTTTGCCACATTCGGATGTTCATTCTGGCTGTGCTTAATGGTATCCCACAGAATGGATATGGTCCCATGAAGTCAGCTTCTGAACCTTTCCTAGCCATTAAGTCGGCCATTTCATTACCTTCATAGCCGCTGTGTCCCGGAATCCAAATGAGGTTAACTCTGTTCTTATTTCCGAGCTCAAAAAGACATTGAAGGCAATTCCAAACAAGTTTGGAGTAGATTTGAACGGACTGAAGTGCCATTATTGCCTTGCTGTCCGAGAAAATATATATATGTTGGTTTTTGTAGCCCCGTCTGATATTTTCTCTAATACATAGTTCAAAAGCATGAGTCACTGCCTGAAAAACAGTGGATGTTATGTGCATGCTACAGTAGAATTTGACATTTGGGCGCACTCCATAAACTCCTGCTCCTACACCTTGATCTGTTTTGGATCCGTCTGTGTACCAGATTATGGATCCTGGTTTTGGAATGGGTTTGTTTGTGGCCCAATCCTCCCTTTCAGGTAGGACAACTTTGAATGATCTTGTGAAATTAAATTTCAGTACCATTGAATCATAAAGAGGTATCGCTAGTATGGGGTCCTTGTTGAGTTCCGCGGAAAGAGTTGGGCAAGCTGTTTTGCGCTCTGACTCATCCTCCGAGCTCAAAAGTTTGTATGTGGTGAACCTAGCTTCTTTCTAAGATACATCAAGTCAAGCCGAACGTGGTTTCTACTTCTAGTTTTTGTCCCTTACTATTTTTGTATCTATCATTTTTCACAATGCCCAAACAAAATCTTATCCTAGGATTTTTCTATATTTACCGAAAAAAAATCAAAGTCACAGAGTGTGTGATTCATAATATCGATTTACTTTTAGCCGATATGTTGTGTGCGAGTTTCAAGGATAGTCGGTGAAAGTTTTCTACTATATTCCCTTTTCTTATCCACGAATTAAGAAGGACGAAAACTCTATTTTGAGTAAGTCGTAATGACTGCCAATTTATTTGAGAACGTTACATATACCATGTCGGCGGTGAATATTTTCTATATTGTAAACCTGCAGAATAATAAATCTATAGGTCGCTAGGATCATATAATAAGAGTGGGAGTTATTTGCAAAATGTGTGGATAATAGAAAGCCCCGACCTTGCTATGCTGGTAATAGCATGCAATTTTGTTCAGTCATGCAAGCCTGAAAAGATTTTAGAGAAAATAAATTTAGTACGATTTTTCATTACACATTAAACGCAGTAATTTTTTGTTTCAGTATGAACCTTCATCGAGTATGCCTGTCGAAATTGTAACAATTTTCCAAACTCCATCGAACTTCTGCTCGACATTATGAAATTGGTTTCATGGTAGGATTAACTATCGCTCAGGGCGTGGAAAACATCCTTCACCGCCAACAATAGCAGTACCGTCATACGTCCGTGCCATCTATCTTACTTTACGTTTGCATAGACTACACATCATTGTGCTATACTTAGGGTGGCATTCTTATCCGTATCCTATTTCCCATTCGTGGGCATGTCTTCCTTCAATTTGTCCTTGTTGTTCTACCATTTCTCTTCGGTTGGAAAGAACATTCTGGTCTGAAATTACAAAAAATCCAAAAACTAATAATTCCTGATCGAAAATTTATGCCAAAATATAAAATTCATTAACTAAAAAGTCAAAAATTTTAAATTTCATAGTAAAAAATTACACATGGTTAAATTTCCAAATGTTTAAAAAAAAGTCCTTTGACCTTTCCGCCTTCTCGCAATATTGTTTTTTTTTGTAACAGAATTGCGTATTCTTTAAAACGGTCGAAAACATTTATGCTGTGGTGGCTTGTGTGGAGAGAAATTTTATCATCATCAATGGCGCAACAGCCCAAGTCGGGCCCTGGCCTCCTGAAGTCGTCGCCTCCAATCGTCTCGATCCAAAGACCGCGTCCTCCAGCTGCTAATTTTTAAGATGGCCTTGCTGTCTTCATCAACCGACTCTTCCTATCGCTTGCGTGGTTTGCCTACTGGCCTGTTACCGCTCGCTTTGCCTTTAAGAGCACGCTTGGGGATTCTTCTGTCTTCTATCCGTTCTACATGGCCAGCCCACTGCAGTTTACGTAGTTTGATGAACGTTGAGGCTTCTGGCTCCTTGAAGAGTTGATACAGCTCACGGTTGTATCTTATTCGCCAGTCCGTTCCTTCCTTTACGGGTTCAAAAATTTTTCGGAGGACCTTTCTTTCGAATATGTTAACTGCTTTTTCGGAAGTTCGCGTTAATGTCCACGTTTCGCTGCCAGAACAGAGCACAGGTCGTATAATAGTTTTATATATTCGCAGCTTATTGTTCCTGTGCACTTTCTTGGATTTCATTATCGGAAGTACCGGATAATACGTTTTAATTGCTAGTATGATCCGTCGTTCGATTTCGTCCGTTTCGTTGCCGGCTTTTGCTAGATTAGCCCCAAGATATATGAAGATGTCCACACTCTCCAATACCTTCTTAGCACTAGGGAAGGATTTTGCGAGGATGTTTATATCGTCAGCGTATGCTACCAGTTGGGTGGACTTCAATAGTAGTGTCCCATTGGTGTCGACTGGGTTTATTCGGATGACATACTCTAGTGCCAGGTTGAAAAGAATGGGGGCTAGACCATCTCCCTGCTTTAAACCACATTCCGTTCGAACGCTGGTTGTGGAATCGGTTTGTATTCTTACTTGGGATTCAGTGTTCGTCATTGCGAGTCTCGTTAGTCGAACTAATTTTGGTGGAATTCCAAAATCAAGCATGATTTGGTACAGTACCCTCCTGTCGATACTGTCATATGCTTGTTTAAAATCTACGAAGATTTGGTGCACATCTATGTTATATTCCCAGCCTTTTTCAAGCACCTGTTTCACCGAGAATACCTGGTCTGTTGTAGATCGTCCGGTTCTGAATCCACCTTGGTATTCGCCAATTGTTTCGTTAGTATAAGGCTTAAGACGACGTTGACGGTTCTTCTTCGTCAGTTGAAACCTCAATTGAGATGTTATCGGTCGTAATCGGTGCTGATGGAGTGGGATAAAGAAGATGTTCGAAGTAGGAAGCCCATCTCCTTTTAATTTCTTGTGTGTCGCTGATGATGTTGCCCTCTACGTCTTTGCAAAGACTAGTTTTGGGCTTATACTCCCTTTTTACGTCTTTTACTATTGCGTATGCGTCCCGGGTTTTATTTTGTCTCATATTGTCGTCCATTTTTTCTATCTTGCCATTATGGTACTTCCTTTGCTTTCGCCTGCAGGTCTTTTTTGTAAATCGCCTAAGCTCGTCACATCTATCTTTCTTGGCGCGTGTTGGTCGTTCAGTAAAAATTTTGTAAGCCTCGTTTTTTCTGGCGATTTTTTACAATTTTAGAAATGGATTTAAATTTGCAACAACGAACTTGTATTAAATTTTGCGTAAAAAACGGATTTAATGGTGCGCGAACGTTGGAAATGTTGCAAAAGTGTTTCGCCAACGATTCTCTAAAGAAAACGGTCGTTTACCAGTGGCACGAGCGGTTCAAAAGTGGTCGTGAGTCAATCGAAGATGATGAACGCAGTGGCAGACCATCGACATCGAAAACCGACGAAAACATTCATGAAGTGAAAGAAATGTTGGTCAATAACCGCAAATTAACCATCAGAGAGATAGCGGAGAACTTGAACATTGCCTATGGATCCGTCCAAGACATTTTGGCTAATGATTTGGGTTTCCGTCGTGTAGCAGCAAAGTTGGTGCCAAAAGACCTCAATTTCATGCAAAAAAGAGACCGTGTTGACGTCGCAAAAGAGATGATTTGCGAGGCTGAATCCGATCCCACATTCATCAAAACGATCATTACTGGAGACGAGACGTGGGTTTATGAGTACGACACGCAATCCAGACATCAGGCAAGTGAATGGCGTTCACCAAATGAGCCGAGACCAAAACCACCACGTCGTTTTCAGTCAAAAAAGAAGGCAATGCTCACGGTTTTCATGGATTACAACGGTGTAGTGCATCATGAATTTTTGCCAGAAGGCCAGACAGTAAACAAAGAGTATTATTTGGGCGTTATGAGACGTTTGCGTGAAGCAATTCGCCGAAAGAGACCAGAATTGTGGGCAGAAAACTCGTGGATTTTGCACCATGATAACGCACCGTCGCACAGTGCCATCATTATTCGTAATTTTTTGACGAAAAAAGCAACGAATACCATCCAACAGCCACCGAATTCACCTGATTTGGCTCCCTGTGACTTCTTTTTGTTCAATCGAGTTAAAAAACCACTACGGGGAACGCAGCCGAGAGGAAGTAATGGAAAAATCGCAGGGAGCACTGAAGGTCATACCGAAAACCGAATATAAAAAATGTTTCGAGGATTGGATCAGGCGCTGGCATAAGTGTGTTGCAGTCGATGGGGATTACTTTGAAGGGGACAATATAGATTTAGATGAATAAACTTGTATTTTTAATTTTCTCAATAAATTCCGGGAACTTTTTGATCAAGGTGGTATTCTCCACTGGCATGCTCTGGACGTTTTCGTATATTGGTGTCAAATGTTGATCCAGTTTTGACATGTATGCCTGTGCCAACGTTTCGTCTTTGAGCTTGTCGATATCGAATTTACGAGCTCTACTCGATTTCGTATATCCACGACAAGCTATTCGGCATCGATATTTAGCTCTGACTAGATAGTGATCAGAGTCACAATTGGCACTGCGGAGGGTTCGTATTCGTACATCAAGTATACTAGACGTAGCCCTTTTCTCAATTAGGACGTGGTCTATTTGATTGAAGGTCTGACCATCTGGTGATGCCCACGTTCGTTTGTGAATATCGCGATGAGGGAAGCATGTAGAGCTTACTATGATATTTTTGCTGCTTGCAAAATCAATAAGACGTTGGCCATTGTCGTTGGTTATGTCATGGAGACTGTGCCCTCCTGTTGTTCCTCTATGAGTCTCCTCCTTTCCGACTTTCGCATTAAAATCCCCTAAGACAATTGTTAGGTCATTCGAGGGCAGTGAATCATAGGTTGTCTCTAGGGTGGTATAAAAGTCGTCTTTAGTTATCTCGTCCTTGTCTTCTGTTGGTGCGTGGACGTTGATTAGCCAAACGTTGAAAAATTTAGTTCTTATTCGGATTGCACACAATCTTTCGCTTACTGGTTTGAAACTCGTGACCTGCTGCTTAAATTTTTTGTCAACGACAAAAGCGACTCCAAACTCTCTGCTTCCCGACAGTTTTCCATTTGTAAAGATTGTGTGCGATCTCATGTTCATGATTTCGTTACCGAGCCATCTCGTTTCTTGGAGGGCAGTTATGTTAATGTTTTGTTTTGCCACTTCTTCGAGAAATTCAAAGAAATTTTATGGTGCAAAAGTTACGGCAGAAGTCTTTTTTGCGCTCGATTCAAGTCTAAAATTAAATTATATTATAAACTATCCCCCATGTGTATTATTATTTTTTTTAATAGTTTGCAAAATTCATAACTAATTACGGTTTTCATTTAATTCATTTCAGTGTTAACTGTTCTAACGACAACTATAAAATACAGTGAGTTTGCCATCGATAAAGGAAAGAACCTTTCGTTACCGTGTGGTGAAAGCAGGGACCCAACAATGTGGATTAAGCAAACCGGAAATATCACTGATATAGTTCAGGTATTATAGATTTCATTCGCCATAACGATGATTGTAGCGTACAAATGTTATAAGTACACTTTTGGAATTGAGAATAGAACGAAATCTCTAATTTTAATATTACTCTTATCTTTCTTGTTCGCACAGACCGGTCATGTACTTAATCTGAGAAATGTATCCGAATTCGATTCCGGTATTTACATATGTCTGACTTTATACGAAAACTTCGATGGAAATAGCACGAACCAGAACGCTACTAGTATCCTGACGACATCGGCAGTATCGACAATGGGCACAAAATTGGAATATCATGAATATTTGAAACTTAAGGTCACAGTACGAACAACACCCGGTCCTGTCCATCAGCTCTGGTTCAAGGCATCAACTATCTTAGGATATTTAATATGGCGATTTAATGCAACTACGAATTCGGGCGGTTATCCCGTACGAAGTTTTACCGCCTTCTATCGAATTGCTTCACCGTTCCAAAATGAATCGTGGAATCAATTGGATCCAACTAACATAAGTCCCAATATTGTAAGTATTTGATCATAAGATTTTTCATATGAAAATGTACATTGATTGTGATGACTTGTTCATCTTTTATTATTCTACACTAATATTTTTATTTTATATTATTAATTTCCAGAGACAGATGGAAGTGTATAAATTAGAGCCGAATACGAGTTACGAATTTAGAATACGTGCAAATAATCATCTAGGATTTGGTCAATATGTAACAACGACTGTGACAACGCTTCCAGAAACCAAGGAGGAAGGTACGAAAGATGAATGTTACTGACATTTGTTATACTTTTTTTTCCATTGTTTGGAATTTTAGTTTGAACTGGTTATTCTTTGCTAACTACTTTTCTAACAACATTTTATATGAATTGAATATATTTAGAACCTAGAATCAAATAGAATATTATCTATCGTAGGTATTTTCTATTAGTAAATTTTGTTTTTTCTATGTGTAAACATTTTCAACTTTATAATGCTTGTCCGTTTTTGTACTCGATGAATTCATTAGTAGTGAAATATTTTAAATCCATATTCTCGGTTCGTATAAATAAATTGAAACGACAATAATGTTGAACTATGACCGTATTTTCTAGCAGGTACAGACTGCAGAGCTTTGCATTCAGATACCTTTTATACTATTTTTCGTCATATAAATCTTCGAATATATGGATTTTTTAAAGGACGCTCTGCGGAGACGAATCTTGTTTCCTTCTCAAACTCAGTCTCATGTGCGTTCGAAAATCGTTTCTCTGTTCACACGATTTATACTGACTTTTCTAAAGCCTTTGACAGTGTTGACCACTCTATACTGCTTAATAAACGTTTGGAATAGATGCTGCTTTGTTGCAATGGTTCTCTTCGTACTTAAGTGATCGTAAACAATACGTCATATTAAATGGAGCTCAAACCAATCCATACTTTGCATCGTCTGGTGTTCCCCAAGGCTCCACCTTGGGTCCCCTACTTTTCGTTGTGTTTGTGAATGACCTTTTTACGGGTTTTCAGTCTGATCATTTAATGTATGCCGATGATCTCAAATTATTCAAAGTCTTGAAATCTATTTCTGACTGTAAAATCCTACAAGATGACATTAATAAATTAAACTATTGGTGCATGCAGAATAACCTCCGTTTGAACACTCAGAAATGTTTTAAAATGATATATACAAATAAGGATTGTTGCCTTAACTTTGACTACCACGTTGATAATGCTCTCCTAGTTGAAGTCTCAAGCATAATGGATTTAGGGGTAATGTTTAACAATAGATTAAAGTTTGATCAGTACATAGTCGAAGTCTGCAAACACGCATTTAGATTATGTGGTTTTATATTAAGAACTGCTCATCCATTCCATAATATACATGTTTATACGAATTCGTTTAATTGTCTGGTTCGGTCTCGTCTGTAGCATTGTTCTGTTGTGTGGAACCCTCACTACCAATATCTTGTGACTGCATTGGAATCAGTACAACGACGTTTTACAAAATCTCTTTTCCGAAGGCTCAATTTATATGACATTCGCTACGAGAGTCGATTATAGTTACTTGGCCTATCACGTTTAAAGGACAGAAGACTATATTTGGACATGGTATTTTTATTTAAAGTAAATTTCGTTTTTAACACCAATCTTCAAAGTGAACTTCAATTGCGTACTAATGTACCAGATCACAAACTCTATTCGTTGTATCATATGCGCGGCTAAACGTATATTTTCACTCTCCTTTACTTAGGCTGCCTCGTATGTTCAATCAATCTTGCCTTAGTTTTCATGACTTCAGTCTACAATCTTTCAAGTTGTATTTAAGATTCACGTTGTCTATTAAATAACTATATTTAATTCTATTTCATTTTCATTTTTCTTCATTTATATTTTTCTATTTTAATATGAATCTCATTTATTTTGTTTTTATTTTATTTTTTTATCACTTGGCTACATGTATAATTGGAATTTTTAAACTTTCTGTTCATTGAGTCCTTAAATAAATAAATAAATATAGAATTATTTACGTTTGTTTTGTTGGTTCCCTTTCTCGACTGAGCATTCATCACGAACCAGTCACTTTATCATATTGTAGAAAATTTCCATTCTTCAAACATTTCTTTCGTTTTATCTCGCTTTGTCTTCAACAGATCTCACCATTCGTGAAGAATTTTTTTTGTTGAACAAAACCTGAAAAGTATCAAACGAAAGAATGTGAACTTTCAATATTTTCACAAAATTGTTTGAGTATACCACGGCCTGGAAGCATTACGAATTGGAGTTCACAAAAGTGGCAATATATTCTCCCAAAAAAAAGAAAATTTCGAAACTTTGTTTCCTACGAAGGAGTTAATTTATTTTTCAGAAAAGGGTCTATATCTGAACACCGAATATCCGTTCCGTCCTTGTCTGTATAGTAGGAGGAGGTTCTGGCCAAAAATCCAGAACTTCCTTAAATTCTTACCAAAAAGTGATTATCAGAACTGTTAACAAGAAATTGAAAGTTATTCTCAATTTAATATTTATGAATTAATTGTAGTTAGTTTGCCTGTGACATTGAACAACTGTTTTATTATTCTTTACTTTCAGATCTAATACGTCTAATTTCTGCAGATTTAAAAGCCTTTGATCCACGAGTATGGATAGCGGCCGTTAGCATAGTACTCGGCACATTCGTGATACTAGCAATTGGATTGTGTGTACTATTGGCAAAAGAATGCTGTCATGCACCTCTTTTTGGTACACGGAAATTCGATGTTGTCGTTTTCGCTTCTTAAACTATTTCTTTTTTAATTTTTTTTTCTTAAGTTGCACGCTGTATATTTATTGTTGTTAGTGTGTATTTAAATATAGAAAAAGGGATACAGCTTGTTCTGCTTGTTGTGCAGTATTATCATATATGCTAGACTTTTAACCGAAAAATTTGTTGTTAATTTTTGTTTTTCTTCATGTTTTCGAACTAGTTGTGTGTAAAAAGCCTCGCCAGTCAAAAAGCAATAATTGTAGAAAAAAAAATGCAAATCTATCCACATCGGAAATGAAAACATTACCGCAACCAAACATTTCTCTTCTCTTCTCTCTTTTTTATAGTCGACGATGATGAGGATGGTTGGGATAGTATAGAATTAGTACCAAATATTATATTAAATCCAGGATTTTGTGAATCAGATGACCAAGACACACCGTACACCAGAACGATTATATTCGGTGAGGATGACGAAAGTGATGGCTACGACGAAGATGAAGAAGATAAAATTTCATTCAAACGAAAAGTATCAATATTCTTCACAGGACACACAATTCGACGTATTTGAGAGTACAAAGAATTTATAATTATTATAAAATCGTTATTATTATAAAATTGTTATATTATATTATCCGTTATTTCAGTTCGGATACTATGCATTCCTTTTATTCTGTGATCACATGCAAAAAAAAACTAAATTTTACATGCCTCATTTTCAAACGAATTTTTTATTGCTAAAATTGTTTGCTATATTTTTGCAATACAAGTTTTATCGCCGTTTACAATTTAGATTGTTTTAAAATCGAAATTGCATTCCCGAAAAATATAGATTAGTATTGCCAATAATTTTTTTTTTTAATTATTCGGCAAGTCTGTTTTTAAATATTTTCCATTCGGCAGAGAAAATTTGTTTTGTTTAAATTGTTCATTAGCTGTTTAGGGAAAACATGAAAATCTTTGAATAATTAAAAAATCTTCAAATATATCTTTTTATCAAAAATCGGATATTATATAAAATTTTTCGATTATTGATAATATTGCTGTGATAAATTTCAATTGAGACATATTATAGCAAATTTTGTAAATAAGAACAATAAATACTAAATTATACGTAGATATCGTACACATAGTTGCTTAAAAGGTTAGTGGAATTGAGCTGGGGACTACTTGTAATTGTTTTTTTTTTAATTTATGATATGAATTAATGTTTTTTTTCTTTATTTTTATTTTATCTTTGGTTTTTGCTGCTGTTAGCCCAACTTTTTTCCATTCAACTTTTCAATATTTTATAATAATTATTATCAAGCTTATGGAGCAAAAGTTTAATCCAATGTAGCAATGGAATAATTTAAGAAAGTACCTCTAATTAAACCCTATACATAGCAAATGAGGAAATGAGACCAGTCTCAATATAATACAACGTGATACTTTATAAACCTAAATTTCTTCAAGACTATTCGCGGAAAAAGCCAGTCACTTAAATCCAAAATAAATAAAATTGCGATCGATGGCTTTAATGTAGCAACTTTCGTTAACGGATTATAGTCGGAAAATATTTTTATTTTAATTTTAATTGAAACCAAATTAAATTATTTACAATTGACGGGCTTAGAACCAGAGGGGTCCGAGTGACAAATTCACGAAAATTGAGTTGATAGCAAGAAATATCTCTTTAGAGTGTCTGCTGTCCCCTACCAGTAGTAGTACATAGATGCAAGAGTAGCTGCTATTTGTTAAGAAACAAATCCTATACTAAACGAAAAAGCACCAATGATATGAGCCAGAGTGATACAAGTGCGACTAGCGCTCTTTTTAACGAGCCAAATCAAATTATTCTCGGTTTTTTTGCACTTAGTTGTACTCAGCGATGATGGTAAGCTTTGTTACTGCTAATTTTGTTACTTGAAATTACGGTTTGGTTTTCTGTTAAAGTCATTGCATTTTCAAAAACTCATAATATATAAATTTTCCTACTTTAGTTCCCTTGGACTTATTAGTATTTACATAGATAATTTTATTTTACTTGCGAATTCCATCCCATTAAACCTAAAAGAATTTCGGAATTCGTGAAATCTTGAAATCTTGAACCTTGCACCCCCAGATGGTTTAATATCGTAAAAATACTTAAATCGGTTTTTCCACCCCCTCTCTACCACTATCAAAATGGGAAAATCAGGGGTGTGTTCAAGATGCCAGCTATAGCTGCTTCGAAAGCATAGCATAGCAAGACTGTAGCAACAGCCAAATTCAGCCATAGCAAGAAATAGCTTCTTCGGGTTTTGGACAGCCAAAAGCAGCTTCTATAGCTTACAACAGCTGTTCGACACATATATACGCAAGTTGGCGTAACATATGACATATATCATAATAAAATAAAGTGAAAATGAGCACTACTAGTAGTGTCCTTAAATTTTTCGCTTATTTCCATTGTTATTAAATCATCATTTTCCATTTTAAACATTAAAAATGTCGTTGAGACGAAACTAACAGCTACACACCCATATGAATACTGCATTATCTGCTTTCTTGCTACAGTCCGGAGTATGTGCAACAAAACGCAGCTATGGAAGCAGCTTTTTAAAAATCTTGGACAGATCTAGTGTCAAATAGCAAGTACGAGAAACCAGCTTTTTGGTTGCTTTGGATACACAAAAGCATACAAAAGCAGCTAATAGCAGCTATAGCAGAAATCATGAACAGAGCCCATAATTGTTCATTTGCACCACTTCCCACCATCACCACCTACACAAACACCCTCAAACAATTTTCGTCCGCTAGACGTCTACTTATCCTAACTCCTGTAAAATTTTCAAGATTATATCTGCTACGGCTCATGAGATATAAAAATTTTATTTTTTTACAAATTGCTGTAGAAGTGGAAAGTTCTACGCTCCACCTCCACCCTTAACAATTTTACTTTCAGTAGACTCCACTTGTAATCCTATATACAGAAACCAAATTGTATATTTCTGGTACAATTGCAAAGATGTGGTGATCCAAAGTTTCCAGCCCCCCCGCTTAATCCTACACCTCTTCACTCTTCAAAATTGTTCTTGTCCTAGGCTCCTAGTATCCTTTAATACAACCACACTCCACAACCGTCTGACATCAACCGTTCAGGATATATGAATTTTAGAATGTTTCAATTCCAGCTTTGATGCGTTTCGGGCGCATTACTTTTCTCCCCATTCCCACACCCTTCAACCCCTATCGACCATTTCGAAAGTGGTTCCACTATCTCAGTACTCCGTAAGTTCCAAGTTTCAGCCTCCTAGTGTAAGCGGCTCTTGAAATCTAGAAACCAAAATTTTTCGTCTAAAACGCACTCCTCCTCCCACTGATACCCCCACCCCCAAAAAAGATACCATTTGTAAGAGTTTACTCAATCTACCCACCATAAGAATTTCAACTTAATACCGCACGGGTTTGTAAGCTACGCGCCTTCAAACGATTTTACGTATGGCGGACGACGTCTACGGCAGAAAGATAGAATTTTTTTTTGGCTTTTTTGGGGTTTACTAGTCTTAAAACGTGAAAATCAAGATTTCAGTGTAGCAGATTTTTTTTTAAATTTCAGGTCAATCACAATATTTTATTATTAAAAAATAAGTAAAAATCTGCCAAGTATATACACGAACCAAATTTCATCTTTATTGCGTAATTGGTACGCGAGATATTATAATCCAAAGTTTTTAACGAGGTAAAATTTTCCGTCTTAAACGCCTCCCCCACCTCCCCCTAACACCCCCAAGGGTACCACTCGTAGGAGTTCACCCAGATGAAAATGTGGGCAGATTGACCACCAAAAAAATTGCAAAATTTCAAAAATAATGAAGTAGAATACATGGAAATACGTTAAAGTTCAGTGCCAGAGGGGTACAAGTGCAATGTTTGAAGAGTTCAGACCACGTTAAACAGTATATCTCGGTAAATTATACATATTTCTTTTTGGCGCCGTTGTAGGATTTACAGTACTAAGTCCCTAAGAGGGAAACCGATCAACCAGGTCGGTAGGTTTTAACCATAATTATTGACACTTAAAAGACTTTGATATGACTTTACTCGAAACTACTTGAATCGCACTTGTACCCCTCTGGTTCTAAGCCCGTCAATTAATAGTCATGGGGTGGCAGTAAAATTAAGTTTGCTCCTCTTTCAAAGCTTTTATGTGACCGAATCTTCCGAAGTTTGCACAATCCTGAATAAAGGATGATTTTTGCACCATTGATATCTGTTTCAAGTCAGAATCAACATGCCGATCATTTTAGTATACTATTTTTTAGATTCCATTTATCTTGAATTGTCGAATGAAGCAGTTTTAGTGTTTAACTTTTATCTGGGATGAGTCTAGTTTCATTCATATTGAAACTGATATGCCTTTGTCAGTCAAACTCATATCACAGCGTCTCATTTAATTTCTATTTGAAAAAAGCTTTTCGCAAGTTTTTTTTTTTAAATAATGCAATAATTAAATATTTTTTATTTACACTATTTTCTTCGAAATCAGCATTAACTTTGTCAAATAACCCTAGAAATCTCAGAAACATCTTTAATCCATTTTTATAAAAATGTTCTTCTGGAATGTTTATGTAATCATGTACTCGTAAGTTTTAATTTTTCGAATGAAATGAAAAATTACAGATTATAAAGAAAATGTGTACCTCATCACCACTGGTCAATTGTAGGATCGAGTGACCACATCTGACATTGCAGGCTAATTGGCAGATCATGATGATTTAACTAACTTTTCATTGCCAGTATTTTATAACAACCTAACTATAAGACTATGAATCAAACTACATCTTAATAATATATCACTAAAAAATATTCCAACAACTCGACGCAACATTATTATTTTTTGGGACAAAGTCTGAAAGCAGTTAAAGTCGGGTTGCGACTGATACAGGTGTTTACGCCACTTCCTTAAAGCACCAATTTGTTTTTTGGAACAAAGTCTGGGAAGCGTTCAAACTCGAAATATAACGCTGGATGTTACGAGGTACGCACTCTTAAAAAATAACCAAAACACTATTTGCAAAGTTCATTTGAGGCGGTTACAGTCAGAGTGGGCCAACCCTAATTTTTTAAGAAACTGAATTCAGTACAGAAATCGACTTGTCAACCACCTGGCCAAACGACCAGAGTGGTCAAAACAGCATCCAATCAATTCACCAAGTACAAAAAATTAATTGAGTTGCGCAAATAATATATGAACTTTTAGAGTTCACTAAATCTTCACTTGTCATTATTTCGGTTGAGCTTCTGATGGCCCACTCTAGTTCCAACCGTCTCATTTTATCACTAGATAGTTCCTTCCAACAAACAAATATCAACATTCATCAACGGTTCTTGATATAAAAAAAAATCTGTCAATAGTGTGGGCGAAACTTTATTATTTGTTTGCTGCAAGTCCGGGATGATGTAAAGTTTCTTTTCTGTATATGAAGGTAATTAAAGCTTTATTTTACATTATCCATCTGTTCCTTTAAGCTTCAAATTCCAGAAAAAATCTTTTTAAATTTTCATTGTAGAGCTACCATAAAAGCTAACTTTTAAGACTTTACTTTTCATCCTGCCGGACACCGCTTAGTTACGGACAACACTGAAGTTTTCCACTCATTGTGCTCAAAAATCTCTGGAATCAGTTCAATACCGAACATATTAGTAACCGGAACAATGGGAACAAACCGAATTGTTTCTGTGCATAAGAAACAACTCGTTTTAGAATTCTTTATCACTATGGAATATCATTACTATAAATTACTCACAATTTGAATTGAATAATTCTTTAACCAATAAATTGCTTAACGTTTCCATATCAAGCTGTATTTTAGACGCCTATGTTCCAAAATTATTCCCTACTTTATGAAACCAGACAAACCATTTTCAAAAGACCGATAAAATAATTCAGGCACAAAATTCTTAAATCTTGCAACGAAATAGAAATATGATATTAAATTACATACTGTAAATATATTATGATATAAAAAAAATATTTTTATCAATTATTTTCTTAGCAGGAAAAAAAATTATATAATATGTAACGTAAAGCAATTTTTCATATAAGGCCTAAATTATTTATAATATTTATAAACTTTATTATTTTATAATATTTAAAATTTAAAAGAGGCTTTGTTATAAATAAAAAAAATGTTACACGAATCGAATAGTGTCCACTGAATTTGTTATGTTATCTCGATAAAATTATAATTATTGTTGTGCTGAAAAAGTATCGTAGAAAAGCGTAGAGTATAGATCGAAGACTGTAGTTTATTTTAAAAGTACGGATGATAGATAAACTTAATACATCGTTATAAGCTATTATTGTAAATATTTTGAATTTTAGTCGAAACATTAAGCGTTTTTAAGCTTTATATGTGATTGTGTGTATTGTATTACTAACGTAATCGATAAGGAACTTTCGAGTGTGTATGCAGTATTTTTTTTAATGGTAACAACTTAATTTTTTTTTTTTCAATTATATACGGTTAAGATGAGTACTAAATTCTTATTTACATACTTCCTTCCGCAGATCATCACACATACAGATAATACGATAAATGAATTCTTCAAAAATGAAGTTTTATTTGTTGCATAATTTTATGCTAGAAAAGTAATGTAATAACACACTACCTTATTTTTTTAAGTGTGTAATGAAATTATGAAAATACAAAATAAAATCGAAAATATTGTACTTAACAAAATTATTATATCAAGTTTAATATAAATTATGATTAATCTAAAAAATGCTTATTAAAATAATATAAAACTGAAAATCGATGTTTATAAAAATGAAAATAATATTAAAATTACAGTGCCTCTGTTGTAATTTGTAATATAACAGAATAACATAAAATTCCATAAAAATATATAACGTAGTAATTACTTTGCCTTACAGAAAAAAACTTAGTAAAATTATGGTAAATATATAAAACTAAATACATAAATATCAAATAAACCAAAAAAAAACTTAGTTATAAAAAGCATAAAACAACTACAATAGTTTCTTTTTGTAGCAGTAAAACATTCGCTCGGATTGCTTTGCAAATTTACATAACAAGGTGAAAGAAGATAAAATAATTATACTACAAGACGCGAAAAAAATAAATAAAAATATTTGCAATACCATAGTTGTTTCTGTTACATATATTATCTCTTTTTCAGGTTTAGCAAAACACAGTATGTAAAAAAAGTCTGTGCCGAAAATCTAGAAATAGGTGATACATTTTTTTTATTTTCATAATGAGTACCATCTTCTCACCCTCATCATACTGATTTGTTTTATATTTGATCATACAAATTAACATTTTCTCTTGCTCTTGTTGAAATGGAAATGTAAACTATGTACTGTTGGACAAAATATGAGACCACTGGAAAAATAGACGGAAAAACCTTTAGGGAACAATCACAGTGAAAAGCAATTTATGTTCTGGGATGATTCGATTCCGAATTTTAAATATTATACTTGGTTTTATGAATCCTTATTTGCATAGAAATCCGCAAATCCCGCAAGCTATTTTTAGCGGAATCGTGTTTATTTTTCGTTCATTTTCGTTCGAGTTGAAAATATTAGTATTAGTAATAAATTAATAACTAATTATTTTTGTATTGGAAAAAATGTATTTTTTTGTCTATTAATGAAATAAACAATTGTTTTGAATCTCAGTTGGAGAATGCTCTCTGTATTCTCCAAATGGGCAGCTGAATGCGGGCTGGGCCAACGCAAAACAGAATTAGTCCTCTTCACCAGGAAATACAAAATTCCTCACGTAGACCCTCCTTCTCTGAATGGTACTAGTCTAGTTTTCACCGATAGTGTCAAATATTTGGGTCTTATTTTGGACAGGAAATTTTACTGGAAACCCAACATTCAGGAACGGGTAAGGAAAGCAACAGTTGCGCTTTACTCGTGCAAAAAGGCCATTGGCAAAAAATTGGGTATGCAACCCGGATAAGTCATTGGCTCTACGTGTCCGTCATCAGACCGATACTTATGTATGGTGTTATTGTCTGGTGGACTGCCTTAAACAAAGCAGTTAACCGCACCACCCTAGGAAAGGTATGCATATACATCAGCGGAGCTCTGAGAACAACTTCCTCTGCCACCCCTAGTCATTTTTGGCAAGCAAATGGCAGCCAGTGCAGCCATTCGACTTAGGGCCTCTACACAGTGGACTGGCATATATGCAGGTCACTCAACAATCTTGAATCACTTCAATAACATTCCTGAAAACACCGACTACACCCCTCCCAGTTATGATTTTGACAAAAATTTCCTAACAACCATCCCAACCCGTTTAGAATGGGAAAGGGAATCGGTACGGACGGAAGAGTCCGCCCACATATATACGAACGGTTCCAAAACTGAAGGCGGGGTAGGTGGAGGTGTTTTCTCTGACATGCTTAACATAAGCAGCTCCTTCCGGACCACTGTAGTGTCTATCAGGCGGAACTTATGGCAATCAAAGAGGCCTTGTCCTGGCTGAGGTGCAATGTAATATCTACTAGCGATATTATCATTTTCACAGACAGCCAAGCGGCAAAAAAATCCGTGGAATCGGCCTCGACAACATCAAAGGTCGCCGCAAAATGTCGATCATCTCTTAAGGAGATGGCTGAACAGTTCAATATTCTTCTGTGCGAGGACACAGGGATACTCCAGGGAACTGCATGGCTAACGAACTCGCTCGTCGCGTTACCACCCTTCAGATTATGCCGGAACATCGGAATCTGGGTGTGCCTCTCTCTACATGTAAACTGCTACTGGGATTGGAGGATTGGACTCAATTGAGAAAACCAACTCAAGATGGGCAGACGGCGTTACATGTCACACTGCGAGACAGATCTGGCCGAAGCTGGATATAAAACGCTCTAAAAGGCTGACTTTGCTCAAAAGGGCGAATATCAGCACCACAGTCGGTATCCTGACCGGACACTGTCTTATAGGTCGACATGCTAAAAGACTCGGTCTCTTCTCAAACGACTTCTGTAGAAGCTGCCTGGATGAAGAGGAGGATGAGATAGTCCTTCACCTTCTCTGTACCTGTCCAGCTCTATCCGCTAGAAGGAAAGCTCATCTTGGAGCTTACTTCTTCAACTGTATCGGTGGTCTTGCCGCAATGGAGGTCGCGAGAATCCAACGCTTCATTGCAAGCTCTAAATGGTTCTACGAGTAGGACCGGATTCTATGATCCTGTGGTAACACAACGGTCTAAGTGTGTCCGTGTTCTCACGGGCAGTCACGCGTACCTACCTACCTACCTTTGAATCTCAGAGCAATGGGGTGTATTTCTGCCAACCATCAGAATCAGAAAATTTCTTTTGAGACTATAATAAACTCAGTATCACCGGAAAACACTAATAAATAATAACAAAATCATTTTTTTAGTTATAACTTGTGTATAACTCCATTTATAAAATTACTTCAACTTCGTTGTCTGAATTTCGATCCTTATTTTGCATTATTATCAAATATTTTGGAAATCGGGGATCGATCGAATGAAGTTGGCAAGCGAAATTAAATTAAGATTTCGGATAAGTTCATAATAAGACATTTCGATCGGAGGTGAGACGGAAAACTTTACAAATTCCTATATTGGAATTTAAATCATAATAAACCACCAGTTAAAGCCATCAAAATATCACATTTTTTCATTCAAATCTTTTTCAACGATTGAAATATAATAATTGAAAAGAAATCAAATTTGACATTCATTCGGCAATTAAGGATAAATTTAGAATCTAAAAAATTTCACTAGAATCGATCCTGTGCCCCTTGATAGTGATAATTGAAAAGAACTGAGCTTTTAATTTTTCTAGAAACGCAATCTTTAAGGCAGTCTAAAAAATGTATGTACTCTTTGACTATGCGTACACGCGGGTATGCACTACACACCTTAACTTCAACCGACATGTAGTTATATGCAGTAAAATCTAACCAAATCTTCCTGCTGGAAAAAGTTGAAATGATGTCCCTGAAGTAAGGCTATAAAAAAAGTAATATCTTCAATAATCAAATCATGTGTACAACTGCTTGTGACATAGGACCAGCCGAGACATCAGCAAGTTCTACAATGAAAGGACATGTACGAAAAAAAACGAATTAAATTCATTTCGAGGCTTAATTAAAAAAGTATTCTTTCTGTAAACTTTTGTGCAATGTATCGGATATATGGTGAGGAAATTCAAACAGCTGGGAATATATTCTAAAGACAAATGGAAACGATTAATGGAGAAAATTCAAGGATTAACCATGTCTTAGCGGCATATAAGGGATGACGGGATCTATACCACCGTCAACCAACAGGATTTATTTATTTCACTAAATTCCACTTCATGTTCTTTTTTTTATTAGCAAGAATATCTAGACTAAAGTGGCCATTTAACAAAAGACGCTCCCTCGTCACAAACAAATTGGATATAACTAGATCGAATTAGTTTTGTAAAATCATGTTCTGAATATGTAGTGTTCCTGTCAGGGCCGGATTTCCCATAGGACTAAAAGGTTCTGTAGCACAGGGCCCCAACAAATTTCACTAGGGCCCGAAATTTTCATATATTCAATACAATAGAATTAAATCCTGTTGGGTTGCCGCTGGGCGAGATTTGTATTCTCTGCTGGGCGTTGCGAGTGCGTTCGAAAGTCAGCACTTCGCTGACATTTGAGCGCATCCGCAACTGCCGCCAATTTAACACCGGACGCGGGAGGACCGTTAGGTGATAGATGCCGGCGTGGGTTTTTGAGATTATGACAACTCTTAGTAATTTGGCGTGTGATAGAACCCAAAATCAGATAACCAAAAATGAAGCAAATGGCATTCTGAATAAAGTGAAAGAATTCGATACTGGTGTCATGGTTATTTTTTGGAACAAAAATTTAGAACGCTGCCATGCAACTAGCGAATCGCTTCAGAGCGCTGATATTGATTTACTGACTGTATGTCAACTATATAGGTCTTTGTCAGGTTTTCTGAATAAATATCGAGATTGTTTTAATAATATAGAGGCCGAAGCAAAGCCACTTTTGGATGATCATCAATATAGGGAATATAATAGAAGAACAAGAAAAAGAAACGGAATTTTCTGCACGTGAAAAATTTCGCGTAGAAACCTTTCTGCCGATAATCGACTGTACGTATCAGGAATTAGAGAAGAGAAGCGCAGCGTACAACAGCATTGAAAATTTATTTGGATTTTTAACGAATTATCAATTGCAGAAATTCAAGATAAATGTAAAGCTCTTATAAGTGCAGATCCCAATGATTTGAAGATTGGTTTCGTTTATGAATTCTTACAATTTTCTGAAATTGTTAAGAACCAAAATATTGCAAAAACTAAGCTCGCACGTATGAGCGAATTACTTGAGAACGGTAGTTCAATTCTTCGCACGTTTCCAAACGTAAGGATTTCGTTGCGAATGTATTTGACTATACCTGCAACAAGTTGTGAAGGGGAAAGATCCTTCTCTACTTTAGCAAGGATTAAAAACTATTTGCGTAATACAATTGGCGAAAATCGTTTGAACTCACTTTCTCTAATGTCAATAGAGTTTGACGTACTAAAATCGATTGACTTTGATGAAATAATAAATGATTTCGCTAAAAGTAAAGCACGAAATGATCTAAGTGAGCATATTTTTAAAAGAAGCTAAGATGAGTAAGCATGATAAATATTTCAAACTTTTCAAAATTCTTTACCATTGTCTTCATGATTTGAGGTCATCTGGTTCAGTTCAAAATCTACTTTTATCATATAAGGCTGCCCTGATGCAACACTTCCGAAAAACTAAGTAAAATCCGTTTTGATCTCCACTTCGAAGAAAAGAGCAGTTACCATTCAATCCATCAATGATAATCGTGAGAGAGAATGTGATATTTTGATGTTTATTTAAATAAGTTCGCTGCCAGTGAAATAATTGAAGATCTTTTGATTTAGAAAAATTTAATGGATCCAAAGCTTTCTGAAATTTACGAGTATAGTGCAGTACCAGCAACTTGACAATATAAAATACGTACCTGGCCTTAATGTTGTTTGTCGGTTAAGTTGCTAGGTTTAAACCTAAACCTAAGCCAGCAACTTACCCGACAAACAACATTAAGGCCAGGTACGTATTTTATATTGTCATAGTTATAATAGAATCCTTGGAAAAAAATTAATTATTGAAAATAGTGGGATCCTCTAAAAAATAATGATGTATGTGAAATAAATGAGAGTCTGGCAAAGTTTTTGCAGTTGTGGTATTGGCACGCAATGGAAGAAAGCTGATATCTGAACAAAATTTTTTTGTCGGCATTATGTAATACAAACACAAAAAAAAATTTTCAAATATTAGGAAAAAAACTAAAAAAAATCATAAGCCTTATAGTCTGGGAGGCAGCGACACTTTTGATGTAATTATTCCTACAAAGCTGCTTTTTTGTCTGTTAGTACTTTAAGATAATTATTGTCAACTAAACGGGTGGTTAAGAAAAGTGTTTCTAACCGGTACCCTCACTCACTTAAAACGTTATATCTTGAAAACGAATAATCACAAGGCAAATTGTTATAACTCGTTTTTTAGGGAATCGAATTACCTTTCATTTGATGTAACAGTCTAAATTGTAACTGCACCTAATCTTGAGATATTTACTCGAAAACACAGACTTTTGCTACGTCAACCCAGTGATCAATGTAGTTTTTCTCAGAAATCCCCATTATAAAAATGTCATCTTAATTTTATTTTTTTATGAACCATATTATTACCTACAAAAGCTGCATACATATGGATGAATTACGATTAACATTTTGGAAGTAATAGGTAAAAATACATATCGCATAAAAATTAAATATTTCAAAAGTCAGATATTAATTTAATCCCGGTATATCCAATAATTCAGAGCGACTTATAGCAGATCGGCGCAGCGGCTGCGCTCGGAAGATCGTTCATTCTATTGCGTCTATCAAGGCTTTGCACCCTTACATGATCGGTAGACTATCTTTTTTAGTTGTGTTATAAACTAAAGTATTTAAGAAAAAATTTTCAGCCTTGTAGAAATAAGTCAAAAAAGGAAATTTTTCAACACCTTGCGTGGGTGGTAGACGCATGATGGCCCCCTCTCCGACGCGGTAGACTATCATTATACTGCATTTTTAGGTATCATTTACCACCCAAAAAAGTTTCAGTCTTGTAGGAATAAGGCATTTACATATTATTTATTTACAGGTTTCAACAATTGTTATTATTGTTTGCCGCCACATTGGGGCGGTAGACTGCCGTTCCGTTTACTTGCCATATAAAAACAACAAAATGACAAAAAATCAGCTTTGTAGGAATGGATACAAAATTTCGGTCGCTGCCTCCCGGACTATTAGTTGTTAGGGGCCCCAAAAGTAAAATAGCCCCGGGCCCCTTCATAGGTAAATCCGGCCCTGGTTCCTGTTCATCATGAACTACTCTAAACACGGAACCCTACTTCGCGGGAGCTCTTCGTGGAAAAATACCTTCTTTAAAATACGATTGGTTTGTTTTTTTTTTGTTTATTTATTATATAATTGTTTTTTTCTGTTCCATTTTCATTACACTTATATGCATATAAACTAATCCGAAAATTAAATAATAGTAACAAAAGTTTTATGTAAATATGTATGTAATTTTGATCTGTTATGTTTGACAGACTTTGTATAGGTATATATTATGTATTTTACGTACTGAGCTTATAATAATATTGTAGGAAAATATAATTTATATCATTTTTTAAAACATTCGATGAGAAACCAGTCTTCAGTACTTGTAACAAAAACATCGGACTGCGTTAAACTGAAATAGAAAATAGAAAAAGTTACATCAATGAATTATCAACAATTAATTTGAATATTATCGTTTGTTCTTATGCAACTTCAATCCTTAAATCTAGAAGAATGACTGATAAGAACCGAAATTACGTGAAGCACAGCTCCGATAAAAATGTAAAAAGTAAAGTTTAATTTAGAATTGTATTGTGTTATTTATACAACGGACGTAGCATTCTGAATGTTATCAGTAATTATTTGTTTTTAGAATGAACTTCTGTTATACCCCAATCAAATAAAACAAAGTGCGATTGCTCGACACTTTGTTGCTGCTATATGTACATATACTTTCTTAAGCAATGCAAAAGTTACTGAACTTTACAAACTCAATCACGTGTATCTGAATGTTTCTATTATTTTTATTTTTATTCTGGAGTTTGAAATGTACTATTTATTTTTAAGATACAGGGACTTGCATTAATGTTAGAAATATTGTTTAAGTTAAATGTAATGGAATTAACTACGAAAAAGAGCGACTAGAATCGAACAATATTTTTTCTTTGTCCCGTGAGCTATTGTAAGTCTTAGAAGAATTTTGAACGTCGTTTATTTTATCTCAAGAGCATAACCGTTCTGTTTCTCACAGACTATGCGTCGTTGGAGACCGTTGCGTTTAGTTAGCTTCACTATTGATTAATAGATGGCTCTCGCCCGCACTCCCCAAGAACCCATTTTTAAAAATTTTTCCCCTCTCGTAAAACTCTCGGAAAAAAAGTAATTAAAACACTGACTTTCTCTAAAGAATTGAAAAACGCATCAGTCGGATTGAAGCTCATGGCATATTGTTCAATCTTTGGACCTTAGAAGGTAAAATAGATCACAGTTTATTGTCCTCTTCGTTTTTCTAAAATAGATTACAAATTTTTCGAAGTTTTGTCGACAATACCTGCTTGCACATTCATTGGTACCAGTAGTTCTAATTTCTCTTGGTTCAAAAACATTCATCTGCAAACCAACCACGCGATTTTGACGCTGATCTTATTTCTCATGTTATAACTTCTTTCTCTTTCCAAACATGAAGAAAAGGCTTGGTGGAAAAAACGTTGAGCTAGAAGAAGAATGTGCCGTAAAATAGATTGAATGTTGGTAAAAAAGAATTTTTCGACATAACAAAAAAGAGACTTTATTACTTTCTTTCTCAAATGGATTGAATCGTCTTCGGTGGTCTTCAGAGCATAGTTTTACCACGCATTCTTTTTCTAGTCTTCATAAACGACTTTTTGTCGTCAATTATCTCAGTCTAAGTTTGAAATTCGAATGGAACAGTCCTCTGATGTCTGACTTCTTTTTCATACTCTGAAGTTTAATATGCTCAAAGCAAGAGATTTATTTTAGAATTAACTGCAGAAAACGTACATGAAGCGCAACATTCACGATATCAGTACATTACATTACAATGTAAATAAACGTTCCACCGACGGAGTTTGGAACACTAGGCCATTTCAGTCGCTTCTACTTAATATTTAAGCTATTAATTCGAGATGCTCATTCCTGTTTGTAAGACACACCAGCCAGTTGATGGGATTTGTTGATTTTTGAACAATTAAGTACTTCATTACTCGCTTCCCATGTTGATTTAAAAGCGATTGGATACATTTCCAATCTTATTAGATCTCACAAATTAAATTAAAATAAAACACGGTAAACATAAAACTTTTTATAAATTTCTATTTACAATTATTTGATTTCCTCAAATTACTCCAAATTACTTTCTTTTTTATCTTATATCAATTCTTACTTACACTACAAGAGTTTAAAAGCCAAACAGTACTTTCAGTAGTACATACCTTGATCAAAGCAGCTGGGATTTATGTAACTGATTAGATCTTGATCCGACATTGTCGTAATATCCTGGGGAATAGTCGTCGCCGTACGCTGTGTATCACTGGGCTGACCCAGTCTTGATGCCTGCTGCATTACAATTTGTTGTACTTGTTCATTCATTTTGGTTTTTTGCATATCATTTCGTACCAACGAGACCGCTTGAAGGAGAGATTCCTGGTTTTCGGTTGAACTAAAATTGAAAAAAGTGAGTTAAACCACGATTTAGAATTTATCAAGAGAATAAACTTACGTCACGGCTGTTCCAATCTGCTGAGATTTCCGCAAGCTGTGCATATACTCATCTTGAACATTGTGCGTAACTTGAACTTGATTCAGTAGGAGATCACTGAGCGGTACATTTGAAATTGGATTCCCATTATCTTGCCGCGTTAAAGATCGTCGTTCCATTAATTGATGATTGGATAAAACGCCCGAATCGTTAAAATGCGCCATGTGTTGATTGATCGTTGATTGCGCTTGGCACATTGGTATATCTGGTAAATTCGAAGAATTTGAGGTAGTTTGTGGCTGTGATGGCAGATTTAACATTTGCGAGTTTTCGGTTAACATTGGATTTGAATTTAGTGACATTAGCGCATTTATGTTTGCATTGTCTTGATTTGTTATAAAGTTTGCCTTATTGTGCTGAACATGCATCGATGGTGAACCCGAGTTTATAATTATATTGTTTAGAATATTTTCTTGGGTTTGCTGAGTTGTCATATTGATGTCGTTCAAAATTGTGTTTGCCATGGTTACTTGAGCGTTCATCAAACCGTTCGGATCGGCTGATGACGTGCACATCATGCTGGGCGACACCGTTGTATTCAATATCAGTTCGGATGTAATGTGTTCAGGCGGTGAATTATTCGATTGTGACATAATCTGCATATTCACCGCATTAATCGATGCTGCAGGCTCTGAGTTTAATATAATGTCTTGTGTGATCGGCGAATGCATTCCGGTCGAGGACGATGAATTTGAACACGGGCTGTGAACTGATGTCGGTGACTCGTTCTGTGCAATGTTCAACATTTGAGTGAGATTTTGTGTGGCAGTTGCATTTGATAGTAGGTTTTGTGCGAAAGTTTGATCAATAGTACCGTTACTGTTTGTCGCAATAGCAGTGATATTGTTGATTTCTTGTTGTGAAAATACAACATTTGAATTGTTGTTGGAAGCATTTACAAATAGTGAATTCACTTGTCCGGTGGCTAATGGCGATTTCATTTCGTCCAAACTGGACAAGAACTTGTTCACGCTCTGTTGATTTTGGGACATCATTTGCGATTGTAATTGATTGGCCATTTGATCCTGTTTTACATGCAAATCCACAACTGTCATATGATTATGACCGCCATGTGTAGGAAAGCTTGGTAGGCTGTTTGTGTCGCTCATCATTGACAATGATCTCATATCAATTATATCTACGCTTTGCTTTCGACTTCGTTGATATGACATTTTTATCGGACTACCATCGACGGAATTCTCATTAGAACCGGGAAATTGATCGAGCGAATCAGTTTGCATTGTATCCGGCGACGAACTCTGCGAACTTTCATCCATTATTTCGGTCTTAAGTCCAATTTGTGTTAGCTGTTCGGCCAACAGATTTCCAGATGCCGATGGTCTTCGTACAGCTAGTGGTAATGTCGTTGGCGGTGGCATCATACCTGAATCAATTTCATGCTTCGGTTCGATAACACTTGTGCCCCATAGCATTACCGGGCATGATTGACTGGTCGTATTTTCCGCATATAGAGCACCTACAAAATAGAAATCATTAAACAACCGAATTGACATTTTTCATGTTTTTAATCTAAATTCAAAAAAAAAACAACTTATAAATTGCGAAACTATATATTCGTAGTAATTTTCCTGAAAAAAATTGTAATCTCATCAGCCAAAAGTGATGCAAAAAAAATTAAATAATTGGTACACGATAAATCGTTGTCACAATATGTCTTTTTATGTTTTTATTTTAATTGGACCCATTTGGATGATGAGAGGGACCACTTTGAATTCCATTCAGATAATTCATTTAGAAATAGGACAACTAACAAACAAGACATCCAGACATTGGATCATACATTTTATTTTGTTTAATTCTTCTATTGCTGCATTGTTTTGATGCAACCTACAAAATATTGTATTTTAAAACTATGTTAACATCTTAAACTAGAGTTGATCCATCTACCAAACTTTTCTAATATTACGTACGTTCAATGTTCTTATTTTTTAGATCTAAATTTGATTTAGATTAAGAATACAATGATACAAGTAGAACTGATTTACTAATTTTGATCAAGTTTCTTTGCGTGAAGTTATTATTCACAGAAGAATGGTATAATTATACTTCTTCAAAACACGTATGCCATACTTGATTTTCCTTCATCATTTGAAATTGAAATTAGTTTGACCTTTTTAGGCAGAGTTTGAAATTGCATAGGTATATTCTCAGGAAAATTCTGGACGATCTGGTCGCTATCAATACTAATTACATGATCGTAGAAAAGGTTTTCCAGACATCGTTCAGAGTCTGATATTCAACCATTAAGGCCCGTTCCTACGATGTTCAGTTAGCTTCTAACTGGAACTTTAACTGACAGATTTTCATACAAAACTTCCAATTAAAGTTCCGGTTAGAGTTGAACTGAAGATCGTAATAATGGCCGTAAGACAGATAGGACAACAGACTCAAACGTGAAGAATAAGTATCCTTATGGACAGGCCGAGCAAAAATGAAATGCGGTACGGGTTAGAAGCTGTTCCATGGACAACTCCAGTCTATTCTAGTCGGAGTTTCTTGCTGAGTTACATACAGTGAACACTTTGCTGATGTGAAAGATATGCGGTCGGTATATTTTGCTTTATATTGGCAGTATGTTGGTAAAATCGTTAACTATGAAATCACAGTTGATAAAGCACTGTCATGACCGATAAGCTTGCGAAAATAGTATTGGCGTCAGCCGATTGAGGAACCAAGATAGTTTATATGTCAATCAAAGTGGCAACTTGTTGGAATATTAACGGACACTCCAAACTATGAAAGCAGTGATAGGAAATATAAAGAGATGCAAATCTGTATGCTGATTTTTTGAGAATACCAATTGCAACTAGAAAAAATCGACCTAGTACATTTTCTTTTTCTAAAGGTTCAACTGCTTGGGGTTATTACCAGAAAGTAGAGGCGGTGTGCTCGAGAAAAAAACTAACCGTTAACCGCTTTTGCGAACGACCAGAAGAGTTTCAACTCTTTAATAAGGGGGTCGTCCCGTGTGAAGGCTCTTTTTTTACGCTTTTTTTTGGACAATTAAATAAAGATACAACTGTGAAATTTTTACCACATATTTATGCACATTTTGAGCACATTTTATAATTTTTTCAGCCCGAAATTGTCGCTCATTGCTGCGGTACATGACAACTTAGCCACTCATTTTTAAAAAAAATCATTTTTCGGGCGTTCTGCTTATCTCAAATAAAAAAAATCAAACAGCATTTTAATCTGTGAAGTCTGAACTAGTTTTGAAACTAGAATTTTCAAAAAATATTGAAAGGTTAATTTTTGACAACTTGTTGAACTCTTATCGTCAATTTTTTTTTGGTTTTTTTTACGACTTCTTCAGTTCGAAAAAAAAACGGCTTGATGAATCACAATTATTCTAGTTTGCAAAGTGTCTACATGAGTACGGAATAAGTTCACCAAATTTCAAAGGAATTCGTTCGATAGATTTCGAGATATCGTGTCTACCGATTTGAAAAATACCGTTTTGAGAAAAACGCGACTAAACTGACCATTATATTCGAAACAGCAAAGGAGTTTACAGAATATAACGTCCTGTAACTTCCGAACGGCTTTGAATATCGGAAAATCACTTCGCCCACATATTCTACACTATATTTGGATGCAATTTATGCCAAAAAAAATCGATTTTTTGAACCAGTCACACGGGATGACCCCCTTAAGCTCTAAGAATAGATCTTCGAGGAAGTCTATACAGAAGATGTGATCGCTTTAAACGTAGTCGAATTCTGTGAATGTACTTTTAAAGTTCATATGATATCAAACTCTCAATCTTAATATATAACTAGCCTACAAACACCATTTTGTTAAATAATATTCTATGAATTCTTTAATCTTGAAAAGTGAAAATCTGCCATATCACCGTACATACGACCATCCGTTTCGTCCATACATTCTATAACAATTCTTCTCAGTGTTTCAATTGCAATCGCTTATTACTTTACGTCGACTTTAATTAATAGTAAAAGTCAAAATTCTAATCAAATTTGCGAGAAAAATTCTTTTTCCACACGAACAAATCTTTTATTACAATCACGCCAAAATTCATGCCCTATTATATCAATTATACCAATTCAAAGTGATCAATATGAACCTAAAATCTAAAGTAAATGCATCGTGTATCTCGGTATAAGCTGAAATTTTAATTAAAGAAGACAGAGAAAAACGAAACAACCAACGATGCTCTCGATGTCGAATTCCGCCTCTCGCCACTGATTAAACTAATTAAAAAAATTAAAATTTAAGAAAAAAAATATTGGTTTATATAGGCGCCAAATAAACAAAAAAAAGGAAAAAAAATTATTAAAGAGAAAACAATTTTTTTTTAAAAGGATTTTAGAAAAAAAAACGATAAATTTAACTTTACTTATGTACGCACAAAATAAAATTAAAAAATTTTACGTTAAGATCCCGTCAAATTTTAATGATAAAAAAAATTAATTCGCAATGGCTCATTTCGATACAATGAATTTACGTTATAAAAAAATTTATTAAATAGTAAAAAAATTACTTCAACCGATTTTAATTTAATGTTTTTATTTTAAAAGTTGTCAAACAAATTTTGTGGCATTTTTTGATTGATTTTTGTTTTTATTAAACCAGTACCCTGATGATCAGTTGCTGGATGGTGTAGAAGATGGTGCAGAATAAAAGTAACGAACATACGGATCCAGAAGAGTCCGGAGAGGAGTAGTGGAGTTTCCGTCATCATTATCATACGGATGATTCGATCTCTCACTTAATATCATGGCAAACGGTACCGATAGAGAGATTCTCTTCATATCTTGTGATGACTTAATATTACTAACTTTTTGACACCTAAATAGCTATGAGAAGGAAATAAACGAAAAAACAACATTTTGTGATTAGTGTGTGATAATCTAAGACTTTTGTTTGATAGTTTTGTTTAGGTAGTATTGTTATTATTATTATTATTATTTTTTTTTTTTGATATTTATCAAATCAATATATCTTTTGCTTTCTAATAAATTTAATTTTAGCATCACTTAAGTGAATGGTTTTGACTTTAACTTTTGATGTTTAAGCATCTTTTATAACTTTGTACGCCGTTGAAATTATATGAGTTTCATTTATTTTGTATTTAAAAAGTAAACAAGATAAATTTTAAATTTTGAAAATAAATTAAAAGCATCATTGAGCAGTTTGCTTATTTTTAAGTCCTAATCACAAAACATGTCTTGGAAAATATAAAAAAATTATTAATATTTTTAATGTTTTTTTTATAAATATATAACTAATTTTCGATGAATATTTTTTTAATTGTAAATAAAATCATGTATTAAAGTTCCTAACATGAATTTGAGTCCCGTACGTAGTCGGTTTTTTATTATTTTCTTTTTTTTAATGCCAAACTTGATTGTAGCATTCTCGAAATGTGATCAAAAAAACTCTGCTGCACATTCGATCAAATCCATTTGTTCATAAAATCCACATTCAAAACACTTCTCCCCACATGCGAAACAAAATAATCCCAAAAAAATATAAAATACATATTTGATATAAACCGGTGAGAAAAATATAATAAGCAATATAATATGTGTATAATCGATCGGATTTGCAAAATATTTAAATATAAATATGCCTCATTTGCAAAATATAGGAGCAAAATGTGTTTAGAAAAAAAGTGAAAAGACAATCTGTAAAGGGCTCTGACAACATTCACACCGCAGCGTTGTTTTGACCAATATCGATTTTAATTCAATAATGTTGATGATAATTAAATATACTTCTGTTCGAGAAAGGGCTGGTTTCATCGAAAACTATCGTACTGAAATATTTATTAATAATAAAATATTTTGACTTTTTAAAAATATATTTTTGCATTCTAGTTGAGCTGAGTTGTTTCTAGAAACAATAAAAGAAATTTTGTATTTCTCCTTCTTGAATTTAGAGATTCGATTTTCGACTTATTCGCCGAGAAAAGCGTATCGGTAAAAACTTTGCTATGAAAAAATATTAGGTTTTTTTTTTGTATTTGATGTAAAGAATTTTCTTTGTACTGTCGTTGCCCTAATTTTGTCCCTAACATTTTTCATTATTCGAACAAAAAAAAAGTGCATAAAACATTGTAAATACCTTGTTGACTGGACATTGAACTATGCAGAGTAGTTCGAGTTGTAGCTGCCGATAGTATACTATGTGAACCCTTTGGAGTATATACAAAATTGTGTGTTTCACTCTTCTTCCCACTGGACATAACAAAAAATTGAACATTAACAGGTTCAACTATATTCTCATGAATATAAGGAGGAACAGTGCATATTAGATGGGTCTGAAAAAGAACAAAAGATAATTTCGTGAGTACAGAAAAAAGCATTTATGAAATCAATTAAAATTATGTAATACAACATGTTGGGCTCTAAATATAAATAATATAATGTAGGTACTTGTGAGTCCCTCCACTCAGTTTCATCTTCCAATGATAAGTTTTTCGACAAAAACCGCCCTGAAGGGAATTCAAACGGGAAAACGTCCGGTAAGTCGTCCAAGAAGCAATCGAGAAGGAAAAAGTAAAGAAGCCTTGGCGACAACAGTTAAAAGCCATGAGTGAGGATCGTGTCTTGTAGAGCAGTTGCTATCCAATGGCCTCCTTGATGGTCATATAGGAACAGAAAAATACCCAATCTAGCCGTTTACTTAAATATGGACCGTAAAGGGTCATCCATTTTCAGTTTTAAAATTTGTTTTTTAAATAAAACACCCAGTTTTGCGAATTTATTCGTGTTCTTTATTTTAAATGAATATTTGGGGTATACCATTAAACATGGAAAACAATTTCGTTCAAATGTCCTCCTCTGGATTTTTTGCAGGACCCGATCCTTTTTAGGTAATTTTCGGTGACTTTTTCAAACATTTCTGGGTTCTACCTCGGCCATAACTTCACGAATGTTGGTTTTCAATTGTTCCAGAGTTTGAGGATTATTTGCATAAACAAGTTCTTTCGCGTAGCCCCAAAGAAACAAATCAAGAGGCGTTAAATTGCACGATCTCGGGCCACTTTACATCACCACAAAGTGATATTACATAGTCTGGAAATTTCTGACGCAACAGTTCAATTGTTGGACGTGTTCTGTGAGTCGGTGCAGCATCTTGTTGAAACCACATGTCTTCCAAATCAAAATCTTTAATTTGATCTCAGAACCAATCACGCAACATGCTTTGATAGCGCTCACTTTTAACTATTTGTGTTCGTCCTTGATCGTCTTCGAAGAAGAAAGGACCAATGACTCCTCCTGCTCACAATGTACAACAAACAATCACTTTTTGTGAATGCAATGGCCTTTCTTGAATCAAATGTGGATTTTCCTCTTCCCAGATGCAGCAATTTTGTTTGTTCCCATAGCCAGAAAAGTGAAAATGCGCTTCATCACTGTCAGTAAAATCAGCATCCAATTGCTGTTGTTCCAGCACCCAATCTGCGTATGCTCTGCGCGCACGATGGTGCGTTGAGCGGTCGTAAATCGATCCATATTCGTAAATGGTCAACTTTTAACAAAACATCTGTTATTTTAGATAACCATGAAATTGTCCCGGATGGAAGTTGCAGGGCTGTAAAATCCTAAAGCTCGAAATGGATGACCCTATAACTGATACTGCAAACAGAAGTTTTTTTTCATACCCTACGCCGTCTCCAATGTATCTCAAAGGAACTGAAGAAATGAAGTAAACCTCAATGTGAACAAAAATATAGAGCAAATATCTTAAGTTGTTAAATATTTGAATAGCAAAATGGAAATTTTGCCTAGTTTCAGTATTTATTTTTTTCTTACTTTATTGAATAAAGTCGTTAGTAGTTAGCATATCTTATTATGAAAATGGTTAAATATTGCTCTAAAAAATTATCGATCATTAACATAAATATGAAATGTTCGAAATATGCACGAAATGTACTCTACCATTCACGAACTCGTTCGCTAACTCTTTCAGGTATTTTTCAATTGTTTAACAAAAACCTTGAACTAATTAGCTGATTTTTGAATTTAATAGCATCTAAATAATTTATTTTGTTCATCGGGTTCTTTATCAGTATAAAGGGCGACAATTTAATTAGAACGTTTGCTTTACGTTTGACGTAAAACTCGTAAATGTGCTAATTTATGTGCGACATAAAAAACATTTTTTTGTTATTTCAAAATACAACTAATTTAGCTCACGAACGAATTATAATCAGGTAAAACAAATTTTTTTTAGTAGGACGTGTAGAGCATAAGTAAAACAGACATTATTACGCAGCGCAATTAATCATTGCAAGAAAGTAACTTTATGTTACCCAGATTTAAAAATAATAAGATAGGCTGTAATCTACTTTAATCTATAAATAGAAGCAGGAAAGGATGTTGCCTTTTTAATAGTGCTATAAAACAATTAAATCGCAGTGGAACATAACAATGCTACTTACTTGTTGTAAATACTCCTTATCTGGCAGAACAGTCTCTTCCCACACTGGGCTCAGTTGACTTATGTCATTTTGATTTGATGATCCTTCCATATCATCTTGAAACACTACACATGTATCTTTTAGAAAATTTTTACCAATAATATATAGTTCTAGTCCTCCGTCGGCGGGAGAGGAATTTAATGATTTTTTGCAAATTTCAGGTACACCAGGCGGCTGTGCTATAATGACGACAATAAATGAAAACAGTTGTGTTAAAATCGACCTGAAGAATTGAAATGAAAAAAAAATACGTACTGCAAATAATTGGATGTGAACAAACTTGTAGGGTCTCAAGCGTGCCATCGTCGTGTGTTAGTTGTGTTCGAAAGACCATTCTACATCTTGTCGATTTCTTCTTACTTCTCTGTCCCGAATGATCCGGAAATCGATGTTCAACATCAACGTTTCGTTCCTATAATAAATAACAAGTTAATTAAAAAAAAAAATAGTTCACGAAATAAGAGATTACCTTTAAAATTCCAACACAATCACACGTAATCGTCATATCACTTTCAGGTTTAAAATCAATTTCAATTATCATTGTGCCTTCGAGTTTCTTCTCATTGCACGGTGTTGAATTTTTACCAGCAACTTTACATGCCTGATAGAACATGTGTGGTGTTACACGACCAATATCTGTCCCGATGAATACTTGAAGTACGGCTTGCTTATTGTAGCCAGTTAATCGAACGATTGGAAAACCATTTCCGCTTCGATCCTTTACAGCACCTCTACTACCTTCTGTTTGATATCTGCAATTTTATGATAATAAAAGGTTAATAAAAATTTATACTTTTATTTCCAGCTTATTTACCTTGCTCTGTGTTGCGATTCTGGCTGTGTAATTATTTGTAATTGTACAGTGCCGTTCTTTGATGTGGTACTTATGTTCGATTGTACCGCGATAAGTGGTCGTTTCTGTGCTGGTCGTATATTATTTCTAGCAAGTGTTGATATATACCTAAAATTAAAGAAAACCACAAATGGGCAAACGTTTCGTTTAATTAGATTTATAGTCTGAATTCATAATTCATTTTAAAGCCTAAGAAAACAAAAGATTTAGATAAAGACAAACCCAAGTCATGATTTGCCATAAAGTGATAAAATGAATGAATGCCCAATACCAATAATAATTTTTAAATGATTTAAGCTTTTCCAATGAAATGTTAGATGTTTCAAAGATCAGACAGAAAATTAAGAATGAATATATTGCAGTAGTCTTAAAATATGAAAATAATTTCACTACTTTCTACTTCGTGTAATTTTCCCCATTGAATGCAGTTCATCTGTCATGTAAGGTGAACGTAACGAAGCCTACTACTTGAATTTCTCTTGTATTAGCTATTTTTGGAAGCAATATAAACGAAGGGAGGCCTCAATGGACGGAGCCAGGAGATCGCTACTGAGTTTTCATAACTGTAACTATTGTAAATGATATAATGATTGATTTAGACTGCCACGGCATTTATAATCAAATGGTAGAACTCTATGCATTGATGAGTCTTAAGCAAGCCATAAAAACAGCTGTAGACAGATCAAAAAGACTGAGAAGTAATCGTTTATGAGTAACTAAGTTATGCTGACTTATTTGAAGTTGTTGCAGGACATTCTATCGAAAAATAATTTTAACAGTTACTTTCACCACCTCTTATATGACCCACCTCAATACCTCCATCACGTCTTGCGACTTCTTATGTGACGGTGGCGCATAACCTGGGTATTTAACATCCACCGACTCTGCAAAGGGTTTATATACAAAACGGGCAAACCCAATTTATCCATACAATTGTCACTTTTAGTAGCTTTAGAATATAATGTAAAAATGGATATAGATTACCCAGAAGAATGCCAAAATATATTTACATAAATGAAATATTAGGTTGTTGAAGATGAAATGTCGTTTTTGGTAGTGCAATTTCAAACAACTGCAACTTTTATAAAACTTAATTTTATTAATCAAAATAGGAACCAGCACATGCAATACACTTCTCACAACAAGATACAAGTGCATTTATGCCAGTTTCGTAGAAGTTCGACTTTCTAGAGCGAAGAAAGTTCTCGAAGGCACTTTTGATGGCTGCTTCATTATCGAATTGTTTGTTCGCCAAAAAATTATCCAAATGTTTAAAAAAGTGGTAGTCGGTTGGCGAAAGGTCTGATGAGTATGGTGGATGAGGAAGAGTCTCATACTGCAACTCGTTTAATGTTTGGACCGTTCTTCTTGAAACATGAGGCCGTGCGTTGTCATACAGCACTATAACTCCATCTCTGTTGACCAATCTAGCCCGTTGAACATTCAATTTCTGATGCATTTCATCGAGTTGGGCACAAAACTTCTCTGTATTAATGGTTTCACGACGCTTCAAAAAGGAATAGTGAATAACTCCACCTGCAGACCACCAAACAGTCACCATTATCTTCTTCGGATGAAGGCCTGGTTTCGGCATGTATTTTGGGGTCTCATCAGCATCCAACCATTGTCCCGATCGACGACGATTGTCGTACAGTATCAACTTTTCATCACATGTCACTATTCTGTTCGGATCGTTTCTCTTCCGGAGAGCAGGGAACTGCAAATTTCCAGTCGACGAGTCATGTTTTGCTCAGTAAGCTCATGCGAAACCCACTTATCAAGCTTTTTGATTTTTCCAAGCTGTTGCAAGTGCCGGGAAATTGTCGAATAGTGTACGCCCAATTTGTCTGCAATGTCCCTTACAGTTTTGCGTCAGAATGATAAATTTAGCTCGTCCTTGTCGATCGCACGTCCTGGGTTACCACGTGGTCACTTTAATGACCCTGACTCCTGATCGGAATTTTACGAACCATCGCTGTGTGGTTCGCTTGATTACCGTATCAGTTCCAAATGCCCTTTTGATGTTTTCGGTTGCCTCCGTTGCGCTGTGGCCAAGTTTAAATTCATAAAGGAAAATTACCCGTTTTTGACTCGAATCCATTTTTTTTTTTGTCCGATCTCAATGAAGTCCAAAACTGAAATGACTCCATGAGTAAATGTAGGGGTATTTATACTTCAATACCCAATACCACTTGTGTCATCTGGCGGCAGTTTGAGACATGAAAATCGCAACTGACTTCACTACATAGAGAAAAACGACATTTCATCTGCAACGACCTAATACTGCTACTCAAACTCGCCTTCTATTGCGCGAAAGTCCAAAACAAGCCTTCAACCGAAGCTCTCTCTTTTATTGCAGCTCTCTTTTAGTAAGTCCAAATTTGAGAAAGTATTCCCAGACTTGCTCCAGTTAATCTTCAATATACTATTTAAGTTTGTGATACGTCGAAACTTGTAAAAAAAATTTTGAATTGATCAGGCGAAACTGCTCAAGCTTTGTCTCCCACCTCTAGACCGTGATCCAAGTATAAATCGTGTGCTTATTGGCAATCTTAGTATAACAAACTTCAAGTCAAAATACTTTTGGCAATTCCGTCACGCAACCTTTATCTTTATATGACCGTATTTTCTCCAGTACTGATAGATTTTTAAATCACATTTAATATGATGGGATTTCAAATCAAGCACTAAAATGTTTTCGTTTACACACTTAACAAAAATCATGACTTGGATTTTTTTTTAAACTATTTATATTTAATACGTTGCATGCAGAAAAATTTAGAAGAAAAATAGAAAACAATTACACAAGACAATATAGAAAATAAAAAAATGAATTGTTTTAATGAAAATGACGTGAAAATGATATAGAATAAAGGGCTAATATTAGTCGGAAATTTTATCAATTTTCTTACTTTGTTGCCGTAGACGAATGACCGGAAGCTCCCATTGTGGTAGTTGCAATTATTTTTTTCGTAAAAGCATCATTGCTGCAGGCGTCATCGTTATCAATATGAATATTTTCAAGTTTTCTTCGTTTTAATTTAGTTTGGGATTTATTAATATTGTCCTCGTGATCGTCTGAGCTGCTTCCATCTAACGGCTCCGATCTACTGAGAAATTAATCCGTTTGTGTTTTGGAGTGTTTTGTGATTTTCAGGATTTTTATAAGATAAATTAAACTACATACAACTATATATTTTGAAATGTTTTTTTATTTTTCACGAGAAAATAGGATATTCAACCATACAGAAATTCGACAAAGATATGTTTGTTATGAACAAAATAATTTTTCTACTATGTAAATGTATTAGAAATATGAATTTGGGTTTCCTTGGAAACACATATACAACAAACTATCATAAAGCTATATTAAATATATAAAAATATTATGTGAAGTGTCAACAACAAAAGTGTTAGGTATAGTGTTGCTTGCAGAAATGACGACAGTTTGACAACGAGGACAAAATAACATAGATTCTGCCAATTTCAAAGGCAACAAATAAATTACCACTCAAAAGTGCAACATATTTTGCCAATAAGTGGCGTCATTTAATTAGTATCAGAATGGAGACCTGCAACCATAGCTCAAACAGGCGAGATATGGTCAATATCAAAAAGATTTGGGCTAATTCTAAATTATTTTTAGGGCACTTTCTCAGAACTGGCTAATAAGCCGCAATCTGCAGATTACTGGGGTTCTTTGGTGAGAGAAGTCAATGGAACCCCACTCCTCATCAAAGACGTGGACAATAAGAAAAATGTCCCCCCGGAGAAAATAAATATACAATGGTAGGCATTTCAACTACGAAAATTTAAGTCAAATTGTCGTTCCTTGGATTCTAAATGCAAGGACGAATACAAACTTTACTATCTTAGTAGCAAATTTATCAGTAGAAATAAAGCTATTTTCTTCCACTCTGGAGATTCAACATTCACGTGTTTCGGTCTTGCGTGCGACATGGAATATGACCGATAAATTTGACCAAACTTTCACAAACGAATCATGCATCGATGCATCCAAGAAATTCTACCTAGATCTTTGGAGGACGACTAGTCGATCCAATGCCATGATATTAAAAAAAAATTACAATGAATTGCTCGTACCTTAAGTAAGCTGGAGCAAAACATCTCAAAGCAAACTCTGTATTTACAAAAAAGAACATTTTGTGGAAACAAACAATCAATCGAGAAGGATCTTTTAGGAATGAGGACCTTCTTGCGGTATATATAGGCTGAAATCCACGAGCACTTTTGTTCACTATGATTCCATCGAGCCTCATAGAGAAGTTGATTGATTCACGAAACATAAGCTTATTAGTCTTAAATAAAACTAAATTTGAAGCACGACCAAAAATCGCAATATTATAGCAAAATTGTTCTATTAATTTTCAATAATATCTTGCTAAGTATTATCGCTTCTTTGCATAAAAATGATTAAAACGACAGAGACTTTACTCTACTTAGATAGACATTCATTTCGTATGCACCAACTGTTTTGTTTACTAAGTTTATAACTTATTAACAAGATAACGCCAGTGGTGGTGGCATAAACAAATATTTTCTTTGAAATTAATTTCTAAAGCGGAATTACACCTTCTTTCTTAATTTTATTTGAATCATTTGGGTTTCCTGATGTCGACACGAAGTCTCATAAAATTTAAATTATGGCATAATTAACTAAACTACTATTGGAATCGGTGGTTGAAATTATATTCGTAATATCGTTTACGGCTGTTTGCCAATGATATCAACAGAGAAATTATGTGATCTACATATAATAAACGGGATTCTTAAAATAGGATTTAACATAGATATATTGCGATGAGATAAAAGTATTAAGATTTTGTATATTAAGATGTTGTATAGTTCTCATAATTTTTGCGATAAATCGCAATTGTGTTTGTATTTATTTAACGAAAGACTAACACTCTAAAATCTATTTACTGAACTAATTTGATTCTCACCATTCTCCGAAAATGAGTCGTAGGTGCCCATACCACACTATCCACACATATTTGTTTACTTCCGGATGTTTTGAAAATAAAAAGTTCCAAGAATAGATGTGTCCGTAAATTAATATTAATAACAGATTTTTTCAGACAAAATATCGTAAGTGAACAATAATTTAATAAACCTGAATTTTTTTTCGAAGATGCGAAAAAAGTGGCTTACTTACAAACAAATTCAAAAAACAATTAACTGACTGCCATAATTTTCAATTTTTATTTCAATAATACAGTATTGTGATCGATTTTTAAAAAAAAAAATTTGCTACCCTCAAAATTTTTTTTTCACGTTTCATGACTACTAGACACGAAAAAAGCAAAAAAAATGTTCAGTCCGTCTGTCCGCCGTACGTCGACTGCTGTACGCAAAATCGTTTGAAGGCCCTTTGAGCTATTAAATTGAAATTTTTTTTATGAATAGATTGGGTAGGCCCCTTAAAGTGACCACATTTTTAAGGGTTGGGGGTGAGGGGGAAGTAGGGGAAGCGTTTTAGACGGAAAATTTTGGTTTCTAGATCTCAGCAACAGCTTATGCTGGGAGGCTGAAATTTGGAATTTATATAGAGCTTCGGTAGTGGATCCATTTGCAAAAAAAATGCCGATATGGGTGAAGGGGTGTGGGGAAAAATAATGCGTCCGAAACGCAAAAAAGGCGAGATCGACACATTCTAAAATCCATATCTCCTAAACGGTTAATGTCACAAAACTGAAACTTAATGGATATCTGTAGGTATATTAGAAGAATAGATCGGAAATAAATTTTTGAGTGGGGGCAATGGCGTATGGTGGTGGGAGGTAAAAAACTTTAGATTACGATATCTCACGAACCAATTGCACTAGACAAATAAAATTCGGTTTGTGTATAAAGGTTGACAAATGAAATTTGATGAAAGTGAAATTTTTTAAGGGGGCGTTGGAGCATGAAAGTGGAGGGGATAAGAATTTTTCTAAAAAATCACGTCTCATATCTCAAGAACGGTGTAAGATAGATGCTTAAAATTTTTACCAGAAGTAGACCTAATAGACCCCTAGCAGGATAAAGGTAAGGGTGTAGATGGTGAGGGTGGGGAGGGTTAAAAGGAAAAGGTTCCGATTTTTATATCTCAAGCACCTATAATGATATAAAGCTCAAACTTGGTATTTAGATAGAGCTATAGTAGTAGCATGTTGGAAAAATATAATTTTTTATAGGGGTAGTATGGTACGGTGGTGGGGGGTGTTTTTCCTATCTATAGAACGGCTTATGCTACAAAGTTGAAACTCAGCATGTATATGTAAATCAACTAGAAAAGTAATTTAAATTAAAAAAAATTTCAAATATTCATTGGCGTTCTGAAGGGGGGCAAACAAAATAATCAGTGAAAATGGAATGCCCATGTACGAAAATCAGAACGGCACAGCACAGGCTTAGTACTGGTGCCAGAGTTGCCAGTACTGGCTAATGTTTCGGGGCCAGTATGTGCCCTGGCTTAAATCATTGCCGAGCCAATGTCGATTTGATCACACCGGTCCAACTCTTGATGAAACTCTGGTCCGATACTGGGCCGTTAGTAAAAAAAAAAACTAAAATAATTTTTCTAAACAAATTTATTTTTTTTTCAAATACGAATTTATTTTCCTATAAATTAATATTTTTTTTTTTTGAAAAATGCGAATTGATTTTACTTACACCTTGCACACTCTCGGATTCGAACCATGCTCCCGTCGCACATAAATCCGCTACGCTACCCACTAGACTAATCTTCAACATTCTCGTGATAGGGTTAAAGCCGAATCAAAATTGATTTTAAGAAACAAAAAATATTTCTACCAAGATGTGCCCAATACAGAGCCGACCGTCGAGCCAATGCCGAAAGAGGTTAGACACCAAAAATAAGCCAAGTCTTGGCCCGACACTGATCTGGTGGTTTTGTCAGTACTAAAACAATACCGATTGGCAAGTCTTGGCGGACAATGCCATGCTGGGCAGTGTACGAAACTCTGGCTGGACTCCTGCATTTCGCACATGGGTGCATTATTTTCACGGTTTTCGTCATATCTATTAGGTCTTTTCAAATATTGAATTCATTTTTATTCTGCGGCTTCTTCATATAAATACCTATAAAGTATTTTTAGGATTTTTTTAAATTCGACCCCTAAGGGGGTGCAAAAGGGGTTGTATACTTTTTCACTAATTCCGCCATATCCCTCAGGTCTGATCAGATATCGAATATCTATTCACTTTCAAGGGCTTGCGTAATAATCGCCTAAAACCCGTTTTTAAGATTTTTCCTTTTTCAGCCCCTAAGAACGTATAAAAGAGTTGAACAGTTTTTTCCCGAATTCCCTCATATATTTTAGAAGTGATAAGTAATTGAATTGGTTTTTACTTTTTCGTGCTGTCTTCATATTTATCTATTAACTCCTTTCAGGATTTTTTGATATGCAACCCCCAAGTGGGTGTAAGGAGGTTGCATATCTGATGATATATTGAATTCATTTTTACTTCCTAAGGTTTCCTATATAAGCGCCAAAAAATCAATTTCAGTATTTTTAGATATTCACTCCTAAGGGCTCCTAAGGGCTGTAAGGGGGGTTGTATGCTTTTCAAAGCTTCGACATATTTCTTAGGTTTGATGAAATATTAGATCGCTTTTCACTTCCACAGACTTTTTATATAATCGCCTACAAACCCATTTCTCGATTTTTGGATATTCAGCCCCCAAGGGTTTGCATATGTTTTCACAATATTTGCCATCCCTTAGTTCTGATGAGATATGAAATTGGTTTTACGGCATTTGATGTAATGACCTAAAAACCAATTTCACTATTTTTCCAATTTCAAGAACCAAGATGGTGTAAAGGTTTTGGTTACGTTTTCACAAATTTTTCAAAATCCCTCGTGTCTCATGAGATATCAAGTTGCTTCTTATGAAATCGTCTAAAAACCTGTTTCGCAATTTTTTCAAAATTCAAACCCCAAGTGGAATTAATGGGTTAGTATACGTTTTAACAATTCGTCATATCTCTTAAGTCTGATAAGGCAACAAATTCGTTTTTACTTCTATGGGCTTTTAGTGTACATAATATACCGAAATTCGAATAGACTACCATGCACGGGCCAATGTTTAATCGGCCAAAAATCTCTATTGTAAATATTTTTTTTAAGAACAAAACTAACTTTCCAAGAAACCTTATAATTTTGAAACAACTGATTATATACTCCGGCTTTGACCGGAAAATAATAAAGTTTCGCCCAGACCATTGGCAGATTTTTTTCTTCTTTTTCTGAATAGTTCTATTCTATAAATGGGATAACAATCCCCAGTAGTGGACTGAAACTGTTAAGGAAATGGAAATATAAATATTTTTAAAGGACCACAATCAATTTTTTCGGGACCACTCACTAAATAAATTAGTTAATTCATGATCAAAATCAAAGGCCAATCCATAATTCTACAATTTTACATCCTTAAATCAATCCGTGCCAAAAGTAATATCAATAATGAATTAATTAATTACAAAACAACAAACAGTCTGTAAATGTCATGTACGTAATATGGTTCATACCCAATTTTTTTGTAAATACAAAATTTAGATAAAAGAATATATTAAAAATATGAATGAAAATGATTGATGAGTTGTGAAAAATGAAGCATTATTAAATAATAAATAAAAAAAAATGAAAAACTTCGTGTTTCTATGTGCAATTACAATCAATAATGGATGTTAAGTGTGCTTACAAACATTCTCGTCTCGTTACTTTTAAATACATTTAGTAGTCAGGTGAGTTACTGTACACACGGAATACATACCTTGATGTTGGTAAACTACGCATCATCTGTTGTTGAACTTCGACATGTTGATCGAATCCGAATCCACTGTCGTTTGAATTATCACATGGCGGAGGGTGTGGTCTCGGATTTATTCTCTTACCGGGAGCAATTTTGCCTGGACCAACCTGAGGATATAGCAAATTGATCGATCAATAATTTTAACTTGCCTTGGGATACAAATAAAAGGAGAGAATATAGTCAAATTTTCGATAGTTACAATAAACAAAGGGGGAAAGAACATGATGTTAATAAAGGATTGTGTGCTTACCCTCGATATTGAATGCATTTTTCCCGGTAAAACCTTTCCAGGATGACGTTTTGAAGGCGTCCGAAATCCTTTACGGTGTATTCGTGGCGTCATTGTGGATGCCGTAGACATTGTCATCCGCATTGCTGTAATGCAAAATATTTAAAAATTCATATTCGTGAACTGCCTTAGTAAATTTAAATAATTGTATATTAAGAATATTTAAAATCGATGAAAGTGTTTTGGACTATTTCAAAAGAGGTTGCTTTTTGTGTAAAACCGACAAAAAGGTAAAATCGATAGAGTGCATCCCGCTTGTTAGTTGATTTAACGAGACGAAATCGGAATATCTAATCCAAGATCTTCTGAGGATCGCACTCAAAAACTAGGTCTCAAAACTGGGTCAAATACGAGTTTATCACGAAAATGCAATCAGTCGTTGGTGAGTTGGCCACCTCTATAGAAGTAAGCTATTTCATACAAAAGAAACAAATAAAATGGTTTTAAAACATTTTACGATAAAACACCAACCTCCTACTCCAAGAGTAAAATAATCGCTATACACACGGTGCTATCTATCTTGTGTTAAATAAAGCACCGATTCATGATAACGTTTCATCGCAACCGAGATTGGTGATTTTCTAAGCTAAGGTTTCAAACATTATTGTTTTATTGTTACTTTTAGGCATATTTGATTTACGTCAGAGACGGCAATTTCAAATACTAAGCGCCACAAATTCAACAATATAATAATCATTATGGTTTATTACTTATACATACAAGTTTTTTAATGTTTTAATTGTAACATTACACACATCAGAATAAAATGATTCTTCAAGCCTGTGATTCAAGCTTGTTAAGCTGCTTATTATGATTATTGTGCATTCGAGGAATATACGTGTATGGCTCGTATTTGAACTTTGATTGTACATCATCAGAGAGCAAACATGTATGTTTTATTGCAAGCTCGGTAAACACAAATGACTGGGTATTTCTTGATAGCGACTAGTTGTTTCAAGTAATGTCTGATTGTAACTGAAAACTCAGTTAAGGAGCACTGTTTATTTTACTTGAAATGATAGCCTGTAGTTAAAGCGACCTTGCACTGAAAAACTGCTGCGGTAATGCAAAAAGGCATACAATAGGAGCTACAAAGTATTTGACAATAATCCCTACAATTAAAATGATTTTTGTTTTAAACTGAATCCAAGTACATATTATATTATGAGTCAGTCAGCCAGATAAATGATTTCGAGCAGAATTAGCATCAATAATTGTTAATTAGTTGCTTATAGGTATAACGAGTAATATAAGAATATAAGAATAAGGTGCTCTTTTGAGGTTGAAAAAATTTTATACACGTTGCCACGTTTTGTGAAGGAGTTTCAATAATTTTGAACTCCTAATGTAATTCCAAAGTTCGCGAACACTAAGTTTATGTCGACCAGGGTCATATAACCTTCAGCAAATATGCAGGATTTTTACATGGAATCGATCTTAGCATTTCAAATCACTAGCACTGGAACTCGTTATAGCAAATAGTAAATCAGTATATCTCAATAACCGAAATATATGGGACACAATGTTGTTACTTAAAATAACCGAACCTCATTTTTTATTATTTAATATACAGATTGGCCTTTGTATTCTTGTCCCAGTGGTGTTTACATGGAGTGTTTCTTTTGGAATCTTCTTCAATGCCTGTGACGAATTCTTCCCTCTCGAAGTTCCTTCTTCGGTACGGTCAGCAGACATGGAATAAATTTTGCTACAACTCGATGCATGATTAATTGCTCTTTTAAAATCTCATGACATGTGCCAATTGAGATTCCAACCTCGTCTGCAAGTTCTCTAACAGTAAGGCAACGACTGGTACGCACCAAATCCTTGATTTTCTGAATGGTGAGTGTCATTGATTAACCTTCCTGATTTAGAATCATATTGAATTGATTGACAATCAGTATTGAATCGGGAAATCTTTCGAAACACTGCGTAGTACCAGGAAGAGCACCACCTCCATTATCTTTATTCAAAAAGTGAAACGTTTCTGTAAATGTTTCTCTAGTTTAAATTTCACGTTGTTGCTATCGCACGAACATGTGTGTCCCAGAAGTACCCGACCTAATCAAGAAAACACAAAAAATTTGACCAAAAAAAATTTTTAGTTTTCAAGAAAGTCTCCTTTTAGGTCGATACACTTTTCCCAGCGATGGTGGATATAGCTTCGATACTCCGAGAGTTGTCGAGCTTCTCAAAATAAGCGTCAACCGAAAACTCCACCTCTTCTCTGTTGCCAAATCTTTTACCACCGAAAAAATTTTTTAAGTTTGAAAAGAGAAAATAATCCGAGCGGACTAAATCTGGTGAATAGGCGACGTGAGGGAGCAATTCAAAATTTAACTCACTGATTTTGGCCACCGCGAAAATTAATGTGTGAACCGGTGCATTGTCTTGATGAAACGACACTTTCTTGTTCGCCAAATGCGGCCGTATTTCCTTGATTTCATTACTCAAACGCTGCAACAAGTTCGCATAATAGGTACTCGCCGTTAATTGTTTTTCCTTTTTCAAGATAACCAATGAAACTGACGCTATAACATTGCATACTGCCTTAGCATTATTTGGAGCTGACTCTCCCCTATTAGGCCAGTCCGTTTAGACTCTGCCATCCAATATTTATTTGTTGTAAGCGCAGGGGAGACTCCCCCAGAGTAGAATCTAGTTCGGCTTTGATATTAGTTGGACTGAGACCTTTTAAATGAAGGTATTGTTTCACATACGAGTGCCAATGTTTTCCATATTTAAAAAATCACTGAGAGTTATTGATAGCTGCCAAATAAAGACTAAACAACGTACCGTCTTCAAACTTCAAACTTTAGCCTTATAAGGATGGTCCTTTCTACCATAGTATTTTTTTGAAACAAAAACCGCTATCTATACGTCAGGTCGGGTACTTCTCTTATTATAAAAATATAATTATTTATATGGAAAATGTAAAATGAAATTTAATTCTTTTACAGAAGCTAAATTTCAAAAAATTGTCTTCAGAGTCACTTTTTTGAAGATCTCCAAATGAGCTTCCTTGCTAGGGTAGCCAGGTAGTTGGCTGCAGAACCCGCTAAGTGAGCTATATAAAATAGCCCAAAACCCGCACGAAGACCTGTAGACCAAATACTGCGCTCAACCTTGCAATTTATCAGACCAACTTAAATGTGTTGAACACAGATGCGATTTCGACGACGAACTGTGCTCCAGAATTCGTAAGAAACACTGTAATATAAATATTGTGTGAATACATAAATTCGTATTTATCACCATTTTAAAAATATTAGGTTCAAATTAATGGAAAAATGATATAATACATACTTGAAAAATAATTTGTAATTTTCATAATTCTATGGAATCAAAAATCTTTCGTGAATTATCCTCGTGAATTATATCATGTAAGTTTTCAGGCAAAAATGAAATCTGGCTTTTTGTTTTTATGAATAATAATGTATTATCTATTAGTTGTGCACATCAATATTTAATAATATAAGCACCTCATAATCATCTTCAAGCGGTTCAACTTAATGATACGATTTCCGGCATGTTGAGTTGTTTCTGCGGAATGCGCAAGAAGTAACTATTACATGCGAGAAATTTGTAGAACATGCGAGAAGTATATAGAGCTTTCTATGATATTGCAAGGTTGTTGTTTTTCTCTGGAAACTTTAATGCCAATAATAAGAGAGTTGTTAGGATTGCATGATTGAGTACACAAGTAACAATATCTTTAATTTTTGCAACACGTGTCTGCAACCCACCAATCAAGCAAAAATAATAATTAATAAATTATAAAAAACATGAAAGTCTACGGCAGTCATCAATAGGAGTGTGTTTTTGCGACTTTATCTCGAGCAGAGTAGGGACTTTGATCTTTAAATGTTTCATGAGCCAGAATCGCTGCACGACTGGTTGTTGTGGTGTAGTTGCTCTTCTGATGTTTTCGGATTTTGCTAACCTGCTCTGTACTGGATAAGGGAGCAAAAAAAAACAAGTCCAATATTGGTGAATATATTGTCACTTGTATGCTATATTTCTATGGGTGTCCATAACTTTAAAGAAAGTGATTCATTTGTGGAAAGTCTACAAAAAATGAACCGATTCTAAATGAATCTTAGTTTGCAAATATCAGAGAGATATCGTGTGAACCATTGTTTTTCATTACACAGAACCGAGAACTGAAAATTTAGTGGCAAGAGTATTTGTTATATGTAGTTTGCAAACGGTGTAACGGTGAGCCGGTAACACTAGTAGATTTAAACCAAGAGACGACTAAAATTCAGTTTTCTAATTTTTATATTTCGTAATCGGCTCTGTTTTAAACTAGCAAAATAACATAATTTGCGTTGGCTGAATAGCCCAAAAAGCTATAAGTAGCTTTTAGAAATTTGTACCCGCGAATTGAATATTTAAATAGCCCAAATCGCGGGAAATAGCCCAATCTGGCAGCCTAATTCCTGGCAGTGAAAGACACGTACGAAAAATATTGCTTATAACATCAGTTAAGAAAAAGTCTAAAAATTTCTATAATCCATAATAAGTAGCTACAACAAAATAACACTAAAAGTGATTATTACTCAATAGTACATAGGCGTATTTAACAAGCAAATGCACAATTTGCATTAATTACAGAATCTACTTAATGCTATTGATCGAAGTTGTTGTTGTTGAATTAATGCCTGGGGAATTAAACTCATTACTTACGGTTTGTTTTTGTATATCAATACGAAGAGTATAGGTATTGGACAACAAAATGTTAAACATTTTTTTCTTGGAAGATGCCGTGACGTTAACACTGAACCAGACAGACTATTATTATTGATGAAATAGCAAAAAAAAAACATTAAAGGTAAAAATACTGGTTCGAAAAGATATAATAATCTATAATTGTTAGATTGGTCGAGTCAATTCAGTGCATACGTCAATAGTTTTGCTTTTGTTCACTTCTGTCGTAAGTGACCCCCGCTTCCCATATAGGGTTTCCCCAGCTCTTACTACAGGGCCATTGCTTGGGCCAAGTGCTGGTTGCCAAGCGTTGGGAGCCATCATTGGTTAACCTCAGGGCCATCGTTGGCTAGCCAACTTTTGTAGTTAGGTAGTAATAGGTAGGTAGGCATAATTCGTAAAGTAGGGAGTTCGAGAACGCATCGCAGGTCATTCGTCGCCAAAAGTGCGTTCCTGTCGTATCTTCAGGGTAAGCTAGGACACTGGCGCCAGTATCAGTCGCCAACACTGAGCCAGTATACAACACCAGCACCGGGACCAAGTTATCATTCTTGGCATGCCCAGTACTTTGCCTATTGTACGACCCTATATGGGTTAGGATTATACGTTGTTATAGCATTGTTGCAGAGCTCGTGAAACATACCCCTACATGACATCAGAACTGTTCTTTGTCTAACAACAACAATTTTTGTTTTGTTTACATTGCCTTACTTTAATATTTTTACTACAACTTTCTAAACTTCCTTTGTATTAAGGGCTCACTTTCTTTTATAGAAACATACTTTTTGTGCCACCTTTTGTTTTTCCTGAAAATCTTATAGTTGGATACAAAAGTCTTCAAAACTGTTGAAGTATCTATTTTGATATTATTGAATATCAACAATGTTGCGTACCATATTCCCATAATGATTGGTCCGTTAAATTCTAATAGTTTCCATTAAAAATAAATTGTGAGTAAGTAATTCCACGAAACAAGACCCTTTCGCATCAAAATTACTTATTCATTTAAAACTAGATGTACACGATGTAAACAAATAAAAGGCAGCTTTTATTGCATAATAATGACCGGTTACTAGCGTAAAGTAAATTATGGAAAGTCATGATAGCAGTGAATAATGTTTGTTACAGATGCTACTGCGATGAGTTTTTATCACGAATCACTCGTTTTGGTGCCAGCATCTTTAAGCTTTAGCATTGGTCAATAATTTTTTTACGTAAGTATTTGTACTAAAGTAGAAAGAAGAAATATAGAGGTGACGATACTTCTAAATTTCTATCGAAGCACAGCTCGAGTTAGCATTATCGTGCAAACTACTTAGTACTAATTGAAAGAGTACTGTTTAGTTCGTAATAAGGCAGACAGCGATTTGGTTGGTGTATTGCGTTGCTCTCAAGTATAATACAAATTAAGCATACGCGCTTATGACCAATTGGGGTATACAGAACAGATGGATGTTCACGTGATTCTCGGTACATGATAATACCATGTCGTTTCTCCCTCACTTCCAATTGCAAATGATTCTACTCTCTTGTTAACTTGTTGTTGATCAACTCACGATGATAATAGAAGTGCTTAACATAGTTTACATTTTGCTGTTATACCATATAAATTGAACAATTTTTAGTTGTTATTTTAACACGTTTTTACTCTCTAAAATCTAAAACAAACGTCTAAAAATTCTTTGAAATATTTCATACTATCTACCGAACTCAACAGTTTCTTCTAATAAATTTTTTTAGATACTTTTTGTAGTAACTACATATGTTCTTCGATAATAATTGGTAGTAAAAATACTTTTTGTATATATTTTGTATACATCTTAAATAATCTCTACCAGGGTTGCCAGATAGTTGGCTACAGAACCCGTCGAGTGAGCTGTATGAAATAGAGCCCAAAACCCGCACAAAGACTTGTAGCCCAAATACCGCGCTCAACTTTGCAATTTTAAAGACATACTTAAACGTGCTGAACACAGTTGCGATTTCAACGACGAACTACGCTTCAGAATTCTTAAAATTCGTATTTTATCACCATTTTAAAAATCTTATTTGAAAAACATATTAGGTGCAAATTAAAGGTAAAATTATACTTGAAAAATAAATTCGCCAGGTTTTCAAGTAAAACACAATTCGATTTCATTTACTACTTGATCGCGCTGTTATCAATGAAAATCACGTTAAAATTACATTTTCGAGTAGATCGTCGTTTCACTCTCGCAGTAGAAAAACTTATCTCCCGGCTCTGCGGCGGTTATATACTACATGTGTTGAGTCGAGAAATTTCCAGCATATTCGGTTGTTTGTGTGGAACGCAGAAGAAGTACCTATTACATGCGAGAAATGTCTAAAACATTTGAGAAGTAAATAGAGCTCTCTACGATATTGCAAGGTTGTTGTTTTTCTCTGGAAACTTTAATATCAATAATAAGTGAGTTGTTCGGATTGCCAGAGTTTACATGTTACAATAACTTTGGAAATTTAAATTTTTTTTCATTACTTTTACTTTATTATTTTAATAATTTGAAGATGATATCGGTTAAGTAGGCGCCCGCCATTGTGACCATTGGGCTCTTTTTACCGCATTTTCAAACATTTTGGCGAGAACTTCGGGCGATATATTCACACACTCTGGTCGGATATTTTCTTTGAGAGCTTCCAGAGTCTGCGGCTTGTTCTCATAGACACGTGACTTCAAAACCCCCAAAGAAAGAAGTCTAAAGCGATCAAATATTATTTATTATTTCTCATTATTATGACTGGGGAACCGACAATTAAGTGGCAAGAGGATTTGTGATATGATGTAATTTGCAAACGTTGTATTGGAGCCATTAACACTAGCAGATTTAACCCAAGCGACACGACTGAAATTCAGTTTTCTAATTTTTTTATTTTTATCTTTTCCTCGTAAATCGGGCCTGTTGTAAGCTAGCAAAATAACACAATTTGCGTTGGCCGAATAGCTCAAAAAGCTATAAGTAGCTTTTTGAAATTTGTACCCGCGAATTTAATATTTAAATAGCCCAAATCGCGGGAAATAGCCCAATCTGGCAACCTTAATCTCTACACGTCTTGCGAAAAAGAAGGGTTGTCGAGTTAGTGTGTATTAGTTGGCAGGCATATGAACCAATTTTTTAAAAACATTTAATTCATTTGGAATTTGAAAACTTCGTTTTAGAGTTTATAATACATATAAACTTGAGAGCAAAAAAAACTAATTGATTCAAATAAGATTGAACCTGAGAAAGCGAATTCTATTTTACCCTACATTAAAGCTAACTATTATGAGCAAAATTGATTAAAAAAAAATATTTTTTGAAACAAAGTAACTTACATAAAAACCATCTCTTAGTTTTATTACTACTATATGGTCATTCCATCAAGAATCGCCAAAAATGACGAAATTTTTGACCTTTTTTAAAAGTGTTTGTACTTGAAGAACTAGTGAAAAAAATAATTGAAATTCAATTTTTTGTTTCTATCTATTTTTTGTTGTTAATTATAGTATGTTAAAGTTTTCGCAAAAATGATGTCCGAGTCCTCTTTGAAAATTCATATCTCTGGTAATTTTTATCCTAGAATAATAAAATAGGGCTTATTTTAAAGGAGGAGGGGTTGTCGCAATGTAAAAAAAATACGAATAAAAATTATCCTTGAATTTTTTTTAAGGATAACGATTATGTCCCTTATCCTTAAATATCTCAAAATATGGTTTTTTATATTTTCTATGTTATACTGTTTTACAAAACATACCAAAAAATTAACTTGGGGTCAAAAAAATCGAAGATCAGTGCTTCTCAATCACTTTATAGAAAAAGGGCCATTCCATCAAAAATGCCAAAAGTGTGATCGCCGATTCTTTTGAAAATTTATGTACTCGAAGAATTAGTAAAAAAAAAAATATGATTTAAATTTTTTGTTTCTATCTCATTTTTTTTGTTAGTTATGGTAAGGTAAAGATTTTGCAAAAAAGGTGTCCAAGTCCTCTTTGAAAATTATATCTCTGGTAATTTTTATCCTAGAATAATAAAGTAGGGCTTATTTTAAAAATTGTTGTTTAAAAATTATCGCAATATAAAAAAAAATATGAATAAAAATTGAAATTTGAAATTTGAAATTTTTTTTCAAACATAACGATTTTGTCCTTTATCCTTGAATATCTCAAAATGCGTATATTTATTTTTTTATATTTTGTAGGTTATATTTTTTTCAAAAAATTAACTTGGGATCTCAAGGTGATCGGGGTCAAAAAAATCGAAGAACATATGTGGTTCTCAATTGAGGCTAGTTTAGTTCTCTAATAATTTAATTCGATTTTTTTGACCCCGATCCCCTTGAGATCCTAAGTTAATTTTTTGATATGTTTTGAAAAACAGTATACATAATATACAAAATATAAAAAAATAAAAAAAATTAGAGATACGCTTTTGGCGATTCTTGATGAAATGACCCTTTTTCTATAAAATAATTGAGAGCCACTGATGTTCTTCGATTTTTTTCGAACCCGATCCCAAGTTAATTTTTTGGTAAAAAAAAATTAGAGATACGCATTTTGAGATATTCAAGGATAAAGGACAAAATCGTTATCCTTGAAAAAAAAATTCAAGGATATTTTTTATTCGTATTTTTTTTATATTGCGACAAGCTCCCTCTTAAAAATAAGCCCTATTTTATTATTTTAGGAAAAAAATTACTAGAGATATGAATTTTCAAAGAGGACTCGGACACCATTTTTGCGAAAACTTTAACATACTATACTAACAAAAAAAATTAGATAGAAACAAAAACTTGAATTTCAATTATTTTTTTCACTAGTTCTTCAAGTACAAAAATTATCAAAAGAATCGGAGATGGTAAGGTCACAACTTTGGCGATTCTTGATGGAATGACCCAAAACCAATCTTCAGATAACGAAAGGCAAACGCATGCCTTTTAACTAAACTAAGGCCCGATTATTAGTTGGACGGGTTGAACAGAGGCGTGGCAACCAAGCTAACATCTTGGATAAATATCAGTTTGTTCAACAGGTAGTGTCATAAAATGTGACTCATAACTAACTACTCCCATGATTATTCTTTATTTCAAAAACTTAAAATATTTAAATTTTATTGCATAGAATTAAGGGCCGTAAAGATAAACGAACAAAGTCGTACTAACTAGAGTTCCAAAATCCGTAGTACCTATACAAAATTAACGGGAGCCTAGAAAACCATAAAGCATGAAATTGTGTACATTCAAAATTCAGTTTTTACTTTTCGTCTTAAAAAGCGCCCGAAAAACAAATTAAGCTGTGCATCAACCCATTTAGTATCCAACAGTAAACAATTTAAATACAATAAAATATGCTACCTATTTAAATATTAAAATTCGAAATTCAGGTTTAGGTCTTACCGAAATTTTTATGCTGATGAACTGGTGTATGTTTAGCAGGCACTCGATATGCACTGTCATAGTGGCTATTAAATTGGGGATAAGTAAATCTCATTTTTGCTGCAGCTATTATGATTCAATATTAAAAATTTTCATAAAATGTTCATTCAATTAATTATCACTTTATCTTGCTCAAAGGCCATATATTGTCGGATCATTGCACTGTTATTGAGTTTTTTTTTATTTTCTCATATATACCACGGAGAACTAATAATGTATTTGTTTTAAATAATTCATAACAATAATAATATTAAGTATTCTTTGGATTGAAGCTTGCTTGAAGAATAATTGCATAGAACTTGAGGCACACACAAATTAAATGATGGATCGAATGATCGTGGCGTTCTGCATTTAATAATAATAATATGATCGAATTTCTTACAAGTTATTGGCAGCACGGTTTTTTTTTGTATTTTCAATTTGTGGCTGCAGAGCCACTTAACGAAGAATAAGCGAGTAATATAGTGGGACAAGACTAAGATCACAGAACGAGTTACAGCAATGTGTGGTTATCAAACGCACTGGTTAACAAACTTTTTTTAAAAAAAAAACAGTTGATATAAAATTTCAACAATAAGCAAATAATTCAATAAACGAGAAAAAATATATCCTTCAAATGATCTCTTGTTAAAACGATGGCAGCAAGATAAAAAGACCGTAGCTAATTTTTTTGCTCTCTACAAATTTTTCGCAATAAACAACACGATCACGACATAGCGTTTTAACACTTGTATGTCACACCGATCTTGTTTTGATTTTTTTATGCTGTCTTTAATTTAGAATTATATAACTAGTAAATTTGGCGATTCTTCTATGCGCGCAGCATGATTACTGATCACATTTCTATTAGGCATTAATATTCGAATACAGTAGCTATTACTGATCGCGCGGCACTTATTTTACAAGATCGATTATGTTTCAGTTACGATTAATATTTTTATCTAATTTCACGATAAAGCTCTCTAATCAATATCAGCAAAAAGATAATATCGATATTGGAACAAAAAAAAAATAGTTCAGTACGAACACTTGTTGTTTTCTTCCGATCTGTACGAACGAGATCGATGAACTGAAGAGCGATTCAGCGATCGCGATATGAATATCGCTTCGTTAACGATAATACACCGCTTTAGCAGCTTAGCTTAGTGCCAGTGCCAGCCCAGGCCAGGCGACTTATAATTTAGCTTGTATGAATGCGATTGCGAACGCCGAAGAATGATGTGTGCCATGCGCCAGCGCCATTATCGGAGCCGAAAAAACTTGTTGCTTTACGAATGATCGAAGAGATCTTTTTTAAGCGGCGACAATACTTGATTGTGTCTTTGTATCTATGGGATTTAGCGATGTTTAAAATGGACAAGTACACTAAACGCTAAGCAGTGCAGATCAAGACAATTATGGAGTGACAATTGGTATTAATTTTTTACGGTCTTACAATATCGTTGTGCATTGATGGTCTCCCCCTGAGGCAGAAATTCGACCAAACTGATGCCTTCTCGGTCCCAAAAAACTGAGGACATGATTTTTTTGTCCGAAATTGTGGTTTTGAATTTTTTGGCAGATGGGGAATTGGTGTGATGCCACTGTGACGACTGTCTTTTTGACTCAGGCATGTAATGAGCTACCCACGTTTCATCTCCAGTCACAATAGAGCTCAGAAAATCTTCACCTTCCAATTAAAGTCGCTCAAGAAACTCGCGGGTGCTATTGACCCGATTTTTCTTGTGCTTCTCTGTCAGCTGTTTTGGGACCCATCTTGAGCACAGTTTCCGGTATCCCAGCGTTTCTGTGAGAATCTCGTATAAGAGAGTTCTGGAGCGTTTTGGAAACATTGCAGAAATTTCATCCACTGTCAATCGGCGGTCTTCACGAACAGTTTCCTCGATTTTTTGCACCAACTCATCAGTCAAAATGGAAGGTCTTCCTCTGTTCGTCATGAACATTTGTTCTGCCTCCATTAAACTCCCTACACAACTTAAGCACACTCGTTTTGTTCATAACACCTTGGCCATAAACCGTTTTGATTTGCGAAAAAATTCGGTAGATGTTATTCCTTCCACAAGTAGGAAGCGGATCACAGGATGTGGCTCGCACTTGGCGGGATTTCTTACCAACATCTTTCACGCAACTGGATACTTCAACGTGAGTTTACGTACTACCGTGTTCCTGCGATACTCGCTCTGTCAGGAGATCCCCCTCAACCCCCAAAAAACCGCAGCCCGTTATGGTCACACTCACACTTACTTTCTGAACATGCCTCGTATAACTTCATACTTGTTCGTAGGTACTACCATTATGTTTTTTACTAAGACAAAAAACATTTTTTAAAAAACTTATTGAAATTACAACATGATCTAAAAATGGGATTTCATATCCAATCCAACACTTTATGTAACAAAAGTGTTAAAACGCTTTTCACACCGGTACTCTTTGTGTAACAAAGACTACTACTGATAGAAAATTTTTACATTAACTAAATCCTTAAACAGTTTGGGCGCAAACTAATTATTCTTAAGATTAAATTTTGGGATGAGGGTAGTTAAGAGTGTGGCCGGATTTATACTTTTTAGAATAAACTATTTTGAAGATTTTGACCACCATAATAATATGTATATATATTTTTTTAATTTGATGACTCTATTCTAGGTTGGGTTTATAATGGTAAACAAAACACATGGTCCCGTTTTTATTTGGAGATTAATTAATTTTTTTGGCAATTAGAAGTCGAATATTAAAATCAGACTTAAAAGAAGATAATTTTTAATTTCAGTTTTTTTCGATATTCATTCCTTAAAGAGTTGTATATGTGTTCCTGAATTTCACAGACCTTACATATTATTGCCTAAAAATCAATTTCAGGATTTTCCCGGACTAAGGGAGGCAGCACCGTCCACAGTTCTGTTTTACCCCGAATTTAATCGCTTCCCGGACTTTGTCCAGAAAAGTAAGAAAGTTACGTCCAAACTATTGGCGGATTTTTTATTTCATTTTGTACTACGAGGTTGTTCTAAAGATTGACAAATTTAAAATTGTCCTTTTTGTTTTTAAGTATCAGTACCCTGCTCGAATTCGATTTGATTTTCTTTCTGATATGATGGGACGCATTCTATTTTGAAATATAAAAAACTGTATGAGGAAAAGGTTGACAATATGAGTTTTTTGGCTTGATCTTGCACAACAATATTTATTCGAACTTAAATTGCTGACATAACATCGGAAATACAAGAGAAAAAACACAGAAATTTTATTTCATTTAATATTTAAATTTGAATTACAACAATTACAAATATACTCCCCCTGTTGAGTTTTTTTTTCTTTCTTGAATTGGAAAACATTTTTTGGTTGATATGCACGAGCCAAACTTTATTAACTGTTTTTTATCTTATCAAATTTTTTTTTAAACGATTGTGATAAAATTGTTCAGCGTCATTGCGTAATAATTGTGCATGTTTTGATGATATTAAATTATAAATATTTAAGAGTTTATGATATTTGTGAATGGTTTTGTTGTTTCCGGTGAGTAAATCAATGATTTGGCGCTATAAACATAGAAATTACGGTATAATTGTAGAGTTTTTGATAAAGTTATTTGACACTTGTGTTGCACGAAATAATTTTTTTTTAAACTTATTACACAACTGAGGAACAGACAAGAAAGAGTGTGAGAGAGAGAGGAAAGAGAGAGAAAGCTAAGAGAGAGAGAGAGAGGAAAGAGAGAGAGAGAGGAAAGAGAGAGAGGAAAGAGAGAGAGAGAGAGGAAAGAGAGAGAGAGAGGAAAGAGAGAGAGAGAGAGGAAAGAGAGAGAGAGAGAGAGGAAAGAGAGAGAGAGAGAGAGGAAAGAGAGAGAGAGAGAGGAAAGAGAGAGAGAGAGGAAAGAGAGAGAGAGAGAGAGAGGAAAGAGAGAGAGAGAGGAAAGAGAGAGAGAGGAAAGAGAGCTAGAGAGAGGAAAGAGAAAACGATCGAGGAAAGAGAGAGAGAGGAAAGAGAGAGAGAGAGGAAAGAGAGAGAGAGAGGAAAGAGAGAGAGAGGAAAGAGAGAGAGAGGAAAGAGAGAGAGGAAAGAGAGAGAGAGAGGAAAGAGAGAGAGAGAGGAAAGAGAGAGAGGAAAGAGAGAGAGAGGAAAGAGAGAGAGGAAAGAGAGAGAGAGAGGAAAGAGAGAGAGAGAGGAAAGAGAGAGAGAGAGGAAAGAGAGAGAGAGAGGAAAGAGAGAGAGAGAGGAAAGAGAGAGAGAGAGGAAAGAGAGAGAGAGAGGAAAGAGAGAGAAAGAGGAAAGTGAAAGAAGGAAAGAGAGAGAAAGAGGAAAGAGGAAAGTGAAAGAAGGAAAGAGAGAAGAGAGAGAAAGAAAGAGAGACACAGAAAGAGATATAGCGAAACAGACACAGAAAGAGATATAGCGATACAGACACAGTGAGAGATATAGCGAGACAGACACAGTGAGAAAGATAGCGGACAGACACAGTGATAAAGATAGCGGACAGACACAGTGAGAAAGATAGCGGACAGACACAGTGAGAAAGATAGCGGACAGACACAGCGAGAAAGATAGCGGACAGACACAGTGAGAAAAATAGCGGACAGATAACAAGACAAGACACAGTGAGATAGATGTAGCGAGGCAGATAAAATGATAGGGATAGCGAGACAGAAACAGTGAGAGAGATAGCGAGACAGACACCGTAAGAGAGATAGTGGGACAGACACATAGAGATATCGAGACAGACACTGTGAGAGAGTGTAAGCGAGACAGACACAGTGAGAAAGAGATAGCGAGATAGACACAGTGCGAGTCATGATACTATAAAGATATTTGTTTATAGTAACATGAGTGCGAGCAAGAATAAAGCTAGAGAGAGGGTTTCCACGAGGGCTCACCCACCACAAAATAGAAATTTACTGATACCAAATTTCATAGTTCATTTTAATGTAATTTCTTCAAAATAGCACTAATATGTCTTTAAATATATATTTTATTATTTCAAACTTTAAAATGTTTTAGAAAAATAATTTAACTTCCGTTAATTTTTTTTTCTGCGAAACGCCCCATTTACACAACTGCATCTAAGTTCCCAAGTAGCTTTTTGGCAAATAAAATCATTTTTTGTCTCTTAAGCGGCTACATTTGAAATGTTAAAATACAAAATTTGAGGAATTTCAGGTCGATTGCAATAATAGTCTTTCTTAATAAAAAAAAAGAAGAATTAATTCCATTTAGAAACTAAGTGGCTTTATCTCAACTTCATCGAACATTGTTATAATAATATTAAAATAAATAAACCGAAACTAAATTAAAAAAAAACTAAACACGCGCCTTGAAAAAACAACTTTTTCATTTATTTACATAAATATATACACAGTTTTGACTGAATTCTAAGAAAAATTCGCTATTTTTATTCAATTGAAGAACATTACCGAGTATGACAAAATCCCATTTTTTTGCCAAAATTTTTTTGTCCACTAATACAGTTTGGAAGTGTAATTATGGTAGCGCTTCATTAGTACATACGCCGTTCAAATCTTAGGTAAATATTAAAAGAATGTGAAAAAAGACGAAACACGTCAACTTAATTTTTTCTCAGCTCAACGTGACTATATAATTAGAAAGAACATGCGAAAGTCAGGAGACCTGTGTTTGACTTGTGTTATACCTGTCCTATTGTCACTTGAGCAATTTTTAAAAGATGTATTATCTTCTTAAGCTTTTTAGTACAGCAGTACCTTTTATTTGAAAGGCGTGTAATCAATGAAAGGAATGGAAAGGAATGTTCTAAAGGATTTTGGTGGTAGCATCAAAAAACGGTCTAATTACAAACTAAATTTATATAGAAATAAACGAATTACCTATAAGTTTAAAAATAAAGTATTCTCTTTATATTGTGAATAGCATGCGAATATTTTTTTATATTATGACGCTGAACATAGATAACGAACGACAAGTAATATAATAATTTTAAATTAAAGTCATTTAAAGCATTAATTGCATTCAAAAAATTCCATAACGAGAAATCATGAACCAAAAACGTGATTAATTGCCGAAATAATTATTACAAGAACTAGTAATGGAATAAAATTATTAGCTACAGGCACTATAGTCGAAAAATAAAACAAAATTTTATATAACATTCCAAAATCTCACCATCGAAATCGTTAGTATCAAATCAAAAACTCAAACTCGTTTTTCAACCAAAGCGAAAACGTGACAATTTTACAGGTGCATAATTTTGAACGCAAACAGGGTCCAAATATCGAAAATATATTGAAGAAAAGTGAGAGGTCAAAGTCGCCAGAACTGGCCCTTCGAACCTGACTTGTTGATAAGACAAGATATGGTCAGAAACTGGTTATCGTATTAAGTATAGTGGATACATACCACATACGGTACGAGGTAAAGAAAAGTCGGTACAACTATCTACTGGCAGCTTTTTTGAAAGCCAGCCTAATTAATGCGAAGAAGTGCATTTTAAATTTTATTCAATATTAATCTATACCATGCCAGTACCGTATTACTTTGTAAAATTGATTTTTAACTGAATTATAAGAATCGTTACTTTACGATCATCTGAGAATTGGAAATTTCGATATTTTTTCATCTTAACTGCGGATTTAAACCGGAAATTTGTGAACAAAAACCGACAACCTCTAGCCCTGTTTCTTTTTCTCTCTCTCGAAGAGATCCAAACTTATGACCTAGAAGACCATTTTCGAACCCAATGCAGTTACAAGCTGGAATAGTTAGTGACGTGGTTGCAATGAAATAAAGTTGTTCTTAAGTCAAAGCACGTCAGTAAAAATTTTCCATGAGGCCAAAACAGAAAAAAAGAATTGTATATATTATAAATTTACAATAAAACCGATTTCTTTAAAAAATAAAATAAAAAAATGCAGTTTTCATACAATGTTAATAAAATATGTAAATTACAGTATTATTTTGATAAGGTTGAGCAACATGTGATAAGATATATTTGTAGAGTTGGAAAAATTTTCCAGTTATTACCAAGAGCCTATACAACCAGGTAGCTAGCTACACAATTGATATTTTTTTTAATTTTATCCAAGATCAAATGCATTGTTATTCTTCGTAATTTTTGTTGAGATACATTTGAATTTATTTACATTATTCAAGGTACAGAGAATTTTATACAAAAAGAAGCATACAATTTGTTGTTCTCCTCTGCAGGATCATAATAATGTACTATTCAAAATGGACTCAATAATTGGGAAGAGGAGGCAAAATGGAACATCTAAGTATCATCTCCATTTGTTATGAAACAAACAAACCCTTTCTTACGAATTTCAATAAAATCACTGGTTCTTTTCATAGTTTAATATTTCGTAAATATATTTTTACATCCATTTAAAAAAGATACTTGCATCGAAGCGAGTTGTGTAATCTTTTAAACACCACACTTTTTATATATATTTATGTGTGCAGAATGACTAAAATTAAGAAGTTTAGTTTTGCATACCTAATGTGTCCTTAAATATTGAACGCAATTTTCAGTCAAATTTTTCAGATAAAATAACTTTCAAAGAAAACAATTTGACAAACGATTATTAACAACTATCTTACTGCATTTGCCTGCGAAAATATTCAAACATTTGATCGCTCGTCTACCAAAACTGAAGTCGTGGGTTCGAATCTCGGGATTATAAAATATAAACGACAAATTCATAATGAATAGGAGTCTGCTTCAATTTTTAACAACTTATTAGATATTTAAATAAAAGTAAACAAAATCGATTTTAATAACCTTCCGATAAATCTAAAGTTACGACAACATTTTCCAAAATTACAATTTTTATGAAAATATCTGCGGATTGTATTATACAGCTGAAATTACACGATATCGAAATTTTTTATGGTTCAACATTAATTACACGGTCTATTTTAATAAGGAATTTCTTTATATATTAAATTGGTACAGAAAACCGAAATGAAAAAGTCGATATACAAGAATTTTTAGTGTGTTTAAAAATACCAAAAAAACAAAATAGATGAGCCTTAAATTAAAGAAACGAAAACAAACGTTTTTTTTATATCTCTCCAATGCTAACTTGCTGTAAACAATGTTAGATTGAACGTTTGAATTTTGTAGTTAATAAAAGAACTAGTATTTGTGATAAATAGTACAAATTTTACGTACTTATTTGTTTTTCTTTACTTCTGTATCTAAGCCTTGAGGCTGAAATTTCTACTTGTTGCAATTAAGTCGACTCTCGAACAAGTTCATCAACTTAAATCGTTTCTGCGTAGTTCGCATAAGCTTTCTTTCATATTTTTTAAAATAGTTCTTTATAGTTCCTATTTTTTGCCCTACGTTTGTTTTTCTTCATTTCATATTTTATTTGAACTTTTGTAGAAGTCTTTAAAACAAGTACACAGTAGATAGTTATGTAAGGCAAATAATGATCCTCTAAAAATATCTTTTGTTAGCTATTCCAGTAACAAATTGTTATTTCGAAAAGGACCAGAACATGGTTCTAATAATTCAAAAATTAAAACAGGTACATAAGTTATAAGTTGAGCCTCGATAGTTCAAACAAGACATGGGTCGTTAACGAGTGAACTGTTCCAAAATAAAACTTCCTTGGAGTGAGTGAGTGAAGTAACTCACTCCTTTTGGTGAACTGCAGTTCCAATAGACACGTGACAAAAAAATTAAAAACGATATACCTACTCATGAAAGAAAAATAAAGACTAACAAGCTAGGCAGACGACCAACAAAATCTTCTCGTTTTACCCCTCTCAGACCTTTTTTTTTTGCTCATCTTCTACTAGATCTACTGACCTTTTTTTTGCTCATCATCTTCTGTAAGATCTACTATCTTCCAACTACGAATAGTGACCACTGAACGATTGTACGAAGGAACGATGGAACGAAGAGTTCCATGGAAGTACTTCACTGAACTCGTTCCTTAAAGTGAATGACTCGGAGTGAAGTACTTCACTGAAAGGTACTGCTTTGCCCATCTCTAGTGCAAACACTAAGGTCATAGGTTCGAATCCCAACTAGTTTATCATCCGTTTTCTAAATAAAAACATAATATTCGAAACAATTACATGTGTTACCGCGCTACATTCCAGAAGGAATCATACACTATTTAAAAAAAATTTAATTTTCAATCCAATTTTTACTTGAAATTTCCAGTATATTTAATGTTTTCAAGTAAAAGTACACATTTCAATCACTTTTACACAAAATTGCTGGTATTAGTAAATTATTCATGTCCTTTGAACTGAACCGTGCAATTTACATTAAAATTTACATACAAAATTAAGCAAAATTTTGAGTAAAATTAACTATATTTATATATGAATTGAAAATTCGTTTTTTTTTCATGTAATTCTACTTATCTATTTGAATTTTACGACGAAAAACATGTAATATATGAAACCACGAAGCTGAACGCTTTGTTCAATTTTGTTTTCTACTGAAATGAAAATGAAACGCCTTCGGTGGCGCAGTGGCTACGCGCGCCAAACCTACGCAGCAAAACCGCGGGTTCGATTCCTACCTACAGCCAAGGCTTTTATTAAGAGTAAGTAAATAAGAAATAATATAAGTAGGAATAAGTGTATCTTAAAGATTGCAGATTATACACTTTTTTTAGATTGTAAATTCGAGAGAATATCCAGTAAATTTGCTGCTTTTGAAGTTGAATTTTACTGACCGAAAATTGAAAATTACATTCAAATTGACTATTACATCCCAATTTAAATTTACTTGAAAAGGTGTGGCATATTTGCCTACTATCCAAAAGATGTAAAATTCAATGAATTTTTTTTACTGTGTACACTGCCAAATAATTGAATTTGATCCGTGCTTTTTCAAATATATATTTATTAAATTGTTTGATTTCATTAAGTTTTTTTTAAAAAATTTGTTTTCTCTTACTAGTACGTAGAATATATTAGATTATTGTCGATGTTAATTGCCCAGTTCAAATTATTTTTTTTATTTGCTAACTAAACTTTACAATCTAGAGTTTGTTTAAGCCTTTGCAGAGAATATATCCGAAAAGTAAACAGTCTTCAAATAGCTAAATTTTTATCACTGCACAGATATATTTTTATTGTCGCACGGCGGAAGTATCCAATAAATAAAAAAATACAAACAGTTATGTATTTATATGGTTAGTATTAAAAAACAATAATATTTCAAATCTACATTATTTTAAAAGCTTATCGATAAACGATATTTCATCATCAAGACATAATTTATATTAAGGTATGTGCGGTACATGGTGTCATTCTGCAAGTGATTGATGTGTAATTTTAAACAGATATACTGTTAAATATTCACTATCGAAGAAAGATCAACTTTCAAATAGGGACAGATATTTATTAATTGATTGTTTTTAAATGTGTCCACATCATCGACTTTCGGAAGAAGTAGGGTTTAGTGGAATCGCTATTCCACATTATTATCAAAAAATAAGGCACTGCATGACCGATTCATAATTTAAAAAAATACATATTATTAAAAATAATACTGTGCAATTACTTGATTTTAATTTTGAACAGTAATTAAAGAAACATTTAGAAACAATATTGACTCGATTACAATCGTTGCATATCAAAATAGCACTTATGGAATTTGAAAAAGAAAGACAATGTTTGTGGGCCAAGTTATTGCAAGTTTGGTAACAATTTTTGTTTCAAAATGAGGACCAAATATTCTGTTTACAAAAGAAATAGCATGCCAATTTTTCTGACGTTCAAAGGTGTAAATCTATGAATAACTCTGTAATAGAATCACCTCACAATATAATTCAGTTTTCAGATTTAGTAATACCGCTTATGTTATTCACTTGCTTTGAATTCTTATTAAAAAAAAAAATGTATCATTAAATAATTTTTTTTGATCCTGTTCCCTGTTGTGATTTCTGTAAGGATTTATACCGGGATGATCGGAACAGGAACTTCCACTGCATCTGGAAGATTCTTTCAGAGATGGTAGATGCTTCACTATAAGGAAACCGTGGAAATGGGAAATTCATGTTTCGCTAATGTAAGGAAATTAACCCAACATTTTTCTTTCAACGCTAGTAGGAATACCAGTTTTATCTACGTTAACAATGCTATCTACTCTTCTTTATTGAAACCGATCACCCTAACGATAGAATTTCATGTTTGAGATTAGAGTATGAAATGATAGTTTTGATTGTCTTTTAAGAAGGGCATTTAACCAATCTTTTCCAGCCGCGAAAACACCACTTTTCCTAAAGAATATTACTGCAATCTCGATTCACATGTATCCCATGGTTTTGCTCCTTATAGCGATTATTTCGACATATCCTCAGCGCTATAAATCTTTTCCTTTATTCCACTTTTAGGCATCCTGTTACCGAAAGTGTTTAATATTTTACCAGTAATTCGATTGTCTGGTTACTTTCGAAGAAAAAAAATTATGTGGGTTCTTTCTTCAAGACCCACCCATTGAGGTAAGGGGTGCTTAAATAAAATTCGTTCAGAGTGATTCATACCTACATACAAAGAAATATTTAATCGTAACCACAGTTGCGTTTTTTATTGAACTGTATTGAAACAGCAGAGAGCAATAAAAAATATTTGCAAAAGCAATTTTAATCTTCTAAAGTTGTTCAGAATACGAAAAGGGCAGGTGTATCTGTCAAGGACAACGCACCTCATTTCTTACTTGATTGGAGTGTAGCCATTTTTACGTTGGCGTAATCTCAAATTTTTCATTTTGCAGGCGATTTGGTATTGTACTTCAAGTGATGATTACCTGCAAAGAAAAAGAAAACCAAATTAAAAAACATTGAAAACTTAATAACTAAAATTTAATGTGTAATAAAAAAAAACATTTAAAATAAGGGTATTGCCAAAAATTTATTTTTATTTTTCAATTCAATTTATGCCAAATACTATTCGTCCGCAAAATTTTTAGGAAATTAATTCACTCGGTTCTGTTTAAAGTTATATCGCTTGTGTGATGCACATGATTAGAGTTCAATTAGAAACAAAGCTATAATCGAGAAAAACAAAATTAGAAGATAATCCACGCAATATACGAACTAAAGTAAACGTGTCGCAAATATTATCAACCAATTAAAATTGTACCGAAAGATTAAAGTTGTTGATATCGGACAACAATTCACACTTCATGGAAAAGCCTTTGGATAAAACAAAATATTTACCTTTAGTTTGAAATGTAAATTAACCGGGCGATTGTGATAAATATTCAGACAATTCAAATTTACCAAACCCAAATTTTACGCTAATTTTTAATTTTCATCTTTCAAATCGTGCCAGTACAAAAAAAACAATGTTTTTATTTACTCAAAAGTTCTAACAAGATCACAGGAGAATATTAAATGTTAGCGCAAAGCAAAAAGTTTAAATTCCAATATGAAATCATCTCCAGTTGTGTCGAAATTTCAAAAAAAAAAAAAAATGCACTTATTTATCAAATTGTCAATGAATTTGCATACAAAATATTGACTCATGTTTGTTTTCTTGTGTAGATATTCAAACTTTATTCCAACAGTTTTATGCCCTGCAAAAATATGACAGTGTTTTGGCTCTTTGATTTACTTTCTTTACCAAAAAAAGCAAATAAACAAATGCTAGTTGAATGTATACAGTTCAAAGACCTCTATTCGAATTTATTTTTCTCGTTTTGTTTTCGATAAATTTTGTAGTTGTTAATAAATAAGAATTAACATTACTTTATGTTTACAGATAAATTCTGGTGATAATTCAGAGCACATTCAAGCAGCATGTTTTTTCAGAAGTGCAATTTAGGTTGGATGATTCAGACTAAGTAAATTAAAGATAATTAAAGATAATTACATTTGTACTTCGTTTATTTCTCCTTTAAAAATATTGCAAATAAGAAGGAATTTGTACCGATTGAATAAAGCTCTTTTAAAGACTGTACGCTATTTGTAATAATAGAAAAAGCGGGACATTCATGATTTTATTTTCAATCATTTGCAAAATGTTATAATATTAAAAAATCTGAATGTTGTTCTTATCTACGGCGCTACAGTACAATAGGGGCACTAATGGAAGTGTTTAGTCGAATTAACTTCAAAGAATTCGAAGAATTATTTATTTTTTTGCGATGTTTTACAGGTACCTTTCGACTGATCTCACCCCTCAAAGTTTTGGCTGTATAAATAAGTTCCCGGGATTTCCTATAGATGGCGCTAATACTGGTAAAAAATGGCGGATCAGAAACGTAATATGGCAAGATTAGACATCTGGCAACAACTACCCATCATTACATTTGTCAAGTTTTATCGGCGTTCCGGTCGGCCAAAAAATATCGAAGACGCAGAAATGGAGGCATTACTGGACGAAGATGCATGCCAATCGCAACAAAGTATTGCGGACTCATTGGACGTTACTCAGCAAGCCCTGGGAATAATGCAAAAACAAGGAAATTGTTTGCAGTACGAATTGAAGCCAATAGACGTCAAACGGCGTTTTTTCACGTGCGAACAGCTGCTTCAACAGCAGAACAGGAAAGCTTTTTTGCACAATACACTCAGTGATGCCAACTCGTGGGGAATTCCCCTTTTCGTGGGGAATTTCAGTCTAAATTTTATTGAAAGGGGAAAAGGGGAATCAACACTATTCGAGATCAATTATGGGGAAAACCAAAACTCTCTGAAATTCCTTACCACAAGCACAACAACGACTTCAACGTCGACTTGTGGCGACTAGAAAAACGAAACAGACATTCTTATTTCGTTGCGTCTAATACTTATTGCGTCTCATTGTTTACAAGGGATCGTATGTAGGTTTGGGAGTCACATATAAGTCCAACTGGCCACCACGTGACTCATTATCCGGTCACAGTCATCTGACGAATCAATAACAGGATAAGCCCTGGCTACTGCCATTGAGGATATGACAGTTAAAAAACCTTCAGTGGCGAAGCCAGTTTAAGAGAGTGTTGAACTAGGTCCGAAGGAGCTTTTTCGTCATCGGATGGTACTCGCTCATCAGAGAGTGTATCATGCTGGTATTGTTGAGGATTTTTCTATATAAGCGATATAGAAACAAACTCGTTTCCACGAATTATATTCTAGTGAAATTTGACATAGCCTAATTTTGGTGGATTTTGATTCACAGACTAAGTGCGCGACATCAAATCCCGCCAACAGCAATTTTATTTTTCCTAATATTAATGAGAATGGGACTATCATGTCCTTAATGGCAGTATCCAAAATGGCGATTGGTCCCAGTCGGACTTTCGTGTTGGTGTTTCTCACTAGAAACTCCTATGACGTCAAAAACAACGAAAAAATTCTTAAAATCAGCTTCTATGGTAGCATTAACCATGGAAAAATTCCATTCTCATATAGTGGTTTCTCTTTATTTAATCAAATAACTGCTTTACTCCATCTTTTTTATTTTATATATACAATAGTTTTTTTTCGTAATACAATAAATAGGTTTTTTGCTTTATGATTAATAAAACCTTTTACTCCTGTAGAATTATTCTTTATGGGGAAACTGTGGGGAATTCCATTACGAATAATGGGGAAAAAGAGGAATTTTGGGCTCAATCGTGGGGAATTTTACACAAAATGGTTGGCAACACTGTTGTGACTGGCGATGAAAAGTGGATATACTACGACAACCCGAAGCGCCAAAAATCGTGGGGATACCCTGGGCCCCTATCATAGAACACGAAACGAAATTTCGTATAACTCGAAAGTGATGTACGAAAAATTTCCTTCGATGTATCACTGAATACGAACGAAACGTATGGAAAGTATTACCTACTATTTGAATTCGAAAACTGATATGTTGAGGAGAAAATATACGAAAAAACGGATCGAAGTGTCACATGTTTCGAGTTCTGTGATGCCTACTATACGAAAATTGCTGCTCGAAATTTCGTTTCGTGTTCTATGATAGGGGCCCTGGCCATGTATCAACATCGACGGCGAAGACGTATATCCATGGTTCCAAGCTCATGCTATGTATTTGGTGGGACCAGCTCGGCGTGGTGTATTATGAGCTGCTGCAACCGAGTGAAACCATCACAGGACCTCTTTATCGAAGATAACTAATGCTACGATTAGACGGTCACTCAAAACCATCAATGCATTGACACTCTGACGTCAAAATTACGTAGAATGTGGTCACAAAGTTGTCAATTCAATGTCAATCCGTGTGATCGTCATTTTTGTGACACGTCAATGCATTGATAGTAGAATTGACTACCGAATTGACACACCTTTTTTGTCAATGCATTGACAATTTTGAATGACCGTGTGATCACCCTGTCAATGCGTGTGCGACGAATTGACTAAAATTTTGGATGAGTCGTCAATGAATTGACACTGTCCCACGGATTGACACGACACGAAATTCTGCCGTGTCCTTTCTCTACAAATTGACACATTGGCAACTTGATCGAGCGGAAATTATTTAATAATGAAGTTTTGTGATCGAATGGAAATGTCAAAAAATTTAAATACACTGAAATTTAGTATTTGAACATTTTTGGACTAGTAATCCCCAAAAAGGAAAAAAATCTATCTATCCGCCATATGTAAAAGCGTTTGAATATGTGTAGCTCACAAATGCGTTGGGGTATTAAGTTGTAATTTGTTTTGTTTGTAAATTGGATAAGCCCCTACGAGTAGTATGAAACTTTTTGATTGTCTTAAGGGTCTTAAAAAATCAAATTTTAATTTATGGCTTGGTTCTATGTTGCAACCTATTTCTTATCTTTATTAACGACCTTCTGTCGTCAACTCACAAGTTCCAATCTACAAGGCATATATCAGACCACGCCTTGAGTACAATTAGCATACCTGGGCTGGGGTTCCCAAAATTCCATTTAACCTTCCTCAATTGTGTTTAAAAACATGCGTTCCGACTAATTGGAGACGAAGCCGTTTCAGCTTCTATAGACTTCCTTGAGCAAAATCTTACTACTACATTTCAACGGTAAATGTAGTAAGTAATTAAAAAATCTTATACCTCCACTCTTATTCGCCGACCGTAACACTCGCCAAGCTTCACGCACGAGCATACTGTTCAGCCCCCTTTTTGTGAGAGAACAGTGAAATTTATGCAACCTCTTTCGCCATCAGTAATGTGAAACATATTGCCAGCCGATCTGCCCTGATAATTATAACCTTCAGCAGTTCAAAAACAATGTTCACCGACACTTCAGAAGCTCCCGCCCTCCCGTTTCACCACCCTAAATCCCCTACCACACCATTTTATTCTCCACCTATGTCGTTCTAGCTGTTCAATCGCATTAAAGGATGACCCCCTAAGTTATTACGACGGTCGTAAATTAATGGTAAATTAAACAAATGTCCTTGAAACTGAGTTTTTTCAATATTTTCACTAATTTTGTTATATCTCTCAGATATTTTTAGTTATAAAATTTATTTTAGTTCTGATGGCTCTTTATATACGCCCATAGAAACGTTTTTCAAAATTTTTTAATATCCAACCTCTAAGGGGGGTTATGTGATTGTGTACATTTTCACGAATCCTTAACCAATCCAAACACCCAAATAAACAACCAAATTCGGCGCTTTCGTGACATGTCGTAAAGTTATCATCATCGCTCTTCAGTATATAAGCTACCAAAATCGCCATCTCCAAATGATTTCGTTTTGTCATTGACTTTAAAAAATTCACTGAACGCGAATTTTTCCACACAAAAAATTTCAATTCACAACTTTCTTTCAATCCCGTTTGATTTGAAAAATGTAAATATACAAATTTCTACTGATGTGAATGTCCTATCTATTGTCAATTCGTCAAATCGAATTGACTACCAGCATCGTCAGTCTGATTGTCAATTTAGTTTTGGGACAGCTATGACCAAAATGGTCAATCCGTGTCTTAGATAGGACACCCCGGTGTAAAAGCACGAAAAAAATAGAGACCAAAACTATTTTGGCAGCACCATGGGATCCAAGGATGCCAGGGGATCTTGCTTGTCAAAAACACACGTAAAATAATTGAGTAAGTGCAATTCAAGTAGTTTCGAGTAAAATCATAGCAAAGTCTTTTAAGTGTCAATAATTATGGCTAAGACCTACCGACCGGGTTGATCTGTTTTCCTTTTAGGGACTTAGTATTCTAAATCCCACAGCGGCGCCAAAAAGAAATATATATAATTTCCCGAGATATACTGTTTAACGTGGTCTGAACTCGGGAAACATTGCACTTGTACCCCTCTGGCACTGAACTTTGACGTATTTCCATGTACTTTACTTTATTATTTTTGAAATTTTATAGGTAGATTGGATGAACTCCTACGAGTGGTACCCTTGGGGAAGAGTGTTAGGGGAGGTGGGGGAGACGTTTTCTAGGAAAAAGTTTTGCCTCGTAAAAAACTTTGGATTATATCTCGCGTACGAATTATGCAGTAAAGATTAAACTTCGTTCGTGTACATATATACTTGACACATTTTTACATTATTATTTTTTAATAATAAAGTAGTGCGATCGACCTGAAATTTAAAAAAAAATTGTATTTTCACGTTTTAGGACTAGTTAACTCAAAAAAACAAAATGTCTGTCTGCCATCCGCAAAATGGTTTGAAGGTGCGTAGCTCACATACCCGTTGAGATATTAAGTTGAAATTTATTTGGTTGTTATATTTAGTAAACCCCTGCAAGTGGTATCTTTTTTAGGGGCTTGAGGTGTGGGGGGAGGGGGAGGAGGTGTGCGTTTTAGATGAAAAATTTTGGTTTCTAGATCTTAGGAACCGCTTACGCTAGGAGGCTGAAACTTGGAAAATAATAAAGTTGTGCCCAGACTGATGGCAGAATTTTTGTCACTACATGCACTTCTTCGCCGCAATATAACGAGATGTTGAAGTGTTATTTAAGGTTTCAAGGAAAGACAACTTTTGTAACACAGTATGTTAGTTACCTAATAATTTATTCAGTCTTTATTAATAAAAAACTACGCAAAAAAAATCTAACTATTATATTGAACATAAGGGCTGAATAATGAAACTAAATACGGTTACTCGTAGTTCGACTCGTACCCGGTCGGTTGATCTGTCTGAAATGTAAAAAACGGAGAGTATTTTGATTTGCGCTCGTTAAAAAGGAGTGCTAGTCGTACTTGTACCCCTCTGGCTCGTATCATTGGTGCTTTTCCGTTTAGTATTTGATTTATTTCCTAACATATAGCAGCCTTAACCTACTCTTGCACCTGTGCGCCACTGGTAATAGACAGCAGACACTCTAAAGAGACATTTCTTGCTATTAACTTAATTTTCGTGAAATTGTCACTTGTACCCCTCTGGTTCTAAGCCCGTCAATTATGAAGGAATATTTTGTTGTTTGTTTTTATTGGTTGTCATGGTAACCTGAACGGCTTGAATCTTGGGATCCAATGGCGTAGCAAAATAACGTTATATTTAGGGCCATCCAAAAGCGTTACAAAGGTGAACATTTCGAACATGCAACTGTACTTAGAAAAGAAATATTTATTAAAATATCAATTTCTGTACAAATGCTTTGTATCGAAAGAAATCTTTTCGATGACTAGTCTCACTTGAGTTCACAACAATATAGCCTTCTTATTAAATCAGTAATAGAAAAATTATTGCATTATTGTTAAAAATAAATCTGACGAAATATCGTAATTTAGTGTTTATCAAAAAAGTTCGCATTTGAAAAAGCTACTCGTTTCTGGTATTTCGCCGAGATTTCAGTTACAGAATCGTACCAGATCATAAGTGAATATGTACATACATAATAAAATAACATACATATGTAAAGCATACATACATAGATTACAAAGAGATAGATAGTTTTATACTATAGATGAAATCTGAGAGTATTATAAGTTTAATCCAGCCCAAAAGTTTGTATCGCTTAGAACGAAGCCTCAGACCAAAAAAAGTTAATTATTATTTTGTGCTTATTTGGGGACAAAGCCTCTAAATCCTTCTATCCGTTAGCATGATAACTCAAGAACGCCTTGACCTATGATCTTGAAATTTTGAATCTGGATGTTTCGTCGAATTTGTAAGGCTAAGTTCGTTAACGGGCAAAATCGTCCTCATCTAGAGTATCGTACGATTGGCTTGCAGCTGATCGTGACTGCAGTATGTTTATGCAATATATTTAATTATACAAAAAAAACTTTTAAAATGCGCGCCAAAATTTTTGACCCTAAAATAAGCAGTTTTGTACGCCCATGCAGCTTTTACTTTGCCATGCGCATAAAACATCTTGGCTCTTTTTTATTGTAGCATGTCGAATCCTTTTAGGTATATAATCTAAGATCCGTGTGATCGTCAATTCGTCAAGAATTGACACAATGACGATTGAGACTCCATTGACACTGAAACGACGCATTTTTACGTGACGTCACAGTGTCAATCTATCAGACTATTACCTATTCCGATCGATGACGCACGGCCTGGCTGAGCAGCACTTCCGTTCTTACGAAGATTCCAAAAATTGGGTCGATTCGTGGATCGCCTCAAAGGACGTAGATTTTTTTCGACGCAGAATTCGCATGCTGCCAGAAAGATGGGCAAAGGTTGTGGCTAGCGATGGACAATATTTTTAAAAATAATTATGTAACCAATTTCCCACAATAAAGGCTCAAATTTTGAAAAAAAACCCCCCCGAGAACTTATTTGTACACCCAATATGTAAGTACAAACATAAATATTTTAAGATGAAAATTACAATAGAATAAGGTCATTGCAAATTCTGACAAATAAAAATATAAACAAAATGAAATAAAAACTAAAAAAATTATACGTACATAAAAGAAAGTTCAACAAAAAGAAATTAGTAGAAGTAAAATTATAAAAATGACATGTTATTTCAATTTCTACAATTTAATTTCAATAATGAATTATTTATTAAATATATACATAGAAATAAAATACGGTTATAGATACAATTTTACAAACTAAATACCAGGACAATGTAGAAAAACATGGATAATTACACAGTCGTGGTAATGCATTTTTACAATACCATATTGTCGGGTTTTTTCTTCGTATCCAAAAGTCATAGAAATAAATAGATTCTTAGAATTCTCTTAGACATTGTACGGCAAAAATATTAAAAAAACTTAATCCGATCGCAACTAAGTCGGTTTTCCGAATATTCGTATTGTCCGATATGCGCGTCAGTAAGAAATGATTCATGGTTGAGATGGCTACCAGTCCGGTCGCCCACGATTTTTCCCTGGTTACAGCTAGAAAAACTAGCGATGCAATATTTCCCAGGACAATCAAATCGACAACACGATCGTTATTTTCCAATATGAATTGCATAACGAGCGGTACTAAAGCGGTCACAGCATGTGCACAAGCGATCTCCTTTTGAATATTCGTCCTTAAGTACAAGTCGGCATTGATCAGAGGTAATGGAAAATATTCAGCCACAATCAACGTGTGTCCGTACAAATTGATAATTTCTTGATCAGGACTTTTCAGCGCAAAGCGTACAGCGCCCAGAACTCCATGTCCAAAGAGAAATGCAAACGCACCACACGCCCAAGGATATGTATTTGACGTGCACTTTATGGCCCATCCGGAGCTTCCACATAAAATCAAATGGGACAAAACTGATTGCATATCCTCCATTGACATCTCGGTATCGATTTACTAATAATTCGTTATTTAAATAATTTCGAGTCGCAAATAAAATGAAGAAGATCGTTCAAATTTTCAAAAAAAAGGTACACAGACCGAATTTACTTTTGATTTACCGAGTGAAACAAGTTTCTTTAACGCGTACACGGCCGTATTTCTAATTCTCAAAAATTTAAACAAATAATTGAAAATATGTCAAAGCAGTTTTTTTTTATAAAAGTTAATCGAAGTATTCGTCTGAACCTTTTTGAATTTTCAAAGTGAAAAAATTGAGTGGGAATTGATTGGAAAATAAAGTTCTGCATCCCTCGAGTACTGAGTATTAGGCTTGTGTAGTTCGCGAACGAACTAGTTCAGAAGAGCGTTCCCATAACTGAAATGAATGATCTAGTTCGCAGTCAGTCCTGCTCCTAGTTCGTTTTTCATTGCCGTTCGGAACTCTGTGAGGCAATATACTATACTAGATGTAGTGTTTTTTTTTTTTGCTCAACATGTTCTACTAGATCTATTGACCTTTTTTTTGCTCATCATCTTCTACTAGATGCACTCACCTTTTTTTTTGCTTATCTTCACTAGATCTACAGACCTTTTTTTTTGCTCATCATCTTCTACTAGATCTACTGACCTTTTTTGCTCATCATCTTCTACTAGATCTACTGTTTTCGAACTACGACTACTCATCACTGAACTCCCCTAAAGTAATGAAATATGAACTAAAAAAACGAACTAGTTCGCGAGGAATCGGGAATCGGAAATGATCGCTCACTATGGTGAACTAAAATGCGCAAGCCTACAGAGTATAAGTACTTTGCTCACAAAACGCACACAACAGAAGTAGTTGAGTACTATGATGACGATGAGGGATTGAAACGCACTAGTTTTTGTGGCGGTAATAAAACAATTTAGTTTCTAAAGTTCCGTCAAGCTATGCTTTTTTCAGGTTTCCTCAGGGAGTACTTCAGGAAAAAATGCAAAATATTTACATATTACAATGAAAATACGCAGCGGACGACTGTCATAAACAAATACACAGACGTACAGTGACTGAAAAGATATCTCTAACAGACGAGCCGCAATCGGGAATCGTGTACCATGTGAAACAGCTTTATTCCTCTACATTGTTTTCATAAAATTGTATCTAATGCACGAACCTTGCTAGTTGTAGACAAGAGAACTGCCAACTGCTTAGAGAAAAATAATATATAACTTTTTTTCGTTCGAGGCTCCGATCTAGGCGTCACAAACTTTTTGGCTGGATTGAACTTTTAAGGCCGCGCGCACACAACCGATTTCCATTCTGTTCTTACCGAAATCGGCGACGTCGATCGGCATCATCTCGTAAGCATAGCCGACTACGAATCGGTAAGAATCAAAATTGGTAGTATGCGCCCGGTAGAACAAAACCTATGACGAGCGCACTTTCATTCTTATTTGTAGTCGGTAAGAACAGAATGGAAATCGGTTGTATGCGGCCGCCCTAATTCTCTACAAATTTCATCTCAAATATAAAAATTAATTAGTAATTGCCAAATAGTTTATTTAGCATTATAAACAATGTAATTACATTTCCTTTTCATATAGCTACTCACATACGTAATATTAAGGTGAAACTTTATTCAAATGTACATTTAGGGTAACAAAAATTGAGAACCTACATTGTTTTAAAAAAAAAATTTAATTTTCAAACCAATTTTTACTTGAAATTTCCAGTATATTTCATTTTTTCATGTAAAAGTACACATTTCAATCACTTTTACACGATATTACTGGTATTAGTAAATTATTCATGTACTTTTCAACTGAACCGTATGATTTACATGAAAAGGCTCACAAAATTACGCAACACTTCGTGTAAAATTAACTATATTTATATATGAATTGAAAATTACGTTCCTTTTCGTGTAATTCTACTTATCTATTTGAATTTTACAACGAAAAACATGTAATATATGAAACCACGAAGTTCGACGCTTCGTTCGATTTTGTTTTCTACTGAAATGAAAATGAAATGCCTTCGGTGGCGCAGTGGCTACGCGCGCCAAACTTATGCAGCAAAACCAGAATTGATCGCGGTCTCGATTCCTACTTACAGCCAAGGGTTTAATTAAGAGTAAGTAAGTAAGAAATAATATTAGAAGTGGAAATAAGTGTATCTTAAAGAGTGCTAATTATACACTTTTCTTTAGAGTGTAAATTCAAGAGTATATGCAGTGAGTTTGCTGCTTTCAAAGTTGAAATTTACTGATTGCAAATTGAAATTCACTGACCGAAAATTGAAAATTACATTCAAATTGACTATTACATCCCAATGTAAATTTACTTGAAAAGGTGTGTCATATTTGCCTACTATCCAAAAGATGTAAAATTCAATGGATTTTTTTTTACTGTGTAGTCAACAGTCACCAATACTCTTACTTTTTGCATACCGAGCCCTTGCTATACATTCAATAAATCACAGTCTAATGAAGATTTGGACTGTTGAGTGCTTGTTATTTCAACAAATAAAGAAAAGAAAAGGAATTTCTATGGAATAATTAAAAACCTTAGTAAATTATCATAAATCCAAAAGGTCTAGATACTCTGTCATGAATAATAATACCAACATTAAAAAAAAGCTCTAATCGTGGTGGTCCTTCAATTCACAACTAAAAAAACAATAACAGTTTTTGCCCATGAATTTCATGAATAAATTTGATTACTGCAGCAAAATTCGCTGTGAGACGACTCTCACCAGTTATCGAACCTCGAATATTACTAAGGTAAATTGGTAAATTTAATAATAAACAAAAGGTGGAGCTTGATAAGTTCGACGAAAGTATTTGAGTGGCCTTCAATGTCATATCAATTGACAACATAACACACATTATTATGATGGCGGTGTTTATTCGAATGGACAGCAAAAAAAATTCGTTAGCGTGATGCGAAATCTTATCAATTATGCGACGTTAAAAGAAGCAGCACATTTAGTACCCGTAGTACCTACTTTATTTATTGTTACGGTCTGCCATCTTTTGGCATTGCCAATTCTTCTGAACAAACATCAGAAATCATAACAACAATAATAATAAGGAAGTCGTGTCGGTATAATCAAATCTAGCACCAGATAGCACTGAATGTTTTTATATAGTAATAAGTTGGTGTAAAAGAAATCAAATTGGTGATAGAGCAACGAAATATTTGTTTGCATTATTTATATTTATATTTTTTTTTATCTCGGACAGCAAGGCACCCCCAAGATGGTCGTTAATCCTATATATCAACTTGTATGCAAATTATATGTCGAGAAATCAAAATAAAAACCGACTGCGAATCACAAAATTGGAGCAATTTGATTCAAGTATTCTGGTAGTAGTCAGTGAATTTATTTGTTAATAATGTCATGGAGACGATATGTGTAACTTACATATACACTTGCCCTAAAAACTAAGAAATTATATTGAAGTTGATATGGACACGATTCGTAGACGTGCAATGAATGGTTTACAGTCCATCGATTCCTCTAGAAGTCCCAACGATTGCGATCACTGAATATTGGACTCAATTTATTGTAAACAATTATATTATTATTGTTTTTGGCGTGCGGCGGGTTCAGTCAATTTTTTATTTGCATTTATAGAATGATAAGCGATAGTCGACGCCACCCAGCAACTCATAGTGACATCGAATTGTTATCGTTGTAGGTGAAATCGGGGTGTATAGTCGAGCATAAATGCAATTGTTTCAACTTTATACTTAACTGTTAGCAATCAAAATTGGGGCCGGATAAACTTTAATATGTTTTGATAAGATTTTATTAGACGCTATAATATCTCTTGGATAGCCTATACTACTCTTCTCTGGCAATTTCAAGTCACTAAAACATTCCGAAAATGTCCAGTTGAGCACCGATCTTCAGAATTGTTGTTCGCACAATCCTCACTTGAGTCATATAGATGCCCATTTGCATTAGTGCACATGTAAAGATCAATCGTAATTGATTTTACCCGTAATCGGAGAATTCATGCTAAATGAGTACGGAGGACATCTTTCAGACTCGAACAGATTGCCGAGGAATTTCGTTTAGCGATATTTTGTGAACAATTTGAAAATGTACGCGAAGGGAAAAAATACGGGTTTTACCCTTTTCTCGTTCTTTGATTTTTCATAATATTCGTTTTTTTCTTGAGTGTTTTCTAAACGCCATTTTACTGACCTGCTTCGATAAAATTAAATTAATTAAATCTGAAAAATTTTGTAAGAGCGAACAGGATTGCACATAGTCCGAAACAACTTCATAATTGCTTTCGAAAGGAAACGAATTAACACTTTGATTGTTAAACTTTCCGCCTAAAATGTTGACTATGCTATTCAAAGAGGTCAAAAACAGTTGGCAACATGATTGAGTTGACACAACAGCCAACGTGTCAATTCATACACAGAAGTCAAGGGGTCATTCCATCAAGAATCGCCAAAAATGACGAAATTTGTGACCTTACCATTGCCGATTCTTTTGAAAATTTTTGTACTTAAAGAACTAGTGCAAAAAATTATTGAAATTCAATTTTTTGTTTCTATCTCATTTTCTTTGTTAGTTATAGTATATTAAAGTTTTCGCAAAAATGGTGTCCGATCCTCTTTGAAAATTCACATCTCTGGTAATTTTTATCCTAGAATAATAAAATAGGGCTTATTTTAAAGGGGAAGGTTGTCGCAATATGAAAAAAATACGAATAAAAATTATCACTGAAATTTTTTTTCAAGTATAACGATTTTGTCCCTTATCCTTGAATATCTCAAAATGCGTATATGAAAAACAGTATAACCTACAAAATATAAAAAATAAAAAAAAAAAAAAATATAAGCATTTTGAGATATTCAAGGATAAAGAACAAAATCGTTATCCTTAAAAAAAACTTTCAAGGATAATTTTTATTCGTATTTTTTTTATATTGCGACAATTTTTAAACAACAATCAACAAATTATTATTCTAGGATAAAAATTACCAGAGATATGAATTTTCAAAGAGGTTTCGGACATCATTTTTGCGAAAACTTTAACATACTATAACTAACAAAAAAAATGAGATAGAAACAAAAAATTGAATTCCAATTATTTTTTTCATTATTTTCAAGTACAAAAATTATCAAAAGAATCGGAGAAGGTAAGGTCACACCTTTGACGATTCTTGATGGAATGGCCAAGTTAAACGTTCTTTCGGGAAGTTTTACCAAGCGAAAGAAACAAACACCAGAATGCAACAAGATTTTTCATGAATACCGAAAACACGGTCTGAATAATCCCTGATTCGTTCAGGATACAATGACAATTACCATGAACGAGACCTGAAATACTCAAGAGTTAGTTGGGCCGACATTCACTGAAATGCCACATAAAATGCGATTAGTAAGGCCTATAGTTCATGCAAAATTCGTTACCCCGCTTTACGGTATAGTCCACTTTGATCCGCTCTTCTCTATACCGAAAAAGCGAATGTCGTAAAATTCTACTTTAATTAAAATCGTCACACTAAATTCATTTCTGCACGATACGGATATCAATGGTTTTATCCATAGAGATATAAATACTGGAGACGACAAAACGCCGTTTTTGTATGAAGCACTTTGAAGTATTTTGAAACAAAATTTAACGTTTTTGATGTGAAATGCAACTAGTAGCCTAGTATTCAAATGTTTGGCGCTTTTTGTGTTCAAAACCGGAGTATAACATAAATGTGAGTAAAATGCTAATAGTAGCATAGTGTTTATTGCCGGTCCTTTGCGAAGAATCGTCCGGCTTCAAAAGTCGCTGAGTCGCTGAGATATTATAGCGTCTAAGTCGCTGCTCGTCATCTCCAGTACATATATGTATCTCTATGGTTTTATCGAACCGATAGATTAATTCAGGAAATTATCTACGTCTGGATGAACGTTGATGTCAACGAAATTATCTGCTTAATGAAATAAAAAGCTCCGCCTCCTCCTTACGCGTAAACGGCCTTAAATCAGAACAAGCTTGATAAAAATGCTTTCAGATGATGAAATGATAATGCAGATGAAAATTTCACGCCTATTGTAAAGATTTAATGGCGAAGAGCAGACTCTCTTATCCAAGATTTTGTTTAATTGTAAACAACAAACATAAAAATAAAACGCGACAGTGCTAATATTTTATTTTCGCTTTAATTACTACGAGAAAATTGTTGTATAAAGTGTTGATAACGCGGTGCTAAGGAGTTGCCAAGCGCGTTCAATCTAATCTTAGAAGCAATTACTTCTTGAAGAATAGGAACTTTATTTATTCGATGAAGATGGGTGTGTTTGTGCAGTGAAAACTAAAAGCATATGAGCTGCATTTTCTACGTTTTTGAAGTTTGAATTTATATCAGAAATCAGAAAAATACCCGAATAAAGATTTTTCGGGAAGATGACAAGAATTTTGCATCATGTGTAGGTGTGACCCTCTGGCCCTATCATGGGTCGCACAACTGAGGAAACGATCGATTTGACAGAGTCGAACTATTAATTTAGATTTTGCCAAAAATCTAAAATTAAAATTAAGGAGCTACGAACATAAACATCATTTCCAATCGAAATATACAGCCGAGTTCCTTTTTTTTATTATACACGTGACGACTTCTTCTTAAGTAACAGCAACAATAAAAACCGAATTTTATTTCATCAATAAAAAATTGTCTGTCTGCTCCCGAACAAGTTTCGCGTAATTACATTTTTGTGCATAAGTTGATTTTTGGTACCATCTAGAAACAGGCACACAACATTACGCTGGCTGGTTCTTTAATATTTTCTAACAATTTATCAAATTTCTTGTTATTTCGTGAAACAGGTTTGAGTCTATCTACGAAAAAAAACTTTAATTCGTAACTATCGAAATATAGAAAAGAAAAAATCCCAACGGGAACGATCTTATAAAAATCATACGATGCTACTTTTTTTCTTAGATATTCCATACATTTGTTTCTTTTATTATTTGTTTTCTTGTTTGTTTGGACGAAAATTCAAGCTTTCAAAAATAAATGTTATTATTGAAAAAAAATCAACTAAACTTTCAAAACATTACAGAGATGCAGAGCTTAATAAGATCGCAAGTTGTCACACACAAAAGGATCGAACGATAGACCTGCCGTGTGTGAGGCCGCTTAAAAATTATAAATTGCGAATATCCAATAAATTATCGAGCGCCGAGTGGTTAAAGTCCAAATAAATGCGTCACAACTACGACGGAATACAATCATGTCGTTGGGTGTGACGTAAGAATTTTAGACAGAATTATTTGCTTAATTGAAATGCAATCAATCGGCAGGAATGAGCGATAAAATTTTTCAACAGTCTGGATGCATGCAACTTATGGAGATGGTATAAATGCTATTGAGATAAATTGGTTTAATTTAAGTTTTTGTCCATTTTTAACCATCATCAAAACTTGTACGATGCAATGACTATCCTTTGGTTAAATGGGAAATGTGTAGTGTGTACATATACAGTAATATTAAAAGCAGGGTTTAACACCTTTATATTGTGTGTTCTGGGCACTAGAATATATCACGACTTCATTGAAACCAATGCCATGGAGAAATTAATACAATTGTTAACATTCTCATTCTCGATCATCTCGAATTACTGGAAAAAAAACCCAATGGTTCTTGTATAGAACTCTCAGGCGCGTACTGTATAAATCATGATGGATTTTGGAGTCCCCCGAAACTCGGCTTACAAGATTGACAATGGCCGATTCTTTGTCACAAGTCAGAGTAGAAAATGATCTGACTTCCAGCTTTAGAACTGACAGCGGGCTTAAACATGGTGATGGCCTGGCACCAATGCTTTTCAATTTGACAAAATAATAATTACAATTATAACATAATTGAGAAGCTCTGATGTTCTTCGATTTTTTTGACCCCGATCCCATTCAGATCCCAAGTAAATTTTTGGTATGTTTTGTAAAACAGTATAACCTAAGGTTAAAGGACAAAATCGTTATCCTTGAAAAAAAATTTCAAGGATAATTTTTATTCGTATTTTTTTTATATTGCGACAACCTCCCCCTTTAAAATAAGCCCTATTTTATTATTCTAGGATACAAATTACCAGAGATATGAATTTTCAAAGAGGACTCAGGACAGAATTTTTGCGAAAACATTAACATACTATAACTAACAAAAAAAATGAGATAGAAACAAAAAAATGAAACCATATTTTTTTTTCACTAGTTCTTCAAGAACAAAAATTTTCAAAAGAATCGGCGATGGTAAGGTCAAAACTTTGGCGATTCTTGATGGAATGACCCACATTAATTCAGGCGTCCGAAAAATTAGTTAACGCCTTTGAAAGAAAAGTCATCAGAAGAGTCCTCGGACCTGTGAGTGAAGACTCGATCTAGAGAATACGATACAATAGAGAATTGTATGCCATCTTTGATCTTCTAGAAGTATCGATCCTCATAAAATTCAAGAAGCTACAATGATCTGGTCATGTGGAGCGGATGGATGACGGAAGAATCCCCAAACGCACACTAAAGGGAAAAGTTAATGGACAAAGACCAGTTGGAAAACCACGAAAGCGCTAGGAGGATTCTATCGACGCAGACAGCAAATCACTGCTAAGATTCACAAACTGGAGGACGCGGTCACTGAACCGAGAAGGCTGAAGGCGGTACATTCAGGATGCCAAGGTCCGATTTGGACTGTAGCACCATCGTAAGTAAGTATAGAACTCTATTAATTCTAAGTAATGTTCATCTTCATGGGCTTCATCGTCCTCGAATGCTAAGAAACAAACAAAATGGAAAATTAACTTTAAATAAATTTTATATTTATTTATTTTTTACTAGTTTCTTATAGGTTTTATTTTCAGGTTTTAAATTTAATGAATTATTATTTATTTTTAGATTTCAGTTTTTTCGGTTTAAGTTTCCACCAATTTATTTCTTTAGATTTAAGTTAATTTAGTTTTAACCAGGAACTTGCCTAATTTTATTTTGAAGGCCTTAATTTTAATTATTTTTATTTAATTTTTAGATTTGTTAGATTTCAAGTTGTTCTTCTAGTAAATTTTTTAGATTTGAGCTTTATTAAATTTTAAGCTTTATGTATTTAGTTCAAAAATTCTTTTATTTTTTAAGTTATTTTTTTTATTTTAGGTTTAAGTTTAATTGAGTTTTAAAGTTCGTATTTTGATTATATTTAATTTTTTTTAAATTTTATTTGATAAAATTTCATCATAAATTATTATTTATAAGAACTACGTTAAATTAAAAATTGTTTTTCAATAAAGTAGAGTTTGTTTGTGTAATATGGTAAATAGCCGCTGGAAACGCAAGAAATATGCGTGATCCGATGTTCTGGAATTAGAGATGAGTCGTTCACGAGTGAACTACTCTAAACGAATACTTCATTGAAGTGAGCAAGTGAAGTAACTCACTCATTTTGATGAACTGCTGTTCACTTCGAAAGGTGAGTGAAAATGAATGAAGAAAGAATGAAGAACTAATAGAAGACGAACGCGGTGAGATGTGAGACAGACGACCGACCAATCTTCTCGTTTCGTCCATTTCCATGTCCATCAGAAAGACACACAGCGAAGACACAACTTAATTCTTCATAACGTACAGCTTTTTTCTCGAGAGTAGCTGTATATCGCCCTTCTTCCTATTTCCCAACCCACAAGCACGACTGACTAGTGAGTGACAACTGAACGGGTGGTTAGAGAACAGAATGGAGTAAATATACAGTTCAATTAAAGTACTTCACTGAACTCACGCTTTAAAGTGAATGACTAATTCAGAAGTACTTCACTCAAATGAACTGTTTGACCCATCTCTACGTGGAATACTGAGAAGCTTCAAATTTAATTTAAATTTAGTTTCCTTTTAATTTTAGGTTTATTATATTTGATTAGGTATAAGATTTATTTCTTAAAGGCCTAAGGTTGATGTTCCAAAATTGAGGAGCTAAATTTAACTATTTTTCACCCAGAACTAGTTTCTGGTCTGGTCTTCTATCGAATATATGAGAAGCAATTTGATCTAATTTAATCTAGAGTTCCAATCTGGTATGTGCCATCGGCACATGTTAAGTGATAAAGAAAACAGCCGCATGTCCTGGGAAGGCGCGCTGTCTTACACTTCAAAAAGAGCAATAGAAGTGAATGATCTAACAAAAACATTTTGTAAATATTCTTCCCTTAAAATTGTTGTCATTGGCGAATTAAAAAAATGGGACCTTGCACTTATTTAGAGTTTGAGCCGATTTGCTTCAAGTAACCAAAAGCAAACAAGTTTACGACATGACACGGATTAAAGATAGAACACTTCTAATATGACGCAACGATTAGCATGGCATCAACATATCAGCAATAAGGCGTTTGAACGCGAAAAAATTACTGATATGATAAGTGATAACATTGCCAGCCATTACAAGCGCTACAAAGATTTTGTTAAACCATATTTTGAAAAATTTAGCGACACGCTAAAAGTAGAAAAGTTGTTGTGTCCAGCGAGCGACATAATTTATTCTAGTTTTTGGCGAATGAACAAAATCAGACTGAACGAACAGTCACCTGTTTGCTGGCACATGTACAGATAATGGCCTATCACTCGCTGGTTCATTGGATTAGCATTTTTACGTTAATTATAGAAATCCCGATCAGACCAGGCAGACCAGTGACACTTTTCGCGTTATCTTGTTTTCGAATTTGCGCCATATCAGAAGCAGCGTGCCAGTGATATTAATTTTGAACGACCCAATTTTTTGATATTCTTGAACGCCATTTTGAAGCCACTCAGCACCAGTAATCTTGAGATAAAGATAATGGGTGATTACGGTTGGAAGGAACACGCATGCGAGTTGAACTTCGATCTGAAGATTATCGAATTGAATGGCAACGAATTACAGAACAGTATCTCCATTTTAAATGAAACAAAGTCTCGCAAAAACTACGAATTAATTTGATTTGTACCAAAGATATAAAGTCAAGCGAAGCATTTTTGACATTGCGGAGCACATTTGGGCTTTTTGAGATGACTGTTTCAAAGATAAAAATTAAAAATTCTAAGCATATCACATTATCAACACAGTCAAACATCTCTAAATGAAATTCGAGGAAAAATAGAAAAAAAACTCTTTCAGAGAGGCACGTATGGTGTTTTCTTTTTCATTTATAAATGTTGTGGTCAAATGATTTTATTTATTATCACGACTAAACAAAATTTGGTTTCTAAAAGTGGAAAAATCAATACAGAATATTATAGGTGTCTGACAGAAACAGTGCCAACATTATGTATGCAACATTCAGTACCCGGTTTAAGGGTTATTAAAAAATTTTAAAAATTAAAACATTTAATAAATATAACTATTGGATGGTTCCATGCCAGAGCAAACTATCTCCAAATTGCAGCAGGTGTACTTTTTTTGTGAGTAAAGTACCTCAAGGTTCACATCTCGGACATTTGTTTTTTCTCTTATTATTAGTGTTATTTGCCGATGAATTAAAGATCTATCGAAACATAGCGATATAAAACTTGTGTAGTGACACGCTAAAAGTAGAAAAGTTGTATTGTCGAAAAGAGTACAGCGTTCTGCTACGAAACATCACTCAATACGTCTTCAGTTCTTTTTAATAATTAATAATAAAAAATAATGTAAACGATGGTGTTAGACAAATGCACATTTAAGCATACAACAGTCTTCAAAAACATTTTGGAATCATGAATATGTCAAAATGACCCTCTTTAATATTCTTTAGTCATACTCGAAGCTTCGGGACGAACAGAAGGAAAACATTTTTCAGTAACTAAGATGTTAGGGAATAGATATACTAAGGCCAGTCAGTTCACTTTTATCAAGAATTCACAACTGGTCGGTATTTTACGACAATTTTCTGAAACTCGATTTTTTTACTATCTACAATTTATTGATACGACAAATAACTGTCAATAATTGTTTATGTCGTCGGTAGACATTTGGCCTTAAAATTCGCTACAAAATTTACGCTCTGAACCTTGTCCCAGAAAATAAAATTGCGAAAATTGTGTTTTACTGTCTAGTCTCCTCGAATGTGCAGGTAACGTTGATAACAATTTGAATTCAATTCCTTGTAACCCCAACACCATACAAACGCTTGGAGGCAATTCCATTCATCAGCTCTAAAAAAATCGCAATATTTATTCAAATTATTAACCCGCTGACCACACTCAAGCATTTCTTTACAGTTTACACCTATGCAAACCTGAATTGTTCTCTCGGTGCATTGGACTTGGACCTAATTCGCCCCCTTTCTTTTCTTTAAAAAAAAGCTTTTAGTTGGAAACGCGTAGGTGAAATGTTCGTGCAAAGGTCTAATAAATTTTTCACGAAAGAAAAAGAAATTTCAAAAATACGCAAACTAAAAAACGTCATACTCTTAATGATGTAATATTCTGTATGTATTTTCAAATTCCAAGGCTACAAAAAACAGGTACCACGCGATCGTGGCAATTACTCTGAACTTTGCAAATACACACCTGAAAATTGCGCGTGCAATTATTTTGTTTATTTTTCAGATCATTTTTACGTCGGCTTCTTATTTAACTTTTATGTTTTGTTTGTCAAATGTTGACTTTTTGACGCGCATACCACTTTAATAGTGTGCGACTAACGGCAGGTAAATATGCACTCATTCAGTTCCGAATGAAAATCAACAATAGTGTGAATAAGACAGGTGCTATGCTGTTATAATTAATTTCATCTTGCTACTTGTGTCAGAGTTTGTCGTCATTGATCGAGAATTCGTCGAATGCAGGCTCACCATTTAATGTAATGATGCTGACAGCCAAGCGGCTCTGCTAGCGCTGACATCTTATGTTTCAGATCTAGGCTTGTGTGGGACTGTCATTCTCTTCTTAAATTGGTGGCACATCATAACAGTCTAACCCTAATTTTGGTGCCAGGACATGAGGGTATTCCGGGAAACGAATCGGCTGACCAGCTATAGCTAAGCGGGGAGCCAACTCACCAATGATTGGCCCGGAACCATTCAGTGGAGTAGGTAAAGGCTTCATTAAAAATGGCATTTTAAAGTGGGTAAATATTCAGGTGGAAGATTATTGGAACTCACTTTCAGGACATAGACAGTCAAAGAAATTTCTGACTTTATCAAATAAGAGAGCGTCGGAATTTCTTTCCTTAAACAGGTATAACACAAGGGTTATAATGGGATATTTCAGGACATTATTATTTGCTCAATTAAGTATCATCTTAAAATCATCGGCAAAGTATTACTAGACGGATGTCGACTCTGTGAAACTACATCTGAAACCACTGCACACATTCTGTGTGATTGTGATGCAGTTGCCAGATCAAGAAGGCAGACTCTCGGTGGATCTACTTTCACCTATGAATACCTGTTGAAGACTTCTCTGAGCAAAATCATTTCCTTTCTTAAGGGAATAGATATGGCCTAGGGAGTGGTTAAGAGCCAGGAACAAAAGACCACTTAGGTCGTGATTATATAACTATTTATGTTGACAGCCAAGCTGCCATCAAGGCTGTTGAGGCGCACATTACTAAATCCAGGCTTGTGGGAGAATGTAAAAGAATATTGCAGATGGTGGGTATGAATAACAACCTTAAGATTAGCTGGATTCCTGGTCACAGTGACTTCCCTGGAAATGAAAAGGCAGACGAGCTCGCCAGAAGGGGGTCGGAGATGAGCATAGAGCTGGCCGACGAGTCGGTTCTATGTCCCATTGAATGTGTAAAGGGAATGATTGATATTGAAGCGCTCAGACAGATGGAGGAGGCCTGGGTGAATCTCTCGGGATGCCGGCAAGCAAGAAACTGCTGACCGAAACTTGATAGGAGGAACTCTAGCTTCATTTTGTCTCTGGGCAGGGACATTTGTAGACAACTTATAGGGTTCCTAACGGGGCACTGTCCCTTTGGGAGGCATGGCGAAAGGCTGGGAATACCCATGGCTGACCTGTGTCGCTGTGGTGATGAGAATGTTGAGCCAACACTGGAGCATCTAGTGTGTGAATGTGAAAGTCTGGCACGCACCAGGCATCGATACTTGGGGAAATTCTCCTTAACCGATCTATCAGAACTTGCGATGATTCCTTTATGGAGAACTACTCTCTTCATAAGCAATATTTGGAATCAGTAGTATAGAGCCCGGTTTTTATACGATCCACAATGGATCCACAGTGATCTCTCGTGAGTCGTGATGGACTGGGGCACATCGCTTTAGTCCACCCTTCTCTACCTAACCTAACCTAGGTCGTGGTTCGAGAAGCAATAAGGTTTCTACAGGCTCTACCAACAATTAATAAATAATAAAATAAATGTGTCTGTCAAATATTTGTTCCGACAAAAATATTGTCGATCGGTCACTGTCGGAAAGTTCGTATGTCAGTCTTCACAGGTTCCTCTGACACTGAAAAAGAACCGACAAATTTAGTTAGCTTCTATGGTAGCGCTACCAAATAAGATCAGTCTCCGAGACCATCAATGTTAGCTTGAAAGCCAGTGTTGAAAAAAAAATCAATGCATCTACAATCTGCATACATAAAACAGAAAACAATAACCAAAAGCTTGACGGAGATCGTTTATAAAGAGGCTGAATAGCAGGGAGCTAAGAATTGAACCCTGAGGAACGCCTGAGCTTAGCGTAAATGGAAAAGATTTCGCGGTAGAAAAAACTGCAATGGGTAAAACATGAACCAAACAACTTCGAAAAAGTGTTTTAAGCGGCAAATACACGATACAACGGTTGTAACAATTATTGTCACGATTTATCGTATTGTGTGTATCGTTCGTACAACCGTTGTTCACCAGATATTGATAACTACATAAGTCGGTACAACAGTTGTATCGTGTATTTGCCGGTCACTATTTGCATACGCCTTGATAACGTATGTGTTAAGTTACAGTAAACTGGTCAAAGTTGAAATTTTTATAACAAACTGATTTTGCTCTCGAACGCTTACATAGCGAAAATTTGCAGTATGAACAAGACGTTCAAAATCGTTGGCAACGGACGATCACTTGTATATCATCAAAGCAGGAAAATATACGAAATGAGAATAAGCGAAAATTCCAGAAAAGTCTTTAAAAAATGTATAACTAATATTCCCTCCTGCGAAAAATAAAACTTTAACTGCTCCATTCAAAAGAAATTTTTAAGCAAACAAATGGCCTCCATTTTATGACAGATTTGGGATTTTTTTGATTGTTCTATTCATTGACACCTTGGCTACCACAAAAAGAATTTATTAGGCAAAATCTATCTTAACACCTCTCATAGTTCTTCCAAGGTCGTGGTAGCCGCTACACGTGAATCGCTCATTCAGTGTCAGTTGTTTAGTGTAGTGGTCTTCTAAGAAGTTATTAGAAAACGGTAAGTGAAATCTTAATTTCTTTTTACATATTTCAATAAAGACTAAGTCACATTATCAAAATAAAGCTGTGGTCCTATTCTGTCAAAAAATTAATAAATATAATTTCTTTATAGTGACGAAAATAGGCTTTATTTAAATGCCATTAATTGCAGAAAACTAAACTAAAATTTTATTTAATATCTATTCAGTTTCATTAAAATTATGTTAAGAGTACGATTTTACTTTATTATTTCAATAATACAGTATTGTTATCGATTTTTAAAAAAAAAAAATTTGCTACCCTCAAAATTTTTTTTTTACGTTTCATAACGAGTAGACACGAAAAAAGCAAAAAAAAATTTCAGTCCGTCTGTCCGCCGTACGCCGTACGTCTACCGGTGTACGCAAAATTGTTTGAAGGCTCGTAGCACCCAAACCCTTTGTGCTATTTAGTTGAATTTTTTTTCGTGGGTAGAGTGGGCAGTCCCCTTAAAGCGGCCAAATTTGGAGGGGTGGGGGTGTGAGGGGAAAGAAGGGGGAAGTGTTTTAAACGGAAAATTTTGGTTTCTAGATCTCAGCAACCGCTTATGCTAGGAGGCTGAAATTTGGAATTTATATAGAGCTTCAGTAATGGACCCATTTGCAAAAAAATTGCCGATATACGTGAAGGGGTTTGGGAGTGGGGGGAAAAATAATGCGTCCGAAACGCAAAAAAGGTGAGATCGACACTTTCTAAAATCCATATCTCCTAAACGGTTAATGTCACATAATTGAAACTTAATAAATATCTGTAGGTATACTAGGAGAATAGATTGGAAACAAAAATTTGAGTGGGAGCAGTAGCGTGCGGGGGTGGGGGGTGAATAACTTTAGATTACGATATCTCACGAACCAATTGCAATAGACAAATAAAATTTGGTTTGTGTATAAAGGTTCACAAATGAAGTTTGCTGAAGGCAAAATTTTTCAAGGGGGCGGTGGAGCATGAAAGTGGAGGGGATAAGAATTTTTCTAAAAAATCACGTCTCATATCTCAAGAACCGTGTAAGATAGATGTTTAAAATTTTTACCAGAAGTAGACCTAATAGACCCCTAGCAGAAAACAAAATTTTGGAAATAAGGGTGTAGAGGGTGAGAGTGGGGGAGGGTGAAAAGGAAAAAGTTCCGATTTTAATATCTCGACAACCTATAACGATATAAAGCTGAAACTTGATATTTAGATAGAGCTATATTAGTAGCATCTTGGAAAAATATAATTTTTTATAGGGGTAGTATGGTACGGGGGTGTTTTTCCTATCTTTAGAACGGCTTATGCTGCAAAGTTGAAACTCGGTACGTTTATGTAAATCAACTAGAAAACTAATTTAGATAAAAAAAAAATTCAAATATCCATTGGCGTTCGGAGGGGGGGCAAAAAAAATGGTCAGTGGAAATGGAATGCATATATTTTCACGGTTTTCGTCATATCTATTAGGTCTTCCCAAATATTGAATTCATTTTTATTCTACGGTTTCTTCATATAAATACCTAGAAAGTGTTTTCAGGATTTTTTAAAATTCGACCCATAAGGGGATGCAAAGTGGGTTGTAAACTTTTTCACGAATTCTACTATATCCCCAGGTCTTATCAGATATCGAATATCTTTTCACTTTCACGTGCTTGCGTAATAATCGCTTAAAACTTGTTTTTAAGTTTTTTCCTTTTTCAGCACCTAAGAGGGTATAAAAGGGTTGAACACGTTTTCACGAGTTCCGTCATTTCTTTTAGAAGTGATAAGAAATTGAATTGGTTCCTACTTTCTCGTGCCGTCTTCATATTTATTTATTAACTCCTTTCAGAATTTTTGGATATTCAACCCCCAAGTGGTTGCAAGGAGGTTGCATATTTGGTGATATATCGAATTAACTTTTACTTCCCAAGGTTTCCTATATAAAAAAGACAAAAAATCAATTTCAGTATTTTAGATATTCAATCCTAATGGGTGTAAGGGGGTTGTATGCTTTTCAAAGTTTCGACATATTTCTTAGGTTCGATGAGATATTAGATCGCTTTTCATTTCCACAGACTTTTTATATAATCGCCTACAAACCCATTTCTCAATTTTTCGATATTCAACCCCCAAGGGTTTGTATATGTTTTCACAATTTTTGTCATCCCTTAGTTCTGATGAGATATAAAATTGATTATTACGGCCAACCAATTCACGATTTTTCGAATTTCCAGAACCAATTAGGTGTGAAGGGTTTGCTTACGTTTTCACAAATTTTTCAAAATCCGTCTTGTCTCATGAGATATCAAGTTGCTTCTTATGAAATCGTTTAAAATCCTGTTTCACAATTTTTTCGAAATTCAAACCCCAAGTGGAAGTAATGGGTTTATATACGTTTTAACAATATTTTTAACATATCTCTTAATTCTGATAAGGCAACAAATTCGTTTTTCCTTCTATGGGCTTTTAGTGTACATAATATACTGAAATTCGAATAGTCTACACGGACTTTTTCAATGTTTAATCGGCTAAAAATCTCTATTTTAAATATTTTTATATTAAGAACAAAAATAATTTCCCAAGAAATCTAATAATCTCGAAGCAACTCATGATACACTCCGACTTTGACCGCTCCCGAACTTTGACCCGAAAAATAATAAAGTTTCGCCCAGACCATTGGCAGATTTTTTCTTAAGGGGTTATGCCACTCTAGAGGCTGAAAAAATAGGTCTTTTTCGGGATTTTTTTTCAGAAAAACTACAAAATAAATCGAGATTACGAAAATGGATATTTATAATACATGTTATTGACTATGTACAGGAATTTTTTTGAAGCAATTAAATTCAAAATGGCGGCTGTGCAGCGTTTTTGCGGTGACGTCTCCGTTTTTCCAGGGTCCATGGCCGGACACCTAGTGCCTGTAATTTTTGAATTATGATAAGCTAATAAATTTATTTCGATTACATATAACTACAGCCAGAGAAATACGTAGGATTTTTTCGACATTTTGATTTTTAGCCAAATGGCGCACTTCTAAAGTGAAAAGTGTGAAATTTGCCTAAAAAGTCGTCAGAAAATTGTTAATAACAAATGAACTATGCAATATAAAAAAAAATCCTACGTACTTCCATGGACAATATAGTTTTAAAGATATATTCCAAATTTCAAGTGAATCGGTATAAAAATGTCCGAGTTATGTTTTAGGCCAGCTTGAGAAATTTAGTTTTGAGATAAACGCGTTTGAAGTTTTGAGTAGTTGAAAATCATGAATAATTTTGCAGGCGGCCTTGTACTAAAATTCAAAAATCGAGTCCTTAGGGACTTTTTTCGGCCATAAACTTTTGGGACAGAATTTTTCAGGTCCTAAGGAACAATTTAAAAAAAAAAATAATCGATTTTTCGAAAACTCTAGAGTGGCATAACCCCTTAATAAAGTAGAAACGCATTAGGAGTTCAGGGGTGCAATGTGTGCAAGCGATTTGTTCTGAAACCGCATTCGGCCGTACACACAAATTTAATACTTTGTTAATTATGTGAGTAATCGAATTGTCCATCGTTATGTGTCCAAATCATTTCTAGCTCCTAGTCCCTTCTCTTATTTGTTACATGATGAGGCTCTTGTACTAAGAATTTTATTGAAACGTTGGAATTTTCATTGTAATTAAATTTATTACACAAGTTTCTTATGTTCTTGACAATTTGGAACGAGAACAAGAAAAAGCTTAGTTTGCGATAGAAACCGGTCAGAATTGCTCAAAAACTTTCTTTAATTAACAAGTTTTTGAGCTTTAATATGTGAACATGCGCTAATTTCTTTTATGTATTTTTTTAATTAAACAATAAAAAAGAATAATTGGAAATTTAAAATGTCTTTGTGACGTATAGGTCAGCTTTGACTCATGAAAGACAGTATTTACAAAATAAATTAGTTTAATTTGTGACCACAATGTTTTTGTTGCAACATTGTGGTCACAGTTACACGGTTTAGGTTCGCAACTTGTGCAGTTTAGATCCGCCGAGTATTCGACAAAATTATCATAAATTTTTGACACAAATGCGATCACACTCTCGAGTCAAATGAAATTCCTCACAATGTCGCGACTCTCTCGTATAACATTCTAAATGCTAGGAGGTAGGATTGAACACAAATGTAAAAAAAAACTTATACTTGCATGCACTGTATCCTCTCCACCGAAATAGATTGAAGTTGAAGGTTTTTACGGAAGACATGAGGTAGTCCAGTTTACCAATTTGCCTATGTGCGCTAATTTGACAATCTGTACGCAAACGAGTTTGAAGTCACGTAGTTCACAAACAAATGGAGATATTATAATAAGTTCTAATATTTTTGGTGGATGGAATGGGCTGATCTCTTAAGTGATGTCTTTCGGGGTGATCTCAGAAATAGCTTATGTTACGAAGTTGAAATTTTGAACTTATATAGAGTTCTGCCAGTGGAGCCATTTTCAAAAATGGTCGACTTAGGTAGAGGGGTACTGGAATGGAGAAAAACCAACGTGTTCGGAACGCATGAACTATACAATCAAACCATTCTAAAATCCGCGGTTTATCACACAAGGTTGAAAACTATGTGGCTGTTGATAGGCATATTGTTGGAGATAACGTTTGGATAGGGGTAAAAAAAACGTTGGATTACGATATTTTCCGAATCATTTACGCCAGAAAGGTGCTTTGTATTGAAGCGTGCAAGGATATTATGAAGAAATGGGGGGTTAACAATTTCTCAAGAGAAGCAAGTCATCTATCTCACGAATTATTTCAGGTAGGAGTTTCACCCAATAGATCTCAAACAGAGAAAAGGTTGTTGATTATGACGATAGAGTGAGGTGAAAAGTAAACAATTTTTATTTTTGTATCTTAAGAACCGCTTAGAATGAAAGTTGACGTCTGTTTCGGACCGCGGTAGGGGCACGTTCTAAAAATATTATTTTTGATGGGTTAGCAAGTTACGGAGGTGGGGGAGATATTCCTATCTTTGAAACGGATTATGTAAGAAAATTGTAACTTGGTTGAGTAAATTCATTGGTGTACGGAGATGGAGCAAAAAAAAAGATCTGTGAAAAGGGGGTACATATTTACACACTTAGAAAGTGTAGGGTGCCTTTATTCGTTTTTATGAATTCCGTCACATCTGATAAGTCTGATGAGATATGGAATTGTGTTTTGCTCGAACGGGCCTTTTATAGAATCCTTTAAAAATCAATATCAGGCTTTTTTGATATTAAAATTCCATTGAATCCGTACAATGGAAATTTACGCAAATGCTTTATTTCAAGTTCCAGAAACCACACTAATTAGAAACAAACTTACATCTTGGACTTTTAAAAATATTTTCTTTTATCTACTTAAAAATAACATAAGAATGGTAATTTTCAATTACACCCAACTCTGTAGATACGTTCCAACAAAAACCGTGCAAAAAAAACATGCTACTTATAGTAAAATCGTAGATGTGTTCCACAATTTAAAAAAACCGGGTATGTTGAAAAAATAACTACATGCTGTTCAAAAAATCGTGCAAAAAAAATTAAGGAAAACCCATATTATGTTAATTCTATAAAATATAATTCATTTAATATATAAACAACATTCAATGTTTCAAAATTCGTTAGTAAAAATTCAAAATTTTAATGAAATATAAAGATTTTTAACTATCATCACTCAAAATATGCGGGCACGTTTATTTTTGACTGAGATTGCTTTCATCGCTTGACATTTCTAACACGTTTAATGAGCTTGAACCTCTTAAAGACTTCCGTTCGTTAATAACGTCCTCTGATGTTAGCTTACTTTTTATTAAGAAATCTGTTATCAGATTCCTTTTTTTTTTGGTTTTTCAAGTTACTTATACAGTTCTTGGTACCCAGCGGTACAAACCTGCGGATTACGTTGAAACTTTAATGCTGGTTCTACGTCGGTATCATGAGTGAGAAAATGATGTGCCATACTTGTAGCAAATTTCAAACCCTTGCGAACTAAACCAGCTTTAAGTTGATTAACTTCACCTTCCTCTTTATCCGTTATCATTTCGATCAGATCCTCCTCATCCAAAGGTTTCTCAGTCATCGGTTCATCGATATCAGCGGCATGCATGTTGCCAAAGCCTTCACCACCAATTGCGTATGATAGAGTTATAATTACAGAGCACAAAACTGATGTTTGTATAACAGAATTTTCACTGTTGACGCATTCTGTCCAAATTTTTCTCCAACAAGCATTAAGGGTAGATGTACGAAGTTGTTTTATTGCAAAGGAAGCATTTGTAACACAATCCATTATCGTTTAATTTTTCCATGCTTCTACGATCGCCATGTTTTCTTCCTCGACTGAATCCAAAATATATTTAAATGCATGCTTAATGTAATACATTTTGCATGTTGCTATTATACCCTGATCCAAAGGCTGAATCAAGGATGTGGTATTAGGCGGCAAAAATACCAATTGGATATTTGGATGATCTCGCACAGGATGACTGGGATCATTATCGACGAGTAAAATTGCTTTGAATTCAAGACCTTTTTGTTCTATATATATTTAACTTCTTTACTCTTCGTTTTGAGAAAAACGTTTTTTGATAATGAAAAGGCGAGGCGAGTTATGGTTTGATGATTTATTTATGAAGATACACGGCGGGTGGTTACAATCGACTGAGAGAGATTTTAATTCGACGTTCCCTTTTATTTCGTCTGGTGAAGTTGTTGGTTAGCCCCCACTATTGGTAGTGGGGAGTGCGTGCATGTGTGCAGTAAACGAATGCGATGGTGCTGGTGCGGCATGCATGCGTGTGGAGAGGTACACGAATATGATGGTGCTAGTGCGGCATGTATGCGTGTGTTGAGGTACACGAATGGAATGCCACAGTACTCCCCGCTAAGATGAAAACACTGTCTCGGTATAACGAGCTGGAAAATGGATTTTCCGACCGGAACGTGTTGTTTTCGTCGATTCGTCTTTTGGTGGGGCATTCGACGAGCCTGCATGCGGCACTGCGTCGTTTTCGTCCTCGTAATGGAGATATGCTGGTTTGAGGCGATCGATCGTTACGTTGCTTTCTCTGCCACGAAAATTGATCTTGTAGACTTTATCGCCTCGATGCAGTACTTTATATGGTCCGCTGTAGGGATGCGATAATGAAGGGCGCACGGAATCGTCTCGAAGAAACACATGCGTCGAGCGCAACAATTCCGGATGGATGAATACTTTTCTATTTCCGTGCCATGCTGTGCCTGTTGGCTGTAGTTGCTGCATAGATCTTCGCAGCTTCTCGATGACTTCTGTTTCGGTCCGAACACTCGACGTTGAAAAAAATTCGCCTGGAATTCTTAGGTCTGTTCCATAGACGAGTTCTGCTGCTGTTGCTTGAATGTCTGGCTTGAAAGTGGTTCGCAAGCCTAGTAAAATTGTTGGCAGATGTTCGACCCAATTTGTTGTGCCCAAGCACAGAATCGATGCTTTGAGCGTGCGATGCCAGCGCTCAACGATGCCGTTCGCTTGGGGATGATACGCTGTTGTTCGTAGGTGATCAATTCCCATTGTTTTCATCAACTCGGTGAATAATGACGACATGAATTGACGGCCTTGGTCTGAAGTGATTTTCTGCGGGATTCCAAACCGGGCGAACCAACCAGCGATTAGTGCTTTAGATGTTGATTCCGCAGTCATGTCGACCATGGGAATTGCCTCCGGCCACCGAGTGAATCGGTCAATCATAGTAAGGCAATATCGATATCCTTCGCACAACGGAAACGGTCCGACGATATCGATGTTGATGTGTTCGAAGCGATTTGTCGTGGTCTCGTATTTCGCGATGTCCGAGAATGTATGCCTGTTGACTTTCGAGCGCTGGCACGGAACGCATTGGCGGACGAACTCCTTAGTGTCATGTTTCATGGCTGGCCAGAAGTATCTGTTCGTCATCATTTTGGTGGTTGCGTTGCCGCCTGGGTGCGATAAATTATGCGTTAGACGTAGCAGCTGTTGTCTAAACTTTTTCGTGATGAATGGGCGAATTTTTCCAGTCCGACAATCACACAAAACTTGGTGCTCGGAACCTGGAAAAGTGAAGTATTTTAAAGTACTTGAATTGTTGATATTAGCTTTGAGAAAAGCTTTTAATTCGTCGTCGGCGCGCTGGTCCTCTGCTAATGCACCGTAATTCCACACCTCCTTGTGGATTGGTTGGATGCGAGAGAGCATATCTGCCACCAAGTTTTCTCTGCCCGAGACATGGCGGATATCCGTGGAGAACTGGCCGATGATGTCCAACTGTCGTGCTTGGCGCGGTGATGCCTTATCGAGATTTTGACGGAATGCGAACGTGAGCGGTTTGTGATCCGTGTATATACGGAATGTTCGCCCTTCGACGTAGTATCGAAAATGTCTCACGCTCATAAACATTGCCGTAAGTTCTCGATCGTATGTTGAATACCGCAATTGGGCGGGGTCGAATTTCTTGGAAAAGAATCCGAGTGGCTCTAGCCGACCGTCGACGAGTTGGTGGAGCACTGCTCCGGCTGCGATGTCTGAAGCGTCGACATACAAGGATAACTCGGCGTTTTTCGCTGGATGCGCTAGCAACGTTGCGTCCACAAGTTGTTGCTTCGTTCGTTCGAAAGCCATCTCTCTTTCCCTATTCCAGACGAGTGGCGTTCGGTCGTTTTTCTTATTGCCGTTGATCATAGCAATGAGTATCGCTTGGTGCTCGAGTGCGTTCGGGACGAACTTTCGATAAAAGTTAATCGAAGCGAGGAAACTTTTTAGCTCCTTGGCGAGCTTCGGTTTAGGAAACTTCCTTATTGCTTCGGCTCGTTCAGGCAACGGTTTGATACCATCGGCTGTTACTAGGTGTCCCAGGAAATTAATTTGTCGTTTAGCGAACTCACACTTCGCTACATTTATTCGGAGATTATGGTTTTGAAGTCGTCTGAAAACTTCCCGTAGATGTTCTCGATGTTCAACTTCGTTTACCGATGCGATACAAATGTCATCTAGATAAGCAAAGGCGAACGTACACCCGCGAAGAACTTGATGGATCAGTCGTTGGAAGGTTTGTGCTGCGTTACACAAACCGAATGTCATGAAGAGAAATTCAAAGAGCCCGAATGGCGTGATGATGGCTGTCTTCGGGATGTCCTCTTTCGCGATTGGCACCTGGTGAAACGCCTTCAGCAGGTCAATCTTCGAAAATACCGTACAGCCTCGCAGGTTGGAAGTAAAATCGGTCAAATACGGTATCGGATATTTGTCTGGTTTCGTCGCGGCGTTGAGTGCGCGGTAATCGCCACAAGGACGCCACGAACCGTCAGCCTTTTTCACCATCTGCAACGGGCTAGACCAGTCGCTCTTAGATGGCCTGCAGATGCCATCCTTTAGAAGCGATTCGAATTCCTTGCGGGCCGCATCCAACTTGCCATTCATCAGACGCCTCGCTCGAGCCGTGACCGGGGGACCAATTGTTTCAATGTGATGTGTGATTGTGGCTTCAGTTGGGACCCCACCGGGAGTCAGTTTCGTGATTGATGAAAATTCAGCGGGCAAATCGGCGTATGTAGAGTTTACATCGAACGTGCGAACTCCAGCAGTTTTGATGTCGATACGTGTTACTGGGCACGGTTTGTGAAATTTTGTGATATTGTCGATCAAGCGGTTACCTTTTAGGTCCACGAGTAAATCGTAGTGTGCCAGGAAATCCGCTCCAATAATTGGCTGTATCACTTCCGCTATCACGAACGTCCAGGAAAAAACCCGGCGAAGCCCCAGATCCAGGTTTAAAGTTGTTTGGCCGAATACTTTGATGATCGAGCCGTTGGCGGCGTAAAGTTGCATTGGCGATGGGGTGATGTCAACTGCTTTATTTGAAGGCGGAACGACGGACACGTCAGCTCCTGTGTCGATAAGAAAAGTAGTGTCCGTCGACCGGTCTGCAATTTTGAGACGACATATTGATGTGGGTTCAGGTGCATCGCCGACACTTGAACCCGAAGCAGCTTGACTTCCTCATTGATTGGCCGGTCCTGGTACCGAGGTACTGGACGGCGCAGGCTTGCCCCATGCACATGGCTCGCGGCATTTTTGTGCCCTGCGGCCAAATTCAGCGTGATACCAACAAAAACCATTCGAAGCAGAATGGTTGTCTTGGTAATCTCGGCGACGACTGCGATTACGAGACGGGTTGCGGCTGCGCGAGCTACCCCGTGAACAGCTTCGACCGTCTCGCTCGTGTGAGTGGTTTCGTCCATTCTGCTCGTGCGAAAATTCTTCACGGAAACGCCGAAACGTGTCATCGATGTGTTGGATTAGCCGAGCCATATCGAAATTGTTCTGGGTTTCCGGCATTATGTTGGCCACGTGGTTTTGCCGTAGGCCAATCGAATCGTGGACGCGATCCGCAGTTGTTAGTACTTCCGCAAGAGATCCAGTGGCGGCAACGACAGCTGCTTGCGTAAAGGGAGGTAGTCGCGCAGCCCACAAATCCCGCAAAGCAGCCTCACCAAGAGCCGTACCAGCGACTCGAGACATATCATGGAACAGCTGGCTTGGTCGTTTGTCGCCAAGAGGCATCTCGGATAGCACCCGTTGTAACCGACGTGTTTGAGAATCGGCGAAATGCTTGGTCAGGGCCTCTTTAATGTAATTATACCTACCAACGGCGGGTGCTGCCGCGATTATTGCAGCCAACTCTTGCAACTTAGTCGGTGGCACTTGTGCGAGCACCGTGTTAAACTTGCGTGTGTCGCTCGTGACGCCCGATGCGGCGAACCAGAACTCCATGGACAAGAAGTACGCTTCTGCCGCGCCTTCGATCAATGTAGGCAACGGGATTCGTGGGTAGATCGAGTTAGCGGCTACTTCGCCACGATTGGGGTCCAAGTCGCCCACTCCGGCTGCATTGTTGTTTTCCATTTGGGTCACCACTTTAACTTCTTTACTCTTCGTTTTGAGAAAAACGTTTTTTGATAATGAAAAGGCGAGGCGAGTTATGGTTTGATGATTTATTTATGAAGATACACGGCGGGTGGTTACAATCGACTGAGAGAGATTTTAATTCGACGTTCCCTTTTATTTCGTCTGGTGAAGTTGTTGGTTAGCCCCCACTATTGGTAGTGGGGAGTGCGTGCATGTGTGCAGTAAACGAATGCGATGGTGCTGGTGCGGCATGCATGCGTGTGGAGAGGTACACGAATATGATGGTGCTAGTGCGGCATGTATGCGTGTGTTGAGGTACACGAATGGAATGCCACATATATCTTGACTTCAGGAACGAAGCATTCGTAGAACCATTTTATGAATAAATCGGCCGTCATCCATACCTTTTTATTTGCCATCCAATGAACGGGAAGCTCTTTAATGTTTTGGCCTTTTAAAGCTCGTGTTTTTAACGAACGGTTGATTAATAAAGGCTTTAAGATCCTATCGCTAGATGCGTTACTACAGAACAAAAACGTCACCCGATCTTTAGCCGCTTTGAAACCACCGGCAGAATTTTCCGATTTTGCTATATAGGTTCTGGAAGGCATTTTCTTCCAGAACAATCCCGTTTCATCGGCATTAAATATTTGGTCTGGATTATAACCGCCATCTTCAATTATTTTTAGTTATTTTTTCTGGCATGTTCTTTGCAGCATTTTCATCTGCTGATGCTAGTTCAACTTTTATTTTCACATTGTGAAATGCGTGTCTTTTATGAACCCTGTCAGCCATCCCTCACTTGCATTAAATATCACTTTCTTGTTTGCCTGAAAACTTGTTGATGGCTCAACTTCCTGCTGTCGTTTGTATATTCTAAATGCTTTTTCTTTTAAAAGTTTTCCATCTATAGGTATTTTTTTACTACTGTAAATTCTCGATCCAAATCACCAAAAGTTATTTCGTTTTCTCTAATAGGGCATTTCGACTGTATGATGATGTACGATTTTTTTTTTTGCAATCGTATTAGATCAAAAAATTCGTGTAAAAAAGTGGTATTTGTTCTTCATCGTGGACCGTGTTATTTCAAAATCGTGTAAAAAAAGACCGTGTAAAAGGAGAGTTGGGTGTAATTTTAGATGAAGAATGAGAATATTGAAATTTAATTTTATAGGAATTCATTCATTTTTTAGCACTCTTATTTTTAGTTATTGTATAACTGAAACGCGGCATTTTTTTCAATACTAATAATAATAATTAAACCAGGAATATGTGTTGGTAACTTTTTAAGGGGTGATTGACACTTATAAAAATTTTGAGAAAATTAATGTTCTACAGAAAAATTATTATTATTAACACCTGCTAGTACACTGCCATAGGCCCGATTCCTGATCTTCCTTCCCATCCCTAAAACTGATTAAGTTCGGTATCCCCACGGAAAAATATTTGATAGAACAATACCGCGGCCAATTGGGATCAGTTTATTCTTGAAAATTTGCCAAAAAGCCATCAGCCGTGGGCAAAAAAAACGTGACCAGAAAAGCTCGAATCGCCATGGTGCAGTGGGATCACAACGGACCCATATAGGGGTCGATGTGCTAGCTATCTCTGCCAATAGATACCCCACTAACCTAACGGGGTGGGACAATTTTCAATATCCGCGGAGATACAGGCTGGTAAAGAAAAGTCTTTCCGAAACTGTTATACCTACCTTCAAAACTAATTATCACAATTCGACACGTTGTAGCTTCTTTTCAGGAATCGAATTATCTTTCATTTGATGTAAGCGTCGATATTGTAGCTGTACCCGATCTTGAGAAATTTTTGCTAAACATTTTTGAACATGAGAAAAATCTAATTGTTCTTAAGAATTTTTCGATTGTTTTCGGAGTCAAAGAAGTCTTATTTTGAAGAGAACAATACGTCCTAAAAGCCGGGTCGAACGAGTTTGTGGTCTCAAGACATTACGTACATTGAGCATTGGCTACCTCGGCAGATCTGCCACTCAAACCTACCAACCATTGCCATTGGGGATTTGAGGACATAGACAGTTAAAAAACGTACACTGGAAAGGCCAATTAGAAAAGTGCGTTCGGCTAGGTTCGAGGGATCTGTTTCATCATGGGCAAACTGAAAATTCTTAAAAATTAATTTTGTACAGTAGTTCTACTAAGAAAAAGTCAATTTTCGTTAAATCAATGATTTTTAGAAGGCATTCCTTCAGGTGTCTCTTAAAGCCATATGATTGCTAATTTCCTATGTAGTCCGGTATATTGTTGGAGATGTTTGGACATCGGACAAGACCAAGAAGTGGGATTAACCGAAAATCTGTGCCGGATTAAAGATGTCCGCAGACAAAACCTTTAGGTCCCAACAAATTTGTAATGAAATAAGATGTTTACGAGAAATTCAATGACGTGACGCAAAGAATTATACAATTTAAAAGATTGACGCAGCAATAAGACACGCAACCAGAGAATGACCCGGCCAGTGGTACTGGCGCTGAATTGATTCACTCGAGGCTCGAAAACAAGCCGTCGGTCGATGTAAACAAAAAGTGGAGCACCTAAGGTCGTTCGTTTCTGTTCGCCGGACGATCGTATCGTGGATTTGCGAACAACACAACAAGTAGCCGCTCGCCATATGTGTGGATTCTGGCGAGTGGATGTGGCTGCCGCTGGCGCTACAGGTTGCCCCCGAATTGTCTGCAGTTCGGCGACAGCGAGCAAGCACGCCATACGGCAACTTAAATGAAATCAAATAAAAATGTAATCGAAACTTAAAAAAAAGACGAAACCTGTTCGGTTCGTGGAAGGTACAAACCTGTTCCGCGGGCCAAGCTTCCATTTCCCTTGATCGAAACGACCGCTTTTCGGTCCGCACTTGAACATTTCAGCAGCATAACTTCGGTTTTCCGTACACGAGTTGAAAAATGCAAACGCAATGTTCACATTTATTTTAAAAACAGGCAACCCACGAAATGAAAACTGCAAAACAAATACGGCAAAGTCGCGCGCGTCCTTGTCAACTCTCTGGCGAATCGGATTTGTTTTTTTTTTTTTTTTGTAAGTCACACACGTAGGGCACAACACTTTTTGGCACGCACGAAAAACTCCTTTTCAGAACTGATGAAAGTTTTCAATCAATCGTCGACACTACAAACGTTTCGACGAGTCCAGAAAAAGAAAATTTCTCAATCCAAGAAATCGCGCAATCGCCGAAAATCTCGTTCGTCACTTTCGTTTCGTGTGCGTTCTAAATGCGGCGACTGTGTTGCTGTTTTGAGATTTGATTTTTTTTTTGGGCGATTTCGCGTTTAAACCGATGGTTTCTTTTACTGATTTTAGTAGAATTCAGTCGCAAACACTTTCGTAGAGTTTTTAGAGTAAAAACGGTTAAAAAATTCAACGTGTAAAATGTAAAAAAATAGAAAAATTTACCAGGCGAACTTCGCCACACAAACACTTTACTTTTGACAGGTTTTCTATTTTGGAATTTCGGATTCCAATGACGTCGCAGCAATGGACGAAGTACTAGTTTTTTCTTTGGTGGAGAATCAGAGTATGAAAATCAAGAAATTTTAGAGTTTCGTAATTTCAATGGATACTTAAATTTTGTTGAACTAATTCTTTTCGTTTGCTCTGCATTTCTGAAGAATTTGAACTGTTTTTGTTTAGCAAAGAAATCATTTCAAATTGAGTTGTTGATTTGGTACGAAATGAAATAATAAACTTCATACAGTGCCATCTTTCCGTCAGATAAGAACGAACGAATTGAACGTCAAACAATTTCGGATTGAATTGGAATTTCCCTGTGGGGTGCAGTCGATTTCTGTCGATTTTAGAAGAATACAGCGCGGGGAATGGTGACGGAGAGAAGGAAAGGAAGCAAATAAACAAACACGCAGCAGGTGCGAATTATTCAAAATAAAAATTTCTTTCGGTTTCTGCCGGTTTGCGGCGTACGCAAAATCGTTTGAGGGCTTAAAACACTATGAGCTATTAAATTGAAATTACTTTATTATTTTTTAATAATAAAGTATTGTGATCGACCTAAAATTTTAAAAAAATTTGCCACCCTGAAATTTTGTATTTACACGTTTTAGGACTAGTAAACACCAAAAAAGCAAAAAAAAAAAAAATTCTGTCTGTCCGCCGTATACGCCGTCCGCCGTACGCAAAATCGTTTGAAGGCGCGTAGCTCCCAAGCCCGTTGAGGTATTAAGTTGAAATTTTTATGGTGGGTATATTGGGTGAACCCCTACGGATGGTATCTTTTAAGGGGGTAGGGGTGTAAGGGGGAAGCGTTTTAGACGAAAAATTTTGGTTTCCAGATCTCAGGAACCACTTATGCTAGGAAGCTGAAACTTGGAACTTATGTAGTACTATAATAGTGGACTCATTTGCAAAAAAATTATTGATAAGGGTTGAGGGGTGTGTAACTGGGGGGGAAAACAATGAGTCCAAAACGCTAGAAAGCCGGGATTGAAACATTCTAAAATTCATGAAAAATTTTGGATTACAATATCTTCCGAACCAATTATACCAGGAAGATAAAATTTTGTTCCTGTATATGGGATTATAAGAGGAGTCTAATGAACGTAAATTTGTTGAGGGGGGAGGTGGAGCACGAAAGTGGGGGGATAGTAATTTCTCAAAAAATGTCATTTTTATATCTCAGAAACCGTATCAGATATGATCTTGAAAATTTTACAGGAGTTGGGATCGGTAGACCTCTAGTGAGAATAGTGGTGGGGGTGTAGGGGGTGATGGTGAAAAGGGGTAGAAAGGAAAAAAATTCTGATTTTTATTTTTCGAAAACCGTAATGAGTGGAAAGCTAAAAATGTAGGATTATATAGAGCCACTATAGAGCTATCTTAGAAAAATAAAATTTTTCATAGGGGTAGCAAGGTACTGTGGTGAGGGGTGGATTTTTATATCTCAGAAACGGCTTATGCTAGAAAGTTGAAACTTAGTACGTATATGTAGATCTGCTATTAGAGTAACTAAAGCAAAAAAAAGTTCAGATTTTTATTGGCGTTCAGAGGTTGAGTAAAAAAAATGTTCGTGAATCCACATTTTCACGAATTTCGTTAAAACTCTTAGACATGTCGAGCTATCAAAGCAATTTTACTTCTGCGGGTTATTTATATAAGCGCCTAGTAACGTGTTCCAAATTATTTTGATATCCAACCCCTAAGGGGGTGTAAAGTGGTTGTGTACATATTCACGAATTCTTATATATTCCTAAGATATATTGTGATTTGGAATTCACTTTTACTTCTATAAGCTTTAAACGTAGTCGAGGAACACCCCGATTAAAGTATTTTTCTCTATTAAACCCCCTGGGGTATTGTTCAAGATTTCACTGATTCCGAAAATCTCTTAGGTTTAATGCGATCGAATTCGCTTTTACTACTATGAATTATTCTATTGAAAAAAAAAATACGTAAATAAATAAAAAAAATCTGCTAACAGTCTGGGCGCAACTTTATTATTTTATGGGTAGAAGTCCGAAACGTGTTTAATGATGAGATGCTGTGTAGGTTACTATGCGACTGGCAACCTAAAGCTAGTATTACACTGTTTGACGAAGCTGTCAAATTGCAGTAATAAGCAATGCGAAAAAGCGAATTTGACCGAGCGGATACTGTGAGATTAATTTGAATTCGTTATTTCGCATTGCTTATTACTGCAATTTGACCAATTGGTCAAACAGTGTAATACTAGCTTTAAGCTAGTATTACACTGTTTGACCAAGTGGCAAAACAGCGAATTCAAATTAATTTCACAGTATCCGCTCGGTCAAATTTGCTTTTTCCTATTGCTTATTACTGCAATTTGACCGCTTGGTCAAACAGTGTAATACTAGCTTAAGAAATAACCAGGAGGCTATTTGGAACGCTATTTTTTAGGTTGTCAGTCGCATAGTAACCCACACCGCATCTCATCATTAAACACGTTTCGGACTTCTATCCATAAAATAATAAAGTTGCGCCCAGACTGTTGGCAGATTTTTTTATTCTGAATAGACTGGGTAGGCCCCTTGAAGTTACCACTTTTTGATGGGTTTGGAAGTGAGTGGGGAGGTGGGGGAAGCGTTTTAGACGAAACATTTTGGTTTCTAGATATCACAACCGCTTATGTTAGAAGGCTGAAACTTGGATTTTATATAGAGCTTCGATAGTGGACCATTTCCATAAAATTTGTCTATATGGGTGAAGGCGTGTGGGAGTGGGGGAAAAAATAATGCGCCTGAAAAGCAAAAAAGCCGAGATCGACACATTCTAAAATCCATATATCCTAAATGGTTAATGTCCCAATATTGAAACTAAATGAATACTCGTATCTGTAGGTATACTAGGAGAATAGATCGGAAAAAAATGTTTGAGAGAGGTCAGCGGCGTACGAGGGTGGAGGGTGAAAAACTTTAGATTACGATATCTCACGAACCAATTGAACTAGAAAAATAAAATTCGGTTTTTGTATAAAATCTAACAAATAAAGTTTGCTGAAAGTAACATTTTTTAAGGAGGCGGTGGAGCATGGAAGTGGTGGGGATAAGAATTTTTTTTAAAAAATCACGTCTCATATCTCAAGAATAGTGTAAGATAGATGCTTAGAATTTTTACCAGAAGTAGGCCCCTAGCAGAGAAAAAAAGTTTTGGTGGTGCGGGTGTAGAGGGTGAGGGTGGGAGAGGGTGAAAAGGAAAAAGTTCCGATTTATATATCTCGAGATCATATAACGATATATAGCTGGAACTTGGTATTTAGATAGAGCTGTAGTAGTAGCATGTTGGAAACACAAAATTTTTTATAGGGGTTGTATGGTACGGGGGTGGGGGTGTTTTTCCTAACTATAGAACGGCTTATGCTACAAAGTTTAAACTCGGTATGTATATGTAAATCAACTAGAAAAGTAATTTTGATTCAAATGTGCATTTGCGTTCGAAAGGGGGGCCAAAAAATATGATCAGTGAAAACGGAATGCATATATTTTCACGACTTTCGTCATATCTATTATGTCTTTTCAAACATTAAACACATCTTTATCCTACAGATTCTTCATATAAATACCTAGAAAATTTTTTCATGATTTTTTTAAATTCGACCCCAAAGGTGGTGTAAAGGGGTGGTATACATTTTCACGAATTCAGCCGTATCCCTTAGGTCCGATTAGATATCGAATAAATTTTTACTTCCACGGGCTTGTTTAATAATCACCTAAAACTCGTTTTCAGGTTTTTTCCTTTTTCAACCCCTAAGAGGGTATAAACGGGTTGAACATGTTTTCACGAATTCCGTCATATCTCTTAGGAGTAATAAGATATCGGATTAGTTTTCACTTCCTCGGATTTTCTTTACATATATCTAAAAACTGATTTCAGGATTTTTGGAAATTCCACCCCAATGTGGGTACAAAGGGGTTGCATATGATTTCACAAACTCCTACATATTTCTTAGTTCTAATGAGGTATCGAATTCATTTTTACTTCGTAAGACTTCCTACATAATCGTCAAAAAGTTGATTTCAGTATTTTTAGATATTCAATTCCAAGAGGACGTAAGGCTTTCGACATATTTCTTAGGATTGATGAGTTATCAGATTGGTTTTTATTTCCATAGACTTTTTATATAATCCCCTACAAACGTATTTTTGAAATCATGTAATGGCCCAAAACCAAATCACGAAAAACCTCCTAATCACGTAACGACTGATATTATACTACGAATTAGACCTCGTCCCGGAGTATGACCCAATTATGTAACTCATATGTTATATGTGGCACCGGCGTAAGTATTCTAGCGCGACCCCATTCTAACCGCTTCCCAAAATTTCTTTAGGGTTTCAGTCACATAGTATAACCTACACCGCATCTTAGAATTAAACGCGTTCCGCACTTCTAGCCAAAAAATAATAAAGTTGCACCCAGACTGTTGGTGCCCAGACTGCTGTTGGCGCCCACACTATTGGCGCCCAGACTGTCGCAAAATCAATCAGCATAGACGCATATCAAACACGCAGAACGGAAATCAGTTTTCACCGAATTCAACATCGAAAAACCAAAATTGTAACTCAATAATTAAAATAATTGCAGCAACACATGTGATCTATACACTTCTCGCATGTTCCACACACACTTACTTACTTGCTGGAAATATCTCGACTCCACACATGCAATACATAAGCGCAGCGTGGCTTGTACACGGGATTATTTTTTTGCTGAAAGAGTGAGACGTCAGTTTTACTGGATAGCCTGGATAGTCAAGTATAAAGTGATTTTCATTTATAACTGCGATCGAGTAATAAATGATTTTACTTGAAATTCCAGTGAACCCCTAGCTTGCAAAAATATTATAAAAATTTCTACCTTTAGATCGTTGGTATCCCTGCCTTACTCCATAGCATTTGTTTCCACTGCTTCGAAGTTTAGAAGATTATCCTTTGAGAGATCCAACTTGTTTTGAATGCGGATCTTGCAAAATGCGCTGTATGACCGATCAGTACAAAAAATCTTCTTTATTTCCCAGGAGTGTGGAACAGTAGTAAAGCACAATTTACTGTATTCAAACTTTTGAAGGACTTGATATATTCTGAAAGTTTTAATTCTCATCAAAATAATGAAAGTGTCACTTGGAGCGTTTGGTTATCAGAAAATATTTAAACATCGTAAAAAAAGTAAAATTTTCTCTTTATCTACTCCTCGTAACGACATGCATCAAAGCTGACCATTTTACTTTATTATTTTAATAATACAGTATTGTTTTCGATTTTTTAAAAAAAAAATTTGCTACCCTCAAAATTTTTTTTTTTACGTTTCATGACGAGTAGACATGAAAAAAGCAAAAAAAAATTTCAGTCCGTCTGTCCGCCGTACGCCGTACGCCGTACGCCGTACGTCGACCGCTGTACGCAAAATCGTTTGAAGGCTCGTAGCTCCCAAACCCTTTGAGCTATTAAATTAAAATTTTTTTTATGAATAGAATGGGTAGGCCCCTTGAAGTGGCCAAATTTGTAGGAGTGGGGGTGTGAGGGGGGGAGGAGGGGGAAGTGTTTTAGACGGAAAATTTTGGTTTCTAGATCTCAGCAACCACTTATGCTAGGAAGCTGAAATTTGGAATTTATATAGAGTTTTAGTAGTGGACCCATTTGCAAAAAAATTGCCGATATAGGCGAAGGGGTTTGGGAGTGGAGGGAAAAATAATGCGTCCGAAATGCAAAAAAGGTGAGATCGACACTTTCTAAAATCCATATCTCCTAAACGGTTAATGTCACAAAATTGAAAATTAATGAATATCTGTAGGTATACTAGGAGAATAGATCGGAAACAAAAATTTTAGTGGGGGCAGTGGTGTACGGGGGTGGGGGGTGAAAAACTTTAGATTGCGATATCTTACGAACCAATTGCACTAGATAAATAAAATTTGGTTTCTGTATAAAGGTTGACAAATGAAGTTTGCTGAAATCAAAATTTTTTAAGGGGGCGGTGGAGCATGAAAGTGGAGGGGATAAGAATTTTTCTAAAAAATCACGTCTCATATCTCAAGAACGGCGTAAGATAGATGCTTAAAATTTTTACCAGAAGTAGACCTAATAGACCCCTAGTAGAAAACAAAATTTTGGAAGTTTGGGTGTAAAGGGTGAGAGTGGGGGAGGGTGAAAAGGAAAAAGTTCCGATTTTAATATCTCGACAACCTATAATGATATAAAGCTTAAACTTGGTATTTAGATAGAGCTATATTAGTAGCATCTTGGAAAAATATAATTTTTTATAGGGGTAGTATGGTACGGGGGTGGGGGGTGTTTTTCCTATCTATAGAACGGCTTATGCTACAAAGCTGAAACTCGGTACGTTTATGTAAATCAACTAGAAAACTAATTTAGATAAAAAAAAATTTCAAATATCTATTGGCGTTCGGAGGGGGGGCAAAAAAAATTATCAGTGAAAATGGAATGCATATATTTTCACTGTTTTCGTCATATCTATTAGGTCTTCCCAAATATTGAATTCATTTTTGTTCTATGGATTCTTCATATAAATACCTAGAAAGTGTTTTCAGGATTTTTTAAAATTCGACCTTTAAGGAGGTGCAAAGGGGGTTGTAAACTTTTTCACGAATTCTACTATATCCACACGTCTTATCAGATATTGAATATCTTTTCATATTCATGGGCTTGCGTAATAATCGCCTAAAACTTGTTTTTAACTTTTTTCCTTTTTTCCACCTAGGAGGGTATAAATGGGTTGAACACGTTTTCACGAGTTCCGTAGTTTCTTTTAGAAGTGATAAGAAATTGAATTGGTTCCTACTTTCTCGTGCTGTCTTCATATTTATTTATTAACTCTTTTCAGGATTTTTGAACATTCAACCCCCAAGTGGGTGTAAGGAGGTTGCATATCTGGTGATATATCGAATTTATTTTTACTTCCTAAGGTTTCCTATGTAAAAAAGCCAAAAAGTCAATTTCAGTATTTTAGATATTCAATCCATTGTATGTTGTATGCTTTTCAAAGTTTCGACATATTTCTTAGGTTCGATGAGATATTAGATCGCTTTTTATTTCCACAGACTTTGTATATAATCGCCTACAAACCCATTTCTCAATTTTTCAATATTCAACCCCCAAGGGTTTGTATATGTTTTCACAATTTTTGCCATCCCTTAGTTCTGATAAGATATAAAATTGATTATTACGGCCAACCAATTCACGATTTTTCGAATTTCCATAACCAAAGAGGTGTGAAGGGTTTGCTTACGTTTTCAGAAATTTTTCAAAATCCGTCTTGTCTCATGAGATATCAGGTTGCTTCTTATGAAATCGTCTAAAAACCTGTTTCACAATTTTTTCGAAATTCAAACCCCAAGTGGAAGTAATAGGTTTGTATACGTTTTAACAATTGGTCATATCTCTTAATTCTGATAAGGCAACAAATTCGTTTTTGCTTCTATGGGCTTTTAGTGTACATAATATACTGAAATTCGAATAGTCTACACGGACTTTTTCAATGTTTAATCGGCTAAAAATCTCTATTTTAAATATTTTTATATTAAGAACAAAATTAATTTTCCATAAGAAATCTAAAAATCTCGAAGCAACTCATGATACACTCCGACTTTTACCGCTCCCGAACTTTGACCCTAAAAATAATAAAGTTTCGCCTAGACTATTGGCAGATTTTTTTTACTATTTTATTATATGTGTCGTCTTTGTTAAAATATTTTATACTTACCTCAGGTACATCTTATTTCGTATTAAAAAAAACTTTGCTTGTTTTTTAAGTAAAAACAAATTTTAACTAAATTTGTGTAATATTTTTTTATACAAAAGTAGACTGTAAAATTACGTGGGCATAAAAACAAAAAAAATTAATTTTGGAGGTCTATATCACTACTAGCCGCGTCTCGCGGCTGCGCTTACGTTTGTATGGTGCTATACTATCGAAACTGCAAAGCCAGCGATTTCTAATCTTGATTCCCGTTTGTTTCTCCCGTTGCTTCCATTGTTCTCGTTGCATCCGTTGTTCCCGTTCCTTCCGTTACTCCCATTGCTTCGTTGCTTCCGTTGCTCCGTTGCTCCCGTTACTCCCGTTGCATCGTTGCTCCCGTTAGTCCCGTTGCTTCCGTTGCTCCCGTTACTCCCGTTGCTTCCGCTCAGACGTGCATACCGAAAACACAGAAACTGTCGCTAAACTATATGAAACACACTCATTTGTTTGAGTCGCTCGCCACCTATTGTAAAATAGTTTTACTAATGCAGAAAGCTTCACGGGCGTGCGCTCAACATATCAACAAAGTTTCATCGCAATCGGATGAATGGTTTAGGAAGGCATACGTGACAAACAAACCAACAATTAGAGCACCAGGGTACTAAAATCACGAAAAAATTGGAAAAGTGTCGACAAAACAATTGTTATTGATTTCATCAGTACCAAAGTTCACAGGAACCATCCCGGGACTTTTCTACATGTTCCCTGAAAATTTGATCAAAATCGGTTGGGTGGTTTAGGAGTCTATAGGGAACATACATACTCGTACATACAACCTCTTTTATATATGTAAATAGTTTTTCGTAAACATCTCGACTCCACTGCCACCTACCGGGTAGAAATAACTAACGAATTTATTTTTATTTAAGCAATATATATTGTGAATTTGATCCAAATCGTACCATAAATACGAAAATCGAAGCAAAATGAATATAAACCTTCCTGCAGACCATACTAACATATTGTCCAAATATGGTGTTAATGGGTACAGCGGTTCTCGAGTGTTAGACACACGTACCCCGAACGAACATTTTTATATATTAAGATACTAAAAATATTTATTAACAGATTCACCTGTCTTATATAATAATAATTTTGAATGTTTGTTGCACAAAGTATTTTACAATTCATAAACTGTTTGAAAATGTTTGCGACTTTTCATGTATTTATTTTTTACGTTATTTCAATTTTAATTTTTATTTGAATCCATACTTAAATTGTTCCATTTATTGATGGGCTCATTCTATGTTCCGAAAAATCTAGAGAAATTGAAGTAAAATTCCGTTTGCGGGACCAAAGTTTAATGACTCTATTGCTCTCATAAGCTGTTTGAAGTCTACCCTCAACCCTATCCAGAAGATAGGAACAAGGACATTTTATTGCTGCTCACGAACAATGAAAACAGTGCCCCTGGCAGATAAAAGCATTAAGAAAATATATGTATATAATTATTACCTATTTTGAAGGATCTTTAAGTCGCTGTAGGTGCGGCTGTTGAATGGCCGTTAATAAATTCACACGCCTTAAATAAAAGCATAGTCCGGACTATGAAAATCGAGTTAATTGCCCTGTCAATTTCGAAATCCTTGGAAAATTCGACTATGCACCGAACACGTTTGTTTGCCGTTCGTATTCGGTATGCAAGCAAATCGAAAGGACATGCGGGACTTTTCCAGCGTAATTAATTTTCCGTGTGACACTCAATTTGTGAAAATTGTCTGGCGTTTTGTGCACCGCTTGACCAATAATGTGATGTGGCTTCCAGTAAATGAAGAAGAAATGCTGCTTTTTTTAAATCTAAGGTAGGAATTTATGTAAAACGATTCGTTTATAATTCAATAATTTTAATTTATTGGTTGATCGTCTTTGCCAAAGAGTGTTTAAGGGGCATATTACGACACTCGAGTGAGTAACTCGACTCGCATTTGAAGTCGAGTCGTACTTATGTTGGTAAATTATGAGATTCGACACGAAGAAAGTTACATCAATTCCAGCAGTTGACTGAATTGAAATTTATTTTGTTTTTAAAAAATCAGACAGTACGAATGTGGCATCTACACCCTGTATTTTCAGGATACAGCCAAATGAGTTTTAAGTTAAATGTTCATCGTTCTACCTTCTACCATCTTTCTACCTTCTATCTAGCTCCTGATCTCATTCTCTTTGTAGTGAAGGAAGTACACTGAAAGAAAAAATATCTTTCTTCTAAAGTTGCAGTGACCATAATTTAGTTATTATAACTATATTAAAATAGTTATGGTTGTCCTTGCCAAAGCTTATAATTCACACAAACATACTATAGTTGTAATAAACATATTTGGTGATTTTAAATTAATAAGGTTGTCCTAACCATGGTTGTTACATAATGTAAACGTATTTTATGATAACGGCAACTATATTCCATGATCAGTACAACTATAGAAACTCACTGAATATTTCTCACAACCATACTATGGTTTGTATGCACAATGATATTACAAACATATTATGGTTATCGCAATTGTTAAACACAATATGTCATAAAAAGACGAAAACCACAATTTCTTTCACAGTGAAAGATATCGTTCGTGAGTTAAGTTCATTTATAGCTGTGCAATAATTAAGAAATATGTATATGCATTGAAATTTCTTATTTTATATGATATATTGAAAATATTAAGTATTTTTTCCAGTTATGGAAATATATTTATATTCAACTTATTACAAAATTTTTAGTACAATTTACTCTTGAAGATTTGCAAAATAAAAATATTCATAAGAAAATACGCAGTTTTTCTAATTACTATAATTTATTATTACATAGTCCTCTAGCTGTACAGAAATGTGGACTTTATTAATTTTCAGCGATCTGAGAAGACATTTTTTGCGGCATTTGACGGGACTTCTCTAACACACAGAGGCAAGAAATAAGAAATTAAGTTTGTGATACGAAGTGAATCCAATTTTAAAGTGAGTGAGGATCTCCAGTGCCATTTTTTATAATATGATCACAGCATTATGTTTAGTGTTGACAGTATTATAGTTATTGGTTATAAGAACCATACATCATTGTTTGTCTCAACCTTAGCTTTGTTGGAATCAAACATATTAATGTTTCTTAGGATCGTTATTCTAGTTCCCATAACCATGTTCTGTAATTGTTACAACCATTTATATGATTGACGTAATTAGAATATGTTTATTACAACTCAAGTCATAAGATACTGAATGTTCAACAGAACATAAGTTAAGTTGGTAGAACCAAAACTAAGTTTGCGTGAACCATACAACAAGTTTCACAACCTTTCATTGGTTTGATTCAATTATAATATATTTCTTAGAAACATAACTATGGTTGTTATAATCAAATTACAAATATTTTCATGATTGATATAATCATACTTTGTTTAGAGCAACAAGACAGTAAAGTTAGTACAACCATAACATCAGTTATCAAAACTATCTTAGATCTTTTAACGTGGTTCACGCAACTATAAATTTAACCATAGTAAAGTTCTCCCAAAATATGGTTACCACAAACATATTTTTTCTTTGAATAGAAAAAAAGACATTGATATTTTGAGTCCGTTTATAGCATAAGTGGAAGGCTTACCTATATAGGGTTGCACAATAGGCCCAGTACTGGAGCAATAATGACAGGCAGCATGCCAAGAATGGCGCGGGAGTGGCAACCAGCACTGGCCCATTGCTGGATCACTGCTGAATGATAACTTGGGCCCGGTTCTGGTGTTGTATACTGGCCCAGTGTTAGCGACCGATACTGGCGCCAGTGCTGGCAGTTCCTATACTCTTCGCGCTTATTGCAAGAAAATTAAATTATTTTCTCTTTACCAAAAAATTGAAAAAAAAGACGATACAACTGGAACGCATTTTTTGCGACGAATGACCTGCGATGCGTTCTCGAAATCGCTACCTTACGAATTATGCCTACCTATACCTATTAGTACCTAACTACAAAAGTTCGCTAGCCAACGATGGCACTTGGCCCAAGCAATGGCCCTGTAGTAAGTGCTGGGGAACCCTATATGGGTAGGTCAATTCAACCTTCCAAAAGGCATTGACATTGTTTTGAGCATTTTTCGGTCTTCCGATTCAAATGTTCTTTTTATAACCAACATTGTTCAGCAGTGTTCTGAATTTAAGGATTCCAAAGGAGAAAGTGAACGGGGAAGGAGTAAATTCTAATTGAACTTAAAATGCTCAAAAAAATTCTTTTAGCACCATTTCGTACGTGTGCACCACTTACCTTCACCGAATCTTACTGATAATTCAACTTCAGAAAAAAGTAGTCCTAGAAAGGCCATTAAGAAACTTCAATGAATATGCAATCTTACTTAGTGCAGTACTATAAGTTTAAAATATTTTTTCAATATTCCTGGATACAAGCTTATTTGGTTCTAAGAAACTGTCCCGAAGGACCCCATTGTCAACATCATGATGTTGTTAATGGGCTCTTGTCAGATGTGATCTTTTCAAACTGGTAGTGTTTTCGATCCGCACAACAAACGCTGAAGAAAATCTTGCAGTTGTGCGGTGACGCACCTAAAGTTAAAGGTTGGATCCAAGTCTCCTATCGACCCATACTACAATAACTCTTATTGATAATAGAATAGCTAATTAAATTCAATTTTTCCTTGAGGAATTGCCTTGAAATGTCCATAATTCCACAAATTTTCCCATCGCCAATAGAAGTTTTTATATGGAGCCAGATTTTTCTATTTCGATTCAATTCCCATGACGCCTTGAGAGCGGTTCCAGGCGTCTAATTGTGTGGTTTGAAATCAAAGATGTCCGCTATGGAGTCCTTCTTTAAAACTCCACCATTCATTAGCGTCAAATTTTCCCTAATAACAAGGTACACCTTCATAACTCCACGTCGCCTCCAAAAGCCTGCCACCACACCTCATGGTGTTTTTTTTTTTCATCCGATTTAAGGCTGTCCAGGGTCGGGCTTCCGCAATTCAATTTGCAGTGATGAATGGCATGCCTATGTCATAATTTGTCTTCCTTTTGCGAGTCCTTATTTTGATCTGAAAGTTATTTTTGTTTATATCGTTTGCTAGTGTTTTGAATATGAGTAGTTCATTGTCGGCTGCCAGTTGCTTTCTTTCCGTGTCGCTAGCATTTTCTATTGAGCGATTTGAGCAAACTCGAGAAAAATCCAGGACACCCTTCCACAATTTCTTCAGTAGCCAGGATGAAATGGTGAATATCCTCAATCCATAAAACCAAGAGGACTCAACAGGTCGCATTCAGTTCATTGGAAGACGGTACGCTGCTCGGACCTCTGCAATTATTTTTCTACTGTACTAACATAGCAACTAGTTGAAATCCTTTTTTAAGTACCATCAGTCAATTCACGTGAGTGCATATCCTTGCCAAGGATTTTATTCAAATCTTCACTATTTTATCGGAATTAAAGTATCGTGTGCGAGATTAGTGCTTTGTAGAGTTCACATTAAGCAGAATTCAAATTAGTACGGTGCTATTGAAGGGGATGATTTAATAATCGTGAAAAAGTAAAAATAATTGAGGTATAGTAAGTAGTTTCAATTTCATTTTTATGACCACTTGAATTATAATTTAAAATTAAAATTGGTGGATAGAGTTGATTACATCTCTCTGTTATTAGACCTTGCAAAAATTCACTTTTATTGCGCCTTTTATACTATTAAATCTAACTGTGGATAGATTGCCGTTTTTAAGCTTTATTACCGTGTGTATAAATACAATCTAGTGAAACAATAAGGTTTTATTTTTTAAGAATAACCAAATTTGAATCATTTGAAAGTGAGAACTTAAGTAATTTGTATATGCTTCTTCATATAAATGAGAAAACCTAGTGTGTGTATAGTGGTGCAAAAACTGCCAACAGTGTGTACACTTTATTATTTTTTGGAAGTTCGGGACGCGATTAAAGATCAGTTGCGGCAGCCAATCTAAAAAATTAAGATTCAAACAGCATTCTTATTTTTCGTATAGATCGTCAAGAAAGTACTTTTATAAAATATTAATCACGAAATCGATTTTTAGTCGTTTGAATAAATTTCCTGAATTAGTGAAACCCAATTCAACATTTCATTGAACCTAAAAGGTGTGTTGTGAAATCACATTCAACCAATCACTATTTTATAAAAGTGATTATTCATCTTTGAAAAAAGGCCAAGTGAATATGATTGCCAATTTGAAATCTCCTCTGACTTGAAGATATGGCAGAGTTCGTGAGTCAGTTTCAGCTTAATAGTATAAACCGTTCCAAAGATAGAAAAAACAACCCTCTGTTCCCCTACAAATCATATCAAAATCTCAACTTTGTGCAATGAACCATTGAAGTTTTAGAATATCTCGATTCCATTTTTCGAGCTCTCATAGATTGTTACAAATATTGCCGTGATAGCAACAATAAGTTTTAATTTTTAATTACTTATATATATTATTATATTATTAACGGCTATGTGAAGGAGGATGACAACATCACCACCCGACACACCATACCATACCATACCATACCATACCATTCATATATATTATATATTTATTTATTTATATTTTTCCAAATTTCTGTACATATTTGCTTGAAGCCGTATACGTACGTGGAAAGAATATATATATTTATTGTTTTTATTATTTGAAATTGTTATACGGGAATATGTAAGACTTTAGGTGCTCTTAAGGTCCTCTTACACGAGCGATTAAAATTGCTCAATTTGCAGCAAAATTCGTCAATTTTGACGTCACGAAAATATGAAGTAGCACACAGCAACAATAGCAACAGGCGACGTGGATCAACTTTTCATCAACTCGTGTTGAATTGTGGTGAGCGATATTGACCAATATCTAGTAATTCGGTGATAAGGGCTTACACGAACAATTCAGTCTATGAACAACTCGAAAGCAACTTGACAAACAAATCTAAAGCTTTAAATAAAACTTCGAAATATTTGAATGCCAAGCCTCTATAACAAGAAACTTGACAAATAAATGCAAAATTCAAAACAAAACTTGACAATTGAATCAAAGAACGAGGGCAATTGCTGGGAATTTGCCAAGTCGGTGTAAATACAGCAACTATAGGGCGAGCAATACAAGCAATCTGTGAAAACATTGCCCCATTGCCGAAATATTGCCGCAACTAGCATGGTATTGCCCTGTATTGTTCCATTAATTGCTCCATTAGTTTTGGCAATAGTCGTCGGGCAATCAATTGCTTGAAAAATTGCTCGTGTAAGAACCTTTACACGAGCGATTAAAATTGCTCAATTTACAGCAATATTCGTCAGTTTGACGTCACGAGAATATGAAGCAACACACAGCAACAGGCGATGTGGATCAACTTTTCATTAACAATTTTACGCAATTCGGCAATAAGGGATTACAATACCAATTCATTCTTTGAACAGCACGAAAGCAAACTTGACAAACAAATCTAAAACTTAAAATAAATCTTTGAAATAATTGAACTCCAAGCCATTATAACACGAAACTTGACAAATAAATGCAAACTCAAAACAAAACTTGACAATTGAATCACCGAACGAGGATAATTGCTGATATTTTCCAAGTTAGTGGAAATATAGCAACTATAGTAGAGCAATACCAGCAATATGTGAAAACATTGCCACTTTGCCGAAATATTGCCGCAACATGATATTGCCCTGTATTGCTCTATTAATGGCTCCACTAGTTTTGGCAATAGTCGTCGGGCAATCAATTGCTTGAAAAATTGCTCGTGTACGAGTAAGAGCACCTTTTGAATTTTGGTTGGAAAAATAGGAAAAAGACAACACGAAGATATTTTTATCATATCTCATTTATTTCTCCAATATAAATAATTAATAATAATTTCTGGGATGAGCTATAAATTAAATAATTAAAATTTTAATAAAATAATTAAAATATATTTTGTTATAATTTATTTTAAAAAATTATTATTTATTAAAAATTTAACATATTTACTTAAATGTTAATTTTGATATAAAAAATTAATTAATAATGATAAAATTAGTATAAAAATTTATAGAATTAAATTTTAATAGAAAGGTTTATTTAAAGAATTCGGCAAATTAATAAGTATTCGTCTGTTTAACAAAAACATATCTTTTTGAATTTAATTTAAATCCTAATTTAATGGCCGCATTATATTAACTGTGCAAAGGTAGCATAATCTTTAGTCTTTTAATTGAGAGCTTGTATGAATAGTTGGATGAAATATTAACTGTTTCAAATAAAATTTTATTTTTTAGTTAAATTGATACCTATCTTATGCCAATACTACGGTAGGGGGATTTGCGTATATGTATGCATAATTCAAATATATGGAAATATCTATACAATCGATGATGCCAATTAGAAAACATCCTTATTCAGGGACTAAAGTATCGATTTTCTCCGTTCCCAAATTTTAACGATAAATTGGGCAAGGGAAATCCGTGTGTGTATTAGGCGCACTTTTACTTCAGCTGCACAAAATCCCATTTACATTCAGTCTTTATATTATCGTTCCATTATCGGCAGAAGTAGTTTTACGTCGAATCCAGCCTCGGATAGTGGTTAATATGCAAATCGAAGTAATTTGGCCTACATTCTTTATCCAAAATTGTAGTTGGGATGGTATAAAAGATTCGGAAGCAATTGCCATCAGGCTGCTCCTATTCGTAGAACTAAATACAAATTGGAAGAAAAAAATCCACTTTTTGGCTGCGAAATGAAGGCTTCTAAATTACTATTGCGGATATTTTTGTCATCGATGATATGCCTTTAAAGTTTTTACGTTTCAGAAGAGTGAAAATTTTAGCAACGAAAGTTGCGTACATTTTTTTTTATTAACAATAAGATAAAACTTTATTGGTTTTTGATACTTTTATCATTTATGTGGTATATTTATTGAACCGTGAAGATCTTTAAAGTGATATCTTTCACACGATTCGAACTTGCTAGTCAGAACTTCTCCAAAAAAAAAAATAGGATGACGTTCCCCGAAAATAAGCCTTCGAAACTTTCTACAATAAAGGCGAGAGTGAAACATAAAACCTGGCAAACTCATCGGGCTGACATCGAAGGGGCAAGTTTTATGTCCACATTAATATTCTTGCCGACAGAGCCTTTTTCCATAATATGAAGGACAGTAACCCATTATTCGTCCGTCTACTCGTCGTCCACTGCCCTTCTCTAGGTTCGGGCATATTCAGGCGTTAGTTAGTTGTATGAGCTCCAAACGGGATTTCAATTAGACTTTCAAGGATTTTATCGTAGACATAAATCAACGCACTTAAGATACCTACAGATGACAGGAAGCTGAAAAGGACGAAATTAATGATTTAATACTGAAAGCATTCATAACCCTCAATTTTCCTCATTGATTCCAATGAGTCTGAACTTTACCACTTTTGTGTATTTAATTAAATCTGTAGAACTCAACGTAGTCTCAAGATATTGACTTTTTTTATTTCAGTTGAACTATCTTGCCAGATCGTTAAACTCGAATTTTTTATCGAGTTTAGCGTCGCATATCGCCCAGCTCTATTTCCTTGATGACCTTTGTGATACCGAAAAGGGGACGCCAAGTAATATAGAAAACTTTATAAAATCCAAAAATTTTTTTTTATTAATAAACATCTGCACGGCTTTAATATGGCAACAGCCTCTGAGCGTCTTAAATTAATTTAAGAAAAAATCATCAAAATGGTCTTATGTTCTAGAAGTAAAACAGTCAAATGGGAATTACAACGGAAAGCATCACCATTCTCTCGTTCATTTCGCTAGTTGTCGTAAAACTAATCAATCTAAGCCAAGACACTAACCAAAATTTAATTAGTATATACAGTTACCTTGACGTTATAAAGTTTTATAACAAGACGTACATGGGTACACGTAGACGAAGTGATTATTGGAACAAGTCTGCAGTAGTTTAGTCAGAAGTTGCTTATAGAGAGTTCAAAAAATAACCCACACTGACATCGAAGGGAACCCATCGAAATTCTTCAAGTTTGCTGCCATTACGATAGTACGACATCACAAAGATTTCAATTTTCATTTTCCACTTGGTACATTTTGCTATCGGGATGAGGATCAAATTTTATTTTCGCTAAATTATTTTGGTAGAAACAGTTGTATTTGCTATAGTCAAGGGATATAAAGGTTATAAACACGTTTTGGGTAATTCTTTTTCAGAAATACGCTGTAAAGTAGGAAAGGACGTACATATTAAAAAGGATCTATTAAGCTAGATCTTGATCGGTTTGATCTATACTACATTTGGGCATGCCTTTCGATAGCCAACGTAATTACAATTTACAACTATACATTGTGTGTTGCTGGTGGCCTGAAGTAAAATCCTTTAATTTTTATATTTTTATGTTTTTATCACATTTTGATTTATTATTTATAATTTTATCTGATTTTGTAATTTTACAGCAACAGAATTAAAACCTTTTCTTTTAGCACTTAATTTTTTTTTGTGTAATACTTTTCAATTGTAATAAAAACACTATCTATCTATGCAGATATGAATGGACAAACTCAACCGCACACACTACTTCATAAATTAATGTCCAATTAGATTGGCATGACCAAATTATAATAACAGGAATTGGTCCTCATGGCTTACGGTAGGGCACAATTATTTTCTTAATATAATTTACTCAGTGGCATATCTTCTATATGTCTGTTATTGCACGAGGATATTGTCGGGACACTAAATCCTGTAGCGTTACTGCGTGTATAGAAACTTACCTTGAAAGTGGTATATTATATTCTAGTTCGGTGTAGCATCTCTACTAATCATGCAATAAGATAGTATTGTCTATAGAGAGCTTAATGTGGATTACAAAAGCCTGATATAATTGAGTATAATTGAAAACGTAGAATGTTTCAGAGGATATAAAGGAACTCATAGTAGATGAGATTATTTTGTCTTTTTCCTTATTATAATCGAAAGAGTGAGCATAAAAGTAATCATTCGCCATATCGAAAGTCTACCGATTCACACAAGAGTGTCTTGATTGAATGCAAACTCAATAAATAATTATTTACCACACAGTAAAAAAAATTCAATGAATTTTACATCTTTTGGATAGTAGACAAATATACTACACCTTTTCAAGTAAACTTACATTGGGATATAATAGTCAATTTGAATGTAATTTTCAATTTTCGCTCAGTAAATTTCAATTTGCAATCAGTAAATTTCAACTTCTGAAGCAGCAAGTATATATTTTCTTGAATTTACACTCTAAAAAAAGTGTATAATGAACACTCTTTAAGATACAGTTATTTCTACTTCCAATATTATTTCTTACTTACTTACTCTTAATAAAACCCTGGGCTGTAGGTAGGAATCGAACCCGCGATCAATTCTGGTTGTGCTGCGTAGGTTTGACGAGCGTAGCTACTGCGCCACTGAAGACGTTTCATTTTCATTTCAGTAGAAAACAAAATCGAATGAAGCGTTCAACTTTTTGTTTTCATATATTACATGTTTCTCGTCGTAAAATTCAAATAGATAAGTAGAATTACACGAAAAAGAACGTAATTTTCAATTTTCAGCCTTTTCATGTAAATTTTACGGTTCAGTTGAAAAGTACATGAAACATGAGAATGGAATTTTTCATGGTGAGAAGCTACCATAGAAGCAAATTTGTTCAAGTTTTTTGTTGTTTTCCGGCGTCAGTGGAGTTTCTGGTGTGAAACCCCAACACGAAATCCCCGACTGTTGATTAATCGCTGTCTCTGAGGGCATGAAAGTTGGAAAATCTTCACTTGATAGGCCAGTTTTTTATAAGACTGTGTTGGACTGGGTTCGAAGGAGCCGTTTCGTCATCGGATGGCATAGACTCGTCGTACATGAATAATTTACTAATACCAGTAATTTCGTGTAAAAGTGATTGAAATGTGTACTTTTACTTGAAAATCTGAAATATACTGGAAATTAAAAGTAAAAATTGGATTGAACCAACTTGTTTTGAATCAACACAAAGAAGTGCCCCATTATACTGACACGTGTTTGTAAAAAATCCTAAAAGCGCTCAATATCCACTCTTAAGAAATTATTCTCAACTTCTTATAAATCCCATAAAAGCTACTATGTAAGCGCCATGTATAAGAGGGACGAGAGAGGTAGGATGCCCTTTTATCTCAGTGATAGCAGATAAAGTCAAATACTCCTTATATCCAAACCATAACCAAATAGTTTAAGCTAGAAATTTAAACCTTCGAATTTATATTGCTTATAACGAACATGTTAGAAAGATGTGCTGAACTAAGGGTTTTTTGAGAATAAAATTAATAGAGAATGTCGATAATCTGGACCACTTCCTAATTTTGCTGAGATAGGGTTAAGGCTAGAAAATTTAATTAACAGTTTAAAAGTTAATGATTGGAAAAATCTCGTAATACTAACTTCACGATTTCAAGTTAATTATATCAATTAGAATTGTCAGTCTTTACATACAAAAACCCTAATTACAATAGCTGATCCAATATCAATCAATTCGATTTTTATTGGCTTTCTTGTCACGAAAATAGTCGAATATTCAATTTCGACTACCCTTAACTGAAAATCCTTGGAGAAATCAACGAATTTTTTATTTAGCGCATGGTCTTGAAAGTACCCAAAAGACATCAAAGTCTCGTTTTCGGAGATATCTTAAGGTATTAAATTTTTACATTTAAATCTCGTTGATATTTCAGCAATGGATTAAATTGGTAGCTAGGAAATAAATTTGGTTGGTACGGCGTAGAAACTCAGACAGGCTGTTCAATTTACATTCTCCTCGGATATGAGATAATTTTGATTTATTTTTTATTGAGAAATGCCCTTTTATTCTTAATGGTGAAAAATTTAAAGGCTTCAATGTATGTACATATACTTCAAATAAAAAGGGGATAAAGAATAGCAATGAAAAGAACCTTTTTTCATACAACGAATATTTTCTGAACTAATTTCGCCATGTTTCCTGTTAGGCAGCCAATTGAGAGAGCGTTGGTATTGTAATGTATTATTCATTGCCGTTCGGGTTGAAAATAACCTGTAACGTTTTTTTTAGATATTTTGTGATCGACTTGAATTTAACAAAAAAATGTATGAAACTCCAAACAATAATCTTTCTTTCAATCTTCCCCAACAATTTGAAATTTAAGAAAAAATTTGCCTATGTATTAGCGCCTTTATGTTTATACTCTAGATGAAATCATATAGAGTATTATAAGTTTAATCCAGCTCGAAAAGTTTGTAACGCATAGAACCGAGCCTCGGACGAAAAAAGTTATATATTATTTTGTGTTCAGTTGTGGCCAAAAACCCCAAATCCGTTTGCTGTCCGGCCGTCCGTCCGTCCGTTTGCACGATAACTCAAAAACGCGTTGGCCTAGAAAGTTGAAATTTTGTCACCACCTGTAAAATGGAAAAAGTAAGACTAAGTTCGTTAACGGGCGATATCCTATCACTCCTTCGGGTACCTCCCATACATGAGTCCTTAAAACACGTATTCACATTTATTGCTCGAATATTAGGAACTTGAAATTTTGTATACTTAAAGTTTACAATGTTTGAAGCGAAAGTTCCGAATATGATGCAAATCGAATGAGTCCTTCGTGTAGCAGCCTACAAAAATCCTTCAAAAATTTATGAAAGTTACAGAATCCACTATAACTCTAGTACGAGTTAAAGCAGGGATTCAAAATTTTACACGAATTAGTTTTATATCAAAATTAATTAGCGCTATCCGTTGACTCCTTCAGGTAACTGTCATAGAAAAGTCCTTAAAACACGTGTTCACAAATATTGAACAATAACTTTAGAACGCTTTAATATACGACTTTGAAATTATGTATACGTTAATTTTATAGCAGTCGCAGCTGCAAGTGTTAATATGAAAAATATCCCATAAGTCCTTCATGTAGTTGCCATACAAAAATTCTGTAAAAATGTCCTAACTTAATTTATGGAACTCACTATAACTTAACCATCCATCGAGTAGCCACTATCCAATAGTTTCTACCTAAATAAAAGGTCATACAATAATCGTATGTGCGCTCCTCATTCTTTTGATATATTCCCAACTAAAATATAAATCGGAGTTCAATATTTCATCTAGAGTATCATACGATTGGCTTGCAGCCGATCGTGACTGCGTTATGTTTTCAGTTTAAGTTTTGTATGCGGTTAGAAGTTGTTATTCCATTCTTCAAAAATTCAAACTACGCTAAAAATATGTAATTTTGAATTTGTGAAATTCAGCATTTGGTGACAATATGCCACAACATTTAAATTTTAGAAAGTTTTTACTTATTTCTTCTCAGGTTTTACTATTGGTAGATTATGTTGATGACCAGCACTATTTAATATAACTATATTATTCGGATATTTAGAAAAAGCCGGCCAACAGTGTGACAACCTCCGAGAAGCAGTTAAAGTTAGGGTTCAAGAAAGGACCTAACGCCACCATCACCTTAAATAAAAATACCAATTACGTTTCCGGGTCATAGTCCGGGACACGACCAAAGTCGAATACAGGTTGTTTCGGAGCAGGTACCCTAAGAAAATTAACGACGAGGCTATTTGGAAAATTAATTTTTTAGCGTTAGCATTTCTGTTCCACGTCCTGCTTTGTCCTGAAAAATAATAATGCTGCGCCCAGATGGTTGGCAATTTTTTCTAAGTCTAAAATTAGCATACTTTATTCAAATCCCAAATCCTCTAAATACGCAACTGAAAGTCCACTTTCCGTCCGCTTTCAAAAAATAAACACAATTGAACCTTGAGTCTTGTTAAGTATCACTCCCCCACACAGAAAAGTGGATGGGAAGAACAATGTTGAGAAGTAATAAATCACAGAACTAAGAGTAGTGTACAATAAGACCATGAGATGAACCTGAAAGGACGCCACACTAAACCGGAAAATCAATGATTTTATCTTTAATCATCTAAACGAAATAATCAAAATGGATTGGATTAGATACGAGGACGAGATTGTGATAAATTTTTTGAAAGTTAACCGAGTGAATATGAGAGATTACGGAATTCTGACATATGTGTATCTTATACGTTGGTCTTTTTTGAAAACATCTTGAATTTGAAGACATAGTCCTGCATAGTCCCGATAGCTGTATGAGGATTATGTCGATTACATGAGTGTTTCAATCTATCAATGAAGGTCTTCGCTTTCTCGAAATTTGTTATTAATATTGTGAAGGACCTGATCGTAATTAAATTATTCGATTAAATATATAAAGATTATATTCATAACGTAAGCAATAATGAAACTTTGTACTTTCTTGAATCCTTAAAGTTGGAAGTCGGTAAGATATGAAAAATATGTGAATAATGTTGCCATCGAGGAAAAGGTTCAGATATATGAATAATACTCGTACAATATTTACATTTTCTTGATGGACAGGACATCTATGCTAGAAATTTTTTTAAGTAGGTATTCATGATGATACCATAAATAACAAGAATCTATTGAGTGTGAGTCTCTTTAGAAATATTTACGCCAGGTGCACTGAACCAAAAAGGTACATCCAACTAATTAAAATCTACATCATCACAATAAAAAAATTATTGTTTTTGAGCCGATGCAAGTATTCATTAATATTATGCAAAACCGTTCATCATTTTTCGGTCTGTTTTGTACACTTACACAATAACAGAAATTTTGTAAAAGTTCATCGTTACAATGAACGAGTTCATAATATTGATGAAATCAGTAATTCGTATTAAAGTACTGATTCATTATTACTATTAACTGTGTCACTCTCAGGATAATATGATGAATGAATTCTTAATATTGATGAAAAGAGTAATTAATGTTACTAATGTTGTTCCTCATATTAAAGTATAAATTCATAATTGCGATTAATCCCGGCACTGTCCATAATATTAATGCACATATTGATATCAATATGATAAATTTGAACATGAATATTATAAACGCGGAACTGGATATAATTTCGGCTTTTTATGCCATATGAAAACGAATAAAGGCTCACAGACATTTGTGCGATATTTTTGCGACTGTTTCTCAGCGGAACAACTGACACCATTTGATTACGTGCCAACGATGTGTGGGAAACCTTGAGCTGTGCGATGGTCGTTTTCTTCAATATAATGAATGTGTTCATTATTACTATAAATATAATCAATGTTTTAATGTTTTACGAATACCAAGCAAAGAAGCCTTCTTTGTAAGAACTTTTTAATCAATATGATGAAGGCGTGCATCAAAATTTCTAGGTGTTGACTTTTGAGAGTATATGTGCCCTTTCCATATATACAAATTGATGAAAATATTTTTAATGAAATGAAATTGATAGTATTAATGTACGGTTCATATATCATGAAAAATATTTGATGATTTTCTACATTGTTGTAACGGTTTTTTCATTAATCCAAAGAATTTAGTTTAATGAAAGGCAATCATTAATATTAAGAACAGTATTTTTTTCAGTGGGGAAGAGGAAAGGCATTCATTAATATTAAGAACAGTATTTTTTTCAGTGGGGAAGGGGATAGAACTCTAGAAACGAATCATATTTAAAAAAAATATACAGATTTTTCATAGATTCAAATGGCTTTTATGATTTTCCCTGTAATTTATACAAATCCTATAATTTCAGAACTTCAGAATGTGGAATGGTAAATGTCATATGCAAACATCACCGACAGTCAACAACAGGACATCATCAATTATTCACCATCAACAAAATCACCAGCATCATCACAATCATCATCATCATAATCATCAACACGACGTAACATCCGTACGATCTGTTAGCTCAGAAGATGTGTCTGGCGCCGCCAAAGGGAAATGTTGCAGTGCTGCAGCCAGAAATCCCGCCATTAAAACTGGACGTCGCATTCAATTATTTCAGGTAATGAGTTTTTCAATTAAGAATGATAAATAAGAGCACAGGTAGAAATCTTCGATTGCGTCTCATTGAAGTTTATGTACTACCAATTGATCGAGAAATAAGCTTTCAGACCTAGAGATAATTACAGACATGTTGATGGCTGAACATTTTTTACAACGATAAAATGTTTAGTATCAAATTAATGGGATTAAAATTATTGCAAAACGGAGAACAATCCCGTCGTCCTCGGACTGCAACAATTAAACTTTGGAGAGAGAGACATCATAAAATTATATAAAACACTATTCAGTTGAGAAATAAGTGTGAATTCACTTGTAATTTTTAGAGAAATCGTTAAGCACTCGTATGTGCATAAAAGTGGCTCGTACGTGTAGCATCTAAGTTTTCTGCGTTGTATAATTCTTTATTTAAAATCAATTTTTTTTATCAACATTGAAAATTTATAATTTTTACTTTATTTTTTTTATAACACCGCTTTCACGGTAATTACACCTTAAAATACAAAAGCAAATCAGTTGGCTTACACAGTAGCTCAGAGTCGTAGGAGATTGGTGGGTGGGGGGGGTGACCTTTACCATTGTGAGAAGTAACTACATTTTAACTTGTATCCATCACTAAACTGAATTGTTCACTAAAAGTCTCAGAAAATAGTAAATTTTATATGACAAACCTACACAGTAAATAAATCCATTGAATTTTACATCTTTTGGATAGTAGACAAATATGCCACACCTTTTCAAGTAAATTTACATTGAGATGTAATAGTCAATTTGAAAGTAAATTTCAATTTTTGGTCAGTAAATTTCAATTTGCAATCAATAAATTTCAACTTCGAAAGCAGCAAATTTCTTGGATATTCTATTGAATTTACACTCTAAAAAAAGGGCATAATTAGCCCTCTTTAAGATACACTTATTTTCACTTCTAATATTATTTCTTACTTACTTACTCTTAATTAAACCATTGGCTGTAAGTAGGAATCGAGACCGCGATCAATTCTGGTTTTGCTGCGTAAGTTTGGCGCGTAGCGACTGCGCCACCGAAAACATTTCATGTTCATTTCAATAGAAAACAAAATCGAACGAAGCGAGGAACTTCATGGTTTCATATATTACATGTTTTTCGTCGTAAAATTCAAATAGATAAGTAGAATTACACGAAATGGAACGTAATTTTCAATTCATATATAAATATAGTTAATTTTACACGAAATGTTACGTAATTTTGTGAGCCTTTTCATGTAAATTTTACGGTTCAGTTGAAAAGTACATGAATAATTTACTAATACCAGTAATTTTGTGTAAAAGTGATTGAAGTGTCTACTTTTACTTGAAAAAATGAAATATACTGGAAATTTCAAGTAAATTCAATTTTTTATCAGTTTTCCTACCAAAATCGCAGTTGTTCAAACGTAAATATAAATGGTATATTAAAATATAATCATATAAAACTCCGCTTCCTCCTCCCCCTCTTGCCCCACCACCAATCCGTCTTAGTAAAATCGTGTGTACGCCGTTGCATACATTTTACTAATACGTTCTCCACATTATATTATAAAGTTGAACTGCGATTTTATCAAGGTATGTTAGACAACAACAAATTAATTAATATCAAAAGTACTAACAATTAATCTTATAATCGAATTCAATAAACAATGTAAAAGGTGCGGTTGGACACATAAATTAGTATCAAATGACTTTTTAGGCAAGAAAATTGTTTCGACATTTCGTTAGCTCTCGGGCAAGGTAAATAAATAAAGCTGAGACAGTTAAGATGATAATTACATTATTGGAATAGCCTGACACTTTATAAGACGGATTATCATGATAGGAAATTAAATTCCTTTAATCGTGTAAATATTTGCCAAAAATGGCTCCTAATTACCTAGAAGGAATGCAAAATATTTCTCAAAGAACAACAGATCTTAAGTTACAATTTTTCCTTCTAGGAATAAGAATTTCCCTTCGGAAACCTTACTAATTATTAATTCGCTTTTCTCCTTATAATTTTCTATAACTGTCCATATCCTTGAAAAGTTATTGCAACTCGATCAGACAAACAAAGACTCAATGCTGATGAAAGATTTCTAATTAAAGTGGAAGAAGGACGAAGCCCCATTCATTGCAACTTTCCGGGAAAGTATGAGGGTAATTTGTTCGTCATCGTTAAAGGAAATCCATTTTTAATGTAATGATGATTAATTGGTTTCTGGTCAGGCTATATTTCCGGAAAATGGTTGTTTTTCTGGACCGAAATTAAACACTAATAAAAATAGACACAACTATGTAGGTCCGGTACGATACAGTACGCTGTGTGATATTTGCATGCGTATTTTATACACTTTGCACAGCGTGTTCTCTCAATTTAATTAGCAAAGACGTATCTAATAAATATTAAATTGGATTGAGACTCATACGGGGAGTAACAAACTTGCATGACATCCTTTTTGTTGTGTGAGGTTCGTATCTGCATAGCTGGTGAAAAATTAGGTTAATGGGTTTACATGCACCTTACCAACGACAAACTATATGTAGAACGCATTATACGCTTAGTACTGCCTGTATGGCAGTGGCGGTTCGCCATATGAGGCTAGTGAGGCTGAGCCTCACCATTTTACAGAGGAAAAAGTCATCAAGTTACTAGTGATTTTTTGTTTTGAAAATGTTACTTAATGACTTTCCGCAGTAAACCGACGTCCTTACTCATATAGTTTTAGTCCGACAAAGTCATGTTTTAATATTCCAATTCAGCCTCACCTACTAAGAAAGGCACGAGCCGCCACTGCTGTATGGACACGAAAGTGTTGTGAATACTTCTAAAACAATTGGTAGGTCGTGTCCACAAAAGTTCATAATTCCAATTTTACTTTATTATTTTTTAATAATAAAGTATTGTGATCGACCTGAAATTTCAAAAAAATTTGCTACCCTGAAATTTTGTCTTTATACGTTTTAGGACTAGTAAACACCAAAAAAGCAACGCAAAATTTGAAAAAAAATTATCGTTAGTGGTGGAGGGGTATGGGAGTGCGGGGAAAAACAATGAGTCCGAAACGCTTGGAAGCCGGTATTGGGACATTGTAAAATCCATATCTCCTGAACGATTGATGTCAGAAGATTGAAACTTTGTGGTTGTTTTTAAGGATACTTTAAGATTAGACTACGGCTAACATTTTTAAGGGGGGTGGTGGGGTGTGGGGGTAGTGGGTGAAAAACTTTGGATTATAATATCTTCCGAACCAATTACACCAGGAGGATAAAATTTGGTTTCTGTATATGTGATCACAAGTTAAGTCTACTGAACGTAAACTTTTTGAGGGGTGAGGTGAAGCAAAAAATTAAATTTTTATATCTCGAGAACCGTACCAGATATGAACTTGAAAATGTTACAGGGGTTGGAGTCAGTAGACTTCTAGTAGGGAAAAAAATGTTGAGGGTGTGGGTGTTGGGGGTGATGGTGAAAGGGGGTTGAAAGGAAAACATTTTGATTTTTATTTCTCGAAAACTGTAATGAATAGTACACTAAAAATTTACGACTATAGAGAAACCTTAGAAAAATAAAATTTTTGATAAGGGTAGCATCGTACAGGGGTGAGGGGTGGTTTTTTATATCTCAGAAACGGGTTATGATAGAAAGTTGAAACTTAATACGTATATGTAGATAGCTAGTAGAGTAATTAAAAATAAAAAAAAATTTAGATTTTCAATTGTGTACAAAGATGGAGTAAAAAAAATGTCCGTAAAAATGGTTTTTTCTCACATTTTCACGAATTTCGTTAATACCTTTAGACTTCTCGAGCTATCAAATCAATTTTACTACTGCGGCCTCTTAACATAAGCGCCTAGAAACATTTTTCCAAATTTTTCTATGTATCATTCTTTTTCACGAATTCCGATATATTTCTTAGGTCTAATGACATAAAGAATTCACTTTCACTTCTAAATGCTTTGAATATAGTCGGGGAATAAACCGATTTAAGTATTTTTGATATTAAACCCCCTGGGGAGTAAGACATTGTTCAAGTTTTGACGAATTCAGATTTTTTTTTTTAGGTTTAATGAGATCAAATTCACTTTGACTTCTATGGAATATTCTATTGATAAAAAAAATACGTTAATAAATAAAAAAAATCTGCTAACAGTCTGGGCTCAACTTTATTATTTTATGGTTAGAGGTCCGAAACGTGTTTAATGCTTAGATGCGGTGTAGGCTACTATGCTACTGACAACCTAAGGAATAACCAGAAGGCTATTTGGAACGCTATTTTTTAGGTTGTCAGTCGCATAGTAACCTACACCGCATCTGAGCATTAAACACGTTTCGGACCTCTACCCATAAAATAATAAAGTTGCGCCCAGACTGTTGGCAGATTTTTCTACATTAGTCTAATAATAAAGTATTAACGTAACTGGCGTTTTCATAGAAAACTACATTCAGGGTATGGGGTTTTACACTTTTTTATGTAAGTCCTTCTGGGATATTGCGATCGATGGCGGGGTGCTGGTAGGTTAGGCAAACTAATGATTTTTTTAATTTAATATAATTTTTTTTCTAAATTTTAGGTTGATCCCGATACTTTCATTGTTGCAAGATAATAATATGACATGTCAATTGATCATTAATCTTCACATTCTCACGTACAATTTCCATCTCCTCTTTCAAGCTGCCAGGTTTTCTACAGGATATTAGGTCCGTTCCTATACGACTAACATGTAGTACAAGTAGTCTATGTAAAATGTGACTGTACACGACATCGTGAATATTATCATCACTGAAATCGTCACGTCTCTATTCTAGTTCTCTATTCCGTATGGCATATTATTGCTGTAACGTGACAAAAATGCAAATTTTTGAATACGATGTTACTACCACATGATTTTAAATGAGAGAAATTAAAAAACGGATGAAATTAATAATTGCGACTGCGAAGAGTTACAAGAACTTCGAGAAATAATATTCATCGTTACCATTTTTGAAGTGCATTCACTTATTAGTTTAACCCACACAGTAAAAAAAATCCATTCAATTTTACATCTTTTGGATAGTAGGCAAATATGCCTCACCTTTTCAAATAAAAGTCAATTTGAATGTAATTTTAAATTTTCGGTCAGTAAATTTCAATTTGCAATCAGTAAATTTCAATTTGTTATTAGTAAATTTCAACTTCGAAAGCAGTAAATTTACTGGATTTTATTTTGAATTTACACATAAGTGTACTTGTACTTGTAAGTACACTTATTTCTACTTCTAATATTATTTCTTATTTAAGTAATTACTCTTAATAAAACCCTTGGGTAGTTAAAAAACTAACCCATGATTAATTCTGGTTTTACTGCGTAGGTTTGGCGCGAGTAGCCACTGCGCCAGGCGTTTCATTTTCATTTCACTAGAAAACAAAATCGAACAAAGCGTCCAACTTAGTGGTTTGCATGAAAAAGAACGTAATTTTCAATTCATATATAAATATAGTTAATTTTACACGAAATGTTGCGTAATTTTGTGAGACTTTTCATGTAAATTGTATGGTTCAGTTGAAAAGTATGGTACATGAATAGTTTACTAATTCCAGTAATTTCTTGTAAAAGTGATTGAAAAGTGTACTATGATACATACTGGAAATTTCAAGTAAAAACTGGATTGAGAATTCAATTTTTTTAAAACAGTGGATATAGATCCGCTGTACTCAATTGACTACAGTCACAAAACGCATCGAGAAACAAAATAATACTCAATTTCAAGCCAATGAATATTATGTGGCACTTGATAGGTAAAAAAAATTTAGTGAGATTTTCCAGGTATTCATTTTAATTTAACAATCAAAAATTTGACGATTACAGTATCTGACTGGATATGCTATAATAGGCACATATTTGACAAAGCGGCATACAGTCAGATGCATCACCAGTTGATTTTATTACTTAATTAAATCTCATTAATATCGTATATGAATTAGGTTTACGAAAATTCTCTAATTTAATTTTCCAATGATGGTCTGAAAAACGTGACGAAAATTATTTTCTTTTATTGCTTCTGTGACGATTGATTTGTTAAATGAAAGCCACTAATTACATTAAATAGCACTTAAGAAAATTGCCAAATCTAAATTACAATAAGTTAAATTACTATAAGATGAAAGAACCCTGTAATTACCCCGAATAATCCACAACACGTGCTCTAATAGTGCATTTGTCTTTATTTACAGATGATCATTCTTCCATTCATCCCTATTCTGGCGTTGATTGTGCAGACATCGGTTATATTGCACAATTTATTAATTTATCGGATGGAAGTATCTGATATTGAGACACAGGTATGTATTTCGTAATTAAAATTTATAGCGGTTGTAGGGATAGTTGACAATAGAGACGTGCCGGCCATCTCAAATGTAGAGCCGTCGGAGAGTTAATGCAGGCGGAGGAGTTGAATATCGAATCGACTTTACTTACTTACATGGGCAAGAACTTGTGCAATGGAGCACATCTTGCGATACTTGCGGAATTTTCAAAAGTACTATATTTAAGGACGACGTTTGAAGGGAAAGTGATCAGACCTAAGTAAAATTTGCATTTGATAGCAATCAATTTGTGTCTTAGAGGTCATAAGTCACAGTAATAAATCACATCAAACTCTGTGCTCGTCACACGATATGCTGATGATTATAAAGGAGGATATTGAGAACTCTTCCCCCGTCTACTCAAATGCATATGTGACATATCTTTGCTCACAAAATTTGCATTATTCATGAAGGAGTCTTTTCAAATTATCAGAGACATGTACTTATGTGCTGCGATCTATGAGATTTATGCATTAAAGTGCATCAATTAAATGTAAACAATAAACACAATGGATGAAATTTTGCTACATTACATTAACTATTCGCATGTCGTTGAAACCTACTCATACATATATTTCGCGCTGGTAAAATTGAAGCTATTGTATGAAAAAGAGCAGTTACTGTACCATATTCCTCACACTTTGTGTTACGTGACCTAATTAACTCTCACTACCTACCCTAAGCGTTTTTTGGTTATGGCGATCTGAGTAACCATTCCACGTCTAAAGACATTATCGATTTATACTTGTGATGTGGTGAGGGTTAATCCCTTAAACTGGTGTCAACATAGCTATCCGTTCCACCCTGCTCTTCATGGATGTCACTAAGCCTTTTTTGTCCGCGTTCAAAATCCGTCATATCCACCCATTGGCTGAAGTCTGGGTACCTCACTGGTTTAACACAACTCGATTTATTTTGACTTAGAATTAGGTATTTAAATTGAAATAAAAATTGATACATGACTCTTACAATTTAAACCCATAGGTGACTATTGCCACAGACTTAGGAAAAGTGGTGACTCGTTTACAACTTGAACGTTCCGAAGTTGCTATCTACGTTTTTACAAATAGCAGTCGGACCAGGTAAGTAAACAAAGAATATCCTTATTTCTTTATCTTTAATGTCATGTTACATAATCCACTCCAAGTAGATCGAATTTAACACAATGTTTTGCTGCAACGGATCAAGCACTTAACAATATGACGACATGGAGTGAAGTCAGTGTGCCCACATATGACGACGAGGATGTCGAAGTGATGCTGAATCGTTCGGAATTTCTAAGTCGACTTAATGACTTTCGGTAAGATGTCTCTGAATTGAAAAGTCGTCACGCACATCCCACCGCTCCCTCCTCCCGGAGAAACCCTATTAACTGAGATAAGCAATGAAAATCTTTTTTCACTTCTAAGAGGTGGTAGTTATACGAGTATTTTTAATTTTTCAGAAGTTTAATGATAGAAGGCTATCTCGTGAATTTTTAATATCATATCCTAGGTATTAATAATTTTATGATTATAGTGAAAATTCTGTGATTAATGGACACGATAGATTTAAATTTTAAATTAGATAATAAAACAGAAAATGATGACCGGAAGTTAATGTCTCTGGTCGTACTTAATTCAATGCCACAAGAACAGTTTCGCGGATCCAAATTGTATACTTCTGTACACGATGAACAGGAGCAAGTAATTAAGTGTTTTAACAGGACAGATATAAGAATTTAACCAATACTCGTTAATTTTATCAAACTTCGAAGAAAAGTAATCAATAATTGGGAAAAAAATAAAATAAATAAAACCATTTCGCCGAACAAGGAGCAACATTGGTCTAACTGAAGCTAAATATTTTTTCCCCTGCTTAGAATTTATCTCCTGGTACAAAGCGGAATATTAGGCTACATTCAGGAATAATAAAAACGAGAAATGAAGTCTGAAATATTGGCCACACAGTAAAAAAAAAATCCATTGAATTTTACATCTTTTGCATAGTAGGCAAATATGCCACACCTTTTCAAGTAAATTTACATTGGGATGTAATAGTCAATTTGAATGTAATTTTCAATTTTCGATCAGTAAATTTCAATTTGCAAGGCGTTTAATTTTCATTTCAGTAGAAAACAAAATCGAACGAAACGTCCAACTTCGTGGTTTCATATATTCATACGAGTAGGCCGTTGGGGAGGCCAGGAGGGGCCGGGACCCCCCAGGCCTTGGCTTGGACCCTCCCAGAAAAATAATTCTGGCCCCTTCCAGAAGAGTAATTCTTTTCTATCCGCAAACTTTTTGTTGCCAATTGTTTTTAAACAATACAAACAATATAATCTATATTCTATATTAACAAGAATCTTTTAAAATGAACGAAGCAAATCTCAACTGACTTTTGAAAATAACAAGACATTTCTAAATTTTACAATCATTGTTCTTTCAATCTGACGAGAGCTTTACATGATTTTTTCAATTTATCAAAATAAATTGGAAATTGTTTTTGAAAACAACAAGATTCTCATGAAAAATTTTGGAGTTTTACGAAATTGTAACAAGATTTTCTTCAAGTTTACAAACGTTTTTGAACGTAACCAGCTTTTTTTGAGAATATCTTTGAATTTTACGAGAACTTTAGAAGATGTTTTCAATTTTACAAAGTAGAAATTGGTTTTAAACATAACGACATTTGCATCAAATATTTTTTGATGTTATGAGATCCTAGAATAAATAAATTATTTTTAAGTAGAATTGGTTTTTGAATATATCGAGTTTTCTGTGAAATACATACGAGTACCTACGATATTGGATTCGTATATTTGGATTTCGAAACAATTTTTACTTTATTATTTCAATAATACAGTATTGTTATCGATTTTTAAAAAAAAAAAATTTGCTACCCTCAAAATTTTTTGTTTTACGTTTCATAACGAGTAGACACGAAAAAAGCAAAAAAAAATTTCAGTCCGTCTGTCCGCCGTACGCCGTACCCCGTACGCCGTACGCCGTACCGGTGTACGCAAAATTGTTTGAAGGCTCGTAGCACCCAAACCCTTTGAGCTATTTAGTTGAATTTTTTTTCGTGGATAGAGTGGGTAGGCCCCCTCTAGTGACCAAATTTGGAAAGGTGTGGATGTTAGGGGGAGGAGGGGGAAGTGTTTTAGATGGAAAATTTTGGTTTCTAGATCTCAGTAACCGCTTATGCTAGGAAGCTGAAATTTGGAAATTATATAGAGCTTCGGTAGTGGACCCATTTGTAAAAAAATTGCCGATATAGGTGAAGGGGTTTGGGAGTGGGGGGAAAAATAATGCGTCCGAAACGCAAAAAAGGCGAGGTTGACACATTCTAAATTCTATATCTCCTAAACGGTTAATGTCACAAAATTGAAACTTTATGAATATTTGTAGGTATACTAGGAGAATAGATCGAAAATAAATTTTTGAGTGGGGGCAGTGGCGTACGGGGGTGGGGGGTGAAAAACTTTAGATTACGATATCTCACGAACCAATTACACTAGACAAATAAAATTTGGTTTTTGTATAAAGGTTGACAAATGAAGTTTGCTGAAAGTAAAATTTATTAAGGGGGCGGTGGATCTTGAAAGTGGAGGAGATAAGAATTTTTTTAAAAAATCACGTCATATATCTCAAGAACGGTGTAAGATATATGCTTAAAAATTTTACCTGAAGTGGGCCTAATAGACCCCTTGCAGAAAACAAAATTTTGGAAGTGTGGGTGTAGAGGGTGAGGGTGGGGGAGGGTGAAAAGGAAAAAGTTCCGGTTTTTATATCTCGAGAACCTATAATGATATAAAGCTGAAACTTAGTATTTAGATAGATCTATATTAGTAGCATGTTGGAAAAATATATTTTTTTTATAGGGGCAGTATGGTACGGGGGTGGGGGGTGTTTTTCCTATCTATAGAACGGCTTATGCTACAAAGTTGAAACTCGGTCTGTTTATGTAGATCAACTGGAAAACTAATTTAGATAAAAAAAAATTTCAAATATTCATTGGCGTTCGGAGGGGGGCAAAAAAAGTTATCAGTAAAAATGGAATGCATATATTTTCACGGTTTTCGTCATATCTATTAGGTTTTCCCAAATATTGAATTCATTTTTATTGTACATCTTCTTGATATAAATACCTAGAAAGCGTTTCAGGATTTTTTAAAATTCGACCCCTAAGGGGTGCAAAGGGGGTTGAAAACTTTTTCACGAATTCTACTATATCCCCAGGTCTTATCAGATATCTTTTCACTTTCACGTGCTTGCGTAATAATCGCCTAAAACTTCTTTTTAATTTTTTTCCTTTTTCAGCTCCTAAGAGAGTATAAATGATAAGAAGAAAGAAATTTTCCAATGTTTAGTCGGCTAAAAATCGCTATTTTAAATATTTTTATTTTAAGAACAAAATTAATTTTCCAAGAAATCTAATAATCTCGAAGCAACTCATGATACACTCCGACTTTGACCGCTCCCGAGCTTTGACCCGAAAAATAATAAAGTTTCGCCCAGACCATTGGCAGATTTTTGTAACTGAAGTCTTACCAGTATATTATTGACTTTGAATTATTACTTTGATGGCATTGAAATCAGAAAACTTTTGGTTATACGCTTAAATACATATAGTATAATATTATAAATATAATAGTAAACATAAATAATAACGTTCAGTGAGAATTGCGAAAGCAGCGAAAACAATAGAAAATAAGCTAGGAATGTAAATATTATATAAATACAATTTTTTTTTATCGAAATTGAAGAAAGCATCTTACGAATACAAAAAAAAGCTTCTACATGTCCATCAAAATCTTCGGGAACGCTAAAAATCTTCGAATTGAAGAAAAATCTTCAAATCTTGCATCGCTGCTACTACTCAAGATCTATTCTTGAATCTCTCCATCACATTGAATTCAATTTTAGGGACTCTCTTTTGGTTGGTACTCGAAACTAAAAGACAGTGAGTTCCGTAAATTGAGTGAACACATTTTTACCGGATTTTTCTATGGCAGCTACTCGAAGGAGGACTCATAGGAATAGGGCCACTCTAACCACAGGACTAAATGGGCTATAGCCCTGGGGCGCAAGCCTTTTGGGAGCGGCAATTTTTATTGATGTTACGTTTTAATTTTTTTTAGAAAATACTGACCACAAGAGCGCAGAAATGAAAGATTGTTTTTTAAAACTATTATCTGATTTAGATATCAATTTGGAAGATTGTAGAGGGCAATCTTATGATAATGCTTCTAATATGTCGGGTATTAAATCTATCAAAATATTGCCATTTACGTACCCTGTGCAGCACATTCTTTAAATTTAATTGGAGAGTCGGCGGCGGAATGCTACGTACAAGTAACTAAACTATTTTTATTTCTTTAAAATCTATACAATTTCTTTGCAGCGTCAACATCATGATGGGAAATTTTGAAAGATACGCTAGCATTAAAAAAACAAAGTGCCCAAAAAATTAAGTGACACTCGTCGGTCAGCAAGAGTTGATTTAAAATGCTTTGAATAAAATTTTCGAATATAATTTCCAAAAGCCTGCAACAAAATTTGAAGATGAGGGGTTGTTAAATGAGTTTAACTCACTGTAAACTGCTATTATGGTAGCATTTTGGAGTGAAATATTAGAAATCATAGATAAAACTAATATATCACTTCAAAAAGTTGATACTATATACAATTGAAAGCATTATTTGATTATACGCTTCCTTAGAAACGAAACGAAATACAGAATAATTTAACCTTTACAAATCCGAAGGTATAAAATCGTCTAATTCTGAAACTTTTATATTTTGTATTTGCTGCTTCCACTAGCCATCAAAATTGTATTTTGTTATGACGAGGCGCGCATTATTTTTAGTAGCCCACGGGCGCCGAATATCTTAGGACGGCACTGCATAGGAACTATTTCAAATTTTTTCCTTCAACTGCAGCTAGTGGAAAAGCAATGTATAAAACATTTTAAGGTCACAACCTAATACTAATCATTCGTTGTTTATACGAACATCTAATTTGTAAGCACAAAACGGACGAACTTGTATGAAAAGCATGTGTGCCTTTCGGAAGAAGTCGTATGTTCTGAACCATTCGGCCCCTGGCCCCTGCCAGATTTTAGGCCACGGCATGCCTATGCATATATTACATGTTTTTCGTCGTAAAATTCAAATAGATAAGTAGAATTACACGTAAAAGAACGTAATTTTCAATTCATATATAAATATAGTTAATTTCACACGAAATCTTACGTAATTTTCACATAAATTTTACGGTTCAGTTGAAAAGTATATGAATAATTGATTTCGTTTCGTGTAAAAGTGATTGAAATGTGTACTTTTACTTGAAAAAATTAAATAAATTAAATTTGAAGTAAAAATTGGATTGAAAATTAATTTTTTTTAAAACGGTGTAGAAAAGAGTTGGAAGTTTATAAAAAGTCGTGGTCGTCGGTTCGCATGTGTCCTAGGTATGGGTTTATATATAGTAACCTAATGCTTCGGCGAAGTATGTTTCTGTTCTGTGGCACACCTGTGTTACAGAAACAGAATGATCAACATTCATCCATCCTCTCGACCACATCTATTCATTTTAGCTAGCTCGTTAAAATTTCGTTTTATTGTACATTTTTATTCGATATAAAAGAATTTTTTTGTGACAGTATTAAAGAAAAATTTTTTTTAAATCGTAGTGACCGAATCAGTACGGAAGAGAGTAGCATTGCTGAAGTAATGAACTGGTATACGTCTATCAATAAGGGTATGCTAAATCACCTAACAGAGCAAATAAAGGAAACAGACAACAGTGGAGTTTGGAGGTACGCCCAATTATTTTATTTTTATAATTATTAAAAAAAAAATCACCCACTTCTAGATATCTCATCGGATTTAAAAATCTTTTAAAAAGTATCGAGTGTATTGGCATATCTTCTTCACACGGTATCAAATATTTCGGTCGAGGTATTCTAGGCACCGATGCCTACGTATCCTACATAAAATTCGATAGTCTGGGTAAAGATTTACTAAATGGTACCCTGAATTATGTTCCCTCACTACTTGATGTATATCGTAATTTAACCATTTCCATGACAGATTATGGATATTTGAAGAATTGGTAAAACAGTTTCTATTCATAATTTTTTTCAATTTTTTAATCAATTGTATTTAAACAGGAGTAGCATCATTTTAAAGAACAAGAAACGAAATCCAAGTGTAAATGATGCAATCAATTATAACGATCTGATGGCAAATTATGTGGAGGAATTGAGGAAATTGCAAAAAGACTTGAGATATCAAATCAGGTAGGTTTTTCTTATTTTTAAGCGTTAATGGAACTTAGACTGTGTTTAGGAATTAATTTATAGTAAGATACTCTTTGAGGTATAAACTCTGGATGGAACGTTTTTGAAAAGCGTGAAAATTTCCAATATATAATCTCCCTTTTCATCAAAAACTACTCGCGTCAGTTTCTTGCACCTTCTTTCAAACATACAAAAATTTATACTTTTGAAATTTTGCAGAACAAATTATTTTTTTATAATTTAATTTTTTGCTGAACCTTGTGCGACTAACAGTTCCAGAATTATAATGGATTAAAAAATAATTTCTTCTTACAAAAAATATATATTTTAATGGCGCGACAGAGCAATCTGGACTTGGATTTTTTTTATTTTAGTCTTCGTCCTAAAATCCAACTCTCTATCATCTTCCTCCTAATTCTCTCATTTCTTAGATAAAAATCTTACGCTACTTACAAACCAATAAAACATAACTTTTCAATTTAAATTACTTTAATGTGCATTAAAATTTGATAGAAATTACGTTGAAAGTACACTGGTAGATGCCAGCAATAAAGAAGCAGTCGGAATTGCAATTCTCATAGTTGTACTGCTTGTGTCACCAATCATCATAATCTTAGTACGAAATGCTGCAGCAACTATTCAGGTTTTCGAATCGTTTTTCAATAAATTAACAAAGTTTCTAAAATATAAAAAACAATTTTACAGATATACGCTATGAATTTAGCCATTAAGGCCAAAGAACTTAAACGGGAGAAAAGAAAAAGTGATTCGCTACTATTTCAAATGTTACCACCATGCGTAGCAATGCAGTTGAAACAGACGCAACAGGTAAGGACATCGTAACATTTAGTGATTTTTTCTACATAGCAGGATTGGTGATAAATTTGTCTATTTTATGTCAAGGTTCCTGCTGAATGCTACGAAGCGGCCACTGTCTATTTCAGTGATATTGTCGGTTTTACGGAAATTGCAGCGGAGTGTACTCCACTCGAAGTTGTTACTTTCCTGAATACAATTTACAAAGTGTTTGATGCTCGTATTGAGTGCTATGATGTCTACAAGGTGGAAACGATTGGTGATTCTTATATGGTAGCATCAGGACTTCCAGTTAAAAACGGTATTTTAATAATTGTGTTAATAATAATTAGATGGGCTTACCAAGCTGAAGAGGACATATAATTCGGGATGAACAAAATTTTGTATAATGGATTATCTGAAAGCCTTGCTAAACGATACTGCGCTGGAAATGATATCAATGTTAATGGCTTCGATCTAATAATAATGTTGCTCCAATAGTCAATTCGTCAGTGCCGCATTTCCACTACCGCCTTCATGTGCATTGGATGATGCGAACTAGAGCGTATACGTAAGTGGAAACGGCACATTCGCGTTAGTTTGCAACTCAAGTCGAGAATCGCTTACATTTGCGTCGGTGGCGGTGTTTGGGCGCATATTAAAGGAATGTGCTTTGAGCACGAATGTAGCGTTTCCACTATCGCCTATGCGAAGACACTACCCCAGCGGGGAAAACAAGTTCTGAAGAATGCATTTCGTAAACATTCCGATTCAATGGATGGAAGCATTACCATATAATTCAGATTTAATTTTTTCTGGAATGTTGAATGAATGATTCTCTATATATTTTGCAGAATGCGAAAAAGACACATTGTAATAATCTTGCATAAACTATAATATTTCATAAAGTACATAATACATTACTCGTATTCCCGTTGGGACCAGGGGATGCCAAAAACCAGTGCCAAAAACATTCGCAAATCGCATTGACATTCGCGTCGATGGCGGTTTTGGACGCACATCAAAGGGATGTGCATAGAGCACGAATGTGCTGTTTCCACTATCGCCTAGACATTTGCGTTCATCGCACATGAAGGCGGTAGTGGAAACGCGGCATTAGAATTTTGTTCGAGCTTAGTTGTGGAAAATTGTTTCACTAGCCTACTTCACATCCAGTCTTAAATTCTAAGTTCATATCGACCTGAAAAGAAAGATCTATGATTGATGGAAACATAAAGGAGTTTTCGCTCATCGACTTCGAGGCGCTTCGTTCTGCACCCATAAAACTGAAATCGATGAGCATAATGCTAACGTAGAGGACAGGACAAAAAAACATTTTGTACATTTTAGGGGTTGTATTAAGAGATACTATTCATTCCGTTAATGGTTTGAATTACCGATTAAGATTAAATAAACCAACGTTTTAGTATTTGAAACATTAAGAATAAATAGGACAATTGTTCTGAAACTCTTCGAATGTTCAACAAATGAAATAAGTGAGGCAATATTATTATTTATTATTATATTTTAATAAATGGTATATAAATACACACAATTATTCTTAAGCACTAGTTACAAAGACCATCAGCTTTGAGGCAATATCTTAACATCTGTACTTCACAGGTAATAAGCACATCTCCGAGATAGCCACAATGGCCCTAGATCTACTGGATGCATCCAGCTTATTTAAATATCCCCGCCGGACATCAGAGACCCTTCAAATTCGCTGTGGAGTACACACTGGACCAGTTGTAGCCGGAATAGTGGGATCCAAGATGCCGCGCTATTGTCTTTTTGGGGACACAGTCAACACAGCTTCGCGGATGGAGTCTACAGGTGAGCCGCACAAGATTCACATTACTTCAGAAATGAACGACAGTTTGCAAAGAGTCGGAGGTTTTCGAACAGAATCGCGAGGTCTTATCGACGTTAAGGTACGTCCCAATTACACAGTTAAGAATCAAATGTTGATTTTATAGCAATTTTTCGTTTGTTTCAGGGAAAAGGTCCAATGAGCACGTACTGGTTGACTTGTAAGGATGGACCGGTGATTATTCGAGAGATAGGTTTATTCGACGACATGCAGCCGGTTTTCTTGCAAAACTTAAAGAACGAAAGTTTTAAGAAATGTAAATAGGACGACGGTGTGTTACTCGAATGCATAATATAAATAACTTAAATATCGAAAATTTTAATGTAATGTTATAGAAACATAATTCTAGAAAATAAGATGAAACTCTCTTTTCTCAATATTATGTATGTTATAGTAATCTATGAAGAATTTTTTCGTCAATAAATATAAATATATTGTATGTGTATCATATCTCCCTAAACCTTCGATACCTACTTGCTTATATAAAAAATCTGCCAACAGCCTGGGCGCAACTTTATTGTTTTATGGGTAGAAGTCCGAAATGTGTTTAATGCTGAGATGCGGTGTAGGTTACTATGCGACTGACAACCTAAAAATAACGTTCCAAATAGCCTACTGGTTATTCCTTAGTTTGTCAGTCGCATAGTAACCTACACCGCATCTCAGCATTAAAGACGTTTCGGACTTCTACCCATAAAATAATAAAGTTGCGCCCAGACTTTTGGCAGAATATTTTTTTTTTTATTTACTTATTTGTTTTTTCAATAGATGATTCAATAGAAGTGAAAGTGAATTCGATCACATTAAACCTAAAAAAAATTTTGGAATTCGTCAAAACTTGAACAATGCCTGAAGCTAGTATTTTTTTAACCGATAACCTTTGCAGTTTCTGCCAACTACAGGTAGAAACCTCTGAACATATTCTGTGCTGCTGTGAGGCAGTCGCAACTCAGCGCCACAAATGTTTCGGAGAACACTTTGTGAACCATAGTACCATTGCAAAAATAGACCTACACTAATTAGATAAATTCCTAAGAGAAATAAAGCTGAGTGAGGACCTCTAGGTTGAAACTGGAAAAAGATCTATGAGATATAGCACAATAGACCACTGGATGCGGTGCTTGGAGGAATCCCTCCGCCTCCGATGAAATCCAATCTAATCGAAGCTAGTATTACAATGCAAAATAGCGAATTCCAATTATTCTCGCAGTATCCGCTCGGTCAAATTCGTTATTTTGCATCGCTTATTACTGCAATTTGACCACATGATTAAACAGTGTAATACTAGCTTTACTCCCCAGTGAGTTTAATGTCGAAAAAAAATTAAATCGGGTTTTCCCCGACTATATTTAAAGCTTTTAGAAGTGAAAGTGAATTCCATATCTCATTACACCTAAGAAATATATCGGAATTCATGAAAAAGTACATAACCACCCCCTTAAGGGTTAGATATCGAAAAATTTGGAAAAATCTTTCTAGAAGCTTATATAAAGAGCCCGCAGAGATAGTTCGAGATGTCTAAAAGATTTAACGAAATTCGTGAAAATGTGGAAAAAACCCTTTTCACAGACATTTTTTTCACTAAACCTTTGTACGCAAATGAAAATCTAATTACTGTAGTAGCACATCTACATATCTACTACTATATCTACTAAGTTTCAACTTTCTAGCATAAGCCATTTCTGAGATATGAAAAACCATCCCCCACCCTGGTACCTTGTTACCCCTATCAAAAATTTATTTATATTTCTGGGATGTCTCTATAGTAGCTCTATATAGTTGTACATTTTTAGCTTTCTATCCTTTGCGGCTTTCGAGAAATTAAAATTAGAATTTTTCATTTTCACCCCCTCCCACCTTCAACCTCTACGTCACACTCTCAAAATACTTTTTTCCGCATTTTCCAGAACTACTTTTAGTCCGATTAGACATGGGGTTTTCAGGAAATTTTGTACAGCTTTCGTCGAAATGAAAGCTGCACCGATTTTCTGGAAATTGAGTGAAAAAATTTCGGGATTCTGAGCGTCATAGTAACACTTTAATTAAATTAAAAATACATTCGTACTTATTTCATGAATTGAAAAAATTACAAAGCTTATCGGCGCTACTATTTAGTGATGAAACCATTCATCTCACAAAGAACCTATGAGATCTTCAAATTCTTGAATTGGAACGTTCGTTCTTAACCCTAGAACCGTGCTCTTCAAGAAATGGACTTATCGTGCTCTGGGGCACTCAGTGCCCCAGTATGCATTTCATACAAAATGTATGGGTGGTGTGTTGAAAATACGGCTATTTCTTTGCTAATTAGCGTTCTTGATTTGCACAAGCTGATATGAGTTTGGAAAAAGAAGAGAAAATAAAACATTATCTGTATTTTCGAAAAATTAATTATGTCCACATTGAAACCAAAATAAAAATGTTCACAAAGTAATGAAAAGAAAAAACTAATTCAAAATAATAAATTAAATATAATACCAAAATTAAATAGGTGAATGGGTTCTGGATCGTTTTGAATGTGGCCGTCTAGATGAGGTAGATAGCGCTGTCGAAATATCCAGACATGATTCAGATTCTGAGTCAGTATCACTTATAGGAGATGAGTTCGGAACGTAGCATTTTTGACAAACCCGAATAAAATGTTTCGAACAGGTAGGGTTGTTGCACAAATCACAGACAGCAGTAGTTTTGGTGTCTCCTTAATTTTGTTTGCGATCAGCCTTGCATGTTTCACATCTATTACGTTTGTAATTTGACCGAACTACAGGAAACACTGTTGGAGTTGTAGCTTCAAAACCAATTAATGAAAGGGCAGTTTTCACTGATTGCCGTAGTGAACCTTTTTCCATTCTATTCCGGATGTGTTTACTTGCCAATTCAACAGCCAAAGTTTTAAGAAAATGTTTTGTTACATATTTTCTTGTACCGGATGTGGGATTAGTAATACCGAACATCGGATAAGCAGCAAGGGCTGCTACGTCGACCATATTGAAAAATAGTGTCATAGGCCAACGGTTAGTCTTGCACCTACAAGTGTATGTTCTATTCATTTGGTCGAACGTGTCAACACCTCCTTTGGTCGCATTGTAGTCTATAATCATCTCTGGCTTTCTGGTTGATTCATCTAATTCCTCATCCTCGTGTATAGTTGACAACAATAAAACGTTCTTCTTCGTGTTTGATACGTAACTCACAAGGCTCATGCAATCTGAGAAACAAAAAATTGATGAATACACTTCTCTACGTTGGACATCTTTTGGATCTGTAAACTGTTTCGGCAATTGCGGTTTGTTTGACCTAATTGTGCCGATAATAGCAGTGTTTCTTGCGCACAAATCTAATGCCAATGGAATACTTGTAAAAAAGTTATCCATAGTGATATTGTATCCGTTATCTAGACACCGATTGCAGAGCCGAAGCACTAGATCATATGAAATGTTTTTAGCACGATGTTGTCCTGGTTGCGTATCTAGGTATACCAAGCCTTATAACACATTCCCCTATTTGGTTCTATGGCTGGTAGTTCTTCCTCATTGACTTCTTGCAGTTCTTGTTGAGCAGCAATTTCTTGTTCGCGAATTTCCTCCATTATTTGTACTTCTTCATGCTCGCAGCTTGGATCATCAACGTCCGAAACATCCTGATCAGAATCTTGTTCATCATCTGAATCGTTTGGAATTGCTATAGGATGATCTGCAGCAGAAAAATCTGCACCGCCAATAGGTACGTTTTCAGTTCCATTTTCATCATCGTTGTGAATAAAAACATCGAACTCGTTTTGAAGAAGGTCTTACTCCTCAGCAGATAACTCTCGTCGCGCTGCACTGTTCACTAATCTCAAAAAAGCATCCATTTCCACTCAACACAAAACAAAATTATCACAAAACTATAAAATTAAATCACAAAATACTCAAGTAATTATCTCCTGAAATTTCATCGGCAACTAAATGCATTCAACTGTTTTCTTTTCAAAGGATCTACATACGCATATTCACGAAATCGCCTTTTTTTGTTTACATATTTATTTTTGTTTATAGATTTATCAAATCCATGCATTTAAATGTTTTGTTTTCAAATGATTACTGTACGCATATTCTGGGGCACGCAGTGCCCCAGAACACGAAATTGCCCTTTTTTCTGCGTTTACATATTTATCAAATAAAACACAGAAAAACCAGTTCGATTCTTTTGTTTACGCATTTGTGCATATCATATGTTTAAAAAAATTGTGCATTGGGATTATGTTACAGAACTAGAAAGTATCTAATTTATTGTTTGAAAATAGCTTGGGGCACTCAGTGCCCCAAACACGGTTTCAGGGTTAAGTTAGCAAACAGAGTGTTTTAAGGACTTTTGTATGAGAACCATTAAATGAAGTTAAGGGACTCTCAACATTTTCTAAATATTTATAACTTTATTTGAAACTTTTGGAAAATTAACGTATTCAAACTTTCAAAGTGGTACCATGAAGCATTCTGAAGTTATCGGTTAATATTCTAAACAAAAACAAACACGCGTTTTAAGGACCTTTGTATAGAATTAGTACGATTTTGCACGTTAACGACATTAGCCTTACAAACTGACCAAACATTCCGATTAGAAATTTCAGCCTCCTAGCTCCGTTGGTGATTTATCGTGCGTTCACAGAGACGGGGGGATCCACGGTCATCACCCAGATTTGGGGGTTTCGGTCATAACAGATCTTAAAATCCGAGACTTCGATCTACGAGTGCAAACTTTTTGGGCTGGATTAAACTTAAATTACCCTACAAACTCGAGATGAAGAGTATTTTTTGAAAACTTCTTTTATCCTAGATTAAAGGCGTGATAAAATATCTTCAGTTTTCTTGGAACCAAGATGTAGTTCATAAAAACCGATTTCACATTTTCGTACGGTTAAGGGGTAAAATTCCGTGTAGTAATATGTAGAATCAGAGTTCTGCATTTCACCTGAGGAATACCTCTAGAAGTTTCTATAACTATGGACATTGTCACATGAGGAAACATCTCAATGGGATTGGCCTCTCTGTGACTAAAATTTGCAGAATATGCAATGACGAAGACGAAACACCAGAGCATATCCTCTGTGAATCTGAGGGTTTAGCTCACAAAAGACTTCGTCACTTCGGTCAGGGTTTCATGGACCCATCGGAATTCCTGACCATTCCTCTTCGTAAAATACTAAGCTTCATTGAAAGCGCAGGAATTGAAGAGGAATCATAGTCAAACCGGGGGGACGTCACAATAGGCCCAACTGTGGCTGCAGTGACAGACGTTAACCATACCAACCCCTATTTCCAATCTATCTATCTATCTATAACTAGGTCAATTGCGAAAAAGAAACATTTTCAAAAGAACAGTTTGAATATCTCAATAATACCATTTTTAATGCAGTCGAAACCACAACCTTTCCAGTAGGTTCGTGAAGCTTTTACGAACTATTGAAAACTCAAACCTTTTTTAGTTCGAAGGTAGAAAAGGACACGCGCGTTCTACGTATGCAACTTCTTATCATATGGTGAGCTTTGCTCTGGTCCAGCCCGGCTGCTTCAGTTAACCACAAACCATCGGTTCGGTAAAATCTAAACTGAGTTCTTTTCGCCTGCGAATTTCTTGTGTTGTGTTTTTTTCCAAAATTTAGGGATGTGCTATGCAACCGCCACCCTCCTCTGGTTAATATCTTCTTTCGAAAATTTGAATAGACTAAATCGGCTGTTGTAGAGAGGAGGCTGGGTAGTTATAATTGGCACTAAAATCGTTGAAAGTCATTTGCACCTGAGTGAATCACGGGTACAGATCGTTCTGTATGAATCAGCATATCTAACGAATCTCGAGATTATTCGATTTGTATGCAAATTATTTCATCGCAAGACAAATTTGATGGTCACGCGTATGGTGCCGCCTTATAGTCCCGACGAGTACCACCTTATCTCCAGGTACGAGGCTGCTCCTTTCAGTTGTAATTGAAACCGAGCTCCTGCATGTAGAAAGTTTCTGTTAATGGGCCGTCGGTTTCTCGGCTGGAAAATCGGAATCTGTTGCATGTGAATACCCAGTTTGAAAATGCTTGGATTAAGTGCTCAATTGTTATGGTCGTTGTAACGAGGCTACTTGCTTGCGATGATGGTCCAATTACTTTTTAAGCCGTTGGATGTTTTACACTTCTAGAGGACGCCCCATTTTGCAATCTCGTTGTGTTTTATGTAATTGTTTCGGGTAGACCGTAAAACATGTTTTGCCACTCAGCATAGTGAGCTTCTTTAGCACTTCAGTTGATAATTATGTTTTCGTTTGTTTTCTAGGTTTATTAGTTGGTCATAAATCATTTTGATGTATCTTTTTTCACACGTAATCAGATGACTTAGGATTATCTCACAGACTCCTAAGATAAAAGTTTCTAAGTACTATTATAAAGCTTGTATTACACTGTATGCCACGAGGTCAAATATTTGACAATACAAATTTGACTGATGTCAAATATCCATTTGACACGTTACCCGATTACGATATTACACTATCTGACACATTTGACACCATCGTCAAATTTTCTCCCCGTGTCAAACGATCAAATGCCATTAGGTCAGATCTATTTCAAAAATATTGGTGTATTCATTACATGCCACTCCGAGCATCAAATTGTCGAGTTTACAACTCCGTTCAGATTAATTAAACAAAAAATAGAAGTATAATAAGAAAAGTTATTATTTTAATGTTTGTCGTTGTTGGTGCAGGTACTCGTATTAATTACCAAAAAAAGTGTTATGTAGTAATTATGAAGTCGTATACTGGAGGAAAGAAGAAATATTCACGAGTGATACTTCTTATTTGACACATGTGACAGAATTGTTTTTCCAAAATTCAAATGTGGTCAGATTGATTGTCAAATGGTGTCAGTCGGTCAAATAAAACATTTTGTCAAACAGTATATGACCATTTCACTATCTGACAGCATTTGACAGGGATCGCACTAGTATTGTAAATATAAAATCTGCTCAATCGGAACCTTTTCTCGTAACATCAGGAGTACCACAGGGCCTCTGCTCTTTCTTGTTTTTTTTTTAACGTAAATTTTTTGTTAGTCGTGGATGATCTAAAAATTTATAAAATTATATATACTGTACACGATTGTAGAATTATTCAAAATAATCTTAATTGTCTGTATGATTGGTGTATCACAAATCGTCTTCCACTGAACATCTCCAAGTGTAATTACATTGCCTTCAGCAGACGTCGTGAGCGCGTCAATATTAATTATTATCTTAATACTTACCAGATGTTGATGTTGTTAAAGGCTTGGGTCTATTACTTGACTCTAAATTGACGTTCGTACCTCACTATAATAGAATATGTAGTTCAGATCGGAGAATGCTGGGTTTCGCTATACGCAATAGTCAAGACTTCAATAATATCTATTCCCTAAAAATTCTTTATTGCTCATTGGTGCGTCCACATCTGGAGTATTTACCTGTCATCTGGTACCATTTTTTTTCATATTCACTCTGCCTATATTGAAACTGTTCAACACAAATTCCTGCGGTACATTAGGTTTGTTCTTTTTGGCTACACCTTCTACACTTTTTTACACTGACTTTTGAGTGAGTGCAGAGAGGTGAAGAGGGTGAATGAAAAAAGAACAAACCTAATAGGTTTGTTCTTTTTTCATTCATCCTCTTCACCTCTCTGCACTCACTCAAAAGTTAGTGCAGAAAAGTGTATTCTAGTGTAGAAAGTGTATGCAAAAAGAACAGACCTATTGCCTTTAAACTTCGCATACCTGTTGAAACAATAGATTAGATAGATAGACTATTTGCTCACTACTTTGAATCTGGAGCCACTGTCTAAACGGCGTGAGCGACATGAGCTAATAGCAAAGACTATCCATAAGAAGACGGGACACTTAATATACATGCATTTTTTGTGTAAAAAAAACCGAAAAACCATTGTATAAGCGGAACAAAGAAATCCGATTGAACAATTCCAATTCCATATTCTTATGGAAATTCATATGCTAAGAAAAGAGTACGCTAATATGCAAAAATGAATGATTATACATTCGCATCTGTGTGTATTGTTTTCGCAATGCACGTAACAGAACGCATTTTTTGCAGCTCAAGTGTTTCGGCATACAAATTTATAGGAACAATATGAGAAATGAAATCACACAAGCACAGCTGAGCTGTGTCTGCACATGATTTGATGTAATTTTTTTTATATGCGTTCTGTAAGGATGTCATTGAATTGGTGAATGCGACTCGTTATCAGTTTTTGCATCTTTTCTAATCATACACCATGCTATTTCTTTCTAGTTCCCTCACCTAATTAAATAAAGAAACCAAGGTCAAATTTTTATATCAAAAATAATAGTGTCCAGTCTTGTTATGGACAGTCTTTGCTAATAGCCTTATTCAAAATTGATTAATGATAGGTTGGATTGCTCGGAATTTCTCGAATCTTTAAATTTCCGGGTTCCAAACCATGCGTCCGATATTTTTCACATCGCTCATCATGAAACTAGTTATGCTAACAATAGTCCGGCCACTCGCTTAACGAGAATTGCTAACATGCATTCAGCTATGTTGGACATATTTTGTACAAATATTGAATGCCTAAAGGCAATATAATTATGAACTCATGTTTTCCTTTCTTATTTAGTTTTTAAAATTATTTCCATTTACTTTTAGTCTTACTTTTTTTTCTTCTTCTTTTTTTACACATTTATGTTCTTTACTTCATTTCATTCTCTTTTACATTTATAAGCTGTATTTTTCCTTCGAGGGTCTTGCACCCGTAAATAAAATAAAATAAAATAAAATGGTCAAATATTTAACCGCACATTTACAGTGTAATACTAGGTTAACTCCTTTTTGAACGATTACATTTCATCTGACCACCAAATAGCCAAATATTTGATTAGGAGGCAAATAGTCTAAAACTCCTGTGATAAGCATTTCAATTGCCTAGTATCCCAAAATCAACCAGAGAAATATTTTTAAAGAGTCGATGATCCGATTTACAAGAAAATCAGAAATCCACCACAATGGTCCGGAACATGGTCTTTGTAAGACATTCGGCCACCTGCCCCCATGTAGGAAAATTATTCACGATTAATCCACCCTCCCCTAAGACCGAACATTATATAGATAGATTAAATTTAGTAGAATGAATCAAGTACTGCTTTCATCAGACTCTATGCGACCTCTGATGGAATACACATAGGACAAAAAATAACAATCCAGAAACAGAAATGGCGCGATAAGCCTATGACCTGGGTGAGTTTAAGCCCATAAGTTCTAGATTAATACAATATCTTTTTTGCTGTATTCTGTTACATGTCTGCCCTGACAAGACTAATCGTTAAATGAGATCGTAAAATACAAATTTTCGGAGACATCCAATAAGATCAATCTAGTAACATCACGCATGTTCCACACTCATGCACACACCATAGAATGTATTAGAAATTTCGCGACGCACCACATGTAGTATGAAAAACAGTATGTGCTCACATCTCGCGCAAATAGGATTAGCTTCCCAAAAGTGACAATGTGATTTTCATTCATGACGAAGCTACTATATAAAGCTGTGACTGCAACTCGTGCTCTAACGTGTGTAAGGTGCAATATTGCCAATTGAAATACTGTGATTTTTATAATTAAGTGCATTGGAATTATTATACTTGAATTCTGTGATGCTTAAGACTTCTGGTTTATTTTGATCTAAAAAAAGGAATATCACCCGATGCGAAAACTCTCTGCCCTGTGAAACAGTATAATTAGTAGATATGTTGTATAATTTATAAAATTTTAAATCTCATAATCGATGACATTTTATAAATGGACTTATTCATATATTTATCCCTCAATATTTGGACCACTTCCAAGTTGGGCCTTTTATAAAACCTAGCAAAATAAACCTGAAAAATTAAACCGCAAAATAAATTAATCGGTCTGCTGTCGTGTATCGCGTAACCTGGTAGCCAAAATAATCAAAACTAAAACGTACTTGAAAATTATTAAAAATTAAGACTTTGAATTCTTTACAGTTTATTTTACTTTATTATTTTAATAATAAAGTATTTTTGAATGTTGAATAAAAATTGAATTTTCAATCCAATTTTTACTTGAAATTTCCAGTATATTTCATTTTTTCAAGTAAAAGTACACATTTCAATCACTTTTACACGAAATTAGTGGTAGTAAATTATTCATGTACTTTTCAACTGAACCGTACAATTTACATGAGAAGGCAAATTACGCAACACTTCGTGTAAAATTAACTATATTTATATATGAATTGAAAATTACGTTCCATTTCGTGTAATTCTATTTATCTATTTGAATTGTACGACGAAAAACATGTAATATATGAAACCACGAAATTGGATGATTCTTTCGATTTTGTTTTCCACTGAAATGAAAATGAAGCGCCTTCGGTGGCGCAATGGCTACGCAGCAAAACCATAATTGATCGCGGGTTCTATTCCTACCTAGAGCCAAGGGTTTTATTAAGAGTAAGTAACTAAGAAATAATATTAGAGGTAGAAATAAGTGTATCTTAAAGAGTGCTAATTATACACATTTTTTTATAGTCAAAATTCAATAGAATATCCAGTGAATTTGATGCTTTCGAAGTTGAAATTTACTAATTGTTGTGATTGTTGAAGTTGAAATTTATTAATTGCAACTTGAAAGTTACTAACCGAAAATTGAAAATTACATTCAAATTGACTATTACATTACAATGTAAATTTACTTGACAAGGTGTGGCATATTTGCCTATTATCCAAAAGATGTAAAATTCAATGGATTTTTTTGCCGTATATCTACAGGTTCCGATGCTGTATGACTGAATAAATAGTAAATTCAAAATTTAATATTTGAGATTGTGATACAGCCTGCTCTTTCCTATATGATGCACCTGTTTGGAACAATTGTTCGTCGATAGAGAAAAGAAAAATGCGAGTAATTCAAACCAATTGTTAAGAATAGTATTTATGCCAATTTAGGGATCGCAAATAATAGCCTCCGCTCTTCGATCGCTAATTACGTCGTGATGTCTATAAAAATAATGAATCCATATCATAGATTCTTTTTTAATATTATTAATAATAAATAAGATTCGTAGATTTAGGTTAAGATAGCTTTAAGTTTGAGATTGTCGCATGAGTTTTTTATCCACAACTTTTCTTCAAAACTTTCATAATATTCTTTTTCGTAATCATAATAATAATAAATTAAAATTATTCATAATAATAAATAATCTGAATTGCATAAACGCATAGTTGGAAAAGTTTAAGTTTGATCCCTACATTGGAAGGCATAAATTGAAAAATATTATTATATGTATATGAGAAATGGAAATTTTCCAAGGTAAGATATGGAAATTAATAATAAGAAGTTTTTGTTGTTTTCCGGTGTCAGTGGAGTTTCTGGTGTGAAACCCCAACACGAAATCCCCAACTGTTGATTAATCGCTGTCCTTGAGGACATGACAGTTTGGAAAACCTTCACTGGGTAGGCCAGTTTATAAGACTGTGTTGGACTTGGTCCGAAGGAGCTGTTTCGTCATCGGATGGCATAGACTCGTCAGAGGGTGTATCATGCCTACTATCCGAAACACCCTTACAGCTGGTGGTATTGCTGAGAATTTTTCTATATAGCGATAAAGAAACCAATTTTATTATCAACGAATTATATACAAGTGAAATTCGAGCCTTGGCATCCTTATACTTAAGGTAGGTGGCACTGAAGATCATCTAATATTTTAACCAATTTGGTGGAATTTTTGGTTGTTCGCTAGGATATTGTTGCGAGCTAGGGGTTTGCCGGGATTTCAAGTAAAACACAATTCGGTTAAAATAAAAATAAGTGAGTATTTATTTAATCGCACTTCAATTCTATTCGCACAATAATTCGCACTGTATGGCAATACCGCCCGCTTATACCATATATCGCTTGACTCGATCACTTTCGCTCTCTACCAACACGGTCGCGTATACGCGCTGGCTGTCGCAGGCGACGTAATCAAAATTACTATCTCTTCGCTGAAAGCTTCACCTGCTTATATACTAGCCGGTTGCAGTCTAGGATATACTTGAATGTTCGCTCAGTGTGGAATCTTCTCGAAAGCTTTAGAGCTTTCGATTTCGATCTTCGTTCAGTGGTGTGTGTAAATGGTACTAGAAGGCTTGAGAGCATTCCATTTGATCTTCAACGCTGTTCCAGTACGTTCGAGCGCATTCGATAAGAAGTGGGGTATAATCGTGTTGCTCCGCTCTCCTTATTTACTCTCAACTAGGCTTTTGATTGGGTTACTTTGCAGCTTAGGTATTCGGTTGTTGCTGTTTCCTATTCGTAATCGATCGGGTTGCGCGGTGGCCAGGCTTACACGTAACAATATATAAAGCTCAACGCTAAGTGCGTGGCATCGAATCCCGCCAACAGCAATTTTATTTTTTTCCCTAATTCTAAGAATGGTATTTTTTCATGGTGAGAAGCTAACATAGAAGCAAATTTTAAGAAGTTTTTTGTTGTTTTCCGGCGTCAGTGGAGTTTCTTCGGACCTAGTCCAACACAGTCTTATAAACGGGCCTATCCAGTGAAGGTTTCCCAACTGTTATGTCCTCAAGGACAGCGATTAATCAGCAGTCGGGAAATTCGTGTTGGGGTTTCACACCAGAAACTCCACTGATGCCGGAAAACAACAAAAAAAAAACTTCTGTAAAATATTATTATATATATTACTAGCCGCGTACCGCGGCTACGCTCGCTTCGCTCACGTTGTTCCAACGCTCCTGTTACTCCTGTTGCTCCCGTTTCTCCCGTTGCTCCGTTTCTCCCGTTGATCCATTGCTCCTGTTTCTCCCGTTGATCCATTGCTCCCATTTCTCCGTTGCTCCCATTTCTCACGTTGATCCGTTGCTCCTGTTTCTCACGATGCTCCTGTTACTCCCGTTGCTACCATTTCTCCCGTTACTCCCATTTCTCCCGTTGCTCCCGTTACTCCATCCTCCATCCCCATCTCCAATCCACCATCCTCTATCCTACATCCTCTATCCACCATCCACCATTTTCCATCCACCATCCACCATCTACCATCCCCATCCACCATCCTCCATCCACCGTCCTCCATCTTTCATCCGCCATCCTCCATCTTCCATCATCCATCCTCTATCCACCATCCACCATCCACCATCCTCCATCCTCTATCCACCATCCTCTATCCACCATCCAACATCCTCCATCTATCATCCCCCATTCTCTATCCTCCATCCTCCATCCACCATTCTCCGCCCACCATCCACCATCCTCCATCTTCTATCCTCCATCCTCTATCCACCATCCTTCACCCACCATCTCCCATCCTCCATCCACCATCCTCTATCCACCATCCTCCATCTACCATCCCCCAAACTCCATCATCCATCCTCCATTCTCTATCCACCATCCTCCATCTTCCATCCTCCATATTCCATCTTCCATCCATTATCCTCTTAAACCATTTAGTAATACGAATAGGCATAACTAATACACCAAAAACGAACTGCCGCTAAATCATATGAAATACACTCAAATGTTGAAATAACTCGCGAACCACCAACTGTTAAATAATTTTGTTAACGCAGAAACCATCGAGGGCGTACCCTCAACAAATCACCAAAGTTTCATCGCAATTGGATGAGTGGTTTAGGAGCCTATACAGGACAAACAGACAAACAGACAGACAAACATTCATTTTTATATATAGAGATACATATACTCGTACTTTTGTGTTATTACGGGTTAGACTCAGATTTGGGATTCTTCTCATTTAGATGTGTTTCTCTGGGATTATAAAATCAAGAATTATTTTACATAGTAAATTTCGAATAACGATATTCCTTGCTGAAAGTCAACAAAAATTTGGTGCGCATAATTATGAAACTTCCAGCACTTTGTTACCGAAACTGTTATATTTAGTGATAGGCCGCTCCCAGCATCGTCTACTAGACAACGAATATGCTCCATTATTATATATATATATACCTCCTAAAATTCTGTCCAGTCAGTGGCTAACGACTGTATTGGCGGAACTAATTAAACATTATTACAAAAATTAGAAAAATGTAAACGTGTCTTCTTTCTTGAAGACCACCGATTTGGAATGGTATTTAAATTAGTTGTTCCCTTGGCACATCGCTAGTAGAGCTGTTCCTGCAGGATGACATTTGTTCAGAGTATAGCCCACACAACGCATTCTCATTTAAATAGCCCTTGTCTTGACTTCAATGGATTGTTATTTAACGCCTTGACTAGGAGCAAAGCTATCCGACTACAGCGATGCCATTAAAAAACCGCAAGAGAGCACAACAAATTAATTATGGTAATTTGTTTTCATTATTGTAAGTTGTAAGTAATCCTTTACGCTTCACGACTCCAAAATACTCTAAAATAAAAAATACTCTACTCTCAAGCATCACTTTTGAATCTATTGAAATGCTGCAAGTTATCCTTGAAAGCAAAATTGTTTTTTTTAACCACATAATGAAATGATTGCACTATTGTCAATTATTAGTCTATTGTGACCGGAGCAGTTGTAGTTCAGCAAGGATTTCGCCAGACTACAGCAGTATGAAATACCGTCGATATCTTCTTATAGCGAAATCGATTGTAATTTGGTGAACCTGAACCGACTGCATTTTTCACAGGACGTCTGACTATGCCAGGAGTTCAGGATAGAATTGTGGCGCCCGACGAATATCATCCTCTAAAGTCTGGATAGAAGCAGCGGTAAACTTCAATTGTCCCGAAAGTAATACAATAGCCGCACAATTGGATCAATCAAATGGAAAAAAACGAGAACAGATTAAGTTTGTACTTTGGAGTTACTCAAATCAAGGTAAGTGAAAAGCGATGGTACGCCAAAACGTAATTCGAAAGTGGTTAGAGCGTAGAGTTTTTATCAAGTTCACGGTCTTTATAAAGTCCTAATCGAACTGAAAAAACTACTTTGATATCTAAAACGCAGAAGGCCCTAGTCCTTTAATCATTAATCAACTGTAGATATCCTCTCAAAAGATTTTTCCAGAGTCATCCAAGCATCATTAATCCTGCAAAAACTTCTCCTTGTATCACTCCGCCATCAGTATAAAACAAATTCAAACGTCTGGATCAAATAAAGTATCATTTTCAGTGTTTAGATTCAGCTAAAAACCACAAACTTCAGACTTGTTCTGAAATATATAGAAGAAATTATTAAGTCATCCTTGATAATTTTCTTTGAGAAAAATCTGCACTAAGTATACATAATTAAGCCGAATGAAGAAAGTCCTTTTGGTTTCAATACATACCTACATTTATTTATGTAGAAGAGTACGTGATAATTGTTATTTAATAATAATTTTGTGTTAATATCCGGTGCAAAAATTATCAACTCTCTTCTATAATAATGTCTTTAGCCCTTCAATTTCGATTTGAGTTCTACTTCTTCCAGCCAGAAAGACAAAATGCAAAATTTCGGGATAGCATTTTTTTTAATTGGCAGTCGATTATCGATGATCGTCTTATAGACCGTCATGCGACTGTCATGATGACTGCTATTAAAAACGTCGGTATGACTGTCATTATTTTTTTCCATGTTTATACATCTCAAAAGAGGTTTCGTTGAGTTCTTTTTAATAGATTTTCCACTTTTATGGAATTTCCTATAAAACATAAAACGCACATTGTTAATTCCGAATTTCTGCATTTTTTATTTTCACACGTATTTCCACCCAGTACATTGAATATACGGGTATACGACATGTTCGCGGTCAATGTGGGTACATTATAATATGGCCCAGGTGACCTTTGCTCACATAAATACTCTAGACGATATTTAAAAGCACCTAACCAGATGTAGAGTCTGTGTAGAAACATAAATGGAACATGATTCAGTTAACATTAATTGCAAGGGGAAAACAGTCCATTAATTAAGCAAAATTAATTATTGAAGCTGATTATATGATGCGCGTGGCGTACAAATCGTATAAGCTTACACAATTGGCACGAAACCAAATCATTTTATCCTGCCAACCATTCGAGAATCTACTTAATGTAACCCCTTACAAATAAAATGGAATTTCCAAGTACTGCATAAGTTGTGCTAATACCTGGTAAAAGTGTTTATCAGGTAAACAATTCCGTAGATGCAATTGCTATCAATTTAATATAAAAAGCCAAGGGAGATGCAAAACTAAATAATGGAGTCTCTCAGCGAGTAGTAACATTTTTTTGCCTCACGGCGGAGAAAGGTTGTAAATGAGAAAAAAAAACAATTATTTCAAGAAAAGATCCTGAAGCAGGTGAATCTTTTTACCTAATTAGGAAATTACTGTTTAAATGTCCATTTGCATTAAGCAGCAGAAGGGTCGAACTGAATGAAAGGCACATTTAACCTAGGGTGTGGAATCTACATATTTTTAAATTTTGTAATTATGCCAAAATCCAAGGTATACGATCTCATTAGTTCTGTTATGAGGACAAACCCTACTAATCTAGAATTGATTAACTGCTCAATTCATTAATAATGAAGTTCATCATGAGCGTTCTGATGAATAAATTTTCTTTTTCCTCAGACGATTAGTTTCAACTTTTGATTTGAATTTTATGATGCCGTGACGAATTTTATGCTCGTGATGAATCTCTCAGTTTCATAATTTCATAAAGAAATTCATGAATATTTTTATTATGAAATTTTTGATTTACTAAATTTAGGCTTCATTATTTTTTGGTCCAATTTTGAATACAACTAAATTCAAGCCGCAGTAATAGCTCACCTACACAGTAAAAAAATCCATTGAATTTTACATCTTTTGGATAGTAGGCAAATATGCCACATCTTTTCAAGTAAATTTACATTGGGATGTAATAGTCAATTTGATGGTAATTTTCAATTTGCGGTTAGAAAATTTCAATTTGCAATCAGTAAAGTAAGTTTCAACTTCGAAAGCAGCAAATTCACTGGATCTTCTATTGAAATTACACTCTAAAAAAAGTGTATAATTACCACTCTTATTTCAACTTCTAATATTATTTCCTACTTACTTACTCTTAATAAAACCCTTGGCTCTAGGTAGGAATCGAACCCGCGATCAATACTTGTTTTGCTGCGTAGGTTTGCGTCCAACTTCGTGGTTTCATATATTACATGTTTTTCGTTGTAAAATTCAAATAGATAAGTAACGAAAAAGAACGTAATTTTCAATTTATATATAAATATAGTTAATTTTACATGAAATGTTACGTAATTTTCTGAGTCTTTTCATGTAAATTGTACGGTTCAGTTGAAAAGTACACGATGAATAATTTACTACCAGTAATTTCGAGTAAGAATGCTTGAAATGAGTAAAAATTAAATATACTGGAAATTTCAAGTAAAAATTGGATTGAAAATTAAATTTTTTTCGCACAGTCAACCAAAAAAGAAGAAAACAATAAAAACAGAATTTTGACTTTCTTTACAATGTACTCTGCGTTCGAACGGATGGCTGGGTAGACGGCAACCACGTATTGAAATTTTCTTTATCAGTGAATAAAAAAGATATAGGGTGAAATCAGGACAGTTGCTCCACTGGGATAGATGCCCCAATCCTGAAAGATCAAACTTCCATAAACAAAATCACATCAACTTTGTCTCATTTATGCCCGTTCTGTCTGACGACGGCGTTCATGCGAAGCGAATGTATAATTACTTTATTATTTCAATAATACAGTATTGTGATCGATTGTTAAAAAAAAAATTTGCTACACCCAAAAAAATTTTTTTTACGTTTCATGGCTAGTAGACACGAAAAAAGCAAAAAAAAATTTCAGTCCGTCTGTCCGCCGTACGCCGTACGTCTACCGGTGTACGCAAAATTGTTTGAAGGCTCGTAGCACCCAAACCCTTTGAAATATTTAGTTCGTGGGTAGACTGGGTATACCCCTTTAAGTGGACACCTTTTGAGGGGTAGGGTTGTGAAGAGGGAGGTAGGGGAAGCCTTTTAGACGGAAAATTTTGGTTTCTAGATCTCAGCAACCGCTTATGCTAGGAAGCTGAAACTTGGCATTTATATAGAGTTTCAATAGTAGACCCATTTGCAAAATTGCCGATATGGGTGAAAGGATGAAGGAGTGGGGGGAAAATGCTGCTCCCGAAACGCAAAAAAGCCTAGATTGAGACATTCTAAAATCCATATCTCCTAAACGGTTAATGTCACGAAGTTAAAACTTAAGAAACATCTCTAGATATACTAGGAGAATAGATCGGGAATAAATTTTTTGAGTGTTGGCAGTGGCATCCGGGGTTTGGGGTGAAAAACTTTAGATTACGATATCTCACGAACCCATTGTACTAGAAAAATAAAATTCGGTTTTTGTAAAAAGATTGACAAATGAAGTTTGCTGAAAGTAAAATTTTTTAAGGGGGCGGTGGGGCATGAAAGTGGAGGGGATAAGAATTTTTTTAAAAAATGTTTACCAGAAGTAGGCCTAATAAAACCCTAGCAGGAAAAAAAAAGTTTCGATTTTTATATCTCGAGAACCTATAATGATAGAAATCTGAAGCATGGTACTTAGATAGAGCTATAACAGAGGCATGTTGGAAAAACATAATTTTTTATAGGGGTAGTATGGTACGGGAGTGAGGGTGTTTTTCCTATCTATAGAACGGCTTATGCTACAAAGTTGAAACTCGGTATGTATATGTAAATTAACTAGAAAAGTAATTTAGATAAAAAAAACTTCAAATATCCATTGGCGTTTGGAAGGGGGGCGAAAATAATGAAAATGGAATGCATATATTTTCACGATTTTCGTCATATCTATTAGGTCTTCCCACATATTCAATTCATTTTTATTTTACAGCTTCTTCATATAAATACCTAGAAAGCGTTTTCAGGATTTTTTGAAATTCGACCCCTAAGGGGATGTAAAGTGGTTGTATACTTGCTCACGAATTCTGTTATATCCCCCAGGTCTAATTAGATATCGACTAAGTTTTCACTTTCACGGTCTTGCGTAATAATCGCCTAAAACTCGTTTTTCAGTTTTTTCCTTTTTCAGCCCCTAAGAGGGTATAAATGGGTTGAACACGTACGTCATTTCTTTTGATAATAAATTCTCGTTCTGTCTTCCTATTTATCTATTAACTCCTTTCAGGATTTTTGGGTATTCAACCCCCACTCCAAGTGTGTGTAAGGAGGTTGTATATATTTTCACAGATTCCTACATATTGCTTAGATCTGATGGTATATCGAATTCATTTTTACTTTCTAAGGTTTTCTATATAAGCGCCAAAAATTCAATTTCAGTATTTTTAGATATTCAATCCTAAGGGGTGAAAGTGGTTGTATGCTTTACAAAGCTTCGACATATTTCTTAGGTTTGATGAGATATTAGATCGCTTTGCACTTCCACAGACTTTGTATATAATCGCCTAAAAACCCATTTCACAATTTTTCCATATTCAACCCCCAAGGGTTTGCTTACGTTTTCACAAATTTTTCAAGATCCCTCGCGTCTCATGAGATATCAAGTTGTTTCTTATGAAATCGTTTAAAACCCTGTTTCACAATTTTTTCGAAATTCAAACCCCAAGTGGAAGTAATGGGTTTGTATACGTTTTAACAATTCGTCATATCTCTTAATTCTGATAAGGCAACAAATTCGTTTTTACTTCTATGGGATTTTAGTGTACATAATATACCGAAATTCTAATAGTCTACACGGACTTTTTAATGCTTAATCGGCTAAAAATCTCTATTTTAAATATTTTTATTTTAAGAACAAAATTAACTTTCCATGAAACGTCATAATCTCGAAACAACTGATGATATACTCCGACTTTGACCGCTTCCGAACTTTGACCCAAAAAATAATAGAGTTTCGCCCAAACCATTGGCAGATTTTTTTTTTAGGAAATGAATATTCTCGCGTCTAAAAATTCATCAAATAATTATTTTGTTGTTCTGAATAAGTCCAGTTAATTTTTTTCAGGTAAAATATTTATATTTTTAATTGTGTCACTTAAAGCCAGTTTTGTGCTGAATATATTGTTTTATACTTTTAAGATTGAGCAGGCATCTATCCTCCACGAAAAGGATAGTTGCCCCGTTTTCCGAGAGTATAGTTGCCCTTTGCGGTCGTCTTAGGTGCATTCTAAGTCGAAAATATAACGTTCTACCTATCGTGTTACAAATTTTCCTTACTTAATTTTTTATTGAAGTACAAATTTGATGTTTATTTATTTATATATGATTACCTGTGCAACTTAACATGAATGTCCGATTATGTTTCTTGATTTTTTTTATCTTCAAATTGATGAAAAATTGGTTCATTGTGCCATACCAATAACTCAAAAGTGATAAAAGTCTTAAAACATCTTGCAGCTTAATAAAGATTGAAAAATTTAGAAATGTACTGCCTTTTTTCCATAGGTCATCTATCCCATATGCTCGATTACGTATCGGGCCATCTAACCAAGGCTTTAGGCATCTATCCATCTTATGACGGGCTTGCAAAATCTGTTAAAATATTTAGTATTATTTTTATTAATTTTATAAGAAAACGGTTATTACTCGTTATTATATGAACTAAACCAGCTGCTGTTATAAAGCTTATGACATTGGTCTTAATAGTTTTGCGAATATAGTACTAAAAGTGTACTAAAGTGGGGCATCTCTCCGTAGTTTACTCTAATAACTCGACACAGGTGTATTTTGGAGTTATAAAAAATTTTGTAGAGCTTGGATTAAGTAGATTTCATCTTAAGTATGGATGTATTAAAAAAACTAACCAAGGGAGCTAATTAATTTTAAGTATTATACGATTACTGCTCCCTTTCGCCCCCGTATTTATTATTGTTCATTTGTTTCCTTATTGTAAAAGACTAAATCTAGTGTTAAACGCTCTAGTCTAGAAAGCCAGAGGTATTTGGCTTGAAAATGGAAAATGCATATACTTATGAACCGTTGTACCTCAGAACATAGACTTTACTTCAAATCGATTCCATCTATTAACTCAGTCTACACATTCAGAACAGAACTGAACTTAATGAGGTAAATCAGCATAAATTTCACACTTCAGTCACCAAACAATAAGACGCCAGTAAATAATTCTGAACTATTGTTAAAGTCTCGTCTGAACGCCGAACTACTGTCCGTATCCTAGATATTTGAGGAATTTTATTATAATGTTTTGGATTGTGATAAGATAAAGCAATAAGTAGGTATAAGAGAAAGTTACAACTAATAAATTCCGAAAATTATATTGCCACATTATGTAAAATCAATGTATCTCAGAACAAGACTATTGTCGCCTATTGATTTTTTCCGGCCCTTAAGGTATTCACAAAATCATCCCTTTAAATTAAAGTCTATAAATTCAGATGAAATTGAATACATCTGTTGGCTTTAAGCCATAATTTCCATGTTGTTTAAGGTGTTTGGGCACGTAATTCCTGCAACTCCCACGTTGATAATCTTCCATCTTAAAGATTTTAAATGGCATAATATTCAGTCTATTTCTCGCAATAAAAATGCTCATTGTTCGTATTTATTAAAATTCTACAAAGCAGGCAGGGTAGTGTGTAGAAATGCCGTTCTTGTGTTTTGATCCGAAAAGAAGATAATTTCGAGTTTTATGAAAACTGTTGTTTCTTATATTTTCCCGAGCATAGAAGTATGAGGATGAGAGTCGCTGCAAACTTAAATTATTTTCTCAGTCTTTCTTTATAAAGTGTATTAAGGATTTTCTCGAAAGCACTAGAACATAAGACTTGTCATTAATTTCCCAGTCTAGGTCTCGTTAGTAGTCACAAGCAAGCGTTAAAGTTTAACCTGAAAACTAAATTTTTGCGATAGTCTCAGTTCATGGAAAGGACCTTCGACCTTATTCTTATTCTTATGTCACAAGCACTTTATTTTAAATGGGATAGGCGTGACACATTTTTTTGCCTACAAAGTTGTATTCTAAGCCTAGGCACCATCTATTATTGAGAGACATACGAGTATATGAAATTGTGCTCCGGGATGGTTTAGATGGCGATTTTTATTTTTTATTTTTTGATAACGTTGTGGAAGTACTTAGTACAAACTGATGGTTTTTGTTGTTATCTAAGCAATAACATATTCATGCCTCGAATGTTAAAGTGACAAGTTAATCTTTATACCAGATAAGAATGATGTTTCCTTCCCGATCCTTAATGGCACGTCTTTCCTGAGTTCTCAGAAGTCTGACGTGCGAACGAACTTCAGTTTAAAGTTTATGTAGGCAAACTTAACGATGTTGCAGGATTTTTATTTCCGTTGGAAGTGCAGGCACATTCATTACATACACAGTAAAAAAAATCAGTTGAATTTTACATCTTTTGGATAGTAGGCAAATATGCCACACCTTTTCAAGTAAATTTAAATTGGAATGTAAAAGTAAATTTGAATGTAATTTTCAATTTTTGGTCAGTAAATATCAATTTTTAAACTTCTGAAACAGCAAATTTACTGGATAAAAAAAAAATTTAATTGTTGAGTTCACGTGTCTTATTAACTATTCAACTATAAAATAAAAAACTTTTTTTTTTGTTTTTAATATTAACAGTGTTTTTTAGGGGTATACATGGACTACTTATGAAAACCATGGCGCCTCCTGGTCGGCATCATAACTTCACCAAAAATAATTCAATTTGCAAAAATAAAAAAGAATCTTGTAAAATAATGTAGTAGTTATAGTCTGACGGAGGGATTTTTTTTTTTTTTCAAAAATAAATAAGTTACATTATTTCAAACTTTAGTAATCAGTTTTTTAAAAAAAATTTGCGCGTAATAATTTATAAAAAAATTTCCAAACAAAAAATTAAAAAAACCTCTCGTCAGACTATAGAGAAAATAGTTATCAAAATTATAAAAAAAAAAAAATTTGAAACATATTGAAAATTGACTGAGTTATCGTGCCGACCATGTCTAAAAACATAGTTTCGAGAAAAATGCGTGTAAAGTTTTTGGTAGGTACAACGTGAACTTACGACTAGTCTCCCATTCCAGCTTCGTACTGTACACCTTCTTCCTCTTGTATCTTCGTGTTTTTCACAGATGGTCCTATAAATGACCTTGTTTTCTATGAAACCCAGCTTTTGCGAAAAAAATAAATGCTAAACGCTGCTGTTGAGAGTGGCGCGGCAATTAGCCAGGAAGCCGATCCAAACCGATGTCTGGTCACATTTATTGCTATAACTTTGTAATGGAGTGGAATTTTCTAAATTCTAAATTTTTTTTTAATTCTTAAAAGTATAAAAAATAAAAATCTATAAAAAAAAAAAAATTTTTTTTTGAAAATTGCAGGGGTATATGAGCCCTTAAATCCTACACATAGTGTAGTGTTATACATAGTATAAGCAAAAATTAGACTTTTTTTACATATTTGCAGTGTCTAATTATAGCACTCTTTAAGATACACTTATTTCTAATTCTAATATTATTTCTTACTTAATTACTTACTCATAATAAAACCGTGGTAGATAAGTAGGAATTGAACCCGCTATAAATTCTGGTTTTTGCGCGTAGGTTTGGCGCGCGTAGCCACCGAAGGAGTTTCATTTTGATTTCAGTAGAAAACAAAATCGAACGAAGCGTTCAACTTTTTTCGTTTCATACGAGGGCGGTCCGACAAGTACTTAGCCTCACCGCCCGATGACACTATCGTGTAGTACATTCTCGTAGACCGCTACTGTCAAAATTTCAGCCGAATCGGACTCGTAGTTTTGTTTTGACCGCGTGTGGAAGCGGGCGTGTCCGCGGATTTTAGAAAAATGGAAAAAGAGCAATATGGGTCGGTGATTCGATTCTTGTTTTTGGAAGGGAAATCGCGCAGCGAAATCAAAGAGCGCTTGGATGCTGTGTATGGTGACTCTTCTCCTTCGATGGCGACCGTTAAAAATTGGTTTAACGTGTTTCAACGTCAACGTCATCTCAAAAGACTGCGTGGGTCATATCCTGCATGAAATTTTGGGTATGAGAAAGCTGTCGGCGCGATGGGTGCCGCGTTTGCTCACTCCGTGAGACCACTCCAGAACAGTGTTTTACGCTGTTTAAGCGCAATCCGAAGGAGTTTCTGCGTCGTTTCGTGACCGTCGACGAAACATGGATCCACTGGTACATACCAGAGACCAAGGAACAGTCGAAACAGTGGACTTCACCCGGCGAACGTGCTCCGAAGAAAGCGAAGACTGTCCTATCGGCCGGCGAGGTGATGGCTACCGTTTTCTGTGATTCACAAGGTGTGATCTACATCGACTACCTGGAGAAGGGCAAAACGCTTACAGGGCTCTACTATGCCGAATTATTGGGCCGATTCGACGCCGAATTGCAGAAAAAACGGCCCCATTTGGCGAAGAAAAAAAGTGCTCTTCCACCATGACAACGCACCGGCTCGCACCTCCGCCAAATTGGTCCAATTGGGCTACGAACTGCTGCCCCACCGTATTCTCCAGATTTGGCCACGTGCGACTTCTTTTTGTTTCCAAACTTGAAAAAGTCACTCGCCGGGCAGAAATTTGAGTCAAATGAGGATGTCATCGCCGCCACGGAGGCCTACTTTGCAGACCTCGAGAAAACGTATTTTTCAGACGGGTTAAAGAAGTTGGAGCATCGCTGGGTCAAGTGTATCGCGCTAAAAGGAGATTGTGTTGAGAAATAAATCGCCACCTTTCCAAAATTTTCGTTTTTCTTTTGTAGGCTAAGACCGGACCGCCCTCATATATTACATGTTTTTCGTCGTAAAATTCAAATAGATAAGTAGAATTACACGAAAAAGAACGTAATTTTAAATTCATGTATAAATATAGTTAATTTTACATGAAATGGTGCGTAATTTTGTAAACCTTTTCATGTAAATTGTACGGTTCAGTTGAAAAGTCAATGAATAATTTATTAATACCAGTAATTTCGTGTAAAAGCGATTGAATTGTGTACTTTTACTTGAAAAAATTAAATATACTGGAAATTTCAAGTAAAAATTGGATTGAAAATTAAATTTTTTTAAAACAGTGTAGACGATAGTATTTAGGTTTGCAATTATAGCAATCAGCATTTTGATGATAAGTCTTCAAAACTTATTTTATGACTCTATTATTTTAATAATGAAGATGATATTTGGAAGATAGATTTAAGTGAAATTGAAATTTCTCGATAATCCCATTCTGCGAACCTTAGAACAATTTAATTTATCTGCGAATATGCCACAACCCCCAAATGATTATATCATTTCGTTTCCATTTATTGTTTGCAATATGTTTCGCACTCTATTTGTCTCGTATAATTCACATCACGACCACTAGACCACAGTTCTTTATGGGTTTAACTTTCTTTACATCTAAATCCAAACTGTGTACTTATCCGAATAATACATGCATACAATAAAAGCTTTCTGTATGGCGATGATGAATTGAAACGTGAAGGACTAATCCACTAGAAAAGGATTTATTATCCGAGAGCTATTTCCCGAAATAAGCATATATAATTTATATATGGAGATGAATTCTGTAGGGTAGAGTGGAGCCTTAATAACTGTTTTCGTCCTGATGAAGTCCTGCGGTTCGTTCTGAACATTGCATTTAGGTATCGTAAATAAAAACCAAATTGTTGAATATAAATAACATGGGAGATGGCTTGGTTTTCATTGAGACCTCGGTGCGTTACCCATGATATGAAAATTGTAATTTATAGTTGTAGAAAGGACGTCATGTTGCTATCCATTAGTGGGTGTTTCTTTTGCATTGACTGTCTCAAGTCAGCAGAATAGAGTTGTTGATGAACGCATGTCATTTTTGTTTGGGTTTTCAATGTATGTTTGATTATTTCGTACTTTGGGGACCACAAATAAAAACATTGAATATACTAGTCTACGCACTTTGTACTTTTGTATAAATTACTTCAAAAAGGAGTAAAAAATAACTTGCGCCCGTGCGCAGTATTTTGTCAAGGGAGGGCGTTTCAAATATATCGAAGCTTGATCTTCAACAACAACCATTTTCTACGAGATTTGAATCAGATAAATGTGATGGTCAATCCAGTACGTCTCGTCCCTGTAAGAAAACGGTACCTTAATGCACTATCTTAAAAAAAAAATGTAGGTTGTGTTCTGCATCATACGATTTTCCCATAGGTATGCAGTGTGGTTAATTTAGTAGTATTACAGGTAATTTAGTAGTCAACTATCGAATATCGGTAACGAGAAGTGAAAAAGACGGCAATATTGAAGGAAAGAGGTGGAGAATCACACGCATGTACACCGATACGAAGTAGAACAGTGGATTTTGTCTCGAGGTGAATATGTTTTAACTGAAAGATTAACCGTGAACGATACTACAGAGCTACCAAAAATTTTTGGTTGGTTCCACGCAGTACAAAGACGACTTCAATGTTTTGGATCGTTGTCATCTTGTAGTATCCAATTTGAATTTTTCCTTATAAACCATCTTTGACCTTCTGGTGTATTTTGACCATTTTGGAAGCGTTAAAATTGTCTTTAAAAATGTACAAGTAAGTGTCAAATCTCCGTTATGAAAAAGAGCCCGAAACGTGCGACATTACCAAATATATAGTAGTCCACTGAATGAGTTTTGTTGTGTTGGTACGCCAGGTAGAAAGGTCGCACAGAACAAGCTTCGACTTTATAAATTACGTTCTTACAATTCGTTTGTCCAAGCGAGTCTTTTACGAAGTGTCTTATGAACAGTGGTGGTTCGGAACAGTAATGTCTACGGAATCGATTCCGTACAATATACTAGCAGCTCGTACACATTACTCTTTCGATGACAGAACTAATTACTTTAACCCGCATAGGCCCTAGGGCGTAATCGCTTACAAAGCACACGACAAAAAAAGCCTTATTTCGTTGAAGAGTTGAAAATAGTTACAAATCATATTACATGTAAGGCCTTGTTTCATTAGAGAGTGGTAGCAACATACAAATTACATGAAAAGTATCAATAGTGAGTGGTAAATACTTTAAATGTATGAAAAGTAAGGTCTTGTAATAGTCAGATCAGTAATGTGTACTGAATTGATTCCGTACTAGCAACTTGTACCCATTACTCTTTCGATAACAGCTCTAATTACTTTAACCCGCATAGGCGCTAGGATGTAAACGCTTAAAAGCGTAGGACAAAAAAAGACTTATATCGTTGTAAATACTTATAAAGTATTGTGTTCGTCTCCAATTTAAACTATCCTTTACTTTGTTGAGTTGCAAATAACAATATAAAAAATTGAAATTGTTTTAACAGTAAAAAAAACCATTTATTCTATATAAAATAAATTAAAACACGTAAACAATACATCAGAATTCATTCAATAAACAAAATAAAAAATTAACAACAATAAAATTCATTAAGATACGAAATCTAAACTAATTGTTTACTTCGCTTTATAAATAACACTTATTGGAATTTATTACAAATGAACAGCACTTCGCAACATTTGAAACACTCAGAACGAACTGAATTTAATTATGGGCCCTTTGATATAAAATTAAAACGAAACGTTAATGATTGCATCATCCCTTTACTTATCCGCTTCTAGGAGTTACTTTCGTAAATTGTTACTAAAGCCAAGAGCATTTGGCAAAACTATAAGGTTTCAGATTGTACCATCTCATAACTTACTCGCTTCTAAACCATTACTTTCGTAAGTAGATACTAAAGCCTGTACCGTTGGATAAACCTGTAACGTCTCGGATTTTTTCTTCTTATTACTTACTAGCTTCTAAACCATTACTTCCGTAAATAGTAACTGAAGCCAAGAACGTTGGCCATAATTGTATAGAGAGAGCTTTCGAGAATATTTTACAGCAATTACACTCTGCATTACTTTGGTAAGGCCTTACAAACTCATTCCTTACTCATTGATTACAAATTCATCTCTTACGAAAAGTCCGACTGGGGTCCTTTGAAATTTCACATATTCGAATAGTATAACAAGACACAATTAGATCTTTTTTGCGAAATATCGTTTGCCCACCACTTTTGTCCTCCGCTTTCGTAGTATTTCGCACAAGACCACTATGGATGAAAGTCGAACGAAAACTGACACTCTCTATATAAAGCGTCATTGGAAAACAGTCACGATACCTACATGCATTTGAATCTAACATCTACCGGTTTTCAGGAAGTGAGAGAGTTAGACCAAAAGTTGCTCATGATTGTCCTCTTCGAGAATATGCAATAATTTTTTTTTCAAATATAACAATGGGTTGAGTTTGAACCCCCAAAACCTCACCATGTGCACGGGCCCGTCTATCAGGAAAATTTTCATTTCTCTCAAATAAAAAAAATCCTAGTTTCCAAAACTCTGTAATATAACTCAAAAATATTATACATTCAAAGAAAAGTATCCCATTAAATAGTTAATAGTACACCCAGAGAGATATATGTACTGGAGATGACGAGCAGCGACTGTTTTGAAGCCGGACGATTCATCGCAAAGGACCGGCAATAAAGACTATGCTACTATTAGCATCTTACTCACATTTATGTTATACTCCGGTCTTGAACATAAAAAACGCCAAACATTTGAATGCTAGGCTACTATTTGCATTTCACTGCCACCTGGCATCAAACGATCCATACAAAAACGTTCAATTTTGCTTCAAAATGCTTCAAAGTGCTTCATACAAAAACGGCGTCTTGTCGTCTCCAGTATTTATATCTCTATGAGTAACTACACCCATTGATTTACTAGTTCATAAAACAGTAAACTTTTCTTATTAAAACAATGGTTTTTTAGCTTTTTATACCTTTGGTTTTAATAGGAATACATTGTTGATTTTCAAACTGCACAAATTGTTGATAACAATTGAAATACCATTGACTTAAATCCCATTTCCCTATTATTTTTATGAGGTTACACTATTGTTTTGATACTACGCTACATTCATTTATTAACAGTACAAGAAGAATTAAATTTATGGTGTTAAGATATCCGATTGGTACACAGTAAATAATTTTCTAGTTAAGTTTAATTAGGTACTTTCTAGTTAAGATATTTTAACTGAAATTATGCAAGATATAATGATTTTTCAGCTAATTCATTAGAGTAAACTAGAAATTCAGTATTTGATTGAAATTAATTACTAGAATAAGCTCTTTTACTAGATGGTTCAAAATATTTTAATGCAATTCAAGCATTAATAACTAGAAGATTAATAAAAATCAACTGAATATCCTGTTGGTGGTATTGCGATCATCTAGTTAAAATTGGGGGTTCCATTATTAGAGTTCCAGTTAAAATTGCCAGAATTCCAGTTGCCATTTACTGGAAATTAAATAACTGCTAAGATGGATTCTAGTGAAATTTACTAGATATTCACTAGAATTTTAGTTTAATGCACTGGATAATCAGTATTTCCTCATATTTAGTTTAATCGCGTCGGTGGTATTTTCTTTATTCGTTCTTCAATAATTAGTGCAATCAGTTGTGTTTTTGATAATTTGTTAATAATAGTGTATTGTGAAGTTAATATTTTGAATCAACAACAATAATTTTATTGCGTACCGGGCTTATAAAAAACTTAAGACTGTGTATATTGTTTTGTTTTTTACATAAAATTAGTACGGTGCCATGAATACTGACCAATTCTTCGACTATTTACTTATTGATAATATAAATTTAAGTGACGTTGATATTTTAAAAAATATTTTTATAATTTAGGAAGAATCATATTTGGAAGAGGCGATGAAGCAGACAAGATCTATCCAGCCTTATGTCATATGCAAAGGTACAGAAATATTCGCTCCAGGTGCCTACTACGTATGTGACAATTATCTTATAATTATATATATATTATATATATTATATATATATGGACCTAATAAGATCATTTGAAGTGCTGTACAAAATATATTACATTTCTAATGTGAAATATAACAAAATGTTAGAAAAATTTTATAATTTTTTTGATTGCATCATTTTTAAAACAATTGGTGTCAAACCAGGTATTTAACGAAGTTATTGCACAATTTTTTTCTGAGAATAGTCCATAAGTAGCATCTTTAAACTATTATTAAATTGAAATACCAAATTCTGTTGATAATAATTACTCAACAACATAGTCATTACTACAGGTAACTAATTCAGCTGGAAAACGGAAAAGGAATCTCTTCCTCTATAATATTCTCGTCTGTTCCAACTACAATATATATATCACGTAATTGAATTACACTAGACAGCTAGTTCATTCAGAAGGAAAAGAAGTAGTCATCACTCTATTTCGGGTAATCAAAGTACACTAGTTCGTTAGTTAATTTAACTGGGAAAAGAGTTTTTGTCACTGTATTTCTAGTACTGCAAATATGCTAGACTGTTAGTTTAATCACCCGGAAAATATGTCTAATTAACTGAATTGCTAGTAGCTCATATACACTAGGGTTACTGTATACACACTCACACTAAAACAGCCTCTAAGAGGGGTTTGGCAGATGCGTACCAAGGTGAAAAACCAGTAAATTTAAATATTTTCCATGTTTATGGGATTTCACTTTATAAACATTCGAAATGATTGACTTTTCGCAGCAAAATTGTAAATTTCCATAGAAGAAATGAAAGAAATAGGGAAATTTTCCATTGAAAACCACAATTTCGCGCACACACACTTCCATATCAAAGAAAAACACGTACTAGAATTGTGGAAGTTAACCGACAGCTCTTTTTCCGACTCTTCACATATTCGCACTAACACACTTCAAAAACGCAATTTGCTACCAATGTTCAGTAGTACAAAAACAGGCGAACTAGTACATAAACAGGCGATTTTTGTGAGGTTAAATCACAATTTCTAGTACAGAAACTACCGAATTAGACGTATCTGCCAAACCCTAGGTAGAGAGTGTTGTGTATCTAGTGACCCTAATATACACTAGATTTCTAGCTTATTTAATTGGGAAAAGAGTTTTTACCACTTGATTTCTAGTAGTTCGAATACAGTAGACTACATCGTGTTGATAACTAGAAATCCAAGTAATTATGATGGAAATCTAGCAAATTTCTTCTACTAGAACATCAGTTACGTTATTTTAACTAGATTTTTAACTAGTTTGGCTGGGTGTTCCACTCTAGTTGAATTTTCCTACGAGTCCAGTTAAAAAAAGTTTACTGTGTATAATGTAGTATATACTATTATTTTAATAATTTTTAACCATTATTTTAATATATCGTACGAATAAAATAATAAGGTTAGTAATAAATAAATACATGCCATGCTTATATTGTCAATTGTTTTTCTTCTGAAATATTTCGTATATATACACATACATTAGTAACTTAATGTGATCATCCCATTGGACCAATAAGATTTATTGCTATTAAATTATTGTTATCATACCATTGAATCAATAGGACACACATCAATTTCCTTCTTTTCAACGCTATGTTCTGTTTAACTGAAATATTAGTGGTCAGAGTTCAGTTGATGAGTGATGTGAAACGAGTGAAAAAGTGAATTAAAAAAATAAAATAATATACAAATTAATTACATTTGCAAAACTTTTTCAAATTGAACAAGTTGTTTTATGCAAATCAGATCTTTTTTTTTGTATGTAGACATTGGCAAATTCATTCTTTCAGTGAGCACTATCAAGCATACATAGTACAAAGAAATGTGGATTTATTTTATTTACACTTTGTTCTTGAGTTTGACGGTCCTCCAATTCACATACGTCTTTTAAATAATGGAAAAAAACATATAGACTTAAAAAACATTAAAAACTTGTACTAAAGTTAAAATAAAGCCTGGAATACATTTAAATAGTTAAATTTGTTTTATTTCATTTTTTATTAGAAAACCATAAGAATAAAATAATAATTTTCATTATACACAGTGCGACAAATAACTTCCGAGACTCGAACCATATCTGAGTAACTAGTAGGACAATCTATGTGTACAGAAAGCCGTTTGAAAGCTATGACACTCCTCTTCCCGGTAATACCAATTTTGTTTAAATCGGTTGATAGATAGCAAAGTTATGACAGCTCTCCCAAAACAACTTTTTTGTCGATGTTGAAATATTAAAATGTTGCTCAAACAATGCTTATTACATTCTTCGATAGCAAAGGAATTGTCCACAGGGAATTCGTTCCAACTGGCCAAACAATTTACTGGCGCATTTTATCTCGAAGTTTTGAAGCATGTGATGGCCGGAATCAGTCGTATTCGACCCGAATATCGTGATCCAGAGAACTGGATAATGCACTGAGTCACACCTCACTCTTTGTTCGTCAATTTTTGGCTCAGAATCGAGTCTGTGTGTTGAATCATCCACCGTATTCACCTGATTTGGTCACATGCGATTTCTCTCTATTCCCGAAATTGAAATTGAAGTTGAGAAGATGTTTTTATACTCTAGATGAAATCATATAGAGTATTATAAGTTTAATCCAGCCCAAAAGTTTGTAACGCATAGAACCAAGCCTCGGACGAAAAAAAGTTATATATTATTTTTTGTTTATTTGTGGCCAAAAACCTCAAATCCGCCTGACGTCCGTCCGTCCGTCCGTCCGTCCGTCTGTCCGTGAACACGATAACTCAAGAACGCCTTCACCTAGGATCTTGAAATTTTGAATCTGGATGTTTGGTTGAATTTGTAAGGCTAAGTTCGTTAACGGGCAAAATCGTCCTACTCCTTCGGGTAGCTGCCATACAAAATGTCCTTAAAACACGTGTTTAAGAATATTGGTCGATAACTTCAGAAGGGTTTAAGCTACGACTTTGAAATTTTGTATGTGTCATTTTTCCAAAAGTTGGAGCTAAACATATGATTATGAAGAAAATCCTGTTAGTCCTTCGCGTAGCTGCCATACAAATATCCTGTCAAAATGTGTTCACTTAATTTACGAAACTCACTATAACTCAAGTAATCTTTTAGCTACGAATTCGGAATTTTGTACAAGTTAGTTTTGAGTGAAAAGGAAGTTTGAGTTTACTAATCAGCGAAATCCTTTCTCTCCTTCTGGTAGCTGCCATACAAAATGTCCTTAAGACACGTGTTCAACAATATTTTTCCATAACTTTTGAACGCTTCAAGCTACGAATTTGAAATTTTGTACACGTTCATTTTTAAATGGTTCTAAGGAAAAGGATAAATATGTAAAAAATCAGTCCTTCCTGCACCTCCCATGCGAAAGTCCTTCAACAAGGAAATTTTTTTTTCGATGACTTACCCAGTTCAAGATATGAAATTAATCACTGAATATTGTCTTTTAGTTTTGAGTAGCAATCTAATGGCAGTCCTTAATAAAGGACATACAACATGCACACACGTAATTCTACTTTATCCCCAACTACAATATAAATCGGAGTTCAGTATTCATCTAGAGTATTATACGATTGGCTTGCAGCCGATCGTGACTGCAGTATGTTTTTAATGACATTTCGACCATCAAAACAGCTTCAACACGATGACTAGAGGCAATTCCACAAAATGAGCTAAAACACGCATTTGAATCACTGTTGAATCGCTGTTGAATCACTGTAACAAGTATATTGAAGGAAGCTGTAGGAGAATATTTTGAATAAAAAAATGAGAAATATTCAGAATTTATTTTATTATTTTTAAATAATAAAGTATTTTCTTTTAATGATGTTTTCCATGACCAGTCTCGAAACTTATTTGTCGCACTGTGTACGTAACGAATAAACAATATTTTAAATTAAAAAACAATTTGTTATTTTAAATTAAAAACAATTTATTATTTTAAATTAAAAAAGAATTTATTATTTAAAATTTTCAAGTACGCAGCAACAACTTTGATATTAATTACATATTCCACATTATTTATGTTTATTTTTATGTTTGCTCACATTCTTTTTCAATGTGATCCTTCATATTAAATGAAAATGTACAGCTTTTAAGATCATAGTTCATACGATTTTAGATTTACGTGGTGTACTATTAAATTTATCAGATAAAATTCTAATTATAATAACATTAGTCAATTAAAAACAATAAAGCAATTCTATTAAAACAATAGTATCATCGTAAAATTTTTAGTTGTTGTAATATGAGTGTCCTTTTCATTTTATGGTCGGATCTATTAATCTTAAACGTGGTTTGTCACATTGATTTAACATGAGCAACGTTTAAAAGAATAGCATGTCCGCTTAAAGATTTAAATGGTATGCTATTATTTTGAAATCGTAAAACTATTAAAATAATTTGAGAATACTACCATTAATATAATACTTTGTAAATTATTATATTAATGTTGTTTATCCTATTGACTAAAATTAATAGGAGAAAAATAATCGGACTAAACTTATAGGATTTTTCTCTGAGTGTAGGTAAAAGTAAACTTGATTATACCTTACTGTTACCAAATGGGTGTATAAACTCGAACATGTAATATCTCTACACTTCTATTTCTATTTCGAACTATATTTCCAAAGTCCTATTATTGACATAACGAGGACAGAAAATATATTACACTGGGATAAAAACTGAAAACAAAAATAAACGAGCACTCAAACCAAACATGGCTGAATGAATATAAAATCGGCTCGTCATTCAAACGAACAGGACAAAATTTCACTGAATCGATATCCAGGATCCATTACATTCTGTGCAGTGAGTCCAGCTAAATGTCCTTTTGGCTTTCCTGTGTGAATCCCCAGATACATAAACTACTTTATCACTCCACACGAATAAATTTCACCTCTAGTCCGAACTTCTATCACGATACGATCAAATAAATTGTTCATAGTTCGTTATTTTTGGCAACGAGAGCGTTGTGTTTTCGAAAACTATTGCGACGTCCTTCAGCAAGTTTTATACAAATTTTCCCAGAGTTCCCTTTTATTTACGAAACTTGGGATCAATCCAAGTGGAGAAAACAGGATACTTCAACCCGAAAAACCGTCCAAGGGTACAGATTTCAAATTGCTGGCACTAAATTTACACAAACCGAAAAGGATCATCCATCCTGTAAAGTGCCTTGGGGTTTTAGACAAAATCAACAAAAACAACATCACGAAAATGGAAAAGAATTTTTTTTTACAATGTTGTAGTGGAAAATTTATAGGAAGTTGTTCTTCAATCTATACGACGACCACATAGCTACTTGGCTCAAAGTAATTTTCTGAGTGTTATTTTAAAATGGTTTTGTTATCTGCATAGATACTCAGCGTTTATGCGTTAGGTGCAGTCTAAAATAACAACGAATATATAAAAGGATTTTCATTCCAAATATTACAGTGATGTAGTTTTATAGTCCAATCTAATCAGGAAAGGATGACTGAGCGTTTCGAGAGCTCTCAAGATTTTAGAAACGGACAGTTTCATTTTATAGTAATTATCGCACCATTAAAATCCTATAAAATTCAACAATGTACTAAAAGTGTATTCATTCACATCAATTGCACGTTTCTGAATTTTCTTAACTGCAGCGAATCGCGTTATAATGACAACAGAGGAGACTTTATACGCTGAATTCAAGTACCAATGAAGCGTAACTTTAAAACAAATTCGAGTTGAATTCGGAGTTTGCAGTGGGCACTTCAGACGACCCAAACTTCTGCGAATTAATAACACTTTCCGGAATCCTCAAAAACTTTCATTAAAATTTCTGTAAAAAAAACTTGGAATCAAAAGGAGGAATTAGTGTGAGACTTTTATGTTATAGTTTCTCGTCTAAGGCTTCATGTTGAAGTGCAATGCATAATATAATTAGATTCGAAGACATGCTTATCATTTCGTTACAAATATAAACTATCCGGATATAACTTTATTCTCTATGTACGGATTCAGAAATTTCATTAGATTTGTCAACGTAGAACTCCGGCATCACTTTTTTTACGCAATTGAGTTAAGGGATGCAAATGACAGTATGATTCTTTTCTAATAATATAGTATTGTGATCGATTTTAAAAAAAAAATTTGCTACCCTGAACATTTTTTTTCACGTTTCATGACTAGGAGACATGAAAAAAGCAAAAAAAAATGTCAGTCCGTCTGTCCGCCGTACGCCGTACGTAAAATCGTTTGAAAGCTCGTAGCTCCCAAACGGTTTGAGATATTAAATTGAATTTTTTGTTATGGATAGACTGGGTAGGCCCCTTGAAGTGACCAAATTCAGAGGGGTGGGGGTATAAGGGGGAGGAGGGGGTGTGTTTTAGGCGGGAAATTTTGGTTTTTAGATCTCAGCAACCGCTTAGGCTAAGAGGCTGAAACTTGGAACTTATATAGAACTTCGATAGTGGACCCATTTGCAAAGAAAATTGCTAATATGGATGAAGGGGTGTGGGAGTGAGGGGAATAATAATGCGTCCGAAATGCACTAAAGCCGAGATCGAGATATTCTAAAATCCATATCTCCTAAACGGTTAATGTCACGAATTTAAAACTTACGAGTAATAAACATCTGTAGGTATACTAGGAGAACGGATCAAAAACAAATTTTTGAGAGGGGGTAGTGGAGTACGGAGGGGGGTGAAAAACTTTCGATTACGATATCTCAGGTACCAATTGCACTTGAAAAATAAAATTCGGTTTCTGTATTAAGGTTGACAAATAAAGTTTGCTGAAAGAAAAACTTTTTAAGGGGGCGGTGGAGCATGGAAGTGGAGGGGATAAGAATTTTTCTAAAAAATCACGTCTCATATCTCAAGAACAGTGTAAGATAGATGGTTAGAATTTTTACCAGAAGTAGGCCTAATAGACTCCTAGCGGGAAAAAAAATTTTGGGGGTGGGTGAAAATAAAAAAGTTCGGATTTTTATAGCTCGAGAATCCATAATCATCAAAAGCTGAAACTTGGTATTTAGATAGAACTATAGTAGTAGCATGTTGGAAAAATATAATTTTTTATAGGGGTAGTATAGTACGGGGGTGGGAGGTGTTTTTCCTAACTATAGAACGGCTTATGCTAGAAAGTTGAAACTCGGTATGTATATGTAAATCAACTAGGAAAGTTATATTGATTAAAAAAAATTCAAAGATCTATTGGAGTTCGGAAGGGGGAAAAAAATGATCACTGAAAATGGAATGCATATATTTTTACGATTTTCGTCATATCTTTTAGGTCTTCCCAAATATTGAATTCATTTCTATTCTACAGATTCTTCATATAAATACCTAGAAAGTGTTTTCGGGATTTTTTGAAATTCGACCCCAAGGTGGTGTATAGATTTTCATGAATTCAGCCGTATCAGTCCGGTCTGATTAAATATTGAATAAATTTTTATTGTTGTTCAATAATCACCTAAAACTCGTTTTCAAGTTTTTTCTTTCTTCAACCCCTAAGAGGGTTTAAACGGGTTGAATAAAATTTTTGCGAATTTCGTCATATCTCTTAGGTTTTCAGTCACATAGTAACCTAAACCGCATTTCAGAATTAAATACGTTTCGGACTTCTACCCAAAAATAATAAAGTTCCGCCCAGACTGTTGGCAGATTTTACTTTATTATTTTAATAATAAAGTATTGTTATCTATTTTTGAAAAAAAAAAATTTGCTACCCTGAAAAAAATTTTTTACACGTTTTTATAATCTAGATGAAATCAATTCAATTCAATTCAATTCAATCAATGTTTATTAGTTTTTCCACTTATGACTAGCATCTTATAATTTATGATTTAGAGAACAGATAATTCAATATCTTAACAGCTAAATTAAATCTAGTTAGCACAGCAAGGCGAAGCATCTACGGGAATTTTAGTGAAATAAATTCAAGGAAAAATTAGATGAAATCATATAGAGTATTATAAGTTTAATCCAGCCCGAAAAGTTTATAACGCAAAAAAGTTATATATTATTTTGTGTCCAGTTGTGGCCAAAAACCCCAAATCCGTTTGCTGTCCGAAGTTGAAATTTTGTCACGACCTGTAAAATGGAAAAAGTAAGGCTACTTTCGTTAATGGGCGATATCCTTCCACTCCTTCGGGTACCTCCTATACAACAGTCCTTAAAACACGTATTCACAATTATTACTCGAATGCTTCAAGTCAGGAACTTGAAATTTTTGATACTTAAAGTTAACAATGTTTGAAGTGAAAGTTCCGAATATAGTTCAAATCGAATGAGTCCTTCGTGTAGCAGCCTACAAAAGTCCTTTAAAAATGTATGCAAGTTACATAATCGACTATAACTCTAGTACGAGTTAAAGCAGGGATTCAAAATTTTACAGGAATTAGTTTTATATCAAAAGCAAGACTGAGTTCATTAATTAGCGCTATCCGTCGACTCCTTCAGGTAGCTGTCATACAAAAGTCCTTAAAACACGTGTTCACCAATATTGAACGATAACTTTAAAAAACCTTTAAGTTACGACTTTGAAATTTTGTATACGTTGATTTTATAATAGTCGCAGCTGAAGGTATTAATATGAAAAATCTCCCATAAGTCCTTCATGTTGCCATACAAAAATTCTGTAAAAATGTCCTAACTTAATTTATGGAACTCACTATAACTCAAAAAATCGTTTAACCATCCATCGAGTAGCAACTATACAATAGTTTCTACTTGTAAATAAAAGGTCATGCAGTAATTATATGTGCTCTCCTCATTCTTTTGATATATTCCCAACTAAAATATAAATCGGAGTTCAGTATTTCATCTAGAGTAGCATACGATTGGCTTGCTGCGTTATGTTTAAAAGACTGATTCTTCGTTATGGACATCTAGCGCTAATTAAATTCTGACAAGATTGTAAGGTAGACAGATCCAAAGGTTCATTATGTGAAGATTACATGGATGTGTTTTTGAGGCATTGCATTTTTTTTGTGGATTCGTTTTGTTATTCGTTGAATTATTCGAGAGATTAAAATTTGGTTAGTTTTGAAATTTGGATGCCAAACTGGACTTAGGGTATGCGCCTTTACTACAGTAGGATATGGTTCAGTCAGTTCAGGGATTGGAAGTTTAAGGAATTGGACCGGGTATGCCAGTGTACTAGCAGCTGTTAATAATTTTTAGTGCTGTTGACTGTGATACGATCCACGTGAACAATAAAGTTATAACAAACCAACTACTGTTTGGTAGCTCTAATGATATTTGTAAGCCCCACCTTTTACGTGAAGTTCAATATTATGCCTGTAAATGTGCCAAATTTAATTAAAATCGATTCAGTAATTTTCGAGTTATAAGAACACAAACAAATTCAAATTTATTTGTAAGCTTAATCTTTTCGAGACACCATTCCTTCAACTCGTTTGAAAGTCGTTAAGACTTGTCTTACGAATGTAGTTAAGTTATGTAGTTTATAATTAGAACTAACCGCAAGTTCTTTGCAAGTGAACACACTAATTTTCAGTAAGTTGAGTTGAGTGTTTGTGTTTATATTGATAGATTGTCTCAAAAACAATACCAGCTATAGAGTTGTGAAACTTTTGTATCCTGAGTACAAGACATTGCTGACACTGTTATGAAGGAAGTAGCTTACGAAATATTTGACTTAATTGAAGTGGCGTTAAATATTTTATCGTAGTATTTTAATTAGCTAGGAGTGGTCTTAGATATGCTGATCTTAGAAGTAAGTCCTGGCAAGCACATATGGTATGTATTGTAGAAGTGTAGTGTGCCATAGGTTATCTTCATAGCATGAAATAGCTAAATTCTCGCGGGCAGACGAATAGCAATTGCGAAAGTTCATAGTCCAGAAAACCTGAATACTCTTGGCGCCAACTGCATGCAGTTTCTAGTTTAAGATTACATTACTGCTGGTACTATATTCGCTGCATAGAATCTTATTATACATTTTCCATTTTTTCTCTCCTTTTTCTGTAACTCGCAGCAATTTATACATTGGATAGGGCAAACTGTGCCAATTTCAATAAAACCTTTCTCTCACATTGTCAGAAGTCGCCAAAAGTGGTAATTCTTCATGCCTGTACACATAGGTACTCTCAGTGGAACTGAATTATCGATTGAACCATATCTCAAACGAAGCAAATACAGTTGACATATTCGGGATGTGAAGTTCAATCGGGAATCATCACACATATGTACGTCGAGTGGCAAACAAATCCTTCTTACGATCGACAGGATTAGTAAGCAAGGAAAATCTGATTACCTTATGCTTTCGTTGGTAATTTTGTGTCTTCAGGTTTTATGTGGAATTGGGTCGTATGAGAAATGGGGTTGAATTTTTTATAGACTGGGCCGCACATCCGAACAGAGATTTATCTCAATGTTCCGGAAGTCAAACAAATAAGTTAAATCTGCTTCCGAATTTAGAGAACTTAAAGCTGGAAGGACTTTCTGGGAATGGATAGAGCATAGCATTTCGATTGCTTTGAATCAATAAAATGGTGTAAAGAAGGTTAACATATTTTCCTGCCGAGGTGAGTGATGATGCTAGGTCCTTTCCGAGAAACCAAGAAGGGTTAATGTCGTGCTAAGAGATATGTAGGTTGGAATGTTTGAGCTATGTTATACGTTTCGAATGATTATTTAACTATGAGTTATGCATGCATAATATAGTGATGTACATTTCTGTAATGTTAAACGAAATTTATATAGGCCTAAGTTGAAGCAATTGAATTTGTTGCCGCGAAATCGCAATTTACTATAGTTTGTATTGTTTCATAGTCTGGCTTAATTACAGCTGTCCGTTAACATTGAGTGACAGGATTAACGAATTAGTTTGAAGTGCTTCGCAATGAACGGTCTCTATCCGTAACATAATTAAGTTGTGTCTCGTGCTCGAAAAGCCTAGTTGATTTTAGTACGTTTTCGACTACAAGGTGTTTTAATACTGCAATAATAAATTATTAATGAACCAAATACCAATTATTACGATACCTACGGAGATATCGTTAATTCGTGAAATAAACACCGAGTTTTATCTCGCAGTAAAATCTATGAGAGGCTTGATTGGCACGGCAAAAAATTGCTTCAAGTTTATTTTTTGTTGTTGGTTGTTGATTTTCTCATCAAATTTTCGCAATAGTTAGACTAAGTGGAATAAAGATGAGATAATAATGAGATAAAGAGATAAAGCAGCTATAAAATTTGAGTCGGGACATCTACGACGAAGAGTTCCTTTCATGTCTCAGGATCAGCTCACTATAAGAAATTTAAACATAGACATAATTTTTATTTTTATAATTTTCAAAAAAATTTATTTTTATGAAAAATGGCAAGTGCAATTTTTAGGACATTTTTTTCAGAATTCTTCGATTTTTACAAATGATACCTTAAATTAAAGGTGCTTGCGCCTCCTTTCCAAATCCGCAAGCAGATTTAACAAATTTTTGTTGTTTTCCGGCGTCAGTGGAGTGAAACCCCAACACGAAATCGGTGTCCGCGATTAATCAACAGTCGGGGATTTCGTGTTGGGGTTTCACTCCACTGACGCCGGAAAACAACAAAAATTTTTTAGAATTTGCTTATATGGTAGCTTACCATGAAAAAATTCCATTATTAAAGATTTAACAAATTCTTAAATTTGGGGCCAGGAGAGGCAAAAGAAGAGTCGCAAATTTAGAATTTTTTTTACACGTTTTTGGCCACCATTCCTTCATTTCTGACCTGAAATTAATTTTGTTTGGATTTTCGGGGAGCTGTTGTGCTCCCCTTTCGTTTGAGGTGTCACTTTCGAAAATCGAAAAAAATTGATTTTTATGAAAAATGCCCATTGGCAACTTTTACGGCATTTTTTTAAAAATTCTTCGATTTTGCCAAGTGATACCTTACATTAAAGGTGCTGGCACCCCCTTTTCAAATCCGCAAATAGACTTAAAAAATTGTTAAATTTGGGGCCGGGAAAGGCAGAAGGGAAGTGGTACCATGGAATTTTTTTAAAAGGTATTTTTTGTTTATTTTAGCAAGTGATACCGCAAACAAAAGTCTCAACAGCTGCTCAAAAATACAACCAAAATTAAAATCGGATCAAAAATGGGGGAATAGTGTCCGAAAACGTCGAAAAAAATTCAAAAATTTGGGACTCTTCTTTTGCCTCTCCTGGCCGCAAATTTTAAATTTTTTTAAATCCGTTTGCGGATTTGAAAAGGAGGCACGAGCACCATTAATTTAAGGGGTTACTTGGCAAAATCGGAGAATTTTGAAAAAATTTACCTTCAATTTTTTTAAAAAATTCCATGGTATCATGGCATTTTTTGCCTCTCCTGGTCGCAAATTTTAAAATTTTTTAAATCCGTTTGCGGGTTTGAAAAGGAAGCACCAGCACCGCTAATTTAAGGGGTTACTTGTCAAAATCGAAGAATTTTGAAAAAATTGCCCAACATTTTTTTTAAAAAATATGCCATGGTATCATGACATTTTTTGAAAAGCCAATTTTTTTGATTTCGCAAGTGATACTTCAAATGAAAGGGGAGCTCAGCAGCTGCTCAAAAATCTAAACAAAATTAAAATCGGATCAAAAATGAGGAAATGGTGGCCAAAACGTCGAAAAAAATTAAAAATTTACGACTCTTCTTTTGCCTTTCCTGGCCGCAAATTTTAAAATTTTTAAATCTATTCAGGGATTTGAAAAGGAGACGGCAGCACCTTTACTTTAAGGGGTCATTTGTTAAAATTGGAGAATTTTGAAAAAATTGCCCTAAAATTAAAAAAAAAAAATGCCATGGTACCATGGCATTTTTTAAAAAAGCAAATTTTGTGGATTTTTGCAAGTGACACCGCAAACGAAAGGGAAGCTCAACAGCTGCTCAAAAATCCAAAAAAAATTAAAATCGATCCGATTTTAATTTTTTTTGATCCAAAGGGGGTCGAAAAAAATTTATATAAAATTTGCGACTCTTCTTTTGCCTTTCCTGGCCGCAAATTCTAAAATTTTTTCAATCTGTCTGCGGATTTGACGATTGGCAGATTGTTCCTAGCCTTGTATTAGCCCAGTTCAATTGCTCCTCTTTCAAAACCATTTTACTCCATTGAAAGTAGCTTTATTTATTTTCATTTTCCTCTTCCTTTTTGTTCACAGGCCGTATTTCTTCCATAACCCATTGAGGACAAGCCCTGTGTGCAGCTACATTGAATCTGAAGAAAGTGTATAACTTTTCCGAAGGAAAAAATTAACTTGTTCTGAACTGGAGTCGATTGCATCCTGCCGTTAAGCGTGAAAAGCTTAAACAATAATAAAAAGTGAACGTTCCAGATCATCGGGACTATGCCAGCCGGCAGAGTTGCTGGGAAAGTTGGTTTCTCCAACAGCTATTACGATGGTAACTTTTTTTTCTTCTTCATTAAAAGCACACCATGACATTAACAAGAAAATTGCATATAACTCGTGTAATAACGGAACATATTGTGTCCTACAGGCCGATCATATGTGGGCATCAACGATGAAATCATGTGGGTCAGCATCGGTATGGGAATTGCGATAGCCATCCTTATAAGCATAGCACTTTGTTATATAGCACGGGAGAAGTGCCATAAAAGGAGGGAATACTACGTGACGGCATAGCTAGTCATTTACACGCCAACGGATAATCGAACACTTTGGGATTATGCAAGGAATCAAGGTCCGGCATTAGATGCAATCGATATGCGCAATTTTGTCCTAAATTCAACGATGGTCACGGCGAAACGGGCTTGGGGATGATTGCTTACGGATCTTCTTCTTTTCCACGGGCTTAACTGCCTGACGATGGAATCCTATTCTTATTTGCGATACAGTTTAATTATCTTAAATTCGGATAAAAGATAGAGTGGATCCCACGGCTCGTTTTGAAATAGCCTTAGAAAAACTTTACTGATCATAATGGATTTTCTCAAAAAAAAGGTGGTTAAAACGATGCGTAAAATTAAAAAAAAAATTATATGTAATAACAATTACCTGTATTTTCGGTAGTAGACATGCATCGATGTGATATGAAATTTTGGTTTGAAGTTGCAGACCTACTGTACATATACTGTATAATTATGGAGAAAATTAAATACTATGAAATCAGCAATTGTTAGTTTCAAAAAAGTACCCAATTAAATCAAATTATATTACTTATTTATGTAATCAATTTAATAGCGATTTTAGCCAAGCTAATAAGTTTATACAAAATGATACTAACTAAAAAAATTTTAATACGACTGCATAGTAGACCATAATTTTTGAAAAGAATTATTTTAGTAGTTGATATTGTTTTTTTGACTATGATATTGTAGTCAGAAAATGTACATAGGAAAATAGTTACAATAAAAATATTTATCGTTGTTGTTAAAAAATTTATATTCTATATGCAAAAATCACTTTAAATTAAAGTAATTTTTTCTTAAAACTTAAATGAAAATAAATATATAACGAATAAAATATTGATAATATGATATTTAAAGAAATCTTATTTTATTTATAACAACTGGATGTGACTTCCATCTTTGATTAAAAAAAACAGAATGGCTGTAATGCAAAAACGGTTTGCTGTTGAGCATCGATAAATAACTTTTAACACCTTCGTATGTAGAAATACTTATACCTACTGAAATGTTACTTTATTATTTTTTAATAATAAAGTTTTGTGATCGATCTGAAATTTCAAAAAAATTTGCTACCCTGAAATTTTGTATTTTCACGCTTTAGGACTAAGAAACACCAAAAAAGCAAAAAAAAAATGTTCGTCTGTCCGCCGTAACCGTACGCCGTACGCAAAATCGTTTCAAGGCGCGTAGCTCCCAAACCCGTTGAGATATTAAGTTAAAATTTTTAATAAGGGTAGATTGGGTGAACCTCTACGACTGGTGTCCTTTGAAGGGTGTGAGGGGGGATGAGGGGAGCGTTTCAGATGAAAAACTTTGGTTTCTGGATCTCAGGAACCACTTATGCTAGGAGGCTGAAAAACTTTGGATTACAATATCTTCCGAACCAATTACACCAGGAAGATAAAATTTGGTTTCTGTATATGGGATCACAAGTGGAGTCTACTGAATGTAAACTTTTTGTAGGGGGAGGTGGTGCACGGATGGATAGCATTTTTTTTAAAAAAATTAATTTCTATATCTCAAAACCGTACCAGATATGATCTTGAAAATTTTACAAGAGTTGGAGTCAGTAGACCTCTAGGAAAAACAATTTTGGGGTTGATGGAGAAAAACATTCTGATTTGTATTTCATTTCGAAAACTGTATTTAATAGAAAGCTAAAAATTTACGACTACACTGAGAGAAATAATTTGTTGGCAAGAGATTGCGTCAATAAAATTTTCATTGCAGCAATCAAAGTTCATTTATGCTAATAAGAATTAGTTTGAAGCAATAAATATTTGGTTGTACAACAAATATTCGCTTAAGGGGGTCGTCTAGTGTGTCAGATCAAAAAAATCTATTTTTTTTTTCATAAATCACATCTAAAACATGTATAGAAGACGTGGGTAAAAGAATTTTTCGAAATTTGAAGCCGTTGAAAAGTTACAGCCGTAAACCGGAGGAGCTATACGGAGCGCGTGGGGCAGCGCAGCGCTGGCTTTCGCATCGAATATTCTCGAGCCCAATTGCTTATCTAGCTTTTTTGTGTACAAGACTCAACTAATGGGTACCCAGAACTGTTCACAAAACCTTTGAAGAAGAGGAAGGTGTACTCTATGGTCCAGGCATAGCAGATTGATGATGAGACCATTTTCTTATTATAAATTATATGCAACAACTTTCAAACGCGCGTTTTTCTCAAAACACGATTTTTTCAAACTGCTGCCATGATATCTCAAAAACTATTTGATTGATTCTGCTCAAATTTATACAGCATCTTTAATACATATATAACTACAAGATGAACTAAAATAATTAAGATTGCTTCGTTAGTTTTCTTTTTATCAGCTATATAGACCCCAAAAAAATACTAAAAATTTAATTTTTTTTGTAAGGCGTAAAAAAAAATTTAATTTTTGGAATTCTAACTTTATTTTAGTTCCATGTAGAGCCTCAAGTCTCACGATTAAAATTGCGTTTGGTTTTTTGATTTCACATAAGCAGAACGGCCGGAATCATGGTAGCAGTGGAGCACCTCTTTTTATATATGTGTTCCTGTTGGGCGGTGTATCTCCGACTATATTCTATATAATGACTTCAAAAAATTCACAAAGTTTGTTTAAATGTTAATGAAAATGACATACAATTTATAAATTATTTTATTTTAATGGTTTGGCAAAAAAAAATTCCCCAAAAAAGCATTAAAAAACTGCCTTCACACTAGACGACCCCCTTAAGGGAATAAACACGCAATACGTGCAATTGAACCATTCGGTCAAGACAATCAACTTACGTTGTTTGCGCGATTCGGTTGAAAGAATCGAATAGAAAAATGTCTAGCTACTCAATTTTGATTGCCGCAATATAATGTTGGTTGTTGCCATAGAATATTGTTCATCACAAACGATTTTCGGCATCATTCTGCTGTGGAAACTGAATGTATGTTCCGCCAACCGAATGTACGTTATGTTGCGGTAAATTAGTTAATCCACACCAAGTTTAGTTGAACATATGGAAATTAAAATGAAAGGTCTTTAGTGGCGCAGTGGTTACGCGTGCCAATCCAAAAACTTTCAACTCGGGTTCGATTCCTACCTACAGTCATGGGTTTCATTAAGTCAGTAAGTAAGAAATAATATTTGAAGTAGGAAAATAGTGTCTTAGATAGATAGATAGATAGATATATTTATTTCTTAAATTTAGATACAGTTCGATAATTCAGTTAATTTTCATTTAGAGTTTAAACGTAATAAAATAGTGTCTTAGAAGAGTTCTCTACCTCCGCCTAGGTAACAAAAAAGAATTCAGTGTAGGAAGTAAAACAAATAACTAATTTTTTTTAGAGTTTACCAATAACATGCGCATTTGTGACAATCAAAATTTTAAGAGATTCTAGTTGGCTAGACAAATAATTCAATTGTCGAAAAATATATTCGATACCAATAAACGAAAATTCGGTTCGGCCAACACAGAATTTCGGTTCCAACAATGGGGATAGGAACTTTTCCTGCAACCGTTGTAATTCGTTTGGCATATATTTATATTGCAACAATAAATCTATTCTCTTAGTGTATATAGAGCCACTATAGAGACACCCTAGGAAAATACAATTTTGGATAGGGGTAGCAAGTTACGGGGTTGAGGGTTATTTTTTTATACCTCAGAAACGGCTTATGCTGGAAAGTTGAAACTTAATACGTATATGTAGATGCGCTACTAGAGTAATTAAAACACAAAAAAACTTCAGATTTTTATTGGCGTTCAGAGTTTGAGTAAAACAAATTTCCCCGAATTCACATTTTCACGAATTTCGTTAGAACTTTTAGACATGTCGAGCTATGCCATGCGAGCTTCCAAATTTTTCGATATCCAACGCCTAATGGGGTGTAAAGTGGTTGTGTACATATTCACGAATTCCGATATATTTCTTAAGTCTATTGAGATTTGGAATTCACTTGCACTTCTAAAAGATTTAAACATAGTCGATGTAAGTATTTTTCATATATTAAACCCCCTGGGGGTGTAAAGCATTGTTCTAGTTTTCACTGATTCCGAAAGTCACTTAGGTTTAATGTGATCGAATTTGCTTTTAATTCTACGGAATCCTCTATTGATAAAAAAATATGTAAATAAATAAAAGAAAAATCTGCTAACAGTCTGGGCGCAACTTGTTTGCAGATTTTATTTTTATTTATTTACATTTTTTTTAATTATTACAGTCAGTAGAATGGATAAATCAACCTACATCTTCTAATAACTATACTATATACAAATGAACTTAACATATTTATGCATCCATCCGACTGGAACAAAAGTAATTTTTTTCACCAAATGAAACTTAATTTACCTCCTCCACTTATCTATTAGCATACCTTACTTCATATTGAATATCGTACTACTATCAATCCGTCGGGAATAATCTAAACTATTTTTTTTTTAATATCGTTCAATTCTCTCTACCAATGTGGCCATTATGAACTTCGTAAACTATTAAACATAACCTTCAATAAAGTCCAATTCATCTGATAAAATTTTAATTAAAATTATTGTTAATTGCATTAACAGTATCTGAAAGATTTCCGTTGTAAATAAATAAACTCATGAACTCTTCATTCTTTTATTTTCCTCAACTACGGTTTTAATTGAAATATAGTATTTAGTATTGTTATTTTTTTGGATAAAGGAAAATTAAATTGTCACACCCGTGATTAAATAATAAAGTAAAAACAGAACACTACAGCTATTTTATTTTTACAGAGTGATACTGGCAAAGTATGTATGTACAAATAAAGTATCGATTTCATTTCAGATATCTGTCAGTAATTAATCAAACTTTCGAAATTATTGATTACAAATGCATTCCCTTTCGTACACCGTAAATTGTGAAGTTATTATACTTAAAACTGATTATCTTAAATTCGACATGTCTATATGAACTTGAAAATAGCACGTAATTCGAAAAGTAAATATTTTCATTGTATAAAAACATTGAATTTAAATAGCTTCGAAAAATTTCGTTATCAGTTCGTATAAATTCGATTTGATATTTATATTCGCGGCATTAATTCAGAAACGGTTCAGGTTATATCATACTTGTCAATTATTTAAGTGAATTTTGATTTTATAAGTTTATTTTGAAATGATTTATCGAAATCTAATTTTATTATTTTTTGTAACTATTTCCTGCACATTATGTTTTAGTGCTAAAAGTATTCGTTTTCCAAGTAAGTGGAAATATTCTGCGAGAAGTGCTACTGTTCGTTATAATTTCCAAAAATTTATAATTAAAAAACTGTGGTTTTTGCTTGTTGATTTCCGAATTAAGAATTTAAACATATTACGAATTATTTTCATATTGGCGGTAGTAGTTAAATTTGAAAAATGAATTTAAATTTGTGTTTCCAAGTTAAACAAAACTTATTTATTGATAATTTATGATCAATAAAATCGGAAAATTGCGGAAAATTAAATCCGATTCACTCGAAGTTCCATTGTTTATATTTCTGGACAGGTTTATAGGCCTCTTACATATTATGTGTACAAATTCAATTTGAAATTTAAAAAAAAAGCGAAAAAGACAACAGTAGATAATTCTTTTATTCTGCGAAAAATCGTTTTAAATTTTGTTTATCTTCTTAAATCTCAGAACCAGAAAATGATCTTCAAAACGCTATCGAGGATGCTTCAAGTAAGATGTTGGATGCTATTTCTCAAGTAAGGAAGAAGTCGACGATTTACATATTCTTTCAAATATTTCAAATCACATATTCTTTTTCACTAAATTAGTAATTGTCTACTCTAAATTACAGGATATAGTTGCTATCCAAAAACTCCCAAGAAGAACGGAGCGATTTGGTCCCGTTCCTCTTACAAGTGATGGGGCGTTTTTTAAGCACAAAGGCAGTCAACTGTAAGTGCAACCATAACAATGGTATCAAATAAGTATGCATGGGGTTAACTTAAAAAATTATTTTCATTTGACTAGTTCCCCTCAAAAATATTGTGGTAAAAAATAGATACAACAAATTTTTTACTTGTCGGAAAAGTTTTTGAACGGGCCAATAAACCCTGTTTTTAAATGTTTTGAGTGATAACGACATTCTCTCTAATACTATTGATACATTGCCGAATTGAGCCAAATTTGATGTTTAAAATGTTTTTAAAAAATCCAAACAAATTTTTATGCATACAAATCTTTTATGTTGGTAGCTATTCGACGTACGAGGTTCAACAAAAACTCAAATTATTAAAAATTGTATGCTCTACGAATTCGGACTAAACTATTTTTGCTCTCAAATAATTAAATTAATTAACTTTTTTTAAACCAAATATTCGAAAAAAAAACTGTTTTGTGCATCATTTTATAAAAATGGCGCAGTGAGCGGATTCTTTTAGAGGTGGTTTTCAGAAGAACCTCAAAATGAACAAATTCGTCGAACAAAAGGCGCTGCAACTTTTTTTTATTTAGTATTAAAAACAACATATCAATTTGTCTAAGATGATGAAATAAAATATTATCTTTTAATTCCAGGGTCGTAACAAATATGAAAATTCTTGATCAACCTCTAGAAAATATATCGCAAGCACGTCCCAATATGAGGTATAACATGCTTGACGTCGTCACAGAATGGAAGAATGTGTTTGTGGATGCCTCTTATGAATTATATCTTAATCGGCAATCACGTATATCAGATCTTGTATCGGGAAAATTAAGGTACAGTATATTTGATGTAAATACATATACTTACTTTTCATTTCCAAATCTGATAATTAAGTTTTTTTTTATCGAAATTAGAGCTGTTGTTTTTTCACGGTGATTGTCCAACTCCCTAATCCAGCGTCTACACTGGCAATTTATCTAGCAATGGCAATGACAACGGTAATATTGCCATGCACAAATTGATAGTGTATACGCATCAAGCGCATATGGCAATATTGCTTTCAATATTGTCATGGCAATCATAGCCATGTAAATTTTGAGAGCAATATTGCCAAAAAATGCATCTTTTGACATAAGTTAGCGTCGCTTGTCAACAGATAGGAATAAGTTTTTTTTTTCGATAAAGCTTCGTATAACTTAGTTACTTTCTAAATTCGTATAAAGAAAACAAAGTACAAAATAATTTTGAAACTTCCCAAACCAGGTTCGGATGGAAAAATATTGTGGCAGCTGGGCGAGTTGGTTTTACGCCACTTGAAACAGGTGTCTTTAAGAGTACCAACTATGATTTAAAGTTTTCAACGACCGATTTTATATTTGAGGTAAGAGGGTTTGTGGGTGTTCTAAGCTCAAAAATTGTAAGGAATTATTCTGTATTACGATTCATAGTTTATAGGTGATGACGTTTCAGTTCAAAATAATGAAATTTTGGAACCTGCAAGTAAGTAAACAAGTTGATAAATTATTCAATAGGATGGGTATTAGCATTGAAAAAGAAATAACATAACTTCATTAGATTCAAAGATCACGCGATTTTGCTTAGCTTGAAAGCTATCTATACCATTTTATTCCTGAAATTTATTCGTACCAACGACTATCATAAGATTTAAATGTGTTATCTTCTCCATTGCACATTAGATATTGTTTTATCTTCTCCATTACATATTATATATTTTATTTTATTGATAACTTCCACTATTAACTTTTAAACAAACATAAAAAAAAATTCTCTAGTCATCGAGAGCACTCTGGATTAGATATAGAATATTAATGTACTTCATGCATTTTTGATATTAGTTTTAGATCAAAACTACAATATGTATCTTAATAAGAACCTAAACTTAAATTTCACCAAATTAAAGAATATTTTGTGTGCTGGTTTACAGTTTCTTGAAGATTCATCACATCACATTAATTTAATTTTTTTTAAATAAAAGGCAAATATTTCGAAAATATTACGCATGGTGACGTGGTCAGGACACTACAAGAGATCCTTAGGTTTGATCTCGATAATTTATTGGGAACCAAATCGATTGATAAGATATTTGGAGGTGACAAAGAAATAGTCCAAAAATATAGGTACCTTACAAATTTTGTGTAAACTGGTTGCGATAATAAGTTGCTCAATTTAGGGCTTATGTTCGAGAAACTGAGATGTCAGCAAATGAAGCAATTGATCAATTATTGGACATAATTAGAGCGGGCATTATAGAAAATAGAATATCAGTCTTCCCTTTAGATGATATTTACCAGAAGTTAAAAAAAAAATTCGGTAATATAAAATTATGAAAATGGAAATAACAGAAAAAGTCTTAGTAATTTCTAATGTTGATTTCAAAGGATTTGTAACCTTTAGCGGCTATATATCCATGACTGAAGGATCAGCTCGAAATTTGTCCACAATTCAACGAAAATCCGATTTTTCCCTAATTGTCAATGAAGCTATGGAACTTTCTGGTTCGTTGGGATTCGGTGAAGTATCGGTAACTACATAGTTATTAATATAAATTATTAAAAATAAAAAATACTCGTATATGCTTATTACTTTTTCAGGCTAGATACGATCACTATAAAGCAAAAGTGTGGAATATTGGACCGTCTGGAAAAGTTTCCGCTTCTGTTAACGAAAATTCCTTATATTTCAAGTTAATTTTTGTTGAAGATAAGGAAAGTTCTTATGGAATTAAGATTTTAGGATATGATTTAAAAGTAGATCTAGGGTAAGTAGGTTGATTTCGTTATTTTGCCATCACTGACAAATTCTTATATTTCAACAGCAAGATAAAAGTAAAAGCGACAGGATTGAGTTTCGTGCTTAACTGGTTGCTTGATATCATAGCGAACTCTTTTGTTAACAAAAATAGAGGCAAAATTATTGAAACAATCGAGAAGGTAATTATTGTCATGATAGTTGGTTTTTGTTAGTAGAGAAAATTTTAGTAAGTTAATTTAGTTGTTTAGAGGAAAATGTTGAGAGATTGAAATTTCTAGTTCTTTGCTATCCTTGAGGCCGTCGGTTTGGTCATATAATCCGTGGTATACTCCGTTTTTCTTAACTTTTCAACAATATCCATTCCCAAATTTCATTCCGAACTGGGATTGGAAACGAAGGCACGTTGCCAATCCCTCCCTCTAGAGGGTATGGCAATAAGCTAACAACTTGTTATAGGGTTACAAAATCTCGATAGAAAATCGCATGAAAGAACACTGATACCACTGAAATTATTTATCAATGAGACAAATATTTTTTTAATTCTTTAAGACATCCGTGTCATGTAGGTTTAGTAATAGCAGAAAATTTTAATATATCAGCTAGAACTGAGAAAACTTCAACTATCTAATACTTGCACCCGTATTATTGTCATAAATATTTTTTCTTTTTTAGTATCTGCGAGATCAAATGGATCGTCTTATTGGAAAATAGATTGTAAAATTATTATTGTAGTTTTTGTATGAAATAAGAAAAATGAAGTATCTAATAAAGAGTATGCGTTAAAAGGATGAGTTTTTTTAAACTAGTGATTATCGATAATTTATTTATAATTTTGTAACGAGCTTGGAGTTCGCCGGAATCTCTTCAACTTCTTCTCACCACTTTTGTGTCATGAAATTGGGCCAGATGTTAAAGGAGCCTGTAGAAGTAAAAACCAATCGTAGGAGCGTATTTCTTTCGAGCAATCAATCAAGGAACAGAATGCGCGTTCCTTCAAGGAATTGTTGTATTTTTCACCTGAGAAGACTACAGGAGTGGGCAACACTAAACAAACCGCCTGCAACGTTATACACTTTTCTTGTTCCCTGTTTTTTTATTCTATTGACATGTATGATAAAATCTATTTCTGATTACGATGCTTCTGGCAGTAATCCGTTTTCAAGATAAAGCCAATTAAATCAAACCAGTGAATTTTGCTGTTTCGATATGCCTTATCGGATTTTCAGACACTATAAAATACACGGAGCTTAAAAATTCATTTTCATTGTTTGTTATATTCGTCGAATTGTAGTTATCAAAATCCGGCTTGAAACTAAAAACGATTAAATAATTAAGAATGATTTACCGGAAATTGATTTCAGTGATTTTGTTGAGTATTTTTTACACGGAAAATTGTTCTGGTAGTTTAAGTTTACGGAGTAAGTGGCAAATTTTGTTTAACGTGAAGAAGGACTAATTGAAAGAAAAATGATGCGAATATTTGTACATAAAATGGTTTAAACAAACCTCACCCTCGACATATATTTAATAGCGCCACTGATAAAAGATTTATTTATTTTATTTTTACTTTGTTCCATATATTTTACCAGAATTGGACAGTGAATTCATAGACGTTATTCAAGATGCTTCCAATAAAATGTCGGTCGAAATTCAACGGGTAAGCTAAAAAATTAAATACAATATTTAGACATGTTTATTAAACAATTATTGTGAAAATTACAGGACATCGAGTTTGTAAAAAATCCCATCAATGTTGCCCGAATCGCTGCAGTTCAATTGCTATTGGACGATTTTGTCTTCGAATATAAAGACATGGAACTGTAAGTTATCGCAAAAATTAAATAGTATTAAATTTTAATTTTCCTCACCAAGTTGTGTAAGAAAAATATCCGTTATCAAAATTATTTCTACGATAGTTATTAATTATATTTTGTGAAATATGTGCTAATTTCGTAAAATTTTCATTATTCAGTGTTCTAACAAATGTGAAATTTCCACGCCGACCACAAGCCAAAATCATGCAAGCGAATCCAGATATGATGTACAATTATTTGGATGTAATCGCACAATGGAGCGATGTTGTAATCGAAGCCTCCTATCAACTAGAAGTACATCAAAAAGGATTATTACAAAAGCAGAAACAAATAAAAGGAGAATTAAGGTGCGACTTTTATATAATCCCTAAAATCTTTAGTTCTTGGTAAATTTATTGAGGTTTTCTTGGTAGCTTCAGGAATTCAAAAATGAGGTCAATATGACAATAATTTTAAAGTAATCGGTAATACATTCATTGAGTCACAGATAAACAGAAGTATCTCAAAAAGAATACACATACTTCTTGTTCATCCATTGAATTTTACATCTTTTGGATAGTAGGCAAGGTAGGTAGGTAGGTAGGTACGCGTGGCTGCCCGTGAGAACACGGACACACTTAGACCTAAAAGATCCGTTGTGTTACCACAGGATCATCGAATCCGGTCCTACTCGTCGAACCATTTAGAGCTTGCAATGAAGCGTTGGATTCTCGCGACCTCCATTGAGGCAAGGTCACCGAGACAGTTGAAGAAGTAAGCTCCAAGATGAGCTTTCCTTCTGGCTGAAAGAGCTGGGCAGGTACAGAGAAGGTGAAGGACTGTCTCCTCCTCCTCCTCATCCAGGCGGCTTCTACAGAAGTCGTTTGAGAAGAGACCGAGTCTTTTAGCATGTCGACCTATAAGACAGTGTCCGGTCAGGACACCGACTGTGGTGCTGATATTCGCCCTTTTGAGCAAAGTCAGCTGTTTAGAGCGTTTTAGATCCAGCTCCGGCCAGATCTGTCTCGCAGTGTGACATGTAACACCGTTTGCCCATCTTGAGTTGGTTTTCTCAATTGAGTCCAATCCCAGTAGCAGTTTACATGTAGAGAGAGGCACACCCAGATTCCGGTGTTCCGGCATAATCTGAAGGGTAGTACCGCGTCGAGCGAGTTCGTCAGGCAAATATGCCACAACTTTTCAAGTAAATTTACATTGGGATGTAATGGTCAATTTGAATGTAATTTTACTTTATTATTTTTTAATAATAAAGTATTGTGATCGACCTGAAATTTCAAAAAAATTTGCTACCCTGAAATTTTGTATTTTCACGTTTTAGGAAGCAAAAAAGCAAAAAAAAAAAATGTCCGTCTGTCCGCCGTCCGCCGTCTGCCGTACGCAAAACCGTTTGAAGGCGCATAGCTCACAAACATGTTAAAATATTAAATTGAAATTTATGGTGGGTAGATTGGGTGAACTCCTACGATTGGTATCTTTTTGGTGGGTGGGGGTGTAATGGGGGTGGAGGGGGGCGCGATTTAGACGAAAAATTTTGGTTTCTAGATCTCAGGAACTGCTTATGGTATGATGCTGAATTTGGAACTTATGTAGTACTATGATAGTGGACCCATTTACAAAAAAATTTGTGATAAGGGTTGAGGGGTGTGGGAGTGGGGAGGAAAACGATGTGTCCGAAACGATCAAAAGCTGGGATTGAAGCATTCTAAAATCAATATCTCCTGAACCGTTGATCTCAGAAATGTGAAACTTTGTAGTTATCTTAAGGGATACTAGGAGAGTAGACAAAAGCTAAAATTTTTAAGAGGGGAAGTGGAGTGTAGGAGTGGGGGGTAAAAAAGTTTAGATTACAATATCTTCCGAACCAATTGTACCAGGAAGATGAAATTTGGTTTCTGTACATAAGATTACAAGTGGAGTCTACTGAATGTAAAAATTTTGAGAGGGGAGGTAGAGTACGAAAATGGGGGATAACCATTTTTCAAAAAAATTAATTTTTATATCTCAAGAACCGTACCAGATATGATCTCAGAAGTTTTACAGGATTTAGGCCCAGTAGACTTCTAGCAGGAAAAAAGGTTGAAGGTGCCGGTGACGGTGGGAAGGGGTGGAACGAAAAGAATTCTGATTTTTATTTCTCGAAAACCGCAGAGCATAGGAAGCTAAAAATTGACGAGTATATATGTAGAGTCACTGAAGAGGTATCCTAGAAAAATAAAATTGTTGATAGGGGTAGCAAGGTACGAGGGTGGGGGTGGTTTCTCATATCTCAGAAACAGCGTATGCTAGAAAGTTGAAACTTGGTATGTATATGTAGATGTACTACAGGAGTAATTAAAGCAAAAAAAAGTTCAAAACTGTATTAATGTATAGAGCTGGAGCAATGCGGTGTAGGTCACTATGCGACTGATAACCTAAAGAATAAACAGGAGGCCATTTGGAACGTTATTTTTTAGGTTATCAGTCGCATAGTGACCTACATCGCATCTCAGTTTTAAACACGTTTCGGACTTCTACCCAAAAAATAATAAAGTTGCTCTCAGACTGTTAGCAGATTTTTTATTTTCAATCAGTAAATTTCAACTTCGGAAGCAGCAAATTCACTGAATATTCTCATGAAATTAAACTCTAAAAAGGGTATAATTAGCACTCTTTAAGATACACTTATTTCTACTTCTCATATTATTTCTTACTTACTTACTCTTAATAAAACCCTTGGCTATAGGTAGGAATCGAACCCGCGATCAATTCCGGTTTTGCTGAGTAGGTTTGGCACGCGTAGCCACTGTGCCACCCAAGGCGTTTAATTTTCATTTCAGTAGAAAACAAAATCGAACGAATCGTCCAACTTCGTGGTTTCATATATTACATGTTTTTCGTCGTAAAATTCAAATAGATGTAGAATTACACGAAAGAACGTAATTTTCAATTCATATATAAATATAATTAATTTTACATGAAATGTTGCGTAATTTTGTGAGTCTTTTCATGTAAATTGTACACTTTAGCTGAAAAGTACATGAATATTTTACTAATACCAGTAATTTCGTGTAAAGGTAATTGAAATGTGTACTTTTACTTGAAAAAATTAAATATACTGGAAATTTTTTTAATACTGTGTGTGTATTTTTTGTAGTCATAATTCTAGTTATGCGATCATATCAGTTATATACATGAGGTTACAGATAAGGAAAAGTATCGGTAAAAAATCTATTCGGGGCAGAGCGCATTTAAAATTAAAAATTTAAAAAAAAAATATGCAGTGCCAAATATGTACATAGTGGAAAGATCGATAAAAACTATGAACGTGAATTATGAATTTTTTTCAATTGTTATTTAATTCACAGATTTGGCTGGCAGAATGTTCAATCAGATGGACGTATTTCATTCCGACCCTTAGATACCGACGGTTTTGAAAGTAACAACTATGATATGAAAGTTTCCACCAGTGGCAGTGTACTCGAGGTATCGGCTATTAGTAAATTTTAATAAAAAATTGTTTTTATTATTTTTCTCCTCTAGGTTCTAGGACGTAATGCGGTCAATCCCAGCAGCATAATACCAGAATCGGCAAGTAAGTATTTATATAATAATATTTCATTTATAAAAATATTTCATCGATCGATCGACCATGGAGCCTTGGCTAATTTCGTCATGTAGACAAGTTCATAACAAGTTCAAGTTCATTCATCAGAAATAATAACTACTATTTCTTGGGCAAGTAATGAACCCTGGGCCCATTATAAATTTTCATTTTGACATTGGACTACCAAACTATAAGCCTTAAAAACATCGACTTATCTACTAATTATGGTATTAATTTCACCTTTCAATAAATAGGACTAGAATTCGAATCTTCTATTCAAAACAAGTTGGAAGGCACGCTTCAACAATTGCTTCGAAACTCCATCGATGATTTATTGAAAAATAAATCAATTGAGCAAATGTTTGATTACGATCATGGAATGGTGCAAAAATATCGGTACGACAGTGAAACTTTTTACGTAGGTACTTAATTAACTTTAATTAATAATTTTATTTAATTTAATAGCACATATTTCGAAGAAACGGAAAACATGGCAAACGAGTTAGTTGATGAACTACTGGATGATGCTAGGCCTGCCATTCGTGAATTGGGGTACTGGCAAATTCCACTAAAAGATATTTATAAAGCCTTTTCGAGAAAATACGGTAGAAATTTCGAAAGTAACAATTACAGTTTTATCAGTTTTATATTATTTCCATAGCGTTTATCAAAGTAGACGGGTATCTCTCCATGTCAGGTGGATCTGCTCAAAATTTGTCTACCATCGAAAGAAAATCTAATTTTTCAATTTCCGATCGGGGCAATGAAACGGAAATTTCCGGTTCATTAGGATTCAAAACGCTTACGGTCGGTAATTTTTATTAAGATTAGTAGGTAGATTATAAGAACTTGTTCATGGTTGAACAGAAACAACCACCACAAGTTGTTTTATTACTGTTGGAAACAGTTTGAAACTAGCTGGGTTGGTCTGATCCAGCTTTTCTATCTGCAAAATTAATTAAATTATTTCTAAATTTTTAAAAGGTTGCATTTAATCCATTTATGTATTTTATCATTTCAAAAAATTGGCAAAACCAAATTTTTTTGATTAAAATGAAGTTATCTTCATAGTAAAATATATTAAAAAAAATTAAAATAAAACCACTAAAATTATTTTTTTTAGATAAATTACGAACAATACAAAGCTAAAATCTGGAATATTGGGCCCTCTGGCAGCATTTCGGCAGATGTTGGCTCGAATTTAATATCATTGAAATTAAGAGTTTCTCAAAATGTTGATAGTCATTACGGCGTTAAGGTTCTAGGATACGATCTGAATATCAGCTTGGAGTAAGTAGTAGGCTCTCTTAAGCTAGTATTACACTGGTCGCGTTTACGTGCAGACCAGACCAGTCCACATAGACCGGTTTGGTATTTGTCGGTCTAGCATTTATGTGCGCATTTTCACAGTACTAGACTGGTTTGGTTCCATTTGGTGCGAGCGGATACCATGAGATTAATTGGAATTCACTATTTCGCATTGCTTATTACTGCAATTTGACCACTTGTTCAAACAGTGTATTACTAGCTTCACTTACTGCTATCTTCATGATCATTTTGCAGGAATAATTTTATTAATATTTTTCCTTATTTTATGCAGCGATATTAAGGTCAAGGCGACAGGGTTAAGTTTTGTTTTAAACTGGTTACTATCCATAATAGCAACTTCAGTTACAAAAAATTCGAAAGAAGAAATCATTAACTCCAGCGAAGAGGTAAATATAATTTTAACTAATTTCATTTAAGAGTCGTGAATGATGTAATGTGCATAACACATTTACAGAACCTTAGGGGTTGAAGAGTATAAAGTCCGCATATCTTGTTTTAGATGATTACATTTAAAGTCTGTGAGAGTACATCCAATTCCAAATCTTATCAGGCCAAAGAGCTATGGCAAGATTCACGAGAATATATGCATCCTACTTTCATCGACCTTATTTTCCCCTCATCTCCACACGTCAATTTAATTTGGAATTTTAAAAATTTTTTAAATTACTTCTCCAGTATTGTTTAATTACAGTCGGTGAAGCTGCTCTGCATAAATTTCAAGTTTCAACATCTAGAATATTCCTAAGATATAAAGTTTTTTGTCTAAAACCTTCCCAAATTGCCGCCGTCATACTCCACTCTACTGCGTAATGGAATACACTAAATCTACCCAGTATAAAATTTTGAACTTGACTTCTCGAATGGTTTACGTTTTCAAAATCGTATGCAATCGACAGTCAGCCGGATAAATTTTCAAAGTAGCAATTTTACTAAAGATTATCACAGCACTTTTTTATTAAAATAATAAAGAAAAACTATGCTGATGAAACGATAAACTACACAGTAAAAAATCCATTGAATTTTACATTTTTTGGATAGTAGGCAAATATGCCACACCTTTTCAAGTAAATTTACATTGGGATGTAATAGTCAATTTGAATGTAATTTTTAATTTTCGGTCAGTAAATTTCAATTTTTCAAATTCAGTAAATTTCAACTTCGAAAGCAGCAAATTCTCTTCAATTTACACTCTAAAAAGGTGTATAATTAGCACTCTTTAAGATACACTTATTTCTACTTCTAATATTATTTCTTACTCACTTAATCTTAATAAAACACTTGACTGTAGGTAAGAATCGAATCCGCGACCAATTCTGGTTTTGCTGCGCAGGTTTGGCTCGCGTAGCCACTGCGCCACCGAAGGCGTTTCATTTTCATTTCAGTAGAAAAAAAATTGAATGAAGCGACCAACTTCGTGGTTTCATATATTACATGTCTTTCGTCATAAAATTCAAATAGATAAGTAGAATTACACGAAAAAGAACGTAATTTTCAATTCATATATACACCGAAAGAAATTCATTGGTAAAATCAAATACAAACCTTATTTGATTTTGCGTCAAATAATAACGTTGTTAATTCAAATATGGTTTAATAGTTAATTATGGTTTCGTAACATTGCAACTATCATTATTTGATTCAACAATTTCGTTGTCAATTTTATCTTTAAATAATCATATTCATATTTGAGTACAAATATCATTTTTCAAAATAAATTTAATATTTCTGTGCTTCAATTATCATGATCAATGCTTGTTAAGTACTTTAATGATTCCTGAAATATTATGCAAGTGGTCTTTTAAGCACAAATATTTTTCGTTAAACAGTTCCATTTTACCCCTTTTAAACATGATACGCCAACAATGTGTGTTGTTACTTACATTAAAATCGATTGCACTGAGTCTTAAAGATGAATAATTATTCTTATTTCATTTTATTATAATACATAAATATGATATAGCTGTCCAATAGTGCTAAAGATTGGCTATGTAGTTTCCAGAATTTTTTAATAAAAAACCTAACTTCCTTTAGATTTTTTTATTACAAAATTATATAATTTCACACAGATATTATATATAATATATGTACGTATAAACATTATTTAAGAGTATATTAAATTTTATTTTATATTACATTTATATTCTATCAATGCATTTTTTATAATATAAATATAAATTAATAGCAGGCCCATCGAATTGATTACTTTTATAAATATTATACAACATTTATCGGTATTATTTAAAACTTCATATGAATTGTTGTTCTAAGCAATCTTTGTCTTTGATTTAATCGTCGAAAATTGGAATAAATAATGATTTGTCATCTCAGCTCGCGATAAGACATTGTTTCTTGCTTGGGTATATACTTTCGAAGTCAGAGCTTATCTATAAAAAAAATAACTATTGAATACTAAATTGTGATGAACAAAATAAAAATTAAATTACCAATGAGGCTACAGCAATATACTACACATTAACCAAAAATTTTGTTTGGTCAATCACGGAAAATTGCCATTTTCAAATATTTTATTATATCAGTTGATAATTTTCGTGTTAGATCAAACTTAAACGTGGTAAGCAGGAGTATTATTCAACTGAATATATTTCTTGTCGCTTAACAATTATTCTGACAATGAAATGTTTAATGTAAAACAAAATCATATTTGAAAGAATCACATTTATGTTAAAATTAATCAGTTTTCGTGATATTTAAAAATTTTGCTATTAACAATGCTTCATTAGTTGATTTAAATACGTAACCTTATTTAGTTTAACAATGTTTGTATTTGGTATGAAGATTTTAAGCTAATTGTTAGTTAACAATGTATCATACTTCTTTCGGTGTAAATATAGTTAAAATTACACGAAATATTGCGTAATTTTGTGAGCCATTTCATGTAAATTGTACGGTTCAGTTGAAAAGTACATGAATAATTTACTAAACCCAGTAATTTCGTGTAAAAGTGATTGAAATGTGTAATATACTGGAAATTTCAAGTAAAAATTGGATTGAAAATTCAATTTTTTTTAGAACAGTGTAGATTCTTTTCTGATATTGAAGTCGAAATCTATCTCGCGGACGTGCTTAACTTCCAATTTATCAAATCAGAATAAGGCGTAACGTGAGCTATAGACTTGAAGCGAAAGAATAATAGAAACGATGATAAAAACCCTAAAAACAATTTCGTAAGCATTAAAAGAAAAAAGTATAAGAGGTATTTTGTACAGCTAAAGAAAATTTTCTTAACTCGAATTTATCATCAAGCTTAAAAGGTAAAAAGGTGAGCTACACATTTCAAAAGAGTCTTTGGAAGACACAACCAAAAGAAAAGCAGAAGTACTTACCAGAGATTCTATGAAACTCCCAACTTCTTCCAATTATCTCGACTTAACCTACTCGTACCATGCCATTGTTACGAAATAGAAAGATTATATGAATGAGAATGGGAAGGACTTCCTAGGAAATTTGAGAATACTATCTCCGTTCGTTGTGTCCTGCAAGTAATGATACGATTTATAGATTTTCTATGATATTATTTATTGAGTTTCTTCAGAAATCATGTTTGGTTTGATTGCCCTTAAAAGCAAATTACCGGAAAAAATACGATAGCAACTTCTTTGGTATTGGGAAATTTGTTCAAATATAAACCGACCCAGAATTGCAATAATTTTCCGTTTTTCACAATGTTGCTTTAACTTGAAAGCATTCATGTTTGTGTGCAAATTTTAAAATATAAATTTTCTCTAACAAAAATCGGATTAAAATTCATACCATGGTTATAAATCAAAACCGGTCTATTTGTGATGATATAAACTGAATATATTTAAGAATTCGGAATCAAAAGATTTTTTGATTGATATAAAGGTCCTGTCAATATTTGCTAATGTCTGTCTTTAAGGATTCTCTCACAAATAGGGAATCACGGAGTGAGGAAAAGATAAGTGTTCCAGGTAAATCGATAAATTTTATGGTGTATTATCTATGGAATATCTATCTGACCTAATGTTTTTAAATATTCATTTAAGTTCAAGTTTAATGGTAAAACTATTTTCTATATTTTCAGTACCTCCATCACATAATCGGAAATCTTTTAAATACCCTGCTATGATTATTCACCGGGAAAAGTTTTATAGAAAACACTGTGCAGTAGTAGGAAATTTAATTTTATGATATACAAGATAGTATGGAATAAATAAATTATATTAAATTAATTTTAACAGTAAATTTAAATTTATTCTTAGTAATATTATTTTTATATTATTTTGTGTACCAAAGAATTCCGAATTAAAGGATAAAAGGTGGTGTGACTTTTTGCTGTATTTTTTCCAACAATATTTTCCGATTTCCTTCACTTCGAATTCTTCACTCCATTGCAACGAGGAGTGCCGCAGTTCGCTTTCTACTATTCGGTTATCGCCACCCACAAAATAGAACCCAATATTTCGTATTGAGTCTATCTGCAAACAAAAGCCACTAAATCCTTTGAGTGGCAACCCATACAAATGTCCTTCAACAAATTGGTCTGTACTCTAGCCATACACAGAGTAACTCGAGAAAGCATTGAGCTAGTAAATTGATTTTTTTTTCTTTCATTAATAAGCAAGGCACCTACACAGTAATAAAAAACCACTGAATTTTACATCTTTTGGATAGTAGGCAAATATGCCACACCTTTTCAAGTAAATTTACATTGGGATGTATTAGTCAATTTGAATGTATTTTAAATTTTCGGTCAATAAATTTCAATTTGCATAGGTTTGGCGCGCGTAGCCAATGCGCCACCGAAGGAGTTTCATTTTCATTTCAGTAGAAAACAAGATCGAACGAAGCGTCCAACTTCGTGGTTTCATATATTACATGTTTTTCGTTGTAAAATTCAAATAGATAAGTAGAATTATACAAAAAAGAACGTAATTTTCAATATAGTTAATTTTACACGAAATGTGCTTAATTTTGTGAGCCTTTTCATGTAAGTTGAACGGTTCAGTTGAAAAGTACATGAATAATTTACTAATACCAGCAATTTCGTGTAAAAGTGATTGAAATGTGTACTTTTACTTGAAAAAAATGAAATATACTGGAAATTTCAAGAAAAAATTGGTTTGAAAATTCATTTTTTTTAAAACAATGTAGTTCTTATCAAAGGTCGAAGTTGAAGCTGTTGCTAACAATAAATTTGCGCTCAACGAAACGCATTTAACCGAAAATGATGTCAATTTAAAACTTCTTTGCCACCTCGACCGTTAACTTCTGCGTTCTACATTCATTGCGCCAGCGATATCTCGAAGCCTTTTTTGGAGTTGTAGCGCCATAGAAGAATCCTTAACTATTTATTAACAGGAAACCCGGAGCCCCCACGGTTGCAATTTTTTGCGACAAACCTATTTAAGTTTTTTAATTTATAGTTTTTACAAATTTCGACTCAACAGAAACTAAAGTTAATTTCGCTAGTCGGTGCTCAAGAACTTTCTTGATGCTCGCGAAATTATGGAATTATGGAAATTAATTCTATTTGTTAGCAATATCTTTTCTGTTTACAGTCGTTAAAGTTTGTCTTTCACGGAACTTCACGAAGTTCTAAATTGTGCGCTTTGATCCTTTGCTTATAAACCCATATACAAACGTAACTCACTGTGATAGTGAAAATATTAAAATTTCACCCGAACGCGAAAATTTTATTCGGTGTGAAAACTTTTTGCGAGCATTTTGAAATATTGCTTTCATTATGAACCAGAAGATGAGATATATGAAACAATCTTTTTTTTGTGAAAATTTACAAACCTAATCTGTCAACGTTTCGGTAATTTTTTCAGCAGAATATCAAAGCGAAAAACGCATTGTATCATTAAGGATGTAATACCATTGATATACTGCTGGTATTCACATCATAGAATTGTCAACACCAGCATTAGTACAGTGTTTATCTTATGTACATGCATAGTATTTGGTAGTACACTGCTGGTATTGCCGATATTATGATACAAATACCAGCAATGCATCAATGGTGTTACAAGTGAAATTTTCTAAATAACCTTCCTAAGACCTTGTATCTACTACATTCCAAATGGTTCTCAGTTCACTAAAGTACCTTGACACTCTTCTCATTTAAATACTCGGGTCAGTCGAAACCCCTTGAGACTTAATAAAACACTTTCGTGTCAAAGAGCATATTTCCATGGTATCTTCACGGACAAAACTTTGACTTTTTTATCAATTCCGGTGTCTTATCTATTTATTTGGGGATTTAAAAATGTATGTCCTTCGTTTGGGTAACTGCAGCCCCTCTATACGTTACAAATAGAACAAATATTAAAATATGGAATTTAGGATAGAGTATGATTTAAAAATTCCTTGTAATAGAAACACATCACCATTATGTTAAATAGTCGACAGATAAAAGGAAATATTTAGATGTTCATAAGGAAAAATGTTAGAGATTGGCGTTGTGAACTGCGCACTTTTGCAAGATACTTCACAATGTAAGTGTGGTTAAAAAAACTATTAAAGTTTCCGTTTTAAGGAGTGATTCTGGCATAGCGCTCTGAACGAGTTCTGACTGCAGTTTTGTGGAGGAATCAACGATTAAAGTATCAATCAAGTGACCAAGTTACAATATTGTAACTTCCAGAATTCTATCAGGGCTTAAGACACCTTAACAAGTTAGAATTATTTTTTCTATAAGAGCGGTGGAGTAAAGAGCTCTGAGCAGGCTCAAATTTAAAGAGAGCCAAGGACACCTTTCAGTGGCATTTTTGTTTCTTCCACAAACATCTGTACGCCAATGTAAATCCAAAGAAAATTTTCTGTCAAAATAAAAATTCATTCATTTTCTCAAGTACTCGTAAGTCATTCCCGGATATAAAGAACTTGAAACACTACTTTCAAAGAGGCAAGTTTATTTCTCTGAATTTTTCCTTGGCAAAATATTATATATTCCATTGTTTTATTATTTTAATAATAAAGTATTGTTATCGATTTTTAACACTAAACCTACCGATACTTCATGTATACCTATTCCTACCACAGCGGGTCAAGAGTTATGAAGTCCTGAGTTTCTTCTGCGAAAGTCGAGTAAAACTCCAAGCAGTTCGTGGAAAGTTATTTATTTAGAAGTGTTCGATAAGAAATATAAATGTAGACTAAAAACTATGTTTGACTTAATCCTAAATGAAACCTCGGATTCTCACATCCCTTATCTTAATGCTAAGTTCCTTATCGAGTAGACGACTGGTCAAAAGGTCGTCACTCGTATTTTAATGTGCCAGACGGGCTTATCTGTAGTCACTCGTATCTTAATGTGCCAGACGGGCTTATCTGTACTCGCCAGATGGGCTTACTTATAACTCCTCCCTCCTTAAGTTGAGGCTCCTGACTCAAAGGATTACATTTTTCTTTCATTTCCATAATTTCCATAATTTCCTCATTTTTATGTCTTTGTTGGGATGGTTGTAATTGGTTAATTATCCTTACATTATTTCGGTTTCTGCATTTTATATAAAGAAAAATTATTACAATGATTAATAATACTATACATATTGGTGAGATTATTGATATAGCTAGGCCATGCCTGCCGTGTTGTACTTTAATTAGTTCTAACTCTTTTTAATGTTCAATATTTATTAAATCCAGGTCTTCTAAATGAACTTTAGTTTTACTATTGTTAAATAAAAAATGTACTTGTGTATATGATAAATAATCGTGTTTCAATATTTTGTTAGAATATGTCTTATTGTTTAATGTAATGGTACAATTGGAAAATGTTATGATCGAGTTATGGGGTAAAGTCACCTCATCTTCCTTACAATCTTGAGTAATTACAGTGTTATTTGATTTCTTATTTGTTACTAGTAATGTCCCTTTTTGTATCTCGTCAATATTTACATCAGGTGAAATTTTAATTACTTGACATTCATACTCGCACTTGATTTCTTGTTTTAATTTACGTAGGTACTTTGTATATGAATATACTTTTCCTTCTAATTTAATAACTTTTTCGTGGGTAATTTCAATTATTTTGTTATCTCTTGTTGGTATAGCTTTCATGACATAAGATTTTGCTGTGATATTGGAAAATACAGGAATAGTAATGACAATTATGAATTTTAATGTGTTCTGTTTCCCTAATATGTCAATAGACAAGTCTTGTATATGTCTTACTCCTATCCCATATTCTAAAATTTCGTCCGAATCTAATATCAGTTTGGACATTGTGCCCGTTTTAGCTGAATTGATATTATCAATCATTTTGTCCACCTCTGCTGTTAAATCGTCTAGCGCATTATTTATCCATATCTGTTTTATCGTTTTTGCTAAGCTTCCCCATTTCCTTTCTAGTTCTAACCTCGTTTTCTCATATGAGTCCCTAATATTCTTCATATTGTGCTCAAACTGACTATTAATAATAATTTGCTTGTCTGCAAATTCTTTAACGCCTAACTGATTTGTTTCTAAGATATGTAGAGTGTTCATGATCTCTTCTCTATCATCGTTGTCCATAATTCCAAATAACATATTGTATACAGATCCAGCCAAATTGAACAATCCCCGTTTCGCCCTGTAATTCGTTATTTTATTATATCGTTTCAGTATGTCCAGGTGAGTTTGTATTGTGTTTGCTTTGTGTTTTAAGACTTGATCATGGTAATCAAGGTTAGACTTTTCGTGAACTTCCGTTGTTTGTGTAAGAGCGTCTAATGTATTCTGCATCTCCTTTAGATCGATGATATGAAAAATTTTGAAGTCGTCCTCTATTAAATTCACCGTCCTTTCGTTTAGTAGTATAATTTTCGCGTTATCGTCTATTGTTTCAATTGTTATTCTTTTTGCGTTTGCTTCAGTTATTGCTATCATCAGTATCATCGTTACCATCCTTGCAGCTTTCATCTGGAAGTAAAGTGATCTTTTTATAGTCTTTCCTTTTTCGCATATGTTGTTCAGGATGTGTCCTTTTGTTTTTATTATTATCTTGGAATTTTGATTTTAATTTATTCGCTTTTGGGCTCTTTACATATTGCATATCGACATCTTCTTCCTGTCTACTTGAATTTAATTTGCTTATTGTTTTGATTTTTACTTTCTTTATTCTTTCATGTATCTTCTCGTTATCAGCTTCCCCTTGATGTATTTTAATTGGTATCCCTTGGGTTGTTGTATGTTTTGTATTATTGTAGTTGTTAATAATTGTAGTTATTGGATCAAGACTTGACATACTACATTTCTCCTTTTCCTCTTCAAACCAAATTCTAAGTTTTTCGTTTAGAGTATTGTGGAACCGTTCGATATCCGCGTTTCCCGAGTGATGATTCGGTGTCGTGAAATGTGTTTCTATATCGTTGTCTGAGAAATAGTTTGCTACAGTTTCTTGACGAAATGCCCCTTCATTATCCATTATAATTTTCTTGGGTCTTCCCAAAATTCCCAATGCAGTAATTATCCCGTTCAATACATCGTTCCAATTTCTAGATTTTAATTTTATTGCTGTCGCGAATTTACTAAATTTATCGATCGCAGTTAAGTAAAAGGTTTTAATATTCATGAACCATATATCCATGTGTATAACTTCCCTGGGTTTCTCTGGAGTCTCTGTTAGCTTTAGTGGAGCTTTAATTGGTTTTCTATCGTACTTGGCTTTCCTACATATTGAGCATTCGTTAATTATTTGTTGAACTTTTTCCCTTAAATTTGGGTAATATATTCGAGTCTTTAATATATCATAAGTTTTATCCATACCGTCGTGGTGTGATTTCTTATGTGCTCTAAATATTTCCTCAATAATTTCTTCGTCCCCTATGTTTATTAAATGTGTTCTGCATTTAAGACATCTAGTATTGTTCTTAGTTTCTTCCTTCCACTCCTTATATTGTTTTTGAAATTTTAAAAATAGCTGTGTATCATTTATAAAGACTCCCACCACACCTTTCTGTGGCAAGTTGTTTCTTATAATATAACTCATGTACTTTTCATTTGGTTCTTTTGATTCAAAAATTATCAGTTTTCTACCCTTATATTTTTCTGTTTTTACTCTATTATTTATGGACTTCTGGATTTTTATTTGTAACCTAAAACAATTTAATGGTTTTTCTGTTAACCCTATAAGGTTCGTGTCGTCAGTATCTGCGCTGTGTATCGTTGCTTATCGCTTCTTATGTCTTCTTTTTGGTTCGAATTCATATTTACTTCTATGCGACTCAGTGCATCCGCTATCAAGTTGGTTTTTCCTTCTAGGTACTCTATTTTAAAGTCGTATTCCTCGAGCTTAAGTTTCCAACGTTGTAATTTCTGGTTTGGTTCTTTTATATTTGCTAACCAGACCAGCGGTTTATGATCCGTCTTTATTATAAACTGTCTGCCGAATATATATGGTCTGAAATATTGTGTGGCCCAGACAATGGCTAAAAGTTCCTTCTCGATCGTACTGTAATTCACTTCGTGTTTGTTTAATGTTTTAGATGCATAGCATACCGGGTGATTTTCTTGTGACAATACTGCGCCCATCGCGTAATTTGATGCGTCCGTAGTTACTGTGAATTTCTTTTCAAAATCCGGATATCGCATAATCGGGTCGGTTGTGATTAGTAATTTCAAAGTTTCGAACGCTTTTACGTAATTTTCGTCGTTGATATTGATTCGTGTTCCGTGTTTCAATCTCTCTGTTAAAGGTTTTGCTATTTTCGCGAAGTCTCTTATAAATTTTCTATAATACCCTACGAGTCCTATGAACTGTTTTATTTCTTTCTGCGTCTTTGGTATTGGGTATTTCGTGATTGTTTTGATCTTTTCTGGATTTGCTTTAATTCCATCCTTCGTTATCACGTGTCCTAAAAACTCTGTTTCCTGTTTAAAAAATTCACTTTTTTTCAATTCTACTTTTAAGTTCGCGCTTCTTAGTGTTCCCAATATTGTCTTTATTGACTTAACGTGTTCTTCAAGTGATTCTGAAAATATCACTATATCATCCATGTAGACTAAACATATCCGTCCAATATATTTTTGCAATACGTCATTCATCATCCTTTGGAAGGTTGATGGTGCATTTTTGAGCCCGAACGGCATTCTCAAATACTCATAATGTCCGTTCTTAGTTGAAAAAGCCGTTTTATGACAACTCTGCTTATCCATCTCTATTTGATGGAACCCTTTCGTTAGGTCCAACGTCGTAAAGTACATTGACTTACCCAATTTACCCAATATGTCATCGATATTCGGAATAGGATATTTGTCCGTAATTGTGCTTTCGTTAAGTTTCCTGAAGTCTATCACAATTCTCCAATTTTTACTTCCGTCTTTAGAATCTACGCAAAGTGGTGCATTATACGGAGAGTTCGATTCTTTAATTATTCCTTGTTCCAACATTGTTTGAATTTGGTTTTGCACTTCCTCTTCATGAAACTGTGCATACTTATATGGTCTGATATAAATAGGATTCTCGTTTACTGTTTTAATCTCGTGCTTCACTACATGTGTAGAACTTAATTTTTCCCCAGTCCCGAAAACATCATCGTATTCTAGTTTATCTCTATCTAATTCCCTCGATTCTTCTGTATTCAGTTTTTTCCTTATAATATCTTCTTCGGGCTTGTCTTCAATCTCCAACTCCGCCTCTATATTATATATTTGGTGCATGTATATTTCTTCCTCTTTTTCTTCTGTTAACGTTAAATAGATCCTATTTTCTTTGTCCCCCAATTTTACTGTTCGTCTCCTAAAGTTTATTATCGCGCCTAGGGGTCCCAAGATATCTGTTCCTATAATACCATCGTAGAACTTATGTACGTTCTTTAATATATAAAATTTTACTTCTTTATCCCCCAATTCTGGAAATGTTTTAACTATTGTGTAACGATCAATTGTTACTGTTCCACTGATCGTACTAATTTTTATAGGATTTTCCAATGTTTTTTGCTTTCTCGGATCACAAATCTTTTCATTTACCAAACTAGTAGTTGCTCCTGAATCAATTAAAAACCTGAGGTATGTGCCTCTGCTACTAATTCTTATATATGGTAATTGTCTCCCGAGGCTGGTTGCCGAAAATTTTTCATGTGGCTCCTCCTCATTATGCAGTGATACGCTTGACTGTATCGTTCGCATCGAGACATCATCATTAGCTGGTCTTCCTGCATTGTGTCCCTGCCCATTGCGTACGTTATTATTTTCTTGATAGTTTCGTTCATTGTAATTGTTTCCCTGATTATAATTGTTACTCCCCTGATATCCGTTCCTTCTGTCTTGGTTATTATTTCTTCCGCTAAAATTATTTCCTTGATAACTATTCTGATTTGAACTCTGAAAATTTCTATTCTCATTAAAAATTTGGTTGTTAGGCGAATTTTGTCGCCCCATTTCATAATTGTTACCACTGTTCCTATTGCTATATGAATTATTTTGAAAATTATTTTTAAATTTAGGATTCAAATTTCTGTTATTGTTATTGTTAGATTGCTTATAATTGCTTATGTATGAATTATCATATGTTTTATCATACAATAAGTTATTAATTGATAAAATACTAAAAGCTTGTGTCATTGAGGCAACGCTTTGCGCTCGTAGGATACAGGATTTAGTCAATGGTATAATTTCTAAAAATAAATTTAATACTAAGCGTTCGTTCCTTTGTGGTGTATATTCATCATGCAATGCTCGATCTTCTTCCGAAAGATATTTGGTGTTTAATTTGGTTAGCCCGTTTGATAGTTTGTCGTAAATGCTAATTGTGGACGCGTTTCGGTTTATCGCGTGCATTTCAGAAATAATGTTGAAATAAGATTGTGTCACACCGAATCTTATCCGTAAGGCTCTCTTCAAGTCCGGCCATGAACATCCTTGATTTTTGTTGTATTCTTCCCTAGCCTTTCCTGTTAATTTCTTGGTAAGTACCCTCGAAATGTGGACCCACTGAGGTCCGATTGGTACCAGTGCAAGTGTGTCGTTACACTCCTCGATCCATGATTCCAATGCAGTAGCTGAGTTTGGGCCACCGTCGTATGTGGAAACGTGCCGTGCAGTTCGTATTACTTCGTCAAATGTAATAAGAACTCCGTTGTCTTGTCCCTGAGCCATATTTGAGTAACTACTTAATATTTCTTTACCTTAAGTGCCTTAGAGTCAGCCTTGCGCGGCTTCGTCTGTCTGTGTGGATCCGCGTTCTTGTTGTCGTGTAGGCTATTCCGCCTCAGTTGCTGTTGAATACAGGCAACAATTCACCAGTCAATCACGGGAAACTTACACTTTTCTGCACTTTAACTTCTAACTACTTTTTCACTTTTAGCAACTTTGCACGTTGCAGTTTTTAAAGTTCACTTTACTTGCGTGAAGTTTAAATTTTCACTTTACTACGTGAATTGTTTTTATGTTGGGAAGTAGAATTCCGTTTCGGCTGCGCCAGTTATGAAGTCCTGAGTTTCTTCTGCGAAAGTCGAGTAAAACTCCAAGCAGTTCGTGGAAAGTTATTTATTTAGAAGTGTTCGATAAGAAATATAAATGTAGACTAAAAACTATGTTTGACTTAATCCTAAATGAAACCTCGGATTCTCACATCCCTTATCTTAATGCTAAGTTCCTTATCGAGTAGACGACTGGTCAAAAGGTCGTCACTCGTATTTTAATGTGCCAGACGGGCTTATCTGTAGTCACTCGTATCTTAATGTGCCAGACGGGCTTATCTGTACTCGCCAGATGGGCTTACTTATAACTCAAGTGACCCGTCTTTAAAATGTTATATATATATTATACTATGTATAGTGAAAAATGTAGCACAATTTGGTACATGAATTAAGCAATTTTTCCAAATAACGATTCAAAAATATTTATTTATTAAATTTAAAAATGTGATAATGTTATTTAGAAGAAATTCTGACAAAAAGTTTAAAATGGGTCATTTGACCCGTCGTGGTAGGTTTAGTGTTAAGAACAAATTTTTTTTTGAGGGGTGGAGGTGTAAGGAGGGAAGTGGGGGAATCGTTTTATTCGGAAAATTTTGGTTTCCAGATCTCAGCAACCGCTTGTGTTAGGAGACACTGTTGTTTTTCTATCTTCGTAAGTGGTGGTGCAAATGAAAGGGAAGCTCAACAGATGCCTGAAAATCCAAACAAAATGAAAATCCGATCAAAAATGAGGGAATGGTGGCCAAAATCGTGCAGAGAAAGAGAGAAAAAAAATCAAAGTTCACGATTCTTCTTTTGGTTCTTCTGGTCGCAATTTTAGGAATTTTTTGAATCTGTTTGCGGATTTGGATCATGGGCTTCAGCACGTCGTTTAATTTAAACCATCACTCGTCAAAATCGTTTAAGGTCTCAGGATGCTGTACCCTCTTATAAACAGGAAATCCTTCCTTTCTGTAGAAAATAAGATCTTTATCTTTAAAGTTGTAATTCAACCTATCATTTCCTATGGTGCTTCCATCTGGAGTCAATGCGCTAGCATTCACAAAAAGAAACTGCAGGTCTGCCAAAATAAGTGCCTTAAAATAGCGACGAATAAACTTTTTTATTTTTCAAGTAGAATACTACACGCTGATGCTGGTGTTTATACTATACAGGAACTGGCCGAATCCAAACTTTCCTCATTTTTGTTACGGTCCCAATTGGTAGACAACCCGCTAATATATTTAAATTAGACTGTAAGTTAGTTTGTAAGTTAGGTAGGATTTACCGAGCAAGATTTCTATTATAAAATTTTTTCTTGGATTTCAAATTAAGATAATAAAGGCAGAACTAATTTTAGTAAAAATCTAAATTGTAACTACAGATGCAAAGATATAAAATCTGATCACTGAAATTCTAATTAATTGTACGAATTCTTTGTTAAAAATTGAAATAAATTTATGTTTATGTTTTATGTTTATAAATCTGTTTGCGGATTGGGATTATAGGTTTCAGTACGTTTCATTTAAGACATCACTCGTCAAAATCGGTTATTTTTTTTAAAACTGACTAAAAACTTGCCAAGAGGTACCTACCCCTTATGCTTTTTTCAAGAAAAAAAAAATCAATTATTATTATAAACTCAGGATCATTTTGCCATTACCCCTTAATTCATTTTCGTAATTTAGTTTTATAAGTTTAATATCCAGATTTATGGTGATGTGATTGATGCCCCCCCCCAACTACGTCACTGCCTGAAAGTATTAAGAGCGGTCCAGAAACTTTATTGTGGCTCCCAACATCCCTAAGTCAGTGTCTATGTCCAGCATTTTTTTCCCAAAGTATTAAAATATGTGTACAATATAAAAAATCTGCCAATAGTCTGGGCGAAACTTTATTATTTTCGGGTCAAAATTCGGGAGCGGTCAAAGTCGGAGTATATCATAATTTGTTTCGAAATTATGAGGTTTCTTGGAAAGTTAATTTTGTTCTTAAAAAAAAATATTAAAAATAGAGATTTTCAGCCGATTAAACATGGGAAAAGCCCGTGTAATTCGAATTTCGGTATATTATGTACACTAAAAGCCCATAGAAGTAAAAGCAAATTTGCTGCTTTAGCAGAATTAAGAGATATGACGAATTGTTAAAACATATATAAACACATTACTTCCACTTCGGGTTTGAATTTCGAAAAAATTGTGAAACAGGTTTTTAGACGATTTCATAAGAAGCAACTTGATATCTCCTGAGGCACTAAGGATCTTGTAAAATTTGTGAAAACGTAAGCAAACTCTTCACACCCCCTTGGTTTTTGAAATTTGGAAAATCGTGAAATTGGTTTTTAGGACATTACATCAAATGCCGAAATAACTAGGGGAAAGTAAAAACCAATTCAATTTCTTATCACTTCTAAAAGATGTGACGGAATTCGTGAAAATTTGTTCAACCCTTTTATACTCTTTTAGGGTCTGAAAAAGGAAAAAACTTAAAAATGAGTTTTAAACGATTATTAGGCAAGCCCTCGAATGTGAAAAGATATTCGATATCTGATCAGACCTGAGGTATATGGCAGAATTCGTGAAAAAGTATACAACCCCTTTACATCCCCTTATGGGTCGAATTTCAAAAAATCCTGAAAACATTTTCTAGGTATTTATATGAAGAATCCGTGAAATAAAAATGAATTTAATATTTGAAAAGACCTAAAAGATACGACGAAAACCGTTAAAATATATGCATTCCATTTTCACTGATCATTTTTTTTGCCCCCCTTCCGAACGCTAATGCATATTTGAAAATGTTCTTAATCTAATTTACTACTCCAGTTAATTTACATATACGTATCGAGTTTTAACTTTCTAGCATAAGCCGTTCTATAGATAGGAAAAACACCCCCCACCCCCGTACCAAACTACCCCTATAAAAATTATATTTTTCCAACATGCTACTACTATAGCTCTATCCAAATACCAAGTTTCAGCTTTACAGCGTTATAGGTTCTCGAGATATAAAAATCGGAACCTTTTCCTTTTCACCCTCCCTCACCCTCACTCTCTACACCCTCACCTTTTTTTTGCTAGGAGTCTATTAGGCCTACTTCTGTTAAAAATTTTAAGCATCTATCTTACACGGTTCTTGAGATATGTGACGTGATTTTTTTGAAAAATTCGTATCCCATCCACTTTCATGCTCTACCGACCCCTTAAAAAATTTTACTTTCAGCAAACCTTATTTGTCTACCTTTATACACAAACCGAATTTTATTTTTCTAGTGTAATTCGTTCGTGAGATATCGTAATCTAAAGTTTTTCACCCCCACCGATCTATTCTCCTAGCATACCTACAGATATTCGTTAAGTTTCAATTTTGTGACATTAACGGTTTAAGAGATATGGAGTTTAGAATGTGTCGATCTCGCCTTTTTTGAGTTTCGGACGCATTGTTTTTCTTCCCGCTCCCACACCCCTTCACCCATATTGACAATTTTTATGCAAATGGGTCCACTATCAAAGCTCTATATAAATTCCCAGTTTCAGTCTCCTAGCATAAGCGGTTGCTGAGATCTTAAAACCAAAATTTTCCGTCTAAAACGCTTCTCCCTCCTCCCCCCCTCACACCCCCACCCCTCAGAATTTGGTCACTTCAAGGGGCCTACCCAATCTATTCATAAAAAAAATTCAATTCAATATCTCAAACCGTTTGGGAGCTACGAGCCTTCAAACGATTACGGCGAACAGCGTATGGCGTACGGCGGACAGACGGACTGAAATATGTTTTTCCTTTTTTCGTGTCTACTAGTCATGAAACGTAAAAAAAATTTTTTTCAGGGTAGGAAATTTTTTTTATTTTTTAAATCGATCACAATTATTAGAAAATAATAAAGTAAAATGATGACAAATTTAAACTTTTTATTATTCGACATTTCTAAAATACAAAAGTCAAAAAACTTTGAACCATCCCACATTTCCGATCCTCACTCCACTTACTTATAATTTTCGTAGAACTATAATTTGTTTTCTATTTCTGAAATCTTTGATCCAAACATCCTATTACTTCACTATAACTGCACTCCCACGTTGGAATGTATTGTACATTAATTATGTGTTAATTATAACACTAATTGGAAACGTAACCCAATAAATGTGCACAGGAGCAGAATCAGAAAATGAGATAAGAGCCTTTGATTACTTTCGTAGCCGAGAAGTGTTAAAGCCTGTTAAAGCAACACTTAAGGCGTGTATAAAATTCAATCATTGCAAAGTTTTTAATCAAAATATGGTTAAAGTTTATTTAAATTAAAATAAATTTTTTTTCATCATTGACTGAAGAATAGAAACAAAAAAAATATTCCGATGAATTTGAGGTAAAAACTTTTATTTGATTGCAAATTGGTGTCATAATGCCGCTCTATAGCTTTCTAAACGCCTCATAAAAAGTCATGTCCTCAAGCTAATGATTAAGAATTTATGTGTCCGAAGTGTAAACAGCTTTCTCCAAAGGAACCATCTACGCCGCATTAACTCTAGCCGCATATATTCACATTTGTACATACTTGAGGATATGTTCTTAAATGAGGCTCAGAAGAAAATCTTTTCCGGAAAGAGCCATTGAGAACCGTCTTCACCATTACGTGCTATTTGTTTTTGGTCCGTTTCAGAACATATTGCCCTAAGAAAAAGATGTCAGAGATTAATGGTCACAGAAAATAGGAATAAGCGATGAATCAGTTATTTTGGAATTAATAAAGATTACAGAAATGTTCTGTAGCATTCGTAAACCATAATTATTCGACATTACACACGCTACAATATAACGTAAAAGTGAGCAGGAATTAGGATTAATGAGAGATTTGATCGGTTGCGGCCGCAGTATCCACTGTGGGTCAACCCAAATACAGTTCTGGAAAACTGATTGAATAGAATTTAAAAAAAATAATAATATAGTGTTTTTTCTAAATCTTAATAACATTATTACCGGTTGAAAACTGCACGTTTTCAACATTTTATGTTGTACGCTCGTAACCGAAAACCTGCGGTCGCATGCATATTGCAAGAAAATTGTAAACAAATCGCATCGTGTGTACCGTGCATACAACCGTTGGACAGATATTGCAACAACACAAGTCGGTACAACTGTTGTATCGTGTATTTGCCGCTTTATGGGATAATTTATTAACAATTATCGAAAAATCGCACCGACGAAAACTTTTATTTCAGTGGTCAGATACAACCGCTATAAGTACTCGTGATTGCATGGGCTTACTAAATATACTCCAGCATAGTCTGCTTAAATCCTACCATAATCGTAGTACAAGATATACCTACAAAATGTCTGTTCCATTCCATCAATAAACTGAATAAATTTCCATTCAGATGAGTTTTCGATTTTCCTCAGCATTTTAATGGAATTCCTATAGTCCGCTATTTTATAAGGCGCATATCTTATTGAAAGGGACGGAGCTTTATCTAAGAAAGAATAAACAATTTTGGGACAATGACATCAGTCAATATAATCAAATAGGGACTTTTTCTTCCTTGTATCTATTTACTGTAGCTCAATAAAGTATTAGCACGCTATGAAATGTTTTTTCTTCTAATACTTACCAATTTAATTCAAAAAAATTTTATCCCAAATTGTCCGTAGATTTTTGGGTAGAAGAGGAGCCCACAAGCAGTGCGATCCATTGGCATGTCTTTTGCATTTAAGAAAAAAACATAAACTACATAAATGCAATGTATAATTAAAAAAACAGACTTTTCCTGAGAGCTTAAGGGTCTTCAAATACTTTATTGAGCTACAGTATCTATAGATTCTATTCAACTCTTATTGATTAGATTCTTTTCGAAACAACTTGCAATATTGTAGCGTGTGTCGTCCTCTTTATTGAATTTGAGAGAACGAAACCTTAGAAGCAAATCACGTAGAGAATCGAATTTAATCGAAGCTTCCCAGAGGAATATGATACAATTTTCAGAAGGACTTCTGAAGAGTTTGAAAAGACGGAGATTTAGATAATGTTTCTATAGGTAACAGAAGGTTATAGTCTATTTTTGTCCACTTCTATTTTTCGTTTCAGAATACGGATGATGAAAGTCGAAGGCAACCTTTTGAGTTTTTGTTATGATTCATTGAAAATATGATTTAATTAGGCACAGGAGAGCACAATAATAGATCCATCATTTCTGAATTGGTTATACAGAAGATAGAGTAAGGTATTGCAGTGTGAGCATGCTAGCGTACACTGCTGTAAAAAAATTGTAGTTTAAATCCAATTTTTACTTCAAATTTCCTGTATATTTAATTTTTTCAAGTAAAAGTACACATTTCAAACACTTTTACACGAAATTACTGGTATTAGTAAATTATTCATGTACCTTTCAACTGCACCGTACAATTTACATGAAAAGGCTCATAAAATTACGCAACATTTCATGTAAAATTAACTATATTTATATATGAATTAAAAATTACGTTCTTTTCGTGTATTTCTACTTATCTATTTGAATTTTACGATGAAAGACGTGTAATATATGAAACCACGAAGTTGGACGCTTCGTTCGATTTTGTTTTCTACTGAAATCAAAATGAAACGCCTTCGATAGCGCAGTGGCTACTTGGTAAAAAACAATTAAAAACTAATAATTAAGTAACTTAGAGAGTACAGAAGTGCCATTAAGCTTAAATATAAATACTAGTACAGAATCTTAGCTTTATTGGATTAATTTTAAGAATTATTGTCACCATTTGGCTTAAAATAAAGCACTTTAACACTAAAACTAAACTAAGCTTTGGCTACGTGTGCCAAACCTATGCAGCAAAATCAAAATTAATCGCGGGTTCGATTTCTACCTACAGCCAAGGGTTTTATTAAGAGTAAGTAAGTAAGAAATAATATTAGAAGTAGAAATAAGTGTATCTTAAAGAGTGCTAATTATACACTTTTTTTAGAGTTTAATTTCAAGAGAATATCCAGTGAATTTGCTGCCTTCGAAGTTGAAATTTACTGATTGCAAATTGAAATTTATTGACCGAAAATTGGAAATTACATTCAAATTGACTATTACATCTCAATGTAAATTCACTTGAAAAGGTGTGTCTTATTATCCTAATATCCAAAAGAAGTAAAATTCAATGGATTTTTTTTACTGTGTATCAAGGGCTGTGGGTTTGAATTACACTCATGATATGGTCCCATACTTTCCTTAAACCAATTTTCCTTTCTTTTCAACAATATTGATTCAAATCCATTATTTTCTCACTCGCGTATGTTAGACGATTGGCTAATAATCTATCTCCGGAAAAAAATACGTTGAGAAGCTTCGAGAGAAAGACTCGCATCAGACTAATAGAACTAGGTAATATCCCGAATCGGACAAGAAAAATAGTTTCTTCTTCCGATGTAAAAAAAGAAAGAAAAATGATCCTTTCTATCATTCAATCAATTGACATATTATAATAGTCTTGTCAATATTTGCCACTTGATCCTGTGAAGATTTATAATATGTTTGATTTTACTTAATTTTTAAATTTTAATAATAATGTATTTTGATCGACCTGAAATTTAAAAAAAAAATGTCTATCCTGAAATTTTTGTAATTTCACGTATTAGGACTAGTAAACAACAAGAAAGCAAAAAAAAAGAAAGTATGTCCGTCTGTCCGCCGTAAATGCCGTACCCAAAAGCGTTTGAAGGCGCGTAGCTTACAAGCCCGTTGAGATATTAAGTTGAAATTTTTTTGGTGGATAGTTTGGGCTTCCTCCTACAGGTGGTAACATTTGGGGGGTGGGGCGTTTTAGACAAAAAATTTTGATTTCTAGATCCCATGAACCGCTTATGCTAGGAGGCTGAAACTAGGAACTTGTGTAGAACTATGATAGTGAACCCAATTTCAAAAGTGGTCGATGTGGGTGTATGGTCGTGGGAGTTCAAAACGCTCGAAAGCTCTGTGATCGGCACATTCTAAAATCGATATCTTTCGAACAGTTGATTTTCTTGTGCGGCGAGTACCTTTTCTTTCCATTTTACTCTACTCTTCAAAATTATGAAGATTGTAATCAATCTTAACTATCAAAGCATTGTCACCATGAATCTTTTGAAGATTTGATTATGGCGCTAAACTTTTAGTGAGCTGCTAACAACACTTCGTGATTCTTTATTGCTTCAGATCCATAGAGTGCTATTTATGATGTTTTTATTGTATTATTCAATCGAATAATATTCGAACCACTTATAGCCAGTATTATCTTTCTCTTCACCTGATTTTCATTTATCTTCCTATATCAGTTGATATTAAGGCAAAACTCCTATGGGGTAACATCGACCGATAAATCAATATTGCTTAGTACTGCCATTAACCACACCATATCCGATAAATTTCTGCCCTAGGTTATTAATAGAGAATTTAAAAAATTTGATCTTAGATTACTTGCATTTAAACTTGTCAAAGAAACTGGTAAACTCCGAACGGAAATGTATACCAATTTCTGCATAGTTACTACACCAACATGCGGTTAATGTACATATATTATACGCCAATGGTACATCATAATCAGCCCCTACAAACTTTCCCTCGTCAGTGAAGTTATAACTTTCTAGTTTCACGTAATTGTATGGAAATTATTGCTAATTTATAGGGGTGCAAGAAAATCACTTTTGCAATTTCCTCGTTGTTTGAATTTTAAGTTAAATCGCGGTTATGAAGTTTACCAAGTGTGTTCAGCTGCTCCTAAAGATAATGAAAATAATGCGAAATATTTCATAGAGCCATTATTTTAGGTGTATTCTTTATTCCTGTGCCATTTCATAAAGGACCTGATTCGTGGTCCTCGATTTTCATCATCAAACAAATTTCATCTTTTAATGCGCCTTTATTATGGAGCATCAAAGTTATGGCTGGTATCATTTAATTGGGAACAAAACGACGGTCCCATCTACACGAGAAGGTCAGGAAAATACAATAAATTTTTAATATTACCGAGCCATGCGAATAGTTTGCATGCTATTAAATTTAGTATTGTAGCAGAATGGGTCTGCACAAATTTTCATGATGTATTGATACTCGTATATCTGAAACAACAACCATAAAATAGAGCACCGGGTGTAATTTATGTAGATGCACTTTCAGTTTAGGTTATCCCGAGAGATAGTATGTATGTAATGCTCATAGGAGTGCACTTTGAGTACACTTAAATTAGATCTTGACTTTGAGTTAGAAAGGTGAGTTGAGTCCTATATGCCAACAGCTCCAAAAAATTTTTTTTGGTACACCTTCATAACAACCAAGTTTAAAATTTTTAGTGTTAAGCCTAGACGGTGTTTTAAAATATACTTCTTTAGGGTTCTACTTTCCAGTGCAAGACGTTCCTAAAAAAAATTCGCTTCCCTTTTTAAGAATCTGATATGTACACATTAATATGGCAAACACTATCTTCTGATTCATCTTATGTTCATCAGGATCGAAAGAGCAATCATAAGCCGTTAGATTCCCAATGTAAGCGCTAATTGAAGTTAGAACAAATTCTACATTTAAATTGTCTTCTATTACGCTATTTGAGACGTTCCACATCATCTCGTTAGCTACACTAGCAGACTAGCACTCCACCCTAATGTCCTTCCTTCGGAAATGTTCAACGTTCATGAAGCGTGAAACCATTCAAGTTAACATTTTTTATTAGTTTATTGGGTATTATAATGGTTCTCTTTCGTCCTTCCGCCAAGATGACAGTAAAAGACAAAAAGTGGTGAAAAAAAAAATTTTATGAGATAGTTTCGGGATCAATATTTGTGTGCGTTATAGTGTGAAGAAATGGCAGGCATAATCGATGATATATAAGTTGATAAGACTGCATTTTAAATGTGTCTTGCCGGTGAAGGACACAAAACGTAATGTTTTTAAGGAGAGCACAGGGAACGATAATCATCAGAACTTGACACCCAAGTGATTAACGTTAATCTTTGAGAACGGAGGTGTAAATTGGGCTGGATCAGCAATACTCATAAGCACCAAAGAAGCCTTATGGTATTCTCATCAATGTATTTAAATAGTATACAAAACAGAATATTAGGTGCGTTTTAATGCTCTCTAGAGTAGGATAGGATAGCATAGAAAATTTATATACAAAATAACAACAACATTGCTGTTTTTACGATTCTTTATTACTTTTTTCCATAGATAGTAGGCTAGAATATAGATTTTAACCGGAATAGTTCCCCCAGTGAGCTCACTGGGGGAACTATGCGCGATAAATTCTCTAATGTAGCCTACTATCTATGGAAAAAAGTTATAAAGAATCGTAAAAACAGCAATGTTGTTGTTATTTTGTATATAAATTTTTTATGCTATCCTATCCTACTCTGGAGAGCATTAAAACGCACCTATTGTAAAAAAAAATATTTTACTTCTGTTAAACGTTGTGGACTTGGAGTGTAAAAGTATATAGTTTGATAAAGGACTCAGTCGAGTCCGAAACGTCACAAAAATTAAACAGTATTTTACCCGGAAAACTAGTATTTTCAGTAATTACGTAGTTTAGATCTGTCGCCAGCCTTTTTATATTTATTGTAATTATTTTATACGAAACGTTCAATAGTTGTAATTATAGTTCTGAGTTGTGACAATTTTATTTTTAAGTTCCACTAATATGTACTTATCATTTTGACAGTAAATATTTTGAAACAAACACTTCATCTCAATACCCTTTTACTTATTATTATTTCAATAATACATTATTGTGATCGATTTATAAAAAAAAAAATTTGCTACTTTCAAAATTTTTTTTTTCACGTTTCATGACTATTAGACACGAAAAAAGCAAAAAAAAATTTCAGTCCGTCTGTCCGCCGTACGCCGTACGTCGACCGCTGTACGCAAAATCGTTTGAAGACCTGTAGCTCCCAAGCCCTTTGAGGTATTAAATTGAAAATTTTTTATGAATAGACTGGGTAGGCCCCTTGAAGTGACCAAATTTTGAAGGGTGGGGGTGTGAGGGGAGAAGTGGGGAAAGCGTTCTAAACGGAAAATTTTGGTTTCTAGATCTCAGCAATCGCTTACGCTAGGAAGCTGAAACTTAGAACTTGTATGGAGATTCAATAGTGGACCCATTTGCCAAAAAATTGCCGATATTGGTGAAGGGGTGTGGGAGTGGGGGAATAATAATGCGTCCGAAACGCTCGAAAGCCGAGATCGACACATTCCAAAATCCATATCTCCTAAACAGTTAATGTCACAAAATTAAAACTTTATGAATATCTGTAAGAATACTAGGACAATAGATCGGAGACAAATTTTTGAGTAGGGGTAGTGGCGTACTGGGGGGGGGGGGGTGAAAAACTTAAGATTACGATATCTCACGAACCAATTGTACTAGACAAATAAAATTCGGTTTGTGTATAAAAGTTGATAAATGAAGTTTTCTGAAAGTAAAATTTTTGAAGGGGGCGGTGGAGCATGAAAGTGGAGGGGATAAGAATTTTTTTTAAAAATCACGTCTCATATCCCAAGAAGCAGGCCTAATAGACCCCTAGCAGAAAAATTTTTTTTCAGGTGAGGGTGTAGAGGGTGAGAGTGTGGGAGGGTGAAAAGGAAAAGATTCCGATTTTAATATCTCGATAGAAATCTGAAACTTAGTATTTAGATAGAGCTATAGTAGTAGCATGTTGGAAAAATATATTTTTTTATAGGGATGGTATGGTACGGGAGTGGGGGTGTTTTTCCTATCTATAGAACGGCAAATGCTACAAATTCGAAATTTGGTACGTAACCAAAACTTAACTAGAAAAGTAATTTAGATAAAAAAATGTTCAAATATCTATTGGCCTTTGGAAAGGGAGCGATAAAGATTATCAGTGAAAATGGAATGCATATGATTTTCACGATTTTTGTCATACCTATTAGGTCTTCCCAAATATTGAATTCATTTTTATTCTATGGCTTCTTCATATAAAAACCTAGAAAGTGTTTTCAGGATTTTTTTAAATTCGATCCCTAAGGTGGTATAAAAGGGTTGTTTACTTTTCACGAATTCTGCCATATCACCCAGGTCTGATTAGATATCGACTAACTTTTCACTTTCACGGGCTTGCGTAATAATCGCCTAAAACACCTTTTTTAGATTTTTCTTTTTTTCAGTCCCTAAGAGGGTATAAATGGGTTGAACACGTTTTCACGAATTCCGTCATTTCTTTTAGAAGTGATAATAAATTGAATTGTTTTTTCTTTCTCGTTCTGTCTTCATATTTATATATTAACTCCTTTCAGGATTTTTGGATATTCAACCCCTAGGATGTAAGGAGTTTCACAGATTCTTACCCAAGTAGCACCAATAGTCGTGTAGGAGTAGTACGAACGTTCTGCGAACTATATCATATCACTATATAGTAATGCTTACTTTCGCAAATAGCAGTGAGAACGGTGATATGATCACAACCAATTTGCCAGTGCGGGCTTAGTAATACATACCACCTCGCTACCTGCATCGATACGAATAGTTGTGGGCTGCGACTAAACAGAATGACCATTTGGTTGAGAGTGGAGTTCATGTGATTCGCCGATCCATTTACGGACAATCTGCGAACTATCTGCGAACTTTATAGTAAAATGGAGTAGCCGTGTTAAATCACACACATATGAGTCGAGAGCGCGCAGAAAATGTGAGAATGTGTGTTTGTTATGGCTTTATTACATACAAATAAGAATACACAAATAAAATATAAACTTCAATTGAAGTATGACTTGATGATAATTATTTTTCAATTAAAAAACTAAATCTAGAACAAATTTTATGGGAAACATACTTTTTACTGTAAACATATGTGATGTTTATATGCTTAAAACTTACGACCCTCCATAACAACCTATATTGTAATATTTATAACTTTTTAAGCCAAATTGATTTTTCAAACGCAAGTACTTTTTTACCAAAATGGAATAAAAAATATTCAAACCAATATTTTAAAGTACGAATATAAGAATTTTGATTAAAAATATATGTCTCTTTTGTGTAAACTTTTGTTCAAAATATTTCATTTATATTGGAAGCCATGACACATCTATAAAATATGGCGTCATATTAAGTAGCAATGCACTACTATTTAGTAGCAATACAGTACTATTTAGTAGTCACACACTACTATTTAGTAGTCATACACTATTATTTAGTAGTCATACACTACTATTTAGTAGTCCTACTCTACTATTTAGTAGCCATACACTACTATTTAGTAGCAATACACAACTTATTATAGAATTTGGCAGGTGGTTGTGCGAGCCACACACGAACTTAGCTGTGACGAGTATTCTGAAGGTTGTGCGCAGTAGTTCGCAAAACCATTTCACAACTACTTAACCGAACTAAATGGTCGTACGACTGTATAGTACTGATAATAAGTTGTTAGGGAGTTTTCGCAACTAAAAATAGTTGTAAGACCCCATCCAAATTAAATACACACAAGCTGCAACTAAAAATTCGTTGTGACAACGTTCGCCGGACTGCAGGTTGTGACCAAGAACTATCCATGCTACTTGGATACATATTGCTTAGATCTGATGATATATCGATTCCATTTTTACTTCCTAAGGTTTCCTATATAAGAGCTAAAAGGTCAATTTCAGTATTTTTAGATATTCAATCCTAATGGGTGTAAGTGGGTTATATGTTTTTCAAAGCTTCGACATATTTCTTAGGTTTGATGAGATATTAGATCGCTTTGCACTTCGACAGACTTTTTATATAATCGCCTACAAACCCATTTATCAATTTTTGGATATTCAACCCCCAAGGATTTGCATATGTTTTCACAATTTTTGCCATCCCTTAGTTCTGATGAGATATAAAATTTGTTATTACGGCATTTGATGTAATGACCTAAAAACCAATTTCACTATTTTTCGAATTTCAAGAACCAAGAGGGTGTAAAGGGTTTGCTTACATTTTCACAAATTTTTAAAAATCCCTCGTGTCTCATGAGATATCAAGTTGTTCCTTCTTAAATCGTTTAAAAACCTGTTTCACAATTTTTTCGAAATTCAAACCCCAAGTGGAAGTAATGGCTTGTATACGTTTTAACAATTCGTCATATCTCTTAAGTTTGATAAGGCAACAAATTGGTTTTAACTTCTATGGGCTTTTAGTGTACATAATATGCCGAAATTTGATTTATCTACACGGCCTTTTTCAATGTATATTTTAAATTATTGTACAATCTCTATTTTAAATATTTTTGTTTTACTAACAAAATAAACTTTGCAAGAAACATCGTAATCTCGAAACAACTGATGATATACTCCGACTTTGACCACTCCCGAACTTTGACCCGAAAAATAATAAAGTTTCGCCCAGACCATTGGCAGATTTTTAATTTCATTTTATCTCAGAGCAGATATTTTTGTTATAAGTTAAAGTATTGGGATTGGGACCAGAAGGAGATTTTCTTGTAGTATCAGTTAAGAAAGCAATTTATATTAAAGTTTATTTAATATCGCATGTTAATCATCTGTATGGACTTCAGCTTATTGGATATGATGTCAATAATAGGTGGGTTAGAGGTAGTTAAATACCCTATTTCCGATATGGGAATTATCGAACTATTTATGTCCTGAATTCATTTGAAAGATAATATAGAAACCATGTATACAATATGCCACTACCTTTTCAAATATTTATTTTCTTTATTAGTCCTGAAGCTTAACTATAGTTTTATGTATTTTGCAGCATTACCTACATACAAGCAAATTATGTTCCCTAAAATATTATTTTATTCTAAACGAGGTACTATAATATTTTATATTTACAGACACTCAGGATCAGGACAAAGTTTGCTTTGTTGGATTTAATGTGGGATGCCATGCAAATAATTTGAATAGTGTGGCAAGAAACTTTATCAAGTCCCAAAATTCTAAAATTCTGAAGCCGTACTGACTGAAATACGGACGGATACATTGGGGTGTGGGACAAAAGTTTTTCAGACTTCTCTACACATCGATGAAAGATGAACTTTTCCGAGTTTAAAATAATAAAAAAAAGTTAAACGGTCGATATTTTAGTAAATTTGATTTTGTGGAGTTAGATATTCCACAATTGAAGTTAAGGTGATCAATAAAGAGAGATATTAGCATAAAGAAATGAAAACTTGGCAATAAAATGGAGGTCTGATATTTTGTTTCGAAGTTTTATGGGATAGCCCTTTATGTGATTAATGTTTTGAATTTTGTTTAAAACTTGAAACTGATTTATATTACCGCGTTGGGAATTATTTGCTAACTTCTTCCGGAGTTTTAACTAAATGCAAATTTCTAAATTGCTTAGCATTTTTCGAGTTTCAAGTCAGAAATTGTTCAACTAAATAAAATTATCATGTCGTCATGATGAGAAAAAAAATATAAGAGCAACAGGCATAAAAATAGAAATTGAAACAATTGCCCTGCAGGAAAAATAGGCATGTTTCAGAACTGAATCAGCTATTGTCTTTCAATGCCATCACAGCTATGATTTACACCTGACCGTTTCATGATTTTATTCATGATATACACATCCAACCAATATGACATTTTAGTCTGAGTCTTACCATACTACTAATATCTTCATCATAGCTTGCGAGTCCTTCATGAATCACACCTTATCGATACAGTCAAATTTCAGGTCTGATTCCTAAAACTACAATCAGGTATAGTAATTTATATTGCTTTCATTTCGGACCTAACGAATAGGCCAAACTCAAGTCTGATTTTGATGCGATTCAAATCAGGCCTTAAGACTTTTCCTAGATCATGATGTGATTCGTATCATACGCATATGGTGAATTATCAGACCATGCATTTCGGACTTATCGAGAAGTTAAAATCAGGTCTAATTTTGGAGTGATTAAAATCCATCCGTTTAATTTTTCATCAAGAGTGGTATGATTCATATCATACACGTCCAGCGAAAGTCATACCTTGCGTTTTGGGTCTATCGATTGGCCGAAATCTGGTTTGATTTGGGTATTATTCAAATCAGGACTTAAGAGTAACTGTGTCTGTAAATTCTGCATCCAGAATCTGAACACTTGAAAACTGCAGTCTCTCAGTATTTCTCAAATACGTTTTTCGTTGCAACATTATTTAGATTTTGATGATTCGCGATGGCAAATGCAGTCAGATTGAGTAATTCTTATTTGCCAAAATGTCCTATTTGCTTATTTGTTTATTTAACAGCACCGCGTACAGTATAAAATATTAACCGAAGATTTGTTGTCAGTATGTTTGCATACTTATAGCTCGAGAACTATTGAACTGATTTTGATTAAAATTCGTATGCATGTAAATATATATATGTATGTATAGTCGTATCTAACTTATAATATTATAGTCTCAATAAAAATTTTCTTATTCTGATTCTGTATCTAACTTATACTACAAAATACTTTATACAGTCCTTGATCGTAATAAGGATTAGCTCCTATAGAACCCGTCATTAAGTACCCGAATTATTTTGTGGAACAATTGTATATAAATGCGTCTCCGCTATTCGACCTGGTAATTTGCTCGAGTGAAATTAATAGTTTCGAGAATTAAAATCAAATTGCATTGACTTCACAATCAACAACTTTTTCGGGAGGATATTTCTCGACAACAATCCTATTGCAGTCACTTAAAACTTTTCATTTCCCTCGAGTGGAGTTCTGGACACAGTTGCCCGACCTTAATGGTAGATATCTACAAATTTGTTGATTTTCACTGTAATTATTGTAGGCAACTAAATGCCAAAAATAATTGTAGTTAATTTCTCCTTATATTTAGTAAAAATACTCATTTTTTTGTGTATTAAAATAATGTATTGATGTACGAAAATAAAAAAGTTATAGTGTAAAATTAGTATTAAAGATAAGTAATTTTTTCACTGGAAATGATGTAAAATTACTATCCCAACTTGTAAACTTGTTGATTTTTAAACAAAAGTATTGTACTTTTAAGCAAATATGAATTATTTGATGCAATTCTTGAAGTGAAATTACTAGTGGAAAGTAGTACCTTACACTATAGTTTTCTTACTTTTGCTTGGCACTGGAACCGTTTTACACTCGAATCCGTCAACAAACTGTATCAAATACTTGTACCGCTATCCAAATCGCAAATCAATAATTATAGGGATAATTTATTACTTACGTTGCAATAAATAAAGTCCATCTCAGTTGAAAGGGTTTCCAAAAACATCCCACAATGCAAATCAACATATTTTTTTAACCTCCAGAAGAAAATATTTCATAATTAAACGCATTATAGAGAATTAACTGAAGAATATATTCGTATTAAATTACTCCGGGAAGTAGTCTAAGTCGTAGTATAATATCAGTTGTTACGTGATTAGGAGGTTTTTCGTGATTAGGTTTTGGGCCATTACATGAAATCGGAAATGCGTTTGTAGGTGATTATATAAAAAGTCTGTGGCAGTGAAAACCAATCTAATATCTCACCAATCCTAGGAAATATGTCGAAAACCTTACGTCCTATTGGAGTTGAATATCTAAAAATCCTGAAATCAACTTTTTGACGATTATGTAAGAAGCCTTAGAAAGAAAAAATTAATTCGATATCTCATTAGAATTAAGAAATATGAAGGAATTTCTGAAAACATATATAAACCCCATTGCACCCACTTTGGGGTTGAATATCCACAAATCCTGAAATGAATTCTTAGATATATATAAAGAAAGCCCGAAAAAGTGAAAACCAATTCGATGTCTTATCACTCCTAAGAGATATGACGGAATTCGTGAAAACGAGTTTAACCCGTCTATAACCTCTTAGGGGTTGAAAAAGGAAAAAACTTTAATACAAGTTTTAGGTGATTATAAAACAAGCCCATGGAAGTAAAAAATTATTCAATATCTTATCATGATACATTTTGATTTTTGGCAATCCGAAGGGGGGCAAAAAAAATGACAAGTGAAAATGGAATGCATATATTTTCACGGTTTTCGTCATACCTATTAGGTCTTCCCAAATATTGAATTCATTTTTATTCCACGGATTCTTCATATAAATACCTAGAAAGTGTTTTCAGAATTTTTTTAAATTCGACCCCTACGGGGGTGGAAAAGGGATTGTATACTTTTTCACGAATTCTACCATATCTCTCAGGTCTGATCAGATATCGATTATCTTTTCACTTTCAAGTGCTTGCCTAATAATTGCCTAAGACTGGTTTTAAGTTTTTTTCCTTTTTCAGCCCCTAAGAGGGTATAAAAGGGTTGAACAAGTTTTCACCAATTCCGTCATTTGGAGGGGATACGAATTCCGTCATATCTTTTAGAAGTGATAAGAAATTGAATTGGTTTTTATTTTCTCGTGTTGTCTTTATATTTATTTATTAACTCCTTTCAGGATTTTTGAATAGTCAACCCCCAAGTGGGTGTAAGGAGGTTGCATATCTGATGATATATCGAATTCATTTTCACTTCCTAAGGTTTCCTATATAAGCGCAAAAAATTCAATTTCAGTATTTTTAGATATTCAATCCTAAGGGGTGTAAGGGGGTTGTATGCTTTTCAAAGCTTCGACATATTTCTTAGGTTTGATGAAATATTAGATCGCTTTTCACTTCCACAGACTTTTTATATAATCGCCTACAAATCCATTTCTCAATTTTTCGATATTCAACCCCCAAGGATTTGCATATGTTTTCACAATTTTTGCCATCCCTTAGTTCTGATGAGATATAAAATTTGTTATTACGGCATTTGATGTAATGACCTAAAAACCAATTTCACGATTTTCCACATTTCAAAAACCAAGAGGGTGTAAAGGGTTTGCTTACGTTTTCACAAATTTTACAATATCCCTCGCGTCTCATGAGATATCAAGTTGCTTCTTATGAAATCGTCTAAAAACCTGTTTCACAATTTTTTTCCAAATTCAAACCCCAAGTGGAAGTAATGGGTTTGTATACGTTTTAAGAATTCGTCGTATCTCTAAGTCTGATAAGATAACAAATTGGTTTTTACTTCTATGGGCTTTTAGTGTACATAATATACAGAAATTCAAATAGTCTACACGGGCATTTCCAATGTTTAATCAGCTAAAAATCTCTACTTTAAATATATTTTTTTAGGAACAAAAGTAACTTCCCAAGAGACCTCATAATTTCGAAACAACTGATGATATAGAGTTATAAGTAAGCCCATCTGGCGAGTACAGATAAGCCCGTCTGGCACATTAAGATACGAGTGACTACAGATAAGCCCGTCTGGCACATTAAAATACGAGTGACGACCTTTTGACCAGTCGTCTACTCGATAAGGAACTTAGCATTAAGATAAGGGATGTGAGAATCCGAGGTTTCATTTAGGATTAAGTCAAACATAGTTTTTAGTCTACATTTATATTTCTTATCGAACACTTCTAAATAAATAACTTTCCACGAACTGCTTGGAGTTTTACTCGACTTTCGCAGAAGAAACTCAGGACTTCATAACTGGCGCAGCCGAAACGGAATTCTACTTCCCAACATAAAAACAATTCACGTAGTAAAGTGAAAATTTAAACTTCACGCAAGTAAAGTGAACTTTAAAAACTGCAACGTGCAAAGTTGCTAAAAGTGAAAAAGTAGTTAGAAGTTAAAGTGCAGAAAAGTGTAAGTTTCCCGTGATTGACTGGTGAATTGTTGCCTGTATTCAACAGCAACTGAGGCGGAATAGCCTACACGACAACAAGAACGCGGATCCACACAGACAGACGAAGCCGCGCAAGGCTGACTCTAAGGCACTTAAGGTAAAGAAATATTAAGTAGTTACTCAAATATGGCTCAGGGACAAGACAACGGAGTTCTTATTACATTTGACGAAGTAATACGAACTGCACGGCACGTTTCCACATACGACGGTGGCCCAAACTCAGCTACTGCATTGGAATCATGGATCGAGGAGTGTAACGACACACTTGCACTGGTACCAATCGGACCTCAGTGGGTCCACATTTCGAGGGTACTTACCAAGAAATTAACAGGAAAGGCTAGGGAAGAATACAACAAAAATCAAGGATGTTCATGGCCGGACTTGAAGAGAGCCTTACGGATAAGATTCGGTGTGACACAATCTTATTTCAACATTATTTCTGAAATGCACGCGATAAACCGAAACGCGTCCACAATTAGCATTTACGACAAACTATCAAACGGGCTAACCAAATTAAACACCAAATATCTTTCGGAAGAAGATCGAGCATTGCATGATGAATATACACCACAAAGGAACGAACGCTTAGTATTAAATTTATTTTTAGAAATTATACCATTGACTAAATCCTGTATCCTACGAGCGCAAAGCGTTGCCTCAATGACACAAGCTTTTAGTATTTTATCAATTAATAACTTATTGTATGATAAAACATATGATAATTCATACATAAGCAATTATAAGCAATCTAACAATAACAATAACAGAAATTTGAATCCTAAATTTAAAAATAATTTTCAAAATAATTCATATAGCAATAGGAACAGTGGTAACAATTATGAAATGGGGCGACAAAATTCGCCTAACAACCAAATTTTTAATGAGAATAGAAATTTTCAGAGTTCAAATCAGAATAGTTATCAAGGAAATAATTTTAGCGGAAGAAATAATAACCAAGACAGAAGGAACGGATATCAGGGGAGTAACAATTATAATCAGGGAAACAATTACAATGAACGAAACTATCAAGAAAATAATAACGTACGCAATGGGCAGGGACACAATGCAGGAAGACCAGCTAATGATGATGTCTCGATGCGAACGATACAGTCAAGCGTATCACTGCATAATGAGGAGGAGCCACATGAAAAATTTTCGGCAACCAGCCTCGGGAGACAATTACCATATATAAGAATTAGTAGCAGAGGCACATACCTCAGGTTTTTAATTGATTCAGGAGCAACTACTAGTTTGGTAAATGAAAAGATTTGTGATCCGAGAAAGCAAAAAACATTGGAAAATCCTATAAAAATTAGTACGATCAGTGGAACAGTAACAATTGATCGTTACACAATAGTTAAAACATTTCCAGAATTGGGGGATAAAGAAGTAAAATTTTATATATTAAAGAACGTACATAAGTTCTACGATGGTATTATAGGAACAGATATCTTGGGACCCCTAGGCGCGATAATAAACTTTAGGAGACGAACAGTAAAATTGGGGGACAAAGAAAATAGGATCTATTTAACGTTAACAGAAGAAAAAGAGGAAGAAATATACATGCACCAAATATATAATATAGAGGCGGAGTTGGAGATTGAAGACAAGCCCGAAGAAGATATTATAAGGAAAAAACTGAATACAGAAGAATCGAGGGAATTAGATAGAGATAAACTAGAATACGATGATGTTTTCGGGACTGGGGAAAAATTAAGTTCTACACATGTAGTGAAGCACGAGATTAAAACAGTAAACGAGAATCCTATTTATATCAGACCATATAAGTATGCACAGTTTCATGAAGAGGAAGTGCAAAACCAAATTCAAACAATGTTGGAACAAGGAATAATTAAAGAATCGAACTCTCCGTATAATGCACCACTTTGCGTAGATTCTAAAGACGGAAGTAAAAATTGGAGAATTGTGATAGACTTCAGGAAACTTAACGAAAGCACAATTACGGACAAATATCCTATTCCGAATATCGATGACATATTGGGTAAATTGGGTAAGTCAATGTACTTTACGACGTTGGACCTAACGAAAGGGTTCCATCAAATAGAGATGGATAAGCAGAGTTGTCATAAAACGGCTTTTTCAACTAAGAACGGACATTATGAGTATTTGAGAATGCCGTTCGGGCTCAAAAATGCACCATCAACCTTCCAAAGGATGATGAATGACGTATTGCAAAAATATATTGGACGGATATGTTTAGTCTACATGGATGATATAGTGATATTTTCAGAATCACTTGAAGAACACGTTAAGTCAATAAAGACAATATTGGGAACACTAAGAAGCGCGAACTTAAAAGTAGAATTGAAAAAAAGTGAATTTTTTAAACAGGAAACAGAGTTTTTAGGACACGTGATAACGAAGGATGGAATTAAAGCAAATCCAGAAAAGATCAAAACAATCACGAAATACCCAATACCAAAGACGCAGAAAGAAATAAAACAGTTCATAGGACTCGTAGGGTATTATAGAAAATTTATAAGAGACTTCGCGAAAATAGCAAAACCTTTAACAGAGAGATTGAAACACGGAACACGAATCAATATCAACGACGAAAATTACGTAAAAGCGTTCGAAACTTTGAAATTACTAATCACAACCGACCCGATTATGCGATATCCGGATTTTGAAAAGAAATTCACAGTAACTACGGACGCATCAAATTACGCGATGGGCGCAGTATTGTCACAAGAAAATCACCCGGTATGCTATGCATCTAAAACATTAAACAAACACGAAGTGAATTACAGTACGATCGAGAAGGAACTTTTAGCCATTGTCTGGGCCACACAATATTTCAGACCATATATATTCGGCAGACAGTTTATAATAAAGACGGATCATAAACCGCTGGTCTGGTTAGCAAATATAAAAGAACCAAACCAGAAATTACAACGTTGGAAACTTAAGCTCGAGGAATACGACTTTAAAATAGAGTACCTAGAAGGAAAAACCAACTTGATAGCGGATGCACTGAGTCGCATAGAAGTAAATATGAATTCGAACCAAAAAGAAGACATAAGAAGCGATAAGCAACGATACACAGCGCAGATACTGACGACACGAACCTTATAGGGTTAACAGAAAAACCATTAAATTGTTTTAGGTTACAAATAAAAATCCAGAAGTCCATAAATAATAGAGTAAAAACAGAAAAATATAAGGGTAGAAAACTGATAATTTTTGAATCAAAAGAACCAAATGAAAAGTACATGAGTTATATTATAAGAAACAACTTGCCACAGAAAGGTGTGGTGGGAGTCTTTATAAATGATACACAGCTATTTTTAAAATTTCAAAAACAATATAAGGAGTGGAAGGAAGAAACTAAGAACAATACTAGATGTCTTAAATGCAGAACACATTTAATAAACATAGGGGACGAAGAAATTATTGAGGAAATATTTAGAGCACATAAGAAATCACACCACGACGGTATGGATAAAACTTATGATATATTAAAGACTCGAATATATTACCCAAATTTAAGGGAAAAAGTTCAACAAATAATTAACGAATGCTCAATATGTAGGAAAGCCAAGTACGATAGAAAACCAATTAAAGCTCCACTAAAGCTAACAGAGACTCCAGAGAAACCCAGGGAAGTTATACACATGGATATATGGTTCATGAATATTAAAACCTTTTACTTAACTGCGATCGATAAATTTAGTAAATTCGCGACAGCAATAAAATTAAAATCTAGAAATTGGAACGATGTATTGAACGGGATAATTACTGCATTGGGAATTTTGGGAAGACCCAAGAAAATTATAATGGATAATGAAGGGGCATTTCGTCAAGAAACTGTAGCAAACTATTTCTCAGACAACGATATAGAAACACATTTCACGACACCGAATCATCACTCGGGAAACGCGGATATCGAACGGTTCCACAATACTCTAAACGAAAAACTTAGAATTTGGTTTGAAGAGGAAAAGGAGAAATGTAGTATGTCAAGTCTTGATCCAATAACTACAATTATTAACAACTACAATAATACAAAACATACAACAACCCAAGGGATACCAATTAAAATACATCAAGGGGAAGCTGATAACGAGAAGATACATGAAAGAATAAAGAAAGTAAAAATCAAAACAATAAGCAAATTAAATTCAAGTAGACAGGAAGAAGATGTCGATATGCAATATGTAAAGAGCCCAAAAGCGAATAAATTAAAATCAAAATTCCAAGATAATAATAAAAACAAAAGGACACATCCTGAACAACATATGCGAAAAAGGAAAGACTATAAAAAGATCACTTTACTTCCAGATGAAAGCTGCAAGGATGGTAACGATGATACTGATGATAGCAATAACTGAAGCAAACGCAAAAAGAATAACAATTGAAACAATAGACGATAACGCGAAAATTATACTACTAAACGAAAGGACGGTGAATTTAATAGAGGACGACTTCAAAATTTTTCATATCATCGATCTAAAGGAGATGCAGAATACATTAGACGCTCTTACACAAACAACGGAAGTTCACGAAAAGTCTAACCTTGATTACCATGATCAAGTCTTAAAACACAAAGCAAACACAATACAAACTCACCTGGACATACTGAAACGATATAATAAAATAACGAATTACAGGGCGAAACGGGGATTGTTCAATTTGGCTGGATCTGTATACAATATGTTATTTGGAATTATGGACAACGATGATAGAGAAGAGATCATGAACACTCTACATATCTTAGAAACAAATCAGTTAGGCGTTAAAGAATTTGCAGACAAGCAAATTATTATTAATAGTCAGTTTGAGCACAATATGAAGAATATTAGGGACTCATATGAGAAAACGAGGTTAGAACTAGAAAGGAAATGGGGAAGCTTAGCAAAAACGATAAAACAGATATGGATAAATAATGCGCTAGACGATTTAACAGCAGAGGTGGACAAAATGATTGATAATATCAATTCAGCTAAAACGGGCACAATGTCCAAACTGATATTAGATTCGGACGAAATTTTAGAATATGGGATAGGAGTAAGACATATACAAGACTTGTCTATTGACATATTAGGGAAACAGAACACATTAAAATTCATAATTGTCATTACTATTCCTGTATTTTCCAATATCACAGCAAAATCTTATGTCATGAAAGCTATACCAACAAGAGATAACAAAATAATTGAAATTACCCACGAAAAAGTTATTAAATTAGAAGGAAAAGTATATTCATATACAAAGTACCTACGTAAATTAAAACAAGAAATCAAGTGCGAGTATGAATGTCAAGTAATTAAAATTTCACCTGATGTAAATATTGACGAGATACAAAAAGGGACATTACTAGTAACAAATAAGAAATCAAATAACACTGTAATTACTCAAGATTGTAAGGAAGATGAGGTGACTTTACCCCATAACTCGATCATAACATTTTCCAATTGTACCATTACATTAAACAATAAGACATATTCTAACAAAATATTGAAACACGATTATTTATCATATACACAAGTACATTTTTTATTTAACAATAGTAAAACTAAAGTTCATTTAGAAGACCTGGATTTAATAAATATTGAACATTAAAAAGAGTTAGAACTAATTAAAGTACAACACGGCAGGCATGGCCTAGCTATATCAATAATCTCACCAATATGTATAGTATTATTAATCATTGTAATAATTTTTCTTTATATAAAATGCAGAAACCGAAATAATGTAAGGATAATTAACCAATTACAACCATCCCAACAAAGACATAAAAATGAGGAAATTATGGAAATTATGGAAATGAAAGAAAAATGTAATCCTTTGAGTCAGGAGCCTCAACTTAAGGAGGGAGGAGTTATAAGTAAGCCCATCTGGCGAGTACAGATAAGCCCGTCTGGCACATTAAGATACGAGTGACTACAGATAAGCCCGTCTGGCACATTAAAATACGAGTGACGACCTTTTGACCAGTCGTCTACTCGATAAGGAACTTAGCATTAAGATAAGGGATGTGAGAATCCGAGGTTTCATTTAGGATTAAGTCAAACATAGTTTTTAGTCTACATTTATATTTCTTATCGAACACTTCTAAATAAATAACTTTCCACGAACTGCTTGGAGTTTTACTCGACTTTCGCAGAAGAAACTCAGGACTTCATAACTATAGGTACTCCGACTTTGACCGCTCCCGAACCTTGACCCGAAAATAATAAAGTTTCGCCCAGACAATTGGTAGATTTTTTGAATTTTATTTACACATATATAGATAGTTGACCGATTTTTTTTTAATTTTTCATGATTAAAAATTAAAGAAAAATAAACATGTACAAATCAAAAAAAATTAAAGAAATAGGTAGTGCTAATACGATTTTGAAAATACATCAAAAAACAACTCACTGACGTTCCACAGCAAAGCAAACGATGGAATCAAGAACAATTCTTCACTTTATTCTGAAATTCACCCAAGACATATTCTCTGGCATCGTGATATCATCTTCCAAGTACAAATATTTCATTAGTATGAAGATCGTAATACTGTTTACCGAACGACCCTAATAAATGGAGCTCTTACTAGCTATACAACACACCTATACCACTTGCAATAGGATCATGATATCTGATAACTTGTCTATAATATAATATACCTACAGCTACGAAGTAATTTCGTCTACAATGTTGGCGCCCAAGTTCTACAAAACGCGAACATACTTACTTGCTCTATCCAAACTACAAAATATTACAAAATTAAATCTTAGTAACTGTAATGTAACGACACACGTATAAATTTTACAGATAAAAGTTCTCCTAAAAAAGTACCCCAAAAGGCACAAGATAAAACGTTTATCGATTTTTATGTCGTATGGCAGGCACTTGACGAAATTGTTCGGCCTCCATCAAAAATCATGACGGGACAGAGACCTTCAGGGCGTCCTTAAGAAACAACTGAATCGAAGTTAGAAAGCTTGTTCCAAGTCGCCTAAGGATATACGAAAGTAATTCCTCTGTCGTCCTCGTGGAATTTTTCAACTTCTAATTTACTCGCTTCCGAAGTGTTAGCTCAAAGCCTCGTATTCAAAGGAGGCTCCCTGCCGAAAAGTAACGATTCCAAGTGCGAAAGACGCTCCTGTCGCTTTACGAGTATGTAGAGCTGTTTTCTTACCACCGGAAGAGGTACCATAAAAACTGAATTATATAGAAAAAGAAAAGCTTACAAGAATGGTATCCAGTAAAAGGAGACACAATTCCTGCTTCAACAGTGGGACGAAACGGGATTTAAACGAAACGAATAAGTCAGGGACTTGACTAGGTGTTCGATCACATACCGTCCTCACTATTCCTACCAAAAAGGATAACAGAGCTCGTCTGTCACAGAGAATTATCCTTGCGTGGCAAAAATAGTAAAAGCTCGATTGAAACACTGGCTGACAAAATCCCATGGCAATTTGCCCAGTGTCCCAGGATATCCTCCCTCGGAAGATTTCGTGGGGGTCCTGTAGCGCCATTTGACATGCTCCGCAATCTGCAAAAGCATCGCTTCCATTCATGGCACCAGCTAGGACCAGGATTTGTAAACATTCAGTTGAAAAGATGCTTTGGTCCGGATCTCGTTCTGCCAATACAAAGGTCGCGTGCTCGCGAACGTTACGGGTTCCGTGCTGATACGTGCGCTCTCTAATTGCTCCGCACGATAAGGACATATGTAGCTATACGGCACGAGTGTACAGTGCACCTGTAATTGTGAGTGAAATTCTATAGTTGAATCGAAATTGGATAAAAGGATTGCAATTAGTGACGGGGTAAGACTAACGAATATTCTCAGTATGTTGGAAGATTTCTGCGTCGGGAAGAACTTTTCACTTTGGTTTACTGTCGTATCCATAAGGTTGTACGGATATACTGATATACGCATATATAACATCACATATGTACTATTTGTATAGCTCTACGGGAAGTGCAAAGTTTTGGTCACTAATAAGAATCACGTACGAATTGTATTAACAATAGAGCGCATTTTAGTTTCGTTCAGAGGATAAACAAATTGCCCTATGTATACGAACTGTTCGGAAAAATGAATAGAGATGTTTGGGATCAAAGAAGCAACGTTTTGCCCAAGCTAGGATATTATTTCACTTAGAATAATTTTCTTTAAACGAATGTTTTCTTGGTTTTGGGTTTCTGGTATCAGAACATCTCTCAACTGGAGAAGACGCTATTTGATTATAGTATCAAAATGAACTCCAGTGATTGAAAGTACGACGAAGAGACAAACTTTCCCTAGAACAGTACGCCCTTGATTGTGTTTGTCGAGTTTTAGTATTTGTTTCTGCGAAGATCAGAGTGAATAATATTCTTCAGTAACTTTGTACTCTAGTATACTTAAGAGTTAATACTTATTTCTATACTAATTAATTTGAAATCTATAGTAAAACTTCAGTCTGAGGTCAACTTTGACATTGTTCGACGTTTCTACGGCTTTAAAAATATTTTATGCAATACAATGTACGTATGTAAATAAATGTGCATATCAAGTGTATAAAACAGTTTTTTTCCTCACTCGCTTAAGAATACCTCTTTCACCTGCTAAGGGTTTTGAAATTGTTTTTCGTATCACGTATCCTGCCTGAAACATGGTTGTCAGTTTCAGGCAGGATACGTGATATAATAAGACAGTAACTTTTCATCATCATCCTCAATGGCGCGACAGCCCAAATCGGGCCAGAGCCTGCAGGATACATTGTCTGAAGTCATCTCGGTTTAGCGCCCGCGTCCTCCAATTTGTGCATCTAAGAAGCGATTTGTAATCTGCGTCAACTGAGTCCTCGTATCTTTTCCGCGGTTTTCCCACCGGTCGTTTGCCATGAGCTCTACCTTTCAGTGTGCGTTTGGGGTAAAAAGTAACTTTTGACCACTCTAATATAGGGTGTTTTTTTAGAGGTATAGTATATCTTTTTAGAAAAAAAAGACATACGTAATTTACCAAATGGCAAAATTTTTTTTAATGAAAAGATTATTTTATGGCATTTAATTTTTAAAAACAATTTCGGGCATATGACCACCGCTACTGCGTCTATAGACCACCATCCGATCAGTCCAATTTTGGTCACATTTCTGGCATTATCTCATCCCACAAAAAAAATCCAATCACACGATCTAGGCGGCCAATTGACAGGTCCAGTTCTTGAGATGATTTTTTCGCCATATAATTGACGCTGCGATCTGTGAGTTTGCCGTATGGAACGCAAATTTCGAAAATAAATTTCCAAAATTTGTAAACTTTGTTCTGGTGTAAGTCTTTCCATAATAATTTGCCAAAACGTACTGAACAAAAATGTAAAAGACACAGTTAAGTTTGACAGGTAGTTCACAGGTATCTCAACTGAAAAAACTATACCTCTAAAAAAACACCCTATATAAGAATAGTACGTCAAGCAATTATTGACATATTGTCATGAGTGATTCCAGCTCCAACTGTTAATACAGTACTGGAACCTGCATAAATCCAGCGGAACATTTCTAGTACTGACTAAATTCTGCTAAACTTAACTCATTCAGTACTGAGTATAGATACCACTTAAGTATTACGAATTTAATATGGTTACCGAATTCATGGTGAATTTTTATAATAATGAAAAGTTATTTTTCTTGCGTAGTTTTCTACATAATTATTTATTGTCTATTCTTCTTTTCTATCTATTGGTTATTCTCTATGTATAACGATGTAAACCAACAAACATGTAACATATGTTGATAAAAACACTTACACCTACCAGCATTTGAACCGAGGAATTCATCAATTCTGACGACAATTATCTACCACAGAACTATTGGCATCACTTTTTACAGTTCTGTTTCGGAACCGAAAAACGAAATTAATTCAGAACTATCCGGTAAACGCTTTTGGAATTACGATCCAGTATTGATAAAACAAATTGCGCCTATAAAAAGATAAAAAAAAAATTAATTAGGAAATTCAGGTTTCTTTCTGATGGTATTCATTACCAAAAATTCGAATTCAGTTTGGTCATATTCAGTTATTTTTAAAACTTAATTTCTGTACAATTTTAATTTTCTGTACTTTACGGCCTGTACCTGTTATACGGATGCAACGCAGTCACATTTCAACTAAATTCCAAACAAGTAATAATGCATTATTTTAAACGAGTTAAAATTCACTTAAGAAAACACCACTGGGGATTAAGCAGTCTTTACCAGAAGTTACTGTACCACTTACATTCTGCGCATACACAAAAGCTGGTTTGTTTATGAAAATCGCACTAACACCATCCTTATCCCGAAAGGAAATAGCATGCAAATGAATTCCATTTTTCCTATAAATGCTCCTAAGAGTGTATGAAAAGACGTTCAAGAAGTGAATCTTTCAAGTGCGACAATTCCTCTGATGTAGCACATAACGAGCATCGAGTGGCAAGGATTTTTGCATATTCATAAGGAATTGTCCGGGGATATACACAACTTCATATGACGCTTCAATGTCTTGAAGGGAAAATTTATTTTTATCCAAATCTCATGAGGTATCAAGGATTATATTGAAGTTTTATATTTCTTACGAAGTGGAACGGAACCCCCAATGTTTTTTAAATTGCAGGTATTTATTTGCACCAAATATTAGCTTGCAATAAACTCTTGAACGTTTATGTAGAAATTTGAATCGCACTACCATGTTTTCATCGCAAACTATGAAAAATCGAAACGATAAAATACTTACGAAACTGTACAGTAAAAAATTCAATAATACTGTGAGTTATGGAATGAGAAAAATTATTTTTCATAGTAAGAATGGATCACAGTTTCAGGAATTATTATACATCTATTAGCTTATACCATGGATACACTGCTTGTATACAAATTACTTTATTCAAATCATGATATACGATACAAGATGGCATGATACACAGCCCATACATGTTATACTTTGACATTTAGTGCATTCCGAAAATTTAGCAGTGGAGAAAAAAAGGCTTTTCGTATCAAACGTCGTTCCGGCGAAAAGCACTTTCATTGCTAATAAAGAAATGCACAAAGTGGACCATCACATCACATACAAAAATGAAAACACGCTCAAACAATTTTAACTGACGGAAGAATATAAAAATCCGCAACTGTCATTCATTGAAATTTCAGTTGATTTCAGTAACAGATGGCGCTGATGGCATTTAAAAGAAGGCTATATCAGCTAAAATCATCGAATTTATATACAAGGAAACAGGTTGGATATTATGTAGATATCAGCTCGTTGACGTACTATATGCATAATATTGGGTGATACACTGGTGATATAGACGATATTATGATTTGTATACGAGCTGTGTGTGTATCCAAGGCATTCCTTTGATAGTAGAGAAATTTTTTTAATGAATCTATAAATGATATTAATACAAAATTTCAGACTTACCGCGACAATCTGTGATTCCAGGTCTATTAAATAATTTTTATGCTCTGGGCCGAATTTAATTTTAATGTAAAGACCGCTGAAAAAATATTCAAGAAATTTTTGAGAAGTATTTTTTCTATGTTCATATCGAACCCTGAGTTGGGCGCCATCTACTCGGTTCCGAGAAAGATACATTTTAACTCGGGCTCTGGTCAGCGTTCACTACGAAGCATAAATTGTTTAACTTCTATCTTTAGTGACCAGCTTAACTTAAGGAGAGGGTTTGGCAACAACAAGTTCGAGCCTCACATTGGGCGCCTTATACTTAGCAAAGATAAAATGGTCTAGCTTACTTAAGTTGTTCGTGTGGCTTGTTATTGTGCTATAATTGTATTATTTTGACCTTATAAAGTGTAACTTTTTTTGGATTTATAGTAAATGTAACTCTTAATTTTCTTCTGTATGTCTTCCCATATAAAACTTCGGGTGAGTAGATTTTGTAAAAATCTAGAGCGAAATCTACTTAAACCAGCAAGTACAACACTAGGATTGTATTTGATTACATGTTAACCTTTCATCAATATTGTGGTACACTGTCACAATTTTTGTAGAGAAACTAGACCATAATTTTATGTTATGGTGCCTGATTCACAATTATACAATTCAAATTCGATTTTTTTACAGCAAAAATGTCAAATGAACCTCTTGAGAGCTATGAATATGCTTTTCGAGATTTTAAAATCTTGTTGCCGAAATCTGACGATGTAAAACAGCGATAAATCAAATTCCCGTGAAAATCCATTTGCATATGAGTCTTCAAACCATTTGAAATTTTTTTTGTTACGTAAGTGTTACCTGGAAATTTTAATTTGAGTTTCCCATAGATCCAAAACATTCAAAATACGTAAAACCGCACACATCCTGTCCCGCAATTGTATCACACCCCACCTCCACCAGGACATATTCCTTTACGTTCCACGTACAAGTAGTAAGCAAACATTTCTAAGCAGCGTTTTCTGAAAAAACGAATTATGGCGAAGCGGCTTCTCTTGCAATCAATCACTCAATCCCGACACTAGAACATTATTGATGCCAAGATTTCCCGAGAACTCAGAATATGTACACGGTATCGATAAGTAGTTACATAAATACTTGGAGCTTGTTGGATATTCTAAATGTTCCTTGAGTGGGTATTATAGGGACTAGTGATTCCTAGCTATGAATTTGGATGGGATGAAGAGTGACTTCACAAATTGGATTATTAGCTGTTAAATGTACTTAACACTTCTATCGCTTGCCAGAAACAGACTTCTATCACCATCAACAGTTTGGTTTTATAGGATGTCCTCTTTATCAAATCCTGACGGACTGAAATCCACTTTGGTTCAAGTATCAATTCAGCCGTATTGCGAACAACAGCAACACGTTCACAAGCAAAACTTATTTCATATGAAAATCATAATGATATTCGCTCTTTATAATGAAAACTCGACATTCAACAGAGCATAATAAAATGGCTTGAAACAGGTGTAACACCACTTACTGCATGGCCACCTACTCCTATGGTTTTGTAGGAGTATATCCTGAATTGGGAGCGATCTGTATGAGCGGTACTTAGGTATTTTCAGTGAGTTACACGTCGACTGTATTGACATATTTTGCATAGTGTGGAGCACTCTTTTGTGCCGATAGCAAAAGCAATGGTAAATTCTACATTAGACTTAGTATACGGAGTCACAACAGCTAGCTAGCAACGAGCAAAATAATAGACTTGGGTATGTCAACGATTCGATGGGGTACTACAGAAATTTCTCACATGCTCTGGTACGACGTATGCTGGCAAGTGCACTTAGGACAAAAAATTACATTTTCGCTTTAATGGAGATTCATTTATGTATTAATATCGATTCGCAATGTAAATTAAAAGCATTCTATATATGATAGAAACTACGACACAAATAATCATATTTCTTAAAATTTTCGTAAGGCTCGTGTACAAGAGGGATTTCCCTTTTGCGCATAAGATACGGATGAATGATCGAGATTGAAATGTACATATCTGAAAACCCTCGTAGTACCTATATGTTCCAGACTACCAAGAACTGAAAATATAGTGGGTCGCAAACGAGATGTATCATTAGTGTAGACATGTTCCGTTTGCGAATAAAGAATAAGGGTGAAGTAATAAGAATAAGGGTTGTAAAGAAAAAAATGAATGCCAAATTGTTTTCGTTCGCAAACAGAAGTCTAATAAATAATAAATACCTCCAATTTCTCCTTTAAAGTAAATTACAGTAACAAATTGTGCTTCGAGTGGGTTTAATTCCCTATAATTTACATTCCAAGTTAGTATCGAATTTCAAATACCTAAATTACACCGTTTTAAAAAAATTGTATGTTCAATTCAATTTTTACTTGAAATTTCCGCTATATTTCATTTTTTCAAGTAAAAGTACACATTTCAATCACTTTTACATGAAATTGCAGTAAGTTCATGTACTTTTCAACTAAACCTTACAATTTACATGAAAAGGTTCACAAAATTACGTAACATTTCGTATAAAATTAACTATATTTATATATGAATTGAAAATTACGTTCTTTTTCGTGTAATTCTACTTATCTATTTGAATTTTACGGCGAAAAACATGTAATACGAGTATATGAAACCATGAAGTTGGTTGGACGTTTCGTTCGATTTTGTTTTCTACTGAAATGAAAATAAAATGCCTTCGGTGGCCCAGTGGCTACGCAACTCAAACATACGCAGTAATATCAGAATTGATTGCGGGTTCGATTCCTACGGTGTAAAATTTCATCGATTTTTACTGTGTACATAGGCATTTAATTACTTTAAAATTTTCTCCTTTTTTCAAAAACTATATTTGAAAAACTCACAGATAAAGTTATGCACATCCTATAATACATTAATTCCACAGTTATCCCGAGTCGGATAAAGATGGCCAAGCCTGACATTTTCAAATACAGAATTTAATTTAACAATAATAACTCGTTGAATATTTTCTACATTTCTGCATAAAATACATTATGTTCCTTATTAAACTTTTCGAGACAATCAAGCGTATTTTAATAATTAATCGTTTTTCTAAGATTTTCTCTTAATTTGAATGGATTTCTTGTCTTCAAGGTACAACGCGTAACAATGACGTGTACTTTGTCTAGACATCGATTTAAAATTGTTTCTTCGAAGTTAATTATGTGGACATTAATTCTAAGGAGTTCAACTCGAAACAATATCCTCAATTTTTTAACAAGATAGTCGAATAATGGAAGGAACTAAGCTGGGCACTAATAAATTATGTCCTCAGTTATTTTGCGATTTGTTCGATTCAAAGAAAAGAAAACCGTAATCGATAAATCTGGTATTTACAAATTCTCTATTTAAAAGGGCAGTAGTAGTGGACTACAATAGAGCAGAAATCTCTAAATTGTGAAAGTATGTGAGGAGCAAAGCTCATAGCAAAAAAGGATATACTTTTTGTTGCAAATGTTTACCGTAGCGACCAATATGTTAGTATAAACATTGTTGTAATATTTACCTTCAGTTTGCAAAAAACATCAACTGAAATTGATTTTCAGACGTATGTATGCGCAGAAGTTTATTTATATGTAAAAGTGTAAAGCATATGCGTATATTAATTACATCTCTACACTGTTTTAAAAAAAAATGAATTTTCAATTCAATTTTTACTTGAAATTTCCGGTATGTTCCATTGTTTCAAGTAAAAGTAGAGTAAAGTACCCGAATGTGGTATACGGTCGCAATGTGGAATACCCCCCTAACTTCGAATTGCTTCACGTGACATCCGTAATTTCATATTGAAATCATCTTTTCTTGTACACATTTAGAGAATTTATACTCATACATGGGGGATTCTTCATCTGTTTTATTCAAATGTCATATAAGTGAAAAGTAGTTGAAACTGTTTGCCATGGTTAAATGAATTAGATCCTTTACTATGGATTGAATGTCTTTCGCGCGATACTTGGGCTCATAAAAAGTGTGCTATTGAAAAAAATAATGAAGCATTTCTGTGTCCAAAATGCGACGATCCTTTCTTTTCGGAGTAATTTTACACTATTCCACATTAAGACCATAAAATGTATTTTGCAAGATATGCACTTTTTGGAAATTTTTATTTTTTTATAAATTACTGTATCTCAAAACAACATTATCTTTTTTATTATTGAATGGTACTAAGATACCCTCTCGATTTGTATATTGTTCGCAGTTCTTAATGCTAAATTATAGTCTAGAGATAAAAAAATGAAAATGGTATTCCACATTCGGATACTTTCCTCTACACATTTCAATCACTTTTACACGAAATTACTGGTATTAGTAAATTATACATGTACTTATCAACTGAATCGTACAATTTACTTGAAAAGGATCACAAAATTACGCAACATTTCGTGTAAAATTAACTATATTTATGTATGATTTGAAAACTACGTTCTTTTTCGTGTAATTCTACTTATCTACGAGTATTTAAATTTCACGACAAAAACATGTAAAAATATGAACTACGTTGCGAAAAATTACTCAAAACGAAATGCGTCATAAGTGCGTAACGAAAAACTGCCCAAAATTTTAAATGGTAGGTCCGGGTCCTTTTCTTTATGAAAAATTGACCAAACGAATAGGTGATTTTGCTTTTGTAGTGTCGGCGTCATTCCATTATGAAAACACACCGAAAACACAACTGATTGTTCAGATTGTCACGATAAAGTAAGTTTTAGTCCTGTATCCAGGGCCTTACAAGTATTAGCTCCTTATGAATAATCCCTCTTATAGGTTTATCTTTAGTAATTTTGTAAATTTTATTATTTTAGGTTATGTTCTTCTACGTATAATTTTCAATGAAATATGCAATTTTAATTCACAATAATATCTAACTTACACAGCTAGAGTTTTTTAACAATAAGGTAAGTATTGTGATCTACTAAAATTAAAATAAAATTGCTAACATTTGCTAGAACTGACAGACTACAAAATATCGAAAAAGAATAATCCGGCGTCCGCCGTATACGCCATACGCAAACGCGATTAACACGTCATAACTATTGAACCCCTGGAGTACCCAATTGGGGATGAACCGAAATAAATTTTCCGAAAGAAGTAGTAGCGTTCGGAGGTTATAGGTTTCGACAAACGTCTTAAATAAGCACATTCTCAAAAATTATTACAATTATGGACAGATAACTTAGGAAAAAAGGAAAAATAAACTTCTTAAGGAGAGTAGGGCCTTGTGGAAGTGGGAATAAAAACCATATCTTTAGAACTGATTATGATAGAGAATTCGAAGTTGGGTAAGTATTTTTTCTTAATGGGGTTTTTACATGCGGGGGTGGAAATTGGAGAATTATTATATATCACTGAAAAAAGGTATCATATCTCCAGAACTCTTTTAGCTTTTATAGTAGGTATCCCACCTTTCAGATTGACTATTTTTCCGGAGCTGAAGGCGGAAGAGAGCATTCATGAAAAACTTTTGATTTTTATATTTTAAAACGGATAATGCCATAAATTTGAAATTAGAAGAACATTTGTATATTTTTTGACGGTGTTAGTGATGTGTGTTCCTGAGAGGTGGTCAAAAAGTGGTAGGCGTGATTGTGAATTTTGAAATTTTTTGCATGGGTCTTAGTCTCAAGACCTCTATGGGTAGAACATGTTGATGACCAGTAGTAGTAAATTTTTCGGATCCATTCCCCGAGGGGAGGCGATTGAAGCGCTTAATGTAAGAAAAAAAATATCTTGTATTCAAGCGGCGAATCTATGTAAGTTTAGATAGATATAGTCAAATATTTTGAAATCTGATAACAGCTCCCAAACGCAACTTTAATATTTTTGGAAAAAGTCCAGGAAGTGGTTAAAGTCGGGGTGCAACAGAAGTGCTAACGCCCTTAAAATAGCAATTATATTTTTGGGTAGTAGTCAGGTAAGTGGTCAAAGTCGAAATGTAACACACAAAAACCTCTTCAAATAGCCTCGTCTTTCTTCTACTTTTTACATTGATTACATCAGAACATTGATTATATCAGATTTAGGTACATTCGTATTTCGTACACATACTTTCTTTTTTCGTCAGCCACAAATCTTCCGCCTGAATGTGAAAAGAAATGCAAATTAAGATTTATGCAATTCTTACTAAAATATTCATTTTACTTAAGCATAAGAGTAGATTATGGAGGAATGAATATACATCTCACTTAGCATTCCAGTTAATATCGTAAATTACAAAGACTCCCTACCGGAGGACGTCTAACTGTAGCATAACGTAACTGGGATTCAACGTTGTGTAATTAGTTGGAATATGTTCTTGCCAGTGTTTCTTCTCCTTAATTGCATTTACGATTTCTGAATATGTACCTACACAACAAACAGGAGGTGTAAGAATTAACTGCAGCGAATACCAGAGAAAGAATCCTGATCGAAAATTTGCGTACGATTTATCTTGCTGGACTAATGGCCTGTTGTCAGGATGAAATCCAGTTTCCAGTAGAAAATCAAATTAAGAGCTGAAAGCTTTTAAAAAAGAATGGAAATATAATAGCAATAATTAAAAAAAAAAATTTATAAAAAATTGGAAAATATTATTTTTCTATTATATAATTTTTTTCACTAATTAGAAGCGAGCCACAAAACGAAAGGCCTAAATTGTGTGCTATCAAAATTTATTCTTGCATTTATAATAAGTATTATAATTCAAAGTAGACGGAATTACAGTAAAAGGTGCCTTTTATTTTGAGGTTGGTGTCGAACTAATCCTTGACTAGTGATTTATCGAAAGTATACACAGTAAAAAATTTCAGTAAAAGTACTATTTTTTGTAGAGTAATTTTTACTGTAGAGTTAATGTAATTCTACAATTAGAACGTAAATTTAAAGAACTGATGTGCTTATTTGCTTTAAAATGTGTAAATGTTGTAATTTCTGTAAAAATTACATAAAAATACGTAAGTTTAAATGAAGTTGTGCAGAATTCAATAGTGTTGTGTATTTTTATACATATTATTATGTATTAATTCTAGTTCTGCGTAAAGTTACTTGATGGTGTTATTATTTGTATACGTTAAACAAAAGCAAGTTCATCGCCGTGCTGTTGACGACGGCAGAAGACAGTTATTAAGTGATACGTAATAGTTTGTGCTAGTGCTATGGTATGTAGTTAGTTCTTAATGATTATATGCGAAATGTGCTTTATTGAGTTTCAAACAAGAAATATCAAATGCAAGTAGATATTCAGAAAATTATGCAATACTTCACAAAATAATTTAAAGAGGAGGCGAAACATATATACATATATTTTATATAATGTAAGTTCAAATGTGTATGCAAGTTCTTAGAATGTAGGAATAACTATTTTTCAGATGGGAACTACGCTAGAAGAAATCCAACCCCCTGTGCTTTCGCCGTGGATAGGGGTAGTCGGTAAATAAAATTAAAATTCATATCTAACTAATATTACAATGATCCTAATCGATCTTTTAATACAGAAACTAGCCAGGGGTTCGTTTATAATACATATTTACGGAGATGAAATTCTTATAAATTTATCAGCGCAAAACTGGAAAGAAGCATTTGGTCATATGTTGCGCTATATTTCGTTTTAAATATAGAATATTCGCTGTCCCTTTCACAAACGCTACAGCTTACTCATCGCTTTTTTTTTCAATATACATAGTGAAAACACCCGAGGCCAGGAAAAAAAACATTAATGCAATGGCTAAGGTTCTAACCTTAATAAATAAAATAAAAACATAAAAATGAGCTACCTTGACTGTATTAGAATTAAGTTTAGGCAACAATATAAATGTATTTGTTTATTTTCTAAATATGCCACTTTTATTCAATCATAAATGATCGATTAGATTTGGAAACGCTATTGTTTTGTTAAATTTCATTTTCATAGTGCTATCACTATTTTGTATGTTTACAGCATTTCATAATAAAGTTATAACTGTCTAGTGTGGTACAGTAGTCTTACAACGATCAGAATGTCAGTTGTGAAATTATGCACGCTGTAAGACCGCTGTATCATACCAAACAGATCTATTATCTACCGGTGTGTGAATATGAAATTGCCGTTCACACATAGATGGCTCTAGAGGTAACGTGTATTGTGTATGAGTCATACCCATATTTTTTTTTAATTGGTTCAACATCTGTCAGGAATATTCAGTATATCACATTTCAAGTTTTATGTACTACATAGTGTTTTACCTCGTTAAAAATGGAAAATTTTGTAGCAAAAAGTTGTGATTTGCGGATTTCATTACGTTTTTGTTTTTTCTAAAGAAAAGTGTGGCTGAAGCGCATCAAATGCTTGTAGAAGCTTATGGTGAACAGAAATTGGCTTCAACGATTCAGAAGTAACGATTTTGATGTGAGAAATGAAGAACGACCACTTAACTTAAAACAAATTTGCTTCTATGGTAGCTTCTCACCATGAAAAATTCCATTCTCACCACAGAAGAAGTTTGAAGACTCCGATTTGCAAGAAATATTGGATGAAGATGATACAGTAACTCAAATAGAAATAGCAGATGCATCAAATGTTGACCGATCAACAATTTCTTTACGTTTAAAAGCTATGGAAAAGATTCAAAGGTGTGGAAAATGGGTGCCATATGAATTGACTGAAAGGCACATGCAAAATCGAAAAACAATCAGTGAAATGTTGCTTTAACGACACGACAGAAAGTCATCTCTGCATGGAATTGTGACTGGTGATGAAAAGTGGATTTATTTTGAGAATCCTGAACGCAGAAAATCATGGGTTACAGCAGGCCAACCATCAACATCAACTGCAAGACCAAATCGATTTGGAATGAAGAGAATGCTCTGTGTTTGGTGGGATCAAAATGGTGCGGTATATTATGAACTTTTAAAACCTGGTGAAACTGTCAATACTGATCGCTACCGACAACAAATGATCAATTTGAACTAAGCATTTATCGAAAAACCATCAGAATTGGCGACAAGACATGGTAAAGTTATTTTGCTTAATGACAACGTACCGGAACACAAAGCAAAACCGGTTCAGGATACGTTGAATTCACTTGGCTGGGCTTTGCTACCTCACCCGCCTTATTCACCAGACTTGGCTCATTCTGATTATTATTTGTTTTCTTCGATGGGACACGCACTTAAAAAGCAGCACTTCAAAACATCTGAAGAAGTTGAAAAATGGGTCTCTGCATGGTTTTCATCGAAAGAAGAGCAATTTTTTTGGCGTGGCATCCACAAAGTGCCTGAAAGGTAGACAAAATGAACTTTGAATGAAATATTATGTACCATTCCGGAAATTTCATATTCACACACCGGTACATGACTTATTATAATACTTAGCATGTGAGAGGTGTAAAATTACAAATAAAGCATGTAATAAGAAATACATATTCATCTGTAACCATTTACACACTAGTGTGTAGCGTACAAAATGCAGTGTAATTTTAACATGATTTACGTACATCTGTAAAGTGTAAAATTACGGAAAAGCATGTATTCACAATATATATTTATCTTTAACGATTTACACACTATTGAGTAGTGTACACAATGCAGTGTAATTTTACTATAATTTAAATTGGCATCCGATTGCCAACTTTTAAAGTAGTAGAAATTTAATACAGTGAGCTACTCTAATTTCGATGAATAGTTGATGTTTTCAAACGTAGGCGGCACTAGCAAGTTTCTATAGGTGTTGACTCGTTCCTGTTTTTAATTTTTCTATTATTTACATTTGATATGAACTGCTCTCCAAAAAAATTGTCTTGTCTTCACAGTAAAAAAATGTTTACTACTCTGAGAGCAGTAAAATTACTATTGTCAAATTTATTTACGCACTCTTGTGATTTTTACTATTAATGCAGAAATTAACACATAAGTGTGGAAATCAATCGCTAAAAATGTGTAAATTTACTGCTGGTGTGGAAAGACAAAATTTTACAACGCGTAAAGTTGCACACGGTGCCGAGAAACTAAGATGTACTACATTCTGTGGTCACAGGTAACTTGGTAAGTCGAAAAATAGAAAAATGGGATAAGTGTACTGTGGTCATCTCCCAAGACTTACACGCACTGTGACGTTATATGATGATGTTATATGTTATTTGATCATTGAGATGTCAACAAATTTCATTTTTTCAGAAAAACTGGATTAACAGGAATAGTTCAATAGTAAAAAGTACTGTTTTTACTAGTTTCGTTTTTAGACTTACCTACTTATTCTCTGTGGCCACAGATATGTAATACAAAAATGTGACATGTTTATGTTTGCTTATTATTACTATTAATTTATTGATAATATAAATGAATAAGCTTCAAGCGAATGATCGACAGATGAATTCCCAGACGTATTTTGAAGGGCAAAGGACACAGCAATCGACAATTGGAAAAATTCAATGAGATCAGTGAACACATGATAATTGGGAAAAAAACCAGGATATACGAGTAGAACAAAAAGGTAGAAAGTATAAAACACTATACATGTTTATTATCATATATAAATTTAATTTATTCGTTTCAAAGCCACAAGCTTCACACACTATAAACATTATTTTCCTTTTAAGTTTTAAATCACGCCTTACACAAAATAACGAAACAAATGAATTAAACAACGAAACGGTCAAGTTAATACATATCACAAAAAACAAATTACTACGCATGAAGTATCAAAATTACATGCAAAATGCGTAGTTTTATACACAATGACAAATTACTATGCATGGAGTATCAAATCTACATACAAAATGCGTAAGTTTATTCACAATGATGAATTTTACACATTAAATGTGGAAAAATTTAATACTGTGCTGCAATATTACTACCCAGTCAGTAATTGATGATGTGTAAAAATACAAATTTTTAAGAATTACTCTCAATTTTGTTAGATTTAATGAAAATTCGTAAATTTACTACATGCGGAATATTTTACTACTTTAAGGACAGATATTTTCACAAAAATTTTTACTGTGTTGTTTAAGTTCAAAATGATTCGGAGGGGGAGATCTGGAACTCAATTCAAGCAATTACTTACCATATTAAAGGCTGACTCATAAATCTAGCTGCAAACTACAAATTAATATATTATACAGGATCACTTCCTCAAGTTGAATGATTGACTCGGTATCTTACTGGCATGGCAGTTTAGAAGCCAATCCTCCAGATTAAATTCAATTTCAATTTCCTATGTTTTCCTTATTTTTCATTTATACATAATTAAAAACTTTCATTGACGCTAAACAAAATTTTAGTTAGTTCATTAAAAGCAGCTTTAAGATTCCGTTTATACTTTGAATCTAAAACATCCGAACACCCACAGCAAAGAAACGTATTAGCACTTGTTTCCGACCCTTTAGAAATATTTAAGTGCCCTTGGAATCTTGTAGCCGATCCCCGAAGATATTCATTCATAACACAGTCCCCCGATATAATAAGCTACCTGTCCTTTCAGGAGGCTTATTTAATATATTTGCTCTGAAATAAAATGTATACCTTTACACCTGCCTATAAATATGAAATAGGAGTTTCTTTATAAGCGAAAAATGAGCACCTCTGAGACTTGTTTCCGAGTAAGGAAATGTCGACCTGTGTGATTTAATTTTCCATCCAACAGGGCAAACGAAATTTTGTCACTCCAAAGTTATAAGACTTAAAAGGCGTAATAACTCGTTACTCATCTTACCTTGAACACGCTAACAACTCATGGAAGTATTCTTGTTCTCAGGTGCTGGAAATTCCTAGTTATCAGTAAGGTGTGAATGTTTCTTGGAAAATATGTGTGTTGGGAGGGGTGATCCTTTTAAATCTTTATTATATTATATTTATATATTTATATATATATTTATATATTATATTTATTATATTATATATATATATGATCCAAAATATTTCTTATCGATGTAGTGAAAGAATCAGTTTCCATGGAAATTTTTCTGAGGCACTGTTTCTGCTTCAAATATAATTTTTTAACTTAAGGTGGCAAGCCTATGGCGGTGAATATTTGATTCGTTTTATTACGTGAATTGAATTGTTTTTACTTAAAATCCCGGCTCGCAAAAAAATAATACACATATTTTCAAAGGAATCATTGAAAATCGATTACTCATGGCTGAATGTATCAGAAAATGAACAATATCCTGTTTCGAAAATGTACTGCGTAGACACACAAAAATTCAAAAAAGGAACAACATCTAAATACTGAAGAAAAAGGCAATTTATTTTCTAAGAAAAAAATATTTTCCGTCCTTATTTCCCAAACTTAAAGATGTAGACATAGCCTTCGAAATTTCCGGAATTATAATTCCGACACGGAGTAAATAATTGAAATACCTGCTATTCCTCAAATCATTAGACTGTTGTTTCCCTCAAGTTTTTTTCCATTTGTGTACAATATATTTTATTAAAAAATTCTGCGAACTTTTTCCATAACAATGATGTACAAAGGTATTGATAAAGAGCCATTGTGGCGAAATTAATAAATTTTTAAGTATTTATTATTTTCTAAGTTGCAGTGGTATAGTAGAAGTGGTGTCAGAAGTGGGATTTCTGTCGGAAACTTCCTTAGTTCTGAAGTCATTATCGTTTGCGGTTGCTGTAAATTGAAATTTTAATAGATTTGATTAGGTGATGATACTTTGAATATATACTTGAGCTGATCTTGATTTTAGGCGATTGCGGCTTCGTTCGAAACGCGTGTAAGATTTCTTCTGTTATTCATTCGATATTCTGACTCGATTGCACGTTTTGGAGTCTTAGTAGGATTGTTGATGCCGATTTTTAGCAGAGATTGACTTACATACAAAAATTTAGTGCACGTCGATAGTAAGCTCTCAGAAATTTTCGAGAGCCTGCTTGACTGAAGGTATGCGGTCAGTTGTCCATCCCTCTTGTACTATTTAAACACAACAATGGGTCAATTCTAAAAAATTGCCAAGGGTATTACGTAAGATAAATTTAATTTGAGAGCAACGTATTCCTTTCCGCCGTATCAGTTACACTATTTCATTTACTCTCCTATGTCTGGTTTGCTAACAACTACAAAATATTTGGTACATGTTCAGCAAAAGCAAATAATTGTTTAGCATTCTGGTGTATTTCACATATCCTGCTCTTTGTTGTACTAAGGAGCGCAAATGACTCGTGTAAATATTTTGACATCAGCATCATCATAGCAACAAATATGTTTTCTGCCTGTAGTTAATGAATCGATACGTGATAGGAGTGCTTTTTGCCAACCATGGACCTACGTATCCTACTAAAAACATAGCTTACATACCCTAGTCATCTTATTTAATTGTCTAATTTTAGAACGTAAATTTTCCACCCTTATTAAAGTCTCTTCCGAATTTTCACACAAGAAATGTATTTATCTCCATCATTTTTCTTCCAGATTTTTGCGGACCCTTAAGGCCTAATGGAAATGGAACTGTTGTACTTTGTCCTTACCGTCGCCTTCATCATGCCGGTGGGGGGACGAGTAGCTGGAAAAATCGGATACTCTAACAATAACTACTACAGTGGTACGTATCCTTCTAGATACTAAGGGGTACAATGGAAATTGGTGTATAGTGAAATTGTTATTTATATAATTGTTATCGGCGAACCATTTCAATCAGGGCCTTATACATTAGCCTTTTCGACTTTACAAAATTTTGAAATCAGTCTAATTTAAATTTTATGGAAATAGAAGAAAGCTAGCATTGTAAACAGATACACATTAATACTCGTGCTTATTAGAATATAAATGAGCGGTCATTGAAACACAATTAGAAATAGAATACCGCCAAACAGCCCCTATTTATGCCAGCTTACAATGCCTCCCAATTGATTCACATTTTATGTTTCAAAGCTTAACGGAAACTATTCAAATATGCTGCAATAGGATATAATCCAATTCACATGGATTACAATAATAGATCGCTTAAATTTAATTCTAGAGTTCATTGCTGTGCCATTAGTCAAAAACAAAGAGCAGGACTTGTTTATAGTGGTTTTATTATATTTCATCCATTTCATTGACCAATTTGCTCAACGATTATTATTTTAGTTTTAGAGTTTCTGTATGTAGTTAATACGAAGCTGGTCAATATTTCAACTGTTTTCAGTTTGACCTTCATACAGGAACTGTATGAAGCACCTGTTTTCTTACCGAGGCACTTTCGCTGGACAAGCTACTATCCTAGCTGGTATTAAGACCCACGATCTTTGGATTGACTGTTGCACTTATTCAAAAACTTCCAGACCTCATATCAAATTCATTCAAATCTCAATATTTTTGTCGAGCGTTCAAGCGTTCATGAAAACGCTAAATAATAAAAATGGCTTTAATACCTCTATTAATATATATTTTACAGGCTCACATTCTTCCGGTAAGTAGGATCTCGTAATTAATATTTCAAGACTTCCTTCTTCTTCTCTATACTCACAGTTCTAGCTACCATAAATCTGAACACTTTTGCTTAAAATTTTGAGAAACTACATAAATACAACTCACTTCATTAAACACTTATTACTTTATTATTTTTTAATAATAAAGTATTTTTTATTTAATTGCCGTATGTATTTTTATACCCCAGAATATGAAAGCTGTTGAGTATTTGTACTGGTTTAATAAAAGGCCTAAATGTAGAACTAAACCTAAATAATCACGCGACGATACTCTTGAAGAGTAAAGCACACAATTCGAATATTTAAATTGTAGGTTTGGGTAATAGAAGTAATGAAGAGTGTAGTATCTGCGAGGCATAAGGAAAAAATATATGTGAGGAAGGTACTGGTGGAACCCCCATTAGATTAGATTTGGAAATAGGGGTTGGTATGGTTACCCTCTGTCACTGCAGCCTCAGTTGGGCTTATTGTGACGTCCCCCCGGTTTGATTATGATTCCTCTTCGATCCCTGCGCTTTCAATGAAGCCTAGTATCTTGCGAAGAGGAATGGTCAGGAATTCCGATGGGTCCATGAAACTCTGACCGAAGTGACGAAGCCTTTTGCGAGTTAAACCCTCACATTCACAGAGGATATGCTCTGGTGTTTCGTCTTCGTCATTGCAAATTCTGCAAATTTTAGTCTCAGAGAGACCAATCCTATTGAGATGCTTCCTCATGTGACAATGTCCAGTCAGAGCTCCCACTAAGGTTCGGGTCTGATATCTGCTTAATTTTAGATAATCAGATGTTCTTTTTTCCGAGTGTTTTGGCATAAAAAGCTTTGAGTGCCTGTTGCCCGGTACCAAGTCCCAGTGAATGGCACTTTGCGATTTTTGCCACATTCGGATGTTCATTCTGGCTGTGCTTAATGGTATCCCACAGAATGGATATGGTCCCATGAAGTCAGCTTCTGAACCTTTCCTGGCCATTAAGTCGGCCATTTCATTACCTACATAGCCGCTGGGTCCCGGAATTCAAATGAGACTAACTCTGTTCTTATTTCCGAGTTCAATCAGGCATTGGAGGCAATTCCAAACAAGTTTGGAGTAGATTTGAACGGACTGAAGTGCCATTATTGCTGCCTTGCTGTCCGAGAGAATGTATATTTGTTGGGTTTTGTAGCCCCGTCTGATATTTTCTCTAATGCATAGTTCAATAGCATGAGTCTCCGCCTGAAAAACAGTGGATTGGAACCCCCATAGTTTAGTAAACTATGAAACCCCCATAGTTTACTGGAAATATTGAGTCAATTTTCTAAATAAAACAAAAATTTTAGTAATATTAGAATAGCCAACTCAATATTTGTTTTATATGTGGAATATTTCGTTTCTACAGCATTTTAGATCAAAAATAGGTTACTCAAATTAGCCTACATTTTGTCATTCTAGTTCGTGATCTTGAACATGTTGAAGCATAACGTATTTTTTTAATCAAACTAACTGAACTTGTTAGACAATATAAAAATAATAAAAAATATCAATAAAATTTGAGATTTTATCCAGAGTATAATTCGATTAGCTTTTAGTTGTAAATGTAACCACCATTAGGTTAAAATTCCGTCATTAACTCGATTTTGAAAAATAAATTTAATACCGAATATTCAGACTACAATATTTATTCAGACAATTAGTGCGTAAGGAGGCTGTACCAAATACTGGATACTTTTTGAAAAATTAAAAAAAAAACAATGGAATTATATTCAAAACCTTTTATTCAATACATTAACAAAGATCAAAAATTTAATAAGCTTTGAAATAAAAACAAAAAAAATTTATAGATTTTCTTCAATTTCTCATAATTATTTTTTTTTAAATGACTTCAAAAATAATAATATAGACTTATGTACCACAATACTGGATATCCGATATTTGGGACACGTATCTACTATACTACTACCTAACAAAGAAGACATAAATAATTTGAAAAAAAAATATATTTAATTCTGAACATAGTCTCCTTTTCGATCGATACACTTTTAACAGTGATGTTGGATAGCTTCGATACTCTCTTTATTGTAACTGTCGAGCTCCTCAAAATAACCGTCAACCGCAGACTCCAACTCTTCTCTATAGTCAAATTTTTTACCACCGAGCCATTTTTTTAAGTTTGAAAAGAGAAAATAATCTGAGGGTATAGGGTAAACTTTAATTCACATTGATTTTGATATGTGAACGAGTGCATTGTCTTGATGAAACAACACCTTTTTTTTTCGTCAAATGCGGCGTTTATCCTTGATTTCATCTGTCAAACGCTGCAATAAGTTCGCATAATACTGGCCGTTAATTGTTTTACTATTTTGAAGATAATTATCCCACTAGCAACCAAAAAAATTTACGCCATGGCCTTGTCTGTGGATGGAACTGCCTTCGCCTTCTTTGGAGCCGATTCTCCCCTGTTAAGTATAGTACAGTGTTCGGCGAAACGAAAACGAACAAAAAAGGTACCTTCGAAGTAGAGTGAAATAAACTACACAGTTCGCTACTACCATAGATGTCAGTGAAATAAAAGTGCGAAATTTGAAAGAAATTAAAATATTGGCAAAAAATTACAATTCCGGCACACAACACAACAAAATATAACACACACAAAATTTCCCGAGCACAAACGAACTGAACTGGTAGCGAACGGTTGAAAATTTTGTATTGTAAAATATTTCGCTTGTCATAAAAGGGTACCCTACCCTTTGAAAACAAACCTTAACGAAAACTAGCGCCATCTATTAGTGACTACTGCAAATGTCCATTCCGCCCATGAACATAGTACTGAAAAAAGAAAGAAATACTCGTATTTCGTCGCGAAAAGTGAGCGAAATATTCATTTTTTCTAATATGGAATTTGGCAGTTCATTTCGTTTCGCTCAGAACACAGTACTAGGCTTTAGTTCATTTTTTTGAATGTTTCTTCGTTTCAGGTGTGAAGCAGTGGCGGCTCGCCACATGAGGCTAGTGAGGCTGAGCCTCACCATTTTACAGTGGAAAAATCATCATGTTACTGGTGATTTTTTGTTTTGAAAATGTTACTTAATGACTTTCCGCAGTAAACTGACGTCCTTACTCATATAGTTTTAGTCCGACAAAGTCGTGTTTTAATATGCCAATTCAGCCTCACCTGCTAAGAAAGGTACGAGCCGCGAATGGTGTGAAGTGATAATTATAAATCAACGCAAAAACTCCGCTTTATCGCCGTGAAACATCGCCAAACACTCGATTGAAACATCCTGAAGACGCTGTTTTGTTCCATTGTGAACAAACGCGACAGCCATCTTCCGCACAGCTTTTTCATGTCAAAATTTTCAGTAAATATACGATATACAGCACATTTTCAAAAGCCTACCAACCTACCATGTCTGTTAGCTGCTAGAATACTACTCTAATACTGGAACAGTTCAGTATCCAGTGTTGAGGCATATAGGAAATTTACCCTAACATATTTACACAAATTTCAATATTTCTTGTAATTGATAAAAAATGTTAAAAGCATGTTTCAATGAACTAATTTAAAAAACTTGTTGCGCGCAAGAAAGCTTCCCGATTTTTCAGAAACAACTGATAGTAAATATGGCATCACATAAGTGACTAAGTTCATTTGATATTTCAGTTCCCGCCACTAAATTTAGATGGCGGCATTAAGATACCATTCTAACACAGTATCCAGTATTGCGAACGTATAAAATATTTGGTGCGCCTCCCCTACCATTCTTTCATATAAACAGAGAAATAATAAATAAATTCACGTAAAAATCTAATTGATTGACATATCCGACCCTGTACACACCTACACTCTATGCACAAAATATAAACAATAGCAATTTATTGAAACCTTTCTTTTTAATTGCATCTCCAACTCTTTCCATTTTCAGGAAGATCCTACGCGTATAGCGGCATCAATGAAAGTATTATTTGGGTAAGCATTGGAATGGGAATCACCATCATTGTCCTGATAACAATCGCATTGTGTTACATTTTGCACGAAAAATGCCAGAAAAAGCGAGAATACTACATAACAGCGTAAAAGTAGTGCAAATTTAAAAAAAAAATCGGACGTCTCTTTCGCTTCATTATTTTAATAATAAAGTATTTTGTATTGTATTATCCTTAAAAACGAAGAAGTGGTAATTTTATGTATCCTTTCATGAAAGATTCACATTTATATTTTTGGCACTGGGACCAATTAATGTAATAGCGATCGTTTAGGATAATCAGAACAAGAAAATGATAATGTAAGAAGGGATCATAATGTACATTTAGAATTAAAAGAAGTTGCTAAATAAATTTAAATTTCATGTAGCACATTTTATAAATTTGAGATTTAGATCACGAAGGAATTAAAATAAAGCGTTAATTCAAATACGTACGATAAATTTGTTTTTAGTTTTCGTTGAAAGTAAAGAAACAAGCATTTCGTTGTATTAGATCAATAAAAAAATTCATCTCATGCTATTTTTATTAGCAAAAGTTAAATATATTGTTACTACGTAGAAGGAATGTCTCAAGTTTACTCTAGGAACTATTCCTAAATTACTGGATACATTGTACTTCGGAATAATTCGCTTAAAACATTAGAAAACATATTCGAGAAATATCACCGCAATATGTTAAGGGAATTGGTGTTAGTAATATATGCCTCCTGTTGAGTAGAATCTTTTTACAATAGTAACGAAACAGCTTATTTTCGAACAAGATCTCGCCATGGAGTCAACTTCTGCAGTGCAGTTTTTCATTACAAAGGTAAGTCACAACTGCATATCTTTCGCTTGCCAGGCGATTAATTGGTAATATTAAAGCGGAGCCATTTCTTTTAATTTTTTTTATTTTTTTGGATGCTCTTTTGACATCATATCAGAAGATTTTTTTAAAAATCAATCACGAAGGACCAATTATATCTGATTTTGAAGCTTGAACATATAATCTACTGTTGGCTGCTATTGAGTTATTCCGCTTCGATAATTGTGGTTTCTGATTGACCTAAAATAAATTAATGTTTACGTCTTACAAAATGGTAAAAATTCCCCGAATTACTCTTAATCCCAAATCAATTTCCTTACGATTAACAACCTAAAAATGAAGTGGGGAAGAAGAAAAAAAAGTTGAGACTCTTAAATTGGCTGGAACGTAAATTGCTTTCCCCATTCCATTAATTTTCTCACTTTCACCGCCTAAAGCGAAATAAAAATTTTCTACACACCTTCCTATCACGCTAAGAAAACACAACATAAACGCAAGGAGGTATAGTGACTTTAGCGACTAGTTAATTATAAGCAATTTCGTAAAATCAATATTCGAAAAAATCACCAAAAGGCACTGAATTTTAATTAGATATCCGCAAACTGAATCACATTACGGGCTTGCCTTTCTTCACCGAATGGAAGTAATGGAGGTCTGTGTGGGGTGTGTGACACCGGTTTTCTTTTCACAAGTTTTCACCCAGATAAAATTTCCATTTCAATAAACATCGTGTTTTTCACGAACTTTTTTAAAGCCGATGAGATGGGGATGGGTAGGGTAGATATTAACGGACAACTGCATATCGGTGGAATACACAAAACATATTATATAGTATATAGGTTGTTTCAGTAGGAATGCTCGAAATTTGTTAGGTTATAGCGGCCATATTGTTGAAGCAACATCCGTCGAATTTGTTGTGAATTGTTAAGTAGTGTATGGCAAATCATCATGGAAGGTTATAGCTTTGAACAATGTGTGGAAATCATCAAATTTTATTTTCAAAATCAGAGCTCTGTTCGAAAAAAGTACCGCGTGTTTTTTAACGACGATGCCCACTTCTTGATGAATGGATGTGTGAACAACCAAAATTGTCGAATTTGGGACGATACTAATCCACACGAGATACACCAGCACCAAATGCATCCCGAGAAAGTCACTTACTGTTTGGTGTGGATTTTGGTCTGGCGAAATCATCGGTCCGTACTTCTTCCAAAACGAAACTGGCATTGTCATAACCGTCAAACAATCGATGCTAAGTATCTTTTTGTGGCCTAAACTGGATGATGTGGATACCGACGACATGTGATTCCAACAGGACGGCGCAACGTGCCACACAGCGCATGTCACAATGGACATTCTGCACGAGCGATTTAAAGGCATCGTTATCTCGCGCTGCGGCGACGTGAACTGGCAACCGTGATCGTGCGATTTAACGCCTTTAAAATTATTTCTTTGGGGCTATCTTAAATCCACAAACAGTTGACAGACCTTGAAGTCAACATAACGAACGCCATCCAGCAAATTCAGCCAGATTTATGAGACAAAGTCATCGAAAATTGTACCTCTCGAATACGCGCCACCAAGCAAAGCTGGAGCGGACATTTGAACGATGTTATATTCCATACTTAATGCCATAAAATATTCTTTCAAATAAAAAAAGAAATGGGTGGATATCTCACACACAACTTGTATTATTTACATTTAAAAATTGAACGTATTTGTTGAAAGACCCTATAATTCTAAAATGGTATAGAATCGAGATACCAATAGTTCAAATGTAGCCTTTATTTTGGATTGTGTAAAGTTCGAAATATTCTCTCATTTAAAAACTTTCAAAGAGGTGCAAACTTAAATATGATGCCACATACTGACGATTTATTGCAAATTGTTTAATCCGTTTAAATTGAAAAAGCATGGCTTCATTTTCATGAAAATTTATTTGCCAAAAAATTACTCTCTGGAGTCGAATATTTAACCTCTATAGGACAAGATTCAACTCAACCTTCACCGTAAATATTATTTTACGTTGTTCATATACTGCACTGTCCACATGAAAAAAAGTTTTTCTCATACCTACAAAAATTACCTAATGGAATATTTGTGCATTGCACATACAAATGATGCCACTAACAAATACGAGGTGGGTTTTCAGGTGAAAATATTCTTTTTAACAGATTATTATTTTTTGTACGACCGGGTAAAGCCTTAACACTTTTCGCGGGTTCTTTAAAAAAACCTTTGAACTTTATTATCGCATACAATCCAGTACCAAAATCAATGAACACGACTGGTACTATCAATAAACTGTTCCCTGAACGAAATTGTGCTATTTTTAATTTAAATTACCTATATCTATACAGTGAATTTGATTGAACACAAAGTCAATCTGCTCGCAGTTATATTTTTTCATCAAGATATTATTTAGAAAGTGTACCAAGTAGATTTGGAGGAACCATAATATATGACAAAAAATCGCTCCTCGATATCAAAATTAACCATACTTATAACTTGTAAAACGATCGTTTATTCTTCTTAATTAAAAAAAACAGACATAAAATTATTTCTATTGTATATTCGTGAAAGCTGTTTTTCACATTAGTCACAGTATCAGCTTTACATTAAACCTCATACAAAAAGTGAAATGTTTTTTATTTTAAATTGTATTTTACACGTATTCATTGAAGTAGTTTTGTAAATATTATAACTTCAAAATAAATAAAAATGTGAAAAGAATAATTGTACTCGAATGAGTTTATGTATTCTGTATGTACAGAAATAATGTTTTAACAAAAATTCAATATATTATTATAATATTTAAAAAAAATGAATTATTGAGGTATATATATATATAAATATTATATTTCTTATGTTGTCAGACATAGCATACAACCGTCCACTATTTCACAAGTTCATTAAATTATTTAGTTAAACCTTTTGGAAAACTTTTAGCACCCCATTTCTTTTATATACGACTTGAGTAATATGTGAATGTATGTGAAATATAATTGTTTCTACAATTCTACATTTTTAACTTTTAGTAGTAATGTTATATTTAATATTATATAGAAATTTAAGGACAAAATGTTCCATATTATATGAGAAATTAATAAAAATACATATACGTGTATAACCGAAATAATTTTTCTTTATTCGACAGAAATTTTGAAATAATTGGTTGCAGATCTCGACGTTTCTGTCCCCATTGTCCTTCAAAAACAATTAATACTGGTATCTAGTCAGATACATCGTCAGAAACTATCAGTTTATTTCGGAGATTTTCTTCTTTTTGGGAAAGCTTATATTTTTAGTGTGTTTCAGTTCTAACACCTTTTAGTGTATGATATGTTTGATCATGCCAAATGATCTTACGCTCAGCTTTTTTTTATTAATCTGACTCCAAGGAATTATCTATTTTTCAAACGTTGAGTTTCTGGTGGAGGGGTGAGGGGGATGTGGGTGGCGTTTTAGACGAAAAACTTTGGTTTTTATATTTCAGGAACCACTTATGCTAGGAAGCTGAAATTCCGAACTAAAATAGATCTATGATATTGCTCCCACTTGTATTAAAAATTTTTATATGAGTGAAAGGGGTTCGGGAGTTCGGAGAAAAACAATATGTCCGAAACGCTTGAAAGCTTAGGTCGAGACATTCTAAAATCTATATCTCCTGAACAGTTAATGTGACAAAGTTGAAACTTGATACTTGCTTGTAGACTAGGAACTAGGCGAATAAACCGAAAATAAATTTTTGATAGTGGTCAGTGGCATTGCGATGTCTCACGAACCAATTAAATCAGAAAAATGAAATGTGGCTTATGTTTAAAGATGGACAATAGGAGTTTGCTGAATATATTTCAGGCGATGGATCATGGAAAGGATAAGAATTTGTATAAAAAATTACAATTAATACGAGAGTTAGGCCTGATACACCCCTAGCTGAAAACTGAAGGGAGTGGGTGTAAGGGGTGAGGGTGGAAAGCGGTGAAAAGGAAAAAATTTAGTTGCCTTTGTAAATTGGAATCGGCAGAAACAGTCTTTGTCGTCTCATATGTCGATGTCGACTCCTTGTGCCATTTTGTATTGGCGACGCTCTAGTCGTCTTCTTCGTCAGAATCTCTCCAATTATCCCACAAATGAGATCTTGCCATAACTTCAATCGTGAATAATACAAAATTTGTCAAATCGGCGTTAAATTCCTGGGTATCGTAGAAAACCGGAACTTTTCCGCCGGTTAAATTTTTCCCAGGGTAACTTTAATCACTGGTTACAAAACCAGCGAATCACCGGTTAAAAACGATAACCGGAGGTGAATAATACCAAATCTCTGGGAAAACTGGAATTAACCAGAGGTTATAAATAACCCGATGTGAATAATACGGCCCTGAGTGCAATATAATTAAGGGTGCAATTTGAACAAAAATGATTATTTGACTATAGTACTTTTGAGTTCTTATATTCTTCCTTTTATTAATGTAATTTATCTTTGCGTTTTTAGAGTGATAAGCAAGGAGAGGGTCTAGAAAGCTGTGCCTCAAATTTGAAAGAGTTTTAGAGATATGGTCTTCAAATAAGGGGAAAACTGAAAAGAATAACCTCTCGGAAGCTTAGAATATTTGTATAGCGATTTTCTGGTGATCTTAATATATAATTGAATGTTAATTAATTTCATTTAAAATATTTTCTAAGTCGACATTCGCAATCCATTCCAATGAGAAAAGAAAATTTCCTCTTGTCAATAAGTTAATTATCAATGAAGTGGAAGCTTTCAGTGAGAACCACAACTTTCCATTATACAATTAGAATAGCGTAAAAAGTTCTACCCTCTTCAAGTATCTTACACCGACAACATCGAAAGTACTCAAAAGATATCGCAGCGTGTTGAACGTGTGAATTTCATTCACATCAAGCGACTGTGTGTTAGAGCAAACCGTATAGTATTGAATAGCATTGATAAGTGCACAGTAAAACACAGCACAGTTTGTGAAAATTACTATCCGTAAAGCAGTAAAATATTCCGCATTGATGTAGTAAATTTACGAATTTTCATTAAATTTAACAAAATTGAGAGTAATTCTTAAAACTGCGTATTGTTACACATTTAATTCATAAATTTACTGACTGGGTAGTAATATTACAGCACCGCATGAAATTTTCCACATTTAATGTATAAAATTGATCATTGTGTATAAAATTACGCATTTTGCATGTAATTCTGATACTTCAAGCGTAGTAATTTGTTTTTTGTGATACGTATTAACTTGACCGCTTCGATGTTTAATTCACTTGTTTCGTGGTTTTGTGTAAGGCGTGATTTAAAATTTAAAAAGAAAATAATGTACCTATATAAAGTGTGAAGCTTGTGACTTTAAAACAAATAAATTAAATTTATATTATTTACATGTATAGTGTTTTATACTTTCTTATCCTATATCCTAGTTTTTTCCCAATTATGATGTGTTGATTGATCGCATTGAATTTTTTCCAATTGTCGATTGCTGTGTCCTTTGCCCTTCAAAATACGTCTGGGAATTCATCTGCCGATCATTCGCTTGAAGCTTATTCATTTATAATATCAATAAATTAATAATAATCATAAGCAGACATAAACATGTCACATTTGTGTAGTTTATATGTAGCACATATTAGTTTTTCCACAACGTGCGTAATTTTACGCACATTTTTAGCGATTGATTTTCACACTTGTGTGTGAATTTCCGCATTAATAGTAAAAATCACAAGAGTGCGTAATTAAATTTGACAATAGTAATTTTACTGCTCTTAGAGTAGGCACTAAATTGATTACTCTAAGAGTAGTAAAAATTCTTTACCGTGTGTAATAATTATTGAATTAAGCTGTTTTCAACTGCTAACCATAACTTTTTGTAGGACGGACTTACTACTTGAAAAAGTTCAATCAAAATTGCAGATATCGAAAAAAGTAATTATAAGAAGTTTAGCAGTAAACGAAACTTTACCACTTAAAGATCATTCAATAAATATGAAGAATTGCAGAAGTTCATCCTTAGATATTTTCCTCCAGAATTATGATGAAATTATCATAAGAGAAACTGAACGGCAATTGTTGAGAAGGTATCGAAAAGCTTATAAATAAAACTGAAATAATTCCATTTTAATCCGCCAGATATAATTGGAATGGGAAACAAAAATAACAGCAATTTTATAAATTTTTTAGAACAAAGTCGGAGACCTTATACAGTCGAAATGTTACACTGGTATTTGGATACATGAGGTTATTTGGAAAGTTAGTTTTGTCACGAAAGTAGCTCTTTATAAGAAACAACATTCAATAAACTGCCTATAGAGGTCAAAATATGGGAAAATATTATATATATTAATATTATACATATACAACGATTTTCCAAATCACTTGGGGTTGAAAATCAAAAAAACTTGAAATAACTTTTTATTGTAATTCAAAGTTTTTCACCACACACAATACCACCCCTCCCCCCCCTAAAAAAATTGCATCCACACATTTAAAAAAAAATTGAACTTAGTAGATTGTAGGATTTGTGAGATAAGAGCAACCAAAAATTCCACCAAATTGGTTGAAATATTAGGTGATCTTCAGTGCCACCCACTTTAAGTATAAGGATGCGATGGCAAGAATTTCGCTAGTATATAATACAATACCACCAGCTTAAGGGTGTTTCGGATAGTAGGCATGATACACCCTTTGACGAGTCTATGCCATCCGATGACGAAACAGCTCCTTCGGACCTAGTCCAACACAGTCTATTACGGTTTTCCAACTGTCATGTCCTCAAGGACAGCGGGGATTTCGGGGATTTCGTGTTGGAGTTTCACACCAAAAACTTTACTGATGCTCGAAAACAACAAAAACTTCTTAAGTCACACAATTTGAATGATTATATAATAACTTCTGTAAAACATGTAATTTCTTTAAAAGGAAAAAAATTATTCTTACGTAAACACTGTTTCCACCTAAGAGGGAAGTTTTACGAAGAAACGTAATCAATTTCATGCTTTCTGTGTAACAAACCGAAATTACATATTTATACTTTTTTATTCTGTTTATTTAGCCGGAATACGCCGACTGAATCACATTAATCCCTTGACGACGAACTGAACTAACCGAAATTACGAAACCGTAAAGAAGTTTTATGATAACATAAATCATAAAATGATCATTTTTTGGGTTGGTACTTTCACTTCATCTGAACGAAAGAAAAATCTAAAATTTATATAAAAGAGGAAAAATTTATTGTAGCGATTAACTGCTTTGCGCTCTCGGGAAAGTTTTTATACAATGCCAATGACAAACCTCAACCCTCCAAAATTACAATCGGATTAAAACTTAAATTCTATTACTCCGATACTGCCATAACCCTAAGACCTTTCGCATTACTAACCCTTCACCCTAACACTTTCTCCATCGGTCTCTTTTATAACAGATACTTAAATTACCTTTCCAAGAAGCTGGATGGAAGCGAAAAAATTAAAGTCTTTAATGACCGCAAGGGAATGTCTTTTCAAGATTTTAACACTTTTTTGCGCTTAAGTACTTATAAGCCAAAGAAATCCTTCGAAGAAAATGAAAAATTTCAACGAATGATGTTACGAGTGTCTGCACTCGAAATTGAATTTTGTTCAATCTAAAGGTAATACGATTTTCTGGCTTAAAATTGGTTTTTTTCCTTGTTGTTCTTCAACTTTATATGATAAAATAAGAAATCTTATATAAAAATAATAAATTCAATTACTTCAATGTTTTTCTTAACATTTTGGTTTTGCAGCAAGCTCTATTTAAAAGTCTTGATATAGTTATTTGTTTTACAAATTAAGTGTTTTAGCGCATCATTCCTTGAGGAATGGCCATTTTTAACTCGTTTTACGTTCATAAAATCATTTTACTTTATTATTTTAATAATAAAGTATTTACCATATTTTGCAATCGTTGTTTGCGCTGGTTATTTAAGATTTCTAAACTTAACAGAGAACAAATAAGTACGTATTCTATTTTATCTAAAATAAATCAATCAATCAATCATAATCCTAAATCGTTCGCAAATTATTCATTCCAAATAAAATAAATAAATATGGGAATGGCTAGACTTAAAACTTAAACTGTAAAATTCTTTTTGAAATAAATATTATATTAATTCATCAGTTTTCATATAAGTAGCCAGTTACTTATAAAAATTTTATAAAGATTTATGTTAATACTCTAGACCATATCTTCACAATTCTTTTTTTTTATAAAAGTAAGAACACCTTATAAAAACGAACCTAAAGGCGGATAGAACCTTATTTGACCTTTGACCAGCCCAAAGAAAATATCCTTCAATCTTTTGCTCCCACACATAACTGAAATCTCTTTAAAAAAGTTACATTAATTTCCGAATTTAACGGTAATTTGGTAGCCAATACTTATAGGTAAATACCCGGTACATTCGTCGACTAACTACATTAATTTCCAAAATTTCCATTTTCCTAAAAAATGTACTACTCTACTGCGAAAATGTACTACTCTACTGCGAAAAAAAAAATCATTTACCTATCATCTTCTTAAAAAAAAGTGGAGTATTTCTTAATTATCGAGTGCCATCATCATAAATCATCAAATATTAAAAGTGGTTTCAACGAGGGTACGGATTTAAGGGGAAGTACAGCGCGATTAGATACTGCTGGACACTTCAGATTTATCAAATCCAAACTGATAAAAAAATTGTGCTTTGATTTCTCTTACATTACATAATGACAAATTTATCTACTAATGTTACTTATTATCAAAATATTTTATTGATTGTGTTCGTTACCTTATCTTTTTAACAGTTTTTTCGCTCTAATTTTTCACACTCGAGTACTTCATTTAGTTATTTTTTCGATTTCAGCAAACACATAAGTATCTCAAAAGAACTATATTTATAAAACGTCTTTTCATTTAAATAACTTTATTGGTTATGAAAACTTTAACAATTTCACTGTTATAATTTTTATGATATTATTAATGAATTCAACGAAAATGTTCAGTAAAACGTCTTTTAATCCGGAAACGAAAATCTGGAGCGGTACTGTTAGGGAAAATAAATTGGACAGAAAAAAACCACTTGGAGATATAATTTTAGAGTCACTGGATTGTGAGCCAGGTGAAATAGCACAGGTAATAAATGATTGTAGTAATAAATGATTGTAGTAATAAATTATTGTTTCTATTGTAATTATATCTGACAAGTATTCAGTTTTAGTGTTGTAATGAGAATCGATTGCGGAATTCCTGAAACCACTCAAATAATTTCATTTTGATTTAACAAATTCTATCTATTGAAAATGCTGCATTTAAAGCTAATTTCGGTTCAAGAAAGCTGAGTATCAAAACTATAATTACGAATTTTTTATATTATCTTGATATCGAAAACTGTACTAAATACGTTTTGAAGTGAAACAATTTTAAGTTTAGATAGCGCCAAAACTAGTCTCCAAAAATTAAAATTTATGTTTTGTGCAATTTATGTAATCCTACATATGTACGGATTAGTTGAATAATTTAGATAAACCATAGCTGGCTGAAGACAATCATTTTTTCTTAGATACAAGATGATCGATAGATTTATTCATAATTTCTATCTGGGTTTTATTTCTACCAAGATTCATCCAAATGATTAAGTTCGTTGTAATACTTTCAAAAAAAATTTTTTATTTTTAAACTTATAAAACTTTTTTAGATATTTTATAAGAACCTTTCCAAATGAATAAGAAATCTTTAGTTTAAAATGTCGTTTAATTCGGAAACGAAATATAGTCACTGAACAAAAGTTAGATAGATTAAAGCCACTAGGTGACCTAATTTTGGAGCTATTGAATGTACAGGTGAAATAGCGAATTTAAATTTATAATAGATTAGCGACAACAATGGAATTCATCTTACAAGAGCCGACATCAAATCGAGAACATTAAAAATTGCGAAATACATTCAAAATCAAGGACTTAAATCGGGTGATGTTGTCGCATCGATTGCCAGAAATACTCATAATTTAGCGCCTTTGATATTTGGAGCTATTTTAAATGGAACGCCCGTCAATACACTGGATTTTAATTATGGAAAAGGTATTATTATCAACTAAATTAAAATTAATGATAATGAAAATACTAGTTTTCCGGGTAAGAGACTGGTTATTTATTTTACCCGGAAAACTAGTATTTTCAGTTTAAAAATTTACTGTGAAAACATTCACCAAGCCATTAATGGTAATATTAGAGCGATTATAAAGTGATATACATTTCTAAATAATCACACTTGCTGCAATATTTCTGCACACTCATTAGAATAATACTTAAAACATGTATCGTATTAAACTGTATCCCATGCTGCTTAATTATTTTATCAAACATTTTTACAACAAATTCACAGATAAAATAGGTACTTATTATTATTAGGTTACTTATTTATTTTAATAATTTTTGCGGAATATTTTCTTCAATTTATTATATTGTACATATACTCGTATTAGATCGAATTCAATTTTCGATAAAGACCACAATTTCGCACATAAGATAATTGGTTGCTACCGACAATGAATTGTTAGCGATAGTTGGTTTTTATCAACGAAGCGATACGTACGTTTGTTATAAGAACTACTATCTATAATACATTGTAAGTATTAAGCTGTGAAGCCAAATTATAGGCTATAGGTTATATGATTGTAAAAGAGCGATAGTAAAAGATTTTTTTTAATTTAATTTGCATTATGTATTAACCAGTTTAGATTTCTAATTCCATTAGATAAATTTACACCAGACAACAGATATCTGCGGTCAGATAAAGCTTCTATTTCATGTCTACTTAATAATTAAAATTTCAATTTTCTTTTTTCAATGTCAAGATGAGTTTGTTAATATATTTCGGATCACTCAGCCAAAATTGGTCTTCTGCGATTCTGATATCTACGAGGTTATCAAGGACGCCCTAGAAAATCTAAGCCTAAATGCTCCCGTTTGCACTGTAAGAGGTCGAATTGCCAATGTTTACTCAGTCGAGGACATTTTGTGTGATATATGCGACGGGGAAGCCAACACGTTTCTGTAAATTTTTAATCTATATTTTGCTTTCTAACTAAACTGATTATAAGTTACATATTGATTTCTACAGACCCGTAAAAATTCAAGATACAACAAAATTCACTCCACTAATAATTTGTTCGTCAGGAACATCAGGACTACCAAAAGCGGCTTGCATATCTCAAGCTCATTTGTCAACACACCCAATAAGCTCAGCGCTGTAAGTACTTACTACTTATTATTGAAATCGAATTTTCTTTATTTAATTTAAATTCTTTCAGGGGAAAAATTAATATGTTCAGTTTCAGTCCTGTATTCTGGTCATCAGGTATAGGACTCTTAATAGGTGGAACTATTGGCAAAGGTGTACGGGTTATAACTGATGAACCATTCTCAGCGGAACTAATGCTTCGCATCATCGAACAGTACAAAATAAATTATACGTTTTCACCGCCATCGTATATGGCGTTTTTGTTGGATTCAGCAGATGTAAAGAGCCGCTCTCTATCAAGCCTCAAAATCTACATATGTGGTGGCAGTTATGTTTCGCCAGCTGTATGCGAAGAAATGGCGAAATATATGCCAAATGGAATTATTGGCTTGAGTTACTTTATGACTGAAGCATCAACAGGATGTTCAATTGGCATACCGCTTCATAAGACTGGTTCAGCCGGGCAACTCGTCTTTAATACAAAGGTGAAAATTCTTGACGATAGCGGCAAGGAATTGGGAATCAATGAGGATGGAGAGATATGCATCAAGCCTGCGCTTAACTTTCTTGGCTACTACGGTCGACCGGATGAAACGGCAAAAATTTTGGACGCAGAAGGATGGCTCCACTCGGGTGACTTAGGGCATTTCGATGAAGAGGGATTTTTGTTTTTGGTCGATCGGAAAAAGGATGTTCTGAAATACAAAGGTTTTTACTATACTCCAACCGAAATCGAAGAAGTGATACAATCGGCCTTCAAAAGCGATATTCAGCAAGTCAGTGTTTGTGGTATTCCCGATCCGTATGCCACAGATTTACCGGCAGCTTGCGTTGTTAAGAGAAAGGACTCGAAAATTACTGAAAAGGATATTATTGAACATGTTGCGAATAATGTGCGCAATCATAAACAATTACGTGGCGGAGTTTACTTTGTTGAGGCACTGCCATTGACTAGTTCTGGTAAATGCATACGCACAAAAGTGAGAGACATGGCAATAAAATTGTATGATGAACGGGAGACAGTAAACAAAAAATTATAAACAAAAATGAAAATGATTTTTTTTTATTCGCTCGATGTGTTTAGTCCTCTGTCCCATAGAGATATATATATGTACTGGAGATGACGAGCAGCGACTCTTTTGAAGCCGGACGATTCCTCGCAAAGGACTGGCAATTAACACTATGCTACTATTAGCATCTTACTCACATTTATATAATACCCCGGTCTTGAACACGAAAACCACCATACATTTTAATCACTGCCACCTGGCATCAAAATTGTCAAAATTTGTGTCAAAATAGTTTAAATTTTTAATTTTTTTGTGACAACAGTTCATGGAGACGACTGCATCGAATTCCCTACTAAGCTTAAGCAATTGAGTATGTATTAAGAAGGAATAACCCAGCAGACTAAAAACACAGAAATCCGTCAGAATACCGATGGAAAATTCTTTAAATAGTCGGAATTCCGGACTAGAAAGAAATCCAAACTTTGTTCAATCAGGTTTGGTGAAATGAAGTATACCTAGAGTCTGTAGAATTTTCTGCAATCACAACCGATTGTGCGTAAATTCTGCTTATCCTGAATTTTATGTGCCAGATCGGACTAAGCGAAATAGTTTTCGTTTCTACTTCCTTTTTACTATTTTAGTATAGAATCCGAATAAAAAATTAAAATGGAATTTACAAGGAGTTTTCCACGATATATCTGTCCGAAAGCTCTTTTGGAATTCTCCCTGATAATTCCATGAAATTGTTTCACTTTTCCTCATGGAATTATCGCTAAATTTTCATTTTTTAGCTCGGAACTTTCGAAGACATCAGAACCGTCCGCTTTGTTGGTCTGCTGGGAACTTCACTCAAATGAAATTGAAAATATGTCGGACTTAGTCCGAAGTGGTACTATTGGATTATCAACCTGATAGTAGGTATTCAGCTATTTATCAGGTAACAATTCTGTGGTCACAGTGAATAACTTGGTAAGTCTAAAAACGGAACTATTCAGAGCAGCACTTTTTTGCTATTTTTACATTACTATTCCTGTACATCCAGTTTTTGTGAAAAAATTAAATTTTTTGACATCTCAGTGATGAAATAACATATAACAATAACTTTTTCACAGTGCGTGTAAGCCTTGGGAGATGACCACAGTACACTTATCCCATTTTAATATTTTTCGACTTACCAAGTTATTCACTGTGACCACAGAATTAGTAACTATGAAAATAAAAGTTTTATCTCAACTGAAAAGTTTGTGTTTGAAATCAATTTAATATTCGTGAAGTTGAAACTATAATCTAATAACATTAATTATTAACATAGACATGAGAATTTTTAAAAAAACTGGATGGATACTATGTATTTTTTTTTTTTTTCCTTAATCAAAAAAAAGTCAAGTTGATTGTGCTCATAAGGGTCGAATAGAAGACAAGGAATCTAAGGTACTACCTTGTACCATTCACATTACACCTATCCTCATTTTTCATACCACAATTTTGTTTAAAATGCACATAAAATTAAAAAATTAAATTAAAAAATTAAAAAAAAATCATATCTAGTTGCAGTGAGTCGTGAAACGCCTGCTAGACGTATCACAAAAATTACAATTAATTCCAGATTAGCGATAACAATCTTACATTGCGGACATTAAATTAAGAATTGCAAAACAAATTCAAAACCTAGGACTTAAAGCTGGTGACGTTGTCGCAGCGGTTGCTAGAAATACTCACAATTTGGCTACATTGATATTTGCAGCTATTTTTAATTTTAGGAAAGGCACTTTCACTTTATTATTTTTTATTTAATTTAATATACCCAATAATTTCATCACCGATAAGCCGTAACGTATTCCTTAAAGCTTGTATGCTAGAGCACTTATTTCCACAAGGAATAGTGAAAATAGGTTACGAAATTTTTTACTGTTATATTTAATTATATTATTTATTTAATTGTCCCGAATTACAACTTATTTTACTTGACAAAAATCTTGGTTTAATTCGTCTAAGAAGAGACCCACTATACGAAGCAATCATTGAGTACAATTCCTTACCCAACTCCATAAAAAATGCAACCAGTATTGCCGACTTCAAAGCCCAAGTGAAGGGATATTTCCAGCAGTCCTGAAGGACGATTGAAGAAACGAATGTGGTTTGTGTTGTTGTAGCATGTATACGTATTTTATTTTATTTTTTAAATCCTTTTTTATTTTATTTCTTTATATATTTTTTATTTTTCTTTTATTAAATAATTTTAAAAAAAAAAAAAAGCTAACTCTAAATTTACATATAATGTTTAATAAATATTTTGATCATTCGTATTTTCCTTATTAATCACTTTATTACTTTAATTTCTTTTAATTATTAATATAAAACTTGACTAATTTATTTTTGTACTGCCTCTTATACCAGTGCGCTGTACTGACTGAGGAGCACTAGGGGTTAAGGTAGATTATTAGGCATTGAGCCCAATGTCATACATGCATGTGTATGTTGATATGGTGATAATTTTCTCGCTCATTGAGCTGAGTGACGGTTATGTCTCTTATACCTCCTACTCTTGAAATGGGGATGACTTGACCATGTAGCATGAAGGGATTAAATCAACCATTAATTAATAAAATAACAGTTCCAATTGTCAAAAATAAAAATCAAACTTTGAAAATAAAAATTTTAAAAATCAAACTGCGTAAGTAACAGTATAATCGAATTAACATGTTTTTCCGCGTTTGCTTGCAAAAGTTTATAACTATACATAATACAAATGAGTAAAACAATATTTTTTGGAGCAACACTTAATGAGAAATATTAGTTTTTATAGTTGATTTAAGTTTTGTATTCAAGAGAGTAAACTGAATAGATAAATAAAAATACTGAGTCCTTTTCAGTCTTGTTTAAAATATAAATTATGTCAATATAAGACCCTACTATTTGTACCTAATCATAATTTTACTCTTATACATATTTTATTATGAATCGATCTCAAAAATTAAAGAATGAAATAATTCTGATTATAAGAGATTCGTGATGTACCAGTGTTTTTAATAACATAGAAGATATATATTATGAAACATCTCGGCGAGCTTTATTTTTAATTTATTTTTTATTTTGTACATTTAGTTTTTAATTTTCAAAGTTCTGTTTTACATTTAAATTTAATGGTTGTACCAGGTTCGTTCTATGTTTTTTTAGTTGTCAAACATAATATATTTTAATCACTAGTTTTCTTGATTTCATTTCCGCTCATTTATACATAAATGAACTAAATTAAAATGAACTAAATTATCCTAACTTACTGAAAACTATTTACAAATAAAAGCAATATAAATTATCGTAAATATTTACTATTTATTAAACTATTAATAGGGTCAAGAATCGCCAAAAATTACGAAATTTGTGACCTTACCATCGCCGATTCTTTTGAAAATTTATGGACTCGAAGAATTAGTGAAAAAAAAATATAATATCAATTTTTTGTTTCTATCTCATTATTTTTGTTAGTTATATTATGTTAAAGTTTCGCAAAAATGGTGTCCAAGTCCTCTTTGAAAATTCATATCTCTGGTAATTTTTATCCTAGAATAATAAAATAGGACTCATTTTAAGGGGGGAATTGGGTGGGGGGGGGGGGGGGGGGTTGGCGCAATATAAAAAAAATACGAACAAATAAATAATAAACTGTTTTACAAAACATACCAAAAAATTAACTTGGGATCTGAATCGGATCGGAGTCAAAAAAATCAAAGAACATCAGTGCTTCTCAATTACTTTATAGAAAACGGGTCATTCCATCAAGAATCGCCAAAAGTGCGACCTTACCATCGCCGATTCTTTTGAAAATTTATATACTCGAAGAATTAGTGAAAAAGAATATAATTTCAATTTTTTGTTTCTTTTTTGTTAGTTATAGTATGTTAAAATTTCGCAAAAAAGGTATCCGAGTCCTCTTTGAAAATTCATATTTTAAAGATTGTAGTTTAAAAATTGTCGCAATATAAAAAAAATACGAATAAAAATTATCCTTGAAATTTTTTTTCAAGGATAACGATTTTATCCTTTATCCTTGAATATCTCAAAATAATTTTTTTTTTTATTTTTTTATATTTTGTAGGTTATACTGTTTTACAAAACATACCAAAAAATTAACTTGGGATCTCAATGGGATCGGGGTCAAAAAAATCTAAGAACATCATTGCTTCTCAATTATGTTATAGAAAAATTACAATTATAACAGTTCTAGAAGTACAACAATTTTCAAAAGAATCGGCGATGGTAAGATCACAACTTTGGCGATTCTTGATGGAATTACCCAATATCTACTGGATTACCCATAAATTTGAGTAAGTTTGATATCTGCTCTGATGACTAGGTTTTGTGGAAACATAGTTCAAAATCCACTCAAAATGATCTGGACAGCAATGATATTGTGTTTCACTCTATTTACCACAATTTACGTCTTAATTCAGGATTGGGATGCACATAATGAAAATTGTCCAAGCATAATCCAAATCCAAATTTTTCAAAATTAGTTTCAAACATTAAAAGCTACTTCCTTAACATAACACACCACAACCCAAAGATTGATTATATATATTTATATTCGAAATTTTATTATTTTTTGATTGAAATATTTTTAATTAGTACAGTCTTCTTTTCAATCAGGAGGCAAAAGACAAAAGAAATATTAAAGAAAGACATAAGGTGAAATCAGATTTAATTGCATTATACTTTATTAAGTGCATTACACTTTATTAAGTGTATCTATTAATCTAATGGTCTCATATATTGATAAAGTAATCATGGGTGATGAATTCCTTAGGGGGGGGGGGGGGGGGTCTATGTCTTCCATGCCCCCCCCTCCCATTGACCGCCACTGTCCACTACTGGCTCCGGCTTTGACCGCGGCCTTAAATTAAACTTGTTTAGCGCTATTTCAGTCCGCTTTAGGTATTGTAGAAAGTCCAACAACTCGTAACGTACGAGGTCCTTCCTCATATAGTTTTAGTCCGACAAAGTCGTGTTTTAATATTCCAATTCAGCCTCACCTGCTAAGAAAGGTACGAGCCGCCACTGCTATGAATGCTCGTTTTCGTTGTAGACAAAATATTATAAAACATTTTTGTCTTATCATCCATTCAATGGCTGAATAATGGAATGACTACACAACTGTAAAGCAAAAATAAGCTGTGTAATATTTTTGATAAGATTGTTGATACCCCATTAGCAAAAGCCGAGCGAAGAAGACTATTATTACACACGCTAGTCTTCATGACTTGCATTTCACCCGAACGGTTATAAATTTCCATCATCCATGCTATCTGAATCTGGGCACAAGTTCTCGGTTTATCTCTCTATATAAATGCTTGTGCAGAATTCACAACATCATAAATAAATTAAGTTCATTTACGAGCAGTCTCGAGTCCACAATTCACTTTTCGCGACAAACATGTTCGCCAATCGCACAACTTTTGATCCAAAAACGAAAATTTGGTCGGGACAAAATCGTCATTTGTTATATAATTTAAAAATATCCCTAGGTGATGTAATATTGCATTCCTTAAATCGCGAACCGACTAAAATTGCACAGGTAGTTTATAAATTAAATTTCAATCAATTTCCGTATTTAAATGCAGTTCTAACTACAAATTTATTAAAAAATTAAAACCTCAGTATCCTTGTGTAAAACATAGTAGCTATAGTCTACCAAAACAACGGTCGAGGAGTTTTGAATCCTATCTACCTTATTAACAAAATAATATTATGTGCCATCGATAACTTATTTAATAAAGTGCTGATAAAGAAAAAATACTACAGTTTTGTAAAAGTTTTATAAATACAACATTTTTTTTAAAGTAAAACTATCGATGGAGTGAATATATTTGTGATGTGTTGCTATTATACCAAAAAAAATTAAAATTAAAAAATGAAGAGAATATTGATAGTTGTGGGACACTTATTAAAAAAAAAAAAAAAAAAAATTTTATGTGTACGGGTCCAATCCACCCAATTCTATATTAGTGTACGGAAGATTAAAACTTACCCATAATTCCAGATATCAGACAATAGTGGAGTTCGTCTAACCAATGCCGACTTAACTCGCCGAACAGTAACAATAGCAAAATGGCTGATTGAAATTGGTTGCAGAAAAAATGATGTTGTTGGATTAGTTGTTAGAAATAGTGAGAACGTAGCGCCATTGGTACTGGCCGGTATTTTGTGTGCTGCACCGATTAACACATTAGATACAACGTTCACTAGAAGTAAGAAAAATACATTAAACATTTTAAATATATTTTTTTTTGATTTATGAAAAGTAAATGTTTTTGTTTACTTATAGTACTTACTTACTTACTTATAGTTTAGGTGAAATAATATTATATTACCGACAATAAAAATTTTTTTTTTTCATTTACAGATGAAATTGTTCACATGTTTAGCTACACAAAACCAAAATTTGTTTTTTGTGATGAAGACAAATACGATGTTGTAAAGGAATCGCTAGAAAAGTTGGAATTAAACAGCTCTATTTTTACTATAAGGGATGGATGTGATAAAGTTATTTCAATTGCAGAAGTCTTACGAACTCGTCCTGATGAAGACATAGAAAATTTTAGGTAAAATTTAATTTCTTAAAATTAAAATTAAAATTTTTTAAACATTTAAACATTTTAAAATTTTGGGCCACTTGCTTTCCATCACCTCATTTTTCCTTCCTTCAATACTGCGTTAGAAAGTTTTAGGTCTGCTCTAACCTCCTCATAAACTTTATTCTAGTCACTCTGTTGTCGAGGCTGGCATTTAAATTAACGTACAATTTTTAAATGTTTTTTTATCAGTTTGCCAATAATAGAAGATGGAAGCACACATACCGCCTTCATCACGTGTTCTTCGGGAACGACTGGACTACCGAAAGGAGTTTGTCTTTCGCATTCAGCACTACTTCAAGGAATCGGAACATTGTGAGTCTAAACATATGTTATCAATACGAACATGTAAGAAATTGATCTTCCCCACAGTAATCTTCGCACTAACGACAAACTACTTTGCTTCAGTTCGCTATACTGGTTGTCCGGGGTAATGTGTTTGGTAAGCGCAACAGTAACAGGCTGCACTAGAATTATTACAGACGTAGGCTACAGTGCGGAAAATATGCTTCGCATGATCGAACAATACAAGGTTTCCGTGATATTCAGTCCACCGTCACAAATCGCTCTCAGCCTCCAGTGTCCCGATATTGAGAAACGCGATTTATCCAGTGTCCAGCAATATTTTTGCGGTGGAAGCGAAGTTTCGCCTAACCTAGTTTCGAAAATGAATGCATACCTGAAGAATGGTTTCGTTAAAATTGGTTACGGTATGACTGAAATCGGGGGTGTATGCACATTGACCGACAGAAATCCGAAGCTGGGAACAGTAGGACAACTTTTCACCAATCTTAAAGTGAAAATTTTAGACAGCGAAGGAAATAAGTTGGGAGTTGGAGAACGAGGTGAAGTTATCATCAAGCCAATGTTTAAATTCCTTGGATACTACGGCCGACCAAAAGAAACTGAGAAAGTCTTGGACCAGGAAGGATGGATCCATAGCGGCGATGTCGGCTATTTCGATGAAGATAAGAATTTAATTTTGGTTGATCGAATGAAGGATATTTTGAAATACAAAAGCTATCAGTATTCGCCGTCCGAAATAGAGAATAAAATACTAGAAGTACCGGGTGTTTCACAGGTATCAGTTTGCGGTATTCCAGATCCAATCGTTACAGATTTGCCAGCCGCTCTAGTTGTTCGCATTAACAGTTCAAGTGTTAGTGAGAAGGAGATCTATGATCATGTTGCGATGCAATTATCCGAGCACAAATGCCTGAGAGGCGGCATCTATTTTGTAGAGAGCTTACCTATGACTTCGTCAGGGAAAATCAAACGCGCTAAGGTGAAGGAAATGGCAGTTAAATTTTATAATGAAAGTCAACATAATAATTATAAACAATAAATGGCTTTCTTTTAACTATAAAATCCGGAAAGTTTTTTTTGCTACTATTTATCTCCAACCTCTTCCTACCCATAACAAAAGATATAGATACTGGAAATTTTTTCGAAAAAAGTTTCAGCGACGACATCACATGTAGGTTAAGTGGATAGATACTCTATATGAAATACTAAATTCTGATTTATGTTATAGATGGGGATAAAGTAGAATTTGGAGTGTACATGTAGTTTGCATTTTTTAAGGACTCTCGTTTGGTTGTTGCTCAAAAGAAACTTAAAACTTTATCCCCGATGATCTTCGAGAAAGCTGACGATTGCAATTCAAATAACTAGCTGTTATTCTGTTCGAGGGCATCTTCAATGTCAGAGGCAGGCATTACGAAAGCGATCGGTCGCTGGTTTGTAAATCACACTGTTGCCAACAGCCAAGAAATTAAAGTTCAAAGAAACAATGTTTAATAACAATGAAAAATTACTGAAAGAAATTAAAAACATTTTTAACCGAGCTTGAATTATAGAATTTCTAGACTAGAGGACAAACTAACAAGGACCACACTGAAATTTATTCAAGCTAGCGGATAAATGCAGAATGTTCTGGTCAGATATTTGGCTGAACTACAACTTATCAAAAAATATTGATAACTAAAATACCTGAAATAAAAATTAAGTTATTAGCGGAGTATGATGAAGAAGCGCCATTGCCGGTCCCAGCCCGGTTGAGAAAGAAAGAGGGAACATGGAGTTAACTTGAATGGCCAGTAACACTGTGCGTCTCAGGAAGTAGGCGAAAAGTATGACATAGTTGGACTCGCAGCATAGATGTGAGAACTTCAACATGTCATAATTCGCTGAAAACTCCCACCCTTTGCCTACCGGGGTTTAATAAAGTGTAATAAATAAGTAGGACTTGACTGCAAGTCGGGGGTTGGGCGAGGTGCCGACAACGCATTGCCGGAAAAAACACCACTGTCCAGAAACCTGTACAGGAGGTCAGGCCATGATTGGATCACATTGGAATAGATCAAAGAGTATGAGATAGAGGGGAAGCGCGCATATAAGCTCCATAGAAAAAACCGTATCGAGTTTCAGCACCTCCATAGTCTCAATCGATTACTACATTTGGATTTGGTTCGAGTCCGCGCTAAATGTTATATCGGATAATAGATTGAGAAGCTATATGGTATTAATTTAACCGAACAGAATTCAGACTATAAGGTACAAATAAATATAAATAAAGTATTCAATGTAATTTTACTCCGAGAAACTAAAATAATATAGCTCAAGTTTAAGTTTATTGCCACAGGAAAAATTTAACAAATGTATTTACATAGGAATCACTTATAAACTAGACAATTACACCGACTTTTTGGTGTCTTATTGATTTCGATGTGAAAAAAATTCTGCATGCCTTCATTGGAGCTTTTTTTCTCGATGATGATGTAATTGGTTTTCGTGAGACATCGGTATTTCCTGTAGAAAATGAAACAAAATGTGAATTTCAATGTGAAATGATATTTTCAATGTTCATACCAAATTTACGTCAACAAGTACAAGATCCTTAGTTACTTTCTGTCTCTTGCTTTCCGAGAATTTGCCTTCTATAAGAACAAAATATATGAAACAAAATAGGTAGCACATATTAATTGTAGTAAAACTAGCAGCTGCAGAATCGCAACTTCATCCATACCTCCAAATGACATCCATTTCGCACAAGGCTGAGATATGGAAAAGCCTCACTCCAATTAGTTTTTTTGGTTTAAACAATTTTAAAACACTCACTGAACACTCGTTTCTTATTCATTTTAGTTTTTTTTGGTTTAAACATTTTTAAAATACTCACTGAACACACGTTTTCTTTTCGTAGGAACAACCCGTTCGGTGAAAAAATATTACCGAATAAATAATTTGACGTTTATTGCAAAGAGTATGAGAGTTTATAGCATTTACAGTTTAATGTTTTTAGAGCGTAGTAGTCGACTGAGAATACAGATAGTGTTGCTTTTCGAATACGGTTTGCTTCCACTCTATCTCATTCTCTTTGGAATAGATCATCAACGTCAAAGGATCCAATGAGGAAGTTTCCAACGTCAAAAGATTCAAAGCTGGCTGCGCTTGGAATCGATGGCGGAGGCAATAGTTTGCTATTACAGTGGATGCCGCTTATTGTAATTGCGGATAATGTTATAAGCCGCATTTTGTTATCAAAACAGTTGGGTTCCATTTTCCACAAACAGAATTTATCGCTTATTTTTTTCTTCGTTTATTATTATCACCCGGTTAATGTTATTGTTTTTTGGTGGTCCCAAAGTGATTACAATAAGCGGTACCCACTGTATTTATCGATGGCCACGTGCTCGGAACTTCTCCCAAAAACTGGTTCTCATCGGCGTGGTCACACGAACAGTGGCATGTGATTGGTGCAGAACTCGCAGTCATTTCGACAAAATGTAAACGTTCGCATTCGCAATAATAAGGCTTCGTAGTTCCTCGATGATACTTCACTTTTACGGTGGTCATTATTTTATGGAGCCCTGGCTCATCAATATTTGGTATTTGTGATCGTTTTCTAGTTCTACTGGAATTCATTCGATTAAATAGAGTTAACTGATGGCATCGAGGGGAATGTTGAGTATACGATACATCGGCGTATGATCTTCTTCCGATAGTTGGTGAAGATAGTAGGGTTTCAATCGGACTATTGTAGTAGCTACTGGAATTATTTGGTGGTGGTTCGTTGTATGGCTCATATTCCATTGAAGTTTGGCAAGTTGTGCCCAGAAATGAGCCTTTAAACAATGGATTTCTGGCACCATCTTATTATAGCTGATAATCCGTAGAAGATTGTGTGCTAGGATCGTCTGTGCTACTATTTAACGAGGTATCGTCAAATCCTATCGAATATGATGGTTGGCTGTCTGATTTAGTCGAAGGATATGACGATTCACTACACTCCGAACCTGTACTGAGGTTTGGTCGTACGGGAGACGAGTGGTAAAATCCTCCCCTGGAGGCACTGTTGGAGGGATCGGGCATTGGAGATTCCAAGCAGCACCTTTCGCCGTTCCATCCAATTGATTGACTGAAGTCACCATATCCACCTATATGGGGCATACCCATCATGACAGGCTTATTTATTGTTGAGCCATCAGGTACGGATATCCGAGTAGAATGATGCTCTCCACGGTCCGTTGAAGACGCACTGAATTGACATCCTCGAAATTGCATCAGTCCATCACCGCAATACGGTGGATAGTCGTACGAAACAGTTGAACTCGACGAATGATGTTGCACTCTTAAATGGCGACGTGGGTCATAATTAGCAAATCGTCCTGCTTTTCCGAAAATTGGTGCAGTTCTTTGCATATAAGTTTCGGTAGACTTACAGGATTCATTATCATTATACGACATAGTCGTACGATCATCCATAGATTCGGAACCTCGTATTGTTCCTATGCTTCCATAACTTGAACTTGAATCGCTTGAACTGTTGTCTGCTGAAGGTGCGCTACTCATTTCAGTAGGTACGCGGCCTTGCCTTAACATATTCCATGGCCAATATTTAGTAGTTGAACCCTGGAACGTGTTATTGGTTGTAGTGTTCTCTTGAGGTAATCTGCCTGCAATCCAACCCCAAAATCTAGCATGTGAAGGCGATGATGAATCGGTGCTCACTGTAGTTGATGGTGGAGCCCATGGCCAATGCATAGCAAATGAATCGTACGACGTATCGCTAGAATTATTCGATGATGAACCGCTATTCATCGCGTTGCTAGGTGGTAGAGCACGAGATGGTCTATCCCATGGCGAATATGCACCAGGAGAGCTTTGAATCGTTCGCACGCTGGAATTATTTTGACTATCTGATCCACTAGATAAGGTGCTACTCATTTCAGATGACGATGAGTTCCCTGTATATGACGGTTGCTCAAAAGCGTACCGAGGATAATTGTGAAAAGGTGGACCCCAAGGTGTAGCACTACTCACGGCAGTTGATGTCCTCTCTGCATACAAGGGTTGTCCATCAGCAAACTTATATGTCGTTCCATCATCTGACCTCATTCCAGATGATGCTACTCCACTTTAGGTACTGTAGAAAGTCCAACAACTCTTAAGGCAGGCGTCCACTAGGGCGGACGGGCCGGGCCGGGCCGAGCCGCATCGCAAAAATCCGCCTGCCATACATTGTTATGGAAGTGCGTCCACTGAACGAGACTCGCGACGGAACGAAGTACGTAGAGAAAAAAAGCTCGCCGCACCGTTGCGATGCGGCCCGCCTCTAGTGGACGCCTGCCTTTACTCGTACTATGAATGTTCATTTTCGTTGTAAACAAAATATTATAAAACATTTTTGTCTTATCATCCATGCAATTGCGGAAAAAATGTAATGACTACACAACTGTAAAGCAACAATAAACTGTGTAATATTTTTGTTAAGATTATTGATACCCCATTAGCAAAATCCGAGCGAAGAAGACTATTATTACACACGCTAGTCTTCATGACTTGCATTGCACCCGAACGATTATAAATTTCCATGATCCATGCTATCTGAATCTGGGAACAAGTTCTCGGTTTATCTCTCTATATAAATGCTGGTGCAGAATTCACAACATCATAAATAAATTAAGTTAATTTGCGAGTAAATCTTCTCGAGTACACAATTCACTTTTCGCGACAAACATGTTCGCCAATCGCACAACTTTTGATCCAAAAACGAAAATTTGGTCGGGACAAAATCGTCATTTGTTATATAATTTAAAAATATCCCTAGGTGATGTAATATTGCATTCCTTAAATCGCGAACCGACTAAAATTGCACAGGTAATTTATAAATTAAATTTCAATCAATTTCCGTATTTAAATGCAGTTCTAACTACAAATTTATTAAAAAATTAAAACCTCAGTATCCTTGTGTAAAACATAGTAGCTATAGTCTACCAAAACAACGGTCGAGGAGTTTTGAATCCTATCTACCTTACTAATAAAATAATATTATGTGCCATCGATAACTTATTTAATAAAGTGCTGATAAAAAAATACTACAGTTTTGTAAAAGTTTTATAAATACAACATTTTTTTTAAAGTAAAACTATCGATGGAGTGAATATATTTGTGATGTGTTGCTATTATACCAAAAAAAATTAAAATTAAAAAATGAAGAGAATATTGATAGTTGTGTAAAGGCGCGGAGGGCGTACCAGTTTCCATCCTAAGGGACACTTATTAAAAAAATAATAAATAAAAATTTTCTGTGTACGGGTCCAATCCACCCAATTCTATATTAGTGTACCGAAGATTAAAACTTACCCATAATTCCAGATATCAGACAATAGTGGAGTTCGTCTAACCAATGCCGACTTAACTCGCCGAACAGTAACAATAGCAAAATGGCTGATTGAAATTGGTTGCAGAAAAGATGATGTTATTGGATTAGTTGTTAGAAATAGTGAGAACGTAACGCCATTGGCACTGGCCGGTATTTTGTGTGCTGCACCGATTAACACATTAGATACAACGTTCACTAGAGGTAAGAAAAAATTCATTAAACATTTTAAATATATTTTTTTTTATTTATGGAAAGAAAATGTTTTTGTTTACATACATACATATATTAAACTGTTTAAGTGAGAAGAATATTATATTACCGCCAATAAAAAAAATTTTTTTTCATTTACAGATGAAATTATTCACATGTTTAACTACACAAAACCAAAATTTGTTTTTTGTGATGAAGACAAATACGATGTTGTAAAGGAGTCGCTAGAAAAGTTGGAATTAAACAGCTCTATTTTTACTATAAGTGATGGATGTGATAAAGTTATTTCAATTGCAGAAGTCTTACGAACTCGTCCTGATGAAGACATAGAAAATTTTAGGTAAAGTTTAATTTCCTAAAATTAAAAATTTTTTTTTAAACATTTAAACATTTTAAAATTTTGGGCCACTTGCTTTCCACCACCTCATTTTCCCTTCCTTCAATACCCGATGCGTTAGGAAGTTTTAGGTCCGCTTCAACCTCCTCATAAACTTTCTTCTAGTCACTTTGTTGTCTGAGGCTGGCATTTAAATTAACCTGAAATTTTGAAATGTTTTTTATCAGTTTGCCAATAATAGAAGATGGAAGTACACATACCGCCTTCATCACGTGTTCTTCGGGAACGACTGGACTACCGAAAGGAGTTTGTCTTTCGCATTCAGCACTACTTCAAGGAATCGGAACATTGTGAGTTTAAACATATGTTATCAATACGAACATGTAAAAAATTGATCTTCCCCACAGTAATCTTCGCACTAACGACAAACTACTTTGCTTCAGTTCGCTATACTGGTTGTCCGGGGTAATATGTTTGGTAAGCGCAACAGTAACAGGCTGCACTAGAATTATTACAGACGTAGGCTACAGTGCGGAAAATATGCTTCGCATGATCGAACAATACAAGGTTTCCGTGATATTGAGTCCACCGTCACAAATCGCTCTCAGCCTCGAGTGTCCCGATATTGAGAAACGCGATTTATCCAGTGTCCAGCATTATTTTTGCGGTGGAAGCGAAGTTTCACCTATCCTAGTTTCGAAAATGAATGCATACCTGAAGAATGGTTTCGTTAAAATTGGTTACGGTATGACTGAAATCGGGGGTGTATGCGCGTTGACCAACAGAAATCCGAAGCTGGGAACAGTAGGACAACTTTTCAACAATCTTGAAGTGAAAATTTTAGACAAGGAAGGAAATAAGTTGGGAGTTGGAGAACGAGGTGAAGTTATCATCAAGCCAGTGTTTAAATTCCTTGGATACTACGGCCGACCAGAAGAAACTGAGAAAGTCTTGGACCAGGAAGGATGGATCCATAGCGGCGATGTCGGCTATTTCGATGAAGATAAGGATTTAATTTTGGTTGATCGAATGAAGGATATTTTGAAATACAAAAACTATCAGTATTCGCCATCCGAAATAGAGAATAAAATACTAGAAGTACCGGGTGTTTCACAGGTATCAGTTTGCGGTATTCCAGATCCAATCGTTACAGATTTGCCAGCCGCTCTAGTTCGCATGAACAGTTCAAGTGTTAGTGAGAAGGAGATCTATGATCATGTTGCGATGCAATTATCCGATCACAAATGCTTGAGAGGCGGCATCTATTTTATAGAGAGTTTACCTATGACTTCGTCAGGGAAAATCAAACGCGCTAAGGTGAAGGAAATGGCAGTTAAATTTTATAATGAAAGTCAACATAATTATAAACAATAAATGGCTTTCTTTTATCTATGAACTACTGAAAGTTTTTTTTCTTCTACTATTTATCTCCAACCTTCCTACCCATAACAAAAGATATAGATACTGGAAATTTTTTCGAAAAAAGTTTCAGCGACGACATCAAATGTAGATTAAGTGAATAAATACTTTAGATGAAACTCTGATTTATGTTATAGTTGGGGATAAAGTAGAATTTGGAGTGTACATGTAGTTTGCATTTTTTAAGGACTCTCGTTTGGTTACTGCTCAAAAGAAAAGACAATATCTTCAGTATTCGATTTTGTATCTGGAACTTTAGGTAAATTACAGGAAGAAACATTAACATTTTGCAAATTTTGTATAGGGTCTGCAGCAAGTTTTCAGCAGGGACCCTTGTGAAAAATTACTGTTCGAGAAATTTTTTTTTAGAAACTTGATATTTTCACGGGGGTGACCCTTGACTGGTCGAGAAAATTAAAAGAGATACCAAAGTCTGGGCGCAACTTTAATATTTTTCGGCGTAAAGTACATGCAGCGGTTAAAGTCGGGATACTACAGAATTGCCACTATCAACTGGGTCATTATTATTATTTATCTGGTAGAGCCTATAGAAGCCTCACTACTTCTCGAACTACGACCTAAGAGATCTTTTGTTCCTGGCTCTTAACCACTCCCTAGGCCATATCGATTCCTTTGAGAAAGGAGATGATTTTACTCAGGGGAGTCTTCGACAGGTCTTCATAGGTGAGAGTAAGTCCACCGCCTTCTTGATCTGGCCACTGCATCACAATCACACAGAATATGTGCCGTGGTTTCAGATGTGGTATCACAGAATCGACATGTATCTAGTGATACTTTACCGATGATCTTAAGGTGTTAATTAAGGAAATAATGTCCGGAAAAATATCCCATTATAACCCGTGCGTTATACCTGCTTAAGGAAAGGAATTCCGACGATCTCCTACTTGAGAAAGTCAGGAAATTCTTTGACTGTCTAAGTCCTGAAAGTGAGTTCCAATAATCTTCCCCCTGAAGTTTTACCCACTTTAAAATGCTATCCTTAATGAAGCCTATACCTACTCCGCAGAATAGTTCCGGGCCAAACATTGGTGAGTTGGCTCCCCGCTTAGCTAGCTGGTCAGCCGATTCATTACCCGGAATACCCTCATGTCCTGGCACCCACATCAGGGTTATACTATTATGATGTGCCAGCTCTTTAAGAAGAGTATGACAGTCCCACACAAGCCTAGAGCGGAAACAATAAGATTTTAGCGCTAGCAGTGCCGCTTGGCTGTCAGACAAGATAATAACTGTAGCGCCTTTTGGTTGGGTCATAGTCGAGAACATAGCCTGGGCGCAACTTTATTACTTTTCGGGGCAAACTCCAGGAACCGGCTAAAGACGTGGTACTACAGAAGTGCCACTACCAATCGGGTCATAGTCGGGAATGTTGTCCAAGTCGAAATGTAACACTGGTTGTTTGGTACCCTAAGCCTTTCTAAATATCCTCCGTGTTAATTTTCAAGGATGTCTGACTGTTCGAGAAATTTTTTTTTTAGAAACTTGATATTTTGGAAGGACCCCTGTGAAAAATGACTCTGTGCGTTTTAGACAGGTTTTAGTGTATATATCAATATTTATTAAGTTACATAAAACGTAGCGGAATGGACGAGGCAAGTGTGATTTACGGTAAAGTCTACTCAAATTGCCAGTCTATTCGCATTGCCGTAAGAAGGACTAGGCCTACACTACTTACTTTAATTTTCCGCAATTATTCCATGTCCTAAGAGTGCATTAAAACAAACAAAATTCAATTAATTTTAACAAAATTTATTTCACAATCTTTCCAGCAGTGTATTAAATTAATAAATTTTAAACTTATCAATTAATGTACAGCCAGAACCATTGGCATAAGGTAGACTAGATGAAAAATTAATAGTAACAGCCACTCGGCGACAATACTCTCTCCATACGTTTGAACCGGACAATCGACCACCACCAGCGGTCCGATCGCCGCCAAACGGTACGGTTAATTCGGATCCAGTGTTCGCAGTATTAACAGAAATAACTCCACCGGATAAACCATCTTCACCAATAAACTAAAAAGGATAAGAAAAATGGATTTGCGAGGTCTTAAAAAGTCGACATAGAAATATTCGATATTCGAGTTCGACGTTTGGAAGATGCTTGCTCTCACCTATGTACGTATGAAGGAGCAAGCGCATCTGAAATATACTAGGCAGCAATATTTAATTGATTGGGGTTTCCCTCAAAAGTTTCCACAGAAACGAAACATTTGTACGGTTTTGAGCTTGCATAAAGACTACACTAATGGAGATACCGCCACTGGACCACAAAATTTGAACAATTTTGTTTTGAATGCCAGATGAATTGTGCGGCTGTAAGAGTACAGGTATCCTATACGTTATATTCCAAATGATCCTCGTTGAATCGAAACGAATACTAGCAAAAACAAAACTTACTCGCAAGATATCCCCAACGTTCTTCGAGAAAACTGACGATTGCAAGCAATTCAAATAGCTGTTATTCTGTTCGAGGGCATCTTCCATGTCAGAGGCGGGCATTACGAAAGCGATTGGTCCCATAATTGGATACGTCATTAATTCCGAATCGCGCTTGATATTTGTAACGATCGTTGGCTGTACGAAATTTCCAAACAACACTTGACCACCCGTTTCAATTTTCCCGCCATCGTTGCGGGCCTTTTGAACCGCTTCCATGTACTCTTTTACGATTTGTTGCGTGTGTAACGGGCCGAAAATTGTTTTCGGATCCAATGGATGACCGCAGAAGTTCCGCACTTTCTCGATCATTTTCACCAATTCGGCGACAAATTGATCGTATAAGTTCCGATGAACGATAATTCGCGAGATTTTCTGCTTCTTTTGTCCCGCAAAATCAACAATTCCAAGCGTTGCGGCTTTAATAGCCAGCTCAAAATCGGCATCGTGATTGACAATCATACCGTTATTGCCGGTCAGATTCAAAAGTGACTTTCCAAAACGATTTTGAACACGCATTCCGATATCGTGACCGTTTCGAGCGTTACCGCTGAAGACGAGAATATCGATGCGAGGATCTTCGGCGAAGAGTTGACCGACATCGCCATGGCCTTGAACGCATGTCACTACTGGGGGAAAATTCATTTTTTTGAAAACACTTCCGATGATCTTCATCAAAGCGATTGATGAGAGAGTTGCAGTCGCCGCTGGTTTGTAAATCACACTGTTGCCAACAGCCTAGAAATGAAAGTTCAAAGAAACAATGTTCAATAATATTGGAAAATGATTGAAAGAAATGAAAAACATTTTTAACCGATCTTGAATTATAGAATTTCTAGACTAGAGGACAAACTAACAAGGACCACACTGAAATTCCTAGCTTGAATGATAGTTGCAGAGTCAGATATTTGGCTGAACTACAGCTGGTCAAAAAATATTGATAACTAAAATACCTGAAATAAAAATTAAGTTAGTAGCGGAGTATGATGAAGAAGCGCCATAGTCGATCCCAACCCCGGTTGAGAAGAAGGAGGGAACATGGAGTTAACCTGTGCGTCTCAGGAAGTAGGCAAAAAGTATGACATAGTTGGACTCGCAGCATAGCTGGGAGAACTGTAACTCTGTTTCAATATAAATAAATAAATGTCATAGTTCGCTGAAAGCTCCCACCCCTTTCCTACCGGGGTGTAATAAATAAGTAGTGCTGACTCTCCAAGTCGGGGGTTGGGCGAGGCGCCGACAACGCATTGCCAGAAAAAACACCATTGTCCAGAAACCTGTACAGGAGGCCAAGCCCGATTTAGGCTGTCGCGCCATTGATGATGATGATGATGATGAAGAAGCGCGTAGTGAAGTCTAAAATTATATTTTATGCTTGTCAAACTATAAGATACTAAACCTTTGAGCCTTCCGATCAAATTACCCGTTCCTAACTCTTGCTAACCCTGTTCGTGTCCTGGGTTAACAGAGATAGCCCTTTCTACCCTTATCTGCTAAGAACACAGTCACATAAGATGTGTATGTTGGTGAGTAGTAAAGTTTCTAGGGACTTAAACTTCTCTAAAGAGGCTGCGAACTGCCCTGCCCTTACTCGTACAGAAACTGAAGAATGATACGACAATGGAAAGCCAGTTTCCTTGGAAAGTATTGGCGAATATATAATACTAACCCATCCTCACCCTCACCCGACCTATATGCTGAGGAGGACATTACCCACATTTTGTGTGAATGTCAGGCGGTTGCAAGAAGGCGCTTGAAGTGGTGTTGGGCAGTCTTTTCTTCGATCATTTGGAAGATCCGAGGTTGATAGGGCATAACAAGTTGGTCAAATTGATTAGGGATTTAGGATGTTTTGGGGGTGATTAACTAGTTAGGTCCACGATATTTCCGAAGGGATCGCTATGGGCCCTCTTTTGGTGCCTAGTGTGCGCTGCGGCTCAGCGGGGCGCACCTTCCTAAAACTAAAAACTGAAACTAAAACCCATCCTCAGGTCCAAAAAGGAATAATAACGATTTTCGATACCACGACCCCGGGTCCAACTTTAGCTGGAAAATTAGACTATCATTTAAAAACAAAACTCACCAACGATATTGCCGCACTCCTTCCAAACGTACTAAACGGCGTATTAAATGCCGATATAATTCCAGTCAAGCCCATCGGGAAGAATCTCTCCAGGATAACATGATTGGGTCGTTCCGATTCGAATACATTGCCCGGCAAGACAGAAGCAAGCCCGGCTGCATAATCAAACATATTGATAGTTCCGTTCACTTCGCACATTGCATCCAACATGACCTTTCCCACCTCCAGGCTAACCAGTTTCGCCAGTGATTCGCGTTTGCGTCGCAAGCGGTACGCTATTTCGCGTAGTACAACTCCCCGGCAAGGTGCTTGCAGGTGCCTCCAGCTCGCCGAAGCCTGCTTTGCCACCTGCATGCAGTGCTCAATCTCTTCGCAGTTCGGCAATACAACATCCACAATTTTGCATCCTATTGCTGGATCGATGGCCGGTATTATGCTACCTGATCCGATCCATTCGCCAGCATACGATCCTTTGTTCAGTTCGGTTATGCCGAGTTCGGCGAGTATTTTGTAGAGCCCAGCTTCGTAATATTTCATCTGTGGAACGTCGTTCCGATCCGCTTTTTTCAGTTCGGATTCGACGCTACGAAATGCAGAAAAATGTGGCAGTTGAGCATCCTTCCGAGGAATTCGCGCCACTGGTTGATATTCATCCGGTTGCGTGGATTCGGAACATGAAATACTATCACAGAGATCGGTGTTCCGATTGAAATCCAATCGACCTTGAAGCGAAACCCCCGTTGGTGAAACTTTTCGAGAACTACTCGTGTGGTCAGAGGAAACTCTATCTAGAGTGACTCCCGAATTTTTATCATCATCTTTCGATGGTGGTGGTGGTGGTGGAAGTGGAGGCATCACGCCGCACATACAGCTGACCATGATTGGATCCCATTGGAATAGATCATCAACGTCAAAGGATCCAATGAGGAAGTTTCCAACGTCAAAAGATTCAAAGCTGGCTTCGCTTGGAATCGATGGCGGAGGCAATAGTTTGCTATTATTTATCGATGGCCTCGTGCTCGGAACTTCTCCCAAAAGCTGGTTCACATCGTCGTGGTCACACGAACAGTGGCATGCGGTTGGTGAAGAACTCTCAGTCCTTTCAGCAAAATGAAAACATTCGCAATAGTAAGGCTTCGTAGTTCCTCGAGGATGCTTCACTTTTACAGTGGTCATTATTTTATAGAGCCTTGGCTCACCAATATTTGATATTAGTGATCGTTTTCTAGTTCTCCTAGAATTCACTCGATTAAATAGAATTAAATGATGACATCGAGGGGAATGTTGAGTATACGATACATTGGCGTATGATCTTCTTCCGATAGTTGGTAAAGATTGTAGGGTTTCAATCGGACTATTGTAGTAGCTACTGGAATTATTTACTTTTACTTAAAACGTCTGAAGAACCTACGTCTTAGATTTAGTATGAGGTTTTGATACGGACCTTGTACTATTATCAGATGACTCGCTATCTGCCGTTTCGTTCGATTCTGTTGATGATGTTGTTTTACCTTCTATTTCAGAATTCGTTGTATAGATTGGCGATAAAAATCCAGTAGGTCCATGACAAAATTGAAACGGATAATGGTATGGGTAAGGGTAGTGTTTTCCTGGTTTCACAAAAGACTGTGGACCGTTTTGTTTTGGTTCGTTGTAAGGCTCATATTCCATTGAAGTTTGGCAAGTTGGGCACGGAAATGAGCCTTTAAACAATGGATTTCTGGCACCATCTTGTTGTAGCTGATAATCCGTAGAAGATTGTGTGCTAGGATCGTCCGTGCAACTATTTAACGAGGTATCGTCAAATCCTATCGAATACGATGGTTGGCTGTCTGATTCAGTCGAAGGATATGACGATTCACTACACTCCGAACCTGTACTGAGGTTTGGTCGTACGGGAGACGAGTGGTAAAATCCTCCACCTGGAGGCACTGTTGGAGGGATCGGGCATCGGAGATTGCAAGGCCACATACAGCAGCACCTTTCGCCGTTCCATCCAATTGATTGACTGACAGGCTTATTTATTGTTGAACCATCAGGTACGGATCTCCGAGTAGAATGATGCTCTCCACGGTCCGTTGGAGACGCACTGAATTGACATCCTGGAAATTGTATCAGTCCATCACCGCAATACGGTGGATAGTCGTACGGAACAGTTGAACTCGTCGAATGATGTTGGTCTCTTAAATGGCGATGTGGGTCATAATTAGCAAAACGTCCTGCTTTTCCGAAAATTGGTGCCGTTCTTTGCATATAAGTTTCAGTAGACTTACTGGATTCATTATCATTATACGACATAATCGTAGAGTCATCCATAGATTCGGAACCTCGTATTGTTCCTATGCTTCCATAACTTGAACTTGAATCACTTGAAATGTTGTCTGCTGAAGGTGCGCTACTCATTTCAGTAGGTACGCGGCCTTGCCTAAACATATTCCATGGCCAACATTTAGTAGTTGAACCCCGGAACGTGTTATTGGTTGTAGTGTTCTGTTGAGGTAATCTGCCTGCCATCCAACCCCAAAATCCAGCATGTGAAGGCGATGATGAATTGGTGCAAACTGTAGTTGTAGGTGGAGCCCATGGCTCATGCATACCAGTTGATTCGTACGACGTATTGCTAGAAGTATTCGATGATGGACCACTACTCATCGCGTTGCTAGTTGGTAGAGCACGGGATGGTCTATTCCATGGCGAATATTCACCAGGAGAGCTTTGAATCGTTCGCACGCTGGAATTATTTTGACTATCTGATCCACTAGATGAGGTGGTACTCATTTCAGATGACGATGAGTTCCCTGTATATGACGGTTGCTCAAAAGCGTACCGAGCATAATTGTGATAAGGTGGACCCCAAGGTGTAGCACTACTCACGGCAGTTGATGGCCTCTCTGTATGCCAGGGTTGTCCATCAGCAAACTTATATGTCGTTCCATCTTCTAACCTTATTTCAGATGATGCTGCGCCAGGATACCAATCTTGTCCAACAGCTAATATAATTGGTCCCCTCTCTGAGCTACGATAAAGTGGTATCGGTCGCTCAACATACCATAGTGGTACAACAGTTGTCCCAGTTGTGGTCCCATAACTTGTACTGGATTCATCGATTGAACTAGAGTTATGTGGTCTCCAGGCTCCGTTTCCATACCATGGCTGTACAGGGGTGATTGCAATTGGTCTTGAATTGGAATGATATGGTATTGGGCTCTCTGTATACCACAGTCTATCTTCAGAGGAAATAGCTGTCGCTCCTCCACTTGAATGATCACTTGAACTAGATAAAGTTGTTCCGCCGGCATTTGAATTCTGATGATGTGGTGGTGGTCTCCCTGCATACCATGTTGTTCCTTCAGGTGAGCAATCACTTGAACTAGAGTGATGCGGTCCCCAAGCTCCATCACCATACCATACACCTTTAAACCCAGTAGTGGATTCGTTACTTGAATTTGAATGTTGCGATGACCCATTTCCATGCCAGGGTCGTCCATTAGTGGGCACAGTTGATTCATGCGTGGAACTAAATTGATCGCTTGAACTAGAGTGATGTGGTCCCCAGGCTCCATTCGGCCGTCCAGCAACGAATGCAATCGGTCTACCAATTGAACTCGGATGGTATCGTACTGGTCTCCCAGCATACCATGGTCTTCCATCTGAGGAACCGGTTGTAGAATGATGGTGTTCGCAATGTGGATGTGCAGCGGTGAATTCAGACGTACTTTCCGCATTGGAACTATAATAATATGGTCCTGATCTCTGTCTATGCCATGGCCGTCCATCAGATGAAGTGGTACTCATTTCTGTTGAAGGTGGTCTCATTGCATATAATTGACGATGTCGAAGCGCCATTTCTTCACTGAACGATCGCCGGTATCCCTGATGAGGTCGATGATCTCCCTCGTATCCAATTTCAGTAATAGGAACATATGGATCCAATCCATGTTCCTTGAACATGTCTGGAGCTGCTCCAAATTGAAGTCCTGCGTATCGAGGACCGAAAGGATTTGGAATTTGATTTGGATGGTATTGAAGAGGACTACAGCATCTAATGGGACAGGCAAGCGGAAGTGGCGGGTATCCGTAGACATAACGATGCATTTTAGTAGGTGGTGGCATAATCATATTTTTCATGGTAGTGCCACTATCATCACTGATATTTAACTCTTGCGGTAATCGATTAGATTGCAAATTTTTCGAACTATCTCCATACTTAAACCAGTCTTCGGTGGACAATGTTTCCACTGATGCACTAAAAAGAGAACAAAGTTTCTTGGATCTCGACAAGATATTTACTGTATTACTCTTACGTATTGCTATGTGTTGGATCTGGAGGATATTCCACCTCCTCATTAATTTTCTCATGATTATCATCCAGCAAATTGGCGAATGACTGCTTTTCATCCCGCTTCGTTTCTGAAATAGTCAAAATTAAGCTAAAAGTTTTACGAAGCTTACATATATTTTTCGCCTTACTATTATTCTTCTTCATAGTCTTCTTTGGATTTAGATCAACCAGGGACAATGATGGTGCCAGTTTCGTAATACCTATCGTGTCTTCCATATCCCGATTATCGGACTGCGACGCATCTACTTCGATTTGTGCTATGTTTAAAATGTTACAAAATTACAATGATTTGGGCAAACAAATACAACGCTTACTGGAAGACACGTCTATGTCTTTAGATTCAGGTTTGTCTTCACTTTTATCAGATTCAGAATTCTTTGGAATATCGAGCATTAGGTAATGTGCACTATCACAATTACAATCACAGGTACAAGAGATCCTATTATTTGCGGTTGAGTAGGTACATTCGCTCCTTATATTCGAGTAGGTCTTTGGACGCGATTTTCCCGGCAATTCCTCTGAGCCACCTTTAGATCTAGCAGATACCATACCGGAGGACAATAAACCCAGCATAGAAGGATCTATCGGGGATCCTTTTGGTCCCATTGCTCTGGAATGTGGGCCGGAATCCGAATAGGTTATTTCATAGCACTCCATAATTGGAGTATATCTTGGTTTCTTTGTCAGCCTGCCTGGTCTGGATAGATATGCGTACATATCCTCACACCGTGCTTTAGAGATTTCGCCTTTAAACAATCCCTTTGAGTGAGGTTTCTTTGCACCACATTTTCTGCTCGCTTTCAGTGGTAAATATGGTGATATCACCCAGTTCATTGCAGAGTTGGTATAATCATATTGCTCAGTGTGCTTCTTTTCTATTTGGCGCTCTTCGGTTTTTGCTCTTCCCGGAGGAATAACACATCCAATGATAAGATTTTTAAACATGTCATCTTGGCCGGGAGGTTCCTTCTTTGTGCAAGCGGCACGTCTTATCCGATCTACGGAGGCAAAACCGATCATACAGTTATAATCGCCCAGAATAACAAAGTAGTCTGCCGGCGCTACACCAAACGGACCGCTACACTTGAACTCGCGTCCATTCATAAATGAAAGATCCTTCAGTTCGGGAATCTCCTGAACTATGGCGTAAACAGATGTTTTATTCGGGTTTGGATTGGAAAACTCCTTGAGCCCCAAGATTTTCATCAAGGAATGATTAACCGGGCTAAGACCGACAAATTTCTCGTTTTCGAAAACTTGGACAAATGTAATCTTAGGAGGAGTTGCATGGTACTTTTTCGATTTAATTGAATTGAATTTCTTTCTGTGCCCTTCGTTGGATTTAAAATGTGGTTCTCTTGGACCAGCTGCAACCATTATATTAGCAGCATTTTCAACAACGCTCGGGATACTATTCCATTCTCCCTGGACTGGAATTTCTTTCATACCACGTTTATTTTGTCTCATATTTTCCGGATCCGAGAAAGGAGGGTCTTCACAATGAGTAATTCTGCTGTCCCAATTATAGGTAGGCATCATCTGTTCGAAATTACTAGTAGAATCATATCCTGCGTAAGGCATATCTTCACCGAATTCATTGCTTGCTACCTCCTGAGGTTCTTCAGTCAGAGACGTTGTGGTTCTGACTGCGTTCTGAGTAGTCTTTGAAGTGTTATGTACGCAGCGATCATTAACAGTTTCCCGCAATCTTCTAGCCTGGCACTGTACAGTATTTTGGACATCGCTTTTTAACTTGTCGACAAAAGCAGAGCAATTTTCCATCGCCCCGCCAGTATCGGATGCCATAAGCCGCGGCATCGACTTTCCATACTGTTTCGACTTGTTACAGGACTTCCATCCAGAACTACCTCCAGATATGCCCAATAAATAATTACTAGTTAAATTAAATAATTTATAATCTGAAATGATATTTTCAGAAAGCACAAAATTTTTGACCATTTCTTCATCGATTTCGAGCCGTTTGTTTTTGGATAATAAATATGATGAGCCACACGATGCCTTCTCTTTCTTGCTCGCGTTGGCATATCCTTGTCCGCATTCGCATTCTGTCGTAAGAGTCAGAGTCGAGTAACTTCTGGACGGTGTAATATTTAGAAAAATAGAATAATTTTCTAAAATATCCTTCGACAAGGAATTATCGCTCTGACTTTTAAGTTGTCCTGCTTTCGTTTTCCTATTATCCGAAACAGGTAAATTTCGACTCGATCGAGTTATTTGTTGGTTTTTTGACTTAACGCTACAACCGCTGGACAAAGTTGTATCCCTGGTGAACGTGCCGCTTAAGGATAATAAAAACTTCGACGAAACCGATGCAAGATACTCTTGCCCAAACAAAACAAAACGATTTCTTAAAATATTTCTTGCCATCCGTTGCATTTCTTCTTAGGGTATAATTTTCGATTCCACGAAATAAACTTTTGTGAAGTTCACGAAAATAACACAAGTTTGAATTTGTCGACTTTTACAAGTCACATGTGTAATTTTCATGAGTTTTTCAAAATCGTGCAAGTCTTTAAAAAGAAATTAATCTTTGAATCAACTTCGGACAAATTTTGGACTTTCTCGAACAGTTTAACTTTTAATCTGTTAGATCCATACGAAAATTTGTAAAAAAAAAATGAAAATAAAACGTATTAAATTTAAAAAAAGCCAAAAATATTTTTTTTTTATTTAATTTAACTAGACATGCTTTTTAATCAATTGTGAACCGAATGTGAATGAAAAACATTCGATGCAACAAATTTCAAAAATGGAGATAATTTTGTGCCTACTTATTTATATTTTTCATTATAATAAAGTGTTGCTTTTATTTGCTGGCTTGAGTTTACTTTTGGATTGTTTGTGGCCATATGTTACAAAGATGATGCACAAAAGTCTGACCGATCTATTGCTTTCAACTTGCATTTCTGAATCTCCGGGTTTCAACATGCGCCTAGCGAACTCCACATGCTTTTTAGTGCCTCCAACGCAATGCTGCTTCCACAATATTTTTTTTTTTTGTTTAAATTCAATTTATTTCAATTCTTTCTATCTACAATACAATATTTCATACAAAATATAGTAAAAGTGATTGTGTGTTGCATTATTGTTCTGTACTTCCCAGACAGCAAAGGTTGGTATAATGGAAGTAGTAGTATTAAATCCAAAGTAGATGATTATGTTTACCAAAGTAAATCGTAAATATAAATTAGTGTAATACAATAATAGTAATAATAATTCAGCTGGGCGCTAATAAACAATTCATAAAAGGGTGCCAAAATAAAAAGAAATTATCCAAATGATTAATAAAGGAAATTATAAGATTAAACATAAATGGAAACAGTTTATAATAACATAGTATAATAAAGAATGGAAAATAAAATTAAAAAAAAGAGAGATAAAGAAGAAGAAAAAGCAGTTAAGAACAGGTAGAACTTAAGTGAAATGAAAAAACAAAGGTGAATATATATATATATATATATATATGATTACTACTTTTCAGTTAACCATGTCCAAAATCAGCCTCATGTTGGTCCTACCTGACCAGTTAGCATTCATCCAGCTTATGTCGCTGGAGTTCACCCAGTTATGCTGAGTATCCAACAGACTCTACTGGATGTCAACCACGTCAGGATTACTCATTACGTAACTTTTCAGCATCTTTGTGAACTTCGTAATAGTTTCCGCAGTTTTAATTATATCCGGAAGTGCATTATAAAGTAACACTGCTCCATAAATTGGGTCCTCTCGTACTCGATTTGTTCTTAGACGGTGAAAATTTCTTAAGTTACCTGCATTTCTAGTCGGATAGTCATGTATTTCACTATTAAGCATTATTGTAATTGATGTTTTTGCATTACCGTGCAGAGAGTTGTATACAAATTTGGCTCTTTTAATGGCTATTAACTGCTTGATATTATGCAACCCCGTAACTGCATATAATTCTACTGACCGAGTCAGGTGAGGTAAGTCGAAGACAGCTTTAATGCTCTTATTGAGTACATAGTCTGGCGATAATATCAATCTTACTCAATGATGCTTGCGACCACACAATTAAACCATATGTTAGTACTGACATTACTAAATATTTAGCTTCAATCACTCTGGGCTCTGTTCATGATTTCTGCTATAGCTGCTATTAGCTGCTTTTGTATGCTTTTGTGTGTCCAAAGCAACCAAAAAGCTGCTTTCTCGTGCTTGCTATTTGACACTAGATCTGTCCAAGATTTTTAAAAAGCTGCTTCCATACCTGCTTTTTGCTGCTCATACTCCGGACTTTAGCAAGAAAGCAGCTATTGCAGTATTCAAATGTGTGTGTAGCTGTTAGTTTCGTCTCAACGTCGTTTTGAATGTTCAAAATGGAAAATGATGTTTTATTAACAATGGAAATAAGCGAAAAATTTAAGGATACTACTAGTAGTGCTCATTTTCACTTTATTTTATTATAATATATGTCATATGTTGCACCAACTTGCGTATGTATGTTTTGAACAGCGGTTGTAAGCTATAGAACCTGCTTTTGGCTGTCCAAAACCCCAAGAAGCCATTTCTTGCTATGGCTGAATTTGGCAGTTGCTACAGTCTTGCTATGCTATGCTTTCGAAGCAGCTATAGCTGGCATCTTAAACACACCCCTGGATAAAGTTTGCCCATTAATTTTTAAATTTAGTTTTACATCCGGTTTATTTTTTTGTTTAAATAGCATATAATTTGTCTTTTTGATGTTTATTGTTAGTTTGTTGCCATACATCCAGGTAATGTAGTTGTCTAGATCAATATTTATCGCTTTTTCTAGAGATTCATGGGTCTTGCCGCTATATAGTAATACTGTGTCATCCGCGAATATCGCGTACCTTCCCGTCAGTCCAGCAAATTGTAAATTATGAGCGTATAATAAGTAGTGTTGGCCCTAGGATCGATCCTTGCGGAATTCCAATATGGACTGTCAGTTTGTTACTTAAGAGTTTGTTATTTTTATTAATATATATTCTGTCCTTGAGATAGCTTGAAATTATTGAGTTGGTTGTACCTCTTATACCTAACTCCTCTAAGCACTGGAGTAGCGCTTCGTGGTCAACTGTGTCAAAAGCTTTCCTCAGGTCAACGAAAACTGCAACAGCATAATTAGCTTCATCCAGTTCCTTATTAATATATTGCATTACGTCAATGATTGCCCCTGTTGTATTGCTTTTTTGCTCAAACCCGTATTGGTGCTTGTCAAATCCTCCTAAAAATCAGTGTTTGCGTTAAAAATTTTATTTTTGACTTAAGCACATCATCACCATAGTGGAATTGACTCTAATCATTGAAGAACCAGCAGCAAAAGTGGTAGACCGACTACATTCAATTATCTTTTTTCGCAATTATTTACCACAATACTAAACTACGTTTTACAAATTATAAACTTTTATTCTTACAATCAAACATCCAAAAATCAACTTCAATATCAACGGATGATTTTTTATGAAATTTATAAATCGAATCAATATTGTATCGAAGTTCGGCGACAACTTCGCCCTTGACGCCCCACTCTTTAACTCTCTTTGATATGTAGTCACTAGAATGGTAAGAATAAAACGAATAAAAATTTGCATCCTGGTAAAATCAGCGATTCCTCCACTCACCGCGTTGATTTCTTATGCAATGAATACACCGAACTATTCGATATTTTAACGGCACTTTCCAGAAATTTCATATCCATTCCGACATTATGTTTTGTTCCAAACGGCGGATTCATTACGACCGTATCGAACACGTTCTCCCAATTGCTTTCGGGAAGATCCTTCACGACATTACATTGTACACAATCGATACCGGGTAACTCCATTTCCGTGACATTGTTCCGGAATATCTAAAGAAAAAAGATTGTTCAATGGAAAGTCGGTTCAATCGAGAGAGTAACTTACTTCGATTGCATCGCTGTCCAACTCAAAACCTATCGTTAATTGGGCACCTAATAAAAATGATCCAATACTCAACATACCACTGCCACAGCCCAAATCCGCAACCAGTTTGTTCTCTATGTCTTCGTATTTACTCTGAAATAAAAAGGAATATCAGAAGCAACAGAATTATTCTTATTGATTTTGTTAGGATTTTAATAACAGCAGTGGCTACTACGCTCAACAAATAGACATTGAGCCCAATGTCGGCATACATGCATGAGTATCTCGATACGGTGAAAATTATTCCAGCTCATTGAACAAGGAGACAGTATGGTCACCAGCTCTTTAAGCTGAGAAAGTGTACCCAAATGAGGAATTTCTCACCAACTTTGAGTTGGGAAGGAATTGCCGATTTTGCATGAAGGTATCAAATCAATTATTATTAAAAAAAAGCTACTAATACAGAGGACAGACGTATTCGTCTCCTCGGTAATTTGACCCAAACGATTCTTTCAGCGACAGTATCAGCTCTTCATCAGAGCTATGTTTTTTGAAGTGATTGAATTTATTTCAGTATCCATGAGCGTAGCTCGTGCGGATAATATTAAATACAATATCTACATGGGTTTTTAAAATCGTAAATAATTCAACAATAATTTACTATAAAAAGAAAAATTCATTAAGAAAAAGAATGACGTGAAATTGAATGATAATAGAAAAGAAAGGAAAAAAAATAAAGAAAACAAAATGTCAAACAACAAAGAAAAATAGTACTACTGTGTGAAAGAAAATACAAAAATAATAATGATAATGATAAAGCAATGAAGAATAAAATAATACATATGGTGTTTTATTGAAGAAGATTTTTTTTAAATTATGCTTAAACTTGTTCGATTGATATTGAAGATCTCTGGGAAGTTGGTTGTAATTTTGTATCGCCTTGTTTAGTTTAGGAGTTATAAGAAGGAGTAATTATCTGCATACCCACATAAAGGAGACCCTCTACAACTCATTTATCTTATCTAACATAACTTACGGTCTAATAATTTGGAGTCAAACTTCAAAAAATAACCTAGATAAAATTTATAGGATAATGAACAAGGCCATTAAAGCAGTATATAATCTACCCAAGCTTACGCCATCGGAGGAACTTTACCTTACCTATAAGAAACTGAGCATCCATCAACTTGTAAGGTTAGAGAGAATAAACATAATCTACAGTTTAAAAAACGGTCTTATTAAAACCTCGATCAAAATAACATATGGCCAAGATGTACACAACTTCAATACACGAAGTGCAAATTCGATTAGACAGCAATATTGTCCGAGAACATCTAGAATAAGGAATGATCCAATTTTTGAAGCTATCTTAGAATTTAATGCGTTGCCTAGCAATATTCAGCTTGCAAAAAATATCGGGCATCTGAAAAAACTAGCGAAGCTACAAATTAACAATATGCCGTGAAAAAATAGAGCATAAAAAAAAAATAGAAAGAAAGAATGGTGAAGGTTTGTTTTGTCATGGTGCGTGATTCTTGGTTAACTAATACTGTTGTTTCCTTTTTTTTTTTTTTTTTTAACCCCGTTAATCTCTAGTGTTCCATGTTGGATTTTTGTTTTTTGTTCTTTTTTTTTTCTTTTCATTATGTTTTTCCAAATTTCTTTTTTTTTATTATTATCCTTGGATTATTCCGTTAATTCTTTTTTTCTTTTTTATTTTTGTTATTATAATTAGTATTATTATTATTATTTTTTTTTAATTTTCACCTTTCTTTAAATTTATTATATTAATTTTTTAATTCTTTAATTTAGGTGGGTGTATCATTTTGTGTTACCTCTAATACCAGTTCACTGTACTGACTGAGGAGCACTTATGCCACATCAAGTTGAGCCCAATGTCAACATACAGCATGAGTATGTTGATATGGTGAAATTTTTCCAGTTCGATAAGCTGTGAAACTGTACTGCCTCCAGCTCTTCGGACTGAGAAAGTGTGCCCTAGACATGGGATTAATTCAGCAATTAAAAAAAAAAAACTGAGCAGGATCCGTGCCTGGCAGTACGTATGGCAGGAACGTATATATCGGCAGCTCGTCTAGTGTTGTGGTTATGGTTGTCACAGTGATAGGAAAATGTTATGTCGCTGTTTGTTGTCGGCCGACTTTAGTATCTAAACTTTTGGTGTAAACTGCCATCATTTCATCCAGTCTGATAATCTATTTTTCATTGGTCAGTTTTCTCCGTCATAGACTTGCTTAATTGACTAACTAGAATAATCGATCAATTAAAAGAGCATATAATACAATTAATCAAGCAATAAGAGAAGTTTTTGAAGGCCGTCTACAATTTATAAACATAAAGGAAACTACAAGCTGGTTGATATCCTAGACTACGCTTAACTAAAGCCATCGAATATCTAGAAACACGAAAAGTGCCGCGTCTGTTCCACAAAAAAAAAAGAAACGATAGGGAAAATAACCGAGAAGACTAAAACTGACAGGGATATCCAAAATAATTCAGCAGCATCGGCGGTCTTCTGCAAAAAGGACCACTCTGCTTCGTGAGACAAGTTTCTATGCTTTTTAGGCAATTTTCTAAGAGTTATTTGTTTCCAGTACGCTCTTATTTAGCTGCTTACACCAATCCTGCTACATAGAAGAAATATTTTAATATTTCAAGAATAGAAAACTCGAAAAACGTACTAAGATTGGCCACAAGCATGGAAGTCACTTCAGTTTTTCGCAGGTGGGGCAGATATTTTTACTCCAGAGAAATAAATCTGGGTTGGTGTTAAGATGGGTAGTATATGCACTCCCTAGAAGAAGAAAATTAAAAGTTTCTCTTCAATTCTCAAAATCAGGCGGTAAACTACGCCCCTGGCCCACCATCGATATACCAATTAGGTGCAAACTCTTAAAAACTAGAGCCCGTCGCTCGTACCTGAATGTTGTACATCACACAGCTGGCGATGTGCGGCGGAGTCGGGTACTGTTCCAGCAATACCTTGGGCTTCTCGAATCCGTCGACACCTTGCAGGTACTCCTCCAGCTTCTTCAGTTTCATTCGTGCCATCGTCAATCCCGGGTCACAGATTTCTCCACGACTTTGTAAAATTAAAGCAAAACAAAATCAATTTCGTGTAGATTTCGAAAGTTTTATTAAATGCTCGCTGCGACGGGATGAAAGCGACGACTACGTTGCCGACCAGCAGCTACTTGGACGGCAAATTGTTCTCGAATCGCGGCAACACAGGCAAAATGCTGTTCCCGAAGATCGAGTCTTGCGGCACGAAGAACCCGAACGATTGTGTGTTGGCCTGATTCCAAGCCGTTCGAGCGGTCGAATTAACCGGGCTGTCGGCAGGCTGTACGGTTGTAGGGCTTACCGACAAGAACTGAAAAAAAGCGGACAGGAAGTTACAGTCGGCGGACACGGGGATAGTAGGCGTCGTTTGCCTCACCTGTGGCATGCTCTGATTCGATGCGACGCTCGTTAAACTCGGAATGGCTGCAACCACCGGCGAGACGCCCTTCTGCAGGAGCTGCTTCTTCAGCTGCAAGTCTTCGAGAATTTTTCGATTGTTGATTTCTGTAAAACGCAAGAAAATTGCGGGAGTTCAAAACTAGTCCAACCTCTCGGCGACGCAACTTTACCTTGCTGTGCACTGATAGTGGGAAAAGCCATCAAATCAAAAGACACCGAAGGAAAAAAAACAACGACAACGGAATTGAACAAATACAAAGCGGTGCGACCTCAAATTTCTTAAAGATTTTAAATCACTGCAAATTGGAAAACGAAAACATTACGATTCGTCGTCATTCGAAACGTCACTTTCATTGACATTTGTCCACGATGGTTTTCAGTGTGGCCGTGCTGACTTTCTGTGGATTTAAATTTTCGGTTCCACTCTCGCGATTCGGGTACCCAACCCTACCCTACTCCCGCTTTTTGACATCGGCTGTCAGCACGATGTTTTTTCTCGCTTTCGCGACGATGTGCCCGTTAAAATTCATTTAGCACCGGAACAAAATAAAATCAATCAAAAATCGACATAAAAAACTGGATTTCATCACTCGAACGGCAATTTCCAGTTGAATCGTACGATGACGACCTGCTTGCGAAATATCTACACCCGCTTCAGTACGCTGAACAGCTTTAATTTAGCCCGGCGACGACGACATTTCGACTCTGCCGCAAAAACATCGGCAGCCGCATCGTACGGACATCGCAGTCTACAAAATCCTGCGTGCCACCGGCTCTTGCCGTTGGCGGTGTCTCCGGCCGGAAGCGTAAGTTACGTAGCGCCGCGATTGGTTGGATTCGCGGCACCGTTTCATTTCATTTTGTTATGTAACGCGAATCCGGACGAATTGTGTGCGGTGCCTCGACATAACCTCCTACTACAGGTACGATTTTGTTGTTGTTTATTCGGCAGATTACCGGCAGCGGTAGCCAGGTGCTGGTGGAACCGCTAAGACTTGCAGGCGAGAATCTTTCCAGGTGGCAGACCAGCCCAGTGGTTGCGTCTCAAGAGGGCAGCCCGTTGTTGTGGATGTCACAGAGGCCGGAAAAGCTGCCAGACCGAGACGCAATTAACAACGATGATACGAACAAGGTAAGCAGTTTGGAATGAGAAATGTATCGAGAGGGATTGGGGGAGGCCCCGGATCGTTCTAGTCGCTTGATAAAACTATTTCTAATTGATTTTATAAATGATTTGATGTAAGTGCACTGTGTACCGAGTGTATATAATACTTAATAAGACTCGAGCTCAAACTCTTCTCGAACCACAACCAATCAGGTGTTTGTGGTTGATTTATATAATAATAGATTTAGTCCCTTTGTGCAAAATGGGCGATTTCTTCCCAACTCAAGAGTTGGAGATGAATTCCCCATTTGGGTACACTTTCTCAGCTTAGAGAACTGGTGAAAATGCTGTCACTCAGCTCAATGAGCCGTATCGACATACTCATGCATGTATGCCGATATTGGGCTCAATGTCCAATCAAATTACCTTAACCCGAAGGTACTCCCCAATCAGTGCAACTGGTATAAGGGGTCGTACCGAGATACATAGTTTTCAAATATTTGAATATAGAAAAATAAAATTATTGATAAATTAAAACAAATATAAGTGAAAAGGAGAGAGGATTGTGAAAAGTTTTAAAAATAAACACTTAATACATGCAACAACACAATCTACAACTATTCCTTAGAATCTAAGATAATCTCGAGAAGCCGCCTGAAAAATCTGTTTCCACGTCATTTATAAATGCAACAATTCTTAATACCGTTCTTAGTTTCGACATAGAAGAACTCGGGGAGCTCTTAAAAGGCTGTGCGGTCACAAAAAATAGTGAATTGAAACAGGTAGTTGAGGTCACCGAAAATTTGGCTAAGAAGGTTAGTGATTTAGACAAGAAAATCAATCTGCCAGGCAATAACGCAACATATTATATGCGTCAGTGGCTAAAACAGCCGTGAATCCAACTGTCAACCGGGACAACATTTTTAACGGTGGAATTGTAATTAGGCCAAATATTGAACAAAACAGTGATACAACTATGAGCAAACTACGAGCAAAAATTCAACCTTCTAAATTGAAAACACCAATAACATTTCAAAAACAAATTTCCAAAGGAGGCATCATTTTAAAAACGAATTCTGCAGAAAATACAAAGATTTTATTGGAGGAAATCAAATCAACACTTGGGAGCTGTTGTTCAATCGATACAACCAAACAAAGATCGCCGCGGATGATAATATATGGGCTAGAAAAAATTTATACAAGCGAGGAGTTGCTACTGCAAATCAAGTCGCTTAATAGAGATATTGATAAGGATTCTAATTTGAGAGTAGTCCATACTACAATAAATAAGAACACGAACAAAATAGTCACTTTTGTAGAGGCAAATGGTGTTTTATTTAATCGGATAGTAAACAAATACGTTAATATAGATTTCAATAGTTACTATTTTAAAGAGGATTTTAATGTACAACGATGCTACAAATGCCAAAGATATGGTCACTCTTCGAAAAACTGCGGGCAACCCACAGAAACTTGCGCAAAATGTGCGGGCTCTCATAGAACGATGGATTGTTCCAATACAAACATCAAGTGTACGAACTGTTTTTTGAAAAAATCAAACGATTGTCAGCATAGAGCAAATAGTACAGAGTGCCCAGAATACCAGAAAGCGATTAAGATCATCCAGAGTAAAACGGATTACTTGTCAAAAAATCTATCAATATGAATAATAACATTAAAATATTATACGCAAATATTCGGAGTATGAGGCACAAAATCCCATCTATCGAGGCATATCTCCAAGTTAATCCGGACATACAAATTATAATATTCAATGAAACTTGGCTTTACAACACTGAAACTCAATATTTTTATATTTGGTTTTGTGTTCGGTACACAACTGTTGTAATTCAGGGCGAGGAGGAGGGACAGCGATATTTCTAAAGAGTGATATGCATTTCAATCAGATATTGATGGACGATGTATATAACACAATAATAGTAGAGGTAATGATCAATGATGCTCCAACAAAAATAGCAACATTCTATAAGCCCCCAAATGAATCAGTAGACCGTTTTATAACTTACCTCGACTTAGTCTACGAGAAGTATCCTAGAATTTTAACAATAGCCGACACAAATATTAACATCCTTCACGAAAATATCTTAACTCGTAACTATAAAGAAATGTTAGCCATCAACAACGTCGAGATACTAAACGAATTTAAAGCTACTAGAATTAACGGACAGGCATCATCTTTAATTGATCACGTTACAACAAACATACATTTGGATGAGAAAGAGTTTAGTATTGAATTATATGACTGGCCAGATCTAGATCATAAAGTATTAACGATTACGATTGATAATGCCAGAGTCAAAACTACAAAAATGCTAAAAAATAAGGTCCAGAGAGATCTTAATAAAAGAAGTAAAGACAAGGATAAGAGGTCAAGAGATTCAAACAATTGAACCTTTAATTGATATAATAAAATCCGCCAAATTAGTAGCGACAACATCTAAAATGAGACGAACAAGAAATAATACTTGGATTTCATATGGCATATTAAAACAAATTGATAATAAAAAAAAAAGCTACAAAAAAATTTTGATGAATTCCAATGACCAGAAACTACGTGAAGATTATAAGCGGATAAAAAACCAGACAACAAATATTATCCGAATGGCTAAGGAGCAGTACTATAATTACCAATTCGCTACGACGGATGGAAATCCGAGGAAGCTATGGACGGTAATTACAGAATCTATTGGTAAAAGCGATAATTACGAAGTTAAAAAAAAGGGAATTGATGAGTTAGATTCCCGAGATGGTCTGATTAAAGATCATGCGTTAATCGCCAACGGTTTAAATGAACACTTCGGAACGATTGGCTCCACTCTTGCGGAGAATCTAATAAACCATAGTAATGCGGAGAATTTTCAAAGGTTCTGCTGTCCTTCGGTAACAGAGGCTATGTTTCTTTTTCCAACAGATTATATTGAAATTGAAAATATTATAGAGGAACTAAAATCCAACATAGCCCCCGGTATTGATGGCATCTCAACAAATGATTTGAAGATACTTAAGACAATCATCTCTTCACCACTAAGCACTGCCATAAATGACCATCTAAACTGTGGTACATTTCCCCCTTGTTTGAAAACAGCACTGATTTCTCCCATTCATAAAGGAGGCTCAATAAAAGATCCTCATGACTATTGACCAATAGCTTTAACTAGCGCAGTTAGCAAAATATTCGAAAAAGTAATAAACAGGAGGTTACTGAATTTTATAAAGAAACATATTGGTTTTGATAAACAACAATACGGATTTCAGGAAGGCAGCAATACGACATCAGCCTTATTAGATGCAATGAAATTTATAAATGAAAGCCTCGACAAGAGTTATTATGTCGCTGCGATTTTTGTGGACTTAAAAAAAGCTTTTGACACAGTAAACCATATATTGTTGCTCGATCAATTGAAGGAAATTGGAATTAGGGGAAAGGCCAATGACTTAATAAAAAACTTTTTAGTTGATCGACAGTACATTACCAAAAATTTCGACGAACCAAACCCCCCTAAGATAGTCAGTATAGGCGTCCCCCAAGGTTCGATTCTCGGACCTACTTTATATCTGCTATATATACATAACCTGCAGTTCGCGGGCTTTAAAGCAAAATATATTACCTTTGCTGACGACACGTTACTTCTTTATAAAGGTAAATATCCTGATCAACTGGAGCTGTTGATTAATTCTGATCTGAAACTATTTCAACATTGGCTCTTAGGTAATATGTTGACATTAAAAACATTGAAGACGAATTATATGATCTTTAGACAAATAAACAACCTGGATATTAACTTGAAACTGGAAATAGATGGAATTCAACTAACGAGAGCACACGGAACAAAATATTTAGGGCTGATGATTGACGATAAACTTACTTGGACTCCTCACATTACTAAACTTAAAAACAAAATTGCCCCCATTATTGGAGTAGTAAGGCGTAACGACTATCTACACGTACCAATAAACAATATGCTCTATAATGCATTTATTCTATCCAACTTAAGTTATGGACTTCTTCTATGGAGCCAAACCTCGAAAAGAAACCTAGACAAAATTGCGAGACTTATGAATAGGGGCATTAAAGCCATTCATAATTTACCCTATTTAACACCATCGGAGGAACTTTATTATACTTATAGAAAACTTACCTTACAACAGCACATAAGCCTGTAACGAATTAAACTTATTTATAATATTAAGAACAATAAACTAAAATCCTCAAATTGATCCACAGTCACGATATACACAACGTTAACACAATAAGTGCAGATTTTATTAGACAACAAGGTTGTCCTAGGACTGGCCGACTTAGAAAAGATCCTGTATTTGAGGCAATTTGTGAATATAACTCTTTACCTTCAATAATACAAATGGCAAGGAATGTCTTTCAGTTAAAGCATCTTGCAAAGACGCATCTTCTTTGTCGAAGCTACGAAAGTGATTTTTGAATTGTTGCAATTATAGACGACCTGAATCAGATAGTTTAGTCAGGCGGCTTCATCCACTTATCGAAGACCTAGCCCTCGAGCTATCAGACGAGACTGACGCCTAAACGTATGGTTGTGGTTTGTGTTGTTGCATGTTTTGCGAATTGCTTATTTTTCTTTTTATTACTATTAGTTATATATATATATATAATATAACTATAATTAATTGTTTTTATTTTTGTTAATCTTTATAATTTTACTTTTTTTTTTCTTTCATTTCCACTTTTATTTCTTTTCATTTATTAATAACTGGTTTTTCCTTTTTTCCAAAAAAGAAAAATTCAGGTTCTTTTTATTTTATTTTTATTTTTCTTCAAGTTTTGGTTTATTTGTTAATTTTTTTTGTTTCTTATTTTGTATATATTTTTTTTTAATTTATTTCTACTACCCCTTATACCAGTGCGTTGCACTGACTGGGAAGTACTCGTGGGTTTAAGGTATACATATTTTTAGACATTGAGCCCAATGTCGGATTACATGCATGAGTAAAAAAATTTCCAGCTCATTGAACTGTGTGACAATATTGTCTCCAGTTCTTTAAGCTGCGAAAGTGTAGCCAAATGGGGAATTCTTCTCCGACTTTTTGAGTTGGAAGGAGTTGCCAATTTTGCATGAAGGGATTAAATCTATTATTATAGAAACAAATGGAAAAGCAAAGATTTTGCGCATTTTTATTAAGGGCACATCTTCCTAAAACACGATAAAAGCCAGAGACGAAATACTGTAAGCTCACCAAAGCAGTTTCATCTTCGGTTCAGTTTCAAGTTTAGTCAGCATTCGTGAAATATCCGACTGTGTGACTTAGATAGATAGATTTGGAAATAGGGGTTGGTATGGTTAACCTCTATCACTGCAGCCACAGTTGGGCTTATTGTGACGTCCCCCCGGTTTGATTATGATTCCTCTTCGATCCCTCCGCTTTCAATGAAGCCTAGTATTTTGCGAAGAGGAATGGTCAGGAATTTCGATGGGTCCATGAAACCCTGACCGAAGTGACGAAGCCTTTTGCGAGTTAAACCCTCACATTCACAGAGGATATGCTCTGGTGTTTCGTCTTCGTCATTGCATATTCTGCAAATTTTAGTCTCAGAGAGACCAATCCTATTGAGATGCTTCCTCATGTGACAATGTCCAGTCAGACCTCAGATGTTCTTTTTTCCGAGTGTTTTGGCATAAAAAGCTTTGAGTGCCTGTTGCCCGGTGCTAAGTCCCAGTGAATGGCACTTTGCGATTTTTGCCACATTCGGATGTTCATTCTGGCTGTGCTTAATGGTATCCCACAGAATGGACATGGTCCCATGAAGTCAGCTTCTGAATCTTTCCTAGCCATTAAGTCGGCCATTTCATTACCTTCATAGCCGCTGTGTCTCGGAATCCAAATGAGACTAACTCTGTTCTTATTTCCGAGTTCAATCAGGCATTGGAGGCAATTCCAAACAAGTTTGGAGTAGATTTGAACGGACTGAAGTGCCATTATTGCTGCCTTGCTATCCGAGAGAATATATATTTGTTGGTTTTTGTAGCCCCGTCTGATATTTTCTCTAATGCATAGACTGTGTGACCTACCGACATATCAACTAACAAACTAAAGCTAACTAAAAGAACACAGATACTGACGAGATTAAACTCTTTTTTTTCAAAATACCTAAGTAACGAACTACTCGAGAAAAATAAAATGACACAGGATTTCGGAGAGCCTTACTCCTGAATCACGGCAAGCCAGAAAGGTGAAATGTAAAATAGTAATTCATAAATCGTTCACATGACTCAATGCCAATACTGAAATTGGTTGGCCCGTAAGTTGTTATACTACAGCTAAGATGGAAGATCCTGGACGATAGCTTTAACCTGTTGCCGCGACTTATTCGCTGTTTGATCCTTCTCGATTATTCGTCTCTGCACGTCTTCCTTGCAGATTTCTATCAATGTTTGCTTTGGCTTCCTCACGGTATGGCTGATCTACGACTACTAAATTGTTGGGTTTAATTTGACAGAAACTCGTTTATTCAGTTTACTTAGTTTATTCAGTTTACTCAGTTTATTCAGTTTCTACAAATTGTTTGCTCTTTTATCTTTCTGTGGTATACACAAAAACGAGACTTGGACGACGGTCCCGATATTTCCGATCGCGGCGAACTGTCCTCGTCGCCGTAATTACGCGTCTGAATTTTTTCGATGCATTTTACGCAAGTCCTTTTCGTAGACAGATTTAGTTACGCCTGCACATGTGAAGTGATACCACTTGTCGCATGTATCAGACTGCACCATGGCCTCGTTGTCTCCTTCTGTGCACGATTGGCAGCTTGAATCTTCGGCTTAATTTGGAGGTGGAGTGCGTAATTGTATTTTGTAAACGTATAACTAATTTGTAGCGTTGTTGGGTTTAATTTGACAGAAACTCGTTTATTCAGTTTCTACAAATGGTTTGCTCTTATCTTTCCGTGGCGTCCACACTTCTCTAGTGCTCGATCAAGAAGACCGTTCCTTTTTTCTTTGTTGTGCATGGAGCACCACCAACTTTTGACACAAAGTTGGCCGAGACTCTCTATAATCTAAGATTCGAAGACATCGTTCAAACTTCAAACCAATTTTAAAATATTCTGGAAAATGTAAAAATTAACATGAAAAAAATTTAAAAACTAACGTGGAATAACCAGGGTGATCTAAAAGTTTAGAAAATTAGCTAGGATTTGTCTGCTCTAATTTTTGTTTGAAAGTGCCAAAATGCAGCTCATTTTACGATGAACATTTCGCTTGAAACTCTTGCTTGCAAACTCATAAATTTATTTAGGGAAACTAACTAAACGCGATACTGAATCCATAAGCAAATAGATGTATAGCTCTAATCTAAAGACCTTCTGAACTCCTGAATTTTCTTTCTAGGTTCGTTGTAGCGCTTTTGTTTTCGAAATATCACGCGTGCTGTTTGTACTCTCCGAATTACCTGAGATTCAATCCGATTTTTTATAATATCCTTCTAGACATATTCACTCGAGTCAACTACCAGTGAAACCTATTCTTTCTAGCCGTTCGCATTCTAATATTTTTCATTCATCTTTTACTAGGGCCCGGAATTTCGATCGCCGTCAAATCAACCGGACGAACAGCATCAACCCAAACTCGAGGACTTAAATCATGCCTATGAAGTGCTTGAGGCAACCCTACCGAAACTATTCATTCAACCACTAGACTATTCAATTTATAGCCCCAATTTAATATTTGAAAATAACATTAGAAATATTCGAACAGTGTAAGTTGCCATGTCGCGCAATTTTCCAATGCAATTTTCTAATTTCCTTGATGGCGTTTTACAGAGGTCTTTATCACTATGTAAAACAAATTGCATTGTTGCGAACGGTGGGTCATTTTAAGTATGCTTATATTAAATTTGAAATATTGAAAATTACGAAACATCCCGATGACTTCACGATCAAGATCCGATGGCGAATTCGGGGAATTTCGGGATTAAAGGTGAGATCCGGACGAACGTCTCTTGTACGGAAGTAAAATGGAAAAATTTCTATTGCAGGTAATGTTCCAATTCTGGAAATTTAAAATCTGGAAAATTAAGCAGGCTTTCGAGGAACAAGAATCGTAAGTTTTACTTGCAACCGATTTTTATTTTATTTTGAACGTAAATGAAATAATTTTCTAGATGGTACGATGGTTTCTCAACGTTTTACCTGGGATCAGATGGGCTGATTGAAAAACATGTTGTAGATAAGGTAAACGAAATATTCAACGCGTTCTCTTCAAACCCTTAAGCATAGCGTTTGTTTTAGGTAATGCCCGATGAAAACAAGGAACCGTTAATGACATTAAGCACGCCTGTTTCGCCCAAACTCGCACTGTTTGTAGGAATTTCACTTTCGGCAGAATTGAGTCCGTTCGTCTCATGAAAGTGCCCAGTTTATGACCAACACACACAAACAACAGAATGTGATTGAATTTTTTATTTTATTTTTTATCTTATAATTCAAACAAAGCAAAATCAAAAAATAGAAAGGGAATAGAGAAAATTTGATTTATAAGAATGATGTATACAATTTATGCCGTTACATTTTTTTGGAAATGGGACAAATTCTGATTCAGGAACGCTACTGCTTCAGAATTTCGTCTTTTTCATCCAAATTGCTTGTACTGCGTGGAATCTAGTTTTATTCGGTCCTCTTTGGCAAAAGTACATAAAGAAATTTCTATTGTTTGGTTCCATATTGTCGTTTCACGAAATACAGTTTTTGTTAGATTTCTAGTTCATAACTTGATATTGTGTTTTATAAGTTGGCTTTTTTGAATCGAAATCACAAAAACCAGATCAAATATTTGTTTCGCTTTTTGTAAATATAATATAAAATCAGTTCACATTTGTTTTATTTTTTGGTCACAACAAGGCTTCGAGTCAACTTTTTCAAAACAGAAAGGAGCACCGGAAAACACTTGATATGCATATCAAAATTAATCATTTACAGCTTTCCTTTCGCTTCACGTTCTTGGTACAATTTTGTTGAAATATCTCTTACTTTAGCTCGTATGTACTTGCCGGAAGTAGTAAGAGGCAGTGACTCCAGAAAGTATACACCGCCACGAAGTCGCTTGTAATCACTCATATTCTTCGCGACATAATCGACAATATCCTTTTCGTCTATTTTCGAACCTTTCTTCTTAACCACACAAGCAGCTGGTAAATCCGCTGCCAACGGATCGGGAATGCCACAAACGCAGACTTCCTGAATGTCGTTATGAAAGCCTGATTGAATCACTTCCTCTATTTCAGTTGGGGTGTATTGATACCCTTTATATTTCAGCACATCCTTCTTGCGGTCGACTAAAAATAAAAATCCCTCGTCATCGAAATGTCCTAAATCGCCCGAATGGATCCATCCTTGTGCGTCTAGGATTTTTGCAGTTTCGTCCGGTCGGCCGTAGTAGCCAAGAAAATTATATGCAGCTTTAATGCATATCTCTCCGTTTTCATTGATCCCCAACTGCTTGCCGTTATCGTCAACGATCTTCACCTGAGCATTAAAAACCAGTTGTCCAACGGAGCCGGGTTTTTGTACAGGGACACTAAGAGTACATCCTGTTGATGTCTCCGTCATAAGGTACCCGGTGAAAATAATTCCACCTGTTACAAATTTTGCCATTTCACTCCATATACTTGGAGACAAATAACTTCCCCCGCACATGTACAGTCGAAGGCTTGATAAATCGCGGATTCTTATATCTGGCGAGTTTATCATAGACATCATATACGAAGGTGGTGAAAATAGAAAATTTACTTTGTACTGTTCGATAATCCGGAGCATTAGTTCAGCTGAGAATGGCTCGTCAGTTATAATCCGTACAGCTTTGCCAATAGTTCCACTGATTAGGACTCCAACGCCGGACACCCAGAATAGAGGGCTCATACAAAATAAATTCATTGTTCCACTGAAACATTAATGACAATTTCAGCTATAATTTGAAAATTCATGCTAAAGGGAACTTACGGTAATTGTGGGGTTGGGCTTGTCAGGAGCTGTGCGTGAGATATGCAAACTCCTTTGGGTAGTCCAGTTGTTCCTGATGAACATAATATAAAAGCCGTGCATTTTGTTGAATCTTCTATTTTTACGGGGCTGTTGAGCTCAATTGTAGTTTAATTAGAATGAAATGAACATTATTGATAGACTTACACAAATGTATTGACTTCTGTGTCGCTTATGTCTCGTAAAATGTCCTCGACAGAGTAAACATTTTCGATTTGACCTCTTACAGTACAAATCGTGCACTTTAAATTAAGATCTTCTAGAGAATTCTTGACCACATCATAGGTATCAGCATCGCAGAACACCAATTTCGGCTTAGTATAGCGAAACATGTTAACAAGTTCCTCTTGTGAATAATAAAAAACAATAATTGCAATTGCAAACATTAATGTTTTATGTATTGGATTGCGTGGAGGAATTTCTTAAACAAGGTAAAGCCAAAATCAATGTGTAACTGGATGTCCAAATAATAAATCGAGACTAGCACATTTCTAACTTTTACCCTTTTAATTGATCTCCAAAAAACTCCAATTATTTTACCATATCTTCTACAATTATTTTTTTTTTACCTTTTCCGAAATTCACATCCAACGTATTAACAGGAGTTCCATTCAAAATAGCTCCAAATATTATCGGCGCTAAATTGTGTGTATGTCTAGCAATCGATACAGTAACGTCGCCTAATTTTAGTCCTTGATTTTGAATGTATTTTGCACATTGTAATGCTCTGAATTTTATATCGGCTCTTGTTAGACGAATACCAGTGTTATCACTTATCTGAAAATATGTTACATTTTTAAGTAAAACCATGATAAAGACGAAAATCAAGTAGCGGTAGAGGTAGAATTTGTAATTTTTTATAAAAAATAAAGATTATGTTATGTTATCAAATCTTTTTAATTTCCACGATTAATTTATGAATGACTAGTTTTTGAAAGAGATAAAAAATTTCCAAACACGAGATGTTGAAGGCATTGCTTTAAAGAACTTAAAATTAACGCCAGAAATTGATCTTCTAAAACACATTATCAAATTATTTATTATACAGCGTTGGAACAAATAATACTCTTCCGTTTAAGATAATTTCGAATTAGGCTACATCAGTAATTAAATAATTCAAATCTCTCGTATTGAAGTTGAGTGAGTTCAAACAGACAATGTACAATTCTGGAAAATATTCCATCTTATTTGAGTAATTTTCGAGGGCCTCAATAAATTTGTGTTTAATCCTTAATGCAACCAAAAATCATAGAGTTCCGCACAGAATAAAAATTTAATTTTGAATTATTACCTGCGATATTTCATCAGGTTGATCGTCCAACGCCTCAACAATTATATCACCGAGTGATTTTGTTATATCTAAGTTTTTTTCACTGATAGTACCGCTCCAGATTTTCGTTTCCGAATTAAAAGTCGTTTTACTGAACATTTTTGTTTATGAATGAAACCAAGAAGTGAACGTATGTATTATTGCGATTATACTTTAAGAGTGCGCTAAATAATAGCCGACTATCGATTATTTATACAACTCGTTAATTGTGATAAGGATAATGCTAGATGGTCAAAGTCTTATTCTTGACGGAGAAACAATAATAATTATACTGCAAAAATTGTACTTGCTGTAGTGGTGTTTTCTGTTTGATAAATAAAGTTCGTCTGATTAAAATCTCTATATATAAAAATGAATGTTTGTTTGTTTGTCTGTCCCGTATACGCTCCTAAACCACTCATTCGATTGCGAAAAAACTTTGGTGATTTGTTGAGGGCACGTCCGCGAAGGTTTCTGCGTTAACAAAATCATTTTACAATTGGTGGTACGCTAGTTATTTCAACATTTGAGTGTATTTCACATGATTTAGCGGCAGTTCGTTCGTTTTCGGTGTATTAGTTATGCGTTCCTATTACTAAATGGTAAAGTTGGACGATGGATGTTGGATAGGGGATAGAGGATAGTGGATGGAGGATGGTGGATGGGGGATGGTGGATGATGGATAGAAGATGGAGGATGATGGATAGACGATGGAGAATAGAGGATGAATCAACAGTGCTACGGGAGTAACGGGAATAACATGAGCAATGGATCAACGGGAGAAACGGGAGTAACAGGAGCGATGGAGCAACGGGAAGCAAGACTAGAAACCGCTGGCTTTGCAGTTTCGATAGTATAACATCATACAAACGTGAGTGTAGCCTCGGCACGCTGCTTAAATTGGTTATCTATAAAACATGAAAGATAGCTTCGTTAATAAAAATCAGTTTAAATTTGTTTTATTTTTTGGTAACAACAAGTCTTCGAGTAATCATTTTCAAAACAGAAAGGAGCACCGGATAAAAACACTTGATATGCATATCAAAATTAATCGTTTATAGATTTTCTTTCGCTTCACGTTCTTGGTACAATTTTGTTGAAATATCTCTTACTTTAGCTCGTATGTACTTGCCGGAAGTAGTAAGAGGCAGTGACTCCAGAAAGTATACACCGCCACGAAGTCGCTTGTAATCACTCATATTCTTCGCGACATAATCGACAATATCCTTTTCGTCAATTTTCGAACCATTCTTCTTAACCACACAAGCAGCAGGTAGATCCGCTGCCAACGGATCGGGAATGCCACAAACGCAGACTTCCTGAATTTCGTTATGAAAGCCCGATTGAATCACTTCCTCTATTTCAGTTGGGGTGTATTGATACCCTTTATATTTCAGGACATCCTTCTTGCGGTCGACTAAAAATAAAAATCCCTCGTCATCGAAATGTCCTAAATCGCCCGAATGGATCCATCCTTGTGCGTCTAGGATTTTTGCAGTTTCGTCCGGTCGGCCGTAGTAGCCAAGAAAATTATATGCAGCTTTAATGCATATCTCTCCGTTTTCATTGACCCCCAACTGCTTGCCGTTATCGTCAACGATCTTCACCTGAGCATTAAAAACCAGTTGTCCAACGGAGCCGGGTTTTTGTACAGGGACACTAAGAGTACATCCTGTTGATGTCTCCGTCATAAGGTACCCGGTGAAAATAATTCCACCTGTTATAAATTTTGCCATTTCATTCCATATACTTGGAGACAAATAACTTCCCGAGCACATGTAGAGTCTAAGGCTTGATAAATCGCGGATTCTTATATCTGGCGAGTTTATCATAGACATCATATACGAAGGTGGTGAAAATAGAAAATTTACTTTGTACTGTTCTATAATCCGGAGCATTAGTTCCGCTGAGAATGGCTCGTCAGTTATAATGCGTACACCTTTGCCAACGGTTCCACCGATTAGGACTCCAACGCCGGACACCCAGAATAGAGGGCTCATACAAAAAAAATTCATTGTTCCACTGAAACATTAATGACAATTTCAGTTATAATTTGAAAATTTATGCTAAAGGGAACTTACGGTAATTGTGGGGTTGGGCTTGTCAGGAGCTGTGCGTGAGATATGCAAACTCCTTTGGGTAGTCCAGTTGTTCCTGATGAACATAATATAAAAGCCATGCATTTTGTTGAATCTTCTATTTTTACGGGGCTGTTGAGTTGAATTGTAGTTTAATTAGAATGAAATGAACATTATTGATAGACTTACACAAATGTATTGGCTTCTGTGTCGCTTATGTCTCGTAAAATGTCCTCGACAGAGTAAACATTTTCAATTTGACCTCTTACAGTACAAATCGGGCTCTTTAAGTTTAGATCTTCTAGAGAATTCTTGACCACATCATAGGTATCAGCATCGCAGAACACCAATTTCGGCTTAGTATAGCGAAACATGTTAACAAGTTCCTCTTGTAAATAAAAAAAAAACAATAATTGCAATTGCAAACAATAATGTTTAATGTATTGGATTGCGTGGAGGTATTTCTTAAATAAGGTAAAGCCAAAATCAATGTGTAACTGGATTTTACCCTTTTAATTGATCTCTAAAATACTCCAATTATTTTACCATATTTTCTACAATAATTTTTTTTTTACCTTTTCCGAAATTCACATCCAACGTATTAACAGGAGTTCCATTCAAAATAGCTCCAAATATTATAGGCGCTAAATAGTGTGTGTGTCTAGCAATCGATACAGTAACGTCGCCTAATTTTAGTCCTTGATTTTGAATGTATTTTGCACATTGTAATGCTCTGAATTTTATATCGGCTCTTGTTAGACGAATACCACTGTTATCACTTATCTGAAAATAAGTTACATTTTTAAGTAAAACCATGATAAAGACGAAAATCAAGTAGCGGTAGAGGTACAATTTGTAATTTTTTATAGTAAATAAAGATTATGTTATCAAATACTTTTCATTTCAAGGCATTGCTTAAAATTAACGCCAGAAATTTATCTTCTAAAACAGATTATCAAATTATTTATTATACGGAGTTAGAACAATTAATACTCTTCCGTCTAAAATAATTTCGAATTATGCTACATCGGTAATTATAAAATTCAAATCTCTCGTACTGAAGTTGAGTGAGTTCAAACATTTTTTATTTGAGTAATTTTCGCGGGCCTCAATAAATTTGTGTTTAATGCAACCAAAAATCATAGAGTTTCGCACAGAATAAAAATTTAATTTTGAGTTATTACCTGCGATATTTCATCAGGTTGGTCGTCCAACGCCTCAACAATTATATCACCGAGTGATTTTGTTATATCTAAGTTTTTTTCACTGATAGTACCGCTCCAGATTTTCGTTTCCGAATTAAAAGTCGTTTTACTGAACATTTTTGTTTATGAATGAAACCAAGAAGTGAACGTATGTATTATTGCGATTATACTTTAAGAGTGCGCTAAATAATAGCCGATTATCGATTATTTATACAACTCGTTAATTGTGATAAGGATAATGCTAGATGGTCAAAGTCTTATTCTTGACGGAGAAACAATAATAATTATACTGCAAAAATTGTACTTGCTGTACTGGTGTTTTCTGTTTGATAAATAAAGTTCGTCTGATTAAAATTATCTATAAAACATGAAAGATAGCTTGGTTAATATCGTATGTTGGAATTGTTGGTAGACCTCACTTAACATATTTAGATTTATTACAGGAATTCTACAGCATCATTATGACACTGCATAATTGGTTAGCATGACATTTACAATTTTGTTTGTTTATATCACTTTTTGTTATTGTTTAGTTTGTGTTTGACTCTTGAATATTTTGGCTAAGGAGGTGTGGATAGATAGGGCGCAAAAAGGCTGAAATGCCCTGTCAAGCGCCTAAGTCGCGCAAATCATTCTTCTTCTCGATCTCACGTGAACTATGGGGAAATATATCCGAAATGTTCATACCCGGCGTAAGCCTGAATAGTTTTTGTTGTCCAGACCTAGGGTATATGATCTAACATCATTTAGCCAAGTAATCCCCCCCCCCCAACCGCAGCTAGCGCTGACACCAGTAACCGTGATGCTCCTGCTTGATCTCCAGCCACCAGTTCGGACTTAGGTGAAACTAGTCTATTGACCTTACCTATCCTTCGAATATACGAGTATTGATTTTTTTATATCAAAATATTCACTCCGTTCGCAACAGTATAAAATCGAATTCTAAATTATTGATTACGAATATTGCTCTTTTTATGAAGAGAAAAGTTCTCCGTAAAGGTATTATCGTAAGTTCCGATTAGATTAGATTGGGAAATGGGGTTATTCAGGTTAACCTCTGCCCCTGAAGCGTCAGTTGGGCCTATTTTAACGTCCCCTGGATTATCTATGATTCCTCTTCAATAGCAGTATTTCCAACATGTGCAGGGAACTCACTTGTTGTTGCAAATATGAAGAAATTTTGTTACCAAACGTATAGTGAAATTTTATGGGCTTTCCGAAAATGTAATAAAATTTGGTGGTTAATCAGGTCCTTCTTGGAGAAAACAGGACTTTTTTGTATTTTTTTTATTTTTTTATTTTTTTTGGTGTCATTTAAATGAATTTTTCTCAAAAAGTATAACACTGATTGACACAGTTGATAGCAATTAGAAAGAAGAATTTGTGTCCTTTCCAACGAGCCCAGAATTATTACGTTACGCTAAGTACAGCAGAAGTTAGAGATCAAACAGTGATCACAGGTACGGTGAAAATCCTTCGTCCTTAAAATCGCGCTATCTCCTTAACGGTGCAAAAACGGGAGTATGTGTAGAACGATTTTCTACTCAGGACAAGTTCCTCTATCTCCCATTTTCGTTTGAACCTCAGTACTAGTTACACCCTGTAAAGATGAAATAAATCTTTGAAAAGTTTGAGTGGCATTTCCATTACCTACCACACCTTACTTATCATTTGAATTCATGAGAATGACTTTCGGATTACGAAATGCCGCTCAAACTTTTCAAAAATTTATCTCATCTATATCAAGAGAATTTGATTTTTGCTTCGTTATTTATCCCGAGAGATTTACCGAACGTGAGCCAACTCAGTCTGCCTGATAAAAATAAAAATATTAGATTTGTTCTTTTTTCCAGGTGAAGTGTAAGACTGTACTTTCTCGTGTACTGCACTCAGTGTAGTGTACACTTTAGTGTGCACTACATTTCTCGCATAAGGAACTTAGTGTAGGTGTAACCCAATTAGAGATGGCAAAAAGAGCGAGCAATAGTGTAGATAGTAGGTTTGTTGTTTTTGACTACACTTTCTACACTAGTGCAGAAAGTATATTTTTTCTGGCCTTTTTGACGAATGTAGATCGAAAAGTGTGCACCCACCGTAAAATTCGACCTGTAGAACTCTATAGCATTGTCAGGCGAGACACAATTTCGACTGGTCACACGTCACAACATCGCAATTGCAGCGAAAAACATCGCAACATCGCGCTCAAAACTTCAGTCGAATCGGTTTGTTCGCAAAGTTGTCATTGGACTTCGACGGAGCCAAATTCGTGGAGTGCGGCATTGAGTAAAGTCAAATTTCGTGCGCACTTGAACAAAAATTATTTAAAGCCCCGAAATACTTGCGGCTCGATTCAGTTCTTAGTTCTGTTTTATTATTCTAAAGTTCCGATTGCGCGAAAAATAAGACGGTCAAATGCAGTGCGATTTTCGGTAAAAATTCGAATCGTTGCATTTCTGTTGCCCGGCCAACCTTCGTCACCCCCGGCTATTCGTCTCGAATTTCGTGCGGTAGACGAACTGCTGTGCATTCTACACCGCATTTAGGAATGTGCTAGAGTTCGGAATACCCGATAAAGTGGTTGATGGTTTCTTGTTAGGCTCGCACCGAATCAATTAGACGTGGAAAGTTCCGATTTGCCAAGTGTTTGTGCGACTTCGGGTGGAAGTAGTCCCAAGATTTGCACTGTGTTTAGTCGGTTGGTTTTTTTTAATTTATTTTTTACTGGTGTGTGGGTGGTGTGCAACACAATCGAAAAGGATTTCAATTGATTTGCGAAGACTCTCGGCGACGTAAAACCTTGCAGGTTAATTGGCACGCAACAAGCACAAATACTGCGGTTTTCTTAGCGATGCAGGTAACGTTTGCGGTCGTCGTCAACAGTTCGAACAAGTGATTTTCCGAAAAACGAGAGGGTTTTTTCCCACATTTGTGTAAGGTTGAAATTTCGCAGCCAACAAAGTGAAACGTCAAAACAAAATCAACGCGGGCACCGAATCAGCTGCAACTTGAGTGCAGCGGTTGCATTCGGCCCGTTGGTAAAAAAGAGAGGGCAACGTGAACCGGTAACGGGTGTCCCTTTCACGCGCACGGTTTGTTCGCTGCGGGAAATGCCTCGACACGACAGCAATCAGAATTTTGACAGTTGTCGCTCTGTTTGCTAGTTTTTTGAAGGAACTGTGGATTTTTTTTTGCTTCTGTCGATTTCAGTTGTTTGCTTGAAATTTGATTTTTTTTTTAATTAAATAAAATTACTACTTTTTTTTAAAAAAAAAAATTAGTTGGTAGTACTGCCAGCTTCAATTCAATTAAATTATAATTACAGTGCTAGTGTGTGAAAATGAGAAAAGAGTTTCGGAAAATGTCCGATTCTGGTTGCCTGTTGATTGTCCTGTTGTTGGCTGCCACTACGTCCGATCGGTGTTTTGTGTCGGGCGGTGGAGCACCGGGCGACACTGTCGTCCTGACTAGTGGTATAAATAGTGGACGGTATCACAGCAGCAGTCAGCATGGTAGCCACGGACACGGCGGTCAAGTGCATCCGTCCAGCAGCGGGGTACAGAACCATCCACAACATCATCCGCCACAGCAGCACCCTTCGCATGTCGCTCCCGCCCAACAGATCACTGCTGGCAGTGGTCAACACATGGAACCGCGAAGCTCCTATGCTATGCTGAGCGCGGCTATGTCACAGGCTGTTAGCCACGAATTTAGTGAGTACCGACTTGTTCTTTGTTTTTTAGCTTTAAGAGTTGGATCGCTAAAAGAGCCAACGGCCATGTTTCCGCGTAGACGACATTTCTATTCCAGGTTATTCAAAAATTAGTATGCTGAACTAAAGTAAAGAAAACTTATCGTCATCACGAATGCCCAGTTTGTCAAAGAGACAATCACAGATGCAACTCTGTAACTAGATTAATCAAAAATTCAATCTCAAATCTGATAAAGATTCATTGTGATAACCAGCAATCTTAGAATCGGGCCACCACGTAAACCAACCAACGATTCTATTGGTTGGTTTACGTGGTCGCCCGTCTACCGAAAAACAGGGCCCAATTAGCACAGGAAGCGCCGTTTTGATACCACAACTCGTTTAACCTGGTCGTTGAGGGCTGATGAAGTATATATATAGTTTTACAGAGACCTGGGGCTTGAATGGATTATCATATCCATCCAGAGCTGTTCAAGAATATAATCAGTTCTCCTATCTTGTTTTTCGAGATCTCATCGAGGTTATTGAAGAAGGGTTTGCCTAGTGCGCGAAGTCTGGCTCTAGCTAGGGCGGGACACTCGCAAAGAAGGTGAATAACAGTTTCCCTCTTATTTGCATCCCCACAACTGCGACAATTGACGTTAAAGGGAATACCCAGTCTGGCCACGTGGTCGCCGATCGGCCAGTGACCCGTGCTGACTGCCGTGACTCTGGAGACGTCCCTTAGAATCGTAGCAGGCACTCTTTATTATTTGGAGATCATGAAAATGAGCTGACATTTTCAGGATATATTTTTTAAGTTACTGAAGGCTTTGAATTAAAAGGCCTACTTGATAATTTACGGTAAAAAAAGAAGACTTTGAAACAAACGGTCCTTTAAAGTAATAAAAAAAAACGTAATGAGACGTTCGCGAAGATGAACAACTTTTCTGTTGTATTCATGTATTCAAAAATGCCTAAATTCCAGAAATTTGCTATACAAGCTCACTTTTTTTATAGCACCGAAATAGATTGACCTTTAATACAGACATGCACTGTCCAGTCAGTTTAGCAATGGGGAAAACATTAAAAGATAAATACGATATTAGTAAAAGTATGTAAAAGGCATCGAAGGAAATCAGTCGACGAATGGGGACTGTAAATGATGTCCGCTAGGAAACACGATCGAAGGTAGCGCGTTCCACGTTTTAGTTGCGGGTCTTAATTTCACTTAAAAATAATTGATTTAATCTCTTCATGGAAAATTTCAGTAGCTCAACCATATGCTGTTGGGATCGTTTAGCTGCGTGAGAAATGAAATCGAGAAGGGATAATATGCCTATTTCATTACTACTGCGAACGTAGAAATTTCGGTGGTAGAAGCTAAGTAGTTCGACCTTTCAATGAGGTTCAAGCGATGCCGTATTGATGGCATCGTCTCCTATACGTCGGAACGTAAGCCTCTGAATACGGTCGAGCAATAAAAAATGAAGTTTGGATGCTCCTGCCTAAAGATGCGAAAGTATTCAAGTCGAGGCCTAATATCCCAGCAGACCAAAAACACAGAAATCTGTCAGAATTTCGATGGAAAGTTCTTTAAATAGTCGGCATTCCGGATTAGAAATTCATGCGATTTCCGAGAGATTTCCATATGGCGAGGTTGACGCTGTTCCGTGGGATTTCTCTTACCGAAATCCTTAAGAAATTTCCGAAGCATTTCCCAGTTTTTTTTCCCTTCCGAAAGCTTACTAAAATTTAACTTTTATCATTTTTATCAGGTTTGGCGTAAAAAAAACATAGAGTCTGTCGAATTTTCTGCAACCATAACCGATTGTGCGAAAAATCTTCTGATTCTGCATTTTTTGCGTCAGACCGGACAAGACAGCGAATTAATTTTCATTTCAGAAGAATTTTTAATTATGTACTTCTCAGCACAAGGATTTTTTATTCTTGTAATGTATTATAATAACGTAATGTATAATACTAAGAGCAGTTCTTATAAATACTTTTGCAACTAGAAAATTTAAAAAACAGAACGACTTTTTTAAAAATCAAAAGAAATACTACGTTTACATGGAGGATTGAATCCGGATTGAATCCTCTAAAATCTCATGTAAACGCAGATCGGATTGGAATGAGATCGAATCGATCCGAACGAACTTCTCGACCTGGATCGAGTCGAAATCGGATCGAACTTCTCATGTAAACGTGGATCGAAAGATCGCAAGTTCGATCGTCGCAAATTCATTAACAATAAAAATTGATTTTCTATCATTTTCATAGTATTAGCACACAAAACAGTTAAATTTGACAATTTTATGCTCTTCGAACTTGTACGATTAAAGAAAGATTTCAGGTTATGTTACTTGTCATTTCGATCTCATTTCGATCTTCCCATGTTTCGATCTTTCGATCCGGTGTAGTCATATACGCGATTCAAATTTGGATCTTTCGATCCTCCATGTAAACGTAGTAAAAGATATAATACAGAAGTTGAGGGTTCCCCCTTAACTATTTTGGTATAGAATTAAAAAAAAAATTGTTAATGGAATTTACACAGAGTTTTCCACGATATGTCCGGATGTCGGCAAGTTCTTTTGGAATTCTACCTGATAATTCCATGAAATTCTTATTGCTTTTCCTCATGGAATTATCTCTCAATATCCGAATGAAAACCACCGGAAACTTCTATCTCACGTTCCCCTATATCAGAAATAGCTGGGAACTTCCCGAGGACATCAGAACATTCCGCTTTATTGGTCTGCTGGGATGCGACTTCTATATTTTTTTTACGGGTTTTGACTGAGAAGTTGTTGCTGTTTTTTCGCATATATTGACTTAACTGGACAATCACTTCGTTATTTTAAACCAATGTTAATAATAATATGATGCCACTAATTTAAGGAAAAGTAAATGAATCTTGAAGAAGAAACTGTACGGAGCTGCTAAGTTTATGATCAACTATAATTTTTTTTTCTTATTTATAATTCACCGTCTGCGCCAACTATACGTGTACGAATACGTAACTTTCACGAAACTGGCTCAGTGGCAAATGACAGAAGGTCCGACAGAGCAAGTTCTTCAAGAAGTGATGTATGTATGATGTAAGTGTAGCCGACAACGCTACATTTTCAACTCCAAACACACTCATGTGGTTCACAGTCGGACTTCATTACGCACAATTTTGAAACAAAGAGTTGCATATGTATCCCTTCAATGAGAGTCAAAAATTAAACCTATGCGCCTACATCTGGAACTACAATGGAACATCTGACATCAAATTTCAAAGACCCAGCAATATCCAAAAATATAAGTTTTAAATGACCCAATCACCAGATTTGACTGATCCGAGTTTTTTTCTTTGGGGATACTCTAAAGAAAAAGTTTATGTTAACAAACCGCAAATTTTACAACTGGTTATGGAAAATGTGCGACCATAAATTTTTTAAAGAAAATTATTTATGAATTTAGGTTAAATTTAAAAAATCATCAGTTTTGTAGTTTGACGTATTAAGATGAAAAGCTGCTTTCGGTCCACCCTGTATGATTGTAAAATAAAATATGATATAAAAATAAAATTAAAAATTATATTATACTACAACTAATTAAAAATTAAACTCTAAATAATAATCGAAATAAAAAATAAATATTAAATTAAAAGAGCAAAAATTAATTTAAATTAAATTATCGAGGCCAATCTTATCTGGTCCAAACTTAGATTGAAATTTTGCCATAATTTTTATTAAACAGTCGCAATAAAAAAGAAATCGTTTCAGCATATTCGTATATGCAATCAACTCGAGTACCATTTTCGACCAATGAAGTCGAAAAATTTGAGAATTCTATCAGGTCTAGATTGTATTATAGATGGTGGAGGACGGTCTAAAATCCCGATTCGCTGCGGCCTCAGTGGGCCTATTGTGATTCATCATCAATGGCGCGACAGCCCAAATCGGGCCAGGGCCTGCAGGATACATTGTCTGAAGTCCTCTCGGTTCAGCGCTCGCGTCCTCCAATTTGTGCATCTAAGAAACGATCTGCAATCTGCGTCAACTGAGTCCGGTTTCCCCACCGGTCGTTTGCCATGAGCTCTACCTTTCAGTATGCGTTTGGGAATTCTTCCGTCGTCCATTCGCTCCACATGGCCTGCCCATTGTAGCTTACGAAATTTTATAAGAGTCGATGCGGCTGGGTCGTCATAGATGTTATACAACTCGTTGTTGTACCGGATACGCCATTCAGTGCCTTCTCTTACTGGTCCCAAAATTCTTCGGAGAATTCGTCGTTCAAAAGCGTCTATTGATTTTTCAGTCCACGTGTCGCTTGCATATAGTAGCACAGGTCTTATTATGGTCTTATATATGCGAAGTTTGCTCAGCCTGTTCTTCGATTTTAAGATCGGGAGAACCGTGAAATACGCCTTATTTGCTAGTGTGATCCGTTTTACTTCGTCTCATTCGTTGCCGTCTCTTACAAAGTGTGATCCCAAGTATGAGAAATGATCCACATTCTTCAGGTTGTAGTCCCCCACGGTCATATTTTGTCTAGTTGGCGCATTTCTTCTATTGTGATTGTCCTCCCTTATTATAACTCAGGATGGTTATATCAATACATTTTAATATGCTCTTTATTGAGTTAGACATGAGTTCTAATGGTGTCAAGAAATAATGTCCAAGAAGTCTGAGTCTTCTGTGTGCAAGTTCTTCGCAATGGCATAGAACGAGTATTTCCAAAAAAGTTGCTAATTTCCTTAGAATCATCACTGACTATTTCATCGGTACACTATAGTAACCTCAAAAGGAACAAAGAAGGTCGAATATAATTGTTTAAGTACAATGCGCATGGTGCTGTGAAATCGAAAAAAAAAATTCTAAAATTACAATTCAGTGTAAGAAAGTCCTTTAAGTAAATAAAAGATTTAAGGAAAATAAACAGGAAAACTCAGGCCAGTTTTAGGCTTTACTGCCAAAGACGGAATTAAGACGAAATTAAGTCATTTGTTTTTTTTTAAATTGAAATTGAATTAAAATATAAAAAACTTTTTTACACGATTCCAAATTTTAAATTTTCCATGTTCGACAATGCACTAAATTGTTAAAAATGTTGTTTCTCCATGCGGTCGTCGATGTTTTATATTTTATTTTCACCTGAGTTAAGTACCAATCGAATCAGGAGTTTCTTTTTTAATTATTTTTATCGGGCGATTTCTAGCTCCCACAATATTTTGTGCTTTTAGAAAAATATGCAAAGCTAAAAAGATTTTTTGAAATAGGCCGTCTAATTCACTGCGCTTTGTAACATTTAAATTAAGAACCACATAAGTATGTAATTCAAATTCAAATTCATATTCATATTTATTTCCAATAATGCAAATTTCTCTTAAATGTTAACATTACTTGAAGTGGTCAGGCTGTCGCCTGTTCAACTATTGGTTACATTAGTTTAGCATCACATAAGTATGTACATTTTTTAAATTTATCTTATTGAAATTAAAGAAAAGCAGTTGATATTTTTTTTTTTTAATTTTTATTTTCATTCCAGTTTTTAAATTATGTTTGGCCGCGAGTAATTTATTTTAAATTTTTAGCATTTCTTGAGATATTAAAATTAGAATATTTTGCTTACGTCCCTCACTCGACTTTTATTTAAATTATGCCACTATTAAAAATTGTCGTTTCAAAATTTCTTTTCTTTGAGGCTCTTTGCTTAGTACACTCTCAAGTTATCGTGCGTGGATAGTCTAACTGACCCCATATAACATTACCCTAATTCTAAAAAACCTAAGTCAATTTTGAAACATTTTAGAGAAGAAGCAGAAAGATGGCAAGGTAAAATATTTTCCAGTGCAGTGGAGCTGTCCGATTTCCATTAATTCAGATTAGGGACTCCTAGCTTTAAGTAAAAGCTTCAGCAAATTTAGAACCATGCGCCTTAGCCAGCTTTTTTAACAGATGAAATCAAAAAATTAATTTCGACCAAAAAAGGACTTAAGTTGGTTTTAGAATTAGGGTTTCAATATTTTTTTACATTCAAGGCTTCCTTTCGAACTGACATGTAGCAAACTTTCATCCAGATCATAAAAATTATAAACGAGTCTCAGCAAGAGTGCCCAAGCTCCATGTTTAAAAGAACAAAAAATAATATATTATATAATTTCTGGAGGAAATTTTATTGTGACAAACATTTCCGGAACTAAGTATGATAACGAAATCAATTAAAATCGATACCTCATAAATGTAAAGATAAGGATATTCATACTTATCTCATATTTTCGATGGACAACATCAATTTGTATCAATAATTTGATTTAACATGATCCCATAATTTAGCGCGAAATGAACATGAATATCACCACAAAACTAATGATTAACTGGAGGGTTACCTATGTACTGATGACACCTTTGATATAATTTATGTCAAGGTATTTAAATTTGTTTAAAGCGATTGGAGTAATTGAAATACAAGTATGACGCTGATCATAGACACGAACCTGTCCGAATGACGTCAATGGACAACAATTTAACGAGGATTAGAATTAATGTACCGCGAATATGAATCCATGTAATAGCTCTACGGTAACCATCGCATCGTTTGAACAACGCTCATAAATTCAGTGTTCAATATTTGTGCGTTTTGTACCCGTGCAATTAGCTACAGATAAAAATCGGTAAAATTATCGAGCACGTACCTATACCTGAAATGCAAATAGCCCCAATGTTACCTGTGGCAAAAGAGGGCGATAACGAGTTCAGGTGGAGCTCGTATCTAGTACTGGCGGTACCGGATAACTGGTACAATCGCGTGGGTGGTAAATTTGTTCAGCTTAAATTATTTTTTTTTCAATTAAAATATTGTAAAGTACATATCACCTTGTCGGACTCGGGAAACAGGTTTGCCGACAACAAATAGCAAAACAAGTCAATAGAGAGATATAAAATTTCACAAGGAAATCCAATTTCTTTCTGTCTGGTACGATCGGTTTTGCGCACCTGAACGAAATTATTCGCGTTCGCTTAGACTGAGATCGCTTAAATGCTAATTTCAAGTTCGACAAACGTCCTTAATATACGAATTACACATTCACGATCACCGATGAAATAAATATTGCGAAATTGTTAGGTATGTAGGTACTACAAAGATATTTATATATGTACGAGTACTTGCTAGGGTACATCTAGCTCTACACACTCGCTAAAAGCAGATTTCTGCATTGGCTGCTGGCATTAAAATGTTCACCTTAAGATGCGCTTCCGTTTATTTTATTTATTTATTTTTGGCAAGATCAACCGAATGCGATCAATTCCGAGTGTGCGATGATCGAGTATTCGCGCTACACGCATTTTTACCGTGCCAAAAACACGGTTGTAAGAATTTATTTGATTGTAGGTGAAATGAGATCGCTTCCCTAGATACCTGCAAGATCGGTATCCTCAACCAGGTGGAAAAAAATAAATGTACAAACATGAATCGAAATTTTCATAAAAACAATGCTAACGAAAATATTGTTTTTACTTTCATTTATAGTAGCTACCTGTACGTGTAGATGATAGATTCAAGTGTTGTATAAATGTATTACTCACTCAATAGGAGCGAGTTTGAAATAAAATAATAGGCTTGGCGACAACGAGGGACGAGGCCATTTTTATGTTGATCATCAATTGAATTCCCCCAACACAATTTCTATCTTATTTTCGATTCAATCTGAAATGGAATTAAAAAGAACGCGCGTTTGTCTTGCCAAATTAGATTTGTTGCACTCTATATATAGGCGAAAGGTAATTTTTATTTCGATTGAAATAAATTTATATTTGATGGTGTCAGCTGTGTGTTGGGAAATTTTAAAGCAAGGTTGTGACTTTTCAGTTAAATTTATCTCGTAGATTTTTTTTTACTTCGTCCAAAGATACTGTTTACTAGAAATGTAATAAAGATTTAGGAATAACTATGACTAGGACTTTATTAATTGATGTCTACCGCTTGAATTGTGGGTGTAATTCTATTTAATCGATGCACACGTTTAAATTTATGACATTTCGTTGATGAGTGAAAATCATTGAGAAACTGGGGAGCACACTGAATAAAATGCTTGTATTTTTTTTTAGTCGTGAGTTTAAACTTGCCTAATAATCAGACTTGCTAGATTTTAAATATAGCATTGCAGCAATGATCTAAAACAGAGAAGACTGTGATTTCTTACCAGTTGTATAATGTGTATGTGTATGATTTTAGTAATAATACCGCCAAATACAAGCTTCATAGAAAAAAATACTATATAGGTACAAAATGCGTGATATCCGGCTGTGGCATAGAGCAGCAACAGGACTTCTTCATAAATTGCGATCCTGGACTGCACCCGTTATCTGGCACCAGAATTTCTTCATTCCTTGAAGGTAGTTTCTATAATATGTTTTTCGTCGTCGGTTCTGAATGGGCGCTTCAGGGCGCAAGGGATGTTACCGATAGGAACTGAGTTTACAGAACACGTATGCGTTTTGCTGAATGAAACATCTTTCAGTCAATAGATCGTATCGTAAGGTTCTTTTATATGAGTCTAAAATGATTATTTACATATGAATGGGTCCATGCTAAAAGATCATCAGTACAATTTTTATCGAAATTGCGATTTCACTAGTTTTGAAGTCTTGGAGGTCCGGCACATCTTATTATCTCTATATATAAAAATGAATGTTTGTCTGTCTATTTGTCCTGTATAGGCTCCTAAACCACTCATTCAATTGCGATGAAACTTTGGTGATTTGTTGAGGGTACGCCCTCGATGGTTTCTGCGTTAACAAAATTATTTAACAGTTGGTGGTTCGCGAGTTATTTCAACATTTCAGTGTTTTTCATATGATTTAGCGGCAGTTCGTTTTTGGTGTATTAGTTATGCCTATTCCTATTACTAAATGGTATAAGAGGATAGTGGATGGAAGATGGAATATGGATGATGGAAGATGGAGGATGGTGGATAGAGAATGGAGGATGGATGATGGAGTTTGGGGGATGGTAGATGGTGGATGGTGGATAGAGGATGGTGGATGGAGGATGGGAGATGGTGGGTGAAGGATGGTGGATAGAGGATGGAGGATAGAAGATGGAGGATGGTGGATAGAGGATGGTGGATGGATGATACAGGACAAACAGCGTGAACAACGGGAGAAACAAGAGCAATGGATAAACGGGAGAAACGGTGAGAAGGACGAGATCAACAGGAGCAACGGGAGTAACAGGGGCGATAGAACAACGTGAGCATAGCCGCGGTACGCGGCTAGTTAATTTATGCAATAGTACATCTACATATAGGTATTAAGTTTCAACTTTCTAGCATAAGCCGTTTCTGAGATATGAAAAACCACCCCAACCCCTGTACCTTGCTACCGCTATCAAACATTTTATATTCAGTAGACTCGACTTATAATTCTATAACACAAACCAATTTGTATCTTCCTGGTACAATTGAGTCGGAAGATATTGTAACCAAAAATTTTTCACCCCGGTTTTATTTTGTTTTTCCAACAGTTTACAAAAATACACTGATGACCTTTTAGCATGGACCCATTCATATTCGAGGGTTGTCTGAAAAGTTTCCGACCTAACAAATATACAAGACATTTTTTCTTCAAATTTATTTTTATTTCATCGTAAGTCTACACACTTCTCTCAGCGATGCTCCCATCTAAAGAGATGGGAGCATCGCATCGGTTAAAGAACTCGTCCAAATAGTACTCGGCGTCTTTCTCTGCAAAATAATTGTTTACGAAGGACATGGCTTCTACATTTGACGAAAATCACTGTCCTCCGAGTGCAGATCTGGTGAGTAAGGAGGGTGGTCAAGTAGTTCAAACCGTAATTTGTGGATTTTCGCCATGGCAACCGCTCTCTGATTTATTGCTTTTAAACTACGCCAACAGAGCGTTGGAAATGTTCATCCGAACACGTTTTTGGTCCAACGTGAGCAAACGCGGCACCCAACGTGCGGACAGCTTTCACATGCTCAAATCTTTATTCAATATGTGATACACCCGTTCTTTGGACATATCCATAGCCACTGGTATCTCGCTGGGTGACTTGACCGATGTTATCGTCAGTGGTTGCAGTTTTTGGACGTCCCGAACGTTACTCGTCTTCCAAGCTGGTACGGCCACGTTTAAATTCAGCTGGCCAAAATTTCACGGTGCCAAATAATGGTGCAGAGGCCCCGTATACAGCGTCCAACACGTCTATGATTTGCGTAGGGGTATTGCCTTTTAAAAACAAATACTTAATGACAGTTCGATACTCGATTTTATCTATTTTCACAAAAACACTCACATGGACTCACTCAAACGATTGGTAAACAACAACTGCGCGCCCAAAATGGCTGAAATTTCGGTGAAAAGGTGCGCAAACACATTTCCTAGCTTTTGTTGACGAGTGCTGCCATCTTCATGTTGAGGTCGGAAACTTTTCAGACAACCCTCGTATCTACACACTATTTTCCCTTATATCCGTTGTAGTTTCTTCACGGTCATTGACTGGACAGCGGTGCTTATTCAATCACTCTCTATCTTGGCGATCGTTGTAAGAGAGAATAGCTGCGGTTGGGTATTAATAATAAACTAAAAACTCTTTTCCGGCGAGAACACCGCAATTTTAAATTCAATAAAGTTTTCCTTCTAACTTCGTCCATTTCTCACCCCTAATACTCGCACTTTTATTTAAATTGTCTATCTTTAAATCTACTATACAGATTCTAAGGTCATATATTTTTGAACATGCAGATAAATTAAAAAAATATTCACGTTACCTTTGCTCGTCTGTCTTTTAAGATGACACAATTGATATTCGCAATGTCTAGAATTACACACATGGGGGAAAGCTTTTCAGAATAAATTGTCTGCTCCACTTTGCCCGCAAGAACCAGCGGTGTGAATGACACGATCATATCAGATATTTCAAATAGTTAGTCTTGAGATTTATAGCTCTCTAAATCTAAGCTGATCTTGATACATGAAAGATATTTCTAAGTATGAATGAAATTCGAAACACAATAGGCTCATCCCACTGATTGAGCTATAAAATTCCATTTTATTTCGGTTTTTCTTATGAAAAAATTGTCATGGAAAAATTTACGATAATTATAACCACATGGTTTCTATTAGTTTAGCGGGTTGGAGCATTTTTTGGCTACCGATTCTGTTTATTTATATCAAAGAAATTAAATAAAACGCGGAAATCGCAAGTGAATTGTGTACATTCCATTTGGAATTGGACATTTATTGATCAGGTTGATCCTTATGATTAAACTTGTTTTGTATTTATACTAAGAGCTGAGTGTTTAGTCAAATGGGTTAAAGATATTATAAAATTGTTATTGGTTTAGATTTGTGTATGAAATGATTTATGATTTGAGGTCAATTTTTCGGGTTAGATGGCGAGTCCACTATGTTAGCGACAGGAGACACGTCAAATTACAAGTCAAACGAGAATATTGCCCATGAACTCTTTGTTTTTATTGAAGACAAGAATTTCTTCACTGGGTGATTTCGGTATTACTTATGGTGGTCAAACGTCAAAATCGTTTGAGTTATTTCATTTTCCCAACCAAGACCACATACTTTTCCTTCTGTTCTGTATTCTTTCGTGTTGAATTTATATTCTTTCTCCGGTTTTACACAACCACGCCCATCTCCAAAATTTGTTTTTCGGAATGTTCTCTATATCTAGAGACATAAAAATTAGAAGCTTTTCTTTTAATCGCTCTTTCTTTCCTCTCATATTTAAATTAAGAAAAATCTCGCCACTGAAAGAGGTGTTACTACTGCTTAAATTTTCTCTAAGTCGTTGCTAACCAAAACAATCATGTCAAACAGTGGGAATGACACCTTAAATTTCTTTGATGAGTGCTAGACGGACTTTCGCTGGAGATAAAGTCAATATTACTAAAAATAATAAAGGTCCTCAATAGCTAGCAAGTTGTCTACTCATGTTCATGTGTACAGTTGCCGTCCCGCCATCAGGAGCTTTGCTTGTACAGGCTGACTTCAGTCGATGTTATGACGTGGTTAGGTTAGGGATGATGATTCGGTCAACAGTCTGGGTGCAACTTTATTATTTTATGGGTAGAAGTCCGAGCGTGTTTAATGCTGAGATGCGATGTAGGTTACTATGCGACGTTCCAAATAGACTCATGGTCATTCCTTAGGTTGTCAGTCCCATAGTCACCTACGACGCATCTCAGCATTAAGCACGTTTCGAACTTCTACTCATAAAATAATAAAGTTGCGCCCAGACTGTTGGCCGATTTTTTTTAGTTTTAATTACTCTAGTAACACATCTACACATAGATACTAATTTTCAACTTTCTAACATAAGCCGTTTCTGAGATATGAAAAACCACCCCCCAACAAAAAAAATTTATTTTTCTGGGATGTCTCTATAGTAGCTGTATACAGCTTTGAATTTCCAGTTTTCTATCCTTTGCGGCTTTCGAGAAATTAAAATCAGAATTTTTTTTATTTCCACCCCCTCCCACAATCGCTCCCTTCACTTACACACAAAACATTTTTCTCCGCTAGATGCTACTGGTCCTAACTACTGTAAAATTTTCAAGATCATATCTGATACGGTTCTTGAGATATAAAAATTTAATTTTTTGAAAAATGACTTCCTCACTTCCGCGCTTCACCTCCCCCCTAACAAATTTTACATTCAGTAGACTCCACTGGTAATTCTATATATAGAAACCAAATTTTATTTTCCTAGCACAATTGAGTCGGACGATATTGTAATTCAAAGTCTTTCACACCCCACCCTCATACCTCACTACTCCCCTTAAAAATGTTAACCCCATTCTAATCTCCTAGCATCCCTTAATACAACTACAAAGTTTGAGCCATCTGACATCAATCGTTCAGGAGATATGAATTTTAGAATGTTTCAATCCCAGGTTTCAAGCGTTTTTGGTGCATTGTTTCCACCCCCCCACCCCATTCGCACACCCCTCTACCACTGTCTACGCATTTTTGCAAATGCGTATTATAGTACTACATAAGTTCCAACTTTCAGCCTCCTAGCATAAGCGGTTCCTGAGATCTAGAAACCAAAATTTTTCATCTAAAACGCTCTCCCTTCCTCCCCCCTCACACCCCTACCTATCCAAAAGATACCAATCGTCCACCCATGAAAATACAAAATTTCAGGGTAGCAAATTTTTTTGAAATTTCAGGTCGATAACAATACTTTATTATTAACAAATAATAAAGTAAAATCTACATAAAATACTGTACGGGTATAATGACTGTATAACTTCATGACAAATAGTGAATAATATTGTAGTTAATTAAACAAAATATGTACTATAATTCAATCAATAAAAGCATTTAAGCTATTAATACGTAAATAAAGACGATGGTAAGATGTGACCCTTTAATACAAACATATTACATTCCTCCGGGTTTTTTTTTAAATTCCTTCTACTTGAAAGAGCAAGATTAAAAACCAATAACAACAAGGTACTGAGCGGATAGATCCCTGTACACAGGATAGTTGCCTGGTTGCCCCCACCTACAGAAACCACGCGTCTTGCATATTTTTGTTTCAACAGAAGTAGACTTTGCGTGATCGGAAAACCGTTTTCCAGTTTCAACCTTTCTGACATCCCTCATTTACATATATATTATATTAGATTTTCATGTTGGGGTTGGTTTGGACCCCTCTGTCATTGAAGCCTATTGCGACGTCCCTCTGGATTATCTATGGTTCCTCTCCTATCCCTGCGCTTTCAATGAAGCGTAGTATTTTTCGTAGAGGAATAGCCTGGAATTCCGATGGTTTCATAAAACCCTGACCGAAGTGATTAAGTCTTTTATGAGCAAGTCCCTCACATTCACATAGAATGTGCTCTGGTGTTTCGTCTTCATCATTGCAAATTCTACATATTTTGTTCTCAGAGAGACTAATTCTATGGAGATGCTTCCTCATGTAACAATATGACCAGTCAGAGCTATCACTAGGGTTCGGGTCAGATGTTTGCTTAATTTTAGATATTCAGACGTTCTGTTTTTCGAATGCTTCGGCATAAGTAACTTATTAGATTGCCACGTAAAATATCAATTAGAAATAGCTAAATTTGCGACCAAAGTACATAAGAAATTAAAAATGCCGGTCGAGCTCTAAAATATGCTATACTTAATAAAAATTATCGGATCCGATACTCGGATTTAAATGAATATTTTAATTTTTAATTTTATATCGCTCTACAAAATATCGGCCGATATTATCGATATATCGTTTGAAAAATATCGCTATTTCGATATATCGATAGGATGCGACCAATCGATTTATTTCAAATTTTTTTTCGATATTTATAAGCCGTTTCCCGTCTAATGTGGTGATACAACCGACGCAAGTGTCAAGATCGCGTTGCGTTCACGACGAAGTTGCAAAATAGATTACCAAAGCGACGCGATTAGAGCAATACGATATCACTAGTTGCACTCAATAACATGTATTCTAATCACCTGTCATCGCGTCACATTCACTATTAATTCCAGCTTTAGTATTTTACCTTTTGTCCAAATGAATTCAGAATTACCTCTCAAGGGGTTGTTATCTAAATAAAATCACGAGTTACACTCTTCCAAGCTAGACTCAATTCTTAAAATATTAGATAGCAGACTGCTGAGTTCATTTAATAATTTAATACAAATTCTATTAACTATTGGATTTAATAATGATGTCATTATTACCTTGGTGCTACTTCCGCGTTCAACATGACTTGCAATAAAAATCCCCGATTTTATCTCTGCTCGGAAAAAACTATTTGATCATGTAGTAATAAGAAAGCAATTGTTCCATCATTTATTTATAAATCGAAATTGAATGGTAATTTACCAACTGGTTGGGGTTGGTTATACAAAATTTAACAACGAGTTAGTAAATTTTCTCTGTGATTTTCCAAGGTGCGAAAGTATTTCCCGAACAAAATTCGAGTTCCTTAGGGATAAAAAATTGGAAAATTTTCACATATCCATTTTCTACAATATTCGCACAATCAATTCAAAATTGGTGTACAAAGAAGTAAGACACAATATTTCATCGGTCGGCAAGTTCTAAATTGTGATATCAATTAGATCCAATTAACTTCTTGATTGCATTCAATAAATATTTTCGTGGCGGTTGTTTTTTTAAACGATTTTCATTACAGCAAAGCATTTTTTCTTATATCTTTGCGGCAATGATTTCCAATTGATCAAAAGTTGAAGCTACAAAACACTTGCCATGACCAAACTTGAAATTTCAAAACAGAAATTTTTATACATACCTAGAATCTGGATTTAAGATTTTAATTGATCGACGATGTGAAGATGAACAATAATTACACGACCGGGAATTATGTTGTTGTTTCTGTGATTTCAAAGAAAATAATTGAAAGATTGTTCGGACATTATCAGCATGAAATCTGGAAGTTGTGACAATACGAACGCGATTGCGTAAGTTATATCAATGTGACTCTATCGAGGTTAGCCTTGGTTAAATTGAAGGGTTTTTTCGTATAATTTATTCCACATAACTACATTAATTAATTTGTGTGAATACGTGATTTTTTTTAATACAAATCAATAGATTTGGAGGTAAATTGCAAACGAAAAGTTTTATCTGATCCCAAATTTTTGATGTCCCTAAAAAATCGATTGGAGGAAATTTATCGATAAGGACAAGATATCATTTAGGTTGTAGCGCCATAGAAGAGGAAGATATGGAAAAACGGTCTCTGTTGAGCTATCGGGGCACGCACTCTTTGATAGTGCGTTTACCTTTCGGGTTAATGTGAAACTATCACTGTCCAAGGAACGCTCAATATTGGGGGAGGAGCAACGACGCAGAAAGGAAATCTAGTAGTTTGGTTAAAAGTGATGCACCATATTCAAACGTTAATCTTCGAGATGGTTGTCGCAACTTACTCGTTTCCCAAGTATCAGCAAGTTAGGGTTTAAACAAAATTTGTGTTCCTATGTAAAATGAAAATACTTCACATGATTTCCAAACACTCGCTTATATTCCTTGAGCAAATCAAACTTTCTTAATTATATTTATACAATAGCAAAGCAATTACTTATGTAAAGATTTTCATAAACCGGCCAGAAGCGAGTAATCCCAGTCGGGATTTCGTGTTAGTTTTTCGCAGCAGAAACTCCTCTGACGCCGTAAAAATACCTTTCTTAAAAAAAAATTAGCTTGTTATGCTTGCTTCACCATGAAAAAATTCCATTCTCATTAATTAGTGCTGCTTAATCTTTTTGTCAACAGTAGATAACTGCAGTAAAAAGTTTATAAGTACATAGTTCAGTATTTGCCATAGTTACAAAGCGCAGTTTTCGTCCGCCACTAGCTTAACTTACGGTTGCTTTATAGCCCTGACACAGCTTGGCGGCGCTCTTTCTAACCCGTGCGTTTTTTGCCGGCATTTAATAGGAAAATGCAGCATCTATCTGACTTTGAACAAAAAAAGACTTTCAACAAAATCGACTCTAGTTATCAAATGATCTGTTTTCGATCGTTACTTTGCGGTTGTCAGACCTACAATTATAGCCAGTTAATGTCAGACATATATCTTAGCCGAGTATTGCTTGGGGCATGCATTGCCATTGAAAGGCCCCTCGATTTCGTATCGAGCAATTTCTAATTTCTTGTGGTCGGTAGAGTTAGAGACTTGCTAGAAACATAAACGTAGCGAACTTACCAGACACTATTTTGCCGCATTTAATTGCATAAAAATAGCCTATGACGCGGAATCTTGTTGAACTTGAACATGACAAAGTTTACCTTCATTATAACGTAGGTAAGTACGTACGTACGATCGCAATTTTTAGTGTGCGAGGCGTTTATTAAACTTTACAGAAATTACTTGGCTTGTGATTGCGCACAGTTTTCACTTGGACCAGAATCGCGTGTTTTGACGGATATGATGCCCTTTTCTCAGCTCGAAAATATGGCGCTTATTTTTGGCACAATCAGTGATAGTCTGAACTATTATCACACTCCTTTGAATAAACCATGCTTCAGTCAGAGTGATGAATGGTTTTTTTTATTGAATTGATTTTTGACCTAGGATAAATTCTTAAGTTGCGACGAGTTTAGTGAATTGTAACTGAATAAATAAATAAATAAATTTTGGTTTTGGCGCGCAGCTAAAATTTGAAATGTGTAAAGCGCAATTCCTAACTTCAAGGTGTTTAATAGGTCAGAACGCTAATAATTCAAACGATTTAAACAAATAGTTTTTGTTGCATTGGGCCTAATGAAGTGTAAATTACAATTGTGGAGGTTTTATTATAAAGAAACGAGATCTCTCTTTTCTTTCGGTTCGGATGATGGACTCGGTATATTTTTTATTTTTCGATAACGCAACGATGCCAATACAGAACATAAGAACAAAGTGTTTTGAATTGGTAGTCATATGAGCTCAATATCACATAGAAATAGGCTTTGCATAAGAAAAAAAAGTTATATTGGAATCAGCAGCAACGCCGCAGAAAGAGCACTGTTATTGATTGCACTATCTCCTAGAAGGGGCCAATCTAAGGGAAGATGAATTTTATAGAGTGCAACACCTCTGCTACTGTAGTAAAAAATCTTCCCGTATAAGTACTGTAACTACATTAAAAAAATATGAAAGCTACGCCATAGCGACTCAACGACGACACAAAGTAGTCACAACGTCAATGCAGTCTGTCGCAGACTAACAGACTGTCAAAAAGTTGAGCCCAGTGTATTTCCAGCTCCTAGTTAACCTCGAAATTGACACTCGACTTTGTTGTGTTTTAACACATCGAACCGATACTTTATATGACCAGAATGAATTAATATTAATTTAAGCGGGTCGTCAACGAAAAAATTTAAAAAAAATTGATTTTTTTTTAATGCATATTTTTAAAATAAACTTATTCTGTGCAGAATACCACAAACCGCATATTTTTCCGATGATTAAAAGTGTAAACCACGTCTTTTGAACACTCTTACTCTAGGCATTATTATTACTTATTATTCACAATCACAAACAAAAACACGTTTAAAATAAAAATAAAACAAGTGAAAACAAAACCTTTTCAAGGATTAACATCCAAGCTGACCTCCACTGGACAAGGATAGGGTGCAGAAAGGTCCAAACTGTTCTTGGAAGGTCACTCCAAGAAACGAACCTCCGATTTGCTCTAATTAAGCCGGAATCAGGTTCGGCGCTTGATCACGCTAATTACAGGACACTGTAAGCTTAAAAAGCACCTGCATACGATTGGACTGGTTTCAGACGATATTTGCATATTGTGTGAAGAAGACGAGGAAACTGCAGAGCACATTCTATGCCATTGCGAAGAACTCGCACACAGAAGACTCAGACTTCTAGGACATTACTTCCTAACACCATTGAAACTCATGTCTAACTCCCTCAATACTACGTTTACATCGAGGATTGAATCCGGATTCAATCCTCTAAAATCGCATGTAGACGCAGATCGGATTGAAATGAGATCGACTCGATCCGAACCAACTTCTCGACCTGGATCGAATCGAAACCGGTTATTTCGTTCGTCATTTCTTCGATTTGCCCATGTTGTCATTAACGCGATCCAAATTTCGATCTTTGGATTCTCCATGTAAACGTAGTACAAGAGCATATTAAAATTTATTGATATAACCGTCCTGAGTGAGTTATAATCAGGGAGGATACTCACAATAGGCACACTAAGGCCGCAGTGAATAGGGATTTTTAGACCGTCCTTCACCATCTACAATCTACAAACCTTTACAAAAATAATCTTCTAAGCCACTGCCATCTGTATCGAAAAATCCCTCAATTTTTTTTTTAAATAAAACTCACAAATTATGAAATAATTTAAAAAAAACCTTGAAAAACGTACTAATTTGGTTTTTTGCCTCTCCTGAAAAGTTGTGATTTTTTTTTTTAAAAGTACACTTTTCTCAAGAACCAAACTAGTTATCGGAGTGCGGTTTTTTTATCATGTTGGTGGCACTGTTTTGCACATTTTTAGTGGAGGGTTTTTTTGAATTCTATGTTTCAGAGGTTTTATACGACTTTAACTAACACTAAAAGTTCAGTTTTTTCGGTATGTATGTCTAAAGCTTACAAATGATTTTTGTATTTTTCAAAATCCTTCGCTAAATCTCTTTAAAATGAGTGTTAAAACAAGCCTACAAAATTTGAACTCAATGCGATTTGCGGTTCCTGAGAAAAGTGTACTCTCGTTAACATGGGTAAGGGTCTGCGGTGACGAGCCCCTTAAAATTCGTTTTTAGTTCGCTGCTTCGTATGCACGAATACGAACACTTTTGTGAATATTTCAAATTGAAATTAAACTCAAACTGACGTAGACAGTTAATCGTTGTCTGACTTGTTGTTTTATTGGCTGCGTCAAGCTGCGCTGTGCTGCCTCATTCCACGTTGTATCTGACTACAGCAAGCATAAAACATACATAGTACTTGTATCATAAAATATTACAATTAAACTATTGTAAATAAAGGAGTTATGATTTAACTTATAACTGACGGAAGAAGAGATTCCATTCATATATAGTAAACATAGCTATAGTCTGATCAAAATTAGAAACGACTTTTTCGCAGTAAATTTTTCAAGGGGAGGACCTTATGTTCAAATTACAACAGAAACAACAAAGCGCTGGTTGAGAGCACCGTACTTAAGCATATGCTCCCACTCGGAAGTCAGAGCGGACTGATCTACTTCCATATTGTCTTTGAAGTGGTACCCTACCCGAACCTGATCGTCGCAAATCCAAAATGTCCTCGATTAAAGAGATTATGAATTGAAACTGATAACAGGTTAAAGAATATGGTGTATTGTATACGGTTTCAAGTGAATTCTCTCAAACTTTTTGTACCTTGGTAATGAATTATTAAATATTAAAATACATATGTAATATCAAACACATAATAATATTTTCAATTCTAGTGCGTCAGAATACTCTAGATAAAATCAACGTTATAAATTTAAGAAAACGGTAATTTTATAATGCATAAAAGGAGATCTAGGACGAAATAAAGTTATGTACTTTTTTGGCTATTTCTGAAAAATGGCTTAATTTCAAAGAATTGGATTCGATTAATTCAATCGAATAACTCGAGAATACGCTATAAATAAATGATTATAAAAACTCCGAATCACCTTGTAAAGTTGGCTGATTTCGACAGCGTAAACGAAAAATGAGCGTAAAAAATTTCCTCTGCGCAGAGGTTCTGAAGATCGAAAGATCTCTCTTACTTTTTATTAGACTAAAGTACTAAACAGAACACGGACCTCGACTTCGACTGCGACTGCGATTTGCCTACCTTGCGGCGCGAGGTTCGACTGCGCAGTTGGTGTTGAACAGAACACCGACTACGACTTCGATTCTATGCTTTAATATTTTTGAAAATGGACGTGTATCTGGTAGCGTGTATATTTTATATAGTGTTTTTAATCAATTTGGAGTGTTTGCGTTTATTAATTACGAGAAAGTGAATAGGAATCGAGACGAATTTGAAGAATAGAAACCCAGTAGGCAAAGCGTACTCACGCAAAATAGCATCAAAATTCTATATGTAAGATAAAGACAGCATGTACTAAGCTATCGTGGTCTCCTCTTAAATGTAAACAGAATTCAATTCATTTTAAGAGGTCATGTAAATATTATATATATGTATGTATAGTGCTCGTACAAACTAAAATAGTAAATATATACATCAACCGGCGATATCGTTCCCAAAAAGTGTAATCAGTTATACGACTTGCATACGGTTTCGTTTCGACGTATAGTATACGAAACTTTTCTTGCTGGGAAGTAGTGGTAATCCGAGACTACAACCACAGTCCTAGAATTAGAGTGTAGCACGACTGCGCAGTCGCAGGCGAAGTTGGTGTTGTGGGCATCGACATATAATCCTGTGTATTCTAAAGACAGGGACTGCGCAGTCGCAGTCGAGGTCCGTGTTCTGTTTAGGCCTTAAGTTCGAATTGTCTGCACGATTTGTGTAATTTAAATGTAAAACTTTCATTCTTTAATGCAAATAAAGGACAACTTAACAATTCATGGGCTTGTAACACAGTTTAATTTGATGGAATTTTAATATTCTTTATACCAAACATTATTTTCTTTCTGTTTACTTCTTTTTTTTGTATTCTTATTTTTGCCTTTATTTTCAATATATATTTAGTTTCTTTATTTTTTGCTTTTTTTTCATTTGTAACTTTCTTTATCTTTCTTCCTTTTTCTCTTCCTTCCTTTTTAATTTTTTTCCTTTTCTTTCTTTCTGCAATATTGTTTTTCTCTTTTTTATTTTTCTTTTTCTTTCCTTATTATTTATTTTTTGATTTTACAGAAAGGTTGGGTATAACTGCTACGTAGATTCAAAATTTTATTTTATTTTAATATTGTTGTTTGGAGTACAGTGATCAAAAATCATTATTATTTTTGTTCAAATTATGTTAGAGATTCAAACCAATACTCTATCCCCGCCCGAATACCCAGTAGACGTTGCATTATTCTCTCATGTGAAAATAATGAACGTGATTAATAAACGCGATCATAAGAAACACCAAAGAAAATTGAACAGAAATTTGTTGTGAAAATAATTCATCACTTCGAGCAATAAAAGATCCTTACGACTCCATAATAATCGCCGATTTGTAACCATTTCAACGGCAATCACGCGTGTACTATTTGCCACCATAATCCCGATCGTGTTCGATTTCTTTACATGTCTCGCTCTGAATCTCAATAGGAAATACTTTGGCGGTGTTTCGCATCACTGAAGAATTTCGTACTTTATTGCGACGAAAATACAAGAAATTGAGAAAATAATTGCCTAGGCAAATAAAAATCGCTCGGTACACAAATTTTAATTGTGAATTTTTATTTATATTGTTTAGTATAAACAATAAACCCGGGGGAAAAATACATACTCATAAATAAATGTGTCGCTATAAAATCATTTTATGCCTTTCTATAAAGATTGAAGTCTATGAGGGAAATAGGTTGATTTTGAAGTATAAAAAATATAAGGAAGTGAGCTATTCATGTTTAGTAGTAATATACTAGATCAGTTTACTCTTAGATTTATTTTATTATTTGATCGATGGACCTTGTAAGAACCAGCTTTGTTGCTGATCATGTTCTTTAACCCTGTTGCGACGCGCGTACAATTGGATATTGGAGCAAAAAATTGATAGAACTCTATTTGGTTAGGTGAAAAGGCACATTTATTTAGAAGACAAAAGCCATTGTTTTTCACGTGAACGTAAGTGTCTGACAAAAAACAAGAGCCCTGTATTCAATCAGAGGACTGACTTCTGACCGGCGGTGTCCTACTCCAGAAATGATGTCTCTATTTTTAGCCATACTTTTATGCAGGCTCGCCTACTCTCGCCGAGACTAGACGAGCGTTACTATTACGAAAAAATATAAAAGACTTAAAAGAACGGGAATCACTTTTCGAACAATTGTATGCTATATTAAATTTTTCGGTAGGACTCAAATTAAAGGATACAGTGGTTGCCGCTTATTGTAATCACTTTGGAGCTTGCCAAAAACATTAACATTAACCGGATGATAACAATAGACGAAGGAAAAAAATTTGAATATCGATTGCTCGAAGCATCTAATATTATTATTTTTTATTCATTAAGTGCAGATTCAATATTTCTCAATATTTCTCTCGAAAACTTATTCGAAGTTGATGTCATTCTGTTGAACGAGATCAACATCAACAGTTTTCAGAAGCTACGAAAGAATTTTTAGTCTCATTGTGTAATCTATGATAGGTATCGTCTTGTGTTTACATAACTTTAAACTCAATAGCAATAATCCTTAATTTTGAAATTGTTTCTATTTCGCCTTTTTGATCACATTAGACATGAAGATTAAAAGTGGAACGATTATGAATACAGTAACAAAACATGCAATGTTCTATGTGGATCCGGCCCGAATGATAACATAAACCGAATTCTTATTCCAATAAGCGATGAATCTGTTTGTGGAAAATGGAACCCACCTGTTTTGATAACAAAATGTGGCTTATAATATTATCCGCGATTACTATAAGCGGCAAACACCGTATTTGAAAAATCGCCCAATCTTTTTGTGCCAAAATACTCTTGAATTTAGAGGAGAGTGTAAGAAGATGCGGTTTGGTATACGCCCCGCCCCAAAGTCTCGAAAAGGTGCAGAGCCGGCATTAAAGGAAATTCGGGAGATCATTTGAGTGGTTGAGTGGAAGAGTTGCCTAAGCAACATTGAATTTTTTGATGCTTAGGCTTTTTCGATTTGACCACAATAACCATGTCTTTTTGTTTCAAACTGATTTATTCACCATAATATCAGTATACATTGTTTGCCAATATAACAAAATAGAAATTATTTCTTTTTGAGAGTAATTTTTCAAATTACGTCCAAGTTTAGAGTCCGATGTCTCATTTCGCAGCATTGTTGGTTAGGCAACTCTTCCACTGAACCACTCATTTGACATGTACAAACATGGAATCAGCCGAATAGAAAGCTCTGAAAAAAAGACACCGGTCTGTTTTGGGGAACTGCAGCTCTTCGTTGTCAATTCTTTTAATAAACTTATATTAACATTATCTGTTCCAAACCAATCTTGATGGCGATGCAGCATTGATCTTTTAAACGTTTAACATTAACCCTGAACTTAATTATTTTGCTAAAAATTAAAAATGTTTTCTTCTCGGAAATTCTACACTTCAAAGTGAAAGAATTATTTAACTCTTCCCTGAGATTAAAAGAAAGTGTGCCAAGGCATGTGTAGAATGAGTAAGTTGAAAGATTTTATTATCAGTTATTCTTGATAATGACTAAAACACGTAACAAAAATGATGTTGAAACTACCTGTGAAGTAAACAGTATGAATATTTGCGTAGGTATGTTTGTTGATCGCAAAACTTAATATTGAATTCATATTTCTATTTTTCATCTGAAGGGTATTCTAAAGAAAGAGGCATTGACATGGGAAGTTATTTTCAAGGGTATACGTAGAGTGATGACAGAAGACAGTAAAATTATTATTTTTTCAGAAAAATCCCATGAGAATTAGAGATAGAATTTTTTCTCATTAATCATCAATTGAGTTGCGAATTTTCGACAAAACCACCTGTTCACAATTTTCGTAAATAATAAATTTAAACTTTTTTTTATCATAACAAATCATAAATATGAATTTTGTCTGCATTGCCGGTGTTTGTAAAATAAAAAAAAATTACATAAGTTGGGTGTTGGGTGGATGTGATTCACTTTCATTCCGATACTATCGCAAGCGATATGAAACGTTTGACCGCGAAACGATTGCTGGCTGGCTAAAGAGTTTCACGGTCTTTTATGGGCTTTTTAAGCTACAACTCCATTACCGGCTACGGTCAGTTACTTAGACACAGTGCAATTGCTAATTGCCCATAAAAATGTCAATGGTTTAGAAACTGCCAAGTAATATTGTCGTCAGTGTTGGTGTTCTCGACCGAACCTGGTTTTCCATCGCCTCCTACTCGTACATCAACGAAAATTGCCTATTTTTAGAGTTAAATACTCTTGTGTAATGCTTCGATGCGAATTTTGTACTTGTGGTGGCAGCGTTTTACTTTTAAGGTCAGCATTTAACCTCCAGGTAAAGCTAAAAACCATACGCTCGTGATTGGGGAGAATAAATAAAAAACAACCGGCTGTTTACACCTTGTGATTTGTGATTTGTTGTGTCGTTAACATTAGGCTACAGTATAACTATGCTAACTAGATGTGTCCATATAAAGGGTGTTACAATAACTCGTTCCGAATTTAAATCAAAATTAAAAACAAGTGGATGATGGAGTTCATGAAATTTTTATTAATTTATTTCATTTTATTTTATTTTGTCTATGGTAATTAAGTATGAAAAAGAATATCATCAATGCTCGCCACGACTCCTTCCTAAGGCACTACTCGACCCGTTTGTCCAAATTTTTGGACATCACGGCCTAATGGCTCCTCAATTAGGTTGGTTGGTTGGTTTAAGTGGCAGCTCTGCCCTCAATTAGCTCAATGGCCGTTTTGAAACTACAAACTCGTATTAAACCCGGATGTTAGGGGTTGTTGTGACTGGGGAATTTAAAGAATGAGTGCGAGGAAAAGTGATCTATTATATCCATCCTGTACTGTCCAGGAAGAGTAATAACTCTCCAATTTACTTAACCGAAATCAATTAGACCAATATGGTTTGTTATCTCGCCCTTCAGTTGTTGAATGGTGGTGGGTTTATTGGCGTAAACCTTGCTTTTGAGATAACCTCAAAGAAAGAAGTCCAACGGAGTCAAATCGCACGATCTCAGTGGCCAATTGTCGCTGTTTCGGGAGATTATTTTCCCTGGAAACTTCTGCAGCAATAATTCCATTGTTGCGTTGGTTGTGTGGCACGTCGCACCATCTTGCTGGAACCACATGTCGTCGATGTCATAATCATTAAATATTGGCCACAAGAAGTCGGTAATCATGGCACGATACCGTTCACTGTGACAGAGTTGCCAGCTGCATTTTCGAAGAAAAACGGGCCAATCACTCCACCAGCGCAAGATCCCCACCACACAGTGGCTTTTTGTGGATGCATTGGCCTTTCAAAGAGTGCCCTTGGATTTTCATCAGCCCATATTCTGTAATTCTGCTTGTTGACGTAGCCACTGAGATGGAAATGAGCCTCATCAGAAAAGAAGATTTTGGTCGTAAATCTATTGTCAACTTGGTTTTGCTCATGCATCCAATTGGCGAACGTAAGGTACTTCGTCACTACTAACCATTTGCCAAAGACTGAACTACCAAAACGTCAAAATAGATGTCAAAAATTATTTGACGTTTAAGCGTGGTTCACGATAAACTTTGGAACTGTATGTATTAGCTAGCGGCACTTGTCAAAGTCAGTATTTGTTGGAAACAGATGATTCTGAATTTACCAATTCAATCTGTTGATATTGCAGTGGCTTGCATGCGAATGCGTTAATAAATAAAAAAGTTATTGACTTTGAATTTTGTCTAAAAAGCGGTTTAAAAAATCAGATTGTTTATTCAAATTATTTATTTTTATCGACGCAGATTTGAGAGAAAATTTAGTTTTTAGTATGTTTCCAAAGAAGCAAATTTTATTTTTATTCAACAAATTTAAAATTTATATATTATTATTTTGCGAAATTAAATGTTCTGCCGACTTCCGTGGACTTAGGTATAAGATTTTTCCGTCAAAATAAGCAGCTGATTCTGATTGTTCCTAATCAACGCGTACTTATTGATTTTGTTTGGAAAAATATGACCGCTAGCAACCCAGCCGACCAAAAACACAGAAACTCATCAGAATTCCTATGGAAAGTGGTGGAGCTTCAGGATGAAGTTGGTTGTGGTATTGCCTGATGCAAAAGGCTGAGATAACGCCAAATTTGAGAAATTTTTCAAGTCCCCAATAGGTTTTGAAGTGGGACAGCCGACTTGAATTTTAAGTAGGGTTAATACGATATTCTTCGGTAGTTCAATGACAATTGAGAATTAATCAAAAGAACAAGGTAGTTTTGTTTAAGAAGTTTATTTTTATGCATTTATACTGTAGGTTGTTAGCGTTTGTACAAAATTTTAAATTGGAATATACTTTGGGACAACTAGCACTATGATTGGAAAACTAAAATAAGGTTTTCCAAACAAAAGTTAATATGGGAAAAAGCAATTAAATTAAAGAAGGCATTTCGCTTAAAACGTACTGAAATTAAATTTTAGGCGGTAACGCAATAAGCATTGGGGTTAAAAACCAATTCGATATCCCAACATATCTAAAAAATATGTCGGAATTCGAGAGAACGAATACAACTCTATGCCAACCCCATTGGTACTAGAAATAAAAAATCCAGGAAACGGGTTTTGTGTTTTTACCTGAAGACCTCGTAGATGTAAAATTAATTCAATATCTCGGAAGACGCATAATTTTAGCGACTCTCGAGAAATAACAATCCGATTATTTTTTTTGCACATTTCCTACCCTTACCAGTCCCTCACTTACTCCAAAAAAAAAAATTTTAGTAAAGGTCCAGGGACCCACCTATTATATAAATTCCTAAATATGAGACTCGATTTTCAACAAAAATTTTTATCAACCCCAACTTTTTCGTGTCAAATGTGCCCCTTAAAAAATTGTATATTCACCATAATAAATAAATAATTCAGCTACATGAAATAACCAAATTTCATCTTTCCTGCGTAATTTGTTCACGAAATGTCCCAATCCAAAAAAATTTCACTTCCCAGCATTCTGTTTCAAATATATATTAATATATATTTATATATATGTAATATATTGGTATATATATAGAAAACATCTAAAAAATTCAACATTGTGGCATGAACTGTTCACTAGATATGAATTTTTGATTGTCCCATATCAACTTTGGAAGATTTTCGACGCATTATTTTCCAATTTTCTTACGGCCTCCATCTATGTTGACAGCTTTTTCTTTTGTAAAAAAAAATAGCTTTACATAACCTCCAAGCTTCAACTTCCAACCATAAGCGGTTCCAGAGATATAGAAACTAAAAATTGTTCATTCAAAACGCTGACTACTTACCTCCACTTTCATGTCACCACCCCAAATTAAAATCACCACTTAATGGGTTCAATCACCAAAAAAAAATTGAAATTAATATCGCAAGCGATTCATAATGTACGTGGATTCAAATGAGTTTCCGTGCGGATGATGGCGTTTACGACGGACAGACGGTTTTGTTTTCTTGGTTTTTTGAGATTGCCAGATCCGAAATGTGAAAATAGAAAATTTAATACCCAATTTTTTTTTAAATCTCAGGTCGATCACAATATTTTATTATTAAAAAATAAAAAAAATACATTTTTTGTCCGTCTGTCCGCCGTAGATGATGGTATGGTATGTGAGGTGGTGATGACATTATCCTCCTTCACTTAGACGTTAGTGTTCGTCCGTTGGGATCCTCGTTTGAGTATGATTACTCAAGGAACCTAAAACAATTATTTGTCCACCTGTCCGCCATAGATGATGTGTTTTTTGTGATATTCGGTAAATCCGTCAAGGTAGGTTATCATCGTGGCATTTTAACTTAATGTCTATTAGGATTAAACTTAGTCGGAATTCGGGACTAGGAATCGAAACTTTGTTCAATCAGGTTTGGCGCAAAGAAATAAAGAGTCTGTAGAATTTTCTGCAATCATAACCGATTGTGCGAAAATACTGCTGATTCTGCATTTTTTGGGACATATCAGACTTCGTTTTTACTATTTTGGTATAGAATCCGAATAAAAAGTGCAAATGGAATTTACACAGAGTTTTCCACGATATATGAGCCGTTGTATTTGAAAGTGGTATAAGTCCATTTTTGCATACATTGAGATATTTAAGGTTTTACGTTTGAAATAATTTAAAAATATTGGTATACATTAATATAATTCGGGTGATGTTTCAACACTATAAACCTGTTAAATTGTATTATGCAATAATAATTATTAAAATTGTTAAAGAATATAAAAGATTTTTTTAGCTTCAAATGGACTTATACCACTTTCAAAAATAACATAATATAAGAAATAAAAACAAGAGGAAATTTGAGTCCATATTTTTATTGATATTGACTTTATTAAAATGGACTTTTTAATGTAAAAAATAATAATTAAAAATATAATTTTTTTTCGTCCGGTGGACTTATACCACTTTCAAAAAAAACGGCTCATATCCGGATGTCGAAAAGCTCTTTTGGAATTCTTCTTGATAATTCCATGAAAATTTTCCGAATAAAATCTGCCAGAAACTTCTGTCTCTCATTCCCCCACATCAGAAATAGCTCGGAACTTTCCGAGGACATCAGAACAGTCCGCATTGTTGGTCTGCTGGGAATATAATTACTAATACATATATGGATGTGTTACATATTTTTGAGTAATGTAGATATATTCTTTTTTTTCAGGTTCACTTGGAAGCGGCTCAGCTGATGGAGCCTGCCACGCCGATGATCTCGACTGCTACAATGGCAATATTCAAGATCGCTTGGGTATGGAGGCTATTCGATCGCTACATCAGCAGCTAGATGACGATGATAATGGAAACATCGACCTTAGTGAATCAGACGATGTAAGTGGCTTTAATGAACGCGGCTGATAGATCCTTCAATACAACAAAAATATAAACCCTGTACATATGACAATGAAGAAGGGAAGGGATTGGAGCTATGTAGATGGTAGTTGGACAAAAAATAACGATGTCCATTTCGCTTTAAACTCATTTATTTGTAAGACAGTTGCTGGTATCAACTGATTGCACATACGGGTACAAGAAGGAAGGACACCTGCCGAAATATGCATAACAAAATGTGGGACTCGGTTAAAGTCGGAATGCGACGCAGATTCCTATGCGGCTTCCACTCTAGCCGAGTAACAACTCTCATCTCCAAAAATGCATTCCTATTTTGAAAATGCCACCGATTTTCAGAAAAATAATAAAGTTGGCACAGACTTAACCAAATTACATTCATGCACCCAGTCTCAACTCCCACTAGAACCATGTTTCCACTTTCTATCATTTCTTTTATAGCGGGCCATGGCTCCTCGACAATATTTCTCTGAACAAATTATTTGGGGAATTACGGTGGCCCTTTCGTCCGATCTACGACTTTTTCTTCGTAGCTCCTCATAGATTTTTTTCCGGGAATAGTTTGTTAGCCTACCGCCCAACCCCTAGTGGTGAGGATGAGAGAAAACACATTTTTTTTTAGGAATGGATATTGATGAAAAAAGGAAAAACTGGTTATAGAGAAAAGCGCAGGACCATATCATTAGTGGAATTCGAGCCACGGTCTCTGTGATTATAAACAAGCCCGCTCACACCAGGCACTCACTTTCTGTTAGTTGTTGTTCTGCAATTATGAAAATCAGTATTCCCACTTATCCTCATCATAGTCATCAAAAGTTTTGATTCTTGACTTGAAATGGCAAACTTTGTAATTCATACAATTGTTCAGATAACTGAAACTAACGAATTAAAAAAAATCCGTCGTCATCTGTTAAATTTATCTTTACCTCTGAATCACCGTAACTATACAATGCTAATTGGTTACACTCCACTTCCGGTGTTTCTGAAAAACATTTTATTTGTTGCGTTAAGTACTGATAATAAAAATTCCTACTTGTGCAATCAATTAATGAGAATCTAATTTTTCGTTGACTATAAATAACTGCTTACTGAAAAATATAATAAAATTTGTTTTTTAATTAAAGGTGGAATATAGACATTTCGTCTACACTTCTATTTACAAAATCAATTATTATTTATAGGCTGGGTGAAAATGCCATGCAGACTTTAGTTATCAATCATGTACATCGCTCATACCTTACGCATGGAATGGATAATATTTTTCATGACGAACCCTAATTGTTATCAATCGTGTTTTATCATTGCGCGTCAGTAGTAGGAGGAAGCAAATCCATGAAAAGAGCTAAAAAATTAGTCGTAATCCTGCAGTTGAGATAGATTAGTGCCAAATGGCTTATTAATTCAGCTTTCAGTAATTGAGTCATTAAATATGTACTTCGCATAATGTGATAATTTCTTTGGCTGAGTTTAGTTGCTTTGCGTGGAAATGCTAATAATAGCTAAATTCATATTTAGAAAATAGGACTTGAAAATGTCAAGTAGTGTTTAGTAGTATGCCACTACATGTTAAATGGTACGGTATTAGGTCCGAAAATTTTTCTAATTTATTAGTTGACAGGTTTAAATGTGCTCTTACACGAGCAATTTTTCAAGCAATTGATTGCCCACCGATTATTGCCAACACTAGTGGAGCGATTAATAGGGCAATACAAGGCAATATCATGCTAGTGGCGGCAATATTTCGGCAATGTGGCAATGTTTTCACAGATTGCTGGTATTGCTCGGCCTATAGTTGCTATATTTCCACTGACTTGGCAAATTCCAATTGTCCTCGTTCGGTGATTCAATTGTCAAGTTTTGTTTTGAATTTTGCATTTATTTGTCAAGTTTCGTGTTATAATGGCTTGGAATTCAAATATTTCCTAAATTTTAATTAAAGCTTTAGATTTGTTATTCATAGACTGAGTTGGTCGTATAAACCCTTATTGCCGAATTGCTAGATATTGGTCAATATCGCGCACCACAGCTCAGCAACGAGTTAATGAAAAGTTGATCCACGTCGCCTGTTGCTATTGTTGCTCTGTGTTGCTTCGTATTTTTGTGACGTCAAAATTGACGTGTAAGAGCACCTTAACTACTATGTAACAGCAACACCTGACATTAATTCTTCTCATTTATTAAACGAGATCTAGGAAGGAACCGTTTACAACTGGCCTTCCGCTCATAAGCTTCTAAGATCTAGTATGCAAAATTAATATATTTAAGTTTTACAATTGACTCAGACTTTAGATGGAAATGACTTACGAAAAGAGTTTACGAAATTTTATTTCTTTCTTTCGATAGAATTCATAAGTACAACACAATCAATACAATAAGAGAACTTACAAAATAAAATCAAAATATTACCCATCCGCTCAAGATTTTGCTGAATTTGGAGTGTTGAATGTTAGACAACTTTTTGTTTTTAGTTCTATAAAATAATTATTTGCTAGTATTGCTAACTTTTCGCAACAACGCTCGAGCTAATTCACACGTAGACCCCTTAAAGTAGACCCTTTAAAGTATAAACTTCGAACATTGAAGTATTTTAGAACCAAAACTAACAATTTATTTTTATACAACGAAAAAGTCGCGTAATTTTGGGTAAATCAATACCTGTGTCCAAATTTTCTTAATCCAATCATCAAATTCTCTTTTGATTTTAATACTAAATGTTTTCGGACCATAATTTTATAATCTTCAAAGAATTATTTACATGGCCACTGACCTGTTTATTATTCAATCCAATAAATATCTAATTCGGATACCTTTCTATCTGAATTAGTTACGCTTCCGTATTCTACTCACACTTTATAACACGGTCTTAAACGAAATAGGACAACGAAAATGGTTCAGTTTAGTGAAGAGAAAATGAAATTTTTTTTATATTTTAATATTATTATTGTTATTGTTGCCTGGAAATAAATTTCACAGGTAACAAGTCTGGGGCATCTTAGCTACTGGGCTATATGATGCCGTCTTTTTTATGTGTATTAGTCGAAATTACTAACTAACTTATGTTTTAATAGCTAGATTTTATCCCACATTCTGTGAGCTAGAAAGGCCGCACGAAGCGTATTTAGTGATGCTCGGTTTGTGGGATCCAGAGTATCACGCAGTGTTACCGATGGATCTTCCCTTGGTCACAATAGGACCAGCTTAGAATATGTTTGATTATGAGCTGTACTCAGCATGTTGAGCAATCTACTGGCTGTCCCTATTCAAAAAAGTGTAGTATAGCGAAAAGAAGTTTGCCCAGTCTTATTCTGAGGATAGATATGCATTCAGCCCTAGTCAGCTGGCTGTTGTATGGTAATCTTGAAATGGTTGTATTATGTGATCGTAGGAATGAATCGCTACTATTCCAGGCTATTGTTTGGGCTTTACGCCTCAAAGAAAGGAACGGATTCTCATGGGGAGATGTAGGTTTTTCAACTACGAAAGGAAGGGCATGTACCGCTTTGGCTGATGTATTCGCAGCTTCATTACCCCTAATACCAACCTGTCCTGGTACCCATGCAAGGAAGGTGTTTTCGGTCGCATACCGCATATTACGCAGAGTTTTGACTGCAGGGCATTTATTAGATGAGTTTCCTATTACCTGAAGGATTCCCAGATTCTCCGTCCATATCTTTGTGGCATGATTATTGGTCTTTGCGATCGATAGGGCATGATAAATATCAGCTATTTCTCCAACCCTGAACCTCGGGGAAGTAGGCCTTGGTGGAGAACTTCCAAGTGGGTGTCCGGACAACAACCAACCACAGCGTATGTTGTAGATTCATTCACGTAGGAGCCATCCGTATACATATTGTATGTATGGTTTGCCTCATTGATGGAGGTGAGGTGTGCGGATTGGTATATCTGGGGAGGGGTTGAATTTTTAGGAAACCTGGCTAATCAGGATTTTCCAGGGCGGGATTGCATTGTCTAGATACACTTCATTCGCAATGTCTATAGTATTTGGAAGAGGGAGCCTATGTAGCAGTATTAGGCTATGTGAGATATACCTGATTTAGGAGTGGGTGTCGGGCTACTGCTGATGGGTTTGTATATTTCACTCCACATGATAAGGTGTAGTGGGTTGGATTTTTCGGATAGTGCTCTGCTGGCTAGCTTAACTCCTCTTTATGTCACGTAGTCCTCCAAAACTGAGTAGGCTACCTCAATGCGTAGTGCTTCAACTCGCTTTGGTCTCCAGAAGCAGACTGAAAATAGCTATTGATAGTTGTAGATTTTTTTCCTAATTGTTTCCGTTGTAAATGCATAGAGGGTAACACCGTGCTGCAATGCATCGAAAACAATGGTTTTTGCTATTCTGATAGCCGTGTCTATATGTGGTCCTTTCTTACGAGAGCAAAGCAAAGCTTCTTTTGGATATTGGAGCGACTACACTCAATTTACTTATTCCACGAGAGGCTTCCTGTAAAGATAATGCCGAGAATCTTTAAGTCTCTTTGAAGCGAAACTATATGATCACGCAGTTGAAGGTGTTTCGACATACATTTCGTTTTTCGGTAGACGTGAAGCGTGTCGATTTTTGTGATAGGAATTTTAGCTCCCACACCCTGTGCCCGCTCATAAAGTTTTTTGTTTGCCACTTCCAAGAATGGAATTGTGTATTTACATACATTACACATTATAATTTTATTATTTTAATTAAATTATATTATTTTAAGAATATGGTATTGTCTTCTTTCATCTTCTAAAAAATCACTTGCAGTGCATAGGATAGTAACAGTTCTCTTTTCCAAGTCACTATTTTGATTTTATACCTTTTTTTTAGATCATCATACGTGCGAAATTTTTCGGTGCAAAATTTCGCACTTGTCGGTGCACATCAATTTTTTTTAAGCAACCTTAAATACTTTCCGGAAAATTTTGTTCATTAGTAGTACTGTTGGGCTCAATAAATTTTAATAAGTAATTCTATATTCTATAATTACACTTAAACACGTGATTGTTATTATTGGAACTACCAATCACGACAAGGTATTCAAATTTCAGTCTTATTTACAAACAGAACTTTAAAATGCTATCGAAACGAATTACTTAAGTAATATATTTAAAGTTACTTCTACGAAATCACAGCCTTTAATATATTTTCTGTATAATTTTATATAGTTCTTACGTGAAGAATTAAAGTACGATTCTGGTTATGAGAAGCGCCATAAAGCTTTTCACTACAACGATGACATGCACATTTCCGTGAAAGAATTATGGGAAGCTTGGCTACGATCAGAGGTTAGTAGTAACAATTATTTTCTATAAGTTTCATAGAAAAAAACAACATTATATTCCGTAGGTTCATAACTGGACGACAGAACAAACAACAGATTGGTTGGCTCAATCTGTACAACTCCCGCAATATGTTGATCTTTTCAAAGTGCATAAAGTCAGTGGCGCTACGTTACCAAGGTGAGTAAACAGACTAGTGTGTTAGTATGTAGTATAGTATTTTTTTAATGATGGCTGGGTTTCAGTTTGTGGCTTCAGTTATTTACCTAAAAATGGATAAATACTTAGTGCCCTACATCATCCGTCCCTGTTTTCGTCCTGTAGAAAGTGAATTTCATTCTTTCCTTTGATATTAATGAATATTTTTCAGCATTTTTGAAATAGTAGAACCTCTATATAGTGACCACCCAAGGGACTGTGCAAAACTAGTCACTTTATTCGATTGGTCAGAATATAAAAATAATTTAACATGTAAAATCCGTTTCTGATTACATCGGGACCGGAAAAAATGGCAACTTTAGGCAAGTGGTCAAGATAGGAAGGTGGTCACTTCTTCAGGTTCTACTGTACCAGGTGTATAACCTTAAAACGATCGTTGACACATAGATGGCGTTACTGAGCGTGTTAAGCAACCTAGGAACGCCATTTTTTTATTTAAGGGTTGGTTAGTTGTTCACATTAATCAGTGCACATCGTCACAAATATCATTCAACAACATACGTTTGTCCTGTGCTGATCATGTCTAGTTTTTTGGCAGAAAAATAGCATAAGCGGGAAGCTCTGCTTTTTTGCTTCCATGGCTGCTGAATCGCATCAAATGCTTGTGGAGGCCTATGATAACAATGTTTTAGCGGAATCAACGTGCAGGGCTTGGTTTCGTCGATTCAAAGATGGCGATTTTGACCTGAGCGACAAGAAGCGCGAAAATCGGTCCAGGAAGGTTGAGGACGATCAATTGCAGGCTCTTTTGGACCAGGTCGATACCCAATCGCAAAAAACGCTTGCAGAGCAATTGGATGTTACTCAAGCAGCCAATCCAAATCGCAGAAAATCGTGGTTTGATCCCGGTCAACCATCAACATCTACCGCAAGACCAAATCGCTTCGGACGGAAGACAATGTTGTGCGTTTGGTGGGATCAGCAGGGTATCGTCTACTATGAGCTCTTAAAACCTGGTGAAACTGTCGATGCCCACCGCTACCACCAACAATTGATCAAATTCCACCGTGCTCTGCGTCAAAAAAGGCTGGAATATCAACGAAGACATGACAAGGTGATTTTCCTCCACGACAACGCACCATCACACCTGTCAAAACTGGTCCGCAACTACTTGGACACACTCAACTGGGAGGTGCTACCCCACCCCGCTTATTCACCAGACCTGGCCCCTTCTGACTACCACTTGTTTTCGTCGATGGGCCACACGCTCGCTGAGCAGCACTTCGGTTCTTACGAAGACGTCCGAAAATGGCTTGATGAGTGGTTTGCTTCGAAAGAGAAGGAATTTTTTCTGCGTGGTATCCACAAATTGCACGAGAGATGGGAGAAATGTCTAGCTATACATTTCTCCCATCTCTGGTGAGTACTTCGAATAAATTCGTTTTTGTTTTCTTTGAAAAAAACATGTGTTTTTCTGACTAAAAAACGATCGTTTTAAGGTTATACACCAGGTATATCCCTTTTTTGTATTGAGTATGTATCTTTATTTTCTATCGGTATTTCATTTCTTTTGGGAAAAATATTAAATTTAGTTAAGTAAATATAAAATATTCTTCTCATTTTCTTTCTAAATTGACTACAGTTTGCATTTTTAAAATAATATTGAATATTTGTGTTTATCATAGATATATTCGCAGTTTTGGGTAAGCACCCGCATAGTAAAAAAAATCCATTGAATTTTACATCTTTTGGATAGTAGGCAAATATGCCACACCTTTTCAAGTAAATTTACATTGGGATGTAATAGTCAATTTGAATGTAATTTTCAATTTTCAATCAGTAAATTTAAATTTGTAATCAGTAAATTTCCACTTCGAAAGCAGAAAATTCACTGGATATTCTCTTGAATTTACACTCTAAAAAAAGTATATAATTAGCACTCTTTAAGATAAACTTATTTCTACTTCCAATATTATTTCTTACTTACTTACTCTTAATAAAACCCTTGTCTGTAGGTAGGAATCGAACCCGCGACAAATTCTGGTTTTGCTGCGTATGTTTGGCGCGTGTAGCCACTGCTCCACCGAAGGCGTTTCATTTTCATTTCAGTAGAAAACAAAATCGAACGAAGCGTCCAACTTCGTGGTTTCATATATTACATGTTTTTCGTCGTAAAATTCAAATAGATAAGTAGAATTACACGAAAAAGAACGTAATTTTTAATTCATATATAAATATAGTTAATTTTACACGAAATGTTGCGTAATTTTGTGGGACTTTTCATGTAAATTGTAGGGTTCAGTTGAAAAGTACATGAATAATTTACTAATACCAGTAATCTCGTGTAAAAGTGATTGAAATGTGTATTTTTACTTGAAAAAATAAAATATACTGGAAATTTCAAGTATAAATTGGATTGAAAATTAAATTTTTTTAAAACAGTGCAATATATTCCATGGTTGATGGTTGTAAATGAAACAATTACATATTATTGACCTACGAAACATCTTTCACTGAACAATAATGACTAACTTATTGTGAAAAGGTATATTCTCTCTGGGATAGTTGAACTGGAGTTCAGTTCATGATCTGGTTGAATTAATATTACCAAATTTTCATCATTATAAATTAAAATGATTATCCGGTGTAACTTATATACAGATGACCTCTGAACAATTTATGGTAAAATTCCATTCCGAAAATGATTTCAATATTCAAACAAAAACCTGGCACGATTCGAACGTAATGGCTATGTTATCCATCAAACACACACAACCCCGATTCCGATCTCTAGATCACTTATTATTACAAATTACGGGGAAAAAAATGCTGAAAAAAACATTGAAAACCAGCAGTATGTAACGATTACAATAACACAAAATATAATTGTTTTTCGTATTTTCATTTCCAGACTGGCAGTTAATAATATGCACTATGTCGGTAATGTTCTCGGCATTAAAGATCCAATTCATAAGCAGAAAATTGCTTTAAAAGCAATGGATGTAGTCCTCTTTGGTCCGCCTAGAGGTAAGTTAAATTACGATCTTACAGTATTATCGAAAATTTCCTATTAATTATAATTTTCTGTTTCAGAAACTGGCACACGCTGGAAAGACTATATTTTAGTGACTTTGCTATTAAGTGCAATAATAGGTTGCTGGTATGCATATCAGCAAAATAAAAATGCCAAAAAACATCTACGACGGATGGCACAAGACATGGAAGGTCTTCAGAAAGCTGAGAATGCACTACAAGAAATGCAAAAGGTATGATAAATTGTGTTTTATCGAATACGTAGACATTTTACCTGGTGTGAATTTTCATTGTCATACTTTACTGGGAAAATTTTTTTTTTTGTCATGAGATAAAAGTTCATTGTAGAAGTACTTATGTAATAGATAATAATACCTACCTTGCTATCGCCATCATCATGTGATTTACATGGCATTGATATCATGTTAGTGAATTTTTGAGTACTTGAAGAATTTATTATATTCGATGCCGTATCAATTGGCACTGTACTTTTTGTGTATTTTATCACATTGGGAATTTATGGAAATTTATTCGAATAGTTGACCGGTAAATATTATGTAATATTTTTTAAACATTGGTCGGTCCGTGTTGGTATTTACTGAAAGACAACACAATTTTTAAGAAACGATGACACAGAATTCATTTGAAATCTAGAAATTGTTTTTGACCCTTTTGATGCCGACATCTTTGAATAACTGATCTTTAGCTACAATGTATATTTTTTTTTTCAAATAAAATTATTTTTAAGCTTACTCTACGTCCCAACTTCTCTTAAATTTCGTTTGGTTCCGCCACCGTTAGTCTCGACCACAAATACTTTATTATTAAAAATTAATAAAGTAAAACCAATCACCAAACCGTAATAAGTTATTTGTTTCATGAATTCCAAACTTAGAGCGGATTAACTTCCAATTTGAAAGCTGTGTATACCTTGGAGCAATTCAAGAACAACGGATCGGACGTTAGGTACTTTGAAAGATCCAACAAATGTGTACTGTATTTGTTTTGCTTCTTGTATATTTACACGACGCATATCGTTTATTGATTCTTGAGCACAATCTGTGAAGACAAAAAAAAATTCAATCACTTCTATTTTAAATGAACTAATAAGAATAAAACTTGCACTCCGTTTCTTGGCAGGAGCTCGAACGTGCCCGAATGGAACAAGAAAACGTAGCTACCGAGAAACAAGACTTGGAACGTCGCCTAAAGGAAGCTCCATCGCTATCATCGTCCTCATCCGATCTCGAATTACAACAGCTCAAACAAGAAATCGAAATGCTACGGTCTGAATTGTCGCGTGCCGAAGTTGAGCTTGTCGATCACTGTTGGTCGCCGCCACCGCAACTTCAATCCTGGCTGCAATACACCTACGAACTGGAAAATAAAAATCATCTAAAAAAACGTGTCCTAGCCGAAAAACAATTACAAGGTGCCCGCGATGCATGTGAGAAATTAAAACGTAAACGATCCAGTCTTGTTGGTGCGTTCGTTTCAACGCACGGCAAAAGTATCGATGATGTCGATCGATCAATTGTCGAGGCTCGAAACGCCTTAAGTGAAGTTACAAATGAACTTCAAGAGCGACTTCATCGATGGAAACAAGTGGAATTGATTCTAGGTTTTTCTATTGTTAATAATAACGGATTATCATATTTAGAAAGTGTTTTATATAGTCGAAATGGATCTGGTAAAAGTACAAGAGGTAATTATAGAGAACTAAAGGAGAACTGTATTGATAAAAGCTTTTAATTTTAGGACGAATGACAAATAGTACCGATGATCTCGACGATGACTCCGTTCAAGGTAAGCAAGTATTTGACAACTTTTCCATGTTTTCTTCGGAGTAGTCACTATTTTATTATTATTATTATTTTGTACTTAAATGAGCTAAGTATAATATAAAATTATTTATTTTATACGTACATATAAAAAACAACGAATGAAACGTTAATTTATTACTGCTAGAAATTGTTTTATATTTCGAGTTCTATTTACCTAAATAATAATCGAATCCACTACTAATAGTGCATTTACAAGTTTATTTTAAAAGTAATATTAATTAAATATTTGTCTTGCGAATCTCCAAATACATTTTAAGCATTTTTTGTGCTATACAAGTTTTCGAATAATCTTCCATTATTAACGTGAATAATTGTCGAATTATTTACATCACTTCATTGCATTTTTGATAACATACATCACATTGTTGTTTTTTCGTTTTATTTTTATTCCTCTACGATTTTTTTTATACACGTTTTGCCTTAAACCCACTCACTGTTATATTTGTTTCAATTTTTAAACTCGGTTCAGCATTTTACAAAAAAAAAATGGGAAAACAACAATGAGGTCAGAGTTTAGAACGATACAAGCGATAAGGTAATCTGTTATTTGTATACGCAACTAGAGGAATTAGTTTTACTTCAGAAAGTTTAAAAAAATTCTTAATCTTGAAAAAGAAGACGAAATTAGCAGTGTTATGATTTTGAATATTGTTGTGATGCAATCGAAATACACGTTTACGGCGATTTAAGAAGAAAACATTAGAATTATATAACGACAATACATTGATAGAGTCGACTGCGTAAATTCACCACCAAAAATAAATTTGTGAGGGGCAATACGGTCGACAAAAAAAAGTTCAACTTTAAACACACTCAGTTTTCTTAATTAGTAAATTTCTCTTCATATTTGGAGTCGACTCCGGCGATATCAACAAGGTTATCAGTGCAGCCATCAGCTAGATGTTATACTTTAAGTTCTCACAACTATACCGTTGTTGCAGACTCTGTCTCTTCGTATCGTTATAATCTTGATCATCGCACTATGAGGCTCTGGATTTATTGATGTTATATTTACATTTATGCGAACACTGACGAACACGTTCGATTGATCCCATTCATGGGACATCGGAGTTTTAAGCCAAATGAAGTGTTATTCGTTTTAGTGCATTAATTCATTGCTCTGCTGAAATAAAAGATTTAGAAAAGCATATACACCACAAGTATTAAACGGTTGTCTAAGGAATTAACTATCCAGTGAACAGGGCGATATGTGCTTTATTAGGTAAAAACAATATACCGATTGCTTTGTAATAAAAGCAAGGACTTCACTGATCTATCTTGATATTCGAAGCAATTATGATGCCTGAAATATGCCAGATCCCTTCACAATTGTGAGCACAAGATATTTAGCTATCACTCGTAAATGTTTGTTGCATCAATTGTCACGTTTCGAACGCACTTTCACGTTACCAATTAATTCTAAATTAAATTCACGTCGTAGTTTCCAGGACAAAGGTTTCTCCTTTTTATTTCATACTAGCTGACCCGGCCACGCGTTGCTGTGGCTCAGTTCGGCTTAGTTAAAAATATAGAAAAAAGTTAGTACGTTTCTAATAAGTTTGATTAGTTCTTTATTGCCGCACTGGAAACTGTAGTCGTTTAAATTGAAATGGTATGTCGGTCGGATTCATTGGGGTGCGTGGTATCAAAACGTACTCTCCTTTATACTTTCCCTTTATAATGGTTGCTTCGATCACGTTGTTCATTAATTTTTTCACCGCTAGCCTTGTGCCGTTACAAAGACGCGGTTGGTTGATATTTCGCAAAATTATGACCACCGATCCGACCTTCAATTGAAGATTGTGAGGCGGCAATCCTGGCAAATCCAGCGAGTTCAAAAATTCGGGTGGATAGTTGACGACATCATCTTGGTTAGTAGCGGAATCAACTGATTTGTATGTCCTCAATTCACCGGCAATTTCATTTTGAATTTTGAAATTTAATTCATTTACATCCATGTTTTTGGCAGCCAATAATGCTCGTTCGCTCAGCCAAACATGATCTGTGTAGTTTTTATCAACGTTTGGGAACACCTTTTGAATGAGTTCGGTTTTTGATTCAGTAAACTGACAAAAATTATCAGGAAAGGTTATACAACCAGTCTAAAATGTCTAAAGGGCATTTGCCATTACCAATGTCAATGAGTTGTTTTGAAAATCTTTCTCCAGATCGATCATTTTGCAACTCGACACGCATATTCTTGCTTAATATCTAGACGTTCTTCCACAAAATGGAGGACTTTAAACATGCATTTAATTCATCAGCTGGCGTTGATCGTGGAATCACTGGCAATGTTTGACGAAAATCTCCAGCTAACAAAATCATCGCACCACCAAATCGGTTTTGATTGTTCCGCAGATCTTGCATGGTTCCGCCTAATGACTCCAAACACGTTTTATGTGCCATCGTACATTCATCCCATACTATCAGTTTACATTGCTGCAAAACCTTTGCCATTGCAGTGTTCTTTGAAATGTTGCAGGTCGCAGTTTCGCTGCTTTGCATATTTAACGGCAATTTTAGCGCTGTATGGGCTGTTCGACTTCCTTTCAACAATGTTGATGCAATGTCTTGCTTCATCAGGCATTGCAGCAACATTGTTGGAACACCTTTAGTGGGAAAATGGGGGTTTTAGGTTTTTTCGGGCAATTTTTCCAATTTTTCTCTATCTATCTATATAAATAAAAATGGATCGCTATATGTGTTGCAACCGCAAAACTCGAGAACGGCTGGACCAATTCGGCTAGTTTTTTTTCCAAACATTCCCTGAAGTCCGAGGAAGGAACCTTCCTCGGTTGCAACACATTTAGCGATCCATTTTTATTTATATAGATAGATAGATAGATAAGATATGAGGTTTTTGTCGATTTGCATCAAGAAAAGAATAACACTGCTATAAGACCAAAACAAGCAACTTTAAGCAATGCATTGTCATAAATGTACAAATGAAGTTTTATTTAAATTATTAATTTTTGTTTGTTGAAATAATAATGGATGGTGCATTATTGAGTTTCCGAAAATATTAATTAAGTTTTACGAACATAGTTCATTTATATTTTTATATATTTAGATATATACTCGATTTTATATAGAGCTAAATATAATTATTATTTTCTATACTTAATTTTAGTTAAGATTAAGTAGTTAAACAAATACAAAATATAATTCTTTAGTTTTGAGATATCTCGAAAAAAAAATAAAAGACGCACTAACACCCACTTGTATAAAAAATACAAGAATAAAAATTATCCTAAGTATTAAGAAAAATGTACATTAGTTTAGTAGTGTTGAATTATTGGAATAGTTTTTTACTCATTTTTTTTCTATTTTTTTCTTTTTATAGCCTTTTGGTTTTGATTCTTTAATTTTAATTTTTATTTGTATTGAGTTTGAATTATTATTTGACAAAGAAAAATAGTGATAATTGTTTCAGACAGGCTTTAATGTCAACCACATAATACACAACAAATAATTAAGACATTAATCCATTTTGGTGTGAAGGGTATAATATTGAGATGATGATAAGTATTTGTTAAAGTGAGGTTTTTGTTTTTTTCAACTGCTCCACAGTTAAGATTGAACTTACAGAATTTTGCCGTTAAACGCAGGTTTTTTTTTGTTTACCTCAACAATTCATTTCTCCTCTGTTTTTTAAAATATTATTTATTTTATAAATATTAGGCATATCATTTGTGTTGTTGATGTCTTTAAATAAGCTCATCGTGATCTAAAGCTGGGGAACAGTATCGAACAAATTGTTAATACAATTTTTTTTAGAACTTATTTTCCTCATTCTTGTAACAACATTTAAAATCTCGAAAGTTTCACATTTTATAGCTCATTTTAGGTTATTTATAAATATAACTGCTTCAGGCGTTTATTTACTATACTTTGGAGGATCACACCGAGCCAAAAATAACTAATAACTTCTGGGTGTGGAGATGGAAGTATACTCGTACCGTCGCCGCGCACACTAGGCCTTTACCAGAGCTGCCACCATACTACAATTGTAGTATATCTACTACAGTTTTGAACTCAAAATTGTCTACTCCGCACTAAAAGAATTCTACTACATTTCTTGAAGCACTCTAATCAACAACACTGACAATATTGTCACGTTTTCACATCACACTTTGAGTTAGGGATGTTCGATTTCGATTCGATTAATCGATTAATTTTTTTTAAAAAAATTTACTTTATCAATTGATATGAGTGATGTTGATTAATCAACATAATCGATTAGTTAACGTTAATTAATCGAACAAATTTCAACAGTAAAACGATTCAATGTTCGACCGTTTTGGCAACATTTTACTACGAATTTTCTGCAACAGAAAAAAGTTATGCATTCATGAAGAGATAGGTAGATCCAGCAACACACGTTTGGTACTAACAACCCAGCCATCAAAATTTTGTTGAGAAAACTGCTTCTTATGTCAAATTATTGGAATTATTTCACTCCTGCTGTTGTTTCGGTCTCAAATTCGGAACTGAATCGCCATAGAGATATACGTATGTACTGGAGATGACGAGCAGCGATTGTTTTGAAGCCAGACGATTCCTCGCAAAGGACTGGCGATAAACACTATGCTACTATTAGCATCTTACTCACATTTATGTTATACTCCGGTCTTGAACACAAAAAACGCCAAACATGTGAATGCTAGGCTACTATTTGCATTTCGCTGCTACCTGGCGTCAAACGCTCCATACAAATAAGTTCAATTTTGGTTCAAAATGCTTCAAAGTGCTTCATGAAAAAAGGGCGATTTGTCGTCTCCGTTATTTATATCTCTGTGTGAATCGCCAACTCTAGCTATAAGTAAGTGCATCTACTTACTTTTATGATTATCTGCTTACCTACTTATTAGATACCTATTTCTATTTGCTTTATAAAAAAGTTCTATTAAATTCTAAATTGTGTCAATTACAGATACTAAAATTAACAAGAAAAACATTTTAGTGAGAACTATACATTGAAAGGACATTTTTGTTGAAGACCATAAATTACAAAAATTCGATGATGAATTTAGACTGTTATTAATATAATAATTATGTATTTGCAAACAACAATTATAATGTAGAAGAAGATATAGAAGTGTTTTAGCAAGATCTGTTCTATGTCCAGATAGGCTACTGTAACCTTATGTAATTTTGTATTTAATATCTTTACCTTTCCACATTCATCTGCAAAACGGTTGTATATAACCTTATAAAAAGATGGATATTGGAGCTATTATTTCAGGTTTTTATGATCTACTCCATTATCTTTCAATCTACTCCACTTTTTTTTCATTTTCTACTCCGCTAAGAACAATCTTGGTGGCAGCCCTGGCCTTTACCCAAGCTTCTCTCTGCCGTATAGCTCCTTCTCTCAATGTCAGTATTGTGCTTATGCGCGAAATGTTATATAGCTGTAGCTCCGGAAAAATAGGTAAAAATATCTTGGGTCTACTTTTACATATTCACCGATGCTGTTGACCGTCTAGATAAAAACAAAAATCTATTCCACGATACATTACCCCTGCCTATGTGCAAAAAGTTAGTCTCACCAGCTCCGGTAAATTTGAGACTTAAACGATAAATTTAAATAATTTAACAATACTGAATAAGTACCTCGATCTTTTAAATTATTTTAGGAAAGGTGCTATTTAATTTAACAAATTAAGTTGATTGAAAATCTAAAAAAAAAAATACCTGCACCAAAATAGGATTATTAAGATCTACTTAATTTCTTAATGTTATTTTTACTGTTAATAAAAGAATATTATAAAATCTTAATTTATTATTTTTTCATTTCTTTTATAAATTATTTATTTGTAAAATTAAACAAAATTTAAAGAAATAGAAACAATGAAAGAGCTGCCGTTCCAAGGTAAGCGGTTGTACACCTTTCAAACTTGTCTTTTGTTCCGAAAAAAAAATCCTTTTTCGTATGAATTGCGCATGGTTTTCGTTATCTATTGGTATTACTATTTATTTATTTTTGATTTTATGTTTTTACTATCGGACAGATAGTCACACAACGTTCATTGTTATGTTTTTCACATCGACTTTATTTAGAACATATAGCTTTAATAAAATTCACAGGGTAATTGGATAACAACTAGTTTAGAGCATGAATAATTACCGACTATGAAAAAATTGTACAATAGTATAATGTCTCTAGATTTAAGCTAAATTTCACAAAATCTGTGTTTAGAATTCGAAAAAGCCTTCCACATCACAAACATTATATCAAAACTATGTAAATGCATACACATTACCCTGTAGTTTCCACTAAAACAAACCCCATGCAAAACATTTCAAGACCTACATAACTTATCAACACTGTACAAGCGGTCCTTATCGTAAGGCAAGAACTTTTGTATATTTATCCAGGTATGCTAGACACCTATAGTCGTAACAGTGGCGCTGGTGGCGGTGGTCGCGATGATTCTTCGGCCAGCGATGATGGCGATACTCAATCAGTGCACTTTTTAGTCGGAGGTGCACCAACACCGAATCTCTCACAACAACACTCGATACAATCGACCAATTCCCTAACCAGTATGAATTCCGTAACACCATCAGCGATAGCCATGCAGCCAACATTAAATTCGCATCCAGTTTTTAATTCACACGATAGGTATAATTTTTATTGAACTTTACACGCCTTATTCTAGGGACTATTATGTATTCTGTCTTTTTTTTTGTAGTTCACATAATTTACTGGACGAAAATCGACATAGTCCGTCCATTACATCGGAACGATCTGTAACTATCCCGCCGCGTACTAAAAAACCGAGCTCAGCAGCTCTATCGCAAACAACATTCGGCCCGATGGGTCGAGCTCCTCTACCTCCACCTAGACGAACTAATTCACATCAAAGGTAGGCTTTTAGAATTATTGCAAACAAACTGTTGTTTTATTGTTATTGGGATTTTGTTTATATTTAATGCCACCATTATTTGGAACGGAATAATTTACTAATTTGATTAAACAAGTGGGTGTTACGATGCGTCTTATTTGTTACTGTTATTGATTAGTGTTTTGTTGGTCGTGCTTTAATTAGTTAATATGTTGGCGTATTTGACCGCAGTAGTTAAAAATTTAATCTTGTGTGCTTTTTGTAACTTAACATTGTTTGAAAATTAATTCATACCATCTAGACATCTAATATCAGGGTTCATAAACATAATTTGGTATTATTCGTTAAGGTAACATCTACTATATACTTCAGTGTCCACACTTGTCAAATCTAGTTCGAGAACTAAGCTTTGCCATGAAAACTACATCGAGATTCGATCCGCTTAAAAGTTGATAACAACTTGGAATGGAATTGCATATCTTGAATCGAGGGACTCTGCTTCTAGAACAGCTCAAAGCTAATTCAGGTCGAAATCCATCGCTATCGCGTCCTCGAGTATCAGGGATGTAATGGTGTACACGTTTACACTGGTTTCTCTAGTACTCATACTGAAACTACCGTCTCTAGAAGTTTAGACGCCGAAAAGAAAAAAAAATTCGAAATGCAACGCTTTCGTAATATGGCTTTCCTAAATTTTTATTTCGTCGATAAACGGCAAGTGGGAGAAATTTTCGCTTATTTTTCGACAGCTCAGTAGGTTTTGTCGAAGGATTGAATTTCGTTTTTGATAGAGTGTTTGAAAAACCGAGCACAATTTTTCGATTATATTGGGTCTGGGAAAAAAAAGGTCGTGGCGTTTTTTTTAGTAAAATTCAACTGGTTTTCTTGTAGTGTGAAAATTAATTTATTTAAACCAAATATGCTCCATTATTATCGACAATGTTTCGCAATTTTTCGGGTAGAGCCATGATGCCATCGGTGAAGAGCTTCTGTGGTTTCTGGTTGAAAAACTGAATCAAGTGGTTTTCACAGGCTTCTTTTGAAAGCAGCTTCATTCCATTCAGAGAGTTCTACAGAGATCGGAACAAGTGATACTCAGAGGTTGCTATGTCTGGACTATACGGTGGATGCATTAAAACTTCCCAGCCAAGCTCTCGCAATTTTTGACGGGTCATCAAAGAAGTGTGTGATCGGGCATTGTCATGATTGAAGACAAGCTCTTTCCTATTATTCAATTCGGACCGTTTTCTTTCAATTGCCTGGCGTAATCTTTCTAGTTGTTCACAGTAAACTTGAGAATCAATCGTCTAACCAGGTGGAAGTAGCATGGTGAACGATTCCCTTCCAGTCCTACCATACACACAGCACCACCTTATTCGGCGTCAATCCTGGCTTCGCGAACGCTTGTAACGGCTCACCATCCCTTATCCACGATCTTTGACGCTTCCGATTGTCGTACGTGTTCCATTTTTCATCACCGGTTATGACACGTTTCAGAAATGGCTCGATTTCATGGCGTTTCAGCAGCGCATCACAGATGTTATTTCGGTCTATCATGTTTTTCGCGCTCAACTCATGAGGAACCCATACATCGAGCTTCTTTCTGTAGCCAGGTTTGTATAAATGGTTCAAAACAGTTTTGTGGTCAATGCCTAGCTCCATAGCAATATCGACACTGCTGCTGTGCTTATCTTGCTGGACTTAATCAAGAATTTCATCAGCCTTTTCAGTGATTGGACGACCAGAGCGTGACTTATCTGTCACATCAAAATCACCAGAACGAAAGCGAGCGAACCATTTCCGCGCAGCAGATTTTGATAAAGTACCTTCAACGTACACAGCACAAATTTTTTCACAAGCCTGCGCAGCGTTCTTCCCTTTGTCATAATAATATTGTAAAATATAGCGAAATTTGTCAGTAGTTTTCTCCATTTTCAAACACAAACAACTTTTCAATCACTGCACCAATTTCGATGTTTATACACTCCCAGTAACACTCGAACTATCATAATGTTCGGATACCTTTCCTTACGCAGCGATACGGTGTCGCCACGAACCTTTTCCCAGACCTAATATTTACAAACCGTTTATTTTACTTAGAAATCTTCAAATAATAATTTTTAAATCATAAAAAACGTTGATAAATATTTTAATTTTTACTTTGTTGAAAACAATTCCATCACAGCGGATCAACTTATTTTTTGGAATACGCTACTCCTCAATTCGAATGTACTCCGTTTCGTTTGTAGGTCGCATAGGATGAAGTTAGTAGACATATCCGTAATGTGATTCACAAAATCACTGCTCCAAGACCCACATTGGGCGCCAAATGTTATGACTAAAAACGTCGCTTTTCTTTCACTGATGCCAATCTATCGAGAAAGTCATGAACTCTACAGAACAAATTTCTCCAACACCCCCACATAGGGCGCCAAATATAACATTTACAATATATTCTGATCTTTTACTGAAGAATTGCCCTGTTTCCTTCCAGAGAGTAAATAATTTCAAATAGGCGCGATTGTTTATTTAAGTATGTAATATTGTTATTACGTGAAACAGAATTGTTACTATCCGCATTGTTTTTTCTCGCCGCTCATCGTCCACGATATACTTTTAACCTAAAGAGATTTTTTATTGCCCAAAGTAATTTAATCAATTCAGTCACATGATCAGGTGCTAGCTGCCTGACGGTATCTCATCTTTTAGTTTAAAACAACTAACTTTATTTCTTTAATATCATTCTTTCCTATTTCTATGCACTCTTTTGGTGTTTATGATTATAAAGTGTTTCGCATTTCATTCACTTCGTGACTAATTTCAATAATTAAATAATGAATTAAATGTTGGTTTCTTATTTCAGACATCATAAACCACAAACTCCTTCCTAGGGAGTAAAAAGAAATAAATTTCAACTTATCTTAATGTTAGATAGTCGTATTATATTTAAATATATAAAATTAAGTAAGATTGGTTGTGTTTTTCACTTATGTTTCATATCTAGAAGAAAATCTGTAAAAGACAACAGATAAAATGATTAGTTTCAATTTAATAGAGATATTCCTTCATGTAACATTTTTGAATGCATATACATAGTTATCACAATTTCAATGTGTACCTCTCATTTTACTTCTTTGTTAAATATTGCCTCAATCTTGCTTAATTTTATATCATATCATATCTTTTTCCATTTCCTGTAATCAAAAATCATTAACGTAGATCGGTTAAAATAGCGCTACTGTTAATGTGTTGTATATTCTTCTGCACTAATATTATTCTTATTAATTAATCGTATCGTAGTAGTTCTAATTGGAATTATTTTATCGCATCCTCTGCAGCTACATCGTCCGATCTCAAAGTACGGACACAGTACCAACGGAATACGCCTACTATGCAAACGCAACACAGTATCAATCGGCAACCTCAATCGGAAGTACGGCATCCACAGGACCTTCAGCAACAGGATCAGTGTACCAAGTCGCCGCACCATCTACCACTGTCGCTGGACAAACAAGCAGCCTTTCGACGATCTCTACAATTGGATTGCCGATCACTTCAGCTCCAACAACAACAACTGCAACAACAGCAGCTACTGTCTCGTCAACGACAATTACGTCGACGACACACGGTGATCCCCAAATGGAAGATACCAATTCAACAGATTCATCAAGCTTCGATGGCGAATTCAAGAAGCGACGCCGAAAATTACATTTTCCATTCGGAAAGAAGTCTAACAAGAATAAGCTTGCATAGTTCGCACAGTGCTGGTTGCATTGACTTCACAAAATATCACAAAGACAGTAACAACATGACCGAAGACGATAACGAAGATGGTAAAACTGTTTCATGTTTTTAGGACAGACAAATTATTAAAATTTATAAAATTATTACTTAATTATGGAACGAGTTGAATTTAATTCTTTTTTTCAATTTTTCTTTTCGATTTTTGATGATGCGAAAATGTCTTAGAAAAATATTAGTAATGGCATTTTATGTTATTCATTTCTTTTCTTTCTCATTCTCTATCTAGCCATTTTCTGTAATGCAATTAATTTGGTGTCTAAGAAGCCAAAATTAATCGGCTACATGATTTTCCGATAGTGAAAATAATATCAAAACTTTTTTTTAAAACATTGAATGCTACCGACATTTATTGACATTACACACACTTAATTATCTATTGACTACATTTAATTTAATCATTAATAATTCTTAATAATAATAAGCTTTCATAGTATTGATTTATAAATTGGCATATAGTTTAATTTATTTTTTTACCTTGTGTATGTAGTAAATAGTTGGTCCTATTATGTGTTTCCATTTTAACGAAAAGCAAACAACAAGTCTGAAGAAATGATTTTTGCGTAATGTACTTATATTTGTATTAGCATAAGAGACGGCATAAGTATGACGAAACAAAATAAAATGTAATTTTGAGGCTGTTCTGACTACATTGAATTTTCTCAGAAAAACGAGAAAAATAATGATAATAAAAACAAGCCAAACTTTATCCACGTCTTCCATTAGCATCATGATATTAGTAGTTAGTAGGTCTTCCGAATAAACAATAGAATTTAATTTTAGTAATGTAGCGCGATTAACTACACTAAGTTCTCAAATCCTATTAAAAACAAATTCCGTCCAGAACCCATCGTCAATTCAAATTTGATCCAAATAAAATAGTTCGTTATGTGATGCGCTCGAAATTATTTATTAAAAATTGACAAAATGAATATTTTTGTGTTCGTCATGCTGCGAGAGTCATTTGAAATATTTCCTGTTTTATCAAGAACAACATAACATTTTATTTCTCAACATACGAGTCCTCAATACAAATTGGTCGATGTTTTTTCCAAAAAGAAATTAATGTTTTTAGAAAATGAAATATTTTTAAACTGAAATAATACCCTTTTCTATCACATCATCGCCTATAGCTTGAAATCAATTATAAAAGCCCATGAGTCGTCCTTATTGTCTAAACAAAATGAGTTATCGAGCCTTTTAAATGTCGACGTGGAATGGATCCGGGCAAATCGAGATGACTTTTAGGCAATAATCTCGGGTCTCTTAAATACATAGCGGACAGCTTCTGGTGAGAAATATTCTATTTAAACTTAAGTTGTCGAATTGACTAAAACTGAATTCATCAATATGTAATTATAGATTATAACTAATTCGCTTATAATTAATAATTATATTGCTCCACCATTCTATGTTGTTTCCTCTTTGATAAATACTACTTCGAAATTTCATTTCTTTCTTCATTATGAAAGCATTGCTCCATGTAAGAAAATAGGGTTTAACGCGTAACATTCATCTGCGCCGCTTTGTTATGATTCACTCTTTAAAAGGAGAATTTAACCTCACTAGTTTTGAAACTGTTATTTCACATTCCAATTAGCACAATTATAGTTAATTTTTGGTTTTTGATGTTGTCCTCTGTTCGCTTGATTCGTCTTAGAGTTTTGCAATAATTTTCTGTTCTCGATATGCTACTGGCATGTTCCTTTTCTACCTTCAATTTACCTTATTTAACATCTCTGAATACTCTAGATTAGAGATGGGCAAAGCAGTCCTTCCGGTGAAGTAATTCACTCCGAGTCACTCACTTTAAAGAACGAGTTCAGTGAAGTACTTCCATTCAACTCTTCGTTCCATCGTTCAGTAGTCTCACTAGTCACTTATTGAAGTGTTTCACTCAATGGAACTCTTCGTTCCTTCGTTCCGTAGTCACTCACTAGTCACTTCAATTGAAGTGTTCACTCACTCTATCTCTTCTAACAGCCGTTTAGTAGCCACCGGTGGGCTGGTGTGTGTGAGTTTTCTTCTCTAAACAGAAGTTCGTAGGGCTGGTGTGTGTGGATTTTCTCCAGCGGGTCTATAGTCAGGCAGGCAGTAGTTGTGCTTGTGGGTTGGGAAATAGGAAGAAGAGCGGTGTATTCATGAATATTTACATTTAGTCTTTCTTTTTTCTTATGATGGAAAATAGAATGTCGTGGTATTCTTCGCACCGCGTCCCGTATGCTATGCATATTTACATTTAAGACAACATGGACATTTAAGACACTCCGACGCTGACGAGTTTATGCCATCCGATGACGAAACAGCTCCTTCGGACCCAGTCCAACACAGTCTTATAAAAAACTGATCTATCCAGTGAAGGTTTTCCAACTGTCATGCCCTCAGGGACAGCGATTAATCAACTGTCGGGAATTTCGTGTTGGGGTTTAACACCAGAAACTCCACTGACGCCGGAAAACAACAAAAACTTAAACAAATTTGCTTCTATGGTAGCATCTCACCATGAAAAATTCCATTCTCATTTAAGACACTGTTTATAATCAGTGATGCCAATTTAGTGCTTTCAGCGTTAAATTTGGTACTCAAAATTTCGTATCAGCGGACAAAAATTAGTTTTACCACTTGCGCATTATTTGAATATACCTGCGATTGATATATCGCCGTGTCGGAAGAACAGTGACGCAACTACAATTTTGAAAATTTTTTGTTTTCACATTTCAATATTTTGTGGTTTTGCTATTCTTGCATAAAATCGTTCCCCGTTGTTTTAAACGAACGTGCTCTTGATCTAAGCTGTCTATAGTAACTATTAATAAGCTCGTATGGCTTGTGGGCAATTGTCAAAAATGATTTTGTTTCTCCGAAAAAAATTAGAATTTTTTGCAGTTGCGTCACTGTTCTTCCGACACGGCGATATATCGTTCTTAATTTTTTTGTCAGGTGTCGAATTGAACTGCAGTTCACCAAAACGAGTGAGTTACTTCACTCACTCACTTCAATGAAGTGTTCTTTTAGAACAGTTCACTCGTGAACGACCCATCTCTAGTCCAGATACTTTTGAAAGTCGCAAAAATTGCTTCTTATTTTATCTAGAGAGAAGCAGAATTAGAAATTTAGGACTCTATAAGGAAAGAAGGTCAACACAAAATCGAGTAAACCGGCATCTACTTCCACTTCGACGAATACGTGCAGTATTTACTTCTTTTTACTTTCACTTTTATCATTCAGGTTGCTTCTTCTGAAAAATTCTTTTTAAACATCGTCATTAATTAATAATAAATTTCCATTTAGTGGTATTGTTTCATCCAATCTTTTATGTTATTTTGTTTTAATAATGGTGAGTTTAAAAGTAAAAGGCCAGCGAATTATGAATATTAGAATGTGTAATTTATTATATGTCTCTTGTTGGTCCGGTGGCTTTCTTTCAAATTTGGCAGTCAGTAGGATACCATTCATTACAACGCGGTAGTCGAAGTCGAGCCCTGCCAGTTTTGATGATCATTTCTGGCAATTGTGGAATTTCGTCCTCATTACGTCCAAAGCTTCTCTCTAAGTAGTTCCATAACATTTTTGTAATTGTCGAGGCCAAGTAGTGAACCTATGGCCTCACTTCCTAGGCCCGGACGTGTATACATGTGCTTCTCTCCTTCTGTGTGTCCGGTTGGCTAAATTCATACCATACATTTCCAAAGAAAATATTTACATATACAAAATGGTATATACACTGTGTATATATTTCCCTCTGTTCTGGAAACTCTTTAACATAACTAATTTATTCAATCTTTGTAAATTTTGTGGAGACTTTTTTTGCATTCATTTTATAATCGGTCTGAGTAACATATTTTGCTCTAATTAGAAATGAGTTTTCTAATTTTAATTATATCGGACGAATCGAAGCGACAATTTGCCCATGTCAATCGACATCTAGGTCAAATCTGATTAATTACGCGTCATTAAACATCTTAAATTTCAACCTGTTACAATTATTTGCATATGTAAAAAATAAAAACTATAAGATAAACATGTTTTGATAATTTAACCGTTCGATTTCCTCGAACTGCAGGAAATGTGGTACTGTCTAAAATTTGCGATAAATCTCTTAAATTTCTGAAAGAAGTTTATCAATCACACGACGTTTTTGTTGCGTCCTATTATGTATCCGTGCTCTATGCAAAGAAGGGTCTGTTAGTTAGTTAGTACATAAAATATAGTAGATTGTCTACTTGCGCTATTTTTTTACATTTTATTTAGCACCGTTTGGCTTAATGCCGGAGAAATTCTTGATGTTAATTTAGAAGATCATAAAGTGATATATATGTAGAGTCTATTAAGTAAATGAATTTTAATATAAGTAAATTTAAAATAACTGTAAATTTTATAAAATAACTTATATGGATAACATTGATGAAGTTGAAGTTTATATTTTTGCTGTATACGTTATTTTTTGGCCGTTTGCTTAATTTTACTACTATGTTTCTAGGTATCTATACTAGCAATAAATTAAAAGGTTGTTTAGCAAATTTATTTTATGACAATATTTCGAAAATATACACAATATCTAAAATTGATATAAAATAATTATTTATACTTATTATTAAGATAGATAGCAATTTATTGGTTTTATTTTAAATATATTTCGTATTAAGACAAACCTTTTTTGGATGTCAATTTCAATATGATGAGTTCTATGGCAGATTTTTTTTGGATAATTTGAGTGTTAATAACTTTTCGAACTTGTATTATAATATAATTCTTTCTCTTGCTACATGTGGAGCAAAGAATTAGAAACATCAACGAACTTCCAGAAATATAAATTCAAAAATTTTAAAAATTTCTTTTATTTAATGAATTATTTTTCAACAAAATGCTGTTCGAAGCAACGATTTCAGTCTATATATGAAAGCCTTAATTTAATCAAATCGAAGCCGATCTTTCGCGGTTTGAAATGCCGGCATCAGCCTCTATCATTGAAGAATTATGTATAACAACTTATTCGTTTTTTGTCTATTTAAATATTCCATTTTATTATAGGTGTAACCAACAAGTATCATGCCTTTCATTCAATACTTTTTGTGTACTTTCTGATCACTTAATCATACTCACTTAGTAAAGAACAATACGTCGAAATTCTTTAAGTTTCCTGCCTCAAATTAGGTATGATATTAGTGAAGACAAAGTTTTGAAGGTGGACTGTATGAACAAAGCACATCAGAATTTTAATTTCATTTCACTTAACTCGTTTGATGCTCGGAAACAGAGTTATTTTACAATTCAGGATGAAGGATGTTTCGGAGTTGATAAGACAAACCTATATATATACCTATATATGAACATATTTTTGGAGAGTGGGCCCCGTTGAAAGTCTTAAGAAATGGTTAGTGTACTCAAATCCTCCAAAAAAGTATGAAACTGACTGCCTGTTAAGAGGAACAACGCATCAAGGTTTCTATATATTTTATTTATTTAAATAGGGAAAAGCAGTCAAACTCGCTTGCACCGCAATTATTATTATTATTATTAATGACAGTTAAAACTTATCGCCGGGCGGTCTACCGATTGCTCCGTTAGTTTAGACGGTCTACATCATACAGTGCCGCTGTTCGATACACTGCCAGTTGTTTTGAAATTGCTATCATGTGTGTACAAAATGCACCAAATAAGCTTCAGCCGTTTTTTGAAATTTAAAATCGAACGCTTTTCCTGCCTACTCCTCTCTATCATATCCGTGCCAGTTGAAACGTCTTGTAAAAAAGCATCTTCTATGTCGAAACTAGAAACGGTATTAAGAATTGTTACATTCATAAACGACCTGGAAACAGATAATTATTCAGGCGGCTTCTCGAGATTATCGAAGACTCTAAGGAATGGTTGTAGATTGTGTTGTTGCATGTATTACGTGTTTATTTTTAAAACTTTTCACAATCCTCTCTCCATTTCACTTATATTTGTTTATATTTATTAATAATTTTATTTGTATTTTTCTATATTAAAATATTTGAAAAATATATATGTATCTCGGTACTACCCCTTATACCAGTGAGTTGCACTGACTGGGAAGTACCTTCGGGTTAAGGTAATTTGATTGGACATTGAGCCCAATGTCGGCATACATGCATGAGTACACCCAACTCTCCTTTTACACGGTCTTTTTTAACACGATTTTGAAATAACATGGTCTACGAAGAAGAACAAATACCACCTTTTTACACGATATTTTGGATCTAATACGATGCCAAAAATAAAAATTAATTGGATGGCAAATAAAAAGGCATGGATGACGGCCGATTTATTCAAAAAATGGCTCTACGAACGCTTCGTTCCTGAAGTCAAGAAATCTAGAACAAAAAGTTAATTTTACTCGTCGATAATGCTCCCAGTCATCCTGTGCTAGATCATCCAGATATCCAATTGGTATTTTTGCAGCCTAATGCCACATCCTTGATTTAGCCATTGGATCAGGATAATAGCAACATTCAAAACTTATTACATTAAGCTAGCATTTAAATATATTTTAAAATTAGTGAAGGAAAAAACGTCACGATCGTAGATGCATGGAAAAATTGTACGATAATGGATTGTGCGGTGGGAACGCTTCTTTCATCTAGAGTTGTGGAGAAATCTACAAAACTTCTCCTGTATAAAACTTTAATTAGACCTATCATTACCTATTGTTTCCCAGCATGGCTCTGCCTTTCTCCTTCAGTGGCAGAACAGATTGAAATATTTGAGAGGAAGGTGCTACGTAAATGCGTTTCAAAGTATCGACGTCCCAACAAGAAGTTTTATCATAATAGTACTTTGTATCCCGAGACTGGGGTGATTCCGATCCTACATTATATGTTACAAACCAGTAAAAATCGAATTGAGAAGTGGCGATCACATCCTCTTACAGCGATACGCGACTTGTTTGCGGAGCCTCCTTGGCCAGATGATCGGTACTACTTATGTCCGTTTAGAATTTTATCGGAACACGAGCTATCACCTCCCGATTGTCCGCCGTTTACCAAACCCAGCTTTTATATTACGACAGATGGGGGAACTTACAGAGGTTAATTCCATAAATACATATTTTTTTGAGAGGGGTTTTCCGGTATTATGTAATTATTAAAGATACAATCATCCATAAACAAACGTTCCCCGTTGTCATATTTAATTTATTCATATTTTACTATTGTATTTTTGGACTCCGAGCTTTGCCACCGATCTGCCACTTATCATTTTAATATAACTACATTTTAAGTTTATTTAATTTCATTCATTATTCTTCCTTTTTTCTTCTTATTATTATTGTTATAATTTTTTTTTTATTATTAGTTTCTTAGTTAAGTTAATTTTAATTTAGTTTAAGATATTTTATTAATTTAAGTTTAAGCATTTTCAAGCTGATTAAGCCATGTGAGCAGATGGCGATTACATTTAGAATTATTGTTTTTAATTGTCTTCATTAATTAACTACGGTCGAATTTTTAATGTAATATTTGTTGTTTGACTTTTTTAGACTCGTTGTCAGACATTTTCTATATTTCGTTGTAAATTTCATTTGTTTTTAAAGTCTTAATCAATTTTATTTGTATTTGTATTTGATAATGGATTGTGTTACAAATGCTTCCTTTGGCATAAAACTTATATTTTTGAAATTTTACTGAACTTTTTACTTGAACGATTTTTTTGAACAGCATGTACTTATTTTTTCAACATACACGGTTTTTTTAAATTGTGGAACACATCTACGATTTTACTATGAGTAGCATGTCTTTTTTTACACGGTTTTTGTTGGAACGTATCTACCGTGTAAAAACAGAGTTGGGTGTATGTCGGTACGGTGAAAATTTTTCCAGCTCATTGAGCTGACAGCATTTTCACCAGTTCTCTAAGCTGAGAAAGTGTACCCAAATGGGGAATTCTTTTCCAACTCTTGAGTTGGGAAGGAATCGCCCATTTTGCATGAAGGGACTTAATCTATTAGTATTATTATTGAAGATTTGAGTACAGATATCAAAACGCTGAAAATCTGCTTCTCGGGATACTACTTTTTACCCCTCTCCTATGAGTAATTGTCAACCTTAAAATTATAATCGCCGAACATTTTCTGGAAAAGTCTACAACGTACGAGATTTGCAGAAAGCTTAAATTATATGACCTTCACCACGCAAGAACAGGATACAAAATTGTTCATAAGTGCATATGTATCTATTCTTAAAATTTGCATTTTCTATATTTTGATGTTACGAAATCAGCTCGAGCTCTCCATTTTCCTGTCGATTATGTTTTTAATAATAAAGTAATTTATTTTTAACAAGAATGGAAAAATAAAAATATTGTTAATTGTGTGAAATACGTGATTTGATTTGAGCTATTCATCCAGAGTTACTGTGTGTGAAAGCTATTAATTACCTACATATTGCAATAATTTCAAAATAATACATTCGAATGGGACCCAATTTTACTGCATTAAAATTGCAGAGTTGCCTTATTAACATTTAAATGCACCTATCAGAAATCTTAAAACTATTTTGAAATTGATAAAGATCAGTCATATAACATCAGCAAACTTATTTAAATATATTTGTTTCAGTAAAATACCTGCACATTTACATACAGCACACATAAATTTATTCCAAAGATCTTCATAATTTCTAATCACAATCAATGTTAATGAGACCCTTTGTATTCGCCCATCAGAAAAATAAGAAGTAAATGAAAAATCCCACATCAGAAATTTAACCATGAAAATTAAAATATATAATTTATTTCCATATGACATTAAAGCGATATTAACTCTTATAAAACGAAATAATTCGCACGAAATCAAAAAAAAACGATAGTGTAAGCCACAAGGTGCTGTAGGACGTAAAATGTATAGAAACCTTTTAATCAAATCGATTTTGCAATGAGTGTGTGCTGTCTGTTGTGATTTATTGAGTTAAAAAATAAATAAAATAGTTTTCGAATTGAAAGTAGATCGGATTACAGCAATATATTTTGAATATTACAAAGAAAAAAAATTGAAATAAAATTTGCATTAGGGTTTTTGCATCAGTTGCTTTAATTAATTACCATATAAAATGTTTTAATAATTAATGCGAACATTTTATTCGGGATTCTTGGCAAACAAATATATCAAACATTTTTTTTATCACTGATAGATGAATATTGCAACTGAATTACTAACGTAAGAGAGACTTGCATTGTGATAGTCATAAAGTATCAACTCTGTTATTGACATTTATACGCAAATTAAAGTTTAATTTTTATTCATTTACCTTATTATTTTAATAATAAAGCAGAGATCGATTTAAAAAAAAACTTTCTATTCTGAAAAATGTTAACGTGTAAAACCCCCTTGAAAACAGGTTTTAAAAGCTTGTAAATATGATGTGCCAGCAAAATTAAAATTAAAATTAATTCGATATCTCTGCAGACGTAATTCGTAAAAGTATATGCCAAAACCCCTCTTTTCATCGACCATTATTTTTGAAACATTTTTAAACCTAATAACTTTTCTGTTACATGTATGTTCCAACTTTCAACTTTACAGAATAAGTCGTTCCTGAGATAGAAAAACAGCCATTGAAAATTTTAAGCACGTGCTACTATAATAGCTTTATATAAATAACCCCCACCTCCCCACTCCCGTATTGCTCCACCAAAGTCGAACTTTTTTTGCAAATGGCTCCACTAAAATAGTTAGTATCTCTTATGGAACTATTCTGGTGACAAAATTAAATTTTCAAATAACATCCAGGTTAATTTATTTAAAGTGCCTGACTCTTAACTAACTGTTACTGGTATTTTAACTTCAACCGCGTCCCGAACTACGACTCAAAGTCGTAATTCCTATAAATTTTATTTATAATTTCTAGTAGCATAATCTTAAACAACATTTGAGTAAAGTTATTAAGAATTTGTGTCGATGTCACCTAATTATTAATGTATTTTTTAAACATTTAAATTATTAAAAAGTGAAGATAAAAATATACGAATACAAAAAGATGTAAATAAATTATGATGTGGCAATTTACAACTAAATTCAATTTTTGTGCACTAAATTGAAAAGATTTTAATTTAGTCACTTTCGATGGTGTTTAAACTATTACGTTTTTATACCAAATTCAATTATTTAAAATTAATTTATAAAGAGAATCTTATTTAAAAACGTCTAAATTTGTTCTAGTTTGCCGAAGGTACGCGAAAGAAAAGAAGAATTTTCGAAATTTATTGCACTAAATGGAATTTCATCAGAAAGTGCCACACATACTTAAAATATGTACAAAAAATAAGCAATTAAATAGAAATTTTAAAATATTGAAAATACAAGTTTTCCGGGTTCAATTCTGTTAAATATTTATTATATTTATTTAACAGTATTGAACCCGAAAAACTTGTATTTTCAGTTTAAAAATGTACTGTGAAAACATTCACCAAAAATTTTTAAAATATTGTTTATGAAAAATGTAATCAAAGCAATAATATTAAATTACCTGAGATATGTATACATATTTGAATAAATCTACCAAATATTTTTAAATCTAGACAACTAGATAAATTATTGTAAATTTTGAGATTTTTCAAAAGGATTTTTTTTTAAAGAATTATAATTTTTAATGTATCTATTTATACAATAAATTTAATTTTGATAATTTAAAGCAAAATGTGTTTAAATTAAAAACAATCTTAATGCAGTTACGGAAATCCGGACGCTCATTTCGGTAGTACATATATGGGAGTTACAGGATAGCAGAAGTGTTTCGTCTGGTGGAATTAGAGGTCTCTAGTCTTTTAGAGGAAATTGAAAACATAATTTTGATAGCTCATAGGTGGAAGACGAGTAAGAGAGCCAGATAAATACAAATATTACTATAGCTCGAGAAAATTATCTCGTTAGGAGCAAAGCTCAGTAGTATACCTACTGAGATCCATCGAAACTGGATAATTATTAGGTGTACAAATAAGTTCCCGGCGTTTTTTGTCAAACTTTGAGCCTTTATTGTGGGAAATTGGATGCATAATATTTTTTTTTTATTTTTTTAAAAATATTGCCCATCGCTAGCCACAACCTTTTCCCATCTTTCTGGCAGCATACGAATTCCGCGTTGAAAAAACTCCACGTCCTTTGATCCACGAATCGACCCAATTTTTGACATCTTCAAAAGAACGGAAGCGCTGCTCAGCCAAGCCATGCGTCATTAATCGGAATAGGTGGTAGTCGGAAGGGGCGATGTCTGGTGAATACAGCGGGTGGGGTAGGACGTCCCATTTCAGTGTTTCCAGGCAGGTTTTCACAACCTGAGCAACATGTGGCCGAGCGTTGTCGTGTAGTAAAATCACTTTGTCGTGTCTCTACTCATCTTGCGGCCGTTTTTCTTTCAATGCTCGGCTCAAACGCATTAGTTGTCTTCGATAAAGAGGTCCTGTGATGGTTTCACTCGGTAAAGGCAGGCGTCCACTAGGGCGGACGGGCCGCATCGCAAAAATCCGCCTGCCATACATTGTTATGGAAGTGCGTCCACTGAACGACACTCGCAACGGAACGAAGTACGTAGAAAAAAAATTGCTCGCCGCACCGTTGCGATGCGGCCCGCCTCTAGTGGACGCCTGCCTTTACAGCAACTCATAATACACCACGCCGAGCTGGACCCACCAAATGCATGGCATGCCTTTGGAACCATGGATATTCGGCTTTGCGGTCGATGTTGATGCATGGCCAAGGTATCCCCACGATTTTTGGCACTTCGGGTTGTCGTAGTGTATCCACTTTTCATCACCAGACACGATACGATGCAAAAATCCTTTCCTGTTCGGCCGTTGGAGCAGCTGTTCGCACGTGAAAAAACGCCGTTCGACGTCTTTAGGCTTCAATTCGTACGGCACCCAATTTCCTTGCTTTTGCATCATTCCCAAGACTTTCAGACGATGTGCAATGGCTTGTTGAGTCACATCCAATGAATCCGCAAAACTTTGTTGTGTTTGGCATGAATCTTTGTCCAGTAGTGCCTCAAATCCTGAGTCTTCGAAATTTTTTGGACGGCCGGAACGCTCCTTGTCTTCCACGCCGAAATCACCCATTTTGAAGCGATGAAACCATTTGCGTTGATTCGCTAATACTATGTTCAGACTACGAGATTGACGCGTTTAAATCGAGTTAAATGCACTGAAAACACTTCCCGGACGCGTTTACGAAAGCACGTAGCTACTACGTGTTTAACCGAAAACATGTACTGCGACCCTCGCAGAAATCGAAGTAAACTTTGGAAGAAACTATTTAATGCTGCAGAAACTCAATTTTGTGCTTGTGCAACGACTGCATTAGCTAATAAATTCCCTTTTCATTACTGCTATACAAACTAATTGGTTTCAAACAATTTAGAAAGCATTAATTTGCTAATGAAACACAGCTGAATATCTACTTGTCAAAACAAATCACGTCAAGCTATCATGTATCAAAATAAAACGAGTTGCCTAGTCTGAACACTACTTTTTTAACATGCTAAATTTACTTACTTAAATGCGTTTAAAATGCATAGTCTGTACAGGGTATAATAGAAGACTCGCCATAAGTTTCTCTAATCATCTGACGAGCGTCAGCCGCAGATTTCTTTGAATTAAAACAAAAAAGCAAAACTTCCCGCAAATGGCGCTTATTTGGCTCAAACTCCGACATTTTTAAGGACTCATAAGTAACTGACGCCGATAAAGTTTTACAATTGTAATGATGGGGAATTGTTGCAATATGTCTGATCTTGCCATATTACGAGCTTGATCCGCCATTTTTTCCCAGTATTTCGTGTTAGTGGCATCTATACGAGAACGCCGGGAACTTATTTGTACACCTAATATATATATTTTTTTTTGTTCACTGACTTGGAAGAATTGTATAAAATTACAGTAGAATTTTTTTTCTAATATTAAAAATTTCTTCAAATATAGCTGATTCACTAATTGTTAAGTCAGTATTTCGAAATTAGAACTAAGTGTAAGTGATGAAGAGACCTTCAACATTTCCAAGAAAAGAATCATGTTGGTACTTCGAGTTTATGCCGTCATCATCACCATTACTCCAAATACTTTTCATACTTCAAGAACCTCCGATGCCATTACGTTTTTTTTCGCCTTACAACAAAAAGATTCATTCATCGTTAGCCCGATGTATTAGTCATGAGTTTTCCACTGTATCCAGGTGGGTACCTACCTAATAATAATTGTAAGCTTCCACCGTGACGAATGTGAATAATAAAAATATTGTTCGTGATGAACCGTTGGCTGGTTGGCTCTTCGACATTACAAGGCTGATGAAGTAGTAGAATCTAGTTTGCTTCCATAAGTACATAGTAGGTACATTGATCCATTGTTTTATGATATCACGAAGTAACACTGCTCCAGAATAGGCAACGGAGAACCTTCCCATCGGCGGTCCTAAGGTAGATTCGTGTTATTTCATATTAAAAGATTAATCGAATGATCTGGCTAATAACACCAAGAATGGTGAAGGTACTCATATGATTCCAATACCGCGTTTCTTCTAATTGCTTAGAATTAGACCTTAAACATTAATTACAATGTGTCAGATAAAGAGGTATCTAATTAAGAGCGTTGAAAACTGTAGTCGATATTGTTGCATTCCAGTGAAGTAAGATCTCTTCCGGAGAAGTAAGAGATTGTTGTGAACTTTTAATTTGTTTTTTTTTATCCTGTTTGATGCATTTGCGCGGAATATCTAAAACAGCTCTTGCGCTATCTAGTAAGCTTCTGATCTTGAAGAATCCCACTGCGGCATTGGGCAGTACTGCTTCCCCACAATCAGTGATTCTGGACAACAATCTCTTAAGCAAGGATATTTTTAAACAGAACCTTTCCTGTTTCAATTTATATAGCTACGCTATAATGGATAATACTACGCTATAAAGATATTAAGTACATAGTGAAAAGTTTTCGTCGTCCATTTAAAAATAACGAGACCTATAAGTTCGTTACGTGCATTAATTATCTAAAATTTAAAAATGATACGCACTAGTCTAGGAGAAATTGGGGCAATGATTGTCCATTCTTCATTCATACGCGATGCAATGTGCTAAAAGTTCACTATGTCAATCAACCAGAAGCTTGCCAGAAAAATTTCTACGCTTGTACCAAACGAATCAAGGTAACTCATACGTTTAGTATGATCTTGTTTTCGTCGTAACCAAACTTCCGGCTCGACGGAAATTTTAACGAAAAATTCAGTACAATGCACGTTGCAGCAGAAACTGCGGTTGCGTCATTTTTTAAATGAAAAATCGCACATACCTTCAATCGAGGGACTATCACTCTTGTAATAAAACCAACGATTACGGAAAGGGGTATTGCTCTCGATCGCAAGGGGCTATAACAACTGATATTGTGGAATTGTACGCGGTTACCATACCGGAGTAAAATGCAAAACGAACGAAATAAGTAAGTTGTGGCGGCATGCGCAATAGACCGTGCTTCCCATTATAGCGTAGCGAAGTCGACTTTTTATCGCATACAATCGCAACGAATTCGAAGTGCGTTGAACAGGTAGAGTAGCTCCTCGACAGGTAAAATCCGATGGAGATTCATCAGTCTTAATTCAGGTGTGATAGAGTGTGTCCAAACGAATTTTTGGCGACGTCTTCGCGCCCACCTTCTGCCAATGGTAGTCTACCTATCACCCCATTCACAAGTATCTTTTAGCTCAGCAAGTGCACAATTGTTCCGATGCACATTTAGTGCGATCACATTAAGATCAGGCTCAACATTGTACGGAATTTAAACGCGATTTTTTATAGTGCACTTGTGCTTTGTGAGACGATCAGTGATAGTGGCTTTGGTTTCTGAATCGATTCGATCGGCACGATCGATTTTCGAATAAGGAAATCGATATATATATATAAATATATAATTATTTATAATTGAGTTAAGCAGTGCAACAAAGAAAAGTCCAATTGAATTGGAATCGAGAGTGAAAAAGGTTGTTTGTTGCGCGAAATGTTCTACGGATCAGTTTCGCATTGATCGCGGTCGAGTTTTGGATAACATTGTTTTTTTTAGTGCAAGGCAGTTACTGGTGTTAGCTGCTGGGAAAGTTTTTAACATATTGCGATCGTTCGGAAGAGATCACCCACGATATTCTGGTAGGTAGAGAATGAAAGGAAGATGTTTTTTTGTTAATGATACCGTTTCTTATTTGCTTGGCTTTTCGGTAGATTGCTTTTCAGAAATGGCAATACATTTTTCTAATAAAAATGACAATGGTTTTGGACTATGATGGGAGACGATTGTTATCAGTTCCGTTTTTATTTCGTTGAAAACAATGAATACATTTTTTTAAATCATTGATAAATATTTTTTATGACAATAGGCAAAATGGTTTTTGCGCAATTTTACTTTCAATTTAAAAGAATGGGTTTCTGGAATTTATAGTCTAGATGTTCTTCGTTTTATTATAATCGTTATGCTTACAATCGCTTTAAAGGTGGTTTGCTATCGTATCCTTCCAAGCGGAGTGCTGATGGAATGTGTCACACGTGAGTTTTCGAACTAGAGTACATCGATAACGCTAAATAGTCAAAATGTTATCATAAAGCACATGCAAGAATTTTTGAAAACTAGAAAGCAATACGAACAAGATCCAAACGAGGTTCGCATCAATAAAACTCGCCAGGCCGTCGGTTTACTTTTTCGCATCTTAGAAAATATTTGAAAATATTCTACTTACATGTTGTCCAACGACAATCTTTAGAGGACTGGACAAGTGATAACAGGCTTTGATATTCAGTACCATACCTGAAGAAAATCAGAGCAAAACTTCTCCCTTCAAACAGGCGCTTCAATGAGAAGGATCCGTCGACAGGTTAACAAATGAATGTGACCAATCGAAATCCAAGGAATGAATAATTATTATTGCTAATAGCAGAACCGGATATCTATCTTTGGAGGAGGAAGGACCACGGTTCCTACTCTGTGCCAAATCATGGGTTACACAGGAGTTGATGATATATACTCGTATATAGTAGATTTTTTTCCGAATTTTTCGACATACACGAAACTACTTGATTTTCAATATCCTAGCTTCAATCTGTTTAAAATTAAAATGAATAGCCTTGCGAAGGTGCTGCAGGATTTCCTCCATTTAGAGTTACATATCTTACCAAATCCGATCGTAAAAATCAAAGAAAAAGATAAAAGAAAGAGTGTGGCTATTCTTTCTATGTCCGACCCATTGGCGGTCTATGTATTTGATCGCATCAGCGGCCACCCGCCTTACCTAACCTAACCATGTCTGAAATTTAATAGTCAGCATACAGGGTGGGCCATCTAGTGGTTTCTTTTTAAATCATAGGTTATTTTGACACTGGAAGCTGTTTCCCGCTCGAAATCTTGACAAAAAGTCAGTATCATACCTCCGCGGAACGAAATGAGTTGCTTTACGCTTGAACAACGTTGAGAAATATTAAAAACTTATTTCCAAAGTGAGTGCTGTGTAGCCCAAACAGTGCGTTTTTTGAAAAGAAGTTTTGGCCGAAATGAAGCACCCACCGTGCCTGCTGTACGCAAGTTTGTGCAAAAAGTTTGTGAGACTGGCATGCTAGTGGACAACACCCCCGTCGTCGTACGGTGCGCACAGACGAGAATGTGGCTGCTGTAGCCGAGAGTGTGAGACTCACTCCACGAACATCAACTCGCCGTCGATCTCAACAGCTCAACATTTCACGCACTAGCCTGAGGAGAATTCTGCACAAAGATCTCGGATTATTCGCTTACAAGGTCCAATTGACTCAGCAATTGAAGGCGCACGACCATCCGCTTCGTTATCGCTTCGCAATTTGGGCCTTAGAGCAGCTTGAATTGGACAACGATTTTGGGCGAAAATTCATCTTTTCTGACGAGGCGCATTTTCATCTCGGCGGCTACGTTAACAAACAAAATTGCCGTATCTGGGGCTCGCAAAACCCGCACGTTATTGTCGAGAAGCCAATGCATCCACAGAGAGTGACAGTTTGGTGCGGATTGCAGATTGTGGAGTGGTGGCATCATTGGACCATTTTTCTTCGAAAATGAGGCTGGGAACAACGTTTCGGTTAAAGGTGAACGTTACAGAGCCATGTTATCCGACTTTTTTTTACTGAAATTGAAGAAATGGATTTGGACCACCTCTGGTTCATGCAGGAAGGCGCGCCATGCCACACAGCCCATGCCACAATCGATCTTTTACGCACCAAATTCCTAAATCGTGTTATCAGCCGTCTTGGCGATATCAATTGGCCGCCTCGGAGCTGCGATTTGACCCCTTTGAATTTTTTTTTGTGGGGAACCGTGAAGGACCGATGTTATGCCAACAATCCAGAAACGATTCAAGCACTTAAGGCCAATATCATCCAAGCAATCCGTGAGCTACAACCCGAAATCAACAACAAGGTCTTGGAAAATTGGAGTGACAGAATGCGCTACTGCGCAGCCAGCCGAAGCAGCCACTTGAACGAAGTTGTGTTCCATCATTAATGGGAATGTTTACTCTTACTAATAAAGCCATAATACATGGAAAACAATTTAATTTTGTTCATTTTATTGCTTTTTTAAAAAGAAACTTGTATTTGGCCCACCCTGAACACACCTCGTATGTAAACCAAATTGTTGATTCTTGTAATCGGTTCATAAGAAAGAGCAATTCAAAATATGTTTACCCCGCGTTCTACTATCCTCCTTCAAAAAATTATCTACATAATCCGCCAGTATTTCTTCAAAGATTCAACTTTACAGCATGAACCGTGCTCAGAAAACAACGACAGCGGTAGAGTCGAACCTTGCGGGTTACATACACCTGTGTAATTAAAAAAAATCGATTATTTAAAAAGCTGCTTTTTCGAAAGTACTATCCTTTGAGTGTCTACCCTGAAAATGTCATAAAGAAATTCGCAGTAATGATGAAGTTATAGCGTTTTGCAACCGACCTGGTGAGGAACGTAGGTGTACGCGGCCTTTATCATCTGTTTGACTATGAGCTTCTTTTTAATTCCAGGTATTTATGACCATGTTTTGAAAAGTTTGTGAGGTTCAGGTATACGCGTTCCACAGTTCAAATTCACAGAACCTTATTTCAGTGTAAACTGTATTCTACATTTTAAACGCGTTTTTCTCGAAACAGCATTTTCAAAATCGGTTCCAGGATTATCTCCGCGACTACTGGACCGATCGGGACCTAGTTTTGTACAGTTGTGTGTCACACAATAATCTTCAGTCTGTCGAGCCGTTTTTTCGATATCTTGCATAGATTCTTTTTTTTAACATAACTACTGAACAATTTTGAGGCGAAAATTCGCATTTTTAATTCCAGAGACTGCAATGATCCGACAAAATTGAATTTTGAAATTCCGGCTCGACAAACTTTAGTGCCTTGTATTTACTTTCAGAAAAAACCAAAAATTTATTTTTCGATAAAAAATGGCGGAGCAAATTCTGGTACCGAAATCGCTCTTAACAAAAACACGTCACAGCAAAACGACTGCAACTTTTTAACCGTTTGAAATTTTCCAACCAAATTTTCACATAATATAGACAAAATGTAATACTTTAAAAGATATATAAAGGTTGTTCAATTACATTCAGTTTTATGCACGAAAAAAATGCTTAAACATAGCCGTCCCAGGTATGTAACCCCTTAACAAATTATTGGTCATCTTTTACCATAACTCAATTATGCATTCCATTTTCATTTTAAATATTTACAAAACGTACTGCTACAGTTAATCTCAAAAATCTGAAATGACGGGTTTTTAATAGTATCCGATTAAAATTTAAATTTTATGGTTCATAAATACAAATTTTTTGCATACTAGTCAAGTAATGATTGCTAGGATAGAAAATACGTTTTTGAAATAGGAATGATAATTTAGTCCAAGTTCGAAAATATCACACAGCACACCTCACTGCCTTGACTCACTGAACTTTACCATACTCTTTGCTAGTCTACCTGTAGCTGTACATCATTTATTTATGATTAAGACAGGTTAATGATTTCCGATTGTTATCCGATACTGTTGGAATATACTCCCACTACTAATCGCGTAGATCTCCGAAACCTGCCAATAAATAATACGAGGATTTTATGCTATCAAGATCTCAGAACCTCAAATCAATTTAAAATAAATGTTGACCATCAATAATCAAAATTATCAATGCCAACGAAATTTCGCGATCACGCCTAAGAATCAAGCCGGAATTAGAACTGTGAAGGACGCTCTTTAATTTTTCTATAGTGTTGTTTCATTGTAGTATCATCTGATCCGGTTTTTAAGACAAATATTTACCGTTCGTGCTAGAATTTAATGTAGAACTAGTTACTGGGAACTCCATCTAATTCTTGAAATTATAAATGCATAATGATCCACGCCATCCACTCCGGATCTTAAAGCCTTGGATGCAAATTTTCGAGTTTTTGACAAATTTTCGTGCGATTTGATTAGCCTTGAATCGATGGCAAATGTTTGTATTTGGGATGATTTCTTCTTGCACAGCGTGTAAATCTTTAGTTTTAGTTCGAATTAAAATCGCTTGACCTTTTACTTTAGCCGGAATACCGGCCACCGCTAAGGTGGTCCGGTCAATTAAATAAGAGGGGAACCTGTTGCGAGCAGTTTCTTAAGAAATTTAAATATATGGCTATCAGTTATTAAATATAAAACTTTAATTTCGTTTTTCGATTAGGATCGATCCTAGTTTTTAATGATTACAGTTTTGATAGTTGCTCATATAGTTTTAGGAGTATACCTCACTTTGTATTCAAATCAAATATTATCTATCGATCAAGAGCAGAGTATAACACAACTCCATTACTCACAGCCGACCAGAAAAGTATTCCACTATACCAGAGTCACTAAATAATCGGATGACAAAAATCTGTGCCATGTGAAGAATCTTCTTTCCTCTATATTGGAATTGATAAAGTAAGGTATAACAATGAAATTGAATCCAATGTACGAACCCTGTAAGTTGTAAACAAAAGTAATTTTTTATAAGTTTCGATCCAATATATCATTCAAAGCGTGAATGCTTATTAAAGTTTTAAACCATCATCAATACTTTCTAGCTGCCAAACGTTTGCCAGCTGATTTTCAAATATGGTTACCAATTTTTAGTATGGTATTCGTCATCACGGTACTTATTGTGACTGATAGGTGGTGCAGTGGCTAAACGCGATCGATACTGTACACTAATATTAGCTTATCATCCGTGGATCATTAAATAATTTTTTTTTTCGAAGCAGTAAAATTTTGTCCAAAGAAGGAACATTAATGTATTACAGGTGCGTTCTTTTCAAAATACTTTTAACCGAATACTTCACTTTGTCAAATATTTGTCAAATGCTTAGTTAGATAGAGTAACCATCAAATTTTGTTTGTCAAATTAAGCCGTCAGTAGAACATTTTTTTGATAAGTAATGTCTTATAAAAGAATATTATTAAGTGCATTTGAACCCATAGATCTTAGGTCCCTGTAGCTGTTTTACTTTATTATTTTAATAATAAAGTGATTTTATCGATTTTTAAAAAAAAAAGTTTGCTACCCTGAACATTTTTTTCCACGTTTCATGACTAATAGACACCAAAAAAGCAAAAAAAATGTTCAGTCTGTATGTGCGCCGTCCGCCGTACGCAAAACGTTTGAAAGCTTATAGCTCTCAAACTTTTTGAGCTATTAAGTTGAATTTTTTTTTGTTGGTAGACTGAGCAGACTCCTTCAAGTGCCCATCTTTTGAGTGGTGGGAGTGTGAGAGGGGAGGTGGGGGAAGCGTTTTAGACGAAAAATTTTGGTTTCTAGATCTCAGTAACCGCTTAGGCTAGGAGGCTGAAATTTGGAATTTATATAGAGCATTGATAGTGGACCCATTTGCAAAAATATTGTTGATATGGGTGAAGGGGTGTGGGAGTGGGGGGAATAATAATGCGTCCGAAACGCTCGAAAGCCGAGATCGAGACATTCTAAAATCCATATCTTCTAAACAGTTAATGTCACGAAATTAAAACTTAATGAACATTTGTGGGTATACTAGGAGAATAGATCGGAAACAAATTTTTGAGAGGGGGCAGGGGTGTACGGAGTAGGGGTCGAACAATTTTAGATTACGATATCTCACGAACCAATTGCACTAGAAAAATAAAATTCGGTTTCTGTATTAAGGTTGACAAATAAAGTTTGCTGAAAGTAACTATTTTTAAGGGGGCGGTGGAGCATGAAATTGGAGGGGATACGAATTTTTCTAAAAAATCAGGTCTCATATCTCAAGAACAGTGTATGATAGATGCTTAGAATTTTTTCCAGAAGTAGGCCCAATAGACCGCTAGCAGAAAGGAAAATTTTGGCGGTGAGAGGGTGGGGAAGGGTGAAGAAGAAAAAGTTCCGATTTTTATATCTTGAGAACCTATAATGATATAAAGCTGAAACTTGGTATTTAGATAGAGCTATAGAGGTAGCAGGGACGTCATTTCAGTTTTTTCTAGGGGGGGGCAAGATGTTATGTTTGTATATATTTTTATATATAAATATACATATGCTATATGTAATCTATAAAAGTACATAATTCAGGGGGGGCAAATGCCCCCCCTGCCCCCCCACAAATGACGTCCCTGAGAGGTAGCATGTTGGAAAAATATAATTTTTTATAGGGATAGTATGGTACGAGGGTGGGGGGTGTTTTTCCTAACTATAAACCGGCTTATGCTAGAAAGTTGAAACTCGGTATGTATATGTAAGTCAACTAGAAAAGTAATTTAGATTAAAAAAAATTTCAAATATCCATTGGCGTACGGAAGGAGGGCAAAAAAAATTATCAGTGAAAATGGAATGCATATATTTTAACGATTTTCGTCATATCTGTTATGTCTTTCCAAACATTGAATTCATTTTTATTGCACGGATTCTTCATATAAATACCTAGAAAGTGTTTTCAGGATTTTTTTAAAATCGACCCCCACGGTTGTGTAAAGGGGTTGTATACATTTTCACGAATTCTGCCATATCCCTCCGGTCTGATTAGATATCGAATAACTTTTTACTTCCACGGTCTTGTTCAATATTCACATAAAACTCGTTTTCAAGTTTTTCCTTTTTCAACCCCTAAGAGAGTATAAACGGGTTGAGCACGTTATCCGAATTTCGTCATATCTCTTAGGAGTGATAAGACATGGGATTGGTTTTCACTTCCTAGGGCTTTCTTTACATGATATATACATATGTTTTCACAAATTCCTACATATTTCTTAGTTCTAATGAGATATCAAATTAATTTTTACTTCTTCACGCTTCCTACATAATCGTCAAAAGTTGATTTCAGTATTTTTAGATATTCAACTGCAATAGGACGTAAGGCTTTCGGCATATTTCTTAGGATTGATGAGATATCAGATTTGTTTTCACTTCCACAAGACTTTTTATATAATCGCCTACAAACGCATTTCCGATTTCATGTAATGGTCCAAAACCTAATCACGCAAAACCTCATAATCGCGTATTAACTGATATTATACTATGACTGGGTCATACTCCGGAAAGAGGTCTATCCCGGTGTATGACCCAATTATGTAATTCATATGTTATATGTGACAGCGGCGTTTAAGTATTCTAGCGCGTCTCTATTCTAACCGCTTCCCGAACCTTTTTTAGGTGTTCAGTCACATAGTAACCTACACCACGTCTCAGAATTAAACGCGTTCCGGACTTCTGCCCGAAAATAATAAAGTTGCGCCCAGACTGTTGGCAGATTTTTTTTTATTCATTTTTTGTAAAGAATATTATTGACTTTTGAATTACATTTATTAGTTTTGTTTGTAATTTCTTTAATTATAAACATGGATACATAAGTACATATGTATGACTTTGTTTTTCTTATCACCGAACCGAAATTCGAATTTACGTTACTGGCTCATTGCATACATTATATTAGACTACTGTCAACATTTTAGTAGAATTTTTTTGCTAAATTTTTAATGAAATTTTTCAAAAAAATATAAAATAAAATTAATGATCTTGTCGACCCTTTAGAAATGCAGTGCTTAGACCCTATGGTCTTTTAAAATTATAACTATTAATGCCCAAGAATTTATTAAAATACATTGTGTCAGAATGAATTTAGTTAACTACAATAATTTTAGTAGAATTAAAAATATTGACTCTAGATATTCTGGATCTAAAAGAATAAGCTGGCCTGAATCTGAACTATAGGAATACGTCTAATAAAGCAGCGAGCATAACTTTTAGTTTAAAAATCTTAAAGAATGCATCAACAAAATGGAACAATCCATAAATTGGTTGACCGCGATTATAGTTAAAAACAAATTCTTTTTCTTACAAAGCCACACTTTCCCTTGTTGTCAAATCATCAATCTATTTCTGAAATGTGAGGTTGTAGTCATATCCAAATCAAACAAACTTGCATAAAATTACAACCTCCGTCTAAATTTAAATTCATTGAGACTTTTCGAAATGGCGACGAAGACATTGGAAATATGGCAAAAAATTAAAATTTGATATTCGCTCCGTTTACGAACAACAGAAAAAAACGTAACGTAGAAATCGATAGCGTTATGGAAATTTCATTCGATATTCTTTCAAAATTGGAACGAAATCAAGGAAAATAGAAGTGACTATTAAAATTTAATTTAAAAAATTGCCAATTAATTAAATGTCATATGGCGAAAAAAAAATTTGTTGGAGTTGCATGTGAATCATTCAAAAGATTGCATTATGCATCGAAAAGCACGACTCCAATGAACTGATTTTTTTTTTCAGTGAAAATTTAATTCGACTGTTATTTGCAGAATTAAGACCATGTCACAAGTCAAGTCATTTTCATTTACTTAACTACATTCTACATTTCACTTAAGTTAGTATTACACTGTTTGACCAAGTGGTCAAATTGCAGTAATAAGCAATGCGAAATAGCGAATTTGACCGAGCGGATATTGCGAGAATAATTGGAATTCGCTATTTCGATTGCTCATTACTGCAATTTGACTACTTGGTCAAACAGTGTAATACTAGCTTTAGACATTAAAGTAAAAAAACCGAAAACCAAATGCATAGAAAAACAATTATTTAATATTACGAAGAATTAAAACTACGGCTGGTAGGTACCTCACTAACGATTTTGTACAAAAGGTGTTTTTCACTTTGCCATTCCAGAAACTCCTTTACTCCAAGGGCAGATCGCACTACGTATACAAAATAAGGGGTGTCACAAAAATGGTCCGAAACATGGCTGTGATTAAAATTTATAACCTACGATCTCTGCATGAGTAAAATAATACACTCACTAGTAGGCTTGCTGCATAGTGTCTAACTATTAAGCCGAACAAAAAACATTTTATAAAACACAAAAAGTATTGTAGGTATACACCAGACACTACCACTAGCTGTACAGTTTAATTAACAATAAAATTTGCTACTGACCGTAAAACAGTGCAATTGAAAGTTGTTCATGTGTAAATAATCAACATGTGAATAACATTAAAATTAAGGTGCAAGTTGCACTCTATTTATCGAAGCCTCTACATAACTTTAATGGGACTTATGTAATGAGTTTTATACAATCGAACAAAATGCGGAAATGTAAAGGCACGACAATATTATTAACCATAATCAGAGGGTAATTTGTTATTGAATCTGATTAATTATTGTAATTGTATACCCCTCAAATCAATCATAAATTTATTAATGAGTGTTAGAAACAGTTTGATATTAAATTTTACGGCATCTTTGGGTTGAAAACAAGACTATTGTCACGACTTCATTCAGTAAGTTACTTTTTTGACTAATGATAGGGAAGGCATCCTTTTCATTTTGTTTAGATCTTCTTGACATTTAAAAACAACAATTTTCAGTTAAGTTACCCTGCGGCTCTACTCACCAACATTTGAACTTTTACCCAATAAAAATTATAATATTGTAGATTAGGTACCTACCGTAGTAGGTATTCTGCTCACTGCTTAATAATATGCCAACAGTCTCGGTGCAACTTTATTATTTTTACGGCAGTCCGGGAAGTGGTCAAAATCGAAATATAACACTGGTTGTTTCTAGACAAGCAGAGGCTATTTGCAAAGTTAATTATCACTAGAATAGACCATTATAAGAAGTAACCTTCAACATTTATTACTCGCTTTTTATATAAAAATTAAAGTAAAAATAGAGCAAAAATGAATTGTCCATAGCAGTAAAACCTCATTCGATATCTGAAAGATTTCGCAAAATTAGGGAAACCTAAACAACCACTTTACATCGATCATTTTGATTGCACCTCCTCATGTCAATGAAAATCGATTTTTTAAGCTGAAGCTAGTTTTCTTGTATATCAACATACACATACCAAGTTTAAACTTTCTAGCATATGCCGTCCCAGAGATAAAAAAATACTGCCCAACCCTGTACCGCTATAAGAAATTATATTTTTACTATATGCCACTTTCATTCATTAGCGGCGCTCTATATATGAAATTCAGCACTTTTCAGTTTTCCCCTCAACCTCTACTGGGCCTATCTTCCATACAAATTCCAAGATCCCATCTGAAATGGTTCTTCAGACATGAAACTCGATTTTCTGCAACAATTGTTAGCGCGCGACTCTTCAGTGTTCCCCAAATGTATTCGAACCAAATTTTTGTATGCGCTGAGTAATTGGCTGTTCCTGAGATAGATAGATAGATTGGAAATTGGGGTTGGTATGGTTAACCTCTGTCACTGCAGCCACAGTTGGGCCTATTGTGTCGTCCCCCCGGTTTGACTATGATTCCTCTTCAATTGCTGTGCTTTCAATGAAGACTAGTATGTTGCGAAGAGGAATAGTCAGGAATTCCGATGGATCCATGAAACCCTGACCGAAGTGACGAAGTCTTTTGTGAGCTAAACCCTCACATTCACAGAGGATATGCTCTGGTGTTCAACTGCAAATCTTAGTCTCAGAGAGACCAATCCTATTGAGATGCTTCCTCATGTAACAATGTCCAGTCAGAGCTTCCATTAGGGTTCGGGTCTGATATCTGCTTAATTTTAGATAATCAGATGTTCTTTTTTTCCGAGTGTCTTGGCATGAAAAGCTTTGAGTGTCTGTTGCTCGGTGAATGTCCCGGTGAATGGCACGTTGCGATTTTTGCCACATTCGGATGTTCATTCTGGCTGTACTTAATGGTATCCCACAGCATGGATATGGTCCCAAGAAGTCAGCTTCTGAACCTTTCCTAGCCATTAAGTCGGCCATTTCATTACCTTCATAGCCGCTGTGTCCCGGAATCCAAATGAGGTTAACTCTGTTCTTATTTCCGAGTTCAATCAGTCATTGGAGTAGATTTGAACGGACTGAAGTACCATTATTGCAGCCTTGCTGTCCGAGAGAATATATATTTGTTAGTTTTTATAGCCCCGTCTGATATTTTCTCTAATGCATAGTTCAATAGCATGAGTCTCCGCCTGAAAAACGGTGGATGTTATGTGCATGCTACAGTAGAATTTGACATTTGGGCGCACTCCATAAACTCCTGCTCCTACACCTTGATCCGTTTTAGATCCGTCTGTGTACCAGATTATGGATCCTGGTTTTGGAGTAGGTTTGTTTGTGGCCCAATCCTCCCTTTCAGGTAGGACAACTTTGAATGGCTCTATGAAATTAAATTTCGGTACCATTGAATCAGAAAGAGGTATCGCTAGTATGGGGTCCTTGTTGAGTTCCGTGGAGAGAGTTGGGCAAGCTGTTTTGCGCTCTGACTCGTCCTCCGAGCTCAAAAGTTTGTATGTGGTGAACCTAGCTTCTTTCTGTATTTCTAAGTGTAGAGGTGCTAGGTTGAGAAGCACCTCTAAGGCAGCTGTGGGAGTGGTGCGCATCGCCCCAATAATGCCAGTCTTTGTAATTTAGTCAGCTTAAGCTGAGCAGTTTTCTGCTTTGTTTTCTTCCACCAGACGGATGCCGCGTAAGTTATAATGGGCCTAGCAACGACGGTATACATCCAGTAGGTTAGTTTTGGACTCAGTCCCCAGTTTTTGCAGAGAAGACTCCTGCAGGTCCAGAGAGAGATTCTGGCCCTTTCAAGAACTTTGTCCAAATGAGCATTCCAAGTGATCTTTTCATCCAGGATGATACCCAGGAATTTTACCTCACTAGCATACTCTATGGATTCTCCAAAAAGAGTAGGGTTAGATAACTTGTCCTTACACCTTCTTTTGGTGAATCCAACAATTGTGCTTTTCTTTGGGTTGATATCCAATCCTGCTTTAGTGCACCAGGTTGCTACCTGTTTAGGGTATTCTGAACTAGATCTGTCACCGTCTCTTCAAATTTACCACTAACAAGGATGGCAAGATCGTCAGCGTAACCCTGTACCGTGACTCTGGAATTTGGTTAGGTCTTGAAGAAGGTCGTCCACTACTAAGCACCAGAGGATGGGTGATAGTACCACACCCTGTGGACAGCCTTTCGCAGCTGTGACTGTCCTGAGATAAAGAAGCCAACTTTTTTCGTTTTAAAAGCTGATTCACCTCCATGCATAGAGTAAGTAACTGGTTATTTCTCTATGATCAAGCCTTACAGCCCCACCCAAAGCAACCACTTAAAGGTGTTCACTTAATCTAACTATTTTTTTTAACTTAATAGCTAAAAGGTTTGGGAGCTACGTGCATTCATACGTACTTGGGTACTACGTGCAGGACTGATTTTTTTAGTTTTGGGGTCCTAGAGCGAGAAAAAAAAATGTATATATTTATAATTCAATAATATAAAATATACACAATTATTACTTAAGAACTAGTGACTTAGACCATCATCTTAAATTAATTATGTGAGCTTTTTAAACAAGTTAGGTTTGTTATCTTTATATCTAGGCTATTGTTTACTGGGCTTATACTAGTGTATAGATATTCTTCAGTTTCAGTCTTTCTATTAATTCTTTAAATTTATTGTTGTGTCGAATAAATCTTTCGCCTTTTACTAAAGAAAAAAAAAATATTTATATTTTCTGCCAAAGTCATAAAATGTTGTATAGCGATATAAATACTACTATGTATCTATCTAAAAGAAAAACTCACAATTTTTTTCTGAAATAAAAGTATATACATAGTTGAAGTTCATGATTTGAAGTGATTTTTTATAAGAGCGAAATTTCGAAAATATCTAGCTATCATCATTATCTTGAAACTATTTTCAATGGAAACTCTTGTGTCAATTATAACTCAATGATGATTTACCATTATACTTATTTTCTATTTTCACCAGCACCAAGTTAACGAAATACAAAAAGTAGTAAGAGTCTTGACGATTTTGTTTACAAAAACCAAGAGCCCGTAATTTAGAAACGATATTATTCTTCGTAGTAATGACATAATCACTAAAAGCTAATTATTATTGAATTTTAATCAATAGCTTGTCATGTTAAAACTGACCAAAATCGTGTCAACATTATTAACTTTATGTAACCACGTGCCAAAAATTCAACGAAAAAAGATCAAATTTATTCATCAAGGATATCGATGATCTATTGCGAACTGAATTTCTTGCGTAAATTTAAGGAAAATTAGCATTAATCGTCATACTAAGTAATTTATCCAAAATCTGAATATCGGAAGTCGAATTGAAAACAAAAATTCAACCACAATAACAAAAGAAACACTTTCATTTCGAACGAACTCACAGAAGGACAATTTTATTAAATTTATTTAAATTTAAATTCAAATTCATTCAATAAACCGAAAAAAAACCTAATCAAATCTTTAATTCCATCATATCCGGAGTATAATTTGAATTTTAGCCACGCATGGCCAAGCCACATCCACATTTTTTTATGGAAAACGAGAATAAAAAGTTGCAAATTTCCGAAACACCTAATTTAAATTGCGAATTTCAAAACATTATAAAATAGGTACTCGTACTACACCAAAGAAAATGAAACAAAACATCAAATTGAAAATGAAAATTGGTTTCATTACTCAATTAACAATTATTATTACAGTAGCCTAATGTGGTATAATATAAGTATAAGTATAAGAGCCGCGCGCAGTGTAGATCGCGGCAGATTGCGCAACGCTATAGTTTCAAGCTATTAATCAGAGTGTGAGTTGCTTTTCTATCTTAGCATTTACTACGGGCTTATTAACATTTTCCTAAAGTATTTTTGTTGTTAGTGCAGAAAAAAAAATGCTGTTGTACCTTGTAATTCTTCACAACAGAAAGAACTGCACAGTGTGTAGCGAAAATGCGGATTTCTTAAAGCGGAAACGGGGGATCGACCTGCTTTAAACTACGGAGAGAACACATACAATACTTCAACTACCTGTATCTTTCGTACGTAAGATGAAAAAATATATTACAGTCTGGATCAGGTGGAATATCAGTAGCACTTATGTGATATGAAACGCCGTCTTAGAAGTTATGAGAACTGTAATGAACTAGTTCCCGCGGAAAATCTTTTAAATTTGATCTATTTTAGGATGGATTTTGACGCAATTATAATTTCAAACTTGGGAAGAAAAATATGATCAAAATCAAGTCTAAAATTGGATTCAATCTGGATTTAACACGAAGGTATTGCAATATTGTAGTCGTGATTTTTACGCAGTTATCAACCTTTTATTGAATTACTCACAAAAATTGGAAAATGGGTGAATTCACAAGATAATTCCCCAGTTTGTATACATTGTTTCTCCAGAATTATTAGGCAATTTACATTAACAGCTCAATATTATGGCTGTGTTTTAAATGCTTTCATCTATTAATTTTTATTATCTTTTTAGTACCACTTAGTACTCGTACGTGGAATGAAAAAAAAAATATTCCACATATTTTGAACGTAAGTGCCTACCTGTCTATTTTTGTTTGATCTACATGAAGTAAATAGCCAATGGCACGATTATTCTTCTTTATAATATAATTTCGGTATAGAAATGATAATTTTTTGGATCACTAATTTTTTAAACTAAACTCATGATCAGTTGATCCTTGAACAACATTATCGAATCGATGCTTTTCGATCGCAAAATTTTCGATTGTTCAAGTTCATTAAAAGTTGAGTCCATGAATGGGTTCGTTAAAATGTGTACAAAATTTTTGAACTACTTTATTATACAGAAACAAAGTGGCTTTCGTGTACCTGCTGATATGGCTTTAGCCTAGTTAAAGTGATAGATAAATAAGCTATTAGAGTTAGACTATAGAATGTAATGAGCAGCATGCATAGCACGATGACTGTTAAATTGTTATGTAACATTCGCTAGATTCAATTAATAATGGTAGCATGGGAGAACAAAAAAAAATTACCTTGAACTATGGATTTCAAATATTAGCTAGCTGTTACTTAAAACCCAGACCTGGTTTAAGGAACCCGACTTGTCCTATAAGGTAATCTGTACTAGATCTTATATTAAGCTAATTTCAGCGGGTTCTGAATTTTTTCTATTTAACAGATAGATAAGGTTAAATGAGGATTAATTCATTCTCAACAAAGTCGTACCCCCGGTTAGGCTATGGTGGTGGTCAAGACTTCATATATACCTCCATGCGTCCATGGAGATACCATACCATACTCCAACTCTCTTGCGAATCAACATAGTTATCACACGAGCAACACCCACGATAGTATTAACCAATTTAAAAGAAATGGTTAAGAGTGTTGTTGATATTCTTTATAAGAACTAGATTCAAAATTTTAGATGAAATTCGGACCAAATAAAGATTCATAAATTCCTTGAAATAAACGGCCAGCGGAATTGCAATTTTGACGCCGTTCTTCAAAAACTTTCACTGATCCACTTGTTCACTCTCATTTTTCAACCATCAATCATTTACTTATTTTTTTTATGCACATAAACTAGTTTTTATTTGTATAAAAGATAAATAAAACAGATTAGTGCTATGTTTTGAATAAGTTTTACAAAATCTTGGTGAATTTTATTTGATCCGAAATCAATGACCGCAATATTAGCAAATCAAACGATACCTACATATTAAAAATTGATCAAATGATGCATCCGACCCAATTTTGATAGGAGGGTGTTTGCTTTGGCAAAAAGTAATTAGTTTAATGTCGTCTAATTTTAAACATTCCACTTATAATTTGCTTACATATTTCCTGTTTTTCACGTCTTTTTAGTTTATCAACAACCTGAAGATTGGTTGAGCTTCTCTAAAACAATTTTTCTTAGATCACTTAAGACTCTAATACCAGATTAAGGTTTTTTTTGTTCATTTTCCTTAAAACAGAACATATTATTATATAATAAATTAAACCATGGATGTATAGTCTTTTTTCCGACTGACTACCAAATTATATATTAACTGTAGTATCTAGCTTTAAATATTAAGGAAATAAATGAATTTTTCAATCAATATTTATTAGTTTTTTCACTTATGTCTACCATCTTATAATTTATCGTTTAGAGAACAGATAATTCAATATCTTAGCAGCTAAATTAAACCTAATTAGCACAGCAAAGTAAAAACATATACGAGAATTTTAGTGACATAAATTCAAGGAAAAATTAAATAAACGAATTAAATGTCAATGTTAAATGTTCTCTAAAATAATTTTTGTCTCAGACGACCAACTCATGCGTATTTTTCAAATTTTAACATATAATTGTTTATATTTTGTGATATATTTTTCAATAAACACCAAATTGCTTGGTTTTTAAATTATTCAATAAAGCGAATTGAAATAATTTTAATCAAAACAGAGATATAGGAATTTATCGTCAAACTTTCAAAACCTGAATGTATTAGATATTTAAAAATACCATTTCTAAATTTTTATAATAGATCGATTATTATACAATAGCATTTCAATTGTGACTCTAAGGGGACTAGCCACATATTCCTTTTTTATCGAAAGAACATTCACGTTACTTGAAAAGGTATGAACCTTTACCAACATCACAAACCATCAATCAAAACATCTGGAACAAAGTCCAATAATAATTCGAAAATTGACTTTATAATTCGAGAAACGTCGAACAAAAAGCTAAATCGTTTCTACTTAAATCGGACTTTTCGATATAAACGAGCTACAGCAACATGCCATAGAAAGAAAAGAGCATTAACCAATTTTTACGAAATAAAACGTTTTTTGAGTTCGTTTCAGTGTAAAGGTCATAAACAAAAATATTTCAACATAGCCATAAAAGGTAGACGATTGTTGCTAAATTTCCGAAAATGCGCATATTATTAAAAATCTGATGGCCTATTGTGGTGGCTTCAAGAGCTCCAGAGGTGCTAGAATTAATCTCAAAATACTTCCATTTTCAGATAAGTAATTTCGTTATTAACGACAATTACTAGATCATACATCCACTGTTTGTTCATTTTTTTCTTTTTTTATGAATAAAGAAAAAAATTACCTGGTTAAATAATTTGCAGGTGCAGTCTTGCATATCGTCGTAGTAGTTGAGACACCATCAGACCATATAGAAGATGTTTACCAGAAGTAAGAAGCCATCAAGCGAGTTGAGGTAAATTCAACGGGCCTAATACCTACGAGTATATAAAAGCATATTTCACATCAACTTCATCGGTATGCGCGTATTGAGTTATGTGCGCTTATTGTAAATCGTCTTCAGCACATCATTTTCACATTAAACTGCTCGTGAAAATAATCGTTGAATTTCAAAGTTACTTAATTTCGCTCTTAACCCGGTCTGAAGCTTGTTTTCATGCAAAATTGTTATACAATGGACGCATTTTCTTGGTTTTAGAGGGAAAAAATATGATCATTACAGAGTAATGTTTTGATTAAATGATGCTTATTATGGGTCAGTCAACTTTATCATCCAGGTAAACTACGAATTAATCAATTTATTTCTGATGGATTTAACTGTGGTTTATTAAAATTGAAAATTATCTTGTAGTTCAAACTTGTCTCTACTCTCTATGGTGAGTTGGGTCTTTAGTCAACCCGTAAGCGCTGTGCAAAATGTCTTTAAAATAATTATTAAGAAATTAGATTTTTTTTTATATTTCTATAAATTGAATGCAATCTACTTCATAAAAATGAAACATACAACTATGTATATTAAACTTCAAGTCTTGTTTTGTTAATTTTACCTTGAACTAATCTAAAAATTAATTGAATCGCTTATTTTTAAAATATGTCATAAGTCATTCATTTTAACCAGTTGCAAAAAGATTTATTTGCGAGCATGTGAATATCAAAATACACATATATAATATTTATAATTAAAAGAAATTTGAACTTTTAAATTGAATGAACACCTCTTAAAAATAAACAATTCAATTATTGTAATTACCAATTACTATAATCATTTCCTAATGTATATAACACATCGGAACTGATACAACGTTCCATCAGAGTTCATCCTCCGCTGAGTCCCGGGAAGATGTAGAATCACATCACATTTTAGTTACTCGTAAGTTTATAAAATAGTAATTCATTCGGGACTCCGTATGTAGTTATTTTTTGGATCCTAATACCGACATAGTGAGTTAGAGTAGTTACTATTAAAAAAAAATTTTAATTTTAATTCCTGACTAAGTACCGGTTTACAGTACTGCATTTCAGTGGCTGTTTATGATAAACGAATGAGGTTTTATTTCCTGATTCCGTTTTGATTTTGATCAATGAGTTTGCTATAATATTATAGAATAATTAAACCATAACGAAGTAGTTAAAATTTGGTCATATAAACCAAATAAAACGGGTGGTCCCGGCGTCTTGAGTCGACAGGTTGGGCGTACATCCCTAAAATTGGTACGGGCGTGCAGGAGAATAAGCTGAGTCTAGCAGGAGAACAAAAAAATTAAAAACTACAAAAAAAGTGTGACTTTAGCGAACAGTAAAACTTGAAAGTTAAGAAAAATTCAAAATTTTTAAATATATAAAATTAATTTAACTAACTTAATAGAAGCCAAAGTATGTTAAGAAATACAACAATAATAATTTAAAATTAAATGAAAATTAAAACTTAAAATTTACAAACAATTAAAACTAAACTAAATTTAAAATTAACTTAGATAAAACTTAAATTAAAACATTATAACGTACTTAATACTACTTTTAAAATATAACTCATGGGTCATTCCATCAAAAATCGTCAAAAATTTGTTCTGTTTTTGCCAATTCTTTTGAATTAGTAAAAAAAATATAATTTCAATTTTTATTAGTTATAGGAAGTCAAAGATTTCGTGAAATGGTGTCCGAGTTCTTTCTGAAAATTCATATCTTCGATAATGTTTACCGTGGAATAAGGATAATGATTTTATTTTTTATCCTTGAATATCTCAAAAAGCATGATCCAAAAAAACTTTTTTTATAATTTAGATTATACTGTCTTTCAAAACATATAATCAACTAGGGATCTGAAAAGGAACAGAGTCAAAATATTGACGAACTTTAGTGGACATCAATTATTTCATAGAAAAATTACAGTTATTTTAATTACGTAGGGGAGACCGGGGACAATAGAAACATTTTCGATTCATGATTTTTTTCCCATGCGGCTATCGCAATTATCTAATATATTAAAAGTTTTATGGAGAGTACGTAGACTCTATTTTATATTTTAATTGTTTCGTTGACCAATAATGATAAACAAGAGATATTTTAAAAAATATTGAAGGCGTCGACATGTTTCAAATGTCCCCGTGCCTGGGACAATTGAAACAGCATTTAGGTGCAGCATTTTTATGTAATATGTATTTATTATAATCCAAAATTGACATAATTAGTCAGATTGTCAAAAATGTGTAACATCCGTGATGTTAAAACTTTTTCCTCGTGAAAGACGACTTGTGGTTTGAAGGCAGCGAATTGAAAGTTTTGGATTTATGCTTCATGAATCCAGAAAACCAATCTTCTTCAGCCATAGAATTTCGTCTTCATGTATCTGGTTTAAGGAATAGTTAAGAGACAATTGGAAGGCCAATTTGCGAATTGAAACACGTTTCGACTGTTCCCGCTTTTATTGTTTCAATTGTCCCCACAACACATTTTGATCTAAACACTCAATTGTTTTATTAACCTCGTACGAACGTATGAATTTAAACTATTGCAACTAAAGGAAATATACTAAACTAAACAAATAATAATAGTTGATGCCTGATAGTCACGTTTTTATTCCTTTTAATACTCTTTTTCGATGATGGAAAAACTTTACGCAGTTGGTGGAAAAACATATTTTTTTATCCCTTTTGACTCTAATCAACGGTTTAATAATAGCTACCAGGGGCATTTAGAGACGCTGACACTTTGAAGCTTAATTTAAACCAAGGATTGCGTTCATTATGACCATTGCGTTCATTATGACCATTGTGTCTATTGTCCCTTGTTTCTACTGTCCCCGGTCTCCCCTACTCGTAACTCACGAGGATTTAAATTTTATAGTAGCATATATCTGCTCAAGTTCTAATTTTAAGATTGATTACTTCTATAATAACCTTATTGAAAAATCGTTTCGGTCCCTAGCTCAGTATCCCTCAACTATATCAACCATTTTATTGCAAATAATTCCAAAATCATAGCTCTATATAAATTCCAAGTTCATCATTCGAAGCAAAAACGATGGAAGTTTTTACCTTTTTTTTGAATTTATTGCAACGTTAGAATTCTAGGTAAGCTCGTATTAAAATAATGCGAGAATAAAATACTGATCTTAACCAAATTTGAGCACAATCAATTGAAACTGGATTAAATTGTGTGCACTTTCTGAGCACAAATTTGAAGATATAAATATATATTTGTTATTCCTATAACAAATAATTTCAATGGAAGTTTGCTGGAGAAAAAAACTTGATGGCAAAAGTATCGACTTTAGAAATAGTTACTGCATAAATTATTTAATTCAATTGTTTCAATGCTAATCAACAGTATTTTTAATTTAGGTCGGAAGTAGGGACAAAAACAGGCGTTTGACCTTAATTACAAAGCTGTGATCTGTATCAGAGTTTTAGGCCTTGCCTTACACCGGAAAATTAAATTTAAATTTGAATTAACACAGGAAGTAGTAAAGTTGTTTTTTGTTTTGTAAACCAGCTATCTAAAACATTAAATAAATTGAAATTACTCGAACAATTACTATATAAGGTGATGGCAGCATCTCCTTATGACGTTAAATAACACATTAAGTTGAGATTTATGCAAATAATAAATTTTGCAATTTCTTTTTGCCTTAAACGAATTAGTTAAAGATGCGGATTAAGTGACAGAAGTTGATGTAACTACCGACCATTTTTTTTAAATGATTTTTGTTGTAACCATAAAAGACAGTCGTCGCGATAAAACCGCCAATTTGAGAAGATCGCATTTTCGAGATTTTCTAATATTTTAATCCGGTGTTGTAACGGATAAGCTACTTCTTTGAAAGTAAAAGTGAAAATTGTCATTAGCATTTTTGGGACGAAATGTGCCTTTTTGGTGCGAATTTTATTTGAATAATCGGTAAAAAAAATCTCCATCAAATTCCGATAGATGTAAGTCGCCATACCGTTGGGCAATTTTCCTGGTCAGTGGCCTCAGTGAACCAAGTTTCTTGCAACATTTACAGAAGTTCCGAGGTTCCGACCCAAACAATCACTGGCCTTTACTACAAGTAACTACCCATCTTCTTCTTTTTGCTAACTTATTCATCAAGTGTGGTCAAAATCAATAACGTCTTGGTTTTTTTGTGGAATTGTACATTATAAAGAAATTTTTTTCAGAAATAAGACAATAACAAAAATAAACACCTTTCGCTTTTCATTTGAATTACAGGTGAAGTAAGTGGTGCTGTGCTGTTGTGTGTTTGGGGCTTGGATATCCAGAGAAACAGACCGACCAGACAAACCTCGCGGCAAAAATGCAGAAATTCATTGTGGTCAAGAAGTATAACACCGCCGAGCGGCCGGAAATCCAGCCAGCCAAGGTCAAGATGAGTGGCTATCTGAAGAAAAAACGAAGTGTAAGTTAATCCGTAAATTATACGATTAGTTCAATTTATGCGGCCGGTAAAACTATGATTGCATAATTTTCTAATTTATATGCTTTTATTTGGTAAGACGATGTATGATTTTACGATAGAGTTCAAGGTACAATCAGAGCAAGTGTTTCTTTTTAAATTTTTGATTTAGGAGCAAACGAATTTGACTTTATTATTTTAATAATAAAATATTTATTTTATGCTAAAATAAAGCCTATGTAAATAAAGGATAAATGAATCAACATTCATTTACAAATCTTTAACATGATTTAGAACCGTTTCACTTAACGCTCACCGTCTTATGCACATTCGCTTCTATGAACATTCGGTGAATCATTTTTTCATCGTATTAAAGATTTATAAGTGGATGTGCATTACGAGTCGTAGGTGATTTCGATTTCTAAGAGATAATTCGTTTTGGTGATTTTTTTTTCATTTTTGAATAACAATTTCTGCTGGAAACCCAGTCATTTTTTGGACCTCAGTTTTTTTTTTTGAGCTCTAATGCATGAGTGAGACTATAGGGTCATTCCATCAAGAATCGCCAAAAATGACAAAATGTGTGACCTTACTATCGCCGATTCTTTTGAAAATTTATGTACTCGAAGAATTAGTGAAAAAAAAAATACAATTTAATTTTTTTGTTTCTTCCTCTTTTTTTTGTTAGTTAAAGAATGTCAAAGTTTTCGCAAAAATGGTGTCCGAGTCCTCTTTGAAAATTCATATCTCTGGTAATTTTTATCCTAGATTAATAGAATAGGGCTTATTTTAAAGGGGGAATATATAATTGTAATTTTTCTATAAGAACATCAGTGCTTCTCAATTATGTTATAATTGTAATTTTTCTATAACATAATTGAGAAGCACTGATGTTCTTCAATTTTTTTGGCACCAATCCCATTGAGATCCCAAGTTAATTTTTTGGTAAGTTTTGTAAAACAGTATAACCTACAAAATATAAAAAAATAAAAAAAAACTGATATGGAGATATTCCAGGATAAAGGACAAAATCGTTATCCTTGATAAAAAATTTCAAGGATAATTTTTATTCGTATTTTTCTTATATTGCGACATTTTTTAAACAACAATCTTTAAAATAAATCATACTTTATTATTCTAGGATAAAAATTATCAGAGATATGAATTTTCAAAGAGGACTCGGACACCTTTATTGCGAAATCTTTAACATACTATAACTAACAAAAAAAATTAAATAGAAATAAAAAAATCTTCGAGTACATAAATTTTACGATTCGAAGATAGCAAAGTGATTTGTCACAATGCACCTTAAGCTCCCTTACCACGACAAGTTAAAAAATTCAATTGTTCAGTAATAAAAATATTTTTCTAATTTTAGAAAGTTGGAGGATGGCGAAAAATGTGGTTTGTTCTACAGAATCAACTGCTGCTCTCTTACTCATCGAAGGAAGACTACGAAAAGAAGTTGCTTACATTTAAAGACGTCCTGAACTTAGTGCCGGGAACTACAGTGCGACCTTTGGGAGGATTTCGTTTTACTATCGAGACCACAACCAACATCATCTACACATTTGTAAGAGAAACACATCAAAGTTATATTTTAAAATCGGTGCTATTTATTTCAAAATTAATTTATATTCTAGCGTTGTGATGATAGTAAAACTTGCACAGCCTGGATAACAGCTCTAGTCGAAAGTCTTGCAATGAAGATGCAAAGCAAGCCAAAGGAAAATATTGTTAGGTAGAGGATAAAGTGAGATTAACTAATATCAGATTTTAATTTAATCGAATTTTCAGTTTAATACCAAAATTCCATACATCCTTGAATAATATCAGTCAAGTTCAACCGAATCCAATGATTCGAACGAGTTCTAGTTGCGAGTCGCTTTATCAAATGCAAAATGGTACATCGGCAAAAATCCCGATTGGCCAAAATACGGCGCGAATATTAGAACGAAACGGCGTGCCAACGAAGAAAATAAATAAATTGCAACAAATCGAGGAGGAAAGCGAAAGTCCGAAGAGGTAAGAACTGATTTGGAACTGGCCACAATTCCACAACTCCTCCTTCCTAGCCTTTCTCGATTCTTACATAATAATTAACATTCGATGACCTCAAAGCTATTGCTAAATTAACACCGCTTTGTTAACATAACGAATTAGCAGATGATCAACATTCTCGTTCATCTAAGAAAAAAACTTTTGTTTGCATCAGACTTAATAATCCGATTTTATTACCAGCAATTTATCGAATTATAAGCTCATTATTTTCAAAAATCGCCACGAATTTGTTCCAGTCTTAATTTATTTACAATATCTAGTTGTTGCTTTTTTACCAAAAACACCGAAAACAAAGTGTGTGGCTTCGATTATCGCACTACAAGGCATTGTTCACACTTGGAAGCCCAGTATAACGATTTGTTGTAGAGGTCCAAAGAAAAGCCTATTGTGATGATACTGATATTGCAGTCTGGAGTCGATAGCTGTAATTCAGTTTAATTATGTTTAATATTAACGAGATGCGCGGCCTGAAATCGAGAGCCTCATTATCGTCTTTTGATCGGATTGAGGATTGTTAAATAATAACAATAATAGCTATTCGGAAAAAGGCATTAAGTATGTATATTTCCAAACTAGAGGCGTTTGATTTTATACACTTGCAACGATTTTTAGATGCCAAGGTCAACAATTTTTCATCAAGTTTGAAATGATCCTTCCACTCGATCTAAACGGTAATGCGGAGTTAACATTACGTAAAAAAGGATTCCTTCTTGGACAATTAGTTATATTAACATATTCATTGTTACCCAATTTCTGTCTTACACGCACCTGTTTCATCCAAATATAAGGAACACATTCAGGTGAGACCCAGTTTTTCCATGCTGTTCTGGGCGACTATTATGATCGATTCTGAAGTCGGAATTTTATACGATATCTTATTTTCGATCCAACAGAAGCTTTAAACTCTACAGCTCCTTTAAATTGAAAAGTTAGTAACAAATTATTTATTACTTATTTTGGTATTAAGAAATAACGAAAATGTTATTTCTTTATCTATTACAAAAATAAAAAAATATTTTCCATCACAGAGTAACAGGGTGTATTTTTGCCAACTTACAGTGAAATAAAATAAAATAATAAAAGCAACAAAACAAACTCCTTTTGAATCCTCTTTTTTGATTGGAAGTATTTTGGAATCGATCGAATACAGTTGGCAATAATTAAACGAAATTTATTTGTAATTTCAGATTAGTTCATAACAAGAAATTGCAATCTGAGGCGAGTCGGAAAAGTTTTATGAATTCCGATTCCGATATCGATATTTGGAACACGATATTTCCGAGTATTACAAAAATCGACTAAAAACCAACTCACTATTCCGGGTCCTGTTCATGCTGAAGGCAACTAGGTAGTAGGCTTGCGCATTATAGTTCACCATAGTGAGCGATCATTTCCGCTTCCCGATCCGTCGCGAACTAGTTCGTTCTTTTAGTTCACTAGTTCGCGGGAGCTCAGTGTCTCAGAAGTTTGGAACGACTCGTAGTCGTCATTGTGATAGAATGTGGTGAGCAAAAAAAAAAGCTAGTCAGTCTAGAAGTAAAAAAGGTCGTCTCGTAGAATGTGAGGAGCTAAACAAAAAAAAGGTCGTCAGTCTACAAGTATATTGACAACTGACTTCGAACAAGGAGCGGGACTGACTGCGAACTAGTTCCTTCATTTCAGTTATGGGAACGCTCTTCCGAACTAGTTCGTTCGCGAACTACACAAGCCCACTAGGTAGTGACTGCATGTTATTTATCATCATCATCATCAATGGCGCGACAGCCCAAATCGGGCCAGGGCCTGCAGGATACATTGTCTGAAGTCATCTCGGTTCAGCGCCCGCGTCCTCCAATTTATGCATCTAAGAATCGATCTGCAATCTGCGTCAACTGAGTCCTCGTATCTTTTCCGCTATTTTCCTACCGGTCGTTTGCCATGAGCTCTACCTTTCAGTGTGCGTTTGGGAATTCTTCCGTCGTCTATGCGCTCCACATGTCCTGCCCATTGTAGCTTACGAAATTTTATAAGAGTCGATGCGGCTGGGTCGTCATAGATGTTATACAACTCGTTGTTGTACCGGATACGCCCTTCAGTGCCTTCTCTTACTGGTCCCAAATTCTTCGACTAATTCGTCGTTCAAAAGCGTCTATTGATTTTTCAGACGCTTAGGTGAGAGTCCACGTTTCGCTTGCATATAATAGCACAGGTCTTATTATGGTCTTGTATATGCGAATGTTATTTAGGTGTCAAATCAATTCAACGCAGTTATTAACTACAGCACACAATTCAGTTTCATCTCCACTAAATTCAAACTTAATTCTACTATAAGACCAACCTCTTGGTTTTTGCAATAATTTGTACCTGATTCTGCCGCTACGTTTTGAGAGAGTTCCACTCTTTGAGTTACAAGGATAGGTTATCAATCATGTTATTTGGAAACAAAACTACTAGTAAGAGGTCTCGGCAGCCAGGGCCTGTCCAAAACGTTTTGGCGTTTCTCTTATCGCGAATCGAAGAAATTTATTTATTTATTGGCGTCTACCATATATATATATATTTACAGACTACGAAAATAAAATAGTAAAATTAAGAAAAATATTTACTGATAATTGGACAAAGCAGTAACTAATGTATTCATTTTCAATATAAGTTAAATCTCCAACGTTAATTAACTCTCCAGACATTGATTAAAATAGTCTTAAAAGCAAATCTACCCGAACTTAAATCAACAAGAGAACAAACTTCATTGAACCGCTTAGCACATCGCGTAAGCGGCTCATTCATGCCATAATTTACTTTATGTGGATTGATTTGAAGAAAGGTATGAGAACGTAGTGGTCGTTCAGGCGCATAAATGTGAAAATTAGCGAGAAGAACCGGCAAAATTATTCTATAGCACAATACGTCACGAGCAAACATTATATCGCGAATATGTCTACGACTCTGCAAGGGTAGCAAATCAATTAGTTTGTACCTACACCTACTTAATCCATCGAACCAATGTAATCTTCTAACAGCAAACCTCGTAAACCTTTTTTGAACACATTCTAGTCTTTTGATATGAATGTCATAAAAAGGATTCCAAACGACTAAGGAATATTCCAAAGTAGATTTCACAAGAAAGCAAAACAGAGTTTTTAAAGTACATGGTGTATATAATCTAAAGGTTGCCCATTTTTTTAGGGTGCATCAAACATATTGCGCAATTTCATTGCAGAATGGCGAATCAATTTCATCTCGAATTTAGCATGATTGACTTGCCCATTCGGCGTACAATTTACATTGCTCAAAAATATTGACCGTTATTAAAAAAAAATGTATTTGAAGCAGTAAGAATGCTCGAGAATGGGTCATATACGGTTTGAAGACTTTGAACGGAATTCAACTCAATTTCGTTCGCATCAAAAGCTTTACCACTCCACTTGGATCTAACATTTCAATCAAAAACTAATTCGACAATTCACTAGATTATATTTGTCTTCTACTGCTCAAAGCAAGCAACACATTACTTGAACTGCTCGGTTTTGGTCTTCACAGTTTGAGAACCCTGGCATTTTATTTTGAAGTGTTGAAAATGCGGAAAAGCCTATGACGTTGTCCCTTTAAATTTTCTTTTTATTTTCATTCTAAATTTATCCAACGAGTCAGCAGCTATGACAATGAACTGCCTTGCATACCATCAACAAGCCCATATCGTCGGAGTCTGGGTTGAGCTGTAAGTAGGACTTGATGATGATGATGCCGATGGTGATGATGCTGATGGCGATGGTGACGGTGATGGGTACCAGTACCATAGGTACTATATTTCCCGGTACTAGAGAGACGCTACATATCCGTCGACCAGGGACGAGACGGGACTATTATACGATGTTAAGGGCATACCACTCAATGCACTGAAACGTAAACAAATATGCAGAAAAGCGCCTACATTTGTTCGTTTTTCCACTCATTTTTAACCCGACCGGGCATCAGAAATGTATTCGACGAGACGCCCTCACCCTTAACCAGGATGAGAGAAGCCCCACGAATATCTGACGGGATTACGGCCATTTACAAAGGGCTGACTGGAAACATATTTTTAGCTTCAATTGCTATGAAATGGTTGCGTGTCGGATAATGAGAGGATTTTTTAAGTGCATGACTCTGAAATATGCAAGCGATGTGCCTCATATGGTGGATGGACATGAATGTAGTCTGGCATAAGTAATAAGTGCATCCAGGGTGATCCCAGAGCCAGGGTATGTTACAGGAGGACGGTGTTTACCTATCATATCCGATGTGGGAATGTAGTGGAACGGATTGATTTTCATTGGGATGTCGCATTCGAGAATACAAACAACTTTTTGGAGGAGTTTATTTTTGTACGCATTTAATTGCTGTCGGTTTTATAATTTGAAAAATCAAGGTCTTTTCTTAGAATCTGGAGTAGAGCGAGCGCAATTCTACGTCGGACGGATTCGGGAAGCCATGATTTTGTTTATACCGTCATTTCCGGATGTCTTAGGTAATTTAATGAGATTTTGATGAGTAGTGCAGTACAGCTGCTGAACGTTTCGGGATTTTGTGCCCAAAACAAGTTCTCCTTGGCTGTGGTTTATGCAATTAAGCCATATGTAGATGAAGCAGCCTACTTGCAAAATGAATCCTATCTGAGCTATCCGATTACAAACATTGTACCTTTCGGGCAGTTTTAATTTTAATTATAACATCTCATTATTATGCCATACTATACACAGAAAGGCTTTCGAAAAAAAGTCCAAGGAATGAAAGTAGGTTTAATTATTCTTAAGATTCGAGTACTTTCTTTCCTATCTGCTCAAACCCCTTGTAATGATAGACGTGGATCACATTTCACCTTATTTCCACCCACTCACTGGTTAAATAGCGCACCTTTGGATCCCTATCCGGATTAGTAATTAGTTCCTACTTACAACCTGTGTAAATTGCAAGCCACTTAGTAGCAAAACTGTTGTAAGACCGGGTTTTTTGCGGCGATACCTTCGCCATTCCATCGTCCAGACTCGAGAGGATAGTAAAGGAAACTCGACCCTCTGTTCTTCCAAAACGGGTAAAACAGGCAGGTCGTGGCTGTTCCACGTTCTCGCTGTGTGCATTGCTGCCGCAAAACCGTTGGAGGAAAACTCGCCAGCGGAAAGGGAAAACTCTGGCGGAAAATCTCTGGATGGCGGGCATTGTGTAGTAGTAGAGTACGGAGTATGGATATGCGGATAGCGCGATAGGATAAAAATACTTTTCACGTAGTGTACGTGGAGCTGGTTTCTTTCATGTTGCGTTCCTGCTTTTCTGATGCTTTTCGCTGATGCATGTCTTTGATTGAGTTGCGACTCGTCGGGAGTTTTCCAGGCCGCTTTTTTCATTCCGGATTTCAGTGATTTTTCTTTTCTGTTTTCTATTTTCTGCTTTCTATTCCCACCAACTCATTTTTTCATTTTTTCTTCCATTTTTTTCTGTTTTAAGGGCACGGAACTTCCGTCTGCACGAACGAAGTCTTTCGGTGAATCAGTCCGATGAGGTGTCTCGCATAAACCAAATGTTCCGTAGGAGTATTTCGACTTCGGTACTCGCGCGTCCTGGTTCTTCTTCTGGTTCTGGCCGTTCGTCGTCTAGTAGTTCGAGTCCTGGCGAGGAGCGTCATAGTAAAAATACAACCGCGTTACTAGCGAAACAGTTACAACGGCGTGTGGAATCGATGAATGAGAACGGTAGTAGGGATCATTGTGAACGGAAGTACAAGTGCAGCCGCTGCAAAGGACATCGGGATTGCAATCAGAACAATATGATTGCGGATAGTGAGAGGTGAGTTGGAGGGTAGCAGGTGAATGTGGTGTGAAAGTGAAGTGAATTGGAAATATTTTTGTGATTGAGGGTTGTGAAGTCAAGTGGTAAACCGATGGAAATAAGAAAATACTATTTTGTTAATTACTTCAAGTCTTTTGGCAAAGAATTAAAAATATTGAAACTTACTATTTTATTATTTTAATAATTAAGTAAAATTAAAAAAAACGCAATGCACTAATATTTTTACTTTATTATTTTTTAATAATATTTATCATGTTATGATAGTTGATTTAAAATAAATTTAATTGAGAGATAGAGACTGGTTTACTATCGCAAATAAAGGGAAAGGCTGCCAGTCGGTATATGTCTTTTTTTGTTATATTATAATTGCTTTGAAAAGGGGTCCTTAAAACATTTTTCAATTATAAATGCGTCCAAAATATGGAAATATGGCCACGATTTCCACTACAGAGTTATGGAATAAAGGTAATTATAACAAAGATGTAACAAAAATGTTCCGCAAATTAGTTACATTACGTGTAATAACCAAATGTAAATCAGTTTGGAGCGGGCGCTCTCCTGATATCTACACGATTTTCGAGGCATCTTCTGCTGTAGAGCAACAGTTAAATTCGTGCTTTGAGTTCTGCAATATCCCTTTGTCCGATCTGAGTTTTCAAATCTTGACTGTTTTTTTTCGAGGATAGCCTAGATAATATATCGGAATTCGTAAGAAACTCCAGTAAAATTCATCCACTGCTAAATAAGTTCCGAATCATACGAGGGCGGATTGATAATGACGTGCAAAAATTGAGAAAACATAATTTTATCCGGAAAAATTTATTTTATTTTTCAACGTAGTCTCCTTTTAGCTCGATACACTTAGTCCAGCGTTTTTCCAATTTTTTGATCCCTTCCAAATAATATGATTTGTCCAACCCTTCAAAATAGGCGTTGGTTTCACTTATGACGTCAGTATTCGTGGTAAATCTCTTTCCAGCAAGCCATTTTTTCAAGTCTGGAAATAATAAAAAGTCGCAGGGTGCCAAATCTGTAGAATACGGTGGGTGAGGGAGCAATTCGTACCGTAATTCAAACAGTTTTGCCGTTGCAACAACGGACGTGTGAAACAACACTTTTTTCTTCGCGAAATGAAGCCGTTTTGCCTTGATTTCAACATCCAATGAAACCAATACCTCAGAATAATATGCTCCCGTCATTGTTTTTCCTTTCTCCAAGTAGTCGGTGAATATCATTCCATTGGAATCCCAAAAAACTGTCGCCATAACCTTTCCAGCCGATAGAACGGTTTTGCCTCCTTGAACCGACATCCTTCCATTGTTTTGACTGTTGTTTGGTTTCTGGAGTGTAGTGGTGAATCCATGCTTCAGCAACAGTTACGAATCAACGAAAAAATTCATTTGTATTACGTTAAAACAGTTGCAAACCGTGCTGCGAAGTTGTCACACGATTGCGTTTTTAGTCGATTGTGAGCAAACACGGCAGCCATCTTGCGGATAGCTTTCTCATGTCCAAATGGTTTTTCAAAATATTCCAAACACGTTCAAATGAGATGCTTACTACGTTAACTATCTCACGCACTTTTACTCGACGATCTTCTATCACGATATCATGGATTTTATCGATCATTTCTGGCGTGGTGACCTCATTTGGACGACCTGGACTTGGTATGGTTTGTGTGCTCGTACGACCACACTTGAATTCAGAAAACCATTTGTAAATCATTCGGATCGATTGTGCAGAGTACCCATAATGCTTACCTAATTTTTCTTTGGTTATTTTAGCTGTTTTCCCTTTTAAAAAATTGTGTTTAATCAACACACGAAATTCATTTTTATCCATTTTTAAAAATTTTTATAAGTCGACTTGCTTAGACGGCTGCTTCTCGAAAACTAAACGAGGTATCAGGCTTAAACTTTGCAGGTAATCTATTTAAGGATGGTCCAGGTAAAAAAAAATAAGGAATTCCTTACCTGCCCACTCCTTGATTTTTCCACGTCATTATCAATCCGCCCTCGTACAGAATCCTATCGGGACATTTTGGTTACCTATAAATTCATAAAAAAGTAATTCATTCAGAATTCCGTTTTTCATAGTGCTCAGAGTTTTAGTTCTAATACAGTACTGATTTTAGTTCCATTTAAGATAAATTGGGATTCCGATAATTAATTCTAGTTTCCAAGTACTGTAACAGTACTGAAACGGAAAACTAAGATTGAAATAAATATTAATTTGTATTTTAATGTGTTTAAACTCTTATTTTAACACTGTCTTTATCTAAATTGGAAATTCGAAAGTATTAATTCCGTATTGAAAACATAAAGAAATTTCTGTGAAGGTGAAGGAAAAGAACAGTTCTTAAAAGCGTAATTGACCCTTCTAAAAGCATAATTCATTCATTAGTGATGCAGGAGTGTAAACAGTAATGTTGTATTAGGCTAACCCTGTAATGAAAAATTTTGAGCATTTAAAATCGATTGGACAAAAGCCTGAACTTGAACCCACAATTGAATTTCATGGACTATATCTGACTGCTACCGAATAAGTATCGGTTTTCAATTCCGCATTTCAGTACTAGTTAATATTTTGTGGGAGGTCATCTCATGAGAGGAGTAGGAAGGACAATTAAGAATTACGATTTTAAAAAATGCTCAACGTTGAAAAGTAAGGCAAAATTTATTTGAGGAAAAGGAAAAGGAAGAAGTTCATGTTATAAGTGTGATTCGAGCCAACAACCATTTGGATGATATACTAGCTCGCTAGTACAAGGCAACCTAGGGCTTTAAGGCGTCAGAAGTTTACATTTGACGGGTTGCTAAATTTGCATTCACGCTCGACATAACTCGTAGTAGAATTCAAAAATTTCGTTATTACTTTAATATTCCAGTAATACTCTTTAAATTCAAATTCTTTATTGTGATTCCCTTAGAGTACTAATTAAGGTCGCCAGATTGGACTATTTCTCGCGATTTGGGCTATTTAAATGTTCAATTCACGAGTACAAATTTCAAAAAGCTACTTATAGCTTTTTGGGCTATTCGGACAACGCACATAGGGTTATTTTGCTAGTTTACAACAGACCCAATTTACAAGGAAAAAATGAAAATAGAGAAATTAGAAAATTAAATTTCAGTCGTCTCTTGGGTTAAATCTGCTAAAATACAACACTCAAATACAACGTCCACTACAACTAAGAGACAATAGATTTACCAATATTGATGACTGTCATAGAGTTCCTTTATTTTTTGCATAATGTATTAATTATAATTTTTACTGGATTGTTAGGTTACAGACATGTGTTACTAAAATTTCAGTTCCTCTAAAGTTCTGACAACCCGAACAACTCACTTGTTATTGATATTAAAGTTTCCAGAGAAAAACAACTCTAAAGAGCTCTATATACTTCTCGCGTGTTTTAGACACTTCTCGCATGTAATAAACCTTCCGCGTTCTATCCAAACAACCGTATATATGCTGGAAATTTCTCAACTCAACACATGCAGTATATAAACGCCGCAGAGCCGGGGGATAAGTTTTTGTACTGCGAGAGTGATACGACGGTCTACGCGAAAGCGTATTTTTAAAGTGATTTTCGTCGATAAAAGCGATCAAGTAGTAAATGAAATCAAATTATGTTTTACTTGAAAACCAGGCGAAATTATTTTTCAATTATAATTTTAACCAACCAAAATATTTATTATACATTATACGAATTCTGGAACACAGTTCGTCGTCGAAATCGCAATTATGTTCAACACGTTTAAGTAGGTCTATTAAAATTGCAAAGTTGAGCGCGGTATTTGGGCTACAAATCATCATGCGGATTTTGGGCTATTTCATAAGCACACTCGGCGGGTTCTGCAGCCAACTATCTGGCAATGATGGTACTAATACAAGCTTATGCTATACTTAAAAATGTGGAGATCAGACACTTGTCTTTACAGTCAAGATATTCTAGTAATAAATTATTGTCATCTTCTATGGAGTGAGAGCCCAAATACATCAACCTGAAATATTTCTCTCAAAACTCCTAAATGAATTTGTTTTTCCGGGGATAGGTTGTAAGTCTATCCATTCTCTCCTTCTCCGTTCGCTCATTTATATTTGGAATACTCTACTCATAACTAGCGCAATTCCGATTTCTAGTTCAATTTTTTGAATCACGGCCGATAAGGCAAATTTTGTCAGTACAATTGTAGGTCTTATCACTAGGCAATTATATTATAAGTTTGGTACGTCTGGCTATCCATGCTTGGCCGTCTTCGAGTAAGTAGCTACTTATCTAACCTCACAGTATCCTTAAGGAGTACCAACTTTTTACTTGGTCTCGAATAAGATAAGAGAATACAATTTTATTCAAGCCATTAGTCACAGCACTTGACTAAATTACCCGACCTTAGAAAACTTTTTCACTACTCTCCTCGATTGGACTAGACTTGAACATTGAACAGATTTAAATTTCAAATATGGTTTTTCTTTGCTCCACCAGCTAAGAAACTTCTCGGCTCCACTCGACTCTTGCATTCTGCTCGATGTCCTCAATCCTCAAAGAAGTCCCTTGTTCTTCTTCCACATGTTTCTTTCGTGTCGAGCGTCTCATCTCGATTCCAATTTTCTTTCATTTCTTTATACAGGATACTTGAGGACGAAGTGCAACGACTTTCGCTCAACGATAAAAGTGCCTATGATTCAACAACTGCCACCCCAACTGTAACGCAAAATGAGGGCATCGGAAAAGAGTTGGCTCGTTCTGCACGACGACAATGCCCAAATCATTCACCTCATCGTGAGGAAGATGGCTCTGACGATTATGACGGCGAGGATGACGATGATGAGGACATTGGACGGGAAAGAAGTTTCCCACCGCGACTGTCGTTTTCCTCCGACAATGTCAATAATTTGGAACCGATTTACGCTGTTGTTGACCTCAAAAATAAATACGCTCGTCGGGCAAGGATGCGCCAAATGGAGGAGCAATTAGAACGGGAACGACCTAAGAGTATGCATGTGATTTCGAGCGACTACGAGGAGGTAGGTTTTAATTATTTTTTCGATGTACGGTATTGTGCAAGAGCCCTTCTACCCTTTTCAGGTGCTGAATTTTTCGCATGAGTCCGACGACGATGAAAACGAAAACATCTACGAGCCGGTAAGTTTCCGAATTTCTTAACAGTCAAACATTTCCCCGAGAAACCACCACTTTTATTATTACCTACAGATTACCATTCCAGAAACGACTCAACAGCGACACACCATGTGGAAATATTTTCCAAAATTTAATATCGAAACGTTGATCGAGATGGCACGTACCCGTAAAAAAGTCGACCTATTCACGACTCCGCGCCGAATCGAACATAATCCACCCGAACATCAGCAATCGCCATTTTTCGATATTCGAAAAAAGTTAGGAAATCATCGGAAATCGATAAAAATCCGAATGAAAAAATTTTACAATAAGGACACTAGCAGTAGTAGCAGTATCATAGCGCCGGTAAATAACGAACGGAATGCCGTCAGTGACGACGAACTGGACAGTCAGGGAGCGACCGGATCCACTTCCGGTACGTCCGATTCCAGCATTAAGATGACGTGCGGTCACATCGATAGCAAGCCGACTGCTTCTTTCGTCCTGAACGAAATTGAGAAGTATCGACGCGGCGAACGACACATTTTCGGCAGTTTGTCGCGTCTGAAGAAGACGAGAACTTCGCTGTGCCTGGACAACGATGTCGGTAATAAGAAGAAATTTTTCGCCCTGGCAGCACCGAAGAGTACACCATGCTTCCATCACGAATTACGGCGAGAATTAACCCGTCGATCCGGATCTAAGGTAGATATTTAGGCACAGAGAAGGGCTCGACACAATGCTGAATTGCTTCGGAAATTATTATCTTGAAGAAATTCCCAAATTCGGTATTCCAATCGGGAAATTATTCAAAAAATTTTGATTCTATTCGATTTTTTATTATTAATTTTTTCAAATTTTCAGAAAACTGCGTGCCATAGTAAATTTTACGATTGAAATTTATTGGAATCAAATCGATTTTTCTTTTTCTATTTCTAAATTTCGTTATTTATTGTGTGATTATTGTACCAAATATTTAATAAACAATTTTATTGTAATACTTATAATTTTTAACAAAATACTGTAAGCAAAAAAGAACTTTTGTAGATTTTGCTAAGAAATATCCAGTTTTTCTGAAGTTTTACAGATTTCTTATCACTTGGGCCTGATGAAGAAATGATTCTTGATCACTTTTTTCACTTTTTCGGGTTCAAAAACGCAATTTTAGAATATTACCCTATTGTAAAATTCCAACTTTAACGGCGCGTAGAATCTAGACAATTGCGTTGACGACAAATATTGTTCCATAATTTTTGTAGATAGTTTTGAGATCTAATTTGATGGTATTATCTACCTCAGTCCTCAAGGTAAATCATTAAAGCCGGAAAAGGAATTGTCCTATGTTTAAGGCCCGAACTACATGGTCCGTTTTTTTCCACTCCGGAAAAAACGATTCCGGACAGCTTCCGGAATAGAAAGCTTTCAGTCTACTGCGAGCAAGCGTGATGTGATGAATGCGTTGCAGTTTGTGAGTTCTGCTATAGAGAATTTAAACTAAGAAGAACTATAATATGTTTGGCGATCGTTTTACACAACAATAAAAATCTGCCTACAGTCTGGGGGCAACTTAATTTTTTTATGGGTTTAAGTCCGAAACGCGTTTAATGTTGAGATGCGGTGTAGGTTACTATGCGACTGACAACCTAAAAAATAACGTTCCAAATAGCCGCCTGGGTATTCCTTAAGTTGTCGATCGCATAGTAACCTACACTGTATCTCAGCATTGAACGCGTTTCGGAATTCTTCTTCTTTCTAGCATAAGCCGTATCTGAGATATGTTAAACCACTCCCGTAGCTTGGTACTCCTATCAATAATTTTATTTTTATGTGGCTCTATATACTCGTAGTTGTCAATTTTTTGCTTTCTATCCTTTGCGATTTTCAAGGAATAAGAATCAGAATTTTTTCATTTCTACCCCCTCCCACACCCACCCTACAACCACATCCTCCAAATTTTTTTTTGTCCGCTAGAGGTCTACTGGTCCTAACTCGTGTAAAATTTTCAAGATCATATCAGTTCTTGAGATATAAAAATGTAATTTTTTGAAAAATCGCTGTCCCCCATTTCTTCACTTCGCCTCCCCCCTCAAAAATTTTACATTTACTAGGAAAGTGGGACAAAGTGAGCCCCCTAAGCTTTGTACCGGGATTCTGTAAAATGGGTAATAGTTATAAAATCCTTTTCTCACAAAATCGATAGCTTAGGATGTTAGCTATATATTCGTGAAATTAAATTATTGCTGCTAATAAAAAATCTGCCAATGGTCTGGGCGAAACTTTATTATTTTTCGGGTCAAAGTTCGGGAGCGGTCAAAGTCGGAGTGTATCATGAGTTGCTTCGAGATTATTAGATTTCTTGGAAAATTATTTTTGTTCTTAATATAAAAATATTTAAAATAGAGATTTTTAGCTAATTAAACATTGAAAAAGTCCGCGTATACTATTCGAATTTTAGTATATTATGTACACTAAAAGCCCATAGAAGTAAAAACGAATTTGCTGCCTTATCAGAATTAAGAGATATGACGAATTGTTAAAACGTATACAAGCCCATTACTTCCACGTGGGGTTTGAATTTCGAAAAAATTGTGAAACAGGTTTTTAGACGATTTCATAAGAAGTAACTTGAGACAAGACGGATTTTGAAAAATTTGTGAAAACTTAAGCAAACCCTTCACACCTCCTTGGTTCTTGAAATTCGAAAAATCGTGAATTGGTTGGCCGTAATAATCAATTTTATATCTCATCAGAACTAAGGAATGGCAAAAATTGTGAAACCATGTACAATCCCTTGGGGGTTGAATATAAAAAAATTGAGAAATGGGTTTGTAGGCGATTATATAAAAAGTCTGTGGAAATGAAAAGCGATCTAACATCTCATTGAACCTAAGAAATATGTCGAAACTTTGAAAAGCATACAACCCCCTTACACCCATTAGGATTGAATATCTAAAATACTGAAATTGACTTTTTGGCTTTTTTATATAGGAAACCTTAGGAAGTAAAAATGAATTCGATATATCACCAGATATGCAACCTCCTTACACCCACTTGGGGGTTGAATATACAAAAATCATGAAAGGAGTTAATAAATAAATATGAAGACAGTACGAGAAAGTAGGAACCAATTAAATTTCTTATTACTTCTAAAAGAAATGACGGAACTTGTGAAAACGTGTTCAAACCGTTTATACCCTCTTAGGGGCTGAAAAAGGAAAAAACTTAGAAACAAGTTTTAGTCGATTATTACGCAAGCACGTGAAAGTAAAAAGATATTCGATATCTGATAAGACGTGGGGATATAGTAGAATTCGTGAAAAAGTTTACAACCCCCTTCGCACCCCCTTAGGGGTCGAATTTTAAAAAATCCTGAAAACGCTTTCTAGGTATTTACATGAAGAAGCCGTAAAATAAAAATGAACTCAATATTTGGAAAGACCTAATAGATATGACGAAAACCGTGAAAATATATGCATTTCATTTTCACTGATCATTTTTTTGCCCCCCCTCCGAACGCCAATGGATATTTACAATTTTTTTTTATCTAAATTAGTTTTCTAGTTGATTTACATAAACGTACCGAGTTTCAACTTTGTAGCATAAGCCGTTCTATAGATAGGAAAAACACCCCCCACCCCTGTACCATACTACCCCTATAAAAAATTATATTTTTCCAAAATGCTACTAATATAGCTCTATCTAAATACCAAGTTTCAGCTCCATATCATAATAGGTTGTCGAGATATTAAAATCGGAACTTTTTCCTTTTCACCCTCCCCCACCCTCACCCACTACACCCACACTTTCAAAATTTTGTTTTCTGCTAGGGGTCTATTAGGCCTACTTCTGGTAAAAATTTTAAGCTTTTATCTTACACTGTTCTTGAGATATGAGACGTGATTTTTTAGAAAAATTCTTATCCCCTCCACTTTCATGCTCCACCGCCCCCTTGAAAAATTTTGCTTTCAGCAAACTTCATTTGTCAACCTTTATACACAAACCAAATTTTATTTGTCTAGTGCAATTGGTTCGTGAGATATCGTAATCTAAAGTTTTTTACCCTCCACTCCCGTACGCCACTGCCCCCACTCAAATTTTTGTATTCGATCCATTCTCCTAGTATACCTACAGATATTTTTTAAGTTTCAATTTTGTGACATTAACCGTTTAGGAGATATGGATTTTAGAATGTGTCGATCTCACCTTTTTTGCGTTTCGGACGCATTATTTTTCCCCCCACTCCCAAACCCCTTCACCTATATCGGCAATTTTTTTGCAAATGGGTCCACTACTAAAGATCTATATAAATTCCAAATTTCAGCCTCCTAGCATAAGCGGTTGCTGAGATCTAGAAACCAAAATTTTCCGTCTAAAACACTTCCCCTCCTCCCCCCTCACACCCCCACCCCTACAAACTTGGCCACTTCAAGAGGCCTACCCAGTGTATTCATAAAAAAAATTGCAATTTTATAGCTTAAAGGGTTTGGGAGCTACGAGCCTTCAAACGATTTTGCGTACAGCGGTCGACGTACGGCGTACGGCGGACAGACGGACTGAACATTTTTTTTGCTTTTTTCGTGTCTACTAGTCATGAAACGTGAAAAAAAAAATGTTGAGGGTAGTAAATTTTTTTTTTTTAAAAATCGAAAACAATACTGTATTATTAAAATAATAAAGTAAAAGATATCTACTTCTTTCTGTACATACTTCAAAGTGCCCACTTTGCCCCACTGCTGGGGTAAAGTGAGCCCTTTCAAGGGGTATAGTATAACTTCACCCAAAACTGGAGCGAAAACTGGAGCAGTGGATCAATTAAGACAAATAATATGATTTTAATAAATTCAAGCGAAATTAAGTGTGTTGAGAGCGTACTCTGCTTTGAAGAGTAGCCCTGAGAACATCAAAATATTTACTGGCTTTCTTTAGGTCAATTTTTTTCAGCAACGGAAGCTATTGCATTCTTTATAGCATCTTCAGTCCACGATTGTTGCATTAATTTTTTGTTGTATGTTCTAGCAATGCTAAAATTATTATTTTTAATTATCAAATAAAATTGTATTGGTATGGGGTAAAATGCGCCCTGGGCTCACTTTGCCCTAAATGAACATTAAACAGCAAGCACCTGCTAAAATTTTTATATTTTTGAAATAATCATCAAAGCTTACTTTTCAAGTTTCACAATCCGTACACCGATCTCAAGGATACTGTTCCAAACAATTCTCACTCGCAAACAATTTTTTTTAATGACATTATTAAACACTGATATTTACATCAGACTGTGCGAAAATTGTAATATGAGAAAAATTCAAGGAACTGCTCTCGAAAAAAATTCCGGACACGCACTTCTAGTCGAGCTCATACAACTCTGTATGTTCTTCAAATTTATTTCCGGATAGGTCGAAAAATTCCTGATGAACCGTCCGGAGAAACCCGTGCATGCTCAGGTTTTTTTCCGGACGCGCGTTTTTCCGGAGTCATGTAGTCGACGAGCTAAAATCTCATCCATTTCTCTGGCGGAGCTTAGTGGAAAAAAAACGGACCATGTAGTCCGGGCCTAAGGCCGGGACTACATGGTCCGTTTTTTTTCGACTCCGGAGAAAATAGGCTCCGCCTTCCGGAAAGAATGGAAACCATGTCCCATAGAAATGTATGAGATTTTAGCTCGTCGACTACATGACTCCGGAAAAACGCGCGTCCGGAAAAAAACCTGAGCATGCACAGGTTTCTCCGGACGGTTGATCAGGAATTTTTCGACCTATCCGGAATTAAATTTCAAGAACATACAGAGTTGTATGGGCTCGACTACAAGTGCGTGTCCGGAATTTTTTTCGGTGTGATTTTATCACTCGAGTAGCTGTGCACAATCGACATGGTCGATTCAGACGAACGTTTTGGACAACCAATTTTGGACTCTAGATCTGAGAAACCACTTATGCTAGGGTGCTGAAAGTTGGAACTTTTGGAGAACTATGATAATGGACCCGTTTGTAAAAAAATGGTCGATAGTGATTGAGGGATGTGGGAATGGGGTGAAAAACAATACGTCCATAACGCTTGAAAGCTGAGATAGAAACATTCTAAAATCCATATCTTCTGAATGATTCATGTCAGAAGGTTGAAACTTTGTGGTTGTCTTAAGAGATACTAAGAGATTAGAAAAGGGTTAAAGTTGTTAAAAGAGGTGGTGGGGTATAGGGGTGGAGGGTGAACAACTTTGCATAACAATATCTTCCGAACCAATTGTACCAGAAAGATAAAATTTGGTTTCTGTATATAGAATTACAAGTGGAGTCTAGTAAAAGTAAAATTTTTGAAGCGCAGAAACGGGAGACAGCCATTTTTCAAAAAATTAAATTTGTATATCTCAATTTTACACGAGTTAGGACCATTAGACCTCTAGCGGAGAAAAAAAATTTGGCGTTTCGGACTTGTACGTATAAAATAATAAAGTTGCCCCCAGACTGTTGGCATTTTTATTGCTCTTTACAACGATCGCCAAACATATCAGTTCTTCGTATCTCAAATTCTCCATAGCAGAACGCGGTCATCACACCACGCTTGCTCGCAGTAGACTGAAGGCTTTTTATTCCGGACGCCTTGTAGTCGAAGCTGTCCGGAATCGGTTTTTTTCCGGAGTGGAAAAAAAACGGACCATGTAGTCCGGGCCTAAAAATGTTATTAAATGGTATCCGGAGCAGAAGGAAACATTTTCGTATGACACCAGAACTATTCGAATTAGTAGCAATTTGGTTAAATTAATGGCCGAATTAAAAGCCTGATTTGGTAACACATATATTATATATATTTTCAATTTTCTTAAAGATAAATGTATTTAAAAAACAAATAAATTTCGTTCAAGAAAAAAACAAAAAGATTAAATCAAATCAAAATTTAAAATTGGCTAAAAAATTGTTTTCGCTAAAATTGGCGAAAAAAATGTTTGAAAATTCTAATTCTTTATCGCGTTTGTTTGGTTCCTCAATGACTTCAACGCTTTTATGTCCCGAAGATAATTTTACATCCGGTATAAAGGCTTCCTTTTTGATTGCTTTCAGATCCAAGAACGGACTGGAATCTAGAGGCAATTGGTATGAATCATAATTTAATTGAGGTGTGAAGATCATTGGAAATTCTCGTTTTATAGTGAGCGGAGTAGGTGGTAGTTGTGAAGGTCCTGGTGAATTATTATAATGTGATTTTACTGGAGAGTAATTATTGGTGACCCCGATTTTATTAGAACCGATATCTAAATATTTTTTTTCCACACTAACCGATGGGATTTCAAGCATCGACTTGTTGAAATTATTCGCTATATTCGAATAAATCGGTCGAGTCGTTGAAATAGTGGTGCTCGTCGAAGTAATTCCACTTTTCTTATTCAAATTTCGATGATATTCGGCTCGGTTTAACGGAATAGTCTTTGATGTTCTTGTTATATTTAACCTATAGCGACTTAGTTTTTCTGGCGGAGTAAGAATCTTATCAGGCTCCTGTTCAACACTTTTAAATATTTCGTCGATTCGGCGATTCTCCCTACTTATGTTATCGTTAAGGAGCGGACATACTTTCTCACGATTCGGAAGATAAACCTCAAACTCTTTAATAAATCTGGGCTGACTAGTTAAAGTCATCTTTTTCGCCTCTGCAACATTAATTACGGGATTGGCGCCGATATTCGGGCTTTGTATTTTTGAATACAAAAAGTTTTTATCTTCGTCGCTTTGATCTAGAAAATTAAACTGGGACCTGGCTTCTTTAGCTGGAGAACATAGTTCAATTTCAAAATTATTTAATTCAGAAGTCATATCATTTTTATCGTGACTTTTTGAAAGGCGATTATCGCAAAGTTCACTCAAGATGTTTTCTAAATTATTAACATACTCTTTCAATTTTATACTCGCCTGTGAAATACTTTGAGATTCCTTAATTTGCGTTGGATTTAGTTTCAAATTTCGAGACAAAACAAAATTGTTGCTGTGATAAGTCCTATAAGTGATAAAAAAATATAAAGTGCTCATGTGTAATGAAATTTCAAAATTGTTCAGCAGTTATTCAGGAATCTAACAACCATCACGGGAAAAAATAAGATAAATGAAAATTAAATATTAAAATTTGGAATGATGTTCAGAAAAAGCAAAATTTGTGGGTTGAGTGAATTTTGGATTATTTTATTAAGTCTAGACCTTGTGTGTCTAGTCGAGGTTTCTCTTCATGATTCAAGTGAAATGTGGAAATTAGAATCCTTGAGAATGGTAATTCCCGCCAACTTGCAACAATTTTCAAGTCAGAATATCGTACTAACTTTGTCGCGTAAATTTTTTCTAATATTTTTTTTAATAGAGCATCCCCACAGAAATAACTTCTTGTGACGCTACTGATATTATTTTTTTAAAGGTTGATAGGTCTGTACATAACGATGTTTAAATCAAATTCAACTTACCCCTGATTCCGTAACACTGATGACAATACTTCACGCGAAAACCGCGGTGAACTACTAGCCTGCCCAACTTTTGATGATTCGTGATTATCTACAAAATTCGAGTTTACTCGTTTTGTCATAGATGACTGAATTTGAGAAATTTTGTTTATACTTTTTAACATTTCTTGCATTGGCGATAAATTTAACTCCGGTAATTCCTCATCCTCTTTAGAAATTTCGTACTTTCCAATCTTTTTTCCATTAATTTTTAACATTACACCAGCAGGTGATACCACCTTGGGCCTGAAGTATTTTGATGATTTGTTGTCGATTGGAAGAGACGTACGAAAATCATAGTCCATTTCAGAAGACGCTGCTGTGCTATGAATTGGTTGACTAGCTACAAAATCGCAATACTTTGATTTCGACAATTTTTTCAAATTAATTTTCTGACGAAAACTTTTTTGATGCAATTCAAAATCTTTTGGTTCGTCTTCATTTACATCGAGATGTTCCTTTTCAAATATCACTGGTATTTCCGAATTATTCATTTTGCTTTCAAAAAAATAGTTCACTATTTTATCTGGCTCATCAATCCAAGGTTGAGTTTCTGGTAGTGTATCCGAAAAATCTTCTACCTCTTTGATAATATTCGTATACCCAGGTTCAATTTTCGTTAAACTTTCAAATTTACAATTCGAAGTTTTAAACTGACTTTTAATCTTACATGATATTTCTTTGCCATCATTTTCATTTATCGGACTATTCTTTTGAATATAAGTTTCAATTTCACGTTTCGCAACTATTTCATTGTCAAAAGAACTAGTATTTCTATATGAATCAAAAACTCCATATTTTGGAGAGGTTCCATTGTCATGTAGTTCTATTTTCAAACTATCAAATCTTGGCAACATTTTGATGACTTCCTTTCCAGTCTCATTTTTTTCTAAATTTTTAGGCTGACTTAAGTTTAATGATACCATCAATTCATCATCAACACACGGTTCGTTCGAATCTAATGGAACTTCATCAATCTGTTTCGAAATTTGACTATTTATAAAATTCTCTTCTATTTGAAATTGATCGGCCATAACTCGATCTAGAATTTCGTCATCAAACAATTCTAGATCTGGAATTTCAGTTTCCAAAATAGATGACTGCGTTGAGTTATGTGGCAATTGATAAACAGCCGTAGTCGGTTTCAGGTCTACTTTATCGTTCGTTGTGGTTCTAGATATTTTTGGATATTCAAAGTGTGTAAACCCTTCAAGTTTACGTTTGATACAATTAACAGGTGAATCCTGCACAACTATTGGCTTAGTTTCTTTGCATTCCGGAGCAGATGGTTCATATAGTGCACCTATAGCGTCGATATCTTTGAAATAGTCATCATCATCACAGAAAAGAGAATTCTCGTAATTAGATGCTTTAACTGCTTTCTGCGCTACGGGCTTCTTGGTTCGTTTGACTTGCAATTTTGATTGTATTTTCGACTTTGGTTTCTTCGATTCAATCAAATCATCTTCGACATTAATTATAATCTTCTGGTCTTTATCTAGGCCAACTAAATTTTCATGAATTAGTTTGGCTTCAATAAAATGTGTATTTTGGTTTTTTATAGATACTACTTTTTCAAAAATACCATTTTCAAAAATTGTCAAGTCCCTGTAAGAAAAAATATTGTTATTTTCAATATTTGGTCGTCGTTAAATTAAGGCCTTAATACAATCAACGCAGCCACTGCGTAAACCAAGGACCAATTTATTTTATTAGTTTAAATTGAAATATTTTTTTTCATGATTGAAATAGCTGGCTAGGGATGTTTTAATTACATTTAAATATTTTCAAAATTAAAAATTTTTTTTCCAAAATTTGACGCAATGGTATTCGCTACGAGTATACACATGAAAATGCATAAGAGCAAAAAGATACTACATGTAGTGCTGCATTGATTAGATCAAACCATTGGACTTACACTTTGTTATTGTAAAATAGTAAACAATTTTCAGCGTCACCAACAATAACGATCGAATTTTGTCCATCATATATAAAATTCGTGTTACTTTGGGAAATGGTGACTTGAACAAAATTCGAACTTTTCAGTTTCAGTTCGAGATTATACTCGGGAAATGATGACACTACTTCTTTGATTTCGTCTCCGAATGGTGGTGATTTTTTAAGAATCTGCGAAATAATATTTTCAAAATCCAAGTTCTTATGAATTGTTCGTAGTTTGCTACCATTTCCAATTGACGGGGGTCAGTTTCCAAAATCGATTTGAATGTTGTTTTTCCTGCATTAACAAGCAAATTCGAATAAACTGCACCGATTTTCTTCAGTTGTTTGCAAACAAACTCGGAATCATTCCATAGTTTTGCCTTTAGACATTTCGCGATGAGGGTCGAGTTCAGGCTAGCTTTATATGTTTTATTGCCTAAAAGATTTTCGGACAGTCGAACATATTCGGAAAGGCCTAAAATAATTCCGCTTTATTTTTGCAATTAAAACAATTAAAAAAAAATGGTAATTTTTCAATATACATTTTGAAACCCTTTCTCCCAACCGCACCATTCGAAGAGCATCTTGCGACATAGCCACATCTTGAATTGGAATATTTCCCAAAACTGCCTGAATTAAACTGAAAAAGAAGGAAATTAAAAAAAAATAATAATAATAAAATATTATCGAAAAAGTACCAGCAAATTTTTTGCTCACTGCTCTTTACTTTGCCTTTGATAGGAAATCGAATCGGTTTATTGTTGATTGTGTTTAAGAGTTTCTTATCGCTCACGCGTAATGTGAATTCAGAAAATTCTTTAGAATGTATTATGGTGCCGAACACTTCCAAAAATGATTCGTTTCCATCCAACTGAATATTTTAAATTAATATAATAAATTGCTACACTAGGTAGATTATTTCTTACCTGTCGGAATAATTTCATTGTTTCGAGAGATAAATAATACCGCGCCATCAGTCGGCCAAAAGTCGTAGAAGCTATTGTTAATCCGAACGTCTGATCTTTCACAATTAATTCATTCCGTTCTAAGGCATCGATTTGGGCAAGGCACAGTTCTGTCGAGGAATCAATTTAACGAAAATTATGAAAATATGAAGCTTATGAACACAATCGTCGTCCATCTCGAAAATTGTTCCTTTTAAATCCGTTCGTATCCGAAGCACTGGTTCTATTTCAGGTATAGTATGATTCTTTTGGTCTTGGCGATAACATATTTAACAAAAGTTTCATTTTCCACTTCCGGTAGAAGCAGTACAGGCCTTCAACTTACGCCTCCACCCATAAGATGAACATCACAAAATTTGATAAATTGCATTTCGAAGATTCAATATTTTCTATTCGACTAGCGTCTAGTTTATAAATTTTAGCAAGAAAAAAGCTCTTCGTCAAAGTTTTGAGCATCAAAAGGTGAATCTTCTTTCAAGCGACCTTTAAAATGCTTATCGTTTGATCACCACACTTTAATCAATTTCGTCTGCCCATTAAAATCGCCGAAGACAACTCAAGAACAATTATACCACTAAACAATCCGCAGATTGCAAGAATATTGGCCTTGCCGCCAGCAGTTTTTACACCAAAATTTTTATCCGGTTTAGACTTTGACAAATGCAAGTCATATTACCCGTAGAAACCTGCGGTGTCGATCTTAGAAGTTTACTTGAATTTATTGTTCATCGATTTTATTGAGCCATGCAGGTAATAAAAAAAAATACCTGGTTTCACGTCACTTACTTGTGATGAGACCCAATAATCGTGTGTGATTTTTTTTTTAGTTTGTGCGTAGTTGAAGGATATTAGGAAGTTTGATCGCCTTAGGTTCAATTAAGACGCTTTGGATTTCGTACCAGGTGTCTACAAAGAGCCAATGAGACATTCATAGAAAGATGTTTCCGAAAGGCCATTGACAAATTTACTCGTAAATACATTATTGACGCGTTATTGATTTGTCTTCGTGGCATACCCAACATCATCGCGATAATTGATCACTGAAAATTGCAAAAATCAACAATTTTTGTTGATGCGACATTCATAAACGGCCAGCTATAAGCCAAAGGTGCATGAATTGGGTCAATGTCTTAACATCGATAATGCAAAGAAAAGATCAACACAAACAGAGAAGAAGACGGCCGCGTCAATTAAATAAACGTAATTTTCTTATAAAATTAGCAATACATCGAAATGCGCTAGAGCATGAGACACACTACTATAAATTACGTAATTTTACTGGTGTATGTCAAAAGGTCAACTTATACCGCATTCGTAAGATAATAAAAAAGTAAAAATAAAAATCAGGAGCCTCATGTACACCGACCAGACTATGTAGGTGCATATGCAGGCGCATCTTCGATAAATCCGCTACTAAACTTGACGATGCACCACGAAGAAAAACTTATCTAAGAGATTGCCTTGAGACGCGAACTTTAAAGACCAACCTAAAGTGCATTATTGCATATGTTCATTGGTTCGTTCGTATGCGAGTTAATCTGACTCCCATGTCCCATAGATGTAAAGGCTTCTAGTTCTTACTAAGCCTTACCTTTACTACTAGCCTTACACGTTTGCATTGTATGAGACCGACCGTTTAAGAAGGAAAAAAATCCACTTTGTAAATTAATACTAGCAAGTTGTTCCCGACATTATGCCACCTTTACTATTTCGAGTAACACAAGACGTTGGTTACATTGAGCCTCATAGAAATACCTTCAAGTCTAGCAGCTCACTAAGCTGGTTGACTTTAAGATTGCAGAGACATAGACCTAATAGATGGGATTGAGGATGGATCTTGGATGGAAGAAGACCTTCCGAGTGCATGACGACTGAGAAAAGTAATGGGATTTTTTCGCTATGATGAGGAAAGTCATTGCGCAATCGTTTCCAGCTACAAATTTTCTACTTGATCTGAGATAAAGTACGTTTGATATATGACATCTAAAGCACGAAGTAAACTAGGATTGGGTGGGTGCTCATTATTCTTATAGGTCGTCAACTAATAACTCATTGGTCAAGCTTCAAGCCCACGATATTGTTAAATGAATAACACGGTTTTCACGGATTGGTTTATGAATTGAATTATTTTCGGCGGCCTTAGCATTGCAAAATTGGACACAAGTGATAAATCATTCTTTAAATCCAAGATTGAGATAGGAACAATACTCTATAAAATTGAGATATCTTAAGGCAACAGTTTTATGCTTAACATTTAGTTAAGAGAAGAGAGAGAAAATAGAGTCCCAAATAGCCTCCTGGATTTTATGTAAGTCCTCAAAGAAGTCGTTTTAGTAACTATTAATTTCGAAATCGATTCTTAGCAGTTTGGAAAAAGAGTATGTAGAAGTATAATAACATTTATTTTAATATCTTACAGAACCTAAGGGATTTGGCGAAATGTTTTGCCTCACATTCAAATTACTTTTCTGGTATATCTACAGCTCTAACCTTGTCGCAGAAGTCATTTCTGAGGTAGAAAAAACACCACCAAAGGATCGCAGATTTTATAATAATATTCCAAACCCTATTTTGATTTTAGGATCAGAAAAATATTCGTTTCACCAGGCCCGTACGCAGGATATCGTCAAGGGGGAGGGGGGTGGGGTCGAATATGTGGAAATAACTGCTGACATTCACAGCTTGAAATTCATCAATGCTCAAATATTTTCTAAGAGATTTGAATCTGATGAATGTGACGGTCTATCCAGTTCGTCATAGTCCCTGCAAGAACGCGGTAATTAAATTCACTATCCTAAACCCTACACTCGCCATCTGGCTTCGAAAAAGTTTTATTTGGTGTTCTGCGTCATAAAGCACTGACTGGGGAGTACCTTCGGGTTAAGGTAATTTGATTGGACATTGAGCCCAATGTTGGCATACATGCATGAGTATTTCGATACGGTGAAAATTTTTCCAGTTTATTGAGCTGAGTGACCAGTTCTCTAAGCTGAGAAAGTGCGCCCAAATGGGGAATTCTTCCCCAACTCTTGAGTTGGGAAGGAATCGCCCATTTTGCATGAAGGGGTTAAATCTATTATTATTATAAGATTTTCCAATAGGTATGCAGCATGGTTAATTTAGTAGTCATAACGGGTATATTCACTGGTAGTATTCCAGGTAATTTAGTAGTAACTATCTGGTATCGTTAACGAGGAGTGAAAAAGACGGCAATATTGAAGGAAGAAGTGAAGTTTCGCACGCATGTATAAAGTGGAATTTTTCTTGAGGTGATAAAAAGATACACCACTACCACGAAGCTAACTGGTAAAATTCTTGCCTATTTCTACGCAGTACAAAGCCGACTTCAATGATTTGGATCGTTGTCATCTTGTAGTATCAAATTTGAATTTTTTCTTATAAACCATCTTTGGACAGATGGTAGTAAAGCCTACTGATGTAATTTGACCATTTTAGAAGCATTCAAATTCTCTGAAAAAATGTAAAAGTGTCAAATCACTGTTTGGTGAATAAGCAGCAAACTATGGTTCATTTCTGGATGTTTAGCAGGCCGCTATGTATCTTGTTGTGTTGGTACGCCAGATAGAAAGAACCCACAGAAAAGAAGCTTCGACTACAAAATTACGCTATTCCAATTGCGATTCAAGCGAGTCCTTTTCAACGTGTCTGATGGACAGTAGTGGTTTCTTCACTGTGCTTTGAAATTCCACATCAGCCAATAAACGTATTAGAACAGTATTACAAGACACAGTCACAGGGGGGTTGATTCATAAAAAAAAATCCCAAAAAAACATCAAAACCCCCCGTGCGCTCGGGCCTGGTATCTAGTATCCACAATGTTTCATTGAAAAAGCTAAAATTTTTTCGCGTTTTCCTTAAAATCCAGAGGTAATGATCAAAAATTGAATTTGACATGACCAAACTATGAAAATAACTATCAAGTATATAACATATATTTGAAACTTTAACTTTATAGGCCTGTGCTACTAAAACACGATTTATTTTATTTATTTGGTCTAACGCGAAAGAGATCGCCGAAAGTGGCTTTTCAGGATAAAGTAAAATACCCTAGCATGGGTAGGCTAAAACTCACAGGTGAAAATGGATACAGATGGTGAAAAATGGATACAGATGGAGTATTCTAGAAGCCAACGTCGGGTAAAAAAGAATACGTTCGTCGATATCAACCAGATTTTATAATAGAAGAAGGAAAAGTAGATCAAGTCAAAAGGAATGAAACCAAATCTTCGATATAATTTTGAATAGTTTTCCGGGTTTTAGTCAGTAGTTAGACCGAAACCGTAATTCATTGAATTTTTTTTCGCGAACCAATTTAATTCCCATCGTGATCAGATCATCTATGCAATTAATCTTCAACTTTACCAGAAAAAAACCGCTTCTAAACTTAATTAAAAGCAAAATCGTAGCAAAAAAAAACCGTCTCGATTTCCTGAATGCAGAGAATCTTCTTCTAATTATTTCCACGTTGAGTAATGACCCGGTGTATTTGTACGTACCTTCGAGCTTCTTCTCGACAGCTTCGCGTGTCATGCCAAAAGCAAATCCGTAATTCATTGGGCATTTGACGGCCCTCACGTAAAGAAATGTCGAACGAATCCATTTCATGGCGACCTCGAGATCGGTAACTGTTTGAAGGACAATCTCAGAGTTAAGATGTTCGGCCAAGTGTTTGTGAAGATGCGATTCAACCGGCGTACTTCCATTAATTAAATTTTCATATTTTTTCTGCAAATAAAAGAAATTATAGAATTATAAAAAAAAATAATAATATAATTCTGCTTTGATATGCGCAACTATTATCATTTGGTATGTACTAGAAATTAATTTTATGGATGACATTATATCGCATTTACACTAGCGTTCGAAGCGATCGTATAGTGTGACATTTAAGCAATTGAAGAGGTGAATCTTTGAACATTACCAAATAAAGATCAAAGCAATAAATCAGTGATATCAAAGTCTAGAAGATTTTCTAGTAGCATATATACGTGTATATGCAACATGCTTCAAGTACCCTACTAAGCATGGGATAATTTTTTCCAGCTACTTACTGGCTATGGGGAATCTTGTTGACTTCTAGACTAGCATATCACATACGAGTTCGCTTTATGCATTTTTTGTTCATTTTAATTGCATGTAATGCAATCATATGACCGAGCAGGGCCATTGTTTCATTGTAGATTTTGCGAAACAAAACAGAAAGAAGTTCAAAACGTGAAAAATAAGTGGTAACCCAGCAACTGTTTGAGATTTCAGTAATCTATGCAAATTACTTACTATCTGTTTACTCACACCTTATTTAGATTTAGCGAACACGCTAATTTCCGAAGGGAAATTCATGTTTTGTGTTACTAAAGCTTTAGTTGATGTCGTTCGCTTTTGAAGGTGAACGATGCAATCAAATCCGACTGGGTATACAAATTTATAAAAAGAATTTTACTAGCGCAACATTCTAAGTTTCACCTTTCTAGTATAAGCCGTTACTGCGATATACAAATATGTCTAAAACTATCTTAAACGTAAAGTAATGAGACAAACTCAAGATGAATAGCGTCAAAAAATATGTTTTATTTTAAAATTTTACATACAAAATGAAACAAAATAGATATAATAAGAAAATTTATAAATAACAATTAAAAAAAATAATAATAACTATAAATTCCTCTGGCTTTCATTTAAATTTTTTTTTTAATTTTAAATACTTTTGTTTAGTGTCAAGTCTTTCGATTTTCAAAACAGCTTCGCTCCTTTTTAAAAAATCTGCCAATGGTTTGGGCAAAACTTTATTATTTTTCGGGTCAAAGTTCGGAAGCGGTCAAAGTCGGAGTGTCTCATGAGTTGCTTCGAGATTATTAGATTTCTTGGAAAATTTTTTTTATTCTTAATATAAAAATATTTAAAATAGAGATTTTTAGCTAATTAAACATTGAAAAAGTCCGTGTAGACTATTCGAATTTCAGTATATTATGTACACTAAAAGCCCATAGAAGCAAAAACGAATTTTTTGCCTTATCAGAATTAAGAGATATGACGAATTGTTATAAAGTATACAAACCCATTACTTCCACTTGGGGTTTGAATTTCAAAAAAATTGTGAAACAGGTTTTTAGGTGCTGAAAAAGGAAAAAACGATTATTACGCAAGCACGTGAAAGTGAAAAGATATTCGATATCTGATAAGACGTGGGGATATTGAAGAATTCGTGAAAAAGTTTACAACCCCCTTTGCATCCCTTAGGGGTCGAATTTTAAAAAATCCTGAAAACGCTTTCTAGGTATTTATATGAAGAAGCCGCATAATAAAAATGAATTCAATATTTGGGAAGACCTAATAGATATGACGAAAATCGTGAAAATATATGCATTCTATTTTCACCGATCATATTTTTCGCCCCCCCCTCCGAACGCCAATGGATATTTGAATTTTTTTTTTATCTAAATTAGTTTTCTAGTTGATTTACATAAACATACCGAGTTTCAACTTTGTAGCATAAGCCGTTCTATAGATAGGAAAAACATCCCCCACCCCCGTACCATACTACTCCTATACAAAATTATATTTTTCCAAAATGCTACTAATATAGCTCTATCTAAATACCAAGTTTCAGCTTTATATGATTATAGGTTGTCGAGATATTAAAATCGGAACTTTTTCCTTTTCACCCTCTCCTACCCTCACCCTCTACACCCACACTTCCAAAATTTTGTTTTCTGCTAGGGGTCTATTAGGCCTACTTCTGGTAAAAATTTTAAGCATCTATCTAACACTGTTGTTGAGATATGAAACGTGATTTTTTAGAAAAATTCTTATCCCCTCCACTTAAAAAATTTTACTTTCAGCAAACTTCATTTGTCAACCTTTATACGCAAACCAAATTTTATTTGTCTAGTGCAATTGGTTCGTGAGATATCGTAATCTTAAGTTTTTCACCCCCCACCCCTGTACTCTACTGCCCCCACTCAAATTTTTCCAATCTATTCTCCTAGTATACCTACAGATATTCATTAAGTTTCAATTTTGTGACATTAACCGTTTAGGAGATATGGATTTTAGAAAGTGTCGATCTCACCTTTTTTGCGTTTCGGACGCATTATTTTTCCCCCACTCCCAAACCCCTTCACCTATATCGGCAATTTTTTTGCAAATGGGTCCACTACTGAAGCTCTATATAAATTCCAAATTTCAGCCTCCTAGCATAAGCGGTTGCTGAGATCTAGAAACCAAAATTGTCCGTCTAAAACACTTCCCCCTCCTTCCCTCTCCCACTCCCACCTCTCCAAATTTGGTCACTTCAAGGGGCCTACCCAGTCTATTCATAAAAAAAATTTCAATTTAATAGCTCAAAGGGTTTGGGAGCAACGAGCCTTCAAACGATTTTGCGTACAGCGGTCGACGTACGGCGTACGGCGGACAGACGGACTGACATTTTTTTTTGCTTTTTTCGTGTCTACTCGTCATGAAACGTGAAAAAAAAAATTTGAGGGTAGCAAATTTTTTTTTTTTAAAAATTGATAACAATACTGTATTATTGAAATAATAAAGTAAAATGAGTCAAATGTTTGCCGAAAACTCAGCCGTTTGAAGAACGTTTGTTTTTTTTCCAGGCACTTCTGCTCATTTGTGCATCGATGCATGTACTATCGAAATGATCACACCATTCCATACAACCGAAAGGATGAAATTTATCGAGACATACTGGTAAATTTTTGGCACCTATTTTGGATAATTCTGTTCACCATTTGACCTATGCTACTTGCTACTCGTTTGTCCCATTCAATTTAAACCACCCTGTCAATATTGAAAATATCTTGAAATACGAATTCCTGTATTTATACACATTGATATCTAATTAATAAATTTAAAACAGTCAAAGTCAACATAAGTGTCCTCTTAAAATATTCTAAACAAATCAATTTAGCGTGACTAACTTGAAATTCCGTGAAATACTTCTTGGGCGTTTTCAAGGTAAACGGTGAAGAGTATTCCGTCAATAATGAGCAGAAGTGCAATCTGCAGTGGCACAAACATATTATTACATAAGACAATAAACGAGTATTGCAGTGAACAGCATAATGATGACAGTGAATGGGATGCTGCTGGGACTTTATTCGCTTGAATTATGGCTTTTTAAAATCGCTATTTATGCGCTTTTTGTTCAATTAAAATGATCGAACTGAATACAAAACACCGACTTAACCTGAATTTCAAGTCATCTCTGACATTCCTTGCACGATATCAACATAAAATTTATTCAATATTCTTCATAACAGGATGCTAATAATTGTCTAATGATCTAATAATTAGAATATAATTTTTTTTTTAAATACAAATTTAGTTAAGTAATGACTCATGAATGAGCTACGTAGTGGAATGATAATTATAAAAAAACACTGTTTATTATTTGGATCAAAGAGTAGTATAACAGAAATCGGTGTTTGACAGAGGATATTTCAACATAAGTTTCTTTGGTCTAGCAAGGCGCCATTTTTGAAGTAAAAATTAAACTACCTCTTACACAGCTGTTGAAAGCCCGTTAAAAAATAGTAATGATTTAGTTGCACATCCTTTTGACTACTTTGAACTGTCCAGCAAATATTACAAGTAAATTTATGTACATACTATACATACCATTATTTTATCTGAGACACGAACCGAACTGGAGCACGGCAGTCATAAAGGGATTTTGCATAAAAGGTAACAAACCAATCCCCATGTACATGATATGTACAACAGCCCAACTTTTCAAGGATGCGAAATTTTTTGTAAGTTGTTTTTTTAGATAATGTCAATATCAGTACTTTCTTTTTATCAGAACTTTTTTAATTTATGGAATGGTATTAATGATACCTGACTTTCTGAAAGGATCAATCGCCGTGTGGTCTTAAGGGTTACGAGGGTTGACAGCATCTTCGATTATTTTTTTTCTCCTACTTAGCCATAGTGGATTATTAGATACTTGGACAAAAAGAAATAAATAAATGATCTTTTAAGGTTAAAGTTCAGTTTTTTTTTGGATGAAAAGCACCATCCAACATCTACTTTTGACAAATATCCATTTGTATGAGGACATCATTTGTCACTACAAACCGTTCATCCAGTAAAGTAGGGCTTGGCTTGGTACGCATTGGCACATGCATACCTTAGATTATATGTAAAATAAAACTGATTATAATATTACAAAATATTTTATTGAAAACCACTAATCGTTTTTTCACACAGTTCAAAATGTCAAGCATCGTTGGCTGTTGCATGACAATAATTTGAGATTTCACTTGTTCCCTTCAATCCTAACCCAATAACATGGCAACAAATGCACCTAGCTATCCAAATAGTAAAGCTATAAAATTAAATTAGTTTCTTTTCCTATCGAGAATCGAACAAATAATTCATTTTACACAAATACCTGCAATCCATTAGGAAACTTTCGTTATCGGATCAAACATGCAAAATTTCCGATCTCGTTGAAACTTAGAGATGGAAACGCAGGAGTAATGTTTTAAATACAAGTAGGTACTTCATGCCAAATAGTTTGTAAATTATTTCCAAAGATACAAAATGAAAACAAATCACGAGCAATGCAATTTGCCATCATTTACTCAGATTAAGCCCGTTTAGCGTTTAGAAGTGATCAAAGATCCAGTATTGCAATTTTCCAATAAATTCTCTACGAAGCACTCCCTTAAAATGTCATTTTAAATTTAGAATAGATGAAAAAATGTGGTTGAAGCTGAAAAGAACCACAGAGGAGGAAAAACACTAATAAATGGTGACATCGATGATGATGAGCATTTTGCTTATTATTAAGCGAATCGAGGACAATGATGCAAACATACATCGTAGGGATTTTTTTTTCTCTGTCTAATTAAAATGTCAGCCGGTGGTATTTTAAATTTTATTGATTTTTAATTGTTTTAAAACGACATCACTCCTCGTTTCAATTCTTCTAAATGCAAAACTTGTCAGCCAGGAATTGACAATGGATTTTGTCGTAATGGAATAAGGTTAATACGAAGGTAGAGTGGCGGTTAAGACAGTGGATGATGAGTTGACGATTGTTTATAATAACTTCCTGAATAGAAAACATTATGAAATATTGAGGAGTTATTAAAGAGTTCTGAACTAGATTGGGGAACTGATAAATTTGGACGGCAGATCTATGCACTTGGGGAAAGAGCAAACGGAAATTAGGTGATAACTCTGATCCCTTTCAATCTGTGATTGTAGAAAATCTAAAGAAGCCTTCTGATGCGTTGGGTATCTACAACCACGTGACGAAACGGCATACTTTCGGACCATATACAACTCAGTTTTAACTATCTTTACGAATGGATGTTGCATGGAATTCATATAATGGTGAAGTATTTATTATGCTGTTGGCGGTGTTACTGAAAACAGCATCTCACCTACTTCGAAGATGAAGATCCTTCATCAACAGTGTCAACTACGAGATATCAATGCTACAAAAATTGAAAATAAACTACATACTTAGAAACCCAGGCCGAAGAATGTTCTCTACTATCAGCACTAAACATAAAATAACAAATACTTTACACAATGATATCAATCAGTTAAAACGATTACGAAAATTATTTTTACTGCAAACGTATTTAAAATGCTCGTTATTATCCACAAGTAAACTACTTTCCCAATTAATTAATAACAACGAAGCTCAAACTGTTGAATAGTTGAATATTAATAAGTACGTAATAATAGCTTCTAAGTAGCGGACAGTAATAATTTTTCGACATTTAGAAGAAAAAAATTGCTCATCTTCTTCAACTACAAAACAACAATCACATAACATCATATGCAATTATCCATAATATAGCATTAAATAATACCGCTTGAAAATTGATTTTTTTTTTGCAATCCTACTGGAATTATTTAAAAGCTCCAAGAATAAAATTAAAACGTGATAAATCAAAATGGCAAAGAAATAAACATTTTGTATTGAATCTGCATTTTCCTACTTTTGTGGTATTTCTGTTTGTAAAATGAATTTCGTGTCCACTTGGATGACCTTATTTTACATTACCAGTTTTTCATTACGAAATATTGTGATCGGCCTGAAATTTAAAAAAAATGTAAACGTAAAAAAAATCAAGAGTTTTTTAACGTGTTTTAGAGGAGTTAAGTTAGTTAAATTTTCCATCGAAGCTTCATAATATTGTTGATTTTTCCAGGGATAAGTTGTTAGCTTATCGCTTAGCTTATGAAGCTGAATCTGAATGTACCAGACATGATAAGTGCGGGAAGAGCTCAACATATTAATTAAGATGCAAAAAAGGAGAGCACATAAAGGTAAAGATAGAGTAGGTCAGGAGCTAATAATAGTTGGTACTTGTACAAAATTATTTTCTATTCTATTTATAATATTGTTGATGAAGTAGTCGCGTAGTTCGTTAAGTAAATATATTCAAAACATTTTCTAATGGATTAGTTAGCTATAAAAATACTATCACATTATTTTATTTGATGACTTGTTTTTATAGCTACTGACTTTTGGAATAGCAAACATATGGCAAATTCAAATTACATATATACTAATAAGTCAGGTTTTTTTCACATAGGATACCTACTATATGTTACATAATAATAGTGTTCTTCTCAGATAATTCATAATCGTTAGATTAATAGAACAAGATTTTAAGTGTTTGTTGGATGTTCGAGAATCTTTTAAAAAATGTAATAAATTATAATAATTTTTTATTTTCATTATTTGTATATTTTTGTTTAATATAGAAATAGCATAACCCAAGCCTACTTATGTTTATTGATAATATTAGCCACATATGTTTTATATGTGTATTTACACAAGACCTTAGATTCCATTGTTGAGCCAATTTACCCAATGAGCCAATTTACCTCTAAATCGAATCGAGGAATGTCTAGGCGCAAATTTCTTTTTTAGGTCAAAGTTTGAGATCCGGTGAAAGTCGGTGCGTGATGATGTCAATCTTAAGAAGGGTCATTCCATCAAGAATTGACCAAAGGTTAGACCCTACCATCGCCGCTTCTTTTGAAAATTTGTGTACTCGAAGAATTAGTAAAAAAAAAATACAATTTCAATTTTTTGTTTCTATCTGATTTTTTTTTAGTTATAGTATGTTAAAGATTTCGGAAAAATGGTGTCCTCTTTGAAAATTCATATCTTTGGTAATTTTTATCATAGAATAATAAAATAGGGCTTATTTTAAAGGGGAAGGTTGTCGCAATATAAAAAAATCATACCGCAGTCACGACCGGCTGCAAGCCAATCGTATAATACTCTAGATGAATACTGAACTCCGATTTATATTGTAGTTGGGGATAAAGTAGAATTACGTGTGTGCATGTTGTATGTCCTTTATTAAGGACTGCCATTAGATTGCTACTCAAAACTTAAAGACAATATTCAGTGTTTAATTTCATACCTTGAACATCGAAAAAAAATGTCCTTTTTGAAGGATTTCTTACATATTTATCCTTTTCCTTGAAACCATTCAAAAATTAATGTGTACAAAATTTCAAATTCGTAGCTTGAAGCGTTCAAGAGTTATCGGAAAATATTGTTGAACACGTGTCTTAACTATTTTTTGTATGGAAGGTACCAGAAGGAGTAATAGGATTTCGCTGACTAGTAAACTCGAACGTCGTTTTCACTAAAACCTAATTTGTACAAAATTCCGAATTCATTGCTAAACGATTATTTGAGTTATAGTGAGTTCCGTAAATTAAGTGACGACTTTTTGACAGGATATTTGTATGGCAGCTACACGAAGGACTAATAGGATTTCCTTTATAATCATAAATTTAGCTCCAACTATTGAAAAATAAACGTATACAAAATTTCAAAGTCGTAGCTTTAGGCGTTCCGAAGTTATTGGTCAATATTCTTGAACACGTGTTTTAAGGACATTTTGTATGGCAGCCACCCGAAGGAGTAGGACGATTTTGCCCGTTAACGAACTTAGCCTTACAAATTCAACCAAACATCAAGATTCAAAATTTCAAGATCATAAGTGAAGGCGTTCTTGAGTTATCGTGCTAACGGACAGACAGACAGACGGACGGACGGACGTCAAGCGGATTTGGAGTTTTTGGCCAAAAATAAACAAAAAATAATATATAACTTTTTTTCGTCCGAGGCTTGGTTCTATGCGTTACAAACTTTTGGGCTGGATTAAACTTATAATACTCTATATGATTTCATATACAGTATAAAAATATAAAATATAATTAAAATTATCTTTGAAATTTTTTTTCAAGGATAACGATTTTATCCTTTATCCTTGAATATCTTAAAATACACATCATCAATTTTTTTATTTTTTTATATTTTGTATATTATAATGTTTTTCAAAACATACCAAAAAATCAACTTAGGATCTCAAAGGGATCGGGGTCAAAAAAATCTAAGGATATCAGTAGCTCAATTAAATTATTAGAGAACTAAACTAGCTTAAATTTATGATTTTAAGAGCTGCTTATATATCTAGCATCATAAAATTAAATCCTCGTTACATACGAGGAAGTAATTAAAATAATTGTAATTTTTCTTTAACATACTATAACAAAAAAAATGAGATAGAAATAAAAAATTTAAATTATATATTTTTTCACTAATTTTTCGAGTACACAAATTTTCAAAAGAATCGATTCTTGATGGAACGGCCCTGAAGTTACATTTTAAATTTTACATATTTTATATATTTTATGTACGTATGTATTTCAAAACGTAACTTGTTAAGATTGACATTGTACCGTAAGCCATTGAATCTTCTTAAAAAAAACTTGTAATCTTAAATTGTTCCACTGCAAAAGTTAAAAATTCAAAATTTAAAAATTAGACACTACGCAAATAATATGTATTGGGAGCTGTATTTGCAGTGAATAGCTCGTAATCGGTCGATCACATATTAAATACTTTATTATTAAAATAATAAAGTAAAAGGAATGCTTTAAACACATTCCGATATTTTTTGTATAGAACTGCGGAATCACACTTCAGCTAGCCACATATAAACCCACAAATCTGTGGTTCGAAAAACCTTTAGAACCATAGGTTATTAGAATAATTAAAACACATCCATGAAAGTACCATTACCTTCTCTTATAAATTTACGTCTATCGCGACGCGCTTCAAAGTTCTTTGCCACATTTTAGGAAAAACATGATTAATATCATTAAAACTTTGATTGAGGCATGCAGAATAGAGTGTATCGAAAACGCAAAACTGACGTGAAAAAAACTTCTTCCCATCTGCCTTAGCTAATATTTATAAAACTGAAATTCGCCTCGACTTAAATATAATTCTTACAATTAGGCTGAGTCTCTCAATTAGTTTAGGTCTTCCTGGACAGGTGCAAAGAAGATTTTTTAAGTGGTAGGTCTCAATCGCTGCTATATTATTGACTCTCTTTACTTCCACATAAAAATTAGGCTTTTCTTTAATTTTTCTTTAAAAACTAGCTATGTTGGTAACTGTGGACGGAAAATTGTCGAATTAAGTATCGAACGATTTTATTTGCAATGTCTAGTTCAAGTACATCCATATTTTGGAAATAAATTTAATTTCGAGAGGTCCAACGTTTATTCAGTTATACCCTATAAAAGAACACCTAATATTTTGCTTTAAATTCGAACAAAATCTCTAGAAAGTTTTAAAAATATGGAAACACAATGCTTCACATGTTCAAATCACTCAATCTTAACAAAATTGAAACATCAAATAGGTACTTAACAAACTATATTCGCTCCAAAACCATCATCATTCAAATCCATAAATAAACACTTTTACAAAAATAAAGTTTCCGTCAAGAGATATTGTAACAATTTTCATGATAGGTGGCAATATCATGAAAATTGTTACAATGCAATGAAAAATTTATGAAGAAATTTCATCAATTGAAAAGAGGCATCAAAAACCCCGAAGTCAATCCTCCAAACTAAAATGCACTTTGCGCAATCATTCAAATTCATCGATGAATTTTGCTGTCCTATGTGATGACATCAAGAAGAAAATCGGTTTTAGCCAAGAGTTTCCCATCCACGCCATGAAGATGGTCTCAAATTGTTCGGAAAAAGTGTTCGTCCCAAAGCCTCACCTAGGCACGATTTTGAAGGTTACCGTGCCTTTAACAAGCACTAAATCTCGATCCGCGAATACCAAAAGGTGCAAAAGGTAGGTATACCTGAAGACGTTTTTCTCTCCACGACCATCAGCCATCAGCGGTTTTCGCGGTATGGTCTATGGTGTTTTCGGGTTCTATCTAATTTCAAAGTTTTTTTTTTTTTTTATTTCATTATATTAACATTAACTCCAAGGCGGCTTAGTACACGAGATTAAGTATGGGAACATAAAAAAAAAATCTACTAACTTGGAAGCTTCTCTTCATCTCTGCTGTATTGTTATTGTGTGGGAGAATCAATTTTGATCGGATCACATTCACAGGTACGCTAAGTAGTAGCTAACTTAGTAAGTACATCAATTTCCCCACGTTTGCAGTTGGAGACAAACAAGTGCTACTCTGAAGAAAAATTGCACACAGATGATAATATCCGAATTTGGGGGGGAGGAATAAAATGTTGGTTTCTAAGTACAATTGTTGTTGTAATTTCAAATATAGCGAATCACCTTTGGGAGTAATCTATCAGCCGGCTTTCAGTAATGTAAAGAGTGCTTTAAAGGAGGCCTACCTTTGACCTATGCAGTCAAAAGGTATATATAAACAACTCAAAGATCTATTGCCATTAGAGTAGAATAAATAGGTGCAACTGGTGGTTCGAAGCTAACACTTCCAATAATAAAATTGTCCAGTGAATATCAACAGGACTCTTTGTTTTAAATAAAAAAATATTTGTTTAGTTGATATATTTAAAAAAAAATCAGTGAAAATGTGGAAGTCATTGTTCTTAGTGTGCTGTTTAGTTGTTTTCGTTGCATCAAGACCACAAGGAGCGGCCGATGAACGTCCTGAACCGGTAATGGATTCAAAATCCTTGTCTTATAATGTCTTAAGTGATTGTGAAAAATGTTTTTCGTACATATTAATAAGGACGTTAACAGTTTGTAATTTCCAATGGATATACGAAACAAATAAGAGTGTTATGGGTGCTAAGGAAAATGTTGTCATATCACTCGTTTGAAGGATATTATCAAAAAAATTCGAAAGTTACAGATTAAAAATAGTTGAAAGAAAATATTAACTTGCCTAGTGAGCATAATGAAAGATGTTCCATTTTGGACGATAAAGAAAGAATACAATAATCAGGAATTAATATTTTCATCCTTAATATTTCAACTTTTGTCTCTTTCCGGGAAAACGCAAGATAGTTACATCATTATTGAAGTAGTAAAACAATAGTGAATGCCGCCACACTATTGACTATTCTATAGTTCACGAGAATGGAATCTGAAGTTACAATGATGAGCTGATTCCTGTATTTGCTCTTTGGTTATCCTTTTTCGTCTTTCGCTGATCTTCTCCAATCGTTTGAACTAGTGGAACTTTCCCTAAATCTGTTTTCGGGACTATCGCCCGTGTCACTACCCTTGGTTGGCTATCGATCACTGAAACATTTAAGAACCAAGCCAATAATGCAAACCCCGTCCACCATGAAGATATCCTTTGTGAAGCCTCCAATAAGGATAACTTTTTTATGTTTTTCCATTTGATTTTGGGGTAATAACAAAATTTATTTATTTCTAAATTGGTATTTTCAAAAATTTCGGCCAATTCTTGCAAGGTTATGCTTTTGCGCCTCCATGTCCTACTTCAAATATTATTCAATGATTGTGTTACTACGCTTTACTCCGATTAAAAAAAACGTATTAATCAATATAAATCGTCCAAAATTAACTTTTTCGAGTCAAAACATTAAACTCTAATATGAAATCGATGGTGTAGCACACATGTTACCGATCATATTTTTTGATGTAATGAGGAAGTAACTATTCAATAAGTATGCAAAATCACGTTCAAATTTAAGCGCGGTACACGATAAAAAAAATTATTTAATTTTTATAACAGTTTTCTTACTTAAGTTATCGGCTACACTTTGTATCAATTAAAAATATTGCTCATAACTGTGCAATCCATTTTCATCTTTAAAATGAACGTAAATAAAATCCTAGCTAATAAAAAAATAAACGTACTCTGAAAACTTTGTAATATAACATAGAAATTACTTATTAATAACAATTACCGCGAATACTTATGTAAATTCATTCTCAAGTGCAAAATAAAGACAAATAACGCGAATAAAAGTCACAACACAATGAAGCGTTAGTAACGTTTGCAGTAGATTGTTTCTTAGACACACATGATACGAGTGGTTTAATATTCTTAAAAGTTAGATTAACATAATTAATTATAGCGTAGGTAAAGGGGTGAGCTTGAAAAAGGTTTAAGTAATAATTTCCAGATTGAGATTGTGGAGAATTACACACATTGTTGTGTAAAAAAAATTCTTGGCAAATGAAAATTTTTCTGTTTTGAAATAATGCTAATTACCCGCGCTAAATTTATTGTTCAAGTTCTAAATATCAAGATTAATTAAAATTGAGTCACACTGCTTCCACGTCCTGGCGAAATTCTAAAATGCGGATAAATAAATTTATAATAAATTGATAAAAATCAGGCACTAATTTTAAGAGGCAAGTTGTTATAAGCTAACAACATTAAAAAAAACCTTTAATTAATCTCGATCTAGGGTTAGGTTAGGCAAGTTTATTTTCTAATGAACGAATCAGTAAGCGACTTTACACACTCGAATTTTTCATTTTGTGTAATTTGTTATAGATTTTAAAAACAATTATAAGTAGGACAAATAAGTTCTCAAGAAATCAAAGAAAAATATTATGGAATTGTTTAAATACCTATACTCGGAAAAATAATTTAATTTACCATTATGATCACAAATTAAACAATTTGCTTTTCTATCTTCCAGTACGAGTACAACTACGAAGTAAAAGACCAAGAAAAGGACTTATTCTTCGACAAGAATGAAGCTGGAGATGCTAGCGGAAAAGTAAGTTTACCGTCTTAATAAAATAAAAAAAAATTAAATTAATTATTTTATTTTAATTTCCTTTTATTCTGAAATTAGGTGACCGGTAAATACTCAGTTTTCTTGCCCGATGGCCGACTTATGACCGTTGAATACACCGTCGACAGTGAAAGTGGATTTGTACCGAAAATTACCTTTGCCGACAATGCATCACCTTTCGGATAAGCATAACGCTTCGCACAACTTAATGCCAGTATCTGAGAATAGTTTTAATAAAAACTATATAAAATATTTTCTAAAAAAAAAAACTAAATAAATTATGTAAAACCAAGAAGAACGAAACACAAAATGAAACGCTTGGTTTAAATTCTCATCTTTTGTACATTTTTTATACATAAATAATCTATTAAATAAAAGTAATTTAACATTATGTCGTTGGAGTTTTTTTCAACTAAGTATTAAGTAAAGGAAAAACAGTGCAGATCAATTATATTTTGTTTTAATTTAATGTCCCTACGCTGTTGTATTTTATCAATTCAAAATTAAAAAGTTAAACTAAAGCGGTAAAAGCATTCCAGAACGGATCGCCTAAAATATTTTAGCGTAAATTTTTTTCACGGTTTGCCGGAATATTGTAAATTATACATTTTATATCTGCCCAAGATTTCATTTGGTAAGCTTTCATAAATTGCGCTACAGATTTCGATTCCATGAAATACATAAGAGTTTGGAACGCACTTATAGGAAGTTGGTATTCACTCATCTAAAAGCATTCGTAAGGCTACGTTCACCACCAAACGAAATTTTCAAAAAATTCAGTGGAAAAATTTTGGCTAAAGTTATTTATCTAAAAAACGGGATCGTTGGCTGATCGCTTTTCCTTGTATTGTTAAATCTCATATTTTCTTCTGCAAAGAAACAGACTGAGTTGAACATAACCTTTGGAGATCCAGGAAAAGTGAAGGGTAAAGGCTCATACACCCAATATTGATTTATTGAGAGGAGTTATTCATCTGATCACAATATATTTTTAACACATATCCTTTCGAAGTCACGTTAGGAAGAGACGAGTATTTCTAAAGTTTGAACGTCGAGCGATCTAAGTAGCAAGATCAGAAGAAAAGGTATGGAACGTTTAGGCACTTTAATAAAAAAAGGAATGACTCCATTACAAAAATAGTTCAGATTAAATTTAAATGACTTCAAAAGTTCATCAGCTCAAGAAATCGATTCACGCTCGACAAACAACAAAATATACTTTAATAATATGGGGGGGGGGGGGAATTAGGCTCAGCGAAATGGCAGTGAACAAAATTTTCCTTTAGAATGATATAAAAACGGCTATGAGACAACTATCCCGTTATGCAAAACGATAAACAAATTAGCATTTTTAAAAGCTGCAAATAATTTTCCTCCAGTAATCAAAAAATGATTTCAGTAGCATTACGGAAAGAAATAATAAAAATTCATAAAAAGGACATATCTCGAAAAGGGACATGTCTTATTCGACTTTTTGAGTTCCTTAAAAATATTGTTCCTTCCACTCTAAGTTTATATAACAATAGGGTGCATTGTTGTACGCACAGGGTACAAATGAGGCAATTTATAGAGTAAAAATGTATTTAAAATGGTTAGGAAATTTAGCAGGGCTCTTCATTTTTTTTCCGTTTATCAATATTTATTTTATTTATTACTTTATAATGTAGTTGCCTATTTCTTTATTCAAAAAGTAATAAACGTAGTTTTCGAACAAGCTATCCGGTGTTGATGTCCACAAAAAAAATTCCTGAATTATATCAATTTTAAGGTTTAACAGGTTTTTTTTAAGGTCATTTCTTCCGAAAACTAGATTGTTGGCATACAAATATGTGTTGATATTATGAAGACCTTTGTCTTCACAAATTTGTTAAAACACATTTCTCTAAAGCCGAGATGATGAAGAGGAACTATTAGGTTGCTGCAGATGAAATGTCGTTTTGGGTAGTGCAATTTCAAACAACTGTAACTTTTATAAAACTTAATTTTATTAATCAAAATAGGAACGAGCACATGCAATACACTTCTCCCAACGAGATACAAGTGCATTTATGCCAGTTTCGTAGAAGTCCGACTTTCTAGAGCGAAGAAAGTCCTCGAAGGCACTTTTGATTGCTGCTTCATTATCAAATTCTTTGTTTGCCAAAAAATGATCCAAATGTTTAAAAAAATAGTAATCGGTTGACGAAAGGTATGGTGAGTATGGTGGATGAGGAAGAGTCTCATACTGCAACTCGTTTAATTTTTGGACCGTTGTTCTTGAAACATGAGGCTGTGCGTTGTCATGAAGCAATATAACTCCATCTCTGTTGACCAATCTAGCCCGTTGAACACACAATTTCTGATGCATTTCATCGAGTTGGGCACAATACTTCTCTGCATTAATGGTTTCACCACGCTTCAAAAATGAATAGTGAATAACACCAGCTGCAGACCACCAAAGAGTCACCATTATCTTCTTCGGATGGAGGCCTGGTTTCGGCATGTGTTTTGGGGTCTCATCAGCATCCAACCATTGTGCCGATCGGCGACGATTGTCGTACAGTATCCACCTTTCATCACATGTCACTATTCTGTTCAAAAACGGATCGTTTCTCTTCCGGGAGAGCAGGGAACTGCAAATTACCAGTCGACCCGCCATGTTTTGCTCAGTAAGCTCATGCGGAATCCACTTATCAAGCTTTTTGATTTTTCCAAGCTGTTGCAAGTGCCGGCAAACTGTCGAATGGTATTCGCCCAACTTCTTGCAACGTCCCTTACAGTTTGGCGTGAGTCAGATTCCACTAATAAATTCAGCTCGTCCTTGCTGATCGAAGGTCCTGGGTACCACGTGACTCACTTTCAAGTGTCATATCTCCTGATTGGAATTTTTTGAACCATCGCTGTGTGGTTCGTTTGTTTACCGTATCAGTTTCAAATGCCCTGTTGATGTTTTCAGTTGCTTCGGTTGCGCTGTGACCAAGTTTAAATTCATAAAGGAAAATTACCCGTTCTTGACTCGAATCCCTTTTTTTTTCTTTTTTTTTGTCCGATCTCAATGAAGTCCAAAACTGAAATGACTCCATCAATAAATGTAGTGGTATTTATACTTCAATACCTAATACCACTTGTGCCACCTGGAGGCAGTTTGAGACATGAACATCGCAACTAACTTCACTTCATAGAGAAAAACGACATTTTATCTGCAGCAACCTAATACTACGGCTTATACTAGGTGTAATTTCCGGACACCACTCTGGAATAATAAATTTCTTTGTGCATTCGATCTAAGATACACTCTGTAAAACTATCTATGCAGTGCCCATACTAATGCAAGTAAAACGAAAGTTTTTGCTTCTTTGACGAATTAAATTAATTGGGAGACTTTCTAAACAAATCAGTAATCTAATGAAATCCCTTTCCGCTCTTCATAGACAATTTTGAGGACAACCTACCTGCCGACAGTAACTTATTAGCTAATAAGGCATATATTAGAGTTCTCAGTTTTGTGCTCAAAGTGGTACAAAATACTTCCTATAGTCTAGAAAAATTTCTTATCGAAAGTTAAGTTGATTTAAACGCAAAGTTATAGAAATAAACCATTGTAATTTTTTTATATTGAATCATTAAAAATACTCAAGAGATATTAACGACGTCTTGAACTCGTCTGCGCGTGTAATACGGTATCTAAACAAAAAGACGTTAAGAACAAAATAAAAACTTCTAAAGAAACCAACCGAAATTCTAATTTCATAAACATCCTCTTAAACGTGTTATAAAAAACTGCTCATCTAATAAGTTCAAGTGCATAAAAAAATCGCTCTAACCTTTTGTACCAACTAATTATCACATAATTATTCAGGCAGTGGTTTTTCCAGCAATGTAATTTCAATTTTAAATGATTTCATAGTTCAAATCATTACTGGAATCTTCATCAATTAATAACGTCACTCATTACATAATAATGTTCAAAAACCATCAACGAATCTTCGAAGATCATTTCTGCGAGCCTTCTTTGATCGACTCCACCGAGTATTATTAATATATTAAAACGATATAAATAGACTTCTTGCTACTATAAGAAAATCACAAAATCACTTACCACGTTTTTCTGTTGAGTCATTATAACCGCTACTCCGTTTAAATCGTATTGTGGCCTGCCTGCTCGGCCAATCATCTGCAAGATCGAGCTTTCCGAGTACTCGGCCAACGTGCCATGAGCGTAAGACTACAAGCAAATTAAATTTTTTTTTTCAGGTAATGAAATTAGCACATAATAAACCTAATTGAATGACTTTTTTAATCAGTATGTGATCAGTAATTTCGTCCGTACCTCTGTTGATTTGATAATGACCAAATGGGCTGGGAAATTCACACCCATCGCTAGTGTATTGGTGCAAACCAGAATCAGTATCAAAGACTTCCGGAAAGCATCTTCAATTACGGCACGATCTTGGTAACTTAGACCAGCATGATGGTAGGCTACACCCTTGATTACTAGGTTTTTCAGTTTGGTGTCTTCAATGCTGAAAAATTGTAGTTGAATGAAAATTTCGGTTGGAATCCGGATGTTTGGTCAAATGTTGTTAGTGTTACCGATTGTATCGAAGACATAGTTATTAACTAATGCGTTTACACTTACCTTGTCGAAATGTTAATAAGCTCCAGCTTTTGACTATCACTCAGAGAAATTAAAGAAAATTCACCAAAGAGAACTTTTGACGCCATTTCAACGGCTTTCCGACTGTTGCAGAAAATCTGTTATAAATATAAAATTTGATTTCGATATTTTAACTCATTCAAAATGGAGCACTTACCAGCGTGGGCTTATCATTCGAATATCTCCTTATAATATTGGCCAATTTGTAGCTCAAACTCATGTCGAATCGAAAGCCCTGAGCTGCCGAACTGAACCCGAGCACATGCTTTTCCAACTTAACGGGACGCATTGACTCTGCAATGCTTTATGAAAAAACCATTGATCAGTGTTAAGTTCTTCGAACAATCTAAGTAACCCTACCGATAAAAACAAGCAGGCTTTGCACTCCCAAGCCAGACAGCCAAATCTTCGATATTTGGAATAGTTGCGGACGCAGCAACAAATCGCATCCCGACATCGACACATCCAGCTTCCAACTGCTTTCCGCACTGGATGGTTTTCATTCGGGACACGATCGCCTCCAGCGTAGGACCGCGTACGTCCTCGTTCACCAAATGCACTTCGTCGATGATAAACAGCTTGACGGCCTCAACAACACATCTCAACTCCTTCCACTTTCGCGTCAACGAATCCCATTTTTCCGGTGTCGTGATGATCAACTTGGCCGATGCGAGACGATTGAAGTCGGACAGTTCGCTATCGCCGGTTGCTTCCAGACACTCCAGGCCGATGGGTTCGAATTTTTCACGCCAATCCGAAAATTTCTCCATACACAGAGCCTTCACCGGGGCCACGTAAATGATTTTAAAGTCACACGGACAATCGAGTTCCTCCAGCTTCATTAGCAGCCGGACAATTGCCAATTCGAAGAGAACCGTCTTTCCGGATCCCGTCGGAGCACTGACAACGACCGGCTCGTCACTGTACAGAATTTCATCGAACACTTCCGATTGGACTTGGTTGAAATTCGCGTAGCGTGCGAATATGTGGCGATATTTCAATGCTGCAAAAGTATGACACATTCGAAATGCATCTGCGAAACTTACCGGAAAAATACTCACGAATTTCAGATGGCGATCGCAGACCACCAGGTGTCTTATCGCATTTCAAGTAAGGGGACTGTGCTTTGGGGCCAGACATTGTATTTCAGATTGCACACTTTTTCCTGTCGTAAAAATTGCACCTTTTCCTGTCGTTAAAATCGCTCTCGACTCAGCACGATAGCTTCTTCGTGGACATGTGACTAAAAACCAAGCAATTTTCACTCAACACGACAGTGGCGCCATCAACTTCCTCTAACGGCTAATCCGGCAATTCGAAGTGAGGATTAAAAAGCTAGAAGACTTTTGAATAAAAATTCTTTTCATTTGACCTAGGTGCCTTCTTTTAAATCAATAATCAAAAAGAAAATATGAAATTGGATGAATCTGAGGTAACGATTATAACAAATAACATTGTTGCAGTATTCGTTCGCTCCGGAAATCTCCAGTAAAATTCCGTTTATTGTCCTTAGCTGCACGACACATATTTTATTGCTCGGTACATAAAACTAAAAAAAATAAGTATAATTTTATTGCACCAGACATAAACTGAACTGGATCTATAAGCCCAATAAAAGGACGCTGCACAGAACGGTTCATGATAGCCTTGGATAAGGTCTGGCACAATGTGTCTTGTGTTCAAACTTGCTGACCATGATTTTCCTTTAAGTCTTGTGCGCCTAATTAGCTCTTTCCTTAGTGATAGGACCTTCAGGGTTAAAATCAATGGGGAGAGATCTTCTTTGAAACCCATCGAGGCTGGTGTACCACAAGGGTCGACTCTATCGCCCTTGCTGTTTGCTATTTATATAGCAGACGCACCAAGAACTGACAACGTCAAAACCGCTTTTTACGCTGATGACACAGCTTTCCTGTGCTCATGGAGCCTAGTTAAGATCATCAAGTGTTTGCAGGAGGCTGCAGACAACATGCAAGACTGGCTTAAGCTCTGGAGGATCAACCTGAATCCAAATAAAAGCAAAGCCAACCTCTTTGCGAGGAAGGGTAAGCCCCCTAGTGGCCATGTTTTCATTTTCGATGTTGAGATTCCCTGGAAGCCCGTTGTCAAGTACCTCGGGTTTCGGTTAGATAAATTTCGGTCCCCATATTCAGGCAGCTGTAGGTAGAGCTTGTGCGGCATCGGTTATGTTGAATCCGATCACCAATCATAGCAGTAAATTTTCCTGTCGTAGTAAATTGCTACTTTATAAGACTGTAGTTCGTCCCATCTTCTGCTTTGCCTCTCCTGCTTGGGGTCATCTAGGGACGTCATTTGTGGGGGGCAGGGGGGGCATTTGCCCCCCACCCCCCCTGAATTATATATTTTTATAGATTATATATAACATATGTATATTTATATATGAAAATATATACAAACATAACATCTTGCCCCCCCCTAGAAAAAGCTGAAATGACGTCACTGGGGTCATCTAGCTCAATCGCACATTCTTCGTCTTCAAAGGAAGCAAAACGTCTGCCTTAGAGCGGCAATGGCTGCCCTTGGTCCGTTAGGAACAATCAGCTGCATAGGGATGCAGATCTCCCCTCCATTAAGGAATTCATCAAGAAACGGGCCTTGAAGCATTTCTTTGCGTCCTCTTCACATACGAATGCGTTAGTCCGTGATAGTGTTGACTATGACGAGACTCTTCAACGTAAGTATAGACGCCCTAAATCGGCGCTCCTCAGCAACTAAAGGCCGGTTTACATGTCGGTTGCAAGTAATTTTTACTGAGATTGTGAGGGAGAAGGAAATCTCTAATGAGAAACTGATCAGGAGTGAAACGAACAGAGATATATCCAGTAAAAAATATTGACGATATTTCTATCAATTTGTGCGTGCCAACAATTTTTTGTAGTGGTTGCTTCTACTGTATTGAAAATTCGATAAGCTAGCTCCCTCACAATCTCAGTAAAAATTATTTGCAACCGACATGTAAACCGGCCTTAAAGCTCATTTCGAGCCTTAGTCAATATGGTCGGTGTAATCTGTCCTTCACGGACTGGGGCCCCCAGGTCGGCGCCAGCATTTCAACGGTTCATGATCAGTTATCAAAAACCAGCACATCACGCGAACCACAGACTAGCAACAATTGTTCCAAAAATAAAAGAAATAGTTAAGTATTAAAAGTAAACCCTTTTTCCTTCAACGGACTTTCATAGCTTGAATTGGATGTTAAGGCTATGCGATTTACTGTGTGATTAGACCGGGATTTACGACCCCGGTTGACTCACACGAGTTACACTGCAACGTAAGGAACAGCAATGGCAGAAAACATTACAAGTGAAGCGAATATTGGGAAATTAAAAAATTAATTTAGACTAGTTACCTGCAACTAAGTTCTCAGTTAAAAAAAAGATCACCAATAAACATGTTTTCTATATTGTGTTGGTCCTTGACGTCACAAATCAACGGATACTGGAAATAATTTCTCACGGGGATTTGTCAGATCTGCGTGGCTATTACCTCCAGGGGGTGGCGATGGAAAATAAATAAAATTTGCCTTATATCTTAAGACCAAAAGAATTAATTATTAATTTGTAACTCGAACGAAAAATTAAAATAAACACCCAACTGAAATAATCCCTTAGGCTGGCCGCACACTGAAAGAGCAAAAACAGTTTTAGTCAAAAACGTTTTTCTACACTTTTCTGCACTAACTCTTGAGCGAGTGCAGAAAGTGAATGAAAAAAGAACAAACCTAATAGGTTTACCTCTACACCTTTCTGCAAACCAAAAAGAACAAACCTTATGTCGCTGTTTCAATAGCAATTCAACGATCAGAGCACACTGATGAGTCGAGCTCGCTTCAAGGCACGCGACTAATCAGTGTGCTCTGATCATTGAATTGCTATTGAAACAGCGACATATACTGCGTTTACATGGAGGATTGAATCCGGATTCAATCCTCTAAAATCGCATGTAGACGCAGATCGGATTGAAATGAGATCGACTCGATCCGAACCAACTTCTCGATCGAAACCGGTTATGTCGTTCGTCATTTCTTCGATTGGCCATGTTTCGATCTTTCGATCCGGTGTTGTCATAAACGCGATCCAAATTTCGATCTTTGGATTCTCCATGTAAACGTAGTAATAGTCATGTTTAGCCAAAAACGTTTTTGACTAAAACTGTTTTTGCTCTTTCAGTGTGCGGCCAGGCTTAGAGGCTCGTAAAACTTCGACTACAAATCGGCTTTGAAGCTCTTCTTCGGAAAACTAAGGATTCATAAAAGGTAAATTCCGATTTCGGAATCGAATCATAAATAGTCACCTGATCCTGTCTAAATCGATCCCACGATTTTTCGTTCAAATGTGATCCAAATTTCAGTCATAAATCAAATCTTTTGCCAGTTTCACTTTCATTGTAGCCGGTAACCTGAAGCAACATGTTCACGGTGCGAATAATCCGGTTTATGGTTCTGTGAAACTGAAAGTAACCAACCAATTGCTTTTACCATTTCTTCCGAATCCGAATAAACAAAAAACAGAGTTTTAGCATTTTTTCTTGAGTCCTTAAACTGCACATTTATTTTGTTACTTTTTTCATGTTTGTATTTTATAATAATAAAAAATATTTGAATATTTATCCTTAGATAAACGAGCGGAAACTTGTTTTCATGGGGCATAAAAAAAGGAACAAAAAAGAAAAATACGAAGAGCCGAGCGGAGTCCGAAATGTGGAATAGATTGATCATCTAGCTTAATTCTAAGTACGTCTGGTTTGCATTCGGGATTACGTGAAATAAAGAAAAAGCGAGTGAAAGGATCGCGAAAGGGAGGACAACTATGCGATCAATTCGCACGGGTGTTCTGAGGAAAAATCATTTTAGGCTACTGTTGGTTGTGTGACCTCCGCCTTTTTATTTTGAAACTTTTTTTTGGCTAACAACCGTTAGCCGTCGGTCTGTCGCTCTCTTCACTATACCTAAAACGTCCTATCTTATGCCCCGTTGCGTTAAGTTGTTCATTCGGTTGCTGCCATCGCTCTGGCTTGTCCACGTACACGTTTCTCGTACTCCAATCGGTTTTGGCTGCAAAAAAAAAACCAGGAAGTTGATTAGTACGTGCGACAAGAAGGCAAGCGGACGTCCTATAACTTACCAGTAAATTGTGTAGGCTTCAGCCTGCGCCGGATCCTTGATGTTCGGTTCGTTGAGCAGGTCCTGGATGCCGAGCAGAATCTGTTTGATTGTGATGGCCGGACGCCAGTCTTTCTCCTCGTCGAGCAACGAAAGACAGACCGTTCCCGATGGATACACGTTCGGATGGAAGAGTGGAGGTTCGAACTTGCACTTTGGCGGACTGGTGGGGTAGTCGTCTTTGAAGATCATTCGCAATTTGTAGAGGCCACCTTCCCAGGGAGTCTGGAAAATTGTACAAAGAAAAATTTACCGATCGAAAATTTCGGTTAGACGCGTCACCGAACGGGTTTCATTAAACCCACCGTTCGCGCAATTCTACTTACAGCTTTTTTACCGGGAATGGCGCACTCCCAGATCATTAGGTTCAACGTGCCGTCCGGGTTTTTTGTTGGTTTAGCGACGAAACCCTGCGGAAAAAAGGGAAAATATTCATTCAAAGCTACGAACTGAGAAAGCCGGCTTGCGACGGTCTTACAAACGGGTGATCTTTTCGCCACGCTTTCCTTTCTTCGCCGAGACGAGCGATTGCAATTCCGGACATTTTCTAACTTTTCGTTTTTTTCTTAGTTCTGTTTGGTTGAATTTCTGGTGGAAATACGCTCGTAAGTCTAATTCGTTTTTCGATTGCACTACACGTGAACTCCCGCTGCTTTTGTGAGCGTATCAGTGCGATAAGTTTGGTGAGTTTAAAGCGAATTTAGCGTTTTGAAAAAAACAAAAACTAGTGGAAATCGCTCACATCTGTCAAATATGGCGTCCGATTTAATGGCGGGGAAAGACGATGCGGTCGGGTTCTTCTCGCGTACTAAATCATTTTGCAGTTGCCAGCGCCTCATACGGGCACTAGGTGTACACTTTATTAGTTTTAAAAAAAGTTTTTTCACTGAATTACAGTTTTTAAGTTCTACTATTTTGTTATTGGTATATTTTCTAGTCGATTAGGAAAGTTGGAAAATTGTTCAATAAAATTCCGTTTTATGTCAGAAACAAGAAGAAAACGTTATAGGGCATTTCTAAAGAGCACATTTTCTCCAACTCGTGCCGCTGTAAGAAAAGTGCATTCCAATTGGGCTGTCACGCATTGTTTTGATCCACTCTTGTTTGATGTTTTCTGTCCGTAAATTGTGAAATTGAATCGTAATTTTCTCGCATCAGGTAATTGTAGCCGTGAGCCTGGTTCTTCGTCATAAATATTCAACTCAGGAATTCCTAGTTATCGATTTTTACCTCTACATTTAGGGTTATGGTTCACGAAGAAGAAAAAATGCCGGAGGCCGCGGAACCGACTAAAACGTCGGACGAAGATGCACCCAAAGACAAGGAGCCCACAAACGGCGAAGTCTACTACATAAAACGAGAGGACGGAAACGTTCACCCGGCGCAGATCATTCAGTGTCGTGCGAACGAGTTCAACTCGAACGATTACTACGTGCACTACGTCGGTCTGAACCGGCGTCTCGACGAGTGGGTGCCGCAGGAGCGCCTGGCCAGTGCCTCGGCTGCAGAATGCGACGATCCCGAGCAACAGCCGAACAACAACGCCAAAACGCTCAAACAACTAAGCAAGGAACAAATCGCGTCGCTGGAGAACCCGTCACCCGTTGAAAATTCCGATCGCAAGCTGACCCGCAATCAGAAACGTCGCCACGACGAAATCAACCACGTCCAGAAGACATACGCCGAAATGGACCCGACCACAGCCGCCCTCGAAAAAGAACACGAACTGATCACAAAAGTCAAGTACATCGACAAGCTGCGGATCGGTCGCTTCGAAATCTACACGTGGTACTTCTCGCCGTACCCGGACGAGTACGGAAAAGTCGGAACACTCTACGTCTGCGAGTACTGCCTCAAGTACATGAAGTTCGATCGAACGTATCGCTACCACGCCACCGAATGCGTTCAACGGACACCACCCGGTGCCGAGATCTACCGTAAGGGCACGATTTCGATCTTCGAGATCGACGGCAAGGACCATAAAATCTACTGTCAGACGCTCTGTCTAATGGCCAAGCTATTCCTCGACCACAAAACTCTCTACTACGACGTCGAGCCGTTCTTCTTCTACGTTCTGTGCGAAATCGATAAGAAGGGCGCGCACATTGTCGGCTACTTCTCCAAAGAGAAGGAATCACCGGACAACAACAATGTTGCGTGCATCCTGATTTTACCGCCGTACCAGCGCAAAGGATACGGTAAACTGCTGATCGCATTTAGCTACGAACTGTCACGACGCGAAGGAATCGTCGGCAGTCCGGAGAAGCCGCTGTCTGACTTGGGCCGTCTCAGTTATCGCAGCTACTGGGCCTACACGCTTCTCGAACTGATGAAGGAGTTTCGGACGACGACACAATCGATCAAGGAGCTGAGCGAATTGAGCGGAATCACACAGGAGGACATCATCTACACGCTCCAATCGATGAAGATGGTAAAGTATTGGAAGGGACAGCACGTGATCTGCGTGACACCAAAAACCGTGATTGAGCACCTGCAGTTGCCGCAGTTCAAGCGACCGAAGCTAACCGTCGACGCGCAGTTTCTCAAGTGGAATCCGCAGAAGCGGAGCGGCAACGTCAAGTTCAAGAAAAACAATTAGCCGCCGTAGGTTTAGGACGTTAGAGTTTAGTTGAAAACGATTTTGAGGTGTTCCCGCACCCCGAATAAATTAAAGAGTTTTATGAAATTTCTTAAACTGACTTTTTGTTGTTCATTTCTTCCATCAGGTGCCCTGGATTAACCTCAAGGACAGGGAGCGTCATAGAGATGGTGTGCCCACGCTATTCTCCCTTAATTTCATCAAACCGTGTCCAACCAAATGAAACCATCGCATAGTTCTACTCACCTTTGAGATCTTGCAGGTGAATTCAAAAGCAAAACCTGAAATTGAGCATAAGTCCCGAGAGGCTCGCACGTAAGCCAAACTACACAACTTGCTTTTATTTCTAAAAAAAACTTTATTTCAGTACAAAAAAAAAATTAATAAAACTCCTTTCTCTTAAAACGCATCGGGATAACACAAGAAAAACAGTAAAGTTAAAGTAAAAATCTGAAACGGGAGCGGCTGGCCGTTCAGTCGTCGTTGTCCGAGGTCTCCTCGTCGCTCACCATATTCTCCGTTTTCCTGCTGCACCCTGTTGAATTGAGGCTCGTGCTTGCGCCGTTATTCACCTCATCGGGCGCCGTCTCTTCGAGCATATCGGTTAGTGTTTCGACGAGTGATCGCGCCTCTTCAAGCATTTGTCGCGACGTCTCCAACTCTTCCTCGAGACCTTCGATACGCTGATGTAAGTGCTGATTCTCGACCAAAGTCTCGTCGAGAGCCTCGCGGCGTTTCTCCGCTAAAATTTCCCAGTAGTGTGAGCCCGGTGCGTCCTGACTGGTGAGATCGGCAACTGTAATTCCTTTCAATGTGGACGGCGATGGTGTGTCTGCCGATAGGACCCGATCGGTCTGAGAGCCTTGATTGTGGACTTTTTTCCGCTTCGCCAACTCGGTCAGTTCGGTTTCGCTGTCACTGAAATAAACAAGTCAGTGAACGGAACGGTGAAAGGTCAACTCGCGGAAAACAAGAAAATTCTTACGCTTTCGATTTGTAGATGCCCCTACCAACGAGCGCGCGTCCGACTAAATTCTCCTTGTCGGTGGCAGTTTTTTGCAGGATCTTGAGCGTTTTCCGCGCGCTATTCTTCAAGTGATCCTGAAATTGATACGAGTTTTCTTTACAGAATTGGGGAGACGACAGCAAACGGGAAAAAATTCGGGACGAAACAACACCTTTGGACTCAAGCTGACCGACTCCAGTTTTTCGCTTACCTGCTGTTCCGCAGACGATTCGACTTTAATGAAGACTTTTGCCGGTTGGTTGGACATTGTGATTTCGATTATTATCCGTAGTACTTTCGTTAATAATTTCTAAAAGCAACCGTTTCCCGTTTTGTCCACAAACTTGAGCGCAAGCGTTCGCTTCACTTACTCACTTTCACTTGGGTATTCTTGGTTATGTTTACAGTTTACTGCGATGCTTGTCAAATTTACGCGCCAATAAGTTCAGAATGAAGTTGGCTGTGACTTGTGAGTTCCGCAGTTTATCGTTCAAACACAAAGTTTTAGTTTAACTTTCGATTTAAGAAAATCCTCGAAGCTCTCACATTAATTAAAAAAATTAAAACTTAATTCAGCCTGAACGACACTTAAAATTAACAAAATCTAAGGAAAATGCCAAATATTTTGGTTGACCACAAAGCTAAATTATGTAAAAGACTAGTTTATAAAGTGATTAAAAAATACGAAAAATTGTTTTCATCTCTTTTTCGCATGTGCGTGATACAGGACTCTTACCTCACGTCTTACAGAGAAACGAATAATTTCCAGGCGCGAAACCAGCATTGTTCCCTTTTCGGAAATTTTAGAAGATCTGGACCAAAAAGCGTAGTAGATTTCAAAGTTTCGTAGTAGATTGAAAATTTTCAGTAAGATGAATGAAATAGACATTATTATTTTTTAATAATAAAGTATTGTGATCGACCTGAAATTTCAAAAAAGTTTGCTACCCTGAAATTTTGTATTTACACGTTTTAGGACTAGTAAACACCAAAAAAGCAAAAAAAAAAAAATGTCCGTCTGTCCGCCGTAGACGCCGTACGCCGTACGCAAAATCGTTTGAAGGCACGTAGCTCCCAAACCCGTTAAGATATTAAATTTAAATTTTTATGGTGGGTAGATTGAGTGAACCCCTACAACTGGTATATTTTCGAGGGGTGGGGGTGCAAGGGGAGAGGAGAGGGGAGCGTTTTAGACGAAAAATTTTGGTTTCTAGATCTCAGGAACCGCTTATGCTAGGAAGCTGAAACTTGGAACTTATATAGTACTATGATAATGGATTCAATTGCAAAAAAATTGTCGATTTTGGTTAAGGGGTGTGGAAGTGGGGGGGGGGGGGAAAACAATGAGTCTGAAACGCATGAAAGACGGGATTGAAACATTCTAAAATCCATATCTCCTGAACTATTGATGTCAGAAGATTGAAACTTTGTAGTTGTCCTTAGGGATACTTCAAGATTAGACAAGGGCTAACATTTTTAAGAAGGGTGGTGGGGTGTGGGGTAAAAAACTTTGTATTACAATATCTTCCAAACCAATTACACCAGGAAGATAAGATGTTGTTTCTGTATATAGGATCAGAAGTGGAGTCTACCGAAACTAAATTTTTTGAGGGGGGAGGTGGAGCACGAAAGTGGGGGGACAGCAATTTTTCAAAAAATGTAATTTTTATATCTCAGAAACCGTATCAGATATGATCTTGAAAATTTTACTGGAGTTAGGGTCGGTAAACTTCTAATAGGGAAACAAATATTGGGGGTGTGGGTGTTGGGGGGTAGAAAGGAAAACATTCTGATTTTTATTTCTCGAAAGCCATAATGAATAGAAAGCTAACAATTTAGGATTATATAGAGCCACTATGGAGACATCCTAGAAAAATTTTTGATAGGGGTGTCAAGGTACGGGGGAGAGGGGTGGTTTTTTATATCTCAGAAACGCCTTATGCTAGAAAGTTGAAACTTAGTACGTATATATAGATGTACTATTAGAGTAATTAAAGCAAAAAAAAAGTTCAGATTTTTATTGGCGTTCAGAGGTTAAGTAAAAAAAATGTCCGTGAATCCACATTTTCACAAACTTCGATAAAACTTTTAGACATGTCGAGCTATCAAAGCAATTTTACTTCTGCGGGCTATTTATATAAGCGCCTAGTAACGATCTTCAAAATTTTTAGATATCCCCTAACGGGGTGTAAAGTGGTTGTGTACATATTCACGAATTCTGATATATTTCTAAGGTATATTGAGATTTGGAATTCACTTTTACTTCTATAAGCTTTAAACGTAGTCGAGGAAAAACCGATTTAAGTATTTTTCTCAATTAAGCCCCCTGGTATTGTTCAAGTTTTCACTGATTCCGAAAATCTCTTAGGTTTAATGTGATCGAATTCGCTTTTACTACTATGAATTATTCTATTGATAAAAAAATACGTAAGTAAATAAAAAAAATCGGCCAACAGTCTGGGCGCAACTTTATTATTTTATGGGTAGAAGTCCGAAACGTGTTTAATTATGAGATACGGTGTTGGGTACTATGCGACTGACAACCTAAAAAATAACCAGGAGGCTATTTGGAACGTTATTTTTTAGGTTGTCAGTCGCATAGTACCCAACACCGTATCTCATCATTAAACACGTTTCGAACTTCTACCCATAAAATAATAAAGTTGCGCCCAGACTGTTGGCCGATTTTTTCATAATTCACCAGTATGTTTATTGAAAGAGATGAATTCAGTCCAGCCGCGGTTTTTTCTTTGATGAATAATAAACGGATTGACCTGATTAAATAAAATTTATCTATTTTCTGATATGCCACGTACACTCATCAACTAACAGATCTAACGACATCCCTAAAAGCCAGTTTTTCCTCAAGTTTCTCTAGCCGCAGCTTAGTCAAAGACATTTTCAGCCCATCAAAATCGATCAACTTTTTCTTTATCATTTTAATATTATAAATTATTGTGATAGATTTAACAAAAAAATTTGCTACCCAAAAATGGCGAATTCATTCAAAGACTCATAGCTCACAAACCCTTTAAACTATTCAGTTAAAAAAAATTATTGGATATACTAGGTGAACCTCTTTATGTGACCACTTCTTGGAGGTGGTGTGGGAAGGGTCTTAGACGAAAAATGTTGCCTTTAATATCTCAGGAACGGATACGATGTGAAGCTGAACCTCAGAATTTATATATATATAGGTGTCTTTTCTATCTCTGGAACTGCGTATTGAAAGAACTTGAAACTTAGTGGATATATGTAGATGTAGTAGAAGAGCATTTACAGTAAAATAAAAATTTTATTGGCGTATAGAAGTGGGGGAAAAATTGTCAGTGAAAATGGGGTGCATATATTTTTGTGAATTTCATCATATCTCTAGGTCTTCTGAAAAATTAAATTAATCACATTTTTCCTTGAATTTACATCACTAAATAACTCGTAGATACCTTTGCTATGCTAGCTAGTTTTAATATTGTTGTTAAGATATTAAGTTATCTGTTCTCTATATTACAAATTATAAAATGGTACAGTAGATGCCGCTTATAGTAATCGCGGATAATGTTATAAGCCGCATTTTGTTATCAAAACAAGTTAGTTCCATTTTCCACAAACGAAATTCATCGCTTATTGGAATAAAAGTTCGCTTTATGTTATCATTCGGCCCAGATTTCCATACAACATTATAAGTTTTGTGACTGTATTCTTAATCGCTCCTCTTTTTTCTTCATGTGAATGTGATCAAAAAGGCAAAATAAAAACAATATCAAAATTTAAGATGATTGCTCTTGGTTTTACATTTATGTTAACACAAGGCGATACATATCATAGATTACTATTAGAAATTTCAGTCTTTTCGTAGCTTCTGAAAGCTATTCATGTTGTTGATCTCGTTCAACAGAATGAGCTCAACTTCGAGTAAGTTTTCGAGACAGTTTAATAGAAGTGGCGCGCTGAGCTGACAGATATGACCGAAGCTGGATCTAAAACGCTGTACAAGGCTGAATTTGCTAAAAGGGGAGGGAATCAGCACCACAGTAAGTGTCCTGACCAGACACTGTCTTATAATCGGGCATGCTAAAAGACGGCGATTCTTTTCAAACGACTTTCTGTAGAAGCTGCCTGGATGAGGAGGAAGGGGAAACAGTATTTCATAATCTCTGGAACTTTGTGAAACATTGAAGCTAGAGTTGTAAATAACACTTAATAAAAAAAAAAAATAATATTAGATGCTACGAGCAATCTATATTCAAGCGTAGGAAAATAAATGAGAAAAATTTTCCCCTTCGTCTATTGTTATCATCCGGTTAATGTTATTGTTTATTGCCGGTCCCAAAGTGATTACAATAAGCGGCATCCACTGTACTAACTAATTAATTAATTATACTTGGCTCTTTAGATAAATGCCTAAGGGGATGTAAATCAGTTGTAAACATTGTTATGAATTCCGCCATATCCCTTACGTTTGATTAGATATCAAAAACGTTTTTATTTCCACGAAAATTGTATTTAATCGCCAAAGAAACGTGCTAACTTTTTTTACTTTTGAACCCCTGAACCTCACGAATTCCGTTATATCTCTTAGGTCAGCTATTAAATTGGTTTTTACTTCTACGGACTACCTATATTATGGCCTAAATTTTAATTTCAGGATTTTTGGATATTCAAACCCAAGTGGATGTAAGTACGGTTACATACGATTTCACAATTTTCGGTATGTTATAGGTCTGATGAAATGTAAAATTGGTTTTTATGTAATCGCCTAAGAATTGATTTCACAACTTCTTAAAATTCAACCACCGAGGTGATGTGAAGGTGTTGCGTACGTTGTCAGAAATTTCGCGATATTTCTAAGGTCTGGTGTGTTAGATTGAAATTGAAAAACTAATTACGTGGATTATTTTTTTTAAATCAACCTTAAAGTGGGGGTAAAAAGGTAACATACGTAAGGTATTACAAAAGGTTGAATGTGTTCTACATTATTTTTTTTGCGCGCAGTACAGAGCAAGAAAAGGCAGTAGAATTGAACCTTTTCGTAGGACAAATTTTTTACATGGAAAAAGTAGCAGATCTACTACAATTGTAGTAGGGGAACAATGCTGCTTGAATTCATTCGCTTGCAAAGAGCCCGGATGCAATCGTCGCTTTACCATACGGCCAGACCTTAACGATCACATTCGAAAATGTCATACCGGCGAGCGTCCTTATCATTGCTTGGTCTGTGGCAAACGATTCCTAACCGGATCGGTGTTCTATGAACATCGACTTATTCATCGCGGTGAACGACGGTACGGATGTGAAGAGTGCGGTAAACGTTTATATCGAGCCGATGCTTTGAAGAACCATCAGTACACTTATCTAAAGATGGGATAAATCGGTCATTTCATTAACCCAGTATGACCGAGTCATTTCGTTGAAGTGACCGATTAAAAAGATTCGGTCATTTGAGTCATTTCGACCACTTCCATGATTCGGTCGAAATGACCGACCGACCGAAATGACTCACGACATACGAAAAATAACAAGTCGGTCGATCGGTCAGCGGTCACTAGAAAAAATATTCTCGTATCGTACCCAATGTTGATAGCCCATAGAGATAGATGTACTGGATATGACGAGCAGCGACTGCTTTGAAGCCGGACGATTCCTCGCAAAGGACCGGCAATAAACACTATGCTACTATAGCATCTTACTCACATTTATGTTATACTCCGGTCTTGAACACAAAAATATATATATATCCTTATGATCGGGTACGATACGACTTGTTTCATTTCACATGACTCGAGTTAATTCGGTCATAGTACTGACTCGGCCATTTCGACCGAATCATTCGCGACCGACTCATCACTAATTCATACCGGCGAGAAGCCATACGGCTGTGTGTACTGTAGTAAAAGTTTCCGACAACGTGGCGATCGTGGTAAGCACATTCGTGCACGACACGCTAATCTTGAAGCGAATGTACGACGAAAGGCGGCGGTGTCGTATATGTCGGTAACGTTGCGTTTCCGACGAGTATGTTTAAGCCGATGATGCGTGACATTGATGAGAATTTATATTGTGATAAATAATAAATTTTGTCGAAATTATACAAGCTTAAGTTTAATAAAAAATAGAATTGTTAATTCCTTTATTTGATACAAAAAAAACAATCAACTTAAATATAATTCAACAATCAACTTAAATATAAGTAACTATAAAAATAAGTACGAGCCGATAAAATCGGGACTATAGTTTTTTTTTCATGAACTTGGGATTATTAACAAATTACCACTAGTAAAAATAAACTTTCAAACTGTTCTCCCGTAAAATTTACCGTCTGTGACATGGGCTAGTTCTGATGTAAGGTAACGAGAACTAAACTATCCAAATGTAGCACACAACCGACGCTTTCCGTTGCTCTTGTAAAATTTTCAAATGCCTGAGCATAGCAATGCGTGCGCTTATTTTCTTATCGACCAATTTATTAACTTTACGCGAAATATCGCCTTGTGTTATGAACTTGTGTTCTAAATAAAAAATTTATATTGGCAGATTGATTTTTATTCTTTATGCAATTACTAGCGTTTAGATTACCTGGGAAATATGAAACCTGTTGATTATAAGCCTTCCATATTTCCAAATCGTGTCCATTTCTTATGCACTCCCGTTTACGATGTAACAACTGGTACTTTTCGGAAAAGCAGGGAATTATTATAGTCTGAAGGAATAGACTAAGCTCTTCGAACGTTTCTCTGCCTCGCATGTATCTGGAAAAAAGGTCTTTTATAATTTCTAAATTACTTCAAATAGAACGGTGCAATGTTTACTTTGGTATTCCGTTAAACTCATCAGGGGTTAATGTTCGTTCGAAGTCGATAAACTGTAGAGCAACTGGACGTATTTTGGAAATAAACGGCGATTGTGTATAGTCGGAAAGGTACAAACGTGGAGTTTCAGGCTAACAAGGAAACGCAAAAATCAATAACATAATGAAACAAAATAAACGAAGAGTCCTTACTTGATTCGGTTTTTGCTGAAAATGCGACCGAGGTGTCACTGGATCCGGTTGCGATCGAGGTGTCACTGGATCCGGTTCCTTTTTTTTCTTTGCTATCTCGCCAACCAGAAATAACATCGCCAGTTGTTGTTTTCGCATTTTTTCGATCATTTTTCTGTACTCTTGTACAACATTGGTTTGATAGTTTTCAAGCAACTGACTATTTTCAAAAAGTAATTGTTGTACATTTGGTACAAGATCGGCCAATTCTTTTAGTTCGGTTTGAATTGTGTCTCTATGGAAGTGAAGAGATACGAATTCCTGCAGTTGTTGTATAGTATCCAATTGCTTTGCAATTTCGATACCGATTTCATTGGTGTACGTATTCTCACCCATCGTGTAGAAAATCCTGAAATGGATACTGAATTACTGCCGGGCACTAACAAGACTGATCAAGGAGTGTTGGGGTTGGGGTGCTACTAAAGCCCCCAATAGACACGCGAGCATGTTGGCGTAAACATAGGTTTGCGCATACACCAGCGAGCATGTTGGCGAGCCTCAGTTGCTTATTAGATTCCACCATGGAAACAACGTGTCCCTGTGCCGTTCTACTTATACTAGTAGAGCAAAAAAAGAAAAGAGAAAACCAAAATTATGTGCGACAAAAATCCTTTTGTCCCTCCTTTTAGGGTTTTTGTGCCCCTTCTTTTTATTACCAAAATCCTTTTCATTATCCATATTCAGTTATTACTTAAGGGGGAACATCCGAGTAAAAAATTTTTCTTATCAAACAATTTTTTTTGCTCATCTTAAAGTTTGTAGTCTTAAGAACATTGTGTGTAAATTTCATATTGAAATTCGAATAAATGTGAAAGTTATGGGCAATTAACCGGAATGGACCCTTCGTGAATTCTCTATATAGAGCGTCATTCAAACGCGATTATCTCGAAACATACTTTTCAAAGACGGTCCCCAAAATCTTCGAAAAACGGCTTGACCGATTGCTTCCAAAATTTCACACAATATTTTTGGATAGGTTTTCTACTTCACATCGTATTATTTTTTTTTTACTTATTTACTTCTTTTTTATCAAGCCAGAAAGGTCGATAATTGCCATTTCGTAAAAAATTTTTTTTTAAGAAGCAAAGGACATCATCTCTATATATAAAAATGAATGTTTGTCTGTCTGTTTGTCCTGTATAGGCTCCTAAACCACTCATTCAATTGCGATGAAACTTTGGTGATTTGTTGAGGGTACGCCCTCGATGGTTTCTGCGTTAACAAAATTATTTAACACTTGGTGGTTCGCAAGTTATTTCAACATTTGAGTGTTTTTCATATGATTTAGCGGCAGTTCGTTTTCGGTGTATTAGTTATGCCTATTCCTATTACTAAATGGTATAAGAGGATAGTGGATGGATGATGGAGTTTGGGGGATGGTGGATGGAGGATGGTGGATAGAGGATGGAGGATAGAGGATGGTGGATAGAGGATGGAGGATAGAGGATAGAGGATGGTGGATGGAGGATGGAGGATGGTGGATAGAGGATGGAGGATGGAGGATGGTGGATAGAGGATGGAGGATGGAAGTTGGGGGATGGTAGATGGAGAATGGTGGATGGAGGATGGTTCGTACTTAAATTTATGATCAGGGGCTGAGAAAACAAATAATTTTTTTAACGCAGAAACCATCGAGGGCGTACCCTCAACAAATCACAAAAGTTTCATCGCAATTGAATGAGTGGTTTAGGAGCCTATACAGGACAAACAGACAAACAGCGTGAACAACGGGAGAAACAGGAGCAATGGATAAACGGGAGAAACGGTGAGAAGGACGAGATCAACAGGAGCAACGGGAGTAACAGGGGCGATAGAACAACGTGAGCGTAGCCGCGGTACGCGGCTAGTACTTTATATTTTCAGAATCTTTTTGAAATTTTTGTTTTGGATCAACCGACTGCATGTAATCTTGGGAACCGCAGACCGTGCGAGCAACGGACATTCTTTACACCGACCATGACAGCAGCGCCCTCGGTTGATATATATTTATAAAAAAAAATTATTAGCGCTCCTCAACATATATACTTTTGAATAAAACCAACCTGGATAAAATCGAGCAAATAGTTTTTGAGATAATAATTTCTAAAATTCACCTATTTTTTCTGCTTTCTTCTCGGATGTCACACTTAAATGCATTTCATTTTCATAATACGTTCTTCATATCCTATAAAGAGGAAACTAACCAATATGTAAGAGAGATCTTCGCCAACTCACAAATAAAAACTACAGTGAAATAAAACTATCCTTTTAATTCAAAAAATAATTTAAAATATAAAATCTAACCCGATCTTGTATAAAGCTCTTTATCGGAAGGCTGTAGAAGAAACAAGTCACATGTAACGCCATACCAAGCATTACAACTTACAACCTTGGTAAAACTCTTCCGTGCGCGGATGAGTTGTTTTTTCGGACAAGCCCCGACAATTAAGTTATATGTTCTTTACATTATAAATTAGAAAATGGTAGGCATAAGAAGAAAAAACTAATAAATATTGATTGAATTGGATAATATTATATTATACCCTTAATTCATTAGTATAACCTCTATAACGACTGTACTACTACCTTCAACGACTGCAATTCAACGACTTCCCAGTAAACCACGAAGCGAAGATCCGCGAAAAGCTAAGGTTTTCGAATATTCGTAGAAAAGAGACAGAATATATCATCGTCTGTTTCAATTTTGTAAACTCCAGTAGAAGCGAATATATTCGAAGACAATGACGTATGGTCAAAATATAAACCACCATTTATTCACTAAAAATGAATAATAAGTCCGCGAAAGGTGAGGACTATTTCAGCCGTTTACATAGGGTACAAGAAATCCATTGCAAACGAATGTAAATCCGCGAAAGATGAACATTTTTTGTGTTTTTTCTTTCTTATTAGAAAAAATACTGTTATTCGCTGCAGAAAACGAATATGCCATTTGTTTTACGAATTTTGTGAATGTCACACGTGAAGTGAAGTGCGAGTTAAAGTTTAAATTACTGGAAATTAAAGGTATGTTAAGAAAATTGTATTTATTTCTATATGTATTTATTGTTTTTTTTATGTAAACAATTAGAATGAGTCGCTTCAGTTAGGCGCTCTTAATGACTTGTTAAAAATTTTGAGAAATAAATTCGAAGGACTTCCAAAAGATGGTAGAACTTTAAAGCAAACCCCCCGAGAGAATTTATCAACCAAAATGGGAAATGGTGAATATATCCATTATGGCTTAAGAGAATGTCTAACAGATTTCTTAAAAAATAATACTATTTCTGGGAATGAAATATTATTAAACTTCAACATTGACGGCTTACCTATTTCTAAAAGCTCAAAAAATCAGGTTTGGCCCATATTAACAAGTGTTGTTGGTACAAATATTGTTCTTATAATCGGTGTTTACGCGGGATATTCAAAGCCTACGGATTCCAACGAATTTATGCGTCCTTTCATAATTGAGATCTTGGAGCTTCTATCCGAGGGAATTTATTATATCAATTCAAAGTATACAGTAAAATGTAGAGCATTTATATGCGATGCACCTGCAAGAAGTTTTATTTTAAATATTAAATCTCATAGTGGATTTTATTGCTGCACAAAGTGTGAGCAGAAAGGCGATAGAGTGGACCACAGAATTACAATAACCATTATGTAACATTTTTATAGGTCACTCAAATGGTCACCAAAGTGAATATTTTTTTTTATGTTTTGTTTTACATTTTGAACATTTTTAATTTATATTGTTTTTAATTAAATGGATTCATTAGTTTTTGCAAAGTTGCTTCTTTTTTTTAAATTTACCTAGTTCAGATTTTAAGACATTGGAGGAAGTGTCCTTCGTTTAAGTCGATGATGCGCAGAGCAAAAATTTTTGCATCAATTTTCTCGACTTATTTTCACTTGTAGTGACGAATAAATACAGCAATATATTCGCTTCAAACGGAAAATTGGCGGATGGCTACCGAACCGCGTGAAATGTTTCGCTTTAGATGTAAATATTATTCGAACGGTGATGGACCAACGGTTTGCTAGTGGAATCAGAAGTGAAGGAAATATCAATTTCAGAGGTCCGGCGGTGAACCACAAACGAACCTTCCTGGTTTTTAACTTAAAGTGGTTTGCAAGTCATTCACTTGCAGACCCTTTGCCGCGAATATGTACAGCAGTATATATTCGCTACAAGCGGAGAATTGCTGGATGGCTAAAGAATCGTGTAAAATGTTTCGCGGCGGATGTAAATATAGTCCGAACGCTAATTTACCTACGGTTCGCTATTGGTGTTTACTAGTGAAGGAAATATTCACTTGGAAGGTCCGCCGGTGAACAGCAAGCGAACCTTTTGGTTTGCTGGGTTAACACTGAAGTTTGCGCAAACATCTCCACACGTGAGAACATACGGCGGTAAAGTTTCAGTATCATGCACAATCGAAAAAGTAATGTAAGAGATTTTTCATATTTTACATTTACGTTCCAAATGAAATTTGTAATCGGTTTTTTTTTATATAGTTTTAAGTCCCGAATGTCAAAAATTTTTATTGACCACATTCTATAACATACCAAAGTTTCATTTGGAACGTAAATGTAAAATTTGAAAAATCTCTTACATTACTTTTTCGCTTGTGCGTGATACTAAAGCTTTTCCCATGCGGCCAACACCAGAATGTTGGCTCTGAAAAATCAAAATATTTTGATTTTTGGGCAAGCATGTTTGCGCAAACGGCCAACAATGTCGAATTGGCTCGCGCAAACCTATGTTTGCGCCAACATGCTCGCGTGTCTATGAGGGGCTTAAGAGAACCCACTTGAACCACCCGCGTTCCACCAATCCGAGAAATTGTTTCTCAAGTACAGGATAAATATTACTGACAAATTCTCTCCATGTCTCCATGAAATAAATACGCAAAAAATTGGATCAAATCAGCGTCCTCGCGCAAATTCGGGCTTGTCTCAATCGAAGAACGAACGGACCATTTAAACCAACCTACCAATTTTATTCGAATTTATTCCGTCGAAAATTTTGTTTTTATCGCAGCCTAATAAAACTAAACGTGTTTTACAAATATTTTAAAACAATAGTTACTTCCAATTAGCCGATGCACTTACAATAAAAAATAAAATTACAAAATTATTGAAATCAAACGGTAAAACCGCATTTGAAACAAAATACTGACAGCTACAGTTGAGTACAAAAAGATTCTTCGTTCCGTTGTAAATTAGTTATACTAGTAACCACCAGTGCATAAGCATATTCAAATGCTTTTTTATTTTCCCTCTAATTTTTCTACTAGATCAAAAAGCAATTATTTCGAACATTCTAATAAATATTTATGAAATGCGAAAAAACAAACCGTAATAAGTTAAGAATTTCTTATGGACAGTACTTTTTAAATAATATTAAACGAGAAATGCAAGTGGGACAGGAAACTTTTCCACAATCGTCTCATCGACCACCCGAAAAAAATGTCAAATCAAAGCTCTCAAACTGTTCATGGTGACATGGTTGTTGCATTGGATTTCTGATGTACCGGGTAAGTAAAGTGAAATTTTTTAAATCGTTTTTTTTAATGTTATAGGTGGAAAATGCCAAATATTTTGGTTGATCACAAAGCTAATTATGTAAAAGGTTAGTTTATAAAGTGATTAAAAAATACGAAAAATTGTTTTTCGATTGTGCATGATACAGTATACCATTAGTTTCCCGAAGCAGCAGGAAAAATTTCAGTTTTGGCGAAATGACAGCTCGAAAAATGACAATCCAAAGAGAAAGTTTAGTTTGTTTTCGTTTTCCCTTGACCGGGTAACAAGTGCGTTTCATTGTCCCGCCATTTCTGTAAAGAAAACTGCAGAAACCGGGAATTCGTAGGATTTCTGCTTCGGCCAGATGATGTCCGAGCGGAAAATGGACGTGAGAAGTTCGGAAGAAACTGAACATGATGCAATTCATCGCCGATTTCTCGAGGAAGGTCCTCCAGAGCTGATAGTTTGCGGTGGCTGCGATGAATCCTTCACAGTAACATCGAATCTCGACATCATCAAACACTTCCAAGATGTGGAGCACCCGACGTTCTTTCGGAATTGTGTGTACTGTAAGGGCAAGGTGCATTCTTATAAATTTAATAACGGACGCGTAGCCGTTTACCACGACTGCTTTCGATGGAAGCGGGGTCTCGACAAGTAGTGCGCTTTAGAACAATAAAGGTTTAATCTAATAAAATATATTCGACGAGTTTCATTCAATAACAACGCCATCCCTGTTCGTAGTGTACGTGAGATTAAGTTCTGCTCGAGCCTGAAAATAGATTCTAGGTTCCGACTTTACTATTCGAACCGTATAGGATCAAACAATAGGTCTGCTCTTTTTGCATACACTTTCTACACTAGGTTACACTTTCAGCCCTAATGCTGTTCTTTTTGTCGTTGTGACGTCAGAGGTGGCTGTTCTTTTTGTCGAGTGTAGTGTACTCAGTGTACACTTTCTTACACTGGGTCGGGAGCAGGTGTAAGTTCTTGTTCTTTACCATCTGTCAAAATTGATGGCTGTATGCAGATAAAATTGACTTTGTGCATTTATGAAAATACTGTTTTGACTGAATATATGCAAGAATATTGAATGGCAATAAATTTGCATTGATAGAAGTGAAAGAATATAACAAATAAAAAAGTTCGTAATTTTAGCTGTAATTTTTCTACACTAACCCGTTCTTTTTGCGCGATCTACACCCTACACTTTCAGTGTAAGGTGTATTACACTGAAAGTGTAAGCTACACTAAAGTGTTAATTTAACCTGGCAAAAAGAACAAACCTAATGTCTTGATACCGGCGGATTTAATAACCACTTTTGGCTTTTGATGCAAATTCCCGGATCAAAATTTGTAGTTAATAAGTGTGAACAAGTCATGTTCGTTTAAGCAAATTTACGAAGTAAACTAAATTGTTTGCTATCCAAGCGCATAAAGAGTAAAATCCAGGAGAATCCTGTCTCTACGAATCAAAAGCGCAAATACTTCAATCTGATGGGATTCTGTGCGGAGGAGGCAGCGCAATATTTCTAAAGAAAGACACTAAATTTACCACCATATTTAACGGTAGATCACACACCACAATGCCCCAAATTACCAACATTTTATAGACTAGTAAATGAACCAGCTAGTCTACTTATTGTAGTCCTTGATGCAATATATTCAAAATATCTCGGCTTATATCTTGCGGACCCAATTATCGACATACTGAATGAAAATGTAGAGGTGCCAAATTATACCGAAATAGTATCACCTAATAATTTTAGTGTACTCAACAGAAGCTTTGCAACAAGAAGCAATGTGCAGTAGTAGTAGTCTTTCTTAATTGATCACTTCAATAGAGTTTCAGAATTTGTTACCAACTCTCATCGTACTGGGAGTCCATACAGACCATTTAAAGCACGGTAGGCTTCAATAATAAAAATACACTGGGAACGAGTTTTAAAGTTTGGTACACGAAGTTCAATAGATTTAGAAGTTGAGGTTTTTAATTAGTGTATTATAAACAAAAATTGATTCAAATTGTTCTCTACAGCTAGACAAAGTTGAAAGTCACAGGGTAGACAAAAGACTTTAATTTATATTTTCCACAGTAATGTTCAGTTTAAAAGCTATAAGTCTTGAAGCCATTTTGGATCGTTTCGATTCGACTGTAATGAACTTCAAAATAAGGATTCCAGAATTTGTAATCCAATCCATCCTATCCAATATCACCTACGGACTACTCTCGCATGCAGCCAAACAGCTTTATATAATATGAAAAAACAATCTGCCAACAGTCTGGGTGCAACTATATTATTTTATGGGTAGAAGTCCGAAAAGTGTTTAATGCTGAGATGCGATGTAGGTTACTATGCGACCGACAACCTAAAAAATAACGTTCCAAATAGCCTCTTGGTTGTTCCTTAGGTTGTCAATTGTATAGCAAACTACACCGCATCTCAGTCTCAGCATTAAACGCGTTTCGAACTTCTATTTAAACTGCTGTTGAGATCCCCTTTCGTTTGCGCCACCACTTGAAAAAATCGAAAATATATTTTTATTTCTTGAAAAAAAAACCGATTTTGACGAGTGATGGCTTGAATTCAAGGTGCTGATGCCAAGGGCGCCCATAGGGTGGGGCAAGAGGGGGCACTTGCTCCCACCTGTATTCTACCTTCCAATTTTATAATCACACCATTTCGTCACTTGAATAAATTTTTTTTTAATATAGTGTAATTAAGACATTCACTAAAATTAAGATTACTAAGGTAAGGACATTATTTTATTGGAAGACGGAATTGAATTTCACACTCAGGATTTTTTCTCCATAGAAATACACTAAGTTTGGTATGACTTATGAAAAATACAGGAAAACCGAAAGGTCTTAGTGGTTTCCTGAGATAAAGTACCCATCTGCTCATATATTTTTTTAATACATCTTTTCGACTTTGTGCTGGGAAAGATGGTGTTTTCAAATACTCGTATGCAAAATTTTAAGGTTGATTGATTCAAGTAGCAGGATCAGAAAGATATTAGTAACATTAATACATAACGTTTTGTTAAACTACGGTTGTTGGTTGCACTTTATTAAACAAAAAGAATTGCTCAATTACGAAATGGTTAAAATTAAATGTGAATAACTTCGAAAGTTTTTGAGCTAGCATTTACAACAGCTTGAACGCGGTTATAACTAATTCCAAGTCTTCAACTTGACTTCTGTATGACAACCTAAAACATTATCTTCATTTCACCCTATTTTCCAGTTTGGATACTTTCATAATAAGTGTAACTACGTAACTCTTCTCCCCGAGAAATTTGTCTTAACTTAATCACAAAAAAAGCTTATGCCCAATACGTTCCGTTCCGTAGTTATCGCTCCTTCGGGAAAAAAATAGGAATCGTTTTTATTAAGAACTTTTGTATGGTAGCTAATTGAAAGAGTACCTCAATATTGTCAGTTCTTTTTTCCTGCAATATTTAATTAAAAAAAGTTATATCGTGCGAAATTTTAAAATTCCAGAACATAACTGTCATCACTTGTTTTAAGGAATTTTGTATGCGATGTACCCGAAAAAGTTGGGCGATTTTACTTACTAACGGATTTTGAGTAAAATTTCAACTTCTCCTGTATTTTACCCTATCTCCCGGTGCGCTGATATTGTATTGGTGTGGCAGAAGAGGTTCAATGATTCTTAACTGAGTAAAATCCACATTCATTCTATTCGTCACAAGATGTAGCTCCCGAAATTGCAAACTCCTTTTATAAGCCAAGTTTCTGACCCTCCCTACGAAATGTTGTATGGGCGCCTATGGCTGATGCTCATAATCCTAATCCGCAAACAGATTAAAAAAATCTGCCAATGGTCTGGGCGAAACTTTATTATTTTTCGGGTCAAAGCTCGGGAGCGGTCAAAGTCGGAGTGTATCATGAGTTGCTTCGAGATTATTAGATTTCTTGGAAAATTAATTTTGTTCTTAAAATAAAAATATTTATAATAGCGATTTTTAGCCGATTAAACATTGGAAAATTTCTTTCTTCTTATCATTTATACTCTCTTAGGAGCTGAAAAAGGAAAAAACTTAAAAACAAGTTTTAGGCGATTATTACGCAAGCACGTGAAAGTGAAAAGATATTTGATATCTGATAAGACCTGGGGATATAGTAGAATTCGTGAAAAGGTTTACAACCCCCTTTGCACCCCCTCAGGGGTCGAATTTTAAAAAATCCTGAAAACACTTCCTAGGTATTTATATGAAGAAGATGTACAATAAAAATGAATTCAATATTTGGGAAAACCTAATAGATATGACGAAAACCGTGAAAATATATGCATTCCATTTTCACTGATAATTTTTTTTGCCCCCCCCTCCGAACGCCAATGAATATTTGAAATTTTTTTTAATATAAATTAGTTTTCTAGTTGATCTACATAAACATACCGAGTTTCAACTTTGTAGCGTAAGCCGTTCTATAGATAGGAAGAACACCCCCCACCCCCGTACTAAACTGCCCTTATAAAAAATTATATTTTTCCAACATGCTACTAATATAGATCCATCTAAATACTAAGTTTCAGCTTTATGTCATTATAGGTTCTCGAGATATAAAAATCGGAACTTTTTCCTTTTCACCCTCCCCCACCCTCACCCTCTACACCCAGACTTCCAAAATTTTTTTTTCTGCTAGGGGTCTATTAGGCTCACTTCAAGTAAAATTTTTAAGCATATATCTTACACCGTTCTTGAGATATGAGACGTGATTTTTTAGAAAAATTCTTATCCCCTCCACTTTCATGCTCCACCGCCCCCTTAAAAAATTTTACTTTCATCAAACTTCATTTGTCAACCTTTATACAAGAACCAAATTTTATTTGTCTAGTGCAATCGGTTCGTGAGATATCGTAATCTAAAGTTTTTCACCCCCACCCCCGTACGCCACTGCCCCCACTCAAAAATTTATTTCCGATCTATTCTCCTAGTACACCTACAGATATTCATTAAGTTTAAATTTTGTGACATTAACCGCTTAGGAGATATAGAATTTAGAATGTGTCAATCTCGCCTTTTTTGCGTTTTGGACGCATTATTTTTCCCCCCAATCCCAAACCCCTTCACCTATATCGGCAAGTTTTTTGTAAATGGGTCCACTACCGAAGCTCTATATAATTTCCAAATTTCAGCTTCCTAGCATAAGCAGTTGCTGAGATCTAGAAACCAAAATTTTCCGTCTAAAACACTGAAATTTTTTTTTGCCTTTTTCGTGTCTACTCGTTCTGAAACGTTAAAAAAAAAATTTTGAGGGTAGCAAATTTTTTTTTTTTAAAAATCGATAACAATACTGTATTATTGAAATAATAAAGTAATATTATTGAAATAATAAAGTAAAAAATTCTAAAATTGCGACCAGGGGAGCCAAAAGAAGAGTCGTGAATTCTGAGGTTTTTCCTCTCTTTCCCTGTACGATTTTGGCCACCATTCCCTCATTTTTGATCGGATTTTAATTTTGTTTGGATTTGCAGTCTTCTGTTGAGCTCCTCTTTCATTTGCGCCACCACTTACGAAAATCGAAAAAAAATAATTTTTTTTCTTCAAAAAAGAATAAGGGGTACCTACCTCTTGGCAAGTTTTTGGTCAGTTTTCTAGTAAAAAAACCGATTTTGACGAGTGATTAAATTAAAGGTCATCTACCTGTCGAATTTTCAATATTAGGAAATGTTCCCAACATAAAATCCAAACCAAAAACTTTCTGCTACTCAAGAACAAATTGGATAAGGTATAAACAAATTTTAAAAAATTCATTAAGACTTACACTATCCAAAATAAATTCGAGAGATCAAGTTGATCAACTAATTCAAAACTTTTCCCATCTAATAGTAAGTACGGTAAAGAACAGTAACTGAGCTGCACGATCATAGCATAATAATTGATGACCACACTAAATCCCTTATTAAACAAAGAAACGTAATGAGACAAGAGTGGCAACGGAACAGAAATCCTTACCTGAAAGTCTTAATATTCAGGGTCTAAAAAACAAAAATTGGAACAATATGCTATTGTCTCTTAACAAAGATCAGAACAATTTATTTATTTATTTATTTATAGGATTGCTATTGCAACATAATTGAAACAACACAATATCTTACGGCCAAACCGGCTAGGTATATGGCAAGATCAGAACAAGTTGTGGCACCTGAATAAATTATTCAAAAGGGGGCGCAATTTTATACTACCGCTTAAATCGGGAGATACTGAAATTAACTCTAATAGTGGAAAAAGCTGAGCTACTTGCCCAACACTTTTTCAACAACTATACTCTTTCCCAAAAACAAGGTGACAAACAGACTGAAATACTAGTGGAAGATACAATATCTTGTTTTTCTTCAAATAATGTTGGTGTTGTTCCTGAAAACTTATGCAAGCCATCAACCATTAAAGCTATCCTCCATAAATGTAAAAAGAAGAAAGCGCCGCGATCCGATGGAATCTCCACAACTTGCCTTAAAAATCTCCCCAAAAACGGATTTTTCTTCCTTAATCTCATATTTAACGCATGCTTAAAATTCAGATATTTTCCCAAGAGCTGGAAAAAGGCCACTATAATTGCTCTACCAAAACCAGGAAAAGACTCTAGTCAACCTGTGAATTATCGACCAATCAGTTTACAGCCTGTAATGGGAAAAGTTTTTGAAAATATCATTTTAATTCATATAAACCAGAAACTCAACTGCTCTCCACTCATTCCAGACTTTCAGTTTGGATTCCGCGCGGGTCACTCCACGCACCATCAACTTTATAGAGTTACAGCTGATATTAAAAATTTGATTCTGTTTCGAAACTATCAAAATACATTCGGATGTTATATCCCTTAATAAATAGAAAATCCAAACTTTCTCAGGAAAATAAATTGTTAATATTTAAAACCGTGATGCTGCCTGCACTATGGGGCTCCTATTTGGAACAATTGTCCATCGATTCACAAAGGAAAAATGCAGATTATTCAAAACAAATGTTTAAAAGTAATACTCGATAAACCTTGGTATTTTTCTACACAAGAATTGCATCAAATGGGAAACTGCAAAACATTAGTTGTTATGGCAAACCATCTAACGGAATCATTCACAAATAATTGCCTTCGCTCGGATAACCCGCTAGTTATGTTGCTATATCATTAAAAATAATATTGAAAATTGGGTGCCTAGCTTTAGATTTAGTTAGCTTTAGAGTAAGTTAACTTTAGGATTAGGTTAGGATTGAATAAAGAGGTTTTTAGTCACAATTTTTCCTCAAAATTTAAATAATTAATAAATACACTTATTACTGCAATTAGCTGATTAATTTAAGTATATAGTTGTAAAAGTTTATCTTGGTCTCTAAAATAAAACAGTATTTGGAGTACGCATGTAGTTTGCCCTTTAATTAAGGACTCTCAACGAGAAGTTGATCCTCGAAAGTTAAAGACAATATCTTCCGTTTTCATTTTCATATATGGAACATTTACCCGTATGTAAATCAGTAAAGTAAAATTTTCCTGTTAGGACTTTCATGGAGGGTGCAGGAAGGACTCACTTATTATTTATTACTTTACCTGGAATCATTCACAAATTAATGTGTACAAAATTTGAAATTCCTAGCTTGAAGCACTCGTAGACACGTGTTTTAGGGACACATGTTTTAAGAACCTTACCAGGAGGAGGAGTGTTGGTAGGGAAGAGTGGAAACATTCCGATCATTCATATCTCGAGAGCACCTAAAGTGTATGGAGATGAGCGATGATTATGTGGGTGTAAAAAGGGAGCTTATATTTCACGAATTTCGTCATATATTTTAGGGTTTTTTTTATACTTTTTCACGGATTTCGCAACATATCCCTAGTCTGATAAGAATTCAAATGTACTTCCACGCAAGTAAGTAAACGGCGGACAGAGGGAAATGTTTTTTTTTTGCTTTTTTGAGAGTTTCTAGTTCTAAAACCTGAAAATACAAAATATTTTAAAAACTTTACCACTATACTTAATTATTAAAATAAGAATGTAAAACACTGCCAACACTGTCGGTACAACTTTACTATTATTTTGGTACATGTCCGGGACGCGTCTCCACCCAAAAAATAATAAAGTTTTTTCTTATGAAGAGGCAAGGGGTTTTCTATACATTTTTGCGATTAGAAGATATTAATAAATACACAAAACAAAAAAGACTTCGAATTTGAGAGCCAGGGTACTTTCTACAAATAGGTACTTACATTTTCCAAATCTTCATATCAATTATCAACAATTTACATTGCAATAAAAAACCAAACGTATTTTTTTGGCACTTTAATAACATTCTTTTATTTAATTTTGTTTATAATCTTTTTTTACGTTTATATTGTGTTTGTTCGCATTTCATTGAAAATCGTTTAACAAATTTCCATATTTGTAATTTTCCGCAATTGAAAAAAAAAGTAAAACAGAAAATTTCAAATGAAACTAAGAAAGAGTTAATTATATGTGTGACTAACTAATTAATTAATTAATTAAAAAGATAATAATAGCTCTACTAAAAAACAATAATTAATTTTATTTCGAATTACGTCATTTTATTTATTTGATTTTAATATTGTTAATAATTTTGTCTCGCTTATTGATTAGTTTGCTGGATTTGGATTTTGTATGGGCCAGATTTTTTGTAATGTTGTTTCATTAACTTTTGTTTACAGCGTTTTTGTCTTATAGGCTCTGCTATTGATTATTCATAAAATTGATAATATTTTCACGGAAGTGTAATCTTGCGTGTACATATTCGAAATTTTTTCTATATAATAAAACACAAAAGTAAATGGCAATCAATTGTTTTTGTTTATGTATGTAATGAATTTTTACCAAATTAAAACATTTATTAATTATAATTAATATTTATTTAAATTTCTAATATTTAGATAAATTTTTTTATTATTATTATTAATTAGGGTCGATTGTTACAATAATTATCTTACTGTATTTTAAGTATATCGAGAAATGGATTAGAATTAGTAGTTTTAAGTACATTGTTGTGTCTTGCGTTTTTTGGACGGATCATACTAATTTTATTTTTCTGCAATTATGAAGCGTAAAACTTTTATGACTTTACTATTTGTCTACTTGATTTTTGATATGTGTTGGCTTGTGATTTTGATTTGCAATACGGTCAAATGAAATTTAAGCCGGCTTTGATGGACGTTAACTTATGTGGGTTGTGTTGGGTGGACGTACATATATTAAGTGGGTTAGTGGCACTTGTTTTTATTTTCGGATACCGTTCCGGACCTCGATGACGACGGGACCACCACCAGACCCACGTCGTCCTTGCTGTTGTTCCATGTACTTGAGATTGGATAGTGGTTCGCCGCGATATCGGCTCGTTGTGATGCTTTTCTTTTCGCTGGACTGGACCGTTTCGAAACCGCGACCGCTTTTCGACGGAACCGTTTTCTTAGTAAAGCTATGTACGGTATTCGTGACGCTCGGTCGATTTGGATTGTCGGACTTTGTGGTGATCTTATACGTTTCGGAATAGTCATCTGTACTGGAGCTGCCACGTCGGATAATGCTCGCAGTGTCCTTGTTGATTTCGATCGGTGATCGTGAGCCGATCGATGAAGATTCGCGCCGTTGGATTGGGTACTTTCCGTAACCGTTTCGATTCGGCGAAGGTTCCTCGTCACCGTGCAGGGTTTTGTATAGCTCCGGTGCTTGATCCTGAAGTCCTTTGAGGAACAAGTTTCTCTTGTCGTATCCGCCACCATTCATATAGCTGTTATTATTTGAAATATAGCGTCTTTCGTTCAATTGATTGCTCGGTCGGTAATCTTCATCGATGCGAGTCAAGTCCTTTTGGCTACGACTGATCAAGTTCACAATAGACGGACTCTTCAGTTGCGGTCCCGATTCATTCAGATGCGGATTGGATTTGTACATGCTATTCGTGTAGTTGTTTCGCCTTAATTTCTCCATGTAAATTGGACTAGGATCGTTTGTTCCGTTCATGCCGTGCACATTAAAGCTTTTGCTTCGATTCAGCGATTTATAAGTCCGGGCTGGCTTAGCAGGACCTGTGTTTTGAGTGGGCTGACCCGAAGAGGGTTTTACAGTGTTGACTATTGAAACGTTTATGGTCGAGGAGTGATGATTTGGCCGATGATGATCGAGCTTCCGCGGCAGTGTTTGGGTACTTCGGTAGTCATGATCGAGGTTTGGTGTCGAACCAAGGCGATTTATGCTCTTACTAAATCGGCCCAGTGTACTTGAGCTCACGTTTCTGAAAAATAAATGGATTTTTGATTAAATTTTTGGCTGTAACTGAGATTAGAAGAATTTGAGGAAAACTCGATCAATGAATAAATATAGATTGCAGGACCAACATCCATTCTAGTCGATACGTGATCTGCTCTTTGGATCACTGCATTCGGTCGCAATACCACGCCGAACTTAAAGTTCAGCTTTTTTGCTCATAGCCAACCAAACCATTTTAGGTTAAACGGTACAGAAGTAACCGTCTATTGGCCTACTAAATAGCTCCATCAACGATCTTATCGTCGCTAAGGGTTCGATGGATATAACGTCACTTACAAGAGTAGGTCCTATAAAATCCATTGCATTCTTTCGAGGCAAGTCGCTGGTGATTACAACGAAGCTACTGAAGTAGTATTCATAAAATGTATCTAAAAATAAAACCAATTTCAACTGAAATAAAATAGCTGTGCTATAGCTCAATTACAACATTTGTTCCTCCAATTTCAATTCGTGACTTTCATTAAATTCCGCACCCCATCATCGAAAATTCAACCAATTTCGATTAGTAACGCTCCAACAATTTTAAGACTAGTAACAAAATCCAATAATCCAGTCACCACAATTACAAGCCCACAACTTGTAGAAAAATCGGACAAAATATTGAATAGTGATCAAGAGTGAATTTCCACTTTACAAATTTATTCCAGCATCAATTGATCGTTTCTAGAAAATTCTCAGCCTTGCCAGATCAAATAAGGAGCGGCAATGACTTGTTGTAATATGGGCAACGTTACGAAAACAAACAGGTAACTAAGCCTCATTATCTTATAGGTGATCGTACCAACACGTCTATGCGATTTTAACTTGCTGTCGATCAGTAAGATCACCTCGCCGAGTTGGAAGCTGTTGATGTCTCGATTTAATTTCGAACGTTGTAAATGCGTTGACTTTGAAACGCACCCAACGAACAAGATCTCGAGCGTCTTTGACACGATCGACATATTGTCTTACATTGGGTCCTCTGATCTCTAAAGGAGTCAGGCCATTTAATTTATGAGGCCATATATGACCTGATCTTGTCAGATACATTTAGGTGTAGTATTGTTACTGGTTGGACACGAGGCTTTTGTCTGACCAGATGTGGTCAAGCTTAACGCTTCATTGATTCAATGGCAAAACTAATAAAAGTTGCAAGGTAGGAAATCGATTAGGTGCGACAGTAGTAGATAACTGAATTATACGGTGAGTGATCATGTTCTGAATTCTGATCGATAAGCGCTACTGAGACTGTTGAACTGAATCAGCATTATGCCGGAAAAAGGGAAGTGACGAAGAGAATCGAATAGAAATCTAGAATTCGAAGTTGTTCACTGCGCTACATCATCATCATCATCAATGGCGCGACAGCCCAAATTGGGCCCTGGCCTCCTGCGCTACATGTTCAAGCGAAATTACCTTGACGTCTTGTTCGGATTCTTCACTGATTCTTTTTGACATCAAGTTTAACCCTATGAAAAAGATTCTATGAAATATAATCGTTGAGATGATAACTGTTGCACGATGACGCAGTGTCGTGGCGGTACTGTTTCGCCTAGGGTCTCCAATGCTGTTTGCTCTGGAAACGCGTTAGTCTACAAATTCTGGGTTCAAATCCCACCTTTCTACCGCCTTATCACCCGCGGTCTAATAATTGTGATAAATGAGATAAATAATAGTGTGCCCAGATGGCTGCCTTGAGATACTCCAGAAGTATTAGGTATGGCAGATGAAAGAGCTCTGCGAATTAACATTTCGGTTGGTTAGATACGAACTGATCCGATTAATAAACGCAAAAACTGGAAAACTTTAGAATGGTGTAGTAGACCTACTCTTAGTAAGCCCATGAGGAGATAGACTTATAATTGATATCGAAAAGCTTCGAAATATATGCGAGATTGAAAACAGGACGATAATTTCAACTATCCTTCCCGTTCCTACTTAAATAACGACCTAATAATAGACTATTACCAGAAACAGGAAAATACTCCCGAACGAAGAGATGTATTGAACATGTAACACAAGGGTGATAGCAGTGAAGAGCGTTTTATCATGCTTGGAGGGACGTCATCTCAAAAAACTCGATATCATGGGTGACCACAGGATCTAATGAAGCCAATACGTGACTCTAGCGAGAAAAAATAATTGTTTATGCGCATATCTTCGTCAATAGGAGGGGAGCTTACCCTTCGAATCCCCCATCCCCATAAGGTCGTGAGATGAATCACACAATCACAATTTCCATACAATACTCATGTCCTCCGGCTACCAAACTAATATCTATAACTACTTTCTCTAAAATCCCACCCAGGAGTCAAACACCATGTTCTGACCTGGTGGCATTTGGTATAGAGTTTGTTCAGAAACTAAATCTATTGCTTCCTTCTTCAGAGCGATTTTAAGTACACACACTCCATCATGAATATTGTCGGAACTGATAAAAGGAATCCCAGAACTACGGACTGTTTTCTAGAATAGCGTATATGTACAATAGATACGAGTACCTATTTCAGGTGGAAGTAATTAAAATAGAAAATTGAGAGCTTCGATGGGCAAGAAAGGAAAAGCGGCAGAAGAATACTACATACATTTATGGCACAGCCAGGTACTTACAAGTAATTCAGGAGCAATTAGTAGGGTAACTGGTCCACAGAGCTGCCTATTGGGGTATATAGCATGCATAGATTACTTTACTTGGAGCAACTGTTGACCACAAGAATCGAATGAATCTCAGCTATCGCAACATAGGCGCTGTATCTTTAGATTGTAATAAAGACTCCTGTGTTTCTCCTTGCTCGAAGATCGGGTATAATCAAAGTGATAAACAATTAAATAATATCAAGGCGGCCTTTGTCATGGCGATGGCTATGACCAGAACTGGATGGAATTTCTATGCCATATAAGAACATAAGTTTGCGTCTATTGAATTTATGGCCAAGTCTTAGACAAGCAGCCGGACAGGAAACATATTGCAATACGAAGACCGTCCGTCATTCTGGCCATAATATTTTTATTACACCTACCTAATAGCCTTGATGACGTTCAATTTGCTGGCAGCATGCTCTTCGAATTCTTTCAATTAAATTCGCAATGGATATAACTCGTAATAATTCATTTAATCCGACAAATAATTAGAAAATTAGTTATAGCAATCAATCAAGCTCTCCTCATCACACGAACAGTTCTCGGAACCACTCAATACACAATTATTGTCATTATCATCGTCCGAAAAAAAACACGCTTGGGTACAAGAAAGAGGCTACTACAAATTGGATAAATCGAATCAGACGAAGAAGAACTTCTTGAATCGAACCACGAAGACGCCTTGCAAGGCCTATCCAAAAGTTCATTTCTATAGTCCGAGTAAAGATGAACCTCTTTCGAGTAATTACTTTCCAAAGAGGACAGGCCAGAACTATCTCCGACTTATTCTTTTTTTTGTTCTCTACTCGTATACCTACGATCCTAAACCTAAGGTACCGTCCCACCGATGGCATACAGTTGGGAAGTCCAAGTCCAAGCCCGTAGGCCTTAGTCAAGTCACTTAATCAGAGAACAATCTCCAAGTACTTTAAGAAATCAATTGGATACTAGGGTAGGATAATGTTCGGCCAGGTGTGGCTCTCCAGAAGTAATTAAGGAAATTACAACGATGGGTGGTTGTTTCGTACGAAAAATTTGTTCGAGCGTTTATTTGTTCCTTTGTGGGCTGTCATCTGAATATAGCAGATTTCAGATATTATGGCTAGATTCGGAATCTGGGAAGGATAACTTCTGAAATCTGGATACAAATGTTAAAATACAATTAATTGAAAATAAGATATGTTAAGAGACTGAGATCTACGTTGCTAACTAACTAGATTACGTTCTTAAACACTGGTTAAATTGCTCAATTTGCAGGAATATTCGTCAATTTTGACGTCACGAAAATGTGAAGCAACACAGAGCAATAATAGCAACAGGCGATGTGGATCAACTTCTCATCAACTCGTTGCTGAATTGTGATGAGCGATATTGACCAATATCTAGCAATTCGGCACTAAGGGCTTACACGACCAATTCAGTCTATAAACAACACGAAAGCAAACTTGACAAACAAATCTAAAATTTAAAATAAAACTTTGAAATATTTGAATTCCAAGCCATTATAACACGAAACTTGACAAATAAATGCAAAACTCAAAATAAAACTTTACAATTGACCCACCGAACGCGGACAATTGCTCGGAATTTTCCAAGTTAGTGGAAATACAGCCACTATAGGGCGAACAATCTGTGAAAGCATTGCCGAAATATTGCCGCAACTAGTATGATATTACCCTGAATTACTCTATTACTCGCTCCACTAGTTTTGGCAATAGTCGTCGGGCAATCAGTTGCTAGAAAAATTTCTCGTGTAAAGGTGCTCATACACGGGCAATTTTGCAAGCAATTAATTGCCCGGCGACTATTGCCAAAACTAGTGGAGCGATTAATGGAGCAATACAGGGCAATATCATGCTAGTTGCGGCAATATTTCGGCAATATGGCAATGTTTTCACAGATTGCGGGATGAATGGAGCAATACAGGGCAATATCATGCTAGTTGCGGCAATATTTCGGCAATGTGGCAATGTTTTCACAGATTGCTGGTATTGCTCGCTCTACAGTTGCTATATTTCCACTAACTTGGAAAATTGTCCTCGTTCGGTGGTTCAATTGTCAAATTTTGTCTTGATTTTTGCATTTATTTATCAAGTTCTGTGTTACAAGGGCTTGGAATTCAAAGTTTTATTTTAAGTTTTAGATTTGTTTGTGAAGTTTGCGCTCGTGTTGTTCATTGGTCGTGTAAGCCCTTATTGCCGAATTGCTAGATATTGGTCAATATCGCTCATCACAATTCAAGAACGAGTTGATGAAAAGTTGATCCACATCGCCTATTGCTATTGTTGCTGTGTGTTGCTTCGTATTTTTGTGACGTCAAAATTGACGAATATTGCTGCAAATTGAGCAATTTTAATTGCTCGTGTAAGAGAACCTTAAGAGCATCTTAACTGAATATGAAATTGAAAGAATATTTACTTTCTAAATTTTGTATGCAATCTGAACGACTATGGGGAATGGGTCAATAAAGCGTTTCTTTCGAAGAACTGCAACTTCAAGGCGTACGGTGGTCGTTTGTTTTCTATCTCAAAGCTAAAAAATTGAAACTTGGCACATATTTGGCCACTCGCCTCCTCGGACATTTTCTTCCAATCGTCTTTTAAGGTGATTGTTATTCAGTTTGGTTTTTTTACTGTTGAAGCTTAACACTGCTGTGTTGCCGGGGATACATTGTCAGTATAACGACCATGCGTCAAAAGTTAAAAAGTTGAAATTTCAAGGTAAATATATAGTAATATGCTAACAGTTTAAAAATACACTTTTTGGAGAGACAGTGACATACGGGCGAGGGTGACAGAAAAGTGGAAATTCAGATGCTAGAAAATCTGAATCTAGTATAGGGTTAGGGTCTTATATCGCTGCAACTGCTTACATTAGAAAGTTGAATCTTTGTACCAGGTATACTAGAAGAATAGATTTATTAATCGCGCAAGTATTTTGAAAGTAAGTTATTTGTGTAGGTTGCTATGTTATAAAAACTTCCGTATAATTCGGACTTAAATCTTTCCCAAATTTAATGAAGAATAAACTTGTGTTCCTCTGATATTTTAGTTATTTATGCAGTCCGCAGGAAATGAATTTACAGATTACTACTCTTCTGGGTGAGTGAGTGAGTGGTCTGGGTGGCTTAGTGACTAGAGCACTCGCCTTCGGCGCAGGTTCGAATCTGCTTGGCGACAAGTAATTTTCGAGAATGGGATTGGGTGCCGGACTACCAGTTCACTCAGCTGTAAATGAGTATCTGAGTTAAAATCGGGGTAATAATCACGGCCGAGCGTGTGCCTGACCACTTCACCTCCTAGTGTTCCGTTGGAAGAGTAATGAAGTAACTCTAGCATTACTTCAAGGCCTAGGCCCAATTGATTATGATTACTCTCCTGATCAAAACGAGGCACATATGTGTACGTTCAACTTATCTTGCAGCTTTTCTTAGATAGGGAAACGGTATCAAAATATGAAATGCGTGTTCTTTTGCACTCTTATCCAGAGCAGAGCAGGTTACCGATAGGGGAAAACAACAACAAAAGGATTTAGCTTAGTTAGTATTTTCTCATTTCGTTTACTTGGTCTGCACTGGATAAGGCCACAAAAAATACTCCTTGCATACCTCTTCAAACTTTTACCAAAAAAATAACGAAGTTGGGATAATTCTTACATTTTTTAATATCTTTCATTTTATATGAAAACCACGTAGTAGAATTTTCGTCTTTCTGCTCTTAAGATTGAACTTAAGACTTTTCTACGCGAAAATTAGTTCGGAATTTACTAACTCAAGAAGTAAGTAAGCCCTAGAAATTATATAATATACATAAGGATATCAAGCTTGAACTTATTATATTTGCAAAACGTGTACACGAGTAATCATGCAACAAGATTTTTCAATGCATTAAGATGCTGGACAAATTTCTACAGATTTCACATATAGTATAAAAACAGCTCAAAAATTCACTACATGCGTATCTGAGAGTAAAAATTAGCATTTAGCACAATCACCATTTATCACTATCACATTTATCGCTAGAGATCGGTGTATTTCATATTCTGCTCTAAGAATGGTGGCGTCCAACAAAATATATTCCGTGTAACGTTTAAGAATTTTTACTAAAAAAGAAGTTAACGATATTGACGCCACAACCACAACTCATTCAGCCTTTCAATAAATTGAGTATTTTCTCGTTTGGCAAGATCACCTCACATGGACATCACTGTTTAAACTTTACGTTACTTTTTTTAGTGTTTTTTTTTATTTGTTATTTTTACATATCTTCAGTCTTAACTACCTGTGCCATTAATAATCTGCTATGCTTATGCAAATTTTTATGTGTTGGCTGCTCAGTATGTACGCATATGTATTTTATAAATTACGACGAGTATTTATAACGACATTAACTTTAGCGATTTGCATTTATTAGCTCCCCAAGGTGAATTCTATTTATTATAAACAAATTGAAGAATAACATGTGGTGTAGAATATTTCGTTGAATATCTTGAAATTTTTCGAGTGAAGATCTGGGCGGGTGATCTTGCCGAAAACCACATAACTAAGTATTTCTGTCTGTTTATTTTGTGAAGTATGGTTCAGGAATGTTGCTGAATATTTTGAAGAACAGTAGGTGTAAATTTGAAAACAATGTTTTTAAGAATGGTGAAGATCGCACTTCTATAGATCGATCACAGGTACACAAATTACGCGTGATCGATTGCACAAAACGGTTTTGTTCACTTAAATTTTTCGGTCAATAAGCCTTACACTTTTTCGAGAAAGCTATGGAAAGTTTCTAATTCAAGAGGAATTTCGATAGTGTGTACGAAAATAAATTGCATTTTATGGAAAGACTCACCTTTGTTGATATACCTCGCGATCATCACCGCTGCCTTGTCGGCGCGATCGCTGCTGCTGGTATTGCTGTAGCTGGGATGGTCGTACGCCGTCGTATTTATTCTCCTTGCCGTAGATGCTTCCTCCGTAAGGATCCTCGCCTAGGTAGTAACGCTGTTTCGGACTGGTCATCATATCGAGATCGGATGAACCGCGTCGATCGTTTCGCGAATGTTGGTCACGTTCACGCCGTCCGGCCGTTGTCGAGCTACTAACGACACTCGACTCGCGATTGATTGTCATCGGTGATTGTTGATGGGGCTGTTGTTGAATTTGTCCACTAATGTGACTATCAATTACATTGTACTGTTGATAAGTGGATCCGTTGCCGTTGATCGGTGGCGGCGTCAATTGCTTACTATCTTTACCGATTGGTGAAGGTGATCGCTGACGACTGCTGCTCCGGTTGCTTTTCGATTTCATTTTGAATTTACGCTCGGCACTGGCTGATCGAATCTTACCGACCAGTTTCCTTATTGAGTTACCGATCGCTTGACCAACTTTGGTTGTTTGTTTAGAAGGTGCGGGCGGCGGGGGTGGAGGTGGTGTTGTTGTCTGCGTTTGGGTGGTTTGTGTCGAGACAGTCGGCCTATGGTTACCATTATACTGGTTCGAGTGGCTAATTGATGAGGATTCGGACACGAACCGGGTTCGCTGATTCGGTTTACGGTTCTGATGATGGGAAGGTATGTAGGTCGGTGAGACGGAACGGCTACGAGGTGGCGGCGAATAGTCTGGCGGTGGTTCTTCGAAACTTTGATGGCGATTTAGGGTCGGCGAATAGCTGTTCTGCGGTCGAAGTTTCTTTTCGATAGCACGCTTTCGTTGTGGCACTGTGGGACGTGGCGTTGATTCGGGCTCGTAGATATCGGGCGAAGGCGAACGGATACCACTGTCGGGGGTGTGAAGTTGCGGTGTCTTTGGTGTTCGAGTGTCGGTAAAGTACGTCGATGAAGAAACGTAGGCCGAATCGTCACGTTGAATCAAGGAATTCTTGTATTTTTCGCGCTCGTCTTCCATATCGCGAAGTAGCGATGATCGAACATCTTCGCGCGAATCTTTCACATAGCCCGAATCTTCTCGCTTCAAATGGCCATTTGTCTTTTTAGTTTTCAACGAACGATCGTAGTCTTCCTTCGAATCACGTCGATACCGAACGTCAGTCCTTGATCCACTCAAATATCCCAAATCTTCTTTCTGATTGCGAATAGTTTTTGAGTCATCGCTATCTTCACGCGAGTCCTTTCGATATCGCAGATCACTTCTTGACCCAAAACTCTTCTTCTGCTGCATGATATCTTCCTTACGAACATAATCATCTTTCAGTGACTTCGAGACATAGTGCAGGTCCTCTCTAGAATTGGCCTGCTTCATTCGATTCCGCTCGAGGGTGCCTTTCAATTCATCACGGAACGCTTTGGAAGCAAAGTGCTTCAGTGGAGTGGACTCTTTACGTTCGCTCCAATTCGAGATGCCCTGGAAGTACTTCTTCTCTGCGGACGAAGAATCACGTTCCGGAATTATTACCTTCGGGGGAGACGTTAAGCTTCCGTTCGAATTGGTTTTCTTAAGTGGATCTGACGTAGTCGGCGAGGGCGATGAGGTTCCAGTGGTTTGATTCGATTTAATCGTTACATTGAAGAAGGTCTTCTTGGTTGGTTCGACTTCCGTTTCGTGGTATTCTCCATCGTGTGAGGATGTTGTCGATTCACTACCGAAATGCGATTCGAGCCACTTCATAGTTTCACCCTTTCGGGTCTCTTCTTCGCGATCAAAGTCGAGCGGTCGCTTCGTGAGGGCATCTTTTCGATCAGCTAGAAGTGCGGCTTCTGAAAGCGGACCGAGAATATTTGCGGAAAGAGTTTTTCGAGATGAATATTATCATGAGACAATTGGAGCTACGGTACGTACCTTTTTGTTGTTGAAGTAATGTTTTCTGAGTTCTTCTAGCTTTTCGTATGCGATCGGATAAGCTGTCCCAATCGTTTGGTCCCTCCTGCGGGCCATCCCGCTCCATTTGTTCGGTTTCGGCAGCGTATCTCATTTCTTTGGCTATTACTTTACCATCGGCAACATATTCAACATTTTGTTCATCACGTTGTTTATAATATCGCTGCGAGGATTCCTGCAAACAAATAATCAATCAGGAAATATGCACAAAGTACCCATGTATACATTAATTAATAAAAATGTTGAAGAACTTTCAATAAGGTAAGAGGTTTGCTGTAGGAATTTAAAGGACGCTAAATAAGTTCTGCACATTAAAGCGAACCCAGTTGAAATTTTCTAATTTTACATGGAGTGGTTATAAAATAGCTATTATTGTTACATGTGCGTTTATATTGAAAAAAAAATTAAGGTGAATACCTCAAGATTTCTGTGTTAGGGTACCTACAGCCTTACAGCTTTTGATTTTTTTTTAGATATTTCTGCTTATTTGTGACCTAAACCAAAAATATATTCTCTGTAAAACTGCAACGTTATATTTGTAAGTTTCTTGTTACGATTTTTAGTTTTCACTTGTGTATGCACGATTTTTTGTATGCTGACTATAGTAACCACTTCACTCAAAATTTTAAAACTTACGGAGTGTTTTCTTGTAACTAAACAAAGGAAAATATGAAAGTTTAGAGCACACACCTGACAGAATCGTTAAGACTGAAAATAATGTAAGGCCAACATCGAAAACACAACAAACTTATGCATTAGAATTGAAAAAACGAGATACTTATAGTTTTTTATGTTATTTACGTTATTATTTCTTTTTAATTATCATTCAATGTTGAACAAAACTCAATTCTGAAAAGAAACTTTAAGACTGTGAAAGACATTTTTATGTTGTCTTTATGTTATGTTGTTATTTCGTTTAACAAGGAATACATCGTTTTTTTTGGCTGATATTCCTGTTAAGTTCCTATTTGTCTTTCTTAAAAATCAGGGTTAAGATGGAGTGAAATATATTGAAAGTGGCTAGCTAGTACACACTTCTGTGCATGAGAAGTAAAAGGTCGGATGTTCTTTTTTTTTAAATGGAATCTGTGGCCAGCTATTGACTAATTTTTAAGATATTTCTTTATAAGTAATTCAAAATTACTGCAATATATATATTTAAGGATTTAACTGATCTCTGAAGGAAAAATCATTACGTTAACGTCTATGGTAGGCACTGCTCTGAAAAAAAGTGTTGTTAAGAACATATTGTTAAGAAGGTTGTTAAGAACATGTAGAACATACAACAAGTGTTGTTAAGAACATACATTTTATGTAATGATCATGGAATTGGGGAGCATAACAAATCCTTCGATTGCAATTTATAGCTGATTTACATCGCAATATTTCGAACTGAATTTCGCGAAATCTTGAGATTTTGACAAATCTCTAACGAAATCTACTAGATTTGCCGTACAATATTGCGATTTTATAATCTCTTCAATTAACTACACTGTTTTGAATTTTCAATCCAATTTTTTCTTAAAATTTCCAGTATATTTAATTTTTTCAAATAAAAGTACACATTTCAATCACTTTTACACGAAATTACTGGTATTAGTAAATTATTCATGTACTTTTCAACTGAACCGTACAATTTACATGAAAATTACGCAACATTTCGTGTAAAACTAACAATATTTATATATGAATTGAAAATTACGTTCTTTTTCGTGTAATTCTACTTATCTATTTGAATTTTACTACGAAAAACATGTAATGAAACCACGCTTCGTTCGATTTTTTCTTCTATTGGAATGAAAATGAAACACCTTCGGTGACGCAGTTGCGCCAAACCTACGCGGCAAAAACTAGAATTGATCGCGGGTTCGATTCAAGGGTTTTATTAAGAGTAACAAAGAAATAATATTAGAAGTAGAAATAAGTGTATCTTAACGAGTGCTAATTATACACTTTTTCAGAGTGTAAATTCAAGAGAATATCGAGTAAATTTGCTGCTTTCGAAGTTGAAATTTACTGATTGGAAATTGAAATTTACTGATTGCAAATTGAAATTTATTGATTGCAAATTGAAATTTACTAACCGAAAATTGAAAATTACATTAAAATTGACTATTACATCCCAATGTAAATTTACTTGAAAAGGTGTGGCATATTTTCCTACTATCTAAATGATGTAAGATTCAATGGATTTTTTAACTGTGTAGATTTGGTGGAAATCAAGCTCGAAATCTACTAAAATCGGCCAGGAAAGCCCTGAAATTTATGTTTCATCACGTTCACATTTCGTCACAATGTTCACATATTTGAAATAAATTTTTTAAATAAAAGTTACTCGCAAGGTTTGGAATCTAATAATTTTTTTTGAATTTGATTTCTGCTGATCCTGGTCGATTTTCCATTGCAGAAAAACGTAATCTTACAAAATAAGTTAAAAATTTTGACATAGCAGACATCTGCTAAACTTTTAGGCAATTTAAACGCTTTTTGAGATTTTGAAATCTGTTGCCAGATTGCAAGCGACGTAATTCAGCTGTAAGTCCCTCTTCAGGATTTTACTGAATACGACATCCGACATTTTACGTCTCGTAACAGACTTTTACGTTATTATTTTAATACACTCGTCTACATTGCACTTGTTTTCAAAGATATAATTTTCAGAATAATACTACTTTAAGATCCCAATCTCGCCGGACATTTGTATGGCCTTTGCTCTCGAACGTCCTGTCCCCTTCAAAAATTGTGTTATATAAAAAACGAAGATTTTTTCCACTTACACTCCAATCTATAAAAAGAAATTCTCCTCAATAGAGACCCAGGGACTTTTTTTGCGTAAGGCTGATTTTGAGATTTGAAGGGATCTATGATCCTTGCTGGTCAAGCTATTTTTGAAAATTCATATAGTGACAAAAATCAAAAATCTATCCTGTCTATCCACTGTCGTAGTATGCAATGAAGCAATGAATTTCAAATTTATTATTTAATTTTAATTACTTACAGTATGATTAACTTTTTCTCGACTACCCGCCGACTGGTCGTCTTTGTCCGGCAAATCTTCATCAAATAATTCTTCGTGTTCGGTTGTTTTCTTCTTTTCGGTAACTATTGTGCCATCCGGCTTAGCCAAGGACTTCTGTTCGGTATCCTCGGTATCGACAGTTTTATGTGCCTGGGTCGATTGATGAACAATCTTCGGGCCAAGCGGGACTAGTTGCTTCTGATGATCTGGCGAATATAAGACGTCTTCGATATTCTCAATGCCACTGTTCACAGCATTTACGTAAGCCTAGCAAAAATAAATAGAAAATTGGAAAATTGTGAAAAGATGCTTTTGCTTAAATACCAGAAAAATTGATAAATTTATCGAAATGAAAGAATAGGTGAATGAGTTCATTCTCACAACTGCATCATCTTCTGGTGTATACAGTATGGAAATTTGCACCGATCTCCTCCGCTCCGTCGTTTTTTATTCAAAAGCAAGGCCAGGCCGAAAGAAAGGTCCATCAGCGATTGGCATTTTCGCACCAAACAATCTTTTGTATCTTAAGTTCGTAGAGTGACACCAACGGTAAAATATTTTTATCGCTTCGCTCAATACTTAGTCATGTCTTACAAATCCAGTTTGGGTAGTCTTCGTCTAGGGGGGATGTGGGGTAGCGTTTGATTTATTCAAATGCTTTCTAGGCACTCGTTCGATAAATGGAAGATGGAGTCTTGTTGTTTCTACTGTTACCTCAAGAGACATTTTCCTTCCTTACTTATACCGGTCAGTTAGCCTACCGTTTACTAATCTTAAGATTACAAAGCAATATGATACCAAATCCATTAAATGAACCTTTCCTTGCTCCCATTTTCTTCACAGCGAAGCACTTACACGGACTTCAATCCACTTGGGCTGAAAATAATTCACAAGTTGATCCGCGGCGACAAGGCTATGCCAAAAAAAATCTTAGGTCAAAGGTGAAATTCCAATTTTATAAATTAGAGGAAACGCGATGATGGCAAAAGTATAAGTAAAGCGGATTATAAGGAGCTTATCTCTGGGATGAGCCAAGATAAAATCCGGAGATGATGATGGCTTAAAGCAACATTATCTCTGCATCATCTGCTTCTTGTTTGGCCGCCTTGGAGTTGTCGCGGGGCATGGATTGTCTCTACTATCAACTTATGGTGGGGGTAATGGAATGTTAACAATTTGATGGAATTATGCTATGCTATTTTGTTTTTGCTCCTCTGATAGGTTTTATTTTGCATAAAAATCTGCGAATGACATTGAAAGTGGAGCGTCTGGATCCATTAAGATGGCTAAGCTGTGGCTACTTGCTTACTGCGCGACTATGACAATTTGAACTCTCTGCTGTGACTATGCACAATATACTAACTACTTGTTGTACTGTTCATGTACCCAGTTATGTTGAAGATCTCGAAGCGATGATAATCTTATATTTTAGTCTGCCCAGTAGACGGAAGGCAATTTTCTCATGACATTTTCTGAAACGGAAATTTTAACATTTCCGTAAATTTATTGCTCAACCGAAAACAATATGAGATATGAAGCATGGTTCTGGTTGAGTATTTGGTAGTTTTGTTGGTTTCCAGCTGATTTACGATATGATTCGTTGGCGTGATTACCAACGGATGGACAATAAGATTCTAGAGATATATGTGCCAACATCACATATGTTTGCCTACATTTCTTATGAAGAATTAATTAAAAACTTGGTTCTTTTTATTTTTATGTCGTTATGTTTGTTTGTCGAGACATTCAAGAGCTTACTTCTTACAAAAAATATGTCGCACCTCAAACGAAAATACCTCTAGATACTATTGCACTTATACAGGGTTGGCCAAATACAAGTTTTTATTTTAAAAATGCAATAAAATGAACAAAATTAAATTTTTTTCAATGTATTATGACTTTATTAGTAAGAGTAAACATTCCCATTAATGATGGAACACAACTTCGTTCAAATGGCTGCCTCGGCTGGCTGCGCAGTAGCGTATTCTGTCACTCCAATTTTCTAAGACCTTGTTGATGGTTTCGGGCTGTAGCTCACGGATTGCTTGGATGCTATTGGCCTTAAGTGCTTGAATCGTTTCTGAATTGTTGGCATAAGATCGGTCCTTCAAGGTTCCCCACAAAAAAAAATCCAAAGGAGTCAAATCGCAGCTCCGAGGCGGCCAATTGACATCGCCAAGACGGCTGATAACACGATTTGGGAATTTGGTGCGTAAAAGATCGGTTTTGGCATGGGCTGTGTGGCATGGCGCCCCATCCTGCATGAACCAGAGGTCGTCCAAATCCATGTCTTCAATTTCAGTAAAAAAAAAGTCGGATAACATGGCTCTGTAACGTTCACCGTTGACCGAAACGTTGTTGTTGTTCCCACTCCCACTTACTTTGGAAATAAGTTTTCAATATTTCCCAACGTTGTTCAAGCGTAAAGCGACTCATTTCGTTCCGCGGAGGTATGATAATGACTTTCTGTCAAGATTTCGAGCGGGAAACTACTTTCAGTGTCAAAATAACCTATGTTTAAAAAGAAACCACTAGATGGCCCACTCTGTAAAAGCCCGTCTCCTACAAATTGCTCTTTACCGTCTTAATTGTGAGCATTTTAAAAAAAACATCACGAAAGATAACCACGTTTTAGATGGCCTAAATGTCTGCAACTTGTATGAAAGTACGCATTGGACGACTGGTAAAATTATAAAAAAAATCCCGAATCTGTAGAAGTGAAAATCAAATCGAATTTAAAAAAGTTTGAAAAACGTCACACCTCGACCCGTTTGTCCAAATTTTTGATGACATCAGGGCATAAATGCTCCTCAATTAGACCAATATGATTTGTTATCTGGCCCTTCAGTTGTTGAATGGTGGTGGGCTTATTGGCGTAAATCTAGCTTTTGAGATAACCCCAAAGAAAGAAGTCCAACGGAGTCAAATCGCACGATCTCGGTGGCCAATTGATTTCGCTGTTTCTGTAGATTATTCGCCCGGGGAACTTCTGCAGCAATAATTCCATTGTTGCGTTGGCTGTGTGGCATGTCGCACCATCTTGGTGGAACCACATGTCGTCGATGTCATAATCATCGAATATTGGCCACAAGAAGTCGGTAATCATGGCACGGTACTGTTCCCTGTGCACTGTGACAGAGTTGCCAGCTGCATTTTCGAAAAAAAATTGCCAATCACTCCACCAGCGCAAAATGCACACCACACAGTGGATGCACTGGCTTTTCAAAAAGTGCCCTTGGATTTTCATCAGCCCATATTCTGCAATTCTGCTTGTTGACGTAGCCACTGAGATTCATCAGAATGAAGATTTTGATCGCAAATCCATTGTCAACTTGGTTTTGATCATGTATTCAATTAGTGAACGTAAGGCACTTCAAATGGTCAGTAGGCAATTTGCCAAAGACTGAACTACCAAAATGTCAAAACAGATGTCAAAAATTATTTGACGTTTAAGCGTGGTTCTTAATAAACTTCGGAACGAGTAACTGTAACACCCTTTAGGTTTATTGAACTTCATTTCATTACATTGCATTCAATTTGAAACAATAAACTGGAAAAATTAGGCCAACAACCGTTTCATCTTATAAATTATTTCCATCAATGAAAAATCATCGCACGTCAGTGGCAATTCAGGCAATGACTGCGCACAGTAGTGCGTGTAATTTGATTAATAATTGTTTTCTATCTTCCAACAGCACAGCCTTAGCTTTTCGAAACCAAAGTAAATTGGTATTTTAATCGCATGTGAACTCTATGCACTGCGGGTCTAATCAATCGTGCAGCAACGGCAGCCATTTTAATAACGGCGAAACGTAATCTTCGAAATTTATCGAAAACTGACTATCCACATCCAATCCGTAGCAACCTAAAGCCCCGAGTGCAGCATTCAGGAAAATCCAAGCAAAAAAAAAATCAACCACACTAAATTTAAAATATACCGTAGCCGTGCCGGCTTCAGTTTATCGCTCAAGTCGATCAGCTCGTTGTAAGAAAATTTTCAAGATCACCACCGAATAGAGTCGGGCCAAAATGTTTTCAACCGCGTTATTAAAGCCATGGCCACAATATTCTCATTCTCTCTGCACCGCGAAACAATAAAATTGTTCGCAGGTATCCAGGTATGGCTAGGAATGAACCAAAAAAAATCATGGAATCAACACAAGAAAAACCATTAATTCACGATATAACAGCAAACGGTAGAAGAACTTAAGACTGCAGAATAGGAGAAATATAAAAAAATCATACAAAAAGGTACGATCTAAGTAAGCACACTCACTTGAACTCTTGGCTTGATCTAATAAAATGGTTAATGGCCAAGTCTTCCGCATTTCCCAGTGCACTTGCAGCGCTCGGTTCAGCCGATGGAAAACTTTTATTCTGATTACAAGTTTACCTGTCCGATACCCCCAACCCTCGTTCCCATACTTCTGAACTGATCTACTGGTAGAATTATCTTCTAGCACACACTTTAATACATCCAACGGTTTTAAACCGTGCAATTTCATTATAATCGATAAAAGAGGTGAGGTGCAACAAGAAAGTCCAACAAACAGAACATGGACAAGAACCTTTCGATACGAATCCGAACCTACCTTCAGAGAACTTCGGGCTGCAGCACCATCGAAACTTGTTACTGCTTCCATAGAACAATGTTAGACTAAGCTACCACCAATCGAGTTCGTAGTAAAACCGTCGAACAGGAAAAATAACTGGATAGGCGCGGAACACTCAAGGAAAACCAGAAGAAAATGATGCCGTTGAGTCCAGAAAGTTACGATTCGAATCCGGTAAAAATTAAGAGATCAACCCTGAGGAGGTACAAGGCTTGTAACAAACCAAGAACCAGATTCGCGACTTCCATAATAATGAGACAATTGCAAAGTGCGCCAATGTCAAATCTGAACTACATCTGGACGGAACACAGGACTGAATACTGGAACTCAGCTATTCTTCCTTCGTCTCAATCGCATAGGAAAAGCGCAAGAAACTGATCTTTAGCGAATCCGTTAGTCGCGATCACGCCGCCCTTTATTAATCCGCGCGATCGCTTATCCACAATTCTACTTCCTTATTGAGTAATTGATTGCGAAAAAATCGGACGTGATCGTTCGGCGTATTGTGTCGAGCATTTAATGTTTTTTTGTAGTTTAGATATCGAGTATAAGGTAGGCGCAGGTAAGGTAGATAATCAGCAGCGTGGTACACTTGTCCATTCTGCAGTTTTTGCCCTTCAGCCATGTTCTTTTTTTCGAGCTCCTTTCTTTTAGCATTAGAAGATTGTGCGGCCGTTTGCTATTTTTTTTTCCTTGCCCCGCACAAGATCACGAACAAAGATGTCGAAAGAATCTTATAGGGTTAGTATGGGTCTGCACCTATTACCGGGCAATTTAGTTTCAGAATTTCTTCGTTTGTTTGGTTAACTGGAAATAGGAACGATCGATACGATTAATTTCGAAAAACGATAATGAGAACACGATCAGCGAATTGGCTAGTGGCTATTATACGAACTCTGGTTTTATATATGTGATCGATGTTATTGTGCTACGGGAGCAAATTTCTTATTTCAACTAAATTTACTTGTAGTTTGAAGATGAAAGAAAGTTGATTATGTGTAGGTACAATAATGAGATTATTTGAGTCTCAAGCGGGAGGTCGTACAATGTACAGGGTATGTTTGGATGTTGGCTCAGTCAAGCTGTGAGAGGGTAATTAAAATAGAACCGAATGTGTTGGCTAACGTTCTTTTAACCATAAAATACCTGTTTTCTCGCTACAGAGAATGGTAAGCAAACTCTCAATTTGGACTATCACTCGAAAGTCCAAATCAAAAGTTTGAATTTGAGATATTTCGGTCGTTGCTTCGTCGGATTTGAATTTTCACCTTCGAAGCTCCTCAACATATGTAGCAGTTTTTTTCGGGGAAATATATCGGCAAACCTCTACGCTAGGGGTTTTAAGGGTATTTCCCAAAAAAAAATTTATTTTAATCTAAACTATAGAAAAAGTTTTAAGTTTACTCCAACCCGAAAAGTCTGATGAAAAACAAAGTTTCACTAGCGTATTCCAAAAAAACCCCCAAACTGTACAGGTTGCCATTCAACAAAAAAGATACAATTCTCAATTTAGTGGAATAACAAATGGCGCCCAATGTAGGGCACCAGCCCAAACAGTACCTTTTTAGTTGAATGGCAACCTGAATCAACAAAAAAGGTACAATTCTCAATATAGTGGTTCAACAAATAGCGCCCAATGTAGGGCACCACTCCATGTTGGGCGCCATTTCATAAACGTAGGTTTGGTTTAAATACGGGTTTTTTTTTACCTTATAGTCTTAATGATCGAAAGGAAGTATGACAGAAACTAAAAATGTGTACGATACCGTAAGAACGCGTCTAATTATGAAGTTAGCATTTCATGCACATACCGATGTTTGTTTGAAAATATTTGGCCCGTGGTATAACAAATGGCGCCCAATGTAGGGCAGCAGCCCAAACTGTACCTTTTTTGTTGATTCAGGTTGCTATTCAACAAAAAACTCCTGAATCTTGAACCTGAATCTCAATAAAGTGGTTCAACAAATAGCGCCCAACGTAGGGCACCATTTCATAAACGGAGGTTTGGTTTAAATACGGGGTTTTTTTTTTAACTTATAGTCTTAATGGTCGAAAGGAAGTATGACAGAAACTTAAAATGTGTACGATACCGTAAGAACGTGTCTAATTATGAAGTTAGCATTTCATGCACATACCTATGTTTGTTTGGAAATATTTGGCCAACATTGTTAACGATGGACGTCCATATTCCATCCTGGGTTTGTATAGAAAAGTCTTTAAAATACATGTTCCTTGCACGATAATTTCAGAATGTTTGCAGATGGAATCAAAATGTAGAAAATTAGGAGCTCCTTTGAGAAGCTCCATTACAAATGTTCTTCAAAACATGGAGCATTATAGTAACAATAAAAATTACTCAAGAGCTCGTCGTAGATACTAAAGCTTGTGAATGAAAAATCCCCGTACTACTTCAACTGGCGTCCATAGAAAACATTTATAGATTTTCTGTACCTGGGTTATACAATTTAATTTACATAAATTTGAATATTCAAAAATTGTCCATTGGTCAGTAAGTATTCCAATTAGCTCGCGGAAAATCGAATCTACATAATAAAACCTAATTGACCTAAATTACATAATTCCTGTTATGTTCTCGTTATCATGTACATGTATCGTTATACACCTGAGGCCTAGGTAGACCAAAGCGTACTGCTCAACATTTTTATAATACCTGTAATTGTATTCGGGATCGTGGTATCAATCACATTTAACAACGTAAAATGTACGGCAATACCTAGCAATTGTTTGCAATTAAACTGTAAATCGCCTGAATAGAATTTAAAAGAAAAACTGATTAACAGCTGCTGTAATTCACATAGAGCACGGTAATTAAATTCATACCAAATGGAATTTGCATTACTTGACTTAATCCGTGTATTTCATTGATTAAAAAACTGTGGCGGGAGTTAAACGAGACGTACTTGTACCCGACACTGACGAGTGTTTAATCAAGTTTTATAAAGCGATATAACTCTGTACCTTGGTAGAAAAAAGCGAGTGTGTGAGAACATCTGGAAGAGGTAGAGAAATTTCTGTCATATCATAATTTCTGTATCCTTGTATCTTTAGAGGATGATTCGATATAAGATAGACATTGAGATTCAGAGACGAAAGTGGGCAATGGATCGGATATACAGTGAAAAAGCCAGGGCGGAACATCCCCAAACAGGATCTGAATTGAAATTCGCAACAATTGTAAAGAAAATACGTGGAGTAAATAAATCCTGGCGATAGATAAAGGTGTTTGCTCAGGATCAGGTCTTATAGAGGTGCACTGTTACAGCCCTATCCTCTATCGAGGATCAATAATTAAACAGACTATGTATTGTTACGTGTAAGCCTGGCAACCGCGCAACCGTACAACTCGATCGTTACACATAATGAAAACAACAACAACCGAATACCTAGTTGCAAAATAACCCAATTAGAAATAAGGCGAAACGGCACGGTTGTATCTCTCTTCTTATCGAATGCTCTCCAATATACTAGAATCCTCTGCACACACCACTGAACGAAGATCGAAATCGAAGGCTCTGAAGCTTTCGAGAAGATTCCACAACTGAACGAACGTTCAAGTACACCGGTCAACATTCAAGACTGCAACCGCCTAGTATATAAGCAGGTGAAGCGTTCAGCGAAGACACAGTAATTTTGATTACGTCGACTGCCAGCGGGTACACGCGACCGTGTTGAGAGAGAACGAAAGTGAACGAGTCAAGCGATATATGGTATAAGCGGGCGGTTTTGCCATACAGTGCGAATTATTGTGCGAATAGAATTTAAAGTGCGATCAATAAATAATCACTTATTTTTATTTTAACCGCATTGTGTTTTACTTGAAATCCCGGCGAACCCCTAGCTCGCAACAGTATGTACTTACTACAGCATATTGTAAAACCCTTGAAATTTTATTTGCTTTTAAAATTTGCTGGAGAGGCAAAAGAAAAATCGCAATTTTTTATCGACGTTTTTGGCCACCATTCGCCCATTTTTGATCCGATTTTAATTTTTGAGCATCTGTTGAGCTCCCCTTTCGTTTGCAAAAATCGAAAAAATTCACTTTTTTTAAAAAATTCCTGGCATTTTTTTTAAAAAAATCAAATCAAATTAAATTAAATTAAATTAAATTAAATCAAAGGTACTGGCGCCTTCTTTTCAAATCCGCAAGCAGACTTAAAAAACTTTAAAATTTGCGGCCAGGAGAGGCAAAAGAAGAGTAGCAAGTTTTGAATTTTTTTCGACGTTTTTGGCCACCATACCCCCATTTTAGATCCGATGTTAATTTTGTTTGGATTTTTGAGCATCTGTTGAGCTCCCCTTTCGCTTGCGGTGTCAGTTGCAAAATCGAAAAAATTTACTTTTTCAAAGAATGCCATGGTACCATGGAATTTTTTTTAATTGAATAACCAAAAGAATATATATGGAGGGCATGCTTGTGAAAAAATTAAATTTCTTTATCTCGGGAATCGCTTTCGATAGAATGTGGTATGGTATGTAGGTATGAAGAATTAGAAGTAAAAAAATAATGAGGACAAAAACCGTATCTCGGGAATAGTTCGCCATTCGAAAAAAAACCTGTGCACTTGGCTCTTTGTTGAAAATTACTTAAGCATACTGAATTCATATTTATTCACTAAAGTCACAGTAGAGAAATTTTCCCGCATTTCTTTGTTTATTCTAAAACAGTATTTCAATAACAAATATTTAGTTTTAGTTTTCAGAAGGGGTGAAGCGCTGAGCCACCGCGCACACTAGGCACTAAAAGAGCCCATAGAGCCTCGTAGGTCACTGAACATCCCCTAAACAACCCAGATCCCTAACGAACTTGACTAGCTTATCATGCCTTATCAGGTCCTCCAAATTGTCAAAGAAAAGACTGGCCAGCCACCTCAGTCGCCTTCTTGCAACCGCCTGACACTCACACAAAATGGGTGATGTCCTCCTCTGCATATAGGTCAAGGCAATACTTGCACACGTCAGAGTCAGCGATCCCCATACGTACAGCATGCTTCCCTAGCAAGCAGCGCGCCGTCAGTATTCCGACAAGTAGCTGCAGACTTCCCCTACTCCATGTCAATATCTCTCTAGTCTTCCGTCTGTCCAACCTTGGCCAGAGTGCCCTAGAAGTCCTACAGCTTGTTAGCGCCTTCCATCTAGAGTTCGCTGCGTCCGCGGCACAATCGCTGATACGTGCTTTAATTCCGTTTAATGGCGGATTAACCACCTCCTCTACCATCCCGCCTGACGCCGATCCTAGTCTCGCCAGCTCATCGGTCCGTCCGTTGCCTGGTACGTCACTATGACCTGATACCCAGCATAGTCGTACTCTATTCTGACTACAAAGTACCTTGAGCACTTCTCGACACCGCTTTACTAGCTGGGATTTAATAGTCCCCGATTCCAATGCATTCAAAGCCGCCTGGCTGTTAATGTAGAGTGAGATATCCCGACCGAATATCCCCTCCATCAACATGATGTTACCTGCATGGAGCACTGCCAGAATCTTCGCTTGGAATACACTACAGGCATCCGGCAGCTTAAAAGACTCCCTTGCACTCAACTGCTCAGAGAAGACTCCAGCGCCAGTGCCGCATTCCATTTTGGAACCGTCCGTATACACGCAAAAAGCGCGTTGTTAGCCTTTTTAATACGCTCTCCAACATTTTCTTTCCAATTTAGCTTCCTATCCAAGATCAGGCCCAGATATTTCGCTTTTTCCGAAAGTTGCAGCTATACTCCTTCAAGCATTGGCAGCCCGAATTCCGGGATCTTGTGCTTCCTAGTAAATAAAACCAACTCAGTTTTGGAGGCGTTAACCCCGAAGCCACATCTTTTGGCCCACCTGCTCAGTGTACGGAGTGCCGACTCCAAGATGTCAGTAATAGTATCCAAAAATTTTTCCCTGAACTAGTATGACTATGTCATCCGCGTAGGACGCAACCTCGTTCACTACAAAAAGCCACAGAAGGGGCGATATCACTGAGGGGTGGGGGTGTGAAGGAGGAGGTGGGGGAATCGTTTTAGAGGAAAAATTTTGGTTTCTAGATCTCAGCAACAGCTTAGGCGTAGATCTACATGTAATTGAAATAAGAACACTAGTCTATACTAAAATCGTGCATTTGAATCTCACCCAAGGAAAAATTATATTAGTAGCAGTAAAAATGCCTGAGAAAAGTGAGTTCTTTCTGTCTTATGACACCAAAAGAATTTAATAGGAACTCCAAAGTAATTGTATAGGGGCAAACCTGTCGCATGCAGCACTGTATAAATTGTATTATGCGATTTGATAGCATCCCGAACTTTGACCGAAAATATAATGAACTTGCGCCAAGACACCTAACGGTTTACTTGACGCCTACGCCTCATATCAATTTACGAGACACAATGGGAATTTAATTTGAGTTCTTTAGAAAATTACGATATAATATCTTTTGATGAGATCAGTGAAACTGGCAGAGTTCGACGCTCTTTATGTCTATTAAAAAGATTTTCTGAACTGCCATCATCTGTCTTAGATGTATATCTAACTTGCCATTTTATCCATTTTAGTTCCTATAGTGCTATCGGGTTCATAGAACTTTTTCCAACAACATAAGCTAATCCGATTATTATCAGAAATGCAAATAAAATTGTCACCTGAGATATCTGAATTTTAAGAATAAATTCAGATACAAATTTTTTCAGAATCCAATTTTGTTTAAATTTTCTTCGTCTCTACGTATTTAGGAGAACTAAGATATTTAATTTTTCTAGAGTCTAGAGAGCGAACCATAACCAAATTCGATTAACTTTTATCGATGATTTTTTTTAATTATCTTATACCTGGAATTATGACTGAAAGAAAAAGTTATGTATCTTCACAATAGTCATGCAAATCACGTTCCAAACGGAGGACAAAAGCGAAATAAAGAAGAACCTCTTCAGAAATGAGAAACCTGAAAATAATTCGACAAAATTTTCTAGTAACCAAGCCCTGCTTCCGAGAGGTGGTTGGACAGCTCAAAGAAAACGAAGAAGCCACCAAACCCGAAATGAGCCTTTTTTCATTGGAATTTGCTTGCCCTGTCGGAATGATACCTCATCAGATTCCTGGTATATCACCTACCACCCCGCCCAGGTAATACGATTAAATAGGTTCCTATGAAATATATCGGTTTATGTGTTCAGATCTACGTGTATCGAATCCCAAATCCGATCCCAGAAATTACCTTTGTGCAAATATTTAGCACGTTATAATTCATAGGAGTTCTATCCACTGTGCATGACATTATCCAGCTTACATCGATTCTCGAAGAATTTGATAAGCACTTTTATATCGGCACCTTACCAAGGTAATTTCTGAATCGAACGATACCTTTTATGAATTATTTATTACCAACGCGATGACAGATTCGAATTATTTTCGAAGAGAACAACAAGTGCATTTTGAATTCAAGAATGCGAGAATGTGGCGGACAAGAAATTATTATGCTTAGCATCGATTTGAGAATTTCTTACCTGGTGTTATCGATGGCGAATCCTCGGCCCTCGGCAGGAATTCAAATTAAATTAAGCCTAACTGTAGTAAATTGAATGCGGATTTTAGTAGTTTGAGCCAGGGTGTTTCTTTGCACTGATATGACACCTTTTGGGAATATGCGGTACAGTGCCATTTTTCAAGCACGGTTCCTGCTGTTTTACTTTATTATTTCAATAATACAGTATTGTGATCGATTTAAAAAAAAAAAATTTGCTACCCTGAACATTTTTTTTCACGTTTCATGACTAGTAGACACGAAAAAAGCAACAAAAAAATTTCAGTCCGTCTGTCCGCCGTACGTCGACCGGTGTACGCAAAATTATTTGAAGAGTCGTAGCACCCAAACCCTTTGAGCTATTTAGTTGAATTTTTTTTCGTGAATAGACTGAGTAGGCTCCTTGATGTGACCAAATTCTAAGTGGGGGGGGGGGTGTGAGGGGGGAGGTGGGGAAACATTTAGACGAAACATTTTGGTTTCTAGATCTCAGCAACCGCTTATGCTAGGAGGCTGAAACTTGGAATTTATATAGAGCTTTGATAGTTGACGCATTTGCAAAAAAATTGCCGATATGGGTGAAGGGAGTGGGGGGAAAAAATAATGCGTCCGAAACGCTCGAAAGCCGAGATCGAGACATTCTAAAATCCATATCTCCTAAAAGGTTAATGTCACAAAATTAAAACTTAATGAACATGTGTAGGTATAATTTTTGAGTGGGGCAGTGGCGTACGGGGGGGGGGGGGGGATGAAAAACTTTAGATTACGATAACTCACGAACCAATTGCACTAGAAAAATAAAATTCGGTTTCTGTATAAAGGTTGACAAACAAAGCTTGATGAAAGTACACATTTTTAAATTTTATATAATAATAAATATAATTTTTTATAGGGGTAGTATGGTACGGGGGGGGGGGGTTTCCTATCTTTAGAACAGCTTATGCAACAAAGTTAAAAGTCGGTATGGATATGTAAATCAACTAGAAAATTAGTTTAAATCAAAAAAAATTTCAAGTACCCATTGACGTTCGGATGGGGGGCAAAGAAAAATGATCAGTGAAAATGGAATGTATATATTTTCACGATTTTCGTCATATCTAGTAGGTCTTCCCAAATATTGAATTCATTTTTATGCTACGGCTTCTTCATATAATTACCTAGAAAGCGTTTTCTGGATTTTTTGAAATTCGATCCCTAAGAGGTTGTAAAGGGGTTGAATACTTTTTCACGAATTCTGCCATATCCCCCAGGTCTGATCAGATATCGAATATCTTTTCACTTTCATGGGCTCGCGTAATAATCGCCTAAAAATTGTTTTTAAGTTTTTCCCCTTTTCAGCCCCTAAGAGGGTATAAAAGAGTTGAACACGTTTTCATGAATTTCGTTATATCTTTTAGAAGTGATAAAAAATTGAATTGGTTTTTACTTTCTCGTGCTGTCTTCATATTTATTTATTAGCTCCTTTCAGGATTTTTGGATATTCAACCCCCAAGTGGGTATAAGAAGGTTGCATATGTTTTCGCAGATTCTTACATATTCCTTAGATCTATATCGAATTAATTTTTACTTCCTAAGGTTTCCTATATAAGCGTAAAAAAGTCAATTTCAGTATTTTTAGATATTCAATCCTAAGAGGGTTGTATGCTTTTCAAAGCTTCGACATATTTCTTAGGTTTGATGAGATATTAGGTCGCTATTCACTTCCACAGACTTTTTGTACGAGTATAATCGCGTACAAACCAATTTCTCAATTTTTGGACCCCCAAAGGTTTAAATATGTTTTCACAATTTCTGCCATCTCTTAGTTCTGATGAGATATAAAATTGGTTATTACAGCATTTGATGTAATGACCTAAAAACCAATTTCACGATTTTTCCAATTTCAAGAACCAAGGGGATGTAAAGGGTTTCCTTACGTTTTCACAAATTTTTCAAAATCCCTCCCTAATAAAGTTTCGCCCAGACTATTGGCAGATTTTTTTTTATTAGTCTTTCTTTTAAAAGATGTTTAAGCAAAATAAGAAGAAGACTAAGCTCGGCTTGGTTGTATCCATTGATCTTGTACACTTCAAGGCTTGGTCTTATTAACGGCTATGTAATCGCTTTTTGCGTTAACGCGAACTTGCTCTAGTCTAACCAGGTCCCAGTAATATTAATCTTTCAGAAAGCACGTTTCCGTCTAAAGATATAACTAGTTAATTACTCTAAGATCGGATGGAAAAAAAATACAATTCACAATTCAAACCGAGAATTGGCAAATTTCAGACCTGTTTTACACACTGAAAGAGCCTCTTCTTTTCTGGATAATCCCTTGTTTTTTGGTATACTTGTTTTAAAAGTTTCAAATTTATCGTGGACCAATTGAAAAACTTCTTCTTTCATCCGTTCCGAATGCTGAAATTTTTGGAAACGTCGCTATCGCGACCAATGATTCAAAAATTCAGGAAGGGATCCATCACACATCCCACCTGGATGAGGTACACTATAACATTTCTCTTAAGTGACACTAACCTCTATGTTTCCCATTCCCAAGACCTCTAGCTAAACACTTTTAATTGCATAAGACATTGCAAAATAATTAACTTAATCTTGAAATGCAGACCGCAGAAAACGTCTACCGCTAAGTCACTTCGCTCATAACGACTGCTTCTTCTATAAATCGAATTGCATCTTTTGCACTAGCAAACTCCCAAGTCGGCTGCGTCTTCAAATCACATCAGCCTTGAAAACGCTGAAAACGTGTAGAGACTGAACTAACAATCGCCTAGATGGAGTGCAACGACGTTATATTTACCTGGTAATTGTACCCAACGAACTCTCAACAGGTGGTTTACCTTTGATCCATAAACAGTTCTAAGCTTATATTTATGGCTCGCGATTAGTCTTGCCCTAATGTCTTGGTCTATGGGCGTTTTCTTACTTGGACATTGCAGTGAATTACTGATTACACCAGCTAGGTGCTGTTTAGTGTGTCTTAAGGTGACGGAAGTCGGCAGGTAAAATGAAGAACTTCTTAAAGGTAGCAGTTACCGTGGTAAGCGATAATTGTACTTTCTTTTAACTCGATCGCGTATACGCCTATCATCCGTCTCAACATACCGGAAGGCAAAGTAATGCGAGTTACGACGCATACGACAAAGCTAATAATTTACAATTATTATTTTTTTTTTTGCGAGGATTGCTTAATTTTTTCAGATTCAGGCTTTTCCACAATTATACGCAGCAGCCGAAGAAAAACGTACACCTTTGATTTTGCCCCGTGAGAAATACTTCAGCGGCTATTACTTCTTAATGCACCTGGCTCGGTGCAATTTTGCTGGAAATCATGTTCCTGAGAGAACTCCGAAGTTAAGCTGATGGCTATCCAACGAGTTTAACTAACGATTGCCGATGTATTGCGATCTGTTATTCTAATCGTGAGGTCATTTTGTAGCCGGTTTAGCGTATATTAATTAGAGCACTGGATTTTTTTTAAGATGAAGTTAGTGTAGGTTCGGTGAAACATGTCTCGGTTTCTTATGGTTTTTAAAATTACATAAGTTAATTATAACATCGGTTGGAAATATAACGAAATGTTTGTTTTTTTTACCTGAAGATACTGGAAATGTTATTAATTGATTTTGTAGTTGTTGTACCGAGTCGATGGTCCTTATGAATTATATGCAGCCGTTTTATGAGTTTAGATTTGAATTTTGGGGCACTGAAAGTAGTTTTGTGTGGCACTATGTCGGATAATATAATTACAACTGGAATTTATATAATTAAAAAAGTTTTTCTTCAAGTTGCACTCGCCTGTGACTGTAAGTGAGTAGCCTATCGGTTCGTATAGATACCTATAACTTTGCATATATTATTTAAAGGTACCGTGGGTTACTCTTTTTACTTTATTATTTTTAATAATAAAGTATTGTGAACGGCATTAAAATAAAAAAAAATGTCTACTCTGTAATTTTGTATTTTCACGTTTTAGGACTATCCCTAATCGCGAACTACCTTCCATAAGGTCTTACCGAAGCTTTTACCCTGCCTCGTAGCCTCAGTAAGGCCTAATGGAAGGTGGTTTATTAGTAGGGTAGTAGACTAAAAGGCAAAAGAAAAATACCCATCTTTTCGCCGTAAACGCGCTACGCAAACGCATTTGAAGGCTCGTAGCACAAGGCCTTTAAGTTATTAAGTTTAAAAAAAATTCTGTGGTTTGATTGGATGAACCTGACTTTTTGGATTGGGGTGTAAGTTGGGAGGTGAGATTAGCGTTTTAGACGAAACATTTTGGATTCTATATCTCAGGAACCCCTTCTGCTAGGCGGATGTGATTTGAAATTTAGATAAAGCTATGACAGTGGAGCCATTTGTAGAAAAATGGTCGATGTGGGTGGAGGGCTGTGGGAGTGGGGGTTAACATAAATAATATTCGAGAGGGTGACAATAAAAAAATTCTGATTATTATTTCTCGAGAACCGCTAAAGATAGAAAGCTAAAAGTAGACGTCTGTATATATTTAGCTTTTATGCGGCCTCCCTACAAAAATTTTATTTTTATAGGGGCAGCAAGGTACGGGAGAAAGTTGATACTTGGTACGTATATGTTGAAATCTTACAGAAGTAATTTAAGCAAAAAAAAAATTAAGATTTGCGTTGGCGTGCCGAAGTGGGGCGAAAGAAATGTCCCTGAAAGGTTTTTTTTTCCGTTTTCACGTATTTCGTCATATATTTTAGGTCCGTCGAGGTATTGAACTCTTTTATGAATATATAAGCGTCTAGAAGGTACTTTCCATATTTTTCTATATTAAACCCTTAACCCTTCGTGGTCACACGGGGTAGAATCGACCCGACGACAAACTATGGGCGTAAAATGGACCCTCTTCATATGTCGGAATAAATACCTTTATTTGAAACGCGCACTATGCAACTATTTAATATTTTTTCGAAAAGCAGCATATCTAAGAAGTGAAATGCAAAAATTTTATGAAAAATTATTGAACATTGAACTATAATTTTTTTAGCGAAAAAGTGTCTTTTTAACGTTTTCACCTCTTCATGAAATTTGTTTAACATGTCGCCATTTTATTTCTTATAAATAAATTTTTCGTACATCATCTAGAACGTTCAGAGCACTTCGGATGGATAGTTTGGTCACAATACCGTTTTGAGCTTTTTGACTGGGTAGAATCAACCCAGTGTGAGTGAAAACCGAGATTGAATACAGAGATGTGACCACGAAGGGTTAAGGGGGTATAAATTGTTTGTATTAGTGTTCACGAATTTCGACATATATCTTAGGTCTAATGAGATATCGAATTTATTTTTACTTTCATGGTGGGCTTTATATATAATATAATCGCCTAAAAATCAATTTCAGGATTATACGATATTCAACCCGTAAGGGAGTGTAAAATGAGTCTACACTTTTACGAATTCAAAATTTTCCGTCTAAAACACATCCCCCTCCTCCCCCCTTACACTCCGCCCCTCACAATTTAGTTACTTTAAGGGCCTTATCCAGTCTATTCATAAGAAAATACTTTATTATTAAAAAATAATAAAGTAAAATTCAATTTAATATCTCAAAGCGTTTGGCAGCTACGAGCCTTTAAACGATTTTGCGTACGGCGGACAGACGGACTGATATTTGTGTTTGTTTTTTTCGTGTCTACTAGTCGTGAAACGTGGAAAAAAAATTTAAAGGTAGCAATTTTTTTTTAAAAAATCCATTACAATACTGTATTATTAGAAAATAATAAAGTTAAAACGGTCAATTGTCTGCGCACAATGATATTATTTATTTGGTAAAATTTCGGAAAGAAATTCATGTCCAGGTGCAATTTAGGTTGATGTGCTTCGCAGTTCCAAAACAATTAGCCAGGAAACTATTTTTAAGTTCAACCTAAAAGTTTATAAAGTTGCACCTAGACTATTGGTAGATTTTCTATATGTCTACCTATTTCGAGAACGGTTGATCCTAGAAATGTTAAACTTAAGAATATCTAAAGGAAACTGGGGTAGTATTTGGAAACTTTTTGATAGTGGCAATTTTAATTCCCGATTATTGGAAGATTAATATATGTATGTTGCTACATTTTTTATATCGGTTATTACTAAATTATGAGTATACAAAAATTTATATTCCTGCTAAGCCCTGTTAATATTACTAAATCAAGTTTCATATTTTCACACCGACTTAACATATTCCACGTATTACAACACACACACTATGCCGTATGCTAATTACCACCGTATTGTTAATTTTAAACGCGACATTTCTTCCAATAAAACGTGTCACAATGGCAAATAAGACCTCTTTGCATATTTAATACCCGTCGGGCTATGTGCAAAGTGAATGGTCACTAAATTGTAATCCCTTGTGCAAGTTCGCAGCAACAACAACAGTAGGTATAATCGAAAATCAAATTTTCAACATACTCGATGCCGGAGCCGCACTAGCATAGATATAAACCACTTAATGCCACATATGCACATTTGTCCATACCGGAGGGACATGTTTTGTCCATTCATTAGGTTCTTCAAGCCCAGAACCGGGCAAGCCCCCAGAGTCCAATAGCTTCTACAAACAATGGAACAAACCGTCACAGCAACGTTTGAGCTGTACCTTTTGCAATTTGGCATCCGGGAATGATAAAGTTTGGACATACGAGCGTAAGCGAAATGGAGCGTCAACTAATTGACATTAACCTTCCAGTAGACAATGAGATTATGACAAGGACGTTGTCAACTGTGGAGAGCAATTGGCTAGGTTCCAAGCTACGTACGTTCATCAGCCATGAACCCGCGGCACTCCACTGTCCTCCGCAGTAGCACCTGCTACCTTACTCATATAATGTACCTGCTAATGGTCAAAATACTTCACACTGCTTGAATTTAGCGGTGAAATGTATAAAAACAGAAATTAATTTGACCGATGCCATCAATTAGCTTTTCCCATTCGCCGTTCGTTTTCCACGGGAAAGTGCATTGCGGACAGTCATAATTTTCCGAGGAGCGTTTTAACAGCGCAGTTGATTGCGGGGCGGGGGCATAACTCGCGCTATTATTTATTCGATTGCATTAGAACGCAATTAATCGGTGTGATTTTATGTCGGAAACCAGTTCTACCTCAATGTCATTTAATTAAGAATTTGCCTAAAACAATAAACCGGTGAGGTCGGATCTAAATTGGCAGGTTTCCACCTATGTACAAAGTACAACCTACGTGAGATGCATTCCAGCCTGCCTACCTTCTTAAGGCTAGACTGACTGCAGGTATTTTTCAAAGATGGAAATCTTAAAGGGGGCTGTACTAAGCCTTGTGTAAGTACGTTCGCTCCCAACGACTTTAGGCGTTTTGGTATGATAAAGAACTCAATTTGAAAAGAGTGACGTGTGTTGATTCCGATTTCTGGTTCGCTATGAATTTTTAATTAATTTCGAAAATAGCAACACTTTTGAATAAATTTCCCAAGAAGGTTTCATATCAAAGTGTTGATTTTGACGATTTCTGTGGGCTAACACAAAGTCCGCAGTTAGCAGTGCCAATCTACCAAAATGGTCAGGTCCAGTTCAGAGCGAGCGGCTTTTGAAGGAAGTTGTTTTTTGAAAAGTCGTATTTCCGTTTTTAATTTGTGAAATTAATTACTTGGCTTTGGGAGATAATTTTAATCGCGAAATGATTTTAATGCTGGTTGTTCTAAATAAAATTATAATAAATGTCAACGGAGTTGGTTTTACTACTCAGGTGGGAATACCCACGAATTTTTTTAATCTGGATAAACAAAAAGCCGGTCGAAAACAGAAAGTTGTATTTAGAACGATTAGAACGACCAGCAGAGTGATAAATACGCAAGTTCTATTTGATGAAAAGGTGTGGGCACAAATAAACTTGGTGATCAAGAATATAATTGAATTCATGAATTAGTTAATTCTCATCTTTATTTATAGAGTAACATACTTCCTGATGGTGCTGCGCACAAATGTGTTAAGTTAAAAAATTATTAAACAGCATGCATTGAAGAAGCTAGAGTAGAACGACGAACAGACTTTGCATTCACAAGAAACACGTGTGGTGGTCGATCATGAAAAACGTAGAGGCATTCAAAAGTAAACTTAAAGGAATGAATAAATCCTGCCGACGAGCCCAGTCAAACGCGTAATTTCGATAAAGTTTATGGCAAATTTACGACCACGGATTTTGGTGTGTCTTACGATTATGCCAGCGTTTTGACACCGGAGGATCCTAAGGCTCAATCCATAATTGCACAACGATCATACTTAAGTGATATTGACGTGAAGAAAATTAACTTAATGTATAATTGTACTGGCTCTAAATAAAAAAAAAGTTGTATAAACCAATAGTAGATCCTAGATCAAAGAATTAACAAAATTGGTTTTATTCACAAAAATTAGAAGCAAAATTAAGAAATTAAAATTTAGCGAAGACAAAAATTTTATTTCAAAAAGTTTTTGTTGAAAATTCAATTTCTTTTCGTGCTGTCATGGTTTTCTTTAATAGCGCCCAATGTAGGGCTAGAACAGTTTTTTTTATTTACTACTAGCCGCGTCCCGCGGCTACGGCTCGTTTGTATAGTGCTATGCCACCGAAACTGCAAAGCCAGCTGATAACTGTTGCTCCCATTGATCCCGTTAACCCCGTTGCTCTCGTTTTTCCGTTGCTCCTGTTGTTCCGTCGTTCTCATTCTTCTGTTGCTTTTAAAATGATTTTACTAATGCAGAAACTATCGCGATCGTCCCCTCAAAAAATTACCAAAGTTTCATCGCAATTGAATAAATGGAACGGTATTGGATACGGGACAAATAAACAAACAAATATGTACTTCTAAGAGAAAAATAATCAATCCAGAACTCGAGTACCACCCATTGTTTTACTAATGCAGAAACCTTCGCGTGCGTGTCCTCAAGAAATCAACAAAGTTTCATCGCAATCGGATGAATGGTATAGGAGCACATCGGGACAATCAAACAAACAAATATTCATAGGGAAAAATTTTTCATTTTCTGAGCTCCTGATCATAAAATTACACACAAAGCGTCATACAACAGAGTGCTGTTCAAAATTTGTCTATTTTGAAGGGTTGTTTTAATTTTCAACTTTACCATTTGTTAATAGGAACGCATAACGCACGAACTAGCGCTAAACTATATGAAATACACTCAAATTTTGAAACAAATCGCGTTCCATCTATTGTAAAATGTTTTTACTAATGCAAAAATCTTCGGGCTCGTGCCCTGCACAAATCACCAAAGTTTCATCGCAATCCAATGAAACCATTCATTGGATTGCGATGAAACGGGACAAACAAGCAAACATTTATTTTTATATATAGAGATTTCGTATTTGCATTTTCCGGGTAAAATAGAAGTTGTTAAATTTTTAATTTCTTATATTTTATAGTTTATTGTATATACACTCGTTTTTATTTGTTTTTACAATTAAAATACGTCAAACAATTTTATTTGTTCTTTTTCGTTATTTTGAACTTTTCCAACGCTCTATTTGGCAAATTGGTCTAGCTAAAAAACCGAAGCGACTTACAGTTTGGTTTTTGGTTTACTGTCTTCTAAGATTTTAAATTTTGTATATACCTGAGATTTTTATAAACTTCTTAATTTTAATTTTTACGTTGTATTTTCTCTCCCTCAGTAAACTGCTCTATCTAAGGGTTGAAAAAATTGAAGTTTTTTTCGATGAAAATTTTTTTCTCATTAAAATTTTAGTCAAGCAAAGTGAGAACATAACATTTTAATGCAAGTTTAATAATCTACTGAAAACATAATTAGAAATCAATTAAAATTACCTCCTTTCTTGAAAACTAATTGAAAATATTGCAGTATTTCCGACAGGGTTCTCCTATTTCATATTATTTTTCTTGAATAGAAAAAACTGGTAAAACTTGTAGTCCCACAACAAACAGTGCAGTAATATAATACGGCATGTGTCTCAACATTGTTGTATTTAACAATATGATTATGTAGGAACCTAAAAGTACAGTATCTTGGTGCGCTTTAGACTCTTATGTTGTGACCTTTCCCTTTCGTGATCACTCACTACGTCAGCTCAACTTTCAGACCAATTCGAATCAAATTTCAACTTCAAAACTTGCGATCTTCAGTCGGAAAACAACACCAACAACTACCTATGACAAAATCAGATCACTAAGTTACATTAAGATCGAAGGTAGGTTACCATTCCAAAATACCTTTACTTTGGTTATATCCTGCATGATTTAAGTAGTTCAGTATCTTTTCTGGCATATTGACACGAAGAATTCGATCAAGCTAAGTAAAGTAAAAAAAATGTGAAAAATAAATCCTGACACGATCGCAAGATCATGATCGATGATAGGGTCACGTCTATACGATCACCGATCATTAATCAATTTTTTTGCGAGTGGTGTTTTTTGCAGCAAGTTGCTACGAACTGATATACTTTTCACCTGGCGTGACAGTTTTTATTTATTTTATACCTTTGACAAATAAACATGCATACTTTTCTCATGTAGAACATCTCGTAACTGGCGCCTTTTGTTGCATAAGAACTTGAAATGATCAGCTACGATCTACTTAATTGGATTAACTTCAATATTCACGAAAATCACGATGACTAGATGAAAATATAAATATAATGTGATCAATTTAACTGGAAGCCTTACTTAATTAAGCATGATCGTTTTTTTGAAATCTTTTCATAAATAAATTATTGTAAAGATGAGCATAAATGATTCATCAAAAAAAATTTTACATAGTAAAATATGATCACGGTTACACAAAACAATTAATTTTATTCAATTTAATAATACTAATTCAGAAAACTGAAATGAGGCAATCAATTAAAAAAATAAAATAAAATCAAAGATGATTATGTAATTGCATGATTCGGAATATTTCGATGCCGAAGAGCAACATCATAAGCATATTCTTACAAAATATTGAAAAATATTTTATTTGTAAATGAAAAATGAAACGCCATGAATCATGATCATCATTTTTATTCAAACTTTTTTTTTTTTCAAGTCAAATTTCGCATAAAAATCAATAGAATAAAATTGAGTAGATATTTATCTCGTATAGACAACACCTTTTTTTAGTATAAAGGTATAAGTAAAACGTGAAATTAACTTATTATGTAAGACCTGGCCTGTTTGAATTCTTAAAATGAAAATTTAACGCTTACCCACTTGATAATTTGAAAAAATAATTTATCGTGATCGGTACACACTTACCTGTAAAGAAAGAAAGTAAAACCATATTAGTTAATGAGATATTAATTTTTTTGTATTAATTTGGGTTCGATTTATAATGAGGTGGGTTATTGATTGAAAGGAATAATTAGAGCGAAATTCGATTAGACCTTTGAACGTGTTTAATTAATATTATGACAGACCCACCTATGAAGAGAATTGATAGTACTCGCACCTAAGTAATTAAAAATGAAAACATAGACCTAAAATAGGACTATATTTTGGTATAATTAAAATTGTACACCTTATTTTGCTCAATACTATTCCATAAGACAAATAGCAGAAATAAGCTAAGAAAAAAAGGGGAAAAATAAAAAAGAACAAAAAAAAAAAAAAACAAAGATAAAAAGTAAATAGGTGAAAAAAGAGGAAAAAATATAAAAAAAATGTAAAAAGTAAAAGGAAACGACAAAGAAAAAAATTCAGGCCAAAAAGAAGAAATAGTGGAATTGGTATTTTGTAAATTAAAGTAAGTAAAAAGGTAAATCACATAGTTACTCATTGTTTACATTCGTTTTAAAAAAAAATTAAGAGGTTAATGGTTAAGAAAAAAAAGAAAAAAATAGATAAGATAACAGATAAAAAAGCATATCTAGTAAAATGAAAAAAGAAATAAAGAGAAGAGATAAAAAAAAGGGAGAGTGAAAAGGTAAAAGAAAAAAGTAAGTAAAATTAGAAGAAAAAATCTGCCAGCAGTCTGGGCGCAAATTTATTATTTTATGGGTAGAAGTCCGAAAAGCGTTTAATGCTGAGATGGGATGTAGGTTCTCAACTAGCAAACAAACTTCGCATTTTGATTTTACAGAGACTTTGATAAGACTGTTGAGCGCAGGTTGTGAACTTTTAACTTCGATAAGGCTTCCGTAAGACTTGCGAGCGGAGGCTGAACTTTCAGAAGCAATAGCTTCGGTAATAACCTCCATAAGGCCCTATGGAAGTAAATACCAACAGTCTTATGGAGGTTTGTGGTCTTTTAACATCGATAAAGCTTCCGTACGACTTGCGAGCGGAGGCTGAACTTTCAGAAGCAATATCTGCGGTAATAACCTCTATAAGGCCTTATGGAAGTAAATACCAACAGTCCTATGGAGGTTTGTGGACTTTTAACTTCGATAAAGCTTCCGTAAGACTTGCGAGCGGAGGTTTGCAACCGAGCTTCGCCCAACATGCCTAATACCAAGTGATTCGGCTTCAACCCTATTACGACAATGTTTCAGATTAGCCTAGTGTGTAGCATAGCGGACTAATGTGTGACGGGACCGTGGTTCGAATCCGAGAGTGTGCTCAATTCGCATTTTTCAAAAAATAAATAATAATTTACAGGATAATAAATTCGTGGTTAGAAGAAAACAAAAGTAAAAAAATCGTGAATATTTATTTTTCGTGCAAGCAATGTGAACTTCCGTACGGAAGCAAAAACAGCTTCGATAAGGCCTTATACCAACTGTTGGCGCTTGGCTGTTGCATGGAAAAATGAGCGCCAAATTAGTTTGGTAAGACCTTATCGAAGCTTTATCGAGGTACGAGAATAGCTTCGATAAGGCCTTATGGACATTAGTTTGCTAGTTGGGTTACTATGCGACTGACAAAAAAAAAATACCGTTCCAAACAGCCTTCTAGTTATTCCTTGGGTTGTCAATCGCATAGTAATATAGTAACTGCATCTCAGCATTAAACACGTTTTGGACTTCTATTTAGGCTGCTGTTGAGAGATCCCTTTCATTTGCGCCAACACTTGCGAAAATCGAAAAAAAATTGTTTTTTTGATTAAAGCATAAGGTAATACTTCTTGGCCAAGGAGAGCCGACCAGGAGAGCCAAAAGAAGAGTCGTGCATTCTGAGGTTTTTTCCTCTCTTTCCCTGCACAATTTTGGCCACCATTCCCTCATTTTTGATCGGATTTTAATTTTGTTTGGATTTTTTTCATTTGGAAAAGCATAAGTAGGTAGGTACCTCTTGGCAAGTTTTTGGTCAGTTTTCTAAAAAAAACAACAATTTTGACAAGTGTTGGCTTAAATTAAAGGTGCTGAAGCCCATAATCCAAATCTGCAAACAGATTAAAAAAATTTCTGAAATTGCGACCAGGAGAGCCAAAAAAAGAGTCGTAAGCTTTGATGTTTTTTCCTCTCTTTCTTTGCACCATCCCAACCAGTCTAGAATGGGAAAGGGATTCGGTACGGACGGAAGAGTCCGTCCACATATATACGGACGGCTTCAAAACTGAAGGCAGGGTAGGTGAAGGTGTTTTCTCTGACAGCAGCTCCTTCCGTCTCCCGGACTACTGTAGTATCTATCAGGCGGAGCTCATGGCTATCAAGGAGGCCTTGTCCTGGCTGAGGTGTAATGTAATATCTACTAGGGATATTAGCATTTTCACAGACAGACAAGTGGCAATAAAATCCTTGGAATCGGCCTCGATACAAAGGCCGCAGCAGAATGTCGATCATCTCTTAAGGAGATGGCTGAACAGTTCAATATTCTTCTGTGCTGGGTGGCAGGGATATTCCAGGGAACAGCATGGCTGACGAACTGTCTTGGGGCGGTACCACCCTTCAGATTATGCCGGAACATCGGAATCTGGGTGTGTCTTTCTCTCTTCATGTAAACTGCTACTGGGATTGGACTCAATTGAGAAAACCAACTCAAGATGGGCAGATGGTATTACATGTCACACTGCGAGACAGATCTGGCCGATGCTGGATCTAAAACGCTCTAAAAGGCTGACTTTGCTCAAAAGAGCGAGTATCAGCACCACAGTCGGTATTCTAACCGGACACTATCTTATAGGTTGGCATGTTAAAAGACTCGGTCTCTTCTCAAACGACTTCTCTAGAATATGCCTGGATGAGGAGGAGGAGGAGACAGTCCTTCACCTTCTCTGTACCTGTCCAGACCTATCCGCTAGAAGGAAAGCTCATCTTGGAGCTTACTTCTTCAACTGTGACATTGCCGCAATGGAGGTCGCGAGAATCGAGTAGGACCGGATTCGATGATCCTGTCTTAACACAACGGACCTTTTTGTTAGGTCTAAGTATGTCCGTGTTCTAACGGGAAGCCACGCGTACCCACCTACCTACCTTTTGTGCACGGTTTTGGCTACCATTCTCTCACTTTTGATCGGATTTCAATTTTGTTTGGATTTTCAGGCATAAAGGTAAAGCATTCAATTCCTTATTAAATTCATTTGCATTTTACTCATTTCTTTCGTATTTATCTTATATTTTTTCTTTTCTTTTTGTAATACCCTGAGAGATAAATACATAACATACATCAATAATTTGCGTATTCATTGGAAATTAAATAGATTTCGACTAGAAAGACAGAACTTTCGGTATTAAAAAGAAAATTTACTTCGGCTTAACTTCGAGTAGAAATTAAACTACTCTTAGAGTATATTCCGCATAAACGTGATAGAATTAAAGAAATGTCATTAGACTATACGTTTTAAAGATTTCAAAAATCGTCAAACTTGATTTTCCAGATCTTCTCCAATGTTGGTAAATAGTAAAAATATTATCCACTGTATACAAATTAACAATTCAGTACCTACTAAATCTAAAAAAAAATCAGTTTTTAATTACCTGTCGAATAATTCACAGAACGAACATTTAATTTTCCTCGATTTTACTTTACAGCTCTCTATTCATGTATGCGCTCGGACTTAATTTTCCCCGACGACGGACAAGAGAAGCCCTTCACCTGGGATTTGAATTCCTGCAATCACCACAAGAGTTATGAAACCGAAACGAGAAAAACCAAATATATCGGAAAATTCAAGTCGGCATAACAGGTTTGCAATTTAAGTGAATCCAGTCAGTGGTGTAGAAATAGCTGGAAACGGTGCTGCAATGCAGCCGAACCGTCGAGAGCACGTGTGTATCGAAAGTACCTAGAGATACCTTGTAGGTACCAATTGCAATCAGACAATATGGAAGCAAACTGCAACTACAGCGCTATAAACAAAAAAACGCTCATAAGATGGAGTAGGTATCGCTATCATTCAACCGAACACGCTTCCCACACATATGCCCGACGAATCCTTCAAGAGTCCGATAGAATTACACGCTATCCACCGTACACCTTTTGGTACATGAGGCTGGTGGAGTAGTACCTACACGTGCAATGCCGCATTCTTACTGATCACCTCCAAATTTCTTTTTGGCGGAAATTAAAAAATTAAAAGCACCGCTAAAAAAGAAAGTTGCAATGGTCCGGCGAGAGCCACTAAAGGTAAATTCGGAGAAATTTTCGTCCTGAAAAATGTCATGTGTTGCACACAGAATTTCATTATTTACGACTACTACGTTAAATTTCCTATTTAGTTTAACTTTTTATGTTAATTTAAATGTCATAAATTTTAGACAACGTAATTTTGGATTAGCATAAAGCGGCGCCAGCAATACTGTTAAGACATTATCCGATTTCAGCGCAATTAATTTATTTGATTAATGATGTCACGAGGTTGAAAGATGATTTCATTTGTTTACAATCTGTTAGTTTTTATCTATCGATCTGATTGACATTATAGACAAATAGAACTTAAATGTGAGATCAGTTACTCCTACAGTACTTTCTTCTTCGGCAGATGGTTAATGGAGATGTATTGTACCGCCCTGTTTCTTTCGGAAACTTGAACAGGTCTTTTGGCCATTTTTGGTAACTGTCCAGTCCAATCTTCTACAATCATAACATACGGGAGTTATAGCTGTGAATTAGAATAATTGATACTACCGGCTGCGCCAATTAAAATTTTTAAGATTCGTTTGAAACGAGCACAACCGCTGTGAAAAAGTGAGAGGAGTATAACAAGGATGTCGCGCTGTAACTATTTTCTATAGTAAGAATAATATTCTGAATAGTTCTTCCACAGAGCTATTAAGCGAATATTTTTTTCCTTATCGGATTGTTGCGGGGTATCGAATGTTAGTTACAATTTACTGGTGATGCATAATTATCCAGAACTAAGAATATGGTGAAAAAAAACTAAAATTTTCCATCGTGTTCATACAGTGCACTTGATTTTCATTATATCCAAACTATTTTCACTATAACCCGCTCTCTTTTGATCTTTTTAATTTTGAAGGAATAATGCTTGAATTTCAGTAGGCCAATCATTCGTAACGAATATTGTGTTTTTAGTTCGGTTTGATTCATTAAAAAACATGTATAGAAATTCCATTACACTGACAAACGAATCATTCAATTTGAAATTAAAAGCCCTATCCGAATGTGTCATCATTGCTTGGAACTTTCTTCCATTTCTGTTTTGCTCTTAGCAAAACAAAAATATTGTGATTGATTACCTGCCATCAATTACAAGAATCGGTCAAAGCCTTTTATGGACTTGCGCGTGATCCACGTGTGATTAATAAAAAGCATTATGTACTCTTAGATGTATCAAAACGTTTTCGCTGTCTATCGTATTTAACAATTGAGCGAAAGTTATGTTCATTTATCTGTTTGTTCTGTCGTAGTTCTTTTTGCACTTTTTTTGTTTGCTAATTGAATGTTTTCCTAATGCTTTTTTTTTGATAAACCTCTAAAAGACCTTTCTAAACTAACTTTGTACAATTTACCGTAATAGTGAAATTAGGTTAACTCTGAACTGATACAATCCAGAATCCACTGTTTCAGCTTGTGCCGTTTAAATCCTATCTAAGATTTGACCACTTAGAATTGTCAGTTATGTCATGTGTGATGTCTTAGAGTTAAAGCTACCTACTAATTCAACTTGAACTACACTGTTTTAAAAAAAAAATTTAATTTTCAATCGAATTTTTACTTGAAATTTTCAGTATATTTCATTTTTTCAAGTAAAAGTACACATTTCAATCACTTTTACACGAAATTACTGGTATTAGTAAATTCATGTACTTTTGAACCGTACAATTTATATGGAAAGGCTCAAAAAATTACGCAACATTTCAAGTAAAATTAACTATATTTATATGTGAATTGAAAATTAAGTTCTTTTCCGTGTAATTCTACATATCTATTTGAATTTTACTACGAAAAACATACTGCAGTCACGATCGGCTGCAAGCCAATCGTATAATACTCTAGTAAAAATTAAATTCCGATTTATATTGTAGTTGGGGATAAAGTAGAATTACGTGTGTGCATGTTGTATGTCCTTTATTAACGACTGCCATTAGATTGCTATTCAAAACTGAAAGACAATATTCAGTGTTTAATTTCATATCTTGAACTGGGTAAGTCATTGGAAAAAAATTTCCTTTTTGAAGGACTTTCACATGGGAGGTGCAGGAAGGACTCTCTCGATTTCTTACATATTTATCCCTTTCCTTGGAACCATTCAAAAATTAATGTGTACAAAATTTCAAATTCGTAGCTTAAAGCGTTCAAAAGTTATCGAAAAATATTGTTGAACACGTGTCTTAAGGACATTTTGTATGGCATCTACCATAAGGAGTGAAAGGATTTCGCTGATTTGTAAACTCAAACTTCGTTTTTGCGCAAAACTAACTTGTACAAAATTTCCAATTCATAGCTAAAAGATTACTTGAGTTATAGTAAGTTCCGTAAATTAAGTGAAGACGTTTTGACAGGATATTTGTATGGCAGCTACACGAAAGACTAATAGGATTTTCTTCATAATCATACATTTAGCTCCAACTATTGGACAAATAAAACATACAAAATTTCAAAGTCGTAGCTCAACTCCTTCTGAAGTTATCGGCCAATATTCTTGAACACGTGTTTTAAGGACATTTTGTATGGCAGCTACCCGAAGGAGTAGGACGATTTTGCCCGTTAACGAACTTAGCCTTACAAATTCAACCAAACATCCAGATTTAAAATTGCAAGATCCTAGGTGAAGGCATTCTTGAGTTATCGTGCTAACGGACAGACGGACGGACGGACGGACGTCAAGCGGATTTGAGGTTTTTGGCCACAAATAAACAAAAAATAATGTATAACTTTTTTTCGTCCGAGGCTTGGTTCTATGCGTTACGAACTTTTGGGCTGGATTAAACTTATAATACTCTATATGATTTCATCTAGAGTATAAACATGTAATGTATGAAATTGACTATTACATCCCAATGTAAATTTACTTCAAAAAGTGTGGCATATTTGCCTACTATCCAAGAGATGGATTTTTTTTACTGTGTAGATATCTTTAAAACTAGAGATAGTGTTGATGATTTTCGATTATACTTGAAAAGCCCGAACATCTTTAGAAAACAGAATCGGACGATATTGATCTGATGTAATAATCTGGGAAACTTTAACATTGACGTGCCCTGGATTTTTAAAGATTTTAAGCAAGCTTACGACTGTATTCTCCAAAAAATACTGCAGTTGGATTTGGGTATTCGGTAGTTCTACTCGGTTTATATGGCTCCAATCGAATCAAGTCAAGGAAATAGCTAATTTGTAATTCCCCTCTGTGTAGGTGTGTGGAGCAATTTAACTTTTAGAAATATATAGCTCTTTATTTTTAATTGTAAGATAACAGGATTTGCGAATATAACACGAATAAAATCATACACTAAGTTTCCTAGTTCTAAGAAAGTATATATTTTTTAATTGAAATACGGCTAACTACATACATTGCGAGATCGGCAGCTATAGATCAATTCGTTCAGCAAATTATTCATTCCTTTTCTGCTTAAAACTATTCCGGCAGCCGGCATTATTTTCATTTTGCAACCAAATAATTTACGATCCATGAATTTCAGGTGCAAAATTTACCTGCAATTTTTGTAGCCGCGCTAGTCACCGTAGTACAGTCAAAGAAAAATGATGAAGATTCCGCGGTATTGCATAAAAGTTCGTGACTCAAAGAGTTAATCATCTTCGCTGAACATTGATTCAATCGCGCTTTAAGAGACACAATCATCGCTAACCTTAGACAATTTTACTGACCCCGAAAATTTAGTAATAAATTTCCCCCAAAAAAAACTGCGAAAGAATTCGTGCGATTGCAACCGTAATGACAAAGCAATTCGGTCACTGAATTAGGTTCATGTTAAATATTCGATACGATTAAAAAATGTTATTTTGTGTTTTTTTACAGATGAAAAATTACACGTAACCTTTTCCGGGAAGAAACTTGAAACGAAATTATAAGGGAATTTGTGCGTCAAAATGGCTACTACATTGCGTTTGTACTGGGAAGAGGAGAGTATCAATTCGTCCTGTGTTTAATGGAAACTGATATTTCACCAACCTGAGTACGTGAAATATCCTGCCAAAAGTTAAAGGAATAAAAAATTGTTAAAGTTACAGGAAAAAAAAATTGTGAATGTTTCCATTTTCCGAATCCATTATCTTATATTTCACAGAACTTGGATTTGAATCTTTACGTTTGATGGAATTTGAAAGGATGGGCTTTTAAATAGTTGAAATGGCTTAAGGGCACGCTAAGCTACGGATGTAATTTTTTTTGAACTGTAATTTTCAGAATTTCAAAAAATTTAAAGAAGAACAAGTTATAAACCCCTTAAACAGTTTACATAAAAGAGTTCTTTAAAAATTGTGGGAACAATCTGCCCGAAGCATCTAGTTAAAATTTTGGATGCTTTGCTATAGGAGAGAATAGCTTCCTTAAAACGTAAGTTCATTATTGAACTATTATTTTTCGTCGATAATTAAATACAACCGTAGACGTAGTTGATATAAATTACACGTCAAAGTCACTAACAGGTACACAACATCTTCTATCAATTAAAAACTGCTCGATTACGAAATAATGCCGGATTAAAGCGAAAGTTATTAAAAGCTTGTCATTACTAACAAAAATATGTATTAATAGAAACAAATAAATGAAAATAGCAAACAATATTGACAAGATAAAATCAAGAGATAGCTAAAATCATTGAAAAGTCTTTCATACTTTTAACTATCGCCAACATCGTAAGTCTGCACACTAAAGATATCGACCGTTTCATCTTTCATTAACACAAACCCTTTATACCGTCGACACGTCTTAACTTCCCAGCACACCTTAGAAACGCTATTAAAATCTAACTACCTGCCGTTAATGTTTAATGCACATACATAACTTCAATTATATTCGGTACAAGTCCAATGAAGGAAGAAATCTTAAATCATAATCCAGGGTCTTTGAAGATTTTTATCGAAATTTTCAATGTCATCTTCATTTGAGAAAAAAATAATTACTGGAAGTACCTACTCATATATTTCTAGAAATATGAACATGTTCTTACAATTTGAAGATTTCGACATAAAACTCTTTTTGATAAAAAGTTACTATAGTTTAGAAATTCAATTTCATGCCATCAATTACATTTTTTTCTAACCTATCTTTGGAACGGCTTATGCCATAAGACTAAAATTTAGTAAGTATAAAATTTAGTGTATGTAGAGGGGATGTACCATATATATTTTTACGAATTGATGAATGTAATGATTAAATACGAAATAAATATAATACACTACATCGTAAAATTTCAGCTTTATAGGCTACACAGTAAAAAATTTTGTGAAAATAACTGTCCTTAAAGCAGTAAAATATTCCGAATTGATGTAGTAAATATATAAATTTTCATTAAATTTAACAAAATTAAATTCCACATTTTCGTCAAGAATTTACTGGCTAGATTGTAAAATTACAACACCGAATGAAATTTCCCCCTTTTAATGTGTAAAATTTGTCATTGTGTATAAAATTACGCATTTTCCATGTAATTTTGATACTTTATGCGTAGTAATTTGTTTTTTGTGATATGTATTAACTTGGCCGCTTCGTTGTTTAATTCATTTGATTCGTGGTTTTGTGTAAGTCGCGATTTAAAATATAAAAAAGAAAATAATGTTTATAGTGTGTGAAGTTTGTGGCTTTAAAACAAATAAATTAAGTTTATATAATAAACATGTATAGTGTTTTATACTTTCAACACTTTTTGACCTATATCCTGTTTTTGTTCAATTATCATGTGTTGATTAATCTCATTGAATTTTTTTATTTGTCGATTGCTGTGTCCTTTGCCTTTCAAAATACGTCTGGGAATTCATCCGACGATCATTCGGTTGAAGTTTATTCAATCACATTATCAATAAATTGACAATAATAATAAGCAAACATAAACATGTAACATTTTTGCATAGTACATATGTAGTACATATTAGTTTTTCCACACCGTTTGTAATTTTACGTATTGCAAAATAATTTTACACTTTTTTAGCGATTGATTTCCACACTTATGTGTGAATTTCCGCATTAATAGTGATGTGTTTTCGCGTAAGTAGTAAAAATCACAAGATTGCACAAAAAAAAATTGAAAATAGTAATTTTACTGCTTTCAAAGAGGACACTAAATTGTCTACTCTAAGAGACGGTTCTCCGATGTTCAATTACGTTCTAACTGGAACTTTAACTGACAGATTTTCATACAAAACTTCCAGTTAAATTTCCAGTTTGAGTTTAACTGACGATGGTAATAATGGCCCTGAGAGCAGCGCTGTCGTTTGTACTACAATAGTAGTATTTGTACTACCATTGAACTTCATGTACTACTGTACTACTCCTTTCAATTTTGTACTACTCTTCTCTCGAATATTAAATTCTAGAAAACATTAGAAGAAGACTTTACAATTTACATAAAAATGCTTGAAAATCTGGCGTTGCGAATGATTACGATGTTCTTGCTGTGTTTTGAGAAAGCGAGATTCTTTTCTTAAATTTTAAATTCAAATCATTATAGGGTCATTCGATCAAGGATCGGCTACAGATGTGACCTTACTTTTCTTTCCTAATCCCGTTGAAACGTCGTGTAGGTACCTGATGAATTAGTAAACAAAACGCAGATGCAAGTGAGCTCTTTTGGAAGCTTCTTCCAGATAAACAACACCTAGTACAAAAAAAAATAACCAACCACGGCTACCATTTCTAGCCTGCATTGGAATAAATGAAATGAACCCACTTGTATTTGGCCGGCTTAAACCTTTCTAACCCGGTTTTTTAGTGGTTGAAAAATTCTTTTTTATAATATGTTATTTGGTGCACCAATAGACTATGCTCCAAATTTTATCTTCCTGGTATAATTGGTTCGGAAGATATTGTAATCCAAAGTTTTTAACCCTCCACCCCACGTCCGGTATAAAAAATTGTAACCCTTGTCGAATCTACCAGTATTCCTTAAAACAACTACAAAGTTTCTACTTTTTGACATCAACCGTTCAGGAGATATAGATTTTAGAATGTTCCAATTCCAGCTTTCGAGCGTTTCGTACGCATTCTCCCCCCCCCCCCCCCACCCCCTGTTACACTCTTCAACGCATATCGACAATTTTTTTTGCAAATGGGTTCACTATAATAGTCCTATATACTAAGTTCCATGTTTGAGCTTCGTAGCATAAGCGGTTCCTGAGATTTAGAAACAAAAATTTTTCATCTAAAATTCTTGAAAAAAATTTACAAAGATAATTTTTTTTTTAAATTTTCGCCTTTAAATTTCCATGATAAAAATTCACATAAAAAATTTCAATATAATTTTTTGATACCAATTCTTCGAGTTTCAAAAGAATCGGCGAGGGTAGGGTCACCAATTTCGTAATTTTGACAATTCTTGATGGAATGCCTCTATATGTACCAAATTTTCGATGTTATTTTGCGATTCCGAACCAAAAAGTCAGGTACTACTATTTTTTTTAAAGTACTACTATTTTTCACTTAAATGCACTAACTGTACAATTTAACAAAACGACAGCACTGCCTGAGAGTAGTAAACAAATAATATTTTTGTTCGAAACATTTCTAAATGCCCCTAAAAATGTGTTTTTCGAACGACTGTTATTAAAGCGTTGTCTTTAAAAATGATTGTCAAAAGCAAAAAGACTTTTTGCTGTTGCTGATGTTTTTATATGGAATTATTTTAAGTTTCAATTTTATTTAACTTGTCGAAAAAACCGAAGGTAAAATTTAATTTCTGTAATTTTGGTTTTCCTTTCTATATTTCAGAGATTCACAGCAACTTTCAAAGTTCAGGTTATCATGAACAACTTCTTATATTAATTCTTAAAATTTTAACATAAATATGTAATTTCATATATATATATATATATATTATCACTTTATAGAAACTAACTTAAGTGTCTTTTGAGTCTTCGTTATCAGAGCATTCTGATTTTCCAATAATTAATCAAGTGGTGGTCTTCATAGACTGCTTTAACAACTAAAATTATTTTTATATTTTCTTCGAAATTTAAAAATACATGTCTTTCAGTATATTTAACTATGTTTTACGCTATTTAAAATGGAGATACGAAAATGTAGAAAATATAGGTAGACAATGAGATTCAACGCATTTGGTAGTGAGTTCACCACTATCCCATTTTTTCGGGGATAAGTAACAGAAAATTTACCAAGGAATAATGCACAATGCAAATGCTTCCAACATCTTGTGTTGATAAGGGCAATCCTTGGGTGCTATAAATATTTGTTATCCAATGAGTCTCAAATCTTTGCGCGCCTACATTTAATTTTTTTGTTTTGTCAAAGTTGCAGACTTTCTACAAATTATATTTCATGTGCACTTAACACAACAACAAAGGTTGTTCATTTCACTTAAGATAGGTATCAAAATAATAAAAAAATCTGGTTTCGCTTATTACTAAACAAAATTAATCTAATTTCCATGTAACACTTGAAGAGAATACCCAAAGACCGCGGATTCTTTGATGTACGCCTGCATGCTAGAAAACTCTCAAAAATTGCTGCGAAACTCTTTCTCCGCTTTTCACACAACTTACTTACACGAAGCGTATCATTCGTAGGCACTCTGCTATAAATTATCCATAATAAAGTTGATATGTTTTGTGGTAAAAAATTCTATCAATGGGAGAAAGACTCATCGGCATCATCATATCAACTTGCAGAGTGTGTCAGCTACACAATTGTAGACTTAGCAATTTTGTAGGATATTTCTACGATAATGGGGATAAGTAGCATAGTGTGTAGTCTTTACTCTCGAATGTGTCTATTGTTCGCTTGGACAACTGAATTCCATCACGAATTTACTTTTTATTTCGACTCCCATCATATGGTCACTAGTCTTTTCACTAGGCTGACTTTGGCTATAAGAAAGTAAATACTAACACTGTTTACACATAGCCGACATTCAGAAGGAACTTCTAAGCAAAAGTCGACAAGAAGTAGCCCATGCATATGTATGGGAACCAGGAGGTTTGTATAGCGAAATGAAGTGCCTCTAAACGACACTCTACCGTACAAAAGTGGGTAGTTAAGGGCACCTGTGTACTTCGAGTAGCTTGGTAAAGGTTCAGTCGTTTGGTCTTAGAAACAAAACCGAAGAAACTTTTCGTATGTTCGGTGACCTTTTTAAGCTAGAGAGCTGGAATGTAACAGAAGGCGGAAGAGATGGTAGGAATTTATAGGTGCATCCGTAGGTCGTCATTTCTCTGAGCAAGGAGAAGATTACATTGTTCTTGAGATTTATAGCTGATAATCCAAAGATAGATAATAATCTTCGCTGGAAGAAGGAATGTGTGGATCTAGAAGCTTTTTTTTTCGCCTACTTGGAGAAATAGTCTGGACGTAACTTTATTATGCTCGGTATAATTCTGTATCTATAAGTTAAGTTGCGGTCCAGGTTACTATATGGCTGACCACTAAAAAAAATAATTAGCCCATAAAAATAAAGTAAAGTATTCATGAGTACACCACTTTTCACTCATTTGGTTGTTGAAAACCGAAAAACCTGAAAATGAGATTTAGGCGATTATAGAAAAAAAACTCAAGGAAGAAGAATGAGTTCGATATTTCGTTAGACCTAAGAAATATGTCGGAATTCGTGAAAATTTTAAACCCCCTTTGGGGTTAAATATAAAATAGTTTTGAAAAAAGTTTCTACGCATTTCCCTAATGAAACTATAGACATACAACTAATTCGTATTTCAGCAGACCTATTAACCAATTTTTTTTTGTTCAGCTGCCAATGAAAATCTGAAAACATCAAATTTCTTTTAATTTGATCTACACATTCGCAACAATTTTCCACTTTCTAACATAAGCTGTTTCTGAGATAAAAAGAACGCCACTCTTCCCCGCACCTTGCTACCTCCATCAACAGTTTTTAGATCATGCCGCTACACTAGTCCTATACAAATACCAATCATCCTTTTATCTTAAGCGCCTTCCCAGGTACCAGAATTCAGAAAGTTTTACTTCCCACTCTTCTCAAACTCACATACATTCAGTGGCGTAGCTGAGAAGTCGCAGTGCCCTCGGGTGGATCGATAAGGACAACAATTGTGAACTATGATTTCCGCTTTTCAATAGAAAATTGTAAAAATTATTTGATTTATTGATTTTAGTAGCAAGCAATCCTTACTTAATGAAAAGGGACATACAAGGCGTAGGGGACCCCATGAAGTTTGGGCACACTCCTATTGTGGGAGTTGTAGATAACTTATTTCCGCCACATTTATTTTTGTAGTTTTGGTAAGGTGAATGCAAAGGTTGGGACTTAAAGCAAAATTTTTGGTTGCTCTATCACAAGAACAGCTCTTGGAAAATTTACATTAACCGGGAAATTTTTTATCGTATCAACAAGTAACAAGTCTTATCACATTTAAGAATGAGTTGTCACCTTAAATCAGAAATAAGAAAGTTGCGTCCAGACAAACAGTAAGTATTTTATTCACCTAGGAGGACACAATTGTACAGAAAATCAGTTTCCCCTTCCGTACGGGGGTATTGGTAGATACAAAAAGTATTATAGTATACCTCCGAAAACATGCTTCATTTCTCAAAAAATCGTTCACTTCCTGTTCCGTATTTTTTAGTAGTCGACTTATTAAATGCCTCATAGCCGTTAAATTTTTGGACAATTGAGCTATTGAGAAGGCTTGATGTGAATTTTATTTTATTTTAATTTTTACTTTTTCCACAACAATCTTGCACACCTCTTCCTTTGAGGATATAGGGATTGTTAGGAGACTTTTAAATTTATTTAAAATTTATTCCATTCGTCATGTAATTGGTTTAACTTATCCAATTATTAAATGTAAAATTTACAACTGCACTGTTTTAAAAAAATTTCATTTTCAGTCCAATTTCTACTTGAAATTTCCATTATATTTAATTTTCAACGAAATTACAGGTATTAGTAAATTATTCATGTACTTTTCAATTAAACCGCACAATTTACATGAAAAGGAAAATTACGCAACATTTCGTGTAAAATTAACTATAATTATATATAAATTGAAAATTACGTTCTTTTCGTGTAATTCTACTTATCTATTTGAATTTTACGACGAAAAACATGTAATATATGAAACCACGCTTCGTTCGATTTTTTTTCTACTAACATGAAAATGAAACGCATTCGATGGCGCAGTGGCTGCACGCACCAAACCTACGCGGCAAAAACCACAATTGATCGCGGGTTCGATTCCTACCTACAGCTAAAGGTTTTATGAAGAGTAAGTAAGTAAGAAATAATATTAGAAGTAGAAATAAGTGCTTCTTAAAGAGTGCTAATTATACACTTTTTTAGAGTGTAAATTCAATAGAATATCCAGTGAATTTGATGCTTTCGAAGTTGAAATTTACTGATTGCAAATTGGAATTAACTGACCGAAAATTGAAAATTACATTCAAATTGACTACTACATCCCAATGTAAATTTACTTGAAAAGGTGTGGCATATTTGCCTACTATCGAAAAGATGTAAAATTCAATGGATTTTTTTACTGTGTGTATAATGAATTACCTAGTAATTTTTGTTTTGTATGAATTTCTCTTAGTGTAGGTAATAATTTTTTCCTGCGTCCAAAGGCTTTCAGTCCATAGCAAACGAAATGTCTATCGTTAGTTGTATGTGAACTTCCAATTCAGCTCGTATCTCCTTTGTTCAGCACCTTCAGTGTATATCACAGCCGATATATAGATATGTAAGGGTAGTCCTGATCAAAGCTCGTACTAGTTAGAGACCTTGTAAACAATGTCGAAACGCTACACTGTCCGTATCAATTACTTATTTACTCTTTATTTTGATAAAATACATTGTCATGATTTCATAAGTTGACGTCAGAAATAAATAAATATTTGAAAAATTATTGACAGTATCGAGTGCTCACTCACTTAAGTATGTAACTGCAACTATTAAGCTGAAACAGTCGCTCCAATCTTTTAATCAAAAATGGGCAATGCATTCATCGTACTTCACCTACTTGTTATTCAGTCGTCGACATATTCACCTTCAATTCTCACCTGACATCGATCAATCACTGATCTGTAAAATGTGACGTGGTCGACTTTGTTATGCAATAGGCTCGCCAAAACCTGTCCGAAAAGTTACTTAAGACGGCATCGCCTTAAACTGCTCTCCTTAAACCAAACCCGAGCAGCTACAGAGCCGCCTCTCACACGATCAGGTCGGTGATAATTACACCGTGTCCAAAGTGTTGAGATCCGAAAGAGTTTGAAGGTAGACGAATTCTTTGGACGACAACCAACAAGTCGATACCTCGTCAAAATAGCTACCAACTTACACTGAGCTAAGTCGGACATACCCTTCACTTTTGCACCGGAAAAAAAATTTAGTTAAGACAGGAAATAAGTTTAATTTTTTTTTTATAATTTTTGGACACGTAATACCTGCTCGGTGTTCAACGAGATTATACGCGAGGTGTATCGAATTGCAATCAAAAAATATTTCTAAATATTATTCGAGGTGCATATTACAATAAAATTGATTAAAACGTTCGTAGGACATCGGCCATACCTGCAACCTTTAGATTTAATGCGATAAAATCTCAACTCAGGGAAATAAGCGAAAGTTTTTAATACAAGATATCAACAACATCAGAAATTTGTTAGGTAAGACGTTAGATCCACCTAACTCGTATTCGGATAAACAACGTGAAATTTGTCAGTAAGCAGTTTTACTCTGATCATCAATCAGAAAATTCCGGGGTCCATTACTTACAATGCGCTTAGTAAAATAAATAGTAAAACACCTGGTAAAAAATTCCACGATCACGATCTTGCTAACTGACCATTTACGGAGTTACGGGGGACATCGATCGAAATGGAAATTACAGCCACAGTCAGCCATTATGTGGCTGGCTACTTTAGTAACGTCTGTAGAAGATTTGTCGTGGACACGGTTCAAGACTGCAGGGCGTAAAAAAAATCTGATAAGGATTGCATAATTTTCATAACATTCAAGTTTCCGGATGTTAAGCTACCGTACTGCGAAATTGTTGTTAACAATAAAAGTATTCGGCACGGGTTTTTGCAGAAAAGAACTATGTACTCCTTGAAGGTTACTTCCTTAATTTTTTTTGTATTTGTCCATAATAGAGGTCATTTCCTGTTCTCAGTAGAAGTTACTATATTTGGGAGTTTGGCGGATGCGTCCCAAGTTGAAAACCAATAAATCTTAATTTTTTAATGTAGTTGTGTATGCTTTTGTTCTTTTTAACATTCTAATTTCGGGCAGGCACATATCAAAGTAAAATTACGACATTTCTTAAGTCTGTATTACACTATGTCAAATATTTGACCATTCAGACAGATAGTTTAATCGGGAAATTTTTGTTTTCCACATTATTTTATTTGTTCCTCTTAAGATCGATCTTGACGCAAAAAATTTGATTGAATTTTCGTCAAATTTTTCTTAGTCAAATATTTGATAGTATGGCATATAGCGTTGAAGATAGCAAAGCCACCTTAAATACTGTATTATTGAGATAATGAAGTAAAATTTGCAGCTGGAGGACGCGGTCTTTGGATCGAGACAATTGGAGGCGACGACTTCAGGAGGCCAGGGCCCGATTTGGGCTGTCGCGCCATTGATGATGATGAAGGCATATACAGGGTGGGCCATCTAGTGGTTTCTTTTTAAACCATAGGTTATTTTGGCACTGAAAGCTTTTTCCCGCTCGAAATCTTGACAGAAAGTCAGTATCATACCTCCGCGGAACGAAATAAGTAGCTCTACGCTTGAAACAACGTTGGGAAATATTGAAAACTTATTTCCAAAGTGAGTGCTGTGTAGCCCAAACAGTGTGTTTTTTGAAAAGAAGTTTTGGCCGAAATGAAGCACCCACCGCGCCTGCTGTACGCAAGTTTGTGCAAAAAGTTCGTGAGACTGGCAAGCTAGTGGACAACACTCATGGCCCCCGTCGTCGTACGGTGCGCACAGACGAGAATGTGGATGCTGTAGCCGAGAGTGTGAGACTCACTCCACGAACATCAACTCGTCGTCGATCTCAACAGCTCAACATTTCACGCACTAGCCTGAGGAGAATTCTGCACTTACAAGGTCCAATTGACTCAGCAATTGAAGGCGCACGACCATCTGCTTCGTTGTCGCTTCGCAATATGGGCCTTACAGCAGCTTGAATTGGACAACGATTTTGGGCGAAAAATCATCTTTTCTGACGAGGCGCATTTTCATCTCGGCGGCTACGTTAACAAACAAAATTGCCGCATCTGGGGCTCGGAAAACCCGCACGTTATTGTCGATAAGCCAATGCATCCACAGAGAGTGACAGTTTGGTGCGAATTGTGGAGTGGTGGCATCATTGGACCATTTTTCTTCGAAAATGAGGCTGGGAACAACGTTTCGGTCAACGGTGAACGTTACAGAGCCATGTTATCCGCCTTTTTTTTTACTGAAATTGAAGACATGGATTTGGACGACCTCTGGTTCATGCAGGATGGCGCGCCATGCCACACAGCCCATGCCTTTTATGCACCAAATTCCCAAATCGTGTTATCAGCCGTCTTGGCGATGTCAATTGGCCGCCTCGGAGCTGCGATTTGACCACTTTGGATTTTTTTTTGTGGGGAACCGTGAAGGACCGATGTTATGCCAACAATCCAGAAACGATTCAAGCACTTAAGGCCAATATCATCCGAGCAATCCATGAGCTACAGCCCGAAACCATCAACAAGGTCTTGGAAAATTGGAGTGACAGAATGCGCTACTGCGCAGCCAGCCGAGGCAGCCACTTGAACGAAGTTGTGTTCCATCATTAATGGGAATGTTTACTCTTACTAATAAAGCCACAATACATAGAAAAAAATTTAATTTTGTTCATTTTATTGCATTTTTAAAAAGAAACTTGTATTTGGCCCACCCTGTACAAGCTTTAGTTGCATGTGAAATTTCGATCAAGAATGTCTGAAGTCGTCGATCATCTCAATTTTGACAACAGACAAATACTAGGCGACTTTCGCGAGGTTATTTGAACTTTCTTGGTACAAATCAATCAAACGCTAATTAGAGGGTGTTTTGGTGTAAGTGCGTTCAGAGTAGCCTAGGTGCCCAACAAACCATTGGAACCATATTTTCATGACAATAAGATAAAGACAACGACAAAATATATTTAGTATAGGTAACACAATTTTTTTAAGGACGTAAATGTGTACAATAAATCCTAAGATATCAAAATGCATATAAGCTTTAGTCCGAGCACCATATCTGTACCCCAGAAGCGAAGTATGTTAAGTCGAAAATTTCAAACGGTCAGAAAAGTAATTCACAATTTTTTAAAACAGGTCTTGCATGAACTTAAAATAGTTTATACAAAACTGATAATTAAGAGAATAAAAGATTAAGCAGTTTTTAATTCTTAGGTCATTATTTTAATTTATATTTTTAATATTAATGGGATGAAGTCTTCAACACTACCAATTTGTTTTGACTAGTAAAGTACATATTTGTAAGATGTATGTATAGGGATTTACATCACACGAAGAAGAAAAGACATGATAATGTTAGCTAATTCAACTTTCACTATACCTGGCTAATACTTCAATTTACCTATGTTAAATAACAAAAGCTGCTTAATAAAAGTATTTAAATATAATTGCATTAATGTGACTATATTAAAATTGTTGAACTTATGATGAATTGCTAATCGAAGTTTTAATTTAAATATTATTCAATAGCCAATAGTCCTCATATGCTCGGATGGATCTTATGAAAACCATGCACAATGGCCAACAATTATTATGAACTTATTACATTATAACTACGGACTTGGGACCTGGAGGCATAAAGTTACATCTGCAGAAAATTTAAAAATTATATAGGTACATACGACTACCTACTTAAAGTTCGCAGTATTTCATTGAGAAATACCCGCACAGGTACGAGTATAAGACACAGACGACGCACGATCGGGACTCCCGGCCTAAGTCGGCAGTTAAAAGTTTCCGATATTCTTGTCTTTCCCTTGAAGTTAGAAGCAAATGTTAATAATAATGAATCTTAATAATAAAAGATCTTGTATAGAAGTATAAAGAGTCGAAAGGTTACTACCTGTCTAGAGCCGTCTAGTCTTCGTACCTGTCTTACAAGTTACAACTGTGTGCCGCGATTAAGGTTACCGCGAATAAGGAAATTGTTTTCCAAGTTTATTTTCTCGGAAAAACAAATCAGCGGAATAAGAAGAAAACCCGAGAATTTTCCATTAGACAGCTTCAAGCGCGCAAATTTTTTTTTAATAATAGCACAGCCACAAGCTATTGTAGTTTGAGATATGCGATTCTTTCCGACTTTTCTATCGCGATGAGTCCATTGTTTTCCGCGACCATGTTCACGTTCTGTAAACAGATTTCGCTGGCGGATAAAATGCGGATACGCCGATGAACTAGGTCTTGAGAGAGCTCTACAAAATCTTACTTTTGTATCTTAGACATGTACCTAAATAAATTGTAAATAAAAGTCTGACACTAATCAAGTTAATGTTCAGGTGATCGGGTAATTTGTTCGCAACATTTTAGATACCACGAAATGATTGGAAAGGTTATGGGATCGTCCAGACTTGTTCGTTAATAAGCAACTTGATTGAATGTTTTATGAGAACATCATCGTTCTGAAGGAGTCTTCATATTGTTCATCTTTCGATTTTCTTTCAACATTTCGAACCCTTGAGAAGAATGGTGAGTGGTTGTTGGTCTACGGCCAATACCCATTAATATCAACGTTATCGGATATTCCGTCACGTTTCGAGTTTTCCTTGCTATCACCCTCATAAGTACCAATTTGTAGAATGATACCGTTTGCACCTACTGGTAATTCTAGTTCAATTCTATAAATAATAAAATGTTTTCGCTTTAATTCTCTTATCCCACAATCCTGATCTCTAGAAGTGGGAAGGGTCATGATCGATCGATTGCACCCTATCGAGTATTACTCTTTAGTATTTCAATCAGAGGTCCTGTACGGACAAGACAGTCGGGTTTAAGAAATAAGCAGTACAAAAAAGTGATTACAAAAGAAATTCTATCTTGATGTCAAGGCTTCACATTTTAGTCAATGATATGGAAGGGGCTTTTGACAACACAGCCTACGAAAGTATCTACACTGCTGCAAAAAAGTGTGGTTTGATCCAAAAACCTGCAGTTGGATCAAAGCCATGCTAGAACGAGGAAAAATAGCTTCGACACTAGCCGACTCATCAGTCACAGTCACAGCTGTGAAAGGCTGTCCACAGGGTGGAGTACTATCACCCATTCTCTGGTTCTTAGTAGTGGACGACCTTCTTCAAGACCTAACAAAATCCGGAGTCATGGTACAGTGTTACGCTACCCACCTTGCCATCCTTGTTAGAGGTAAATTTGAAGAGACGGTGACAGCTAGTTCAGAATACCCTAAACCAGATAGCAACCTGGTGTACTGAAGCAGGATTGGGTATCAATTGTTGCATTCACCAAGAGGAGGTGTAAGGACAAGCTGTCTAAACCCACTCTTTTTCGAGAATCCATAGAGTATGCTAGTGAAGTAAAATTCCTGGGAGTCGTCCTGGATGAAAAACTCACTTGGAATGCTCATTTGGACAAAGTTCTTAAAGGGGCCAGAATCTTTCTCTGGACCTGCAGGAGCCTTCTCGGCAAGAACTGGGGACTGAGTCCAAAATTATCATACTGAATGTATACCGTCGTTGCTAGGCCCATTATAACTTGCGCGGCATTCGTCCGGTGGAAAAAAACAAAGCAGAAAACTGCTCAGCTTAAGCTGACTAAATTACAAAGACTGGCATTCCGGGCCACAGCGGCTACGAAGGTAACGAAATGGCCGACGTAATGGCTAGAAAAGGTTCAAAAGCTGACTTCATGGGACCACATCCATTCTGTGGGGTACCGTTAAGCACAACCAAAATAAACCTCCGAATGTGGCAAAAATCGCAAAGTGCCGTTCACTGGGACTTGACACCGGGCAACAGACACTCAAAGCTTTTTATGCCAAAGCATTCGAAGAAAAGAACATCTGTTTATTTGAAATTAAGCATTAAGACATCAGACCTCTGACTGTACATTGTCACATGAGGAAGCATCTCTATAGGATTGGTGTCTCCGAGATCAAAATTTCCAGAATTTGCGATGACGAAGACGAAACACCAAAGCACATCCTCTGTGAATGTGAAGGACTTACTCACAAAAGACTTCGTCACTTCGGTCAGGTTTTCATGAAACCATCGGAATTCCTGACCACTCCTCTTCGAAAAATACTAAGCTTCATTGAAAGCGCATGGATTGAATAGATGATCCAGGGGGACGTCACAATAGGCCCCACTGAGGGAGGCTTCAGTGGCAGATGTTAACCAGACCAACCCCATTTTCCAATCTAATCTAATCTAGTCAATGACAAAAGAAATAAGTTTAACTAATACTGTACTTACAATGAGACCAATTTGAAAAGAGAATCATTCCTTTTAGAATCTTCAGCAACAAACAAGTAGTAGACACTTCGTTATAACATAAATTTTCTTCAAATAGGATAAGTGTCCAGTCATATTTTGACCGTCCATCATACGAATGATTGGATACTATAAGAATAGATCGAGTATCTGCCTGTCGTTTTTTTGCCAGAACCAAAGATCCGCCAGTTCAATTACAATAAATCAATTCGTTCCGAACTTATAGGATAAGAAGTAGGCTGGTCCCGACGATTAGCTTCCTCCTCTAATCTTGAACCTTTCTTCATAATACGAAAGATGTCTGGAAGCCATGTGAACAAATTACCGTGTGGATATGATGTAGATTGTATAGACTTTTAAAAGTTTCGGATGAAGGAGCATAGACCGAATCAGCAAAAAAAAAAAAAAATCTTCGACCTTAAAGATATTTATGATGTAGTGGCCAGTAAACATTCCCAGAACGCCGTATCCAAGCGGCGATAGGCTACTTAATGATAGACTGGTTATAAACTACTTGTCGAGAAAATTACTTAAGTGGACTTAGAAAAGTTATTAGATCTGCTAAAGAATCAGGTTAGGTATCTTTGCACTCTTGCGAGCATACGAGTACCTACACACCAGTTAGTAATTTCTTAACTACGTAAATATTTCAGATTGGTATGCACTTGAATTATCGCTAAGACAGAGTTAATGAAGCATTTAAGTTGCACTGACGAAAATTGCGCAATTGAAAGGATCATTTCTTTTACGATTAGACCGAGCTATTTTTTTTCTCTTCATCATCTTCTCAAGTAGAGCGCAATCTTAAAGTTCGAGACCATTTACTTTACAACCTACACTTGAATTATTATTAACTTTATCGCTAGTCAGGGAGGTAATCTTATCGTCCTTTTGTTGCATAACTCCGAAACGAATAGTTGAAAAAGAAAATAATATAAATTTTATTAGTTATCTTATGTTAGTTCATAGGAAGGTAAAACATAAAATTCAATGACTACTAAGCACCTGGTCGATCACGCATTTAAGTGCTATTATAGTGGCGCACTCGTACGTCCGTAGACCGGGGCTCGCAGTACTCGTACCTTCTTGCACCATAGTTCGACTTCGACACTAAAAAACAGAAAAAATGCTAAACTAAAAGTTGCACAGAGTGAAAGTTGTTTCGATCGTATTCACTTTGCCTACCTTTACAACACATGAAAAATCAATGAAACTGAACAATTACAAACTCCTGTTTTTTCCGATTTAACAGGATAATTAGCGTGTATATATGTAGTAATAAAATTTGATAGTGACCGCTGCTCGGGCATCGCGATATCAACGGAGTGTATCTGTAATCTGAAAAGTGCAATTGGGAAAACGTTTAAGTGCAATAATCGCACTATCGGATCACTTCACCTGGACTTAATCGCTCATCGGGTACGGGTGTCCAGTTTTTGAAAAGTTCAAACACTGGACAAGTTTAAATTTGCCTATCGTTTTACATTTAATCTCGATTTGCATATACCTACAATTATGCAATTTTCGATTGACATTTACGACAGAGTGTGATGTAGACACAACGAGTTGCATTTAAATATTTAATTGCAATCGATTTCGACACACTGCGCGCAATTTGATATCAAATTAGCTTTGAGCTGGTACGGCAAATGGGTTGAGTTTTAGGGGGCCCAAGGGAGGTTTTTTGAATAGCATGTTGAAATTGAAATCGAAAATTGATATCAGTGAATGCGCTATATTAGCATTAGATACCCATTAGCAGTTAGCGTTAAGTGGCAGCTCTTTAGCAAAAGTCGATAATTAGTTGAACATTTATGAATAGGGCGAATGTAGATCAAGTGTAGAAAAATCAAAATACTGCTGTAATTAAGAGCTTTTGATGAAACAATGAAGGGCCCAAACAGGTTCTTGGCTCCAAAAAATCCTAGGAAGACAGACTGCAAAGAAGGTTCTAAAATAGTAAAACCATCCCGATGGCAATCCCAGTGACAATTCGAAAAGTGCCTTCCGATCTATTATGTATTTTAGCACCCTTTATCCTTAAACTATTGGCTTCTGGAAACGTACATCAGAATTTTTTTTTTGAGGTCTCATCATACCTTTCTGTACAAAACCTTTCTCTGTATGGGAACAGCCCGACTACATGAAATACAATGACTTTGTTTGCCAATTTCACGAAAAATTCAATTAAAAATAAAATGCTGCACTAACTTAAGCTATGAGCAATTGCCTCGGAATATTTACAATTATTAAATTTTAGTTTACCAACAAACGAAGCAATTACATGTGTAATAATTTATTAATTTTTATTGGCTGCATGAAGATCAAGGCCTTTAATATTAATGTATGTAAATTGTTTCGATACCAACATGTTATGTAAACGATTTTATGAGCTTGTAGGGTATCTAAATGGCGCATTCGTTTGTAATCAATTTCAAAATCATTATAACAACATATTACAGTGCAATAATATGAACCTATTGAAAACTGACCTAGTTCTAATTTCCGAAAAGTTCACATGTTTCGAGTGGAATTATAATTTTGTATTTATTTATGATATTCGAAAAGCATACAGATGTGATAGAACTTTTAAAACATAATTGTGAATTATGGCAGCGCTCTTGAAAAGTTCACTACTGACCAGCTTAATTATTGAGAAAATTGCAAGGAGGATCTCTCTTTGGACCTGCAGGAGCCTTCTTGGTAAAACTTGGGGTTTAAAAAGAGAAGCTCGTGGAAGAAGTTCTGTGAAGAGATCAGTAGCGCAAAAATACAACGAGTACTCTCTAAGCAACACTCAAACAAGATTGGGTTCCTCGAGAAGCCCGATGGTACCTTCACTGGGTCAGGAAAAGAGACATTGGAGCCATTAGAAATTTTTTAAAAACAATCCTCCGGTCTGGTTCAACACCGAAGTCGCCAAAGCACTTCATCTAAAAAATTTAAGCCGCTCCCGTTGCTTGAGGTCTGGTTCTGAAGAAGATAAATCTATGTTCCATCGCTACCGTTGCCTGGCAAAATCTACAATTAGATCTGCTATACGTACTTACATAGCCAAAGTTGAATAATCAGTCAACCGTAGAGAGACAAAACTTTGTTGGTCTTATGTTTGCACTTTGCGGTCCTCTCCTTCTTTCCCTACTGAAGTGAGTTATAATGACTCCACTGCTACTAACTATCAAGAATCTTGTGAGCTCTTTGCACAATACTTCTGGTCTGTGTTTTCTTCCCCTACATCTTCATTCATTCCTCCTAGCTTCGAAATTTGCCCCACCCATATTCCTCTTCTCTCTATAGCTCCCTCCATTATTGAGCATCTACTTGGAGCACTAGACATATACAGTAGTGTGAAGGGTGGTCCCAATGCCCTCCCGAGCTTATTCTTAAAGCCACTTTCGTTTTCCCTGTGTATTCCTCTCTCCATTCTCTTCAACAAAAGCCTTTCTGAAGGAATATTCCCATCATTATGGAAGCAAGCCTCTATCATTCCCATCCATAAGAAAAGCGATGCAGCTGTAGTCACAAATTATCGTCCTATTTCAATGCTGTCTTGTTTCTCAAAAATATTCGAACGCATCATACATGATCACTTATATGAAAACATAAGTCACCTCATTCTCCATGAACAGCATGGTTTCTTCAAAGGCCGCTCTACTGATTCTAATCTTTTAGAATTCACAAATACAGTAGCAAAAACGCTTAATTGTAGAAAACAGTTGGATGTTGTCTACACTGATTTCTTCAAAGCCTTTGATTCAGTTGATCATAGCTTGCTTTTGTCAAAATTGCAGCCTGCGGCGTCGATGATACTCTTTTGGAGTGGTTTGTGTCCTACCTTGCTGAACGAAGTTCTCGTGTAGTTCTTAATGGATGTTTGTCTACTGTATTCTTCCTGCTCTCTGGAGTTCCTCAGGGCTCAACACTTGGCCCACTTCTTTTCATAATCTTTGTTAATGATCTACCCCTAAACTTTCACTCTTCATTCCTTTTCTATGCTGATGACCTCAAAATCTACAGGGAGATATCTTCAAGGAGTGACTGTATCCTATTACAGTCTGATCTTAATGAACCATAGGGTTATGGTGCTCATATAATCGGCTTCCACTTAATGGTAGCAAATGCGATAAAATGACCTTTACTCTGAAACACACAGTTATACCCTTCGATTACACCCTGAACTCCACCCTTCTCATCGAAGTATCCCAGATTCGCGATCTAGGTGTAACTTTCGACCGCAGACTTAAATTCGACATTCACTTCCAAAACATTATTTGCACTGCATCTAGATTGTCTAGCTTCATTTTGAGATTTGCTTATATGTTTTCCAATATTCAAACGTGCGTCCAGCTCTACTTGACACTTGTTCGCAGCGGATTGGAATACTGTTCTTCTATTTGGTCCCCTCATTATAGTTGTCACATTGAATCTCTTGAGTCTGTTCAGCGTCGATTCACCCGGTTACTCCTCTTCAAATATAACCTCCCCTATTGCTCCTACAGTGAACATTTATCCTTACTCAATATTCCCACACTAAATCAGCGCAGATTGTATCTTGACGAGTGTATTCTATTTAAAGTCTCTAACGGTATTATGAATTCTACCTTACATCTTAACCTTGAGTTTCGCTCTACCTCGCGACCGAGTAGGTCAGTCTCTATATTCGCGCCAGCCCAAACTCACTTTCCTGGCTCGGTGGAGGCTAATGACACGATTTCCTTCTCTAATTCGGAGGCTCTTACCCGACCAATACCAGAGAATTGGAGAATAGCGACGGAGATCTTCACACAAATAAAATAAGATGGGCAGTAAACTCCTTTGAGCCATATAAGGCACCAGGAGAAGATGGTATCCACTCGGTATTTCTACAGAAAGGATGAACCCATCTGCTCCCGCTTCTTACAAAGATCTTTAGAGCTAGCCACGCCTGGGGCTATATTCCAAAACGATGGACTATGTTTAGGTTGATATACATACCTAAAGTGGAAAGAAGACCAAGTGACAAACCAAAATCTTACCGTCCAATCATTCTATCTTCTTTTCTATTGAAAACAATGGAAAAAATCTTAGACAGGCATATTAGAGACGGACCACTAGCGGTGAATCCAATCAATTAATCAATTTGCCTATCAGCTAGGAAAATCGACGATCCATGCACTTCAACATCTGGTCACAAAAATAGAAAAATCTATCCAGTGCAAAGAGCTTCCGGTGGGTGGGTTTCTGGATATGGAGAGTACCTTTGATAACACCTCTTACCAATACATTTACAATTCCATCCAGGAGCGGGGCAACACCTGCAGTTGGATAAGGTTCATGCTAGCAAAACGAGTTATAACAATTACGGCCTCGAAAGGCTGCCCACAGACAGAGAGGGGTGCTATCACCATTACTGTGGTCAATTGCGGTCGATAAATTACTAACCAGACTCAGTACATCTGGTATAGATGTCATAGGTTACGCCGACCACATAACCATCCTAGTACGAGGCAAATTTGAAGACACCATCTCAAACATATTGCAGAGAAGCCTAGACATGGTAGCACTCTGGTGCCCGGAAACTGGGTTAAGCGTCAACCAAAAAAAGACGACTATATGCTTTCAAGAATAGGAAGAACCGGAGCAAACTCAAATGCCCAATGCTCTCCGGTGAAAGGATCGAATTTTCCAGTGAGGTCAAGATGTTTTAGATGCTAAGATGAACTGGAATGCGCACATTAAACGCATTACTGAGAAAGCTATGATCTCTCTTTGGACTTGCAAAAGCCTTCTTGGTAAAACTTGGGGTTTGAAACCCCAATATTGCTCACTGGATGTATACGGCAATAGTGAGACCAGTAATCGCTTATGCGTCATCTGTATGGTGGCGCAAAACTCTACAGATAACTGCACAGACCCAGCTAAGCAAACTCCAAAGGTTGACCTGCACAACTATTATCTCTGGAGCAAAGCGAACCAATCCTACAATCCTACTGCAGCACTCAAGGTGATTTTAAGTCTTTCACCTTTACACCTGTATGTACAAAAAGAAGCCAGGCTCATGACGTACCGACTTCTAACTTCTGAGGATACGGAAGCAAAGAAAATAGCCCCCACAGACCTTGTGAGAGAACTAAAGAGCGACCCTATTCTTGGAATTCCGCTTTCGGATAATAACATACCAAAATACAATGCAATTGAACTATGCATCAGGGAAAACATTAGAAGAGGATGCAAGAGTCACAAGATCTACATTCTCTCTGACAGCAGAGCAGCATTACTTGCTCTTCAAGCATTTTGCTTTAGATCCCACTTAGTGGGCTAAAAAACTAGCGAACTCAAATACAGTCATACTGGTATGGATTCATAGACACCGCGATATTGTAGGCAATGAGTCTGCGGACAGGTTAGCGAGAAAGGGAGTTGACTTAAAATTCACAGAACCAGTGACTTTCCCTGAAATGTCAACAGCTGCGGCAAAAGAAAGACTGTTGGACTGGATTAACATCCAAGCTGACCTCCACTCGGCTGGACGGGAACGGTGGGGTGCAGACAGTTCAAACTGTTTTTAGAAGGTCACTCCAAGAAACGAACCTCCGAATTGCTCAAATTGAGGCGGAATCAGGTTCGGCGCAGGACACTGTAAGCTTAAAAAGCATCTGCATACGATTGGACTGGTTTCAGACGATATTTGCAGACTGTGTGAAGAAGAAGAGGAAACTGCAGAGCACGTTATATGCCATTGCGAAGAACTTGCACACAGAAGACTAAGACTTCTTGGACATTATTTCCTAACACCATTTGGAACTCATGTCTAACTCACTTAAGAGCATACTAAAATTTATTGATATAACCGTCCTGAGTGAGTTAGGGATGACTTTGAAAATGTTCGTTGGATACTTTGCAGCACAACTTTTCCTCGTACATACATCTGACCACAATCTGCCACAGCTATGATAGATAGCTTCCAAACTTTGGTATTTTTTCCTCATCAAACATCATAAACATTCATAAATTAAACTAAGACAACACATCGCTCAAGGTTCAGCAACACTCCTTAATTACTAATAAGTTTTTAAAATCACATTTATATCAAACGTTATAACGTGAATGACTATTATGAGAAAATATTAAATTCCCAACATGAAAATGCTATCGACTTCCTGATTCATTTGCTCTTTGAATTGAATTAATTCGTCCTTGGACAATTTAAGATTTTAAAGTTCAAAGATAGTCAAGCACTTTGCGGAGCTGGCATAGTCATCTAAGATACTTACTCATATCGCATAATATAACATTGTACCATTTTGTTTGCGTACACACTGACCATTACCGCCAACTTCAAGATCATTACATGCCTTTTTGTCAGACAAGATCACGCACAAAATCGTTTATTATTATTGTGATTTCTTTTGCTCGCAGTAGGTATATATCTTAGATATACGAAACTTACCTGCAAAAAAATAAGAAAAAAAGTCGTTAATAAATCTAATGAAGAAAAATATAATAGCATTAAAAATGGGAGTCTGGGGGGCGAAAAATCTTCCACGATTCAAATTCGAAGCAATTAATAACAGCAACAACTCGCTAACATAACAAGCAACTTCAGTACACCTAAATGGTTTGCTAATTCTATTAATTATTTAATCCACGACACATTTCGATTTGATTAATTTGAATAAAGTCGACTACTGAAAGGGGGGGCTACGCTTATTTCCTATGATTGATGTTTGGGAAGATATCAGATTTTTTTTTTATACATTACGAGTAGATACATTCGTTAGTACGCTACGTACAGTAGATACATAAATAGTGTAATGGAAAAATAATAACAATAGGAATGATGTATGAAATTTATGTGGGTGACTTAAATATGAACGATTCGCAAATTTTTCTTAATATAATGCGCGATGACTTCATCGAATGACTACCAAGTTGGTTGGTTGTAACCTTGGAAGCTGTAGCAATGCAATCGAATAAGACGATTAAATAAGTTGGTAATTGTTTGATATTGAACCGGATAATGTATGTGCATGTGGTAAGGGGCATTTTAGAGAAAATTATCGTTCATAAAGATGCTCTAACCCATGCCATTACTAAAGACTTTCTCTTCCAATTTTCGATGAGAATTTCGTATGTCTGCTACAAGTAAAAAATCGAGATCAAGACTCAAGAGTGCAAGATCAAATTGAATTCGAAGGTGCGACAGACCAATAATTTTTCTCTGATCGAATTCGGGTCATTCCTTCGTCTGATCTGAGATTTTGCCTCGAAACTCCTCATGGTGGTTATTTTTTCGGGGATAGATTGTTAGCCTACCGACCAAACTTCCGAGTGGCTCGAGTGGCGTAAAAGTTATGAAAAATGCAAAAACTGAGTTATTTGGAAGAGTTCAGAGCCATGTCATTAGTTGGATTTGAACCAACGACCTGTGGGACGATAGACTAGACCGCTTTCGCTACCGAGGACATTAAAAGATTGTTATCTATTTTAGTAAACAGTATCGTAATCTGAAGCTAGAAAAAAATCACCACTTATATAAATTTCCAACTCTCTCTGATTTTCCAAAAATTGGGCCATATTAACGATTCCTGACCTTTTTCGCTATAACCTACATAGGGTTCCCCAGCACTTACTACAGGGCCATTGCTTGGACCAAGTTTTGGCTGCAAAGCGTTGGGAGCCATCACTAGTTAACCTCTGGGCCTTCGTTGCCCGCCTGCGTTGGTTAGCGAACTTTTGCGGAGTCTAGCGTACCAGCTGTATGCCACGGCTGGGCCAGTGCTAGCTGACAAGCGTTGGAAGCCATCGCTGGTTAACCTCTGGGCCATGGTAGGCCGCCTGCGTTGGCTAGCGAACTTTTGTAGTTAGGTACTAGTAGGTAGGTAGGCATATTTCGTAAGGTAGGGAGTTCGAGAACGCATCGCAGGTCATTCGTCGCCAGAAATGCGTTCCTGTCGTATCGTCTTTTTTTTTCTTTTTTTTCAAATTTTTGGTACCAGGGTAAGCTAGGACGATTAATTTATATGACAAAATAATTAGGTAAAGAGGAAATAATTTAAATTTCTTGCGTTAAGCGCGGAAAGTATAGGAACTGCCAGCACTGGCGCCAGTATTGGTCGCCAACACTGGGCCAGTCTACAATACCAGCACTGGGCCCAAGTTATCAGTCAGCAATGATCCAGCAATGGGCCAGTGCTAGTTTCCACTGCCGCGCCAGTGGCAACTTGGCATGCTGGCAGCCATTATTTACCCAGTACTGGGCCTGTTGTACGACCCTATGTGGGAAGATGATAATCAATGGCACAACAGCCCAAATTGGGCCTAGGCCTTGAAGTAATGCTAGAGTTACTTCATTACTAGACCAATGGAACACTAGGAGGTGAAGTGGTCAGCCACACGCTCGTCCGTGATTATTACCCCGATTTTAACTCAGGTACTCATTTACAGCTGAGTGAACTGGTATTCCGGCACCCAATCCCATTCTCGAAAATTACTTGTCGCCAAGCAGATTCGAACCTGGTACCAGGTGCACCGAAGGCAAGTGCTCTAGCGACTAAGCCACCCAGACTATGGGAAGATACTCGTGGTCAAATTAAATAAAAACTGTTTTTTCAATCTTGATGTTTGCTAATTACTTAAGTCAGTACTGTGCCAAACTCGGTTTGATTTCGCACCTGAATATAATTTTAATAGACTTATGATTGAAATAGCGATTAGTTATTTACAAATGTGTGACAATAAATAATAATTAGGAAATTAATTTAATTTTTCTTATTCATTAATTATTGTTTAAAAATTTCTATACTATGATATTGAAAACTTTTTAGATACTGTACTAAATTTCAGTACAGGTAGATTAGCGACATTCGATCTTAAATCACTTCCTGTTTTCAGAATTAGTACTCAAAACGCTCCGACAGAGTTTTTCATATTTCGGTATTGAAAGAGTTCCTCTCGAATTACTTAAGACGCCCAAAAACTTATTTCTAAGCAAGTCTGTAAACTATCAGGGATCGCGTACCTTATTCTTATTCTTTATTCTTGTACGGTAAATTCCTTATAAAATAAATACAGATGATATATAAAATCTTGCGAACGAGTTCTAAAACTAGGTACCCGAAAATTAAAAAAGCTTAGTATTTGGGGACAGTCAATGTTGTTAGCAAGAATATTAAAAAGATACTTGAGCGTGAAAATATTGGAAAAATAATGCGTGATTCGTGATAGAAAACCGAACATACGCCGAGCAAAGTTGCATATACTAGCATAATGATGCCTGAACGAGAAGGAGTCATCAAACCAAACACCAAGATCTTTAATAACCTTAACATTAGCTTTCAAATTGTTCAAATTGTAATCATATTTAATAACAGAATTCGTTTTACAAAAGATAATGTAGTTGCACTTCGACACATTCAGATATAATAAATAATCATCACACCAAGTTAATAAATTAAATAAATTATCTTGTAACATCAGGCAGTCATTCATAGAATTAATAGATTTATAAATTTTTAGGTCATCCGCGAAGAGAAGGAATTCCACATCACAAAATACCTCACAAAGATCATTTATGAATAGTAAGAATAGTAGTGGTCCCAGATGGGAACCCTGAGGAACACCAGAGGTAACAACGAAGGATTCTGAAAGAGTATGAACGACTTGCTAGGTAATCTGTAATCCAATTAAGCAGTGTACCTTGACCTATATGCTGAGGAAGACATCACCCACACAGACGGTTCTAAAACGGATCAAGGTGTAGGAGCAGGAGTTTATGGAGTGCGCCCAAATGCGAAATTCTACTGTAGCATGCACATAACATCCACTGTTTTTCAGGCGGAGACTCATGCTATTGAACTATGCATTAGAGAAAATATCAGACGGGGCTACAAAAACCAACAAATATATATTCTCTCGGACAGCAAGGCAGCAATAATGGCACTTCAGTCCGTTCAAATCTACTCCAAACTTGTTTGGAATTGCCTACAATGCCTGATTAAACTCGGAAATAAGAACAGAGTTAGTCTCATTTGGATTCCGGGACACAGCGGCTATGTAGGTAATGAAATGGCCGACTTAATGGCTAGGAAAGGTTCAGAAGCTGACTTCATGGGACCATATCCATTCTGTGGGATACCATTAAGCACAGCCAGAATGAACATCCGAATGTGGCTAAAATCACAAATTGCGAGTCACTGGGACTTGGTACCGGGCAACAGGCACTCAAAGCTTTTTATGCCAAAACACTCGGAAAAAAGAACATCTGATTATTTAAAATTAAGCAGATATCAGACCCGAACCTTAGTGGGAGCTCTGACTGGACATTGTCACATGAGGAAGCATCTCAATAGGATTGGTCTCTCTGAGACTAAAATTTGCAGAATTTGCAATGACGAAGACGAAACACCAGAGCATATCCTCCGTGAATGTGAGGGTTTAACTCGCAAAAGGCTTCGTCACTTCGGTCAGAGTTTCATGGACCCATCGGAATTCCTGACCATTCCTCTTCGCAAAATACTAGGCTTCATTGAAAGCGCAGGGATCGAAGAGGAATCATAATCAAACCGGGGGGGACGTCACAATAAGCCCAACTGAGGCTGCAGTGACAGAGGTTAACCATACCAACCCCTATTCCCAAATCTAAAGGTTGCAAGGAGGCGACTGAGGTGGCTGGGCAGTCTTTCCTTTGACAATTTGGGGACCTAACGTCGATAGGCCATGACAAGCTGGTCAAGTTCTTTAGGAATGTGGGTTGTTTCCGGGATATTTAGTGACCAACGAGGCTCCGAAGTGATCGCTATGGGCCCTATTTTAGTGCCTAGTGTGCGCAGTTGCTTGCGCTTCGCCCCTTCTTAAAACTAAAATTATTTCTTTAAATTAATCCTAAGACCTCAATGGTCACATCGAATACCTTTGCCCTTCCTTTTAAGACGGGAGCATTACTGATTATTCGACCCTGCTGATAACGGAAAAGATTGAGGACACTCACTATATCAGATATCCTGCAGAATTAACGTTAAAAAAATTGTTGCAACAATTTCTTTGTGAAATTTAATTTAATGGATGTTAAATACTAAATGTGGTGAAGATAACTCTCACTTTCATTCATGGCGCAATTTCTTGAATTTTTCGGTTTTTCAGTTTGTGTTGTTGAAAACAACAAATTTTACTTTGGGTTGTAGGCGAGCTAGGACGTGGCAGTCAACTAACTTATAAGCTTATTCCATAAAGCAACCTGCTTGAAATTGGAAGACACCTAAGAATAATTAATTCTAAATTCAATAAGAAGATTATTACACCTTATAGTCATGTAGCCGCCAAGATGATTGAAAATGTCTCTCCTTAAAGTTCTAGTCATGTTTCAGGAGCTACAGTATATCTCTGACTTTTAGAATATGAAGTCTTGCGTTTAGCATATAATTGCACAACATCGTTACGTTGGTCCGACTTAAACTAACTAAATTTTAAATTCGATAATTTTGACATGATCACTTACTACACAGATCAGGTTTAAATAGTTCTGAATAAATTTTCAAGATATTAACCTGGCGTGGAACGCTTAGAAGTAATAGGTTCTCGGCAATTTTGCAATTTCACGTTCAATCAGTGAAGGTAAGTATGTAAATATGAAGAAGGCAAGTCTTGAACTGGTTTCTTATTAGAATTTCTTCAGTATACCTGCAGTACTGGTATACAACTTTTTCGATTCGAGCTGCATTCTTCCCGTATGCAGATCGTTAACTCCCATCCAACTACCTGCATTTTCAGAACGACATTCAATATGAAAACCATTTCCATTCAATTTTTCAAGTATCATTGAGATTTTCAAATAGGTGACTCATTCATGACTGTACCTAAGGAACATCAGGTATTTTCCGCGTAATAGCATGGCTCTAAGTGGCTTTCTGGAAAAAAATATATAAATTAAAGGGAACTTCTTCAAGTATTCTTCCATTATACATCCGTCCTCTAAGTTCATTCAGTTTCAATCTTTCTTTCGTTATCAAAGATAATTTCAATTAATCACGCGACATGTCAAAGAGTGGCAGTAGACCACGCAATGTCAGCATCTCCATCGGAGCTAGCGACTGGCTAGATACGAGTATCTAACTACATATTTGATTTTTTATATTTTCTTAAATATATCTTAGTTTTAGCTAAGTAGATACGATACTAGTATATTTCAGATTGAAGCTTCTCTTTCGCATATCTGAAGGCCTCCGTTAAGCCTTTCATGGCGCACTAGGTAGGTATACGCACCTATAAGTTATAAGATAAATGTCATCAGATCTGGACTGGATTTCCAGGCGACATGTGGAACATTCGGTTACAGCCATCACAGCCACCGGAGACAAGAAGTAGGATGCAATGGCATGGCAAAATTCTTGAAATGATCTTATTTTATTTTATATGCACGATCTTATAGAAATCGAAATGTATGATGGTGGCAAGTCATAGAGTAACTTGTCCCGAAGCGAAAAGAGCAAGTGGGTTTTGGCCATAACACCTATACTTTTCCGAACTGGTGTATAGCGCTGTATCTTGATGGGTTGGAAAACGGTCAATGTTCTGTTTGTTTCGATATCAATATCGGCGGCATATCCGCGACCACGCAATTTTTCAATCATTTTTTTCTCTCGCTATAATGGTGATATTTCAGGTGAAAATGATATGAAAAGTGAGTCATAGTTTCCGGATATGCCATAAGCTGCTAGTGTACGGTGGCGCAGTACGTAATTTAAGGCTCAGAACTCCTTTAGTCTGCGCTGGTGTATATGCAAGGCCTAATTGGTGGAGTCCCACAGGGCTCCATTCTTGTCCCTGCATTATTTACAAACCACTGATATTGCGCGATATTTGATTTCATCGATCTTATTATTCAAATAAAGTCGATTTAGTAAGCATATGAATAATGAATGCGTATTAAATGTCGTGCAACTCGTTCACAATATGAAATTGCATAATTTCCAGCTTCTTGGTGTCATAAACATCTTGTAATCGAGGTGATTGATGGGATCTTCCAGATCTTGCACTTACAACGAAAATTCATGTCTCTCTTAATACCTTTCCATTTTCAGTCTGTAAAATTTTAAAAAAAGGTTGATGATCAGGTTGCCGGCCTCTTATGCTATTTGCATAAATTTTTCTCTGAATGGTTTGTAACTACTACAACCGTTTGTACAACATCATCATCGTCATATCTAGTAGTAGATTTTGATCTTCAGAATGTTTTGTTACATCTCAGACGGTTAATGCCTTCGTTTCTCTAGAAAATAAACAAGGTGTGAACATTATCTTGTAGTTTAATGCCAAGCAGACTGACTATATACCACTTTGCAGTCAATGTATGGGGATAACTACAATTCTTAACCTCAGAAGTCATCATAACTGTGATGAATAAACAGCTTGCTGCAGAATGTAATTATTATTGCATAATTTGACTGGAAAAATGATCCCCAAATGGATTTCAAAATGAAGCTTTTTAAGAAAAATCTAAGATGTTTTGTCTGAGATGAGAGGTGGCTGGTTTCACGTTGTAGCGCGAGTTATGTCAACAGATATTGGGCAACATGCTGTTGTCATAAATATAAGTACTACGATGGTCATGGCCATACATTTTATTACTCATCTGGTTCCATTTGAACCACTTGAGAATATTTCTCGTTTCAAGGTCCTTTACATCTTGAAACAATAAATCACTCTTACAATAGTTTCTTTATTTTAAACACTCAATTAGTTCCAGTTTATTTCTAACATTGTAACAAGATCCTTTACATCTTGCACATAAAATAACATACGAGATTTCCTTCGTAGTTGCACCACATCAGACCCTCAGTCTAGATTCGTCCGTCAATAATTGTGTACCTAAATATAACATTTCGTATATTAAAACATTTGTTTTAGTAGTAAATATAATTGGCGCAGTCGGTAGGATACGGTTACAGAGATATCCATCGTGGAAGCTCGTCTGTTTCAACAGTTTAGTGACCGATCCGTATAATTTAAAAGTGAATAATAATAAACGTATAAACGTATAAATAAAAAACTTTTGCAAATGTGTTTAAGAAGTATACTGTGAGTACAAAATTTTACTACGGACATATGTCAGACTCCTCTGAAGAATCCTTTCCATCCTTATCTCAGAGTACAGAAAACAATCCCTTACTAGAAAACCTTACCTCAATTTTGCAAAATATATCTCTATCAGGAAATCATTGTGATTCATCTGATCAGAGTATTTCATCTTCATCTGTAGTTAATAACTTACCTTTGGCAGGCAATCATCGAGATTATCTTGCACGCGGTTTAATTAATAATCCACTTTTATCAGGACATCAGCGAGATTATCCTGCACGAGATTTCAGCATAAACCAAAAATTTTTAAGTGTTACCGAAGTTTCATTTTCCAACGAACAAGGCATGTCGATCCCAAATTTTCTTAAAGTCCACGCAGAGACTATTCCAGAATTTGATGGCAATACTAACGAATTACATTTCTTTCTCGAAAGTATTGACAATATCGTGAAATATTTTTATGACATTATTAACGTGAATAATTATCAGAATGTTATTATTTTCCGCACAGTAATCTCGAAATTAAGAGGTTCAGCTAGAGAAGTGATAAATATTAGTTGTGTTAGTACTATCGATGAAATAAAAAAAGAATTGGTCGCGCATTTTAGTGATCCACGTAACGAAACTTGTTTGTCTCTTGATCTTAATAATCTTAGACAAACTCAAAATGAAACGCCTGTTGAATTCTATGATAGAATTAGAACACTTTTAAATACTATGTCCAATTATCTATCTATTCATGAAACTAATATGGAATCGCGCAAATTAAAACTTAAAATGTATAATGACCAAGCTCTCGTAGTTTTTCAAGCAGGACTAAGAAACCCATACGGTATAATGGTTCGGACCAAGGAACCAAAAACTATGTTAGATGCTATTAATTTTATTAAAAAGGAAGAAAACATTAAGTATCTCCAAAATTTAAATAATGGAACAAGCCAGAATAATGTTCAAAACAAGAAAAATAATAATTCTCGACAACAAACTTCACACTATTCGAATCACAATCAAGGATCTAATAATTCCTTTCTAACACCTCAAGTGCAACAGTTTGTTCCCAATCGATCGTTCTATACCCCACAATTTACGCCACAAAATGTTTTTCCAATTAGGCAACCAACTATAACTAATCCATTTGCTAAGGCTCCGTTTCCAACAGGCCCAATAAATATTCAAACTAGACAAAACGTACCTTTACAACAATTTAAATCACATGGTAATGTTTTCGGAAAGCCCAAAAACGTTTGGAAACCCAATCCAAATAACGCCAATTTTCCCAAACCTACTCCTATGAGTACTACTACCAGGCAAACAACACAGCCTGCTAGACCCCAAACTTCAGCACCCCAGTGGTGTGCCGAAGAATTATATAATACAGAACAGCTCAGCGTATCTGATGAGTCAGGTACGAATACTACACCTTCATACGAAATTAACTTTTCTCATGATGACTCCGATTGCTCAAGTTATTCTTACATTGAACCAGAGGATTTTCACCTAGAACAGGACCAAGATCAAACACCTTAATAGAATTTAATAATTCCTATGACAAAAGGCAATTGCCTTATATTACCATATTTAACCCACCTCTCAAATTGCTTATCGATACAGGTGCCACCAAATCTTTTCTTGATCCAGAAATTGTAGAGAGATACTTCTCTAATTATACAATACGTGACCCATTCATAGTATCCACTTCGTTTGCCTCATCCCAACATTCTACCTCTCTCACCATTCCAGCTTTCAAGGAATTCAATAAGAACATCAATTTAAAATTTTATTGTTATAAATTTCATAATGTGTTCGATGGTTTGATCGGAATTGATCTTCTAAAGTCTCTTGAAGTACAGCTCGATCTTCCAAACTCACGATTTATAACTCCTCATACACAACTATCAATAAAATATTTTGATTCTAGTCCAAGAGTTATGCTTCAGAAATTTTTACCTAGTAAAACAATTTCACAAATCAAAATACCTGTTGAACACCATTCTGGTGAAATCATAGTGCCTCAACAAATTATTCAGAATTGCATTATCCCTGAAACCCTCACATTGGCCAACAATGGATGGGCAACTGTGGAGATACATAATAATTCCACATCAGATACTAATTTTACAATTCTGTACCCTGTAAAAACCATACCTGTCGATAATAATTACGAATTCTACCACATGAACATCGACGAAATAAGTGACCAAGTCGGAAAGCCGGATCTTGCCGAATTGATTAGGACGAATCATATGAACCAGGAAGAAAAGCTAGCAATCTTATCGCTATGTCAGAAATTTGTCGATATTTTTCACACTGATCAGAATTCACTTACCTTTACAAATCAAATTAAACATCGAATTAAAACTATCGATGAAATACCAGTTCATCAAAAGAACTATCGTTACCCTTTTGTACACAAAGCTGAAGTAAACTCTCAGATTCAAAAAATGTTGCAACAAAACATTATCAGACCTAGTGACTCCCCATGGTCTTCCCCAATTTGGGTTGTCCCTAAAAAACCAGATGCTTCTGGGATTAAAAAATGGCGTATTGTAGTCGACTATCGAAAAGTCAACGACAAAACCATTGATGACCGCTATCCAATCCCTAACATTAGTGACATTCTCGACAAACTAGGAAAGTGTAATTACTTTTCAACTTTGGATCTCGCTAGTGGGTTTCACCAAATTGAGATGTACCGGGACGATATCCAGAAAACGGCTTTCAATGTTGAAAATGGACATTACGAATTTCTGAGAATGCCTTTCGGATTAAAAAATTCACCAGCCACCTTCCAACGAGTTATGGACAATATTCTAAAAGGTTTACAAAATGAAATATGTCTTGTATACCTGGACGATATTATAGTGTTCTCAACATCTCTCCAGGAACATCTAATTAACTTAAGAAAGGTATTTACACGTCTTCACGAATCTAATTTTAAATTACAGTTGGATAAATGCGAATTTTTGAAGAAAGAAACAGCTTATCTCCGACATATTATTGTACAAGCGGAAGAACCCTCGAAGAAGCAAAGCAGAATGACTGTATCCACGAGATTCTGCAGTTAGAACATGGAATACCAACAACATGCCAACCAGTACGAGTTATAATCCAGGACGAAATTATCGAACAGATAACTTCTTCGTACTATATCGTTATTTTTCCACAAGAGACAAAGCTGAAAATCGTTTGCTACAAAACGGACCTTATGACCCTAAAAGGAACTTATCTTATCGAGGTACCCATCAACTGCAGTTTTCATACATCCAAAAGCTCATATTCAAACACCGACGACACCATCTTTGGACACCCTTATTTGCTGCCAGCTATTCGCATTCCGGAACTTAATAATTCAAACACAAAATTAATTTTCAACAACATACCATTGGATAAATTTCATCAACTTCAACGAGAACAACACACCATCCAACAAATCACGCTTCAACACTTTAGTCATCCGCATGCAGGATGGACAATACCTATATTTTCTATCTTAATGATTCTTATTCTAATTGCAGTGATCTATCATTGCAAAAACAAATGCTATAAACAGTTGAAATTACGACCTTCAAAAAAACCACAGTTGAAGGAAGTAACCCTTACCGACCCTGAATCACCTCATCAGTATCCTGCGGAAGACGACGATGAATAAGGATCTCTCTAAAAAGGGAGGAGTTATGTCAACAGATATTGGGCAACATGCTGTTGTCATAAATATAAGTACTACGATGGTCATGGCCATACATTTTATTACTCATCTGGTTCCATTTGAACCACTTGAGAATATTTCTCGTTTCAAGGTCCTTTACATCTTGAAACAATAAATCACTCTTACAATAGTTTCTTTATTTTAAACACTCAATTAGTTCCAGTTTATTTCTAACATTGTAACAAGATCCTTTACATCTTGCACATAAAATAACATACGAGATTTCCTTCGTAGTTGCACCACATCAGACCCTCAGTCTAGATTCGTCCGTCAATAATTGTGTACCTAAATATAACATTTCGTATATTAAAACATTTGTTTTAGTAGTAAATATAATTCGCGCTAGTAGTTCCATTTTTAATGGCTATTTCGTGATCGTTTTGATGATGCGAATTTGGCGGTTTCTTTTTAAAAAAACTGCACAATTTTATTTAATGTGGACCCCACAAATACGCCTGGTAAAAACATTGTTTTCTTGTAATGACGAGCGTGGTAAGCGATTTGTCTAGCTTAAGTGAGCTTATCTGATGGTGTTTTTCGTCGCCGAATGTAGACAAGAAATGGATGTCATGGGAGGAATAATTTTCACGGTCGATATATTTTTTAATACTTTAGTTGAAGCGAGGTTGGAAGTCAAGGACGTGCTTCAAAGTTCAGAAGTCATTCGCAAGCTACGTCTTATCATCTTAGAGCAATGTTAAGAAGCGATACGGAAGGACTGTACTGTATGTTGGTGGATTAGCAAGAAGCTCTTTAATTAATAAAGAATCTTCTACTTTTTCCACACCTACATTCAGATCATATTGATTACATACAATAAAGTAAATCATATTTCACACAGAAATCTGAATAAAAATTATCATGTTTCCTGCATAAACCATATCCGGTACATCAGTCAGAGAATATCTGAAGATCATCGAAGCATAGTGTGACGCGAACAGGTACATCAAACACAAAACTACCGAGCAATTACCACAATCAATCATGAAATAGTTGCGAGCCGTAGGACCTTCTTCCTCCCGGCTGACCACTGTGGTCAGTTAATGATAATTACAAGCCTTACCGGCAGCCATTATTATCATTAACATCGTACACGGTCATCATGAAAGATTATCGGTGGTGCGATTGTTACTGGTGTTATGGTAGCAAGAGATATCGAAAATGCAAAGTGGCTAGCAGAGAAAAGCAGCATCTTCGCTTCAGCTCCAGACCACAGATTACCTTGAGAAAAAGTCCATTTGACGCTTTTCCTTGAAATAGTCCGCGGATAATTTCCATTCTTCTGCAGATTATTATCTTCGTCGTCTTAGCACATTTTCTTACTAACGAGTACCTATACAATTGCCATAAATTTCACCTGTTTTGTCCATAAGTACCGAGTTCCACAGTGCTCCATGTGCCGCTATTACGAGCCGAAAAATTAATGGCGCTCTGTAATAAATGATAAGTACCTACCGAGGACATGTCACCAAGTTCATAAAAGTATTATACGATGTGCCATGGCGACCATACAAAAGGTGACAACACTTTGATAAGTCTTAAGTACGTCCGTTCGAAGTGCGGACTGGCTTGTTCCCAATCCGCACGGACATCCTTGGAAGCAACCTTTCCGAGACAAATGGCCACAAAATTTCAGATTTATATGCGGATTTTATGGTATTAAAACTGGTCCAGTGCGACGAGCGGATCTCATTAAAAACGATAGTAAAAATTTATATGGATACTAACTGTTCGGTTTCAGGATGCCCCGCAGCAAGAAAGTTAAGTACCTACTAAGAAGCCGACACAAGCCTTCTTGCGCCCATATTACAGACCTCTAAAAGTCCTCGGCACTATCTGGAGTATTATAGTGGGTCCACGTAAATCACTTTGTGAAAATTGTTGGCTATCGCACAGGTATTCCGTAGCACCAGGTAACCAGAGAAGCGTGTATGTGGCACGATTCGATTCGATTTTTTTTTCGTTCACTTTTATCTACATACGTGGAGCTTGTGGTTAATCGGCATAGCGAAGCAAGTACATATTGCTATAATCTGCATACCTACCTGGATACTCGAATTAGCTTGTATTTGGTCGGTGGCGACGGTGGCGGCAGCCACGTTAATTTACCTCAATTCTTTAATAAATTGCTCGACTGTGCAACAAACTATATGCAAGGTGGTTCTAATAAATTACAACTCTGGTGGTGGTGTAACCTAAATTTGTGCACTCTACTCGAAAGTCATACGGCCATAACATCATAAAATATTCGTAAAGAGAAGCGGGGCAGAAATTAATTAAATTGCTACAGGACGGACAGTGGTCAAAAGTTTTTGGTTTTAAGGTTCGGTTACGACATGTGAGACACCGATAATAGCCACTAAATATGCCTAATGAGTGATTAAGTTATGTCACAACCTAAGAGATTTATGTTGCACGCCACTGGTCAACTTGAATTTCAGTTTTTTTTCCTAGATCAGTACGCGCTCGTAGAGAATTGTTCCGGCGACTAGATTGAATGATTTTCAGGTGAGAGGAGGCAAGGTTATTCAAGACGGTGGATTTCTGCAAGGTAGGAATTTTAATGGCAAACATTACAGAGACCGCAAAATTTGTAAACGGTTTTTTCGGATTAATTTAGTAGAGTTGGTGGATTTTTGACCAAAATGTTGCTGTACGAAGCAGAACTCACCGTCTGCCTTTTTTTTGTACTAAAATATTAGGTTGTTGCAGATGAAATGTCGTTTTTCGCTATGAAGTGAAGTTAGTTGCGATTTTCATGTCTCAAACTGCCGCCAAGTGGTATTGGGTATTGACTACATTACTTTACCCTACATTTACTCATGGAATCATCAGTTTTGGACTTCATTGTAGAGGTGGAAAAATATCGATAGTTGTCTCAATCGAAATAAGGCGATATTTTCGTACAATTTATCGATAGTTATCGATATTCAGGTTCAGAAGTTTTCATCTTGACTAGCCCAGAAACTTTCATGAATACAACGTTATAATTATGATGATAACCAGAATCAGATCAGCTGATTTCGGTGGAAACTAGTGAGCTTTGAACCAAGCGTGAAGGACAAACATACGAGTACCTATGTAATTCAAATTTGTTTCTATGTGAATATACCAGTAGCAGAGAAAAAACAGAAAAATTTAAAGAATTCAGTAAAATGTATTTTAATTAAAACAAAACAAAATTCAGTATTGGGATTGACGGAAATGACATTCATGCACAAATTGCAGTATTTAATGAAATACCAAAAACTTTTTATTACAATATATTCCAAGCCAATTGCACCAGGAAGAAAAAATTTGATTTCTTTATATAGGATTACAAATGGAGTCCATTAAATCTACAATTTTTGAGGGGGGAGGTGAAGCACGAAATCGGGAGTTCAAAAAATTTAATTTTCATTTTTCAGGAACCGAACCAGATATGATTCCAGAAATTTCACGGGAGTTGGGCCTAGTAGACTTCTATCAAGGAAAATTTACGACTATATAGAGCCACAATAGAGGTACGGAGGTGGTTTTTATATCCCAGAATCGACTTATGCTAGAAAGTTGAAACTTAGTACGTATATGTAGATGTGCTACTAGAGTAATTAAAAAAAAATTCAGATTTTTATTAGCGTACAGAAATGGAGTACAAAAATCTTCGTGTAATGGGTTTTTTTCCACATTTTCACGAATTTCGTTATATCTTTTACAAATGTCGAGCTATCAAATTAATTTTATTTCTGTGGGCTCTTCATATATAAGTGCCTAGAAAAGTTTTTAAAAATTTTTTCAATATCCAACCCCTAAGAGGGTGTAAAGTGGTTGTGTTTATCTTTTTCACGAATTTCGATAGTTTTCTTAGGCCTAAAGAGATATCGAATCCACTTTCACTTCTAAAGGCTTTAAATATAAACGGGAAAAACGGGATTTTAGCATTTTTCTTAATCAAACACCCTGGGGTGTAAGGTATTGTTCAAGTTTTTACGAATTCCGAAAATCTTTTAGGTTTAATAAGATCGAATTCGTTTTTACTATTGAATCTTTTATTGAAAAAAAAGGAAATAAATAAAAAAAATCTGCCAACAGTCTGGACGCTACTTTATTATTTTTTGGGTATAAATTCGAATCGTGTTTAGTGCTGAGATGCGGTGTAGGTTACTATGAGACTGAGAACCTAAAGAATAAACGGCAGGCTAATTGGAACGTTATTGAATAGAGGTTGTCAGTCGCATAGTTACGTACACCGCATCTCACTATTAAACGCGTTTCGGACTTCTACCCAAAAATAATTAAGTTGCACCCAGACTACTGTTGGCATTTATTACTAATTTAGGAATAAAAACATATTTTTGAAAAAGGCTAGTTTTCCGGTTAAAATACTGTTAATTTTTTTATTTTTATGTGGCGTTTCGGACTATACTGAGTCCCTTATCAAACTGTTTAATAAAGGATTCAGTCGAGTCCTATGATGAAAACTAAACTTGGCCACATCGCACCACTTTTTAAAACATTTGGATCATTTTTTGGAGAACAAACAATTCAATAATGAAGCAGCCATCAAAAATGACTTCGAGGAATTTCTTCGCTCGAGAAAGTCGGACTTCTACGAAATTGGAATAAATGCACTTGTATCTCGTTGGGAGAAGTGTATTGCATGTACTGGTACCTAATTTGATTTTTACAATTAAGTTTTATAAAAGTTGCAGTTGTTTGAAATTGCACTACCAAAAACGACATTTGGTCTGCAACAACCTAATAGTAGAAAATTTTCTGTAAACAACATTAATTTGTTCCGTGATTTTACTTTTCGCTGTTAAGGAAGGAAAGTGGTTTGGTTCTTAATTAAGTTCGCTTCGTGCTGCAAATACTTCACTTTATCTCTACAAAAGCGTCACTTTTGGAAAATTTAACTCTCGAAGTAAAATTTTGAAAGTATCAAAAAAAAAAACAAACAAATTTTGGTCCGTCGATCTGGATTTCAATCAGCATCCTATGGAAGCCATAGGTAGTGAGCAATCATTTTATAATGGTAGTGGAGTACAACTTTATAATGAGTGCTCCAAGGGTGTCTCTAAAACCATGTTTAATATCTCCAGAATCCTTGGCTTTTCTGTGACTCATACTAAAAGTGCATCTTTAATATGGATAGTGAGGGAGTGCATAGTGGTTTTTTTTCTTAAGAACGACTTGCGTTGTAAAGTTGAAATTTAGTACATGTATGAACTATTGTCTAGAACTGGAATTGGAACGAAAGCTAAGGTGTAGGATAAACAGTCAATAGCAGGATCTATCCATAGATTCATTCTCTAGAATATCAAAGTATTTTGTACTACATTCTTCAAGAAATATATAACCTAGGAAAATGGGCTTAAGAAAAAAGTATAAAAATCGGACAATTTACCTTTCGTTTAAAATTCTGAACGCTTTAAAAACTTCGAGGAACACAGATGCGTTTTTAGTTTTTCGGGAGGATGCACCCATACATACTTATATGGGATGGATTCGTATCACTGAGGTATCAAACTGTCGAGTTCGTTGGAACAGTCGCAATTAACATAATGATAAAGAGCTAAACAGGGTTATAGTGAAGAATAACGAACAACAATGCTTCTTAATGAAAAGAGTGGCCAATTTGTTGTTTGTCCGGTTCTTGCTGCCATTTTTTATATATAGTGTCCCACAACTGTTAAATAACACATTCACTTGCCACATTTCCCTCATGTTTACGAAATGCCATCAGCCCGTTTTGACATAAATTTCCTTTTCGTTTTGCTTTAAAATCGCTGAATAGAGCTGATTTAAAATTCAATTGGATTAAAAACCTTAATCGCATAATGCAGAATAAATTTGCATTGTTAATTGCCGCGTGATAAAATTAACTTCAAAACAGATATTTTGCTTAACAATTCAATGACAAAAATCCCACAAGAAGTTCATTATCACTTTTATTTTAAATTGAAAATCAACACAAAGCCTTCCTATATTTATCTTTAATTTAATTCCTAGTTTGAATTGATATTAAAATAAAATGGAAGAAATCAGCTCCAAGGTCATAGCAGGCAATTCGCTCAGATTAAACGCTAAACCAGTCGAATTCATTGTGCCGCTAAATCGTAAGACAAAAATTCATTAAAACAAGTGAAAACGAAAATAAAAGCCCCGATTCGAGCAAAAAAAAAATAACTCATTTATAAGAAAAACTCGTTCATGGACTTCTTGTAAGACCGGAGATAATATGCCTTTTTATTGTCTCATTTTTTTGGCGTCTTCGGACTATTATTGACCACCCCACACCGACCCAACAAGAAAACTTCATCGTTCGCCGGATTTATTCTCCGGAATTAAGCATCATGTCTTCTTGGCCAACCGCACCAAATAAGACGCTAGCCGCAACAAAACCAAGCCATCCAAGAAATGGTCCAACCAAAACAATAGACCCTATAGAGTGCCGGGCCCGATTATGTCATATGATTAATAGTTCCTCTAGTCTAGCTGAAATGGCTGTTTGCACCGTAGCATCGCCTAGCACAATTCAAGCGATACCTGTTCCAAGGTGTGCCATCCGCGATAGCTACTTTACTTGTAGATGGCGCAGTGCCCACTTTCTTCAACTACCATTCGGCCACTCTACACCAAACTTGCGCTCCATCTCGACCCCGATAGTCGTCTAGCTCTTCATCTTTAGAGTCCATAAATTTCAGGTCCGCGTAATTCTCAAGTCGAAGGCAATTATCCTTGAAATTAGCGTCAGAGTGTACCGTGAATTTCTGTATTTACCGGTAATTAAATCATCTTTGGAACTAAGTTCTTACCTCAGGAGCTAGGAGAGTGGTGTGCCTGAAGGGTCCACTTTAGCACCAGGTTGTTCTTGGCCGCTCTCTGTTTCGGTATTGTAATAAATTACCAAAGTCGAAATTAAGTTAGAATCGTTGGAGTTAGGCAGTGAGGTCTAGGTGGAGACACCAAATAGACTTTAAAGTACCCACAAACACACACAAGTACACCAAACGTTAAATTCTGAGTAATGTTTGAAATATAATTGATTTTAGTTGCGTTTGAAATTAACAACGAAACTTTTTTCATTGCCAGTTCGTTTACCTTTTTCGATTCGCTTGAAAGTTAATCGAATTAAAATTGCGGTTGGCTGGACATAGCAAACACTACAAACGCAAGACTTTTGTAAGATTAGTGAACAATCGCCCGGCTGTACTAGACTAGAAATTACTGGAAAAACATTTTTATGGGAAGATTAGAGAAGAAATACGCGCAAAAGCGTCTAATGACGACACTTTTTTTTGTTATTAACAAAGTAGGTATATTATGAAAATTTATTTAGTGGCTTGGACTCTGATTGAATTTTCTATTTTAGTAAATTGTTTCTTATTTTCTGTGGTTTCATTATTGTTAGTTTTTAGAGAGTTTGGCAGACAAAGAGAGTATTATGTTTGGAAAATAAAAAAAAATTTTGTAATTAACCGACAGATTGTTTGTTGAAGTGTAAAAGACGTTTTATGCATGTGGATGTTTGGTTTCTCCAACGAATATGCAAGATGAGTCGGGTGAAATTTGAAGAATTAAAAACAAGTTATTTCTTCTACCAAAAGAATCATGAGGATTGAAATATGAAGCTTATATATATTAGTAAGCCATTAGGCTTCATCAGCTTCACTTAAGCACAATTCTAATAAATGAAAATATATCCAATTTGTATTAGAAGAGGGAAAAGGGGTGGGTACCGTTCATTCATATGAATTCATGGAGTGAAATTTGAACACTTGACACAGGTGAGCGCTCAGATAATTGTTGGGTCCACCTCTAAATTAGGTGATATACTACAGGTAAATCATTCTTAAAATCGGTATCATACTGATAACAACTTATCACAGTTTAAGACCGTTTGTTGGAAAACTTAAGACATGAGGTGATCCCGAATTTTGACGGTCTTCTTATGTTATTCAGGACAGTATCAACATTCATCTTCAGTTCGAAACCCTCGAGGGCGCATAGGGTAGCAAAAGTGCTACTCCGCCAGATAGGCACATCTGGTCTTAAGTCATAGGCGTGCCGTGGTCTGAAATCTGGCAGGGGCCAGATGCCGAATGACTCAGAACATACGACTTCTTTTGAAAGGCACACATGATTTTCGTACAAGTTCGTCCTTTTTGTGTTTACAGATTGGGTGTTCGTATAACGAATGATTAGTCTTAATCTACGACTTTGAAATATTTTATACATTGTTTTTCCAATAGCTGCAGTTGAAGGAAAGAATTTGAAAAAGTTCATATGAGTCCTCCTTCAAGTAGCTGCCATACAAAAATCCTGTAAAAATGTCTTCACTGGCTTTTATTTTCGAATAGCCACCAAAAGAGAGTCCTTAAAATTGGATTCAATGTTCATGATTGAGAGATTCGAGAATCTATCTTGAGCAGTAGCAGCGATGCTAGATTTGAAGATTTTTCTTCAATTTGAAGACTTTTAGCGTTACCGAAGATTTGAAGACTTTGATGGCTATGTAGAAGATTTTTTTGTATTCGTACGATATTTTCTTCAATTTCGATAACAAAAAAAAATTTAATTTATAAACTCCTAGCTTATTTTCTATTATTTTCGCAATCTCACTTAACAGCTTCGTGTTCGTTTATATTTTCTCATCCGTATTCATGTTCAAAGTCAGTCTATTTACCGAAAATAACGTTTTTTTCGATCGCGTTTCATTTGTTCTTTATCGGAACACAAAAAATAAACAGTATTTTATCCGGAAAGCTACAAAAGTTTTGCTAAAATAAGTGAATCTTTTAATTAAAATAAAAACAACGAACCAGTGTTTTGAATTTAAGAAGCTTTTTTTAAATTTGCAAGACAATTAAAGATCGTTTTGTATATTTCAAAAATTCTTCTGAAATTGAAAAGCTTTTTAATTCTTTCTTGTAATAATTCGCGTCGCTATTCGTTTGCATTTTCTTCAGTGGGAATGCAAACGAAACGATCGATCGAAGTTTAGAAAACCCCTTGAACTATTAAAGTTGTGTAAATTGTGAAAGAAGTGTTATGTATCCTATTTTTTTTCTGTATTTTTCATTTTAAATATTTAATTAAATTTCTGTTCTAACATCGCGAATAAGGTAAGGTAAGATGATTTCTTGCTTTTTTGCCATAGTGAAAAAATGAACAAAATAAAAGTCCTTTTACTGACATTAAAAAATATTTAACACACATTCGAAAATATCATAATGGGTTGTATAGGAATGATTTCAAATGTCTTAAGTTTAATGGTAAGTTTCACAAAACAGCTCAATGGAGCTATATACAGAAATATAAAAAATGTTATGATTCTCAGAAAAGTTCTTCTATTCAAAACTCTATCCTACTTCAATCCTTCTTTTCCACTCACATTTAATCTTGATGCATGAAAAAATTTGCGGCCATATAGGTTCCATCAGATGATGAAGATGACTTATAATTTTATTTTTATAAATACGTGACGATTTTGCAACAATGTATACAACTGTGATTTGCAAATTATTTTAATCTTGGGATATATTTAAAAGCGCAATAAAACGCAATTGACAAGTAAATTGTTTGCGGTAGGATAGGAAGGAACTATTTTTCTGGAAGGGGCCAGAATTATTTCTCTGGGAGGGTCCAAGCCGGGATCTGTCTTTAGTTTCATAAAACAATAGTCTATTAAATTAAAACTTAATTATGGAAATAAATTTTAGTTTGTATTTCGCATTCTACGATTTGCTGTGTCAACTGAAACATTCTTACCAATGGTATACAGTGTGATCAAAATCAAAAGAAATCTTTTCACGTATATCCACCAACACCATTTAAAAACTTTTACAAGTCAGTTGAAGGATCTGAGGTCGATAGGGCATGTCAAGCTGGTCAAGTTCTTTAGGAATCTGGGTTGTTTCGGGGATTTTTAGTGACCTACGAGGCTCCGAAGGCATCGCTATGGGCCCTATTTAGGTGCCTAGTGTCAGCGGTGGCTTAGCGGTTTAGATACAAACACTATGAACAATACAAAAATCAATAAAATACTGTAAGAATACATCAAACCAGGGCACACTCTGCTGCCTTGACTTTGTATAGATATTTTTCAAAGATTTTTACTTATTGCCGATGAGGTATGAAATTTTTGCGACCGTCAGAATATTAGAAGAAGAGTTTCGAAGGGCGTTTGAAATAAGCCTAGGAACAACATTTCCTCACTCCGAAAGTATTTTAAACATTGAAACATCTCTTTTGTTCTTAAGGGCTCATATACACCTGAAATTTTCAAAAAAATAATTTTTTTTTTACAGATTTTTATTTTTTATACTTTTAAGAATTAAAAAAAAAATTAGAATTTAGAAAATTCCACTCCATTACAAAGTTATAGCAATAAATAACACCAGACATCGGTTTGGAGCGGCTTCCTGGCTAATTGCCGCGACACTCTCAACAGCAGCGCTTTGCATTAATTTTTTCGCAAAAGCTGGGTTTCATAGAAAACAAGGTCATTTATAGGACCATCTGTGAAAAACACGAAGATCCAAGAGGAAGAAGGTGTACAGTATGAAGCTGGAATGGGAGACTAGCCGTAAGTTCACGTTGTACCTACCAAAAACTTTAAACGCATTTTTCTCGAAACTATGTTTTTAGACATGGTCTCAGATAACTCAGTCAATTTTCAATATTTTTCAGCTTTTTTTTTTAAATTTTGATAACTATATTCTCTATACTCTGACGAGAGGTTTTTAATTTTGTGCTTGGAAATATTTTTATAAATTATTAAACGCAATTTTTTTTTAAAAAACTGATTACTAAAGTTTGAAATACTGTAACTTATTAATTTTTGAAAAAAAAAAAAATTCCCTCCGTCAGACTATAACTACTACATTATTTTACAAGATTCTTTTTTATTTTTGCAAATTGAATTATTTTAGGTGAAGTTATGATGCGGACCAGGAGGCGCCATGGTTTTCATAAGTAGTCCATTTATACCCGTAAAAAACAATGTTAATATTAAAAAAAAAATTTTTTTTTTATAGTTGAATAGTTAATAAGATATGTGAACTAAACAATTACATTTTTTTCACCATATAACCTTTATAATAATTTTACAAATTTACTCTGTTTTCAACGCGTGCAGGGGTATGTGAGCCCTTAATCGTTTGTTTAGTTTCGCCTCTGTACACACAAATTTACAGTAAACACTGCGAAAGGTTCATTCCAGAGCCAGAGTAAACGAAATTTCAACAGTATCATCCGCACCAAGTTAGATAGTCGAAAACGAAGTTTGATTTCAAGTGTTCGAATTGTTTCATACTCCACTGTATAAATATCATATCAAAACTTTAAGGGCGTTCCTACGATGTTCAGTTACGTTCTAACTGGAACTTTAACTGACAGATTTTCATATAAAACTTTCGGTTAAAGTTTCAGTTAAAATTTAACTGACGATCGTAATAATGGCCCTTATTGTTTACAAGCAAAATAGTAAATGTTACTCGAATTTGAATTCTTTGCAAATTGTGCAAGAAATGATACTGGCAAAACATTTTAGTCTCACACTTTCTTTTCTTTAAGTTAACAAATTGTTCAACATCAGATTTAATATAATACAATTAGAAGAACAATGGAAGACTTTATTTCTCGCCAATTCTTTGAACTTTGAATCAAAAACAGTAATTAATGAAATGAGCAGTGATAATTAGGCTAACAAAAGTATTAGTACACTTTGAGAACAATATTTAACAAAAAAAAGAAGAGTTATCCATAATTTCAGTCTTCGTTCTTTGCAGAACGCGATAAGCCAGGGTCATTTTCAGTACCTCCAATTCGGTTGTAAACGTTATGATATATTTAATATACTAGCTGCTAACCACATGAAAATACAGTTACAACAACCCAGCTTAGGTTTGATTGAAGTTGAAATTAAATAATAACTTTAACTTCAATTACTACCAAAACGTTAAAAGTGTGGCTTATCACGTTAAATCAGTAAGCCGTAGAATTCATCGAAAGGTATAATTGTTATATTTCTCAATATGCATTTATTTCTCCTAGCGTAAAGTTCGTTTAAAATACAACGGGGTTTTAATCAAAGTGTCTTCAAGTCAGTTATTAAATCTAAAAAAAATATAGTCCAGAATAAACAACTTTATTTTTCTATTCTGTGAATTCAATTAGGTACAGGTAATAAAAAAGGTTCTGGCTAAGCCGTGGAATTGAACCTCGGTCTGAGGCGAAACAGGCGGAGGTTCATACCACTATACCCCAGAGTAGGAATAAGTAGGTAAGCCTAAAAACGAAACTATTCAGGGCAGCACTTTTTTGCTATTTTTAAATCCAGTTTTTGTGAAAAAATTAAATTTGTTGACATCTCAGTAATCAAATGACATATAACAATAAATTTTTCACAGTCCGTGTAAGCCTTGGGAGATGACCACAGTACACTTATCCCATTTTACTATTTTTCGACTTACCAAGTTATTCCCTGTGACCTATGACAGATATGTGATATGAGGTTGGGGCATATAAAAATTGAGTAGTGACTAGCGTCACTTTATGCCTTCGTATAATAGGACTTACGAGGGCACATTTGAAAAGTTTCCAGCCTGAGTATGAAGATGGCGTTCCAGGTCTGAAATGTTTATGTCGATCGAAAGGCTATTGTTTTATAAGGCAACTGTCAAAATTTCAGCCATATCCAACATTTACTTTTGTTTTGACAATTGATTGATTTAAACGAGTATCGTGTTTTTGCAAGAATGGATAAAGTTCAGTATCGTTCCGTAATTCGATACTTGTTTTTGAAAGGGAAAACGCCGACCGAAATAAAAGCCGAGTTTGACGTTGTGTACGGTGACGGCTCTCCTTCGTTGTCGACAGTCCACTTTTGGGCTGCTGACTTCAAGCGTGGCCGCACAAGTGTATTTGATAACGAACTCAGGAACGGTTAAACACGGCTACAAATGAGGAACTGGTGAAAAAAGTCCATAAAATCGTGAACGCAGATCGACGACTAAAAACTGCATGTGATTGCTGAGGCCGAGGGCATATCAGGAGAATAATCATAATCAATGGCACAACAGCCCAAATTGGGTCTAGGCCTTGAAGTAATGCTAGAGTTACTTCATAACTAGACCAACGGAACACTAGGAGGTGAAGTGGTCAGCCACACGCTCGTACGTGATTATTACCCCGATTTTAACTCAGGTACTCATTTACAGCTGAGTGAACTGGTAGTCCGGCACCCAATCCCATTCTCGAAAATTACTTGTCGCCAAGCAGATTCGAACCTGGTACCAGGTGCGCCGAAGGCAAGTGCTCTAGCCACTAAGCCACCCAGACTATTTAGGAGAATGCATACATTTTATCTTGCATGTACATTTAGGGATGAAAAAGCAAGATGGATGCCGCGTTTGCTAGATTACGACCAAAAGGCGGTTCGTCAGGACATTTCGCAGAAGTGTTTCGAATTGATTAAGCGTAATAAAAAGGAGTTTTTGCGTCGATTTCTCACTGTCGCCGAAACATGGATACATTACTTTACACCGGAGACCACAAAGTACAGTCAAAGCAATGGGTTTTACCTGGAGAAAAGGCACCGAGGAAGGCAGAAGTCATTCCATCGGCCAGAAAGGTTATGGTGACGACTTTTTGGGATGTCCAAGGCATTTTGATAATTGTTTACCTTAAGAAGGGTAATATGTGGAGTTATTGGAAAACAAGAAGAAACGTCTTCATTTGGCAAAGAAAAAAGTGCTCTTTCATCACGACAATGCACCAGGTCATACCTCTCGTGTTGCTAAGCAAAAATTGCAGGATTTACGATACGAATTGCTGCCCCATCCACCATATTCGCCCGACCAGGCCCCGTGCGACTTCTTCCTTTTCCCCAAAATTGAAAGCCTGGCTGGCAGGGAAGAAATTTTGACCAATGGTGAAATAAACGCAGCAATAAATGGCTATTTTGAAGAGTTCGACAAAAATTATTTTACTAAGTGATTGGGCGGCCTAGAGAAAAGGTGGTCTAAGTGCATTGAGTTGGAAGGAGAAGAAAAATAATAAAAAAAAATTCCGAATAAATAGCTGTTTTCATACTCAGGCTGGAAACTTTTCAATTTGCTCTCGTAAATTCGATAAATTTTTTTTTAATCCAATGCATTTACAAAAGACAAGTTTTTTCTGATGCGTGTACTCGGATTACCAATCAGAATAGAACTAATCTCGATTTTCAATCATTATCCATTTCTGGTCAAAAAACATTTTTCCAAACATCTGTCTGAATCAACTCATTATAAAAGATTTTTTTTAATGGATTAATCTGCACATATCTAGAAATTGCATCGATCAACTTAATGCGTTTCTTTCAAATCGTTGCAATAAATATAACAGCGCTAATATTCAACAGTTTAAAACATCTTTCCATCTATAAACTTCGAGGTTTTAACACAAGACATTTTTCAACCATACAGTTATAATATTACCCCAACAGAAAATAACTTTCAATATTAAAGATAATTGAACTGAAAACCTGTTAGCGCAAAATTGGAAAAGAATAATCAGAAGATAAAAAATCCGAGGCAATTTCAATAAATGTTCGATGATCACTCCGAGAGGTATCTTACCGGTTACAGAAATTAGCCCGTCCATTAAATACAAATTACTGCATTATTCGAGATATATCTAAGTGGATTTTTTGTATCTACTTTTCGTATGCAATCCTTAAATTCTTTAATTTTTCATAAGTCTAGTAGACGCATTAAAACCATTTTTTTTTCTAAATAATTGCCCAGCTTATTAAAAGGTACAGTTGGGAAAAAGAAAAAGTAGTTTGTGAAAAATTAAAAAGTTATTAAAGAACGATTGACAGCAAGATCACAAATAGTTAGCTGAATTTGCTTCTAGCATACTGTTAGCTAGATACTTACTTTATTAGAAAATTGCCATCACCAAGGTTTTTACTGGAGTCCGGTCTGGTTGGTGATAAACCATAAGAAGCTCGCAATGTTGTGCTGGAGAATACGCGGTAGGTAGATCGTACCGCATACGTAAAACAGCGTTCCTTTCGCTCAACGATCTTGTCAAGGTCTTATAAGGTAGCTCTGCCTGCTATACGTCTTGTAGTCGCGCTGTATTATGCTGCACCATCTCACGATCGTTGATTTGCAAAACCCGATCTTATTTTCTTTTTATTCTCATACAACTTGACGTATTATTAAGATCTGGTTATTACTAAGTCGAATAAGATATTGTCGCGTTTCGCAAACAAAATCCAAAACCAGATAAAGCGGAAAAGATCTACGAATAAAATCCCGAAAAGATCTAGCGAACAGGTTCAGTAGGTGTATTAATTTCGTAAAAATGAATAGGCCAATAATGCGGATGATCAAATTGATCGTGTCGTTGACATAATACCTATTTTAAACAAAAATCACGATTTTTTTTTTTCTTGGACAAGATCACACTGTTATAGCCAATACGTGGCACACAAGGTTATATGGCGCTAACAAAAACAACAATAACCGAACTGAAGGACTATTGTCTATTTACGAAATCACGGTAACTAGCGAAAGAGTCGAAAAGATTCGATTGGGAAATTGATCTTATACACTTGCGATCACTAATTAAAGAATATCACAACCGGAAGAATTTTTACTCAACATAACTGAAGACCCCGAATAACAAGTTTCCGGCTTGTCGAAGAATAAGATTCATAAAAAAAAAATTAACCGAAAAAATTCACGACAAGAATTCACTGAAGATCACAAACGAAAAATGTTCGCTAATTCCGGCCCCAAAACGATCGTGACCTTTTAAATCATAAGACAATCGCGCTGTTAATATTGAAAAAAAACCACAAATTTTTTTTTTTTTTTATCTTCACCCAATTGGTCAAAAATCAGTGTAATATTATTCGCACGATCACCATAAAACGCGTATTACCTGGCCGATCTTGTCAGGTGGCACGCTTTCAAGCAACTAAAGTTGAAAGCGGTTAAGACATTGGACGATTGCGATTGGAAGCACGAAGCATGTTGTTTTCTTTGAAGACTTCTTTTACCTTACCACCGAGAGGTAATGCAAGTTTTTCTTATACTCGTACCTCAACTTGCAAGACATTCAGTCGATCGCATATATGAAAGACATGATCTTTTCGGTGGTGATCATTTTCGATGTCTAATGAAAAAGACTAAACTCTTCTTATATATGTGGAGAGTATTGAAGACGTCTACTATTATTATGGTTTTTATAGTCGAGAAATTGGACAATATCTTGCCTAGTTACTATGGCGACCTCATAATGAAAATAATCCTCGATCGATATTACATAAAAAATAAAGATCGCGATCGTGTAGAGCCGGGGCGGGTATTTTCTCCATACTTGACTTATAGTTGCGGATATCTTGCATTATATCGTGTCGGCATACTTTACTTTCTCCATCGACACGATCAATTTACTTGGAGACCAATACAGTACGTGTACGTGCCGGTGATATTTATCTCCAAGTCTATCGACTTTTCACATAGAATACCCAATGTCTGGACATATTAGTTATACTTTTGTACGATCTTTATATGTGCAAATTTCGATTACATCAGACATTACGGAGAGTATAGAAGTTATCATTGAAGCATAGACTGAAATATATATGTCAGTCAGTGGGTGAATGTTTCCGTAACTTTTTCGATATGAGGATCGATTTCAATTATATGAAATTGATTTGTGAAAGGAATTTTAGGGTTGATTGGTAAGGCTTTATTTTCAGATCATTGTAACGATGTGGCAAACAAGATAGTACCGATTTCAGAACCGTACGAAAAACAACTGTAGCTATGACCTTTTTGGAAAGGCAACTTCCGTTTAAAGTGCGACTTCGTCAAGTATTTCCATAAAAAGAAATGAAGTTTTGGGTACAAGATCAGCGATCGTGTCAAAAAATTTGTGCAGAAAAAACTAAACAGTTATGATTAATGCCTTCAACTTATACGTAAATTTTATATCGTTCGCTACGCTGGCCAAAATATAGTTTTGAAATATCATCGCTATAATTTCTATTTCTGGAGTGATCTAAATTTTTTTTCCTTATTGTTTTTCCTCTGCGGAGTTAAGGGCTTTCACTTGGTATTTTGCTACCGGTTTTGTACTTTCCCAACCGAGTAAGGTTGCAGTGTCTAATGTTTTTGTTTTGAGCAATGAAGTGTTTGAAACGGGTGCCAATTTCAGAAGATTTTATCCTTTTTATTTCGACTTTATTACAGATGCACCTCTAGTTTCCCGTCAGTTGAAAGTGAGTTACATGGTGGATTTACACTCAACGTTTGAGGCGCACCTCTATCCCTACCATAAAATCAACCAATCAGATGGCTCGTGGAGTCTCAGGAGCCTAACATTCTTCAACTTTTTCTCAAACGCACGCTTCCATATGTATACCATACACACGTACAATGAACTGTGGCAGCACACAATTCACAGCTCATCGTATTTCTGTCGTTTCGCACTTATAGGCAAGTTGCGCCGCAGAGTCATTTTCACTGTAAATCGCTATTAACCCAGAATACAGCCGACGAATACAGGTTTGTAATGGCCTCATGGGGGAGAGGCTCACCTCAAGGGTGAGTTTAAGTTTACCATAAGAGTTGGGGTGCATTCCAGAGTTACTCTGCAGAAAATGAAACATTTTACCAGTTTAGAGCTACACAGTAAAAAAAATCCATTGGATTTTACATCTTTTGGATAGTAGGCAAATATGCCACACCTTTTCAAGTAAATTTACGTTGGGATGTAATAGTCAATTTGAATGTAATTTTCAGCTTTCGGTCAGTAAATTTCAATTTGCAATCAGTAAATTTCAACTTCGAAAGCGGCAAATTCACTGGATATTCTTTTGAATTTACACTCTAAAAGAAGTGTATAATTAGCACTATTATTATAGTTAGTTAATTTTACACGAAATGTTGTGTAATTTTGTTAGCATTTTCATTTAAATTGTACGGTTCAGTTGAAAAGTACATGAACAATTTACTAATACCATTAATTTCGTGTAAAATTGATTGGAATGTGTAAAAGTGGATTGAAAGTTAAATTTTTTTTAAAACAGTGTAGTTTAAAAACAGACGTATTTTTGTAAAGTTAAGAAAGTTTAGTACAGGACAGATGTTCCATCACTAGTCTTAATACGTTTAAAATCAAACATTACAAAGTGCTCGACATTTTCTTTGTTTCTCAAGAAAGTATTTTTTTTCGATCTCTGGATGGTAAAGTTTCCACTTGGTTACCGAGGTCCCCTTGCTCTAAATTTGTATAAACCAGCCATTGTCCGAATGTTGCTCCAAACATGAGCAAGAAAGTGCCAAGGACGTAGGACGAAATTTCAGGAGCGGTTATCGTAGGTATGACGAAAAAATATTGGCTCTTTGCTTCCAAATTTAGATCAGAAGCATAGTAAATGCACTGAAACAAATTTTATTAAATTTCGAATTTTCTAACACGATCACTTTGCTGTTACACTCTTAACATAAAAAATTACACAAATTTACGATTTATAAACGTCGACTATACCTTGTCGTTTCATATGAAACGAAGTCTCGGTGTTTCGGCTACACGAGATCAGTGATCGTGTCCTTGGGTACAAGATTGCTGATCATGTTACAAGCATTTATCATATACACCGTACTATAGGCGACACTAATGCCCAATACTCATGACCGATATTGCCACGATCGCACCTACTCTATGCAAGTGATTTGCATACTGACCAGTGATCGTGCGCAACTATAAGAAATCCAATATACTCGTACTGAAGTTAAACATAAATATATCGATCTTGCTGAGCTATTTACGGATAACTGGCGGCATGGCACCATAACCAACTTCCATTGCTTCAAAAGATATTTGTTCTGTGCGATCTTAGCCGTCTTTTGATAGTCATATTCGCGATCATACACGCATTCTGGTGTAATAATAATGGGAAGTTGCTGGTTGCTGGGGCAGTATGAAAATAAATATAAGATAAGCGAAGTAATAATCATTGTAATTTGAGTCGACTCAGACGGGGCTATTTCAGCTCTATAGTTCTATAGGATCTTGCTAGAAAGGTGCCGATCTTGTCCATGCACCAAAGATACCAATGTTCCTCTAGAATTAGGTAGGATTTTGTGCGATCCTCGCACTCATCTCATAATACAATGGGAGCATGAAAATGAAATTAACCGACAGAAAAAAAAACATGTTGGCAGGAAAAAAAAAGTCGTTTCTATACGATCGATGGGTAAGAACACGACTAAATATCACATTGGGTGGTAATTTCTGTTATTTAATCGATTGTAGCGAATCGATACATCAGATAGGCTTTCGGAGCGTTTAAAGATATAACCACCTTTGCTACGAACCAATGGGGAAGGATGGCGGTAGGGAGTTATTAGTATTCGAAGATCTGTACGAATGCGTTAAGCGCGGTTCAATCCTTTTGTTTCTACTATAGTCTGATGGAGCTGATGATCAAGGCTTAGTCGCCACACAATATGGCATTCAGCATACAATGTTTTTGCCCGTATTGTTCTGCGAATTATTTAGCAGATTTTTTGTAACTGATGCTATGAAATCCGGTGTAATAGACGCTTACTCTACCTTACGTCTACACATTACCTATATTTGGGTTCTGTTCATTAATTAATTTTTACAGGTTTTTTTTCGCCTATTGGCTGGTATTTTAGCCGGAAGCTGCTTATTACTGTGCTGTTTCTTAATAGTAACCGTATCTCCTAAAACAGATTGCATTGAATACAACTAATGATTGTTCGGTTTTTTTTTTGCCAAATGATTTCGATCGTTTTTTCGAAGATTGTTGAGGTTTTTGTTGAGCTGATTCACTCAGGTGTGGTATTTGTGGTTGAATCGTAGCGAAAATTATGATGATAATTGTAAGTGCAAACAGCTTTTTATTCCGAAGAATCTCAGTAAGTAGTAAATATTGGAAAATTAACAAAGTTCTGTCCAATTTTGAAGTGAAGTGATTGGTTAACAAAGTGGCTCTATATCAGTCTTGATGGTATCTAATTAGCACAAGACGAGCCATTTGGATGCCATACCTGCAGTGGTTTTTGACCTCATTCTTTCTGTACAGTTCAGAAAGAGTACTAACTCTTAGTTAATCAATAAAGTCATAGAACTTCTGATGATCGTTGTACAGGCAACCAGACTAAATTTATTCATTTACTGAAATGATTTAGTCGCATCTCAATGAGTTTGTCGATGACTTGCATCGCGAAGTTTTTAAGATATTTCTTCATGATGTTCGAGATGAAATTTATCATGAAACTCTTGATGAAAGTCATTATGAATTGCTTGATTGGTTTCATGATAAAATTCAACATAGAATATGTGATGAGTTTCATCATGATGGTATGGTATAAGGGGTGGTGATGCTATCATCCTCCTTCACTTAGACGTTATTGTTCGTCCATTGTGCTCCCCGTTTGAGTATAAAAATTCCTGGAACCTACATTACTTACTACTTACTACATTTTATAAAGTTTGCTATTACTACGTTTACATGCAGAATCCAAAGATCGAAAGATCGCGTTTATGAGAACACCGGATCGAAAGATCGAAACATGGGCAAATCGACATAACCGGTTTCAATTCGATTCAGGTTGAGAAGTTGGTTCGGATCGAGTCGATCTCATTTCAATCCGATCTGCGTCTACATGCGATTTTAGAGGATTGAATCCGGATTCAGTCCTCCATGTAAACGTAGTATATGTTGCATAGCTTTCCCTTATCAATATCACCAAGGTCATCGAGGAAATAAGCGCCGAGGTTCCGTCTTCCCGTTCTCGATAGGGCCGGACACTCGCATAGGACGTGGAAGATTGACTCCTCCATTTCTGGGCTCTGATCATATTCAGGCCAAAAAGTTCTTGATATTGAGCATGTAGTTAGGTTTGGCCATCTATTGCCTGCCCGCTGCAAGCATAGTGAGTCGATAGACTGCTTTATGAATCCGATGGGAATAGCAATGTGCTGGTCCACCACTAGTGAGCTTAGGCTGGAGCCTGCTCGAGCGAGTTCATCAGCTTGCTCATTCCCCTAGATTCCACAGCAGAGGGTAATTTTGTTCCATGTGCCGATAGTGTTAAGAATACCACGACATTGTCTAACTAGTTTTGATCGTGTTGTGTTCGAGTTAAGGGCCTTAATGGCTGCTTGGCTGTCAATGGTGATGTCTTCTGTTGCATTCACCTTTGCTTCAATAATTCTGCATGCCTGAAGTATTGCAAAGATTTCCGCTTGAAATACGCTGGCATGATCCGGTAGCCTGAAGGACTCGTGAATATCGAGTTCCTGTGAGAATACCCCCGCGCTTGTACCAGAAATCATTTTCGAACCGTCGGTGAATACCATTGTGGTCCTGTTGTCTAGGTTGCTTTCTACGTTCCAGTCGTCCCTGTGTGGGATTTTAACAGAAAATTTACTACTGAAATCTAATTCTGGCATAATGTAGTCCGTTTCCCTATTCATATCACACTCCAAGAAGTCATTGAGTATGGTACTGTGACCAGCAGGTCTAGTTCTCCAGTAACCTAATTCTTTGAGTCTAAGAGCGCCTTTCGCAGCTATGCTTTTGATGTGCATGTCTATTGGCAGCAGATGGAGGATAGTTTCCAGTGCTGCCGTGGGTGTGGATCTGAGGGCGCTAAGTGACCCCAATGCATCCAAGCGCTGTACTTTTGTCAGCTTGCTTAGATACGTGGACTTTCCATTTGCCTCCCACCACACTATCGCGCCATAGCTTACAATTGGTACACATCCAGTGTACTAGTTTTGGTTGGAGACCCCACCTGTTTCCGAACATTTTTCCGCATGCGTAAAATGCGTTATACGCGTTCTTCCAGATTCAGTTTCCAGCTGAATTTCTTGTCTAGAATAAATCCGAGATATTTAGCGCTGTCGGAAAGGTGAAGCTCGTCACTTCCCATCTTTGGTAACGCAAAATCTGGGATTTTGTATTCCTTCGTGAAGTGGACCAGCGCAGTTTTAGAGGGATTAACCCCTAAACCGCAGGTGCTGGCCCATTGTCGTAGTTTGTTGAGTGATCTCTCCATCAAACTACTAATTATCGGTAAATGTTTCCCTGAGACAAGGATTCCTTGATTCCGAGGTTCTCAAGTTCCACAAGGATTTTGTTTACTACAAGGAGCCAAAGTAATGGTGAGATCACACCTCCTTGCGGGGTGCCTCTGGAGACTGGATTTGTGATAAGCCACTGTCCTAGTTCGGATTCAATAATCCTGCTTCGTAGCATTAAGTCAAGCCAATTACAAATCTCGGTTTCCACCACTTCCATTGATAGCAGTGCGCTGTTAATAGTCGAGCATCGAACGTTATTAAAGGCACCCTCTATGTCAAGGAAAGCGGCGAGTGTGCACTCCTTGTATAAGAGTGATTTTTTAATTGTTGACACTAGTTCATCATGATATTGCTAATGAAATTCATCAGGAATTTCATCATGATATTCATGACATATTTAATAAGAGGGCCGAGCATTAATGCCGTGATGCATTTGTGTAAATAGTAGTGTTATTTTTGAAACCAAAACCCCCTCCGGTACATCACGTATATTTTTTTTACAATTCCCACGATTTGGGGTGCCTGGATATCTCAAATGAGCATTAGGACTAGCGAAGTAAAGTATTTTGAAGTATGTAAGCATGTGGAATTTTTTTTAAATAAATTGTAGGTCATAGTGAAGTCCTTTATGTTGGAAGTTTGATTTCTAAAGATTTCTACAGCAGGAATGGAGCAATTTTTGTCCATCATATTGGAATCATAAGCTTGTTGGATCTCTAAAAGTGCTGAATATGGTTGAAAACTACCGCAAGAAATTGAATATGTTTCGTTGATGAAATTCAAGAGTGTTTTATTTCTTGTGGAAAAATACTTGTGCTAGTTATTGAAACATGTATGAAGAAATATATGCGACTGGGCTGCTAGTTTCCCCAACCCTTTGGAGTCCGAGAGTAATATTTTACTAACCCGATCCAAACGTTTGCCAGAAAATTTTTATGTACACTGTTTTAAAAAAAATTTAATTTTCAATCAGATTTTTACTTGAAATTTCCAGTATATTTAATTTTTTCAAGTAAAAGTACACATTTCAATCACTTTTACACGAAATTACTGGATTACTAAATTATTCATGTACTTTTCAATTGAACCGTACAATTTCCATAAGAAGGCTCACCAAATTACGCAACATTTCGTGTAAAATTTACTATATTTATATATGAATTGAAAATTACGTTCTTTTTCGTGTAATTCTACTTATATATTTGAATTTTACAACGAAAAACATGTAATATATGGAACCACGAAGATAGACGCTTCGCTCGATTTTGTTTTCTACTGAAATGAAAATGAAACGCCTTCGGTGGCGCAGTGGTTACGAGCGCCAGAATTGATCGCGGGTGCGATTTCTACCTACAGCCAAGGGTTTTATTAAGAGTAAGTAAGTAAGAAATAATTTCGTCATCCTTATACCAGAGCCACGAAAGTGCAAATTTTTCACTTTTGCTCTAATGCGGTTTTATTTTACAAAATAGTTCAAAGATGTTATGCCGTGACATTTGTAAGATGAAACCGTGTTAATTATACAGCAATAGTCAGGGGAGATTGAAAGTGTTTAAAAAAAACGATTTTTGGCTACAGTTTGAGCTTTCAGAGAGCTATGACTCAAATTCACTGATTTGCACTTTCGTGCCTCTGGCACAAGGGTGACGATATTAGAAGTAGAAATAAGTGTATCTTAAAGTGTGCTAATTATACAATTTTTAGAGTGTAAATTCAAGAGAATATCCAGTGAATTTTCTGTTTTCGAAGTTGAAATTTAAGTACTAATTGCAAATTGAAATTTACGGACCGAAAATTGAAAATTACATTCAAATTGACTATTACATCCCAATGTTAATTTACTTGAAAAGGTGTAGCATATTTGCCTACCATCCAAAAGATGTAAAATTCAATGGATTTTACTTTATTATTTTAATAATAAAGTATTGTTATCGATTTTTAAAAAGAAAATTTTTCTACCCTGAAAATTTTTTTTTCACGTTTCACGACTAATAAACACTAGAAAAGCAAAAAAAAATGTCAGTCCATCTGTCCGCCGTCCGCCGTACGCAAAATCGTTTGAGGGCTTATAGCTCCCAAACCCTGTGAGCTATTAAATTGAAATTTTTTTTTAATAGACCCTTGAAGTGAACCTTTTTTGAGGGATTTAGGTTTGAGGGGGAGGTGCGGGAAGCGTTTTAAGCGGACAATTTTGGTTTCTAGATCTCAGCAACCGCTTATGTTAGAAGTCTGAAACGTGAAATTTATATAGCTTTAATAGTGGACCCATTTGCAAAAAAAATTGTTAATATTGGTGAAGGGGTGTGGGAGTGGGGGGAATAATAATGAGTCCGAAACGCTCGAAAGCCGAGATCGAGACATTTTAAAATCCATATCTTCTAAACGGTTAATGTAACGAAATTCAAACTAAATGAACATCTGTAGGTATACTAGGAGAATAGATCGGAAACAAATTTTTGAGTGGGAGCAGTGGCGTGCAGAGGGTGGGGGTGAAAAACTTTAGTTCACGATATCTTGCGATATCTATCTAACCAATTGCACTAGAAAAATAAAATTCGGTTTATGTACAAAGGTTGACAAATAAAGTTTGCCGAAAGTAAAATTTTTCAAGGGGGCAGTGGAGTATGAAAGTGGAGGGGCTACGAATTTTTCAAAAACTTCACGTCTCATATCTCAAGAACAGCGTAAGATAGATGCTTAGAATTTTTACTAGAAGTAGGCCTAATAGACCCCTAGCAGGAAAAAAATGTTTGAGGATCCGGGTGTAGGGGGTGAGAATGGGGAGGGTGAAAACGAAAACGTACCAATTTTTATATCTCGAGAACCTATAATCATGGAAAGCTAAAACTTGGTATTTAAATAGAGCTATAGTAGTGGCGTGTTGGAAAAATAAATTTTGTAATGGGGATAGTAAGCTATGGGGGTGGGAGTGTTTTCCTATCTATGGAACGGCGTATGCAAAAAAGTTGAAACTTGGTGACTATAGGTAAATATATTAGAAAAGTAATTTAGATGAAAAAAAATTTTGAAATATCCATTGGTGTACGGAAGGGGGGCTAAAAAAGAGATCAGTTTAACGAGATGCATACATTTTCACGAATTTTGTCATATCTCTTAGGTCTTCTAAAATTATAAATTGATTTTCATTTCACGGATTCCTCATATCAATGCCTAGAAAGTGTTTTCAGTGTTTTTTGAAATTCGACCCCTAAGGGGTGTAAAATGGTTGTATACATTTTAGCGAATTCGGCCGTATTCCTCAGGTCTGAGTAGATATTGAATAACTCTTCACTTCCATGGGCTTGTTTTATAATCGACTAAAACTGGTTTTCAAGTTTTTTCCTTTTTCAACCCCTCAGACGTTATTGTGGCGATACCAAAAGCATCAATCTTAAATCAATTAAATTTTATTAAAACATCAATTCAATTATTAAACATCAATTCAATTATTAAACATCAATTTAATTTTTGAACATCAATTCAACATTATCATTTTATTCTTATTAAACATTAATTTATTCCTTAAAGTAAATTTCCCATTATTTTTGTAAACTTTTATTTGACAAAGTAGATCAGGCAACATTGTTACACATTATATAAAAACGAAGCAATAAACTAAAAGCCTTCTTCTCTACCGAACATCCGAGCGCCGTCGTTATATTTTTAAACCCGAGTCCTAATCCACAGGTACCCACGATTGACAATAATAGCATTAGTGCTATAAACGGGTTAAAGTTGTTTTCACGAATTAAGTCATATCTCTTAGGAGTGATAAGGCATCGAATTGGTTTTCACTTCCTTGGGCTTTCTTTATATTCAACCCCAAAGTAGGTGCAAGGGGGTTGCATATGTTTTTACAAATTCCTACATATTTCATAGTTTTAATGTGATAACGAATTCATTTTTACTTCCTAAGGCTTCTACATCATAATCGTCAAAAAGTTGATTTCAGCATTTTTATATATTCAACTCCAATAGGACGTAAGGCTTTCGACATATTTCTTAGGATTGATTTCCGATCTATCTAGGAATGATAAGATATCAGATTGGTTTTCACTTCCACAGACTTTTTATATAATCGCCTAGAAACGCATTTCCGATTTCATGCAATGGCCCAAAACCAAATCACGAAAAACCTCCTAATCACGTAACAACTGATATTATAGTACTACGATTTAGACCTCGTCCCGGAGTATGATCCAATTATGTAATTCATATTGTTGCGAGCTAGGGGTTCGCCGGGATTTCAAGTAAAACACAATTCGGTTAAAATAAAAATAAGTGATTATTTATTAATCGCACTTTAAATTCACAGAATTATATTCGCACAATAATTCGCACTGTATGGCAATACCGCCCGCTTGTACCATATATCGCTTCACTTTCGTTCTCTCTCAACACGGTCGCGTATACCCGCTGGCTGTCACAGTCGACGTAATACAAATTACTGTATCCCTTGCTGAAAGCTTTATCTGCTTTTATACTACTTGGCTGTAGTCGAGACTGTTCTTGAATCTTCGTTCGGTGGTGTGTGTAGACGGTACTGGAAGGCTTGAGAGCATTCCATTTGATCTTCAACGCTGTTCCAGTACGTTCGAGCGCATTCGATAAGAAGTGGGGTATAATCGTGTTGCTCCGCTCTCCTTATTTACTCAACTAGGCTTTTGATTGGGTTACTTTGCAGCTTAGGTATTCGGTTGTTGCTGTTTCCTATTCGTAATCGATCGAGTTGCGCGGTGGCCAGGCTTACACGTAACAATATGTTATATGTGGCCAGCGGCGTAAGTATTCCAGCGCGACCCCATTCTAACCGCTTGCCGAACTTTTTTTTTAGATTTTCAGTCACATAGTAACCTACACCGGATCTCGGAAGTAAACGCGTTCCGAACTTGTACCCAAAAAATAATAAAGTTTGGCCCAAACTGTTGGCAGATTTTTTTTACTGTGTATATATATATATAGAAAAAGAAAAATATTTCCGCTTCGATACGAAAATATTCTGGAAATACTGTTAGAATGTATCTGCGAAATGACGAGTCTTGGATACTAGAGGAAGGAAGCGTCAGACAGTATTGCTATGGAGGAAGAATTGAGCAACTAATCAATGTTCATAAAGGACGCAAAATTAAAGGAAAACCTCAAAATGAAATCCATAAGGTATGACACTCTCTTTCAGTATATCAATCCCAGATCCAACTAATTAATTTCGAGACATTAACGATACCTTAAGAAGGGGTCATATTGCAACATTAGAAGCGGTTTAGGATTCTCTTCTTTTGCTCTAAAGTCGAAGATAAGCCTTGAAATCTATCGGTCACTAGAGCGGTGCCAAATTCTCGTAAAGATCGCAATCCTTCAAGATGGCAAAGCAATAGGGTCCGTAGTACTTCTCCCTACGGGCCGTCACTTATTTCAATGGAATCGGGGTTCCGTTGCAGAGTTTATCCATCTTACTGTAGTTTATACAACATCTCTATCGGTTGGTAGATGGCAGCTTAGTTAGAAAGACAGCATCTTCTGTTGCACGCATAAATCGCATCTGAATATCTAGACCGAAAACTAATCAAGTTTATTGCCATTGGAAATTATGTAATTATCTCTGCTTACACTTTCTATGAATAGAAACGATTCCAAAGCCGAAAGCGTTCAAAGCATTTTCAATTTCGACCGGCCAAACTTTAAGTGCTTAGAACCACTGAAAAGAAAATCCGATTAGACCATCTTTTATCGACAGTATCGAATTATCTATTCCGGTAATTTTCAATCGATTTCGTATGATTTTAACTCGTCTAGTGTTTGCTCAATTATTCACATTCCTCCGAATGTTCGAAGACTGTCGAACTCTTCAAGTCTTGCTTAAGTTAAGTACTTGAAGATACTCTTAGTGAAGGTCATGACATCCAAAACTCTTCAACAAATACTCCGGGTCGCTGAAGAGTAAAACGCGAACATTTGCATAAAACTTTTTCGAAATTTCAAAGATATTACGAAAAACTGCATAAGAATCATTGCAAGACGTGAGCAGCTTAAGCCTCCGGGGGCTTTCTCTGAAAAATCTTCTTGGGCTGAAGGTTATGCCGCTTTTGTACAGATGAGCTAGAAGAATTGTATCATTATTTTTTTTTGCCCGGGCCTTTTTAATTACAATATACTATCTATCGTTTTTTTTTGTATAATCAGATTCGGCGGATGTTGATTGAATTCATGAGTCATAATGTTAAGATGTTGCAAGACTGTTGTCTTGCGGAAAATGTTGCAAGATGTGGCCAGGTACGAGGTAGATACTTGGTTTTTCTGCGTCGGACCACAAGAGCGCATCCAGCTCAGGCAAGGGCTTCGCTCGGTCACCTGTTGACACTTTTCAAACACCTTTTTAGCAACCGTAACGGTGTCAATTGTGGGCAATTCGCAATCGATTTTGATTGGATTTTTAGTGTGGGCTAACCGAGCGCGTGCGAATTACGAAACAAGAAAAATAACAAAACGGCCAACAAAACGATTTTGTTGGCCTCTCGACTTCTTAAGATCGATTTTGTGGGACATTTTAAGAGTCAGAGCCCTCTGTCTATTGATTGACCTCTGAATGGCGCTCGTTCAAATATTCCCTCCTTGTCGGACCACTGAGCTGAGAAACAAGAAAAAAAAACACAACGCTCAGATAGCTCAATAAAAAAAATCATAAACAGGTTGCCGACAGTGCGAAAAACTGACCGATCCGAAATAATTTCATCTTAAGGCCACTGAACTGCTGAGCCCGATTTGGGCTATTACATAAGTCAGTGTAAAATGACCGGGCCCATTAGCAGATAGTCCGATTCACATTCGGACTATTCTTCAAGTGGATATTGCCTTAAAGATTTTTGTCTTATCCAGCGCTATTTCGGCGGTTGTGGACAAAATACGGACAGTTACAACTCCGGCCGTTATGCAGAAAAAACTCCAACTAAGTCGAATAATAACAAGACGTCGGTATTTACTTACCCTGAAGTTCATGAAAGTTTTTGCACATAATTTCAGTTCGCCACTAGACGTAATGCGGCCAAAAAGGAGTTCTGCGAAAAAATTCCGAACCGAGTAAATTGCGTCTAAGTATTACGTGAATTTGGCCAGAGGGCCTGAGATAATTTCAGACGCTCGCTTTCTTCAGATTTAAATTGGCCGGATCGCGTTAAATTAATAAGACGCCATGTACCTTTGACTCTTACCTGTGGGCCGAAAACAATTGTACCGATTACGATGACCATCGACCAGTTTACTGGACCCATTCTCCTACATTTTTGGCGGATTCGGCGTAATCGTAAAGTACGTTTCGCTTATGAAGGGGGCGTTTCGGCAAGGAAAAATACCCGAAAACGACCTTGAGTTTACGAGCGAGCTTCGAGTTTTGTCACAACAAAATTTTCGAAGAAGATGTTAATGATGTGGTGGCCGTGATTCGAGCTACTCACACTGATGCCAACAACAAATCCATGGGCTATTTTAATTTGTTTGCGGATTGTGTCATTGGATTTTAAATAGAGACAATGTCAGTGGCGAATTTTTCGTCATTTTTTTGGCATCATTTCAAATCAAATGTCGACTTGAGAAAGAGTCGAAAACGAAAGATTTAAGCGAGAAACCTGATTTTTCACATGTGAAGTAATTGCGGCGATTCTTCAAGAAACTAAAATGTTATTAAATTATTGGATCGCGATATTCTTGGAATTAATTTTTGACTTTAAGATCGAAGGATATGCCTACTCATTGATCTGAACGCCAGAAGAAAGTCCTGTCCTCTTCACTCTGGAATTTCCGCGAATCCAACTTTCTAAAGAAATTTTATTTTATTTTATTATGTTTTAAATAAGAATCTATTACGATCAACCTCAACTTTAAAAATAGTGTTACCGTTGAATTTAGTAGGTATTGGTAGACTCCGCCTTGTAGGCCGTAGGCAAACAGATTTGGCATCCCATATGACATGATCTGAAACCGCTTACAGCAGTATGTATAGCGATATATAGCGTGATAAAGCAAAATGGTATCTTCAACAGTCCATCTCATTAATAGTCTATTACGTGAATGTAATATGGTTCGAATCCGGCTCGACGGACCAAATTTGTTCGATTCCTTTTCCAAATCGAGGTTTTTGTACATTTTCTTCGTGAATTTGATTATAGCAAGCGCAAATGATACTTTTATTCTGAAAGTCAAGCTTTAATACTAAAAACTTATGTCTAAGAGTCCCACTCCGCCCGCTCTGCTGAGGAAGGTAGTTGGACGAACGACAGCAAGGAAACACTTAAAGCACCTTTAAGCGCTCACTTTCCGGGCTGCCAGGATCCTGACCGTACTCACAATGCAGCAGGGGGCAACTCGCTTATGACGAGCATCCCAGGGTTCTTCACAGCCAGCAGGGTGAGCTGTGCTATCAGCTCCTTCGACCCGTACAAGTCGCCTGGACCGGATGGAATTATAGCTGCCATGCAACAAAATGTAGAGAGTCTGGTGGTTTCATGGCTACAGACGATTTTTAAGGGATGCCTGCAACTCAATTACGTGCCCCAGGTTTGGAGGAACGCTCAAGTGGTATTTATTCCGAGAGCGGGTAAAAGTAGCCACGTTAATCTGAAGGACTACAGACCCATCAGCCTGACATCATTTACTCTCAAGACATTGGAAAGGATACTAGAATCTAGAATCTATGGTTTATCTGTTATACCCGATAAAATATAGATTCTAGCCATCTCTCAAAGGTCCAACACGCATACATCAAAGGAAAATCGTTGAACACGGCTTTGCATAAGGTTGTGGGGACAATCGAGAGATCGCTAAATTACAAGGAGTTCACATTGGGAACTTTTTTGGATATAGAAGGGGCTTTCAATAATGTTACAACGGAGGCAATTGTTGAGGCTCTGGGCTCTGCAAACGTCCACAGTGTCATAAATAAATGGATCGAAACACTGCTAAGAAGCAGGTCTATATCGTCAGAATAGGGTAGTGCTCATTCCTACAAAATTACTAATAAAGGCACTCCACAAGGAGGGGTATTATCACCACTTTTGTGGATACTCACTCTGAATGGGGCACTTAAAGATCTTAACGACTCGGGGGTGGATGTTGTAGCCTATGACGATGACGTGGTGATACTAGCATCAGGAAGGTACACAAGCACGCTGTCGGAGCTTACGACGCGGGCTCTTAGCAAGCTACTATACTGGTCAAGAACCAGAGGGCTCAATGTTAACCCATTAAAAACGGAACTGGTTCTTTTTACTAGGAGAACAAAGACTCAACAGTTTAAGCTGCCTAAGATGGGTAACACTGAGCTAACCCTGAATGGCCATGCCAGATATCTAGGAGTAATCCTAGACAGCAAGCTGTTATGGAAACTCAATACGGAAGAACGAGTATCTAAGGCAACGATCGCTTTCCACGCGTGCAAAAGAATGTTCTATAGGAGGTGAAGTTTAGAGCCAAAAATCACTTACTGGATCTACACGGCTGTATTAAAGCCAATCCTATTATACGGCCTGCTAATATGGTGGCCAGCACTCGACAAAGTAACTTAAAGGAAAAATTTGGAAAAGGTGCAGAGACAGGCTTGTCTGGGGATAACAGGCGCCCTTCGTACCAGTTCTTCAGACGCGCTCAACGTCCTTCTTTCTCTGCCATCAATTGACCTGTTCGCAAAATACGTAACTTGCAAATGCGCGCTAAGAATCAGAGAGTCAATCCAACTCAAAACATGTACATACGGGCATAATAACATCAGCCTACCTACAACAGGGACTACGGACTACGCTGATCCTTAGCTCTGGTTTGACAGGAAGTTCGCCATAAACATACCAAGCAGAGAGTACTGGCAGGTAAGAACCGGTGACACAGCGTCGTCGATTAACATCTATACTGACGGTTTAAAGATGAAGGACGGAGTGGGTGCAGCCGTGCACTCACTCGATCTTCCAACAAACTCTTGCTGAACTGCCGAATTATTGCAGTATTTTCCAAGCGGAGGTACTGCCAATTCAGAAGGCGGCGGAGATAGCTCACAAATCGCGAAACAGGGATAAGGCAGTATTTATCTATACGGATAACCAAGCAGACTTAATGGATTTGCAATCCTGCATTATCAAATCCAAGGCAGTACTTAACTGTCGACGCGCATTACAGAAACTGTGCTCAAATAGGAAAGTGGAACTCTGCTGGATTCCAGGGCAAAGTGGTATTTTGGGAAATGAACTCGAGGATGATCTTGCTAAAAAAAGTGCAAACCTTGGGCAAGAAACCGCGGTTTCGGTACCACCGCCTCTTAACGTCGTTCACAACTCCCTAGAGCAGAAGATGGTAAGCCTGTTCGAGGCCAGGTTGCCGGCTACATCAACCTCCAGAACTACGAAACAAATGTGGAACACTCACAATGAGAAAAAAACTAAACTCTTGTTAGCACTACCAAGGGCGCAATGCGCAATTTTAGTCGGAATTATTACCGGTCTAAATATATATATATATATTACTACTGGGCTACTTACTAATGATCTCTGCAGGAACTGTAAACTACCCGGGGAACGGGAAACGCTAGATCACCTCCTGTGCAACTGCCCAGCTCTTGCTAGGAGACGGGTTAAGGCTCTTGGTGCACCAACCTTCACAAATCTTAAAGAAGTCTCGTTTAACAGCATGCAGAGCCTGCTAAACTTTGCTACGGTAACAGGGACCTTTGAACTAAACGAGGAGCTCTTAATACAGATCGAAACGCAAGCGCAACTATCATAGGTACATTGGGTCTCCTGTTTTTAGTGGTATCACTATGGACCCTAGTGGGTCTATGTGAGGCCTTGGCCGCCACTGTAACCTAACCTAACCTAACCAAGTTTTAATAGGTGTGTAGTGAAGTGCTGCCACGTTGAGGAATTTGAAATTGTTCAGAAATTGAATTTAAGATGAGCTTTTGAACTTACTTCACGTGGGTGTTGTTGAATCTGGCAGCACCAACTATACCAGGCCATTGAGCTATCAACTATGTATGTACATTGAAATGGAAAATCAATTCAACCATCGAACGATTTACGTGCACATCGCTCAATGAAGCTCATTATTTCTTTATTCCTTGAATTCTAAGCACTTTAACAAAGCGCAACTTGAAGGATTATCTTGAAGGTATATTTGCCAAAGACGTGAGAAAATATGAGAAAATAGGTTTGCTATCGAGGCAAAAAAATTATCAATTTAAATGGGGTGCATATAGTTTCACGAATTTCGTCATATCTCTTAGGTCTTCTGAAATATTGAATTAATCTTACTTCCCCGGTTTTTTCTGATGAATGCCTAGAAAGGGTTTTCAGGATTTTTTTTTATATTCAACTCTTAAGGAGGTGTAAAGGGGCTGCATACAATTTCACGAATTCCGCCAAATACCTTAGGTTTTCTATCACTTAAAAATTAATTTCAAAATTGTGGGATATTCAACCCTCAAGGAAGGTGTATGAAGAGTTTCATACGTTTTCACAGTTTTCGCCATATCTCTCAAATTTGATGAGATGGACAATTCACGTAATCGCATAAAACCAATTTCAAGATTTTCCGAAATTGTTTTCAGGTTTTCCTATTTTCCGCTTTTTATGTTTACTTTTTTCTGTTTTTCCTATTTTCTGGTTTTGCTCTTTTCTGGTTTTTCTATTTTCTGATTTTCCTTTTTTCTGGGTTTCCTCTTTTCTTTTGTCCAAAGTCAAGGGCTTTCTGCAACTTCCCTGCATTAGAAAGGCTTATCAAAAGGCTTTCCACGTTGAAGTTGATGATTAAAATACGCTTTACTTTGTATGCTTCTGGTCAAATTTAAGAGAAAAAATATTTCAAGTTTTGGGAAAAACCCAAATTTTTTTTTTCTAGCACGTCCCAATACTAATATTGACCAAAACGAATCGAACACGTGCCCAGACAAATTCTCATAAACGCCGAACAAACTCTAAAATTCGATCCGGCTATTGACACCATTCATGAATTTCCTACCAACTCCCAATCTAAACTTTCCAATCCGAAGAATCTTGCATAGAACGCGTAAAATCTCGCGCTGTGCCAAACCCGTCAAACCAATTACGATCCCGATTGCCATTCGAATTAAATTAAAATCGCGATAAGAATTTCATAGCGCGCATTAAGAAAAGAGGGAAGAATTCGACTGGATTCCCGAATTATGTTTAAAGATTTCTTTAAGCTGGTTGTCTTGTGTCGACTGTTTCAGAACGATCGAAATTTGATAGTCCGTGGTCAGTTGCTCAATCTTCTTTGGATTCTTCGATCAAAAAATGGATGACCACCACGCCAACCACCATCATCAGTCGATTGGAGCCGATCACTTAAGCAGTTAAGGTGAAGAATGATTCGAGTGGTGACCTGAGGGTGTCTTCTTCGTGCCTTCGAGATAATTTCCAACAAAATAACATAATTAACTTGTGACGAGCCTCGCAAAATTACTGAATGGTGGTAGTGGTAACTGCACCGATCTCATCTTACCGAATGTCTCAAGACAATATTTTTGTTTACCATGACAGGGTCTGCAGAACAGTTATGAGACCGCGGCTCTTAATTCATAAATTCGCAATGGTTTCACGAAAGTCTCGAAGAAGAAGGTGTGGGACCCCCGGATGAGTCTCAGCTAGTTCGTTTTTAAATGACGGCTAATGGTCGTAAAGAGTGAGTACCCTCATAGACAACATCTTCATTGTAAGCGAGTTTTTTTGGGAACTGTCCAGCGATAGCCGATGACCGATGGATGGTACTGCCGTCAAATAAAAAAATCTAACGGAATCGCGTTTTTGACCACTTAAAAAATTTGAAATCATAATCGAGAATGAACTTGAGGCGGTCGAATTAGTTCTAGAAATTCTTCGATTTTTTTTCTTATACTTTTCGCCTACTGGGACCATTGGAGCTTTGCATTTCTCCAGGTATCCGACTCATCATCAATCTTCAGGACGGATAAATTCTTGCTCCATTTACTAATGAATGCTTCACTACTACACTGAAGCCGGTTAATGAATTTAATCCCCCGTAGTATAATTGGCATTAAGACCTTACCGAGCCCACGACTTGTGAGTCCTACGAGCCTTTTTCTAATAAATTCTTCGTGGTCGCAGTCTCAGACTTAAGAATACCGAAGATCGTTGATCGCTGAAATTCTTATGCGGAATTTTTTGCTTGTTAAAATGTTTGAAAGCGATTTTCGATTTATGTTTTTCTCGGTTAGGTTTTTTGGTTTTTTCGGTAACCAGTGGACCAGCCGACAAGTTAATGATAGCATCCGAAGGTCCATAAATTTTCGGATGTTTTCAAACGTGTTTCGTATGATTTCAAAGTTTCGCCGACAGTTTGCCAAAGATTTTGTGTAGAACATAACAAGCAGATATAGCATAAGTTCATCTTTGATATTGGCAAAAGGCTCTGTAGTAATTCTATTCGAAATTAGTGAGTTTTATCCGCACTAACTTTCTGATATTCGTGTAAAGATAAAGCGGTACGAAATCAAAGAGTATCGACAGCGATTCATCGTTAGTAGCAAAAAAAAAATTGGCAGAGAACGTCTTTCGAAACATTCTAAGCCCGCAATCGTAACGACATAAGCATAAAAACTCGTTGAACCTCTAAGGCTAATAAAAGTTATCATTATTTGATGATTACCGGCGTTGAGTTTTATAATGAAAAGGAACAGCCACCGCGAACATTGCAGATTGAATGCGGGAAAATGAAAAATTGCAATTCTAATAAGTGGAGTAGAGAGTGAGCCCGACTTTTGTAAAGGAGAATTGGCACCATCTGCTTGAATGCGGTGCAGGTTGAACTATTTAATTTTGCAACAATACTACATACTCACTATTAGGTAATAATCGTATAAATAAAGGATCTCCCAATGCTAGTTGCTAGCATACACAGTAAAAAAAAATCCATTGAATTTTACATCTTTTGGATAGTAGGCAAATATGCCACACCTTTTCAAGTAAATTTACATGGGGATGTATTAGTCAATTTGAATGTAATTTCCAATTTTCGGTCAGTAAATTTCAATTTGCAATCAGTAAATTTCAACTTCGACAGCAGCCAATTTACTGGACTGTAAATTCAAGAGAATATAATTTACACTCTATGAAAAATAAAGTTATTTGGGTTGAACCAGAGTTCTATACCATCTATCACTTTTTGGTGTAAAGAAACACTTTTCCGAATTATTGAAAGTAAATTTATTTTCAGAGTGGGGATTTAACTCAACTTTTATGTTAAATCCTACACTGCAAGCAAAAATTAGACTTTTTTTTACATCGACTCCCACTCAAGGCATAATTTATTTATATTATTTGCTGTGTTTAATTATAGCACTCTTTAAGATACACTTGTTTCTACTACTAATATTATTTCTTTCTTAAATACTCTTAGTGAAACCCTTGGCTCTAGGTAGGAATCGAACCCGCGATTAATTCTGGTTTTTCCGGCGTATCCACTGCGACACCTAAGGCGTTTCATTTTCATTTCAGTAGAAAACAAAATCAAACAAAGCGCCCAACTTCATGGTTTCACATATTACATGTTTTTCGTCGTAAAATTCAAATAGATAATTTAGAATTACACGAATATAGTTAATTTTACACGAAATGTTGTGTAATTTTGTGAACCTTTTCATGTAAATTGTACGGTTCAGTTGAAAAGTACATGAATAATTTACTAATACCAGTAATTTCGTGTAAAAGTGATTGAAATGTGTACTTTTACTTGAAAAAAGGAAATATACTGGAAATATCAAGTAAAAATTGCATTAAAAATTTAATTTTCTTAAAAACAGTGTAGGTACTTTGAGAAATAAATGAGAATTTAAAAGTGCTAGTACTTGTTACTATGGAAAGATAGGTTTGTTTGATGGCTACCCTAAAGACCATGGGGTCTGTTGTTATCGCGTCGGGCCGACGGATCACCGGGCCGGTGATCATGATCTTGTCAACTTGAATCACAGGGAGTGGGAGTTATGATAAAGTATTGTGATCGACTGAAAATTTAAAAAAATATCTACCTGTAAATTTTATAATTTTTACGTATTAGTAAAGCCCAACAAAGCAGAAAAACGTCCGTCTGTCCACCCTATACTTTTGAAGGCCTATAGTTCGCCAAACCCATTAAAATATTAATTTTAATTTTTTATCCATTGGTGGATTGAGTAAGCGCCTTTAAGAGGTTAAGGTGGGAGGAGCGTTTTACAAGGAAGTTGGGTTATAAACATTTTTCAAGAAAATCAAATCTTGTATCTCCAGAACGATTTCAGATAAGATCTTGAAATTTGGGCATAAGTCAGGACAGATAGACTTCCTCCCTTTGTGGGTTAGAAAAAGAGAGCTACACTCAAAAAAAATAATATGATTATGGCCACCATATTTTGGGAGAACCTTACTATGATTGAGGTTATAGTTCCCACAACCATGTTACAACATGTAACACAGTTTACAACTTAGTTACTAGAACTATGGTGTTTGTTTTTAGGAAACATACAATGTTTGTCTGAAACAAAATTATGGTTATGGAAACCTAGGTGTGTGATTCACGCCACCTTCTTTTTTAATAGAAGGGTTACGCCAATCATAAAAATCCTGTGACATAGTTACTTGGAACATAGCTAAGTTTTTAGAAAACATGTTATGTTTGGCTCAAACAAAATTATGGTGGTGAAAACCTAATTGTGTGATTAACGCAACCATGATTTTTATTGGAACGATTACACCAATCATAAAAATTCTGTAAGATAGTTACTAGAAACATAGTTTGGCTCAATCAAAATTATGGTTGTGGAAACCTAGGTATGTGATTCACGCAACTTTCTTATGTATTAGAACGGTTACGCCAATCATAGACATCATGAGACATGGTTCCTAGAAATATATAATGAAAGTATAAAAATTACCAGAGATATGAATTTTCAAAGAGGACTCAGACACCATTTTTGAGCAAACTTTAACATACTTTCACATACTATAACTAACAAAAAAAATTAGATAGAAACAAAAAATTGAATTTCAATTATTTTTTTCACTAGTTCTTAAAGTACGAAAATTTTCAAAAGAATCGGAGATGGTGGTCATAACTTTGGCGATTCTTGATGGAATGACCCAAATATGAACTTACATGATTGTACTCACCATATCTTAACAAATTCTAATGTCGCACTGACCATATTCATGCTTATCACAATCACAGTATGTCAAGTAACATGATTGTACTGACCATCTCTAATCAAATGCTATAGTTACACTGATCGTTCAAAGTTATGTCAATTATAGTATGGTTGCGACAATCATATCTAATATCTTACCTTACATGATTGCACACACCATATCTGGTATGGTTGTGGGAATTATTTTATCAATTTCATGGTTCCACTGATCATAGAATATTGTAGTCGTGATTATAATATACTTTTACATCATGTAACGATAATGATTGGTACAACAATATAAAATTTCAGTACGGATATATGTTTAATGCAACCATACTATGTTTTTACGAATTATATGCTATGGCTAGGAGCACCATATCAATGATCATTGGAAACATATCTGTTTTACAATAGTTAGAAGAACTTTAATATAGTCAATGCAACCTTGGAATAAACATAGTTTTTTTTTCAGTGTAGAAGCAAAACATTTGCATTTTTATATCTTGAGAACAACTAGGGATCGAATGCTGTCGCTATTTGTGTAGAACCACTTTAAGGGCATGCTCTAAAAATATAATTTTCAATTTAATTTAATTTAGTTCCCAGGTTAGAGGCGAAGGTGTTATTTTTATTCAGAAATGAATTATACTATAAAGTTGAGACTGTCTGCTTATGTAGATGGACTCAAAAAGTGGTTTCTACAAAAAAAACCGATTTGCATTAGCGAACGGAGGTGGTGCCTAGATTTCGCTTTCAGTATTTTTCGTTATTCAGTTGTAGGGCTGTACAAGAACTCCGACATATCTCTTAGATCTAATGAGATATCGAATTAGTTATTACCCAATGGGCCTTATATAAAATCGCCTAGGAATTATTGTAATTTCAGCATTTTTTAATATTAAACCACCAAGAGAGTATAAGGTGGTTGATAAAGAATAAAGATACAACTGTGAATAAAGATACAACTGTGAAATTTTTACCACATATTTATACATATTTTGAGCACACTTCACAATTTTTCAGCCCGAAATTGTAGCTCATTGCTGAGGTATACGACAACTTAGCCTCTCATTTTCAAAAAACCTTTTTTTTCGGTAGACACGATTACGGGCGTTCTGCTTAAAAAATCAAACGGCATTTTAATCTATGAAGTTTGAACTAGTTACGATTATCAAAAAATATTGAAAAGTGAATTTTTGGCAACTTGTTGAACTCTTTATCGTCAATTTTGTTGTTTTTTTACGACTTCTTCAGCTCGACAAAAAAACCGGCTTGATGAATCAAAATTATTCTAGTTTGAAAAGTGTCTATATGAGTACTGAATAAGTTCACCAAATATCATTTCGAGATATAGTGTCTACCGCTTTGAAAAATACCGTTTTGAGAAAAACGCGACTAAACTGACCATTATATTCGAAACAGCAAAGGAGTTTAGAGAATATAACGGCCTGTAACTTCCGAACGGCTTCGAATATGAGAAAACCACTTCGCCCACATATTCTGCACTATATTTGGATGCAATTAATGCAAAAAAAATTTTGAACCAGTCGCACGGGATGACCCCCTTGAGTATTAGCGAAGCGGGTTTACTCTCGAATTCTTTAAATTTACGGGCTCTTTACGTATATGTACAAACGGTTAAAATGTTTTATTGAAATTAAAAAAAAAATCAGCCAACGGTCTGGTCGAAACTTTATTATTTTCAGGTCAAAGTTCGGAAGCGGTCAAAGTCGGAGTATATCAGTTGTTTCGAAATTATGAGGTTTCTTAGAAAGTTAATTTTGTTCATAAAAAAAATTTTAAAAATAGAGATTTTCAGCCGATTAAACATTGTAAAAGCCCGAATATGGTAGACTATTCGAATTTCGGTATATTATGTACACTAAAACCCCATAGAAGTAAAAACGAATTTGTTGCCTTATCAGAATTAAGAGATGTGACGAATTGTTAAAACGTATACAAACCCATTACTTCCACTTGGGGTTTGAATTTCGAAAAAATTGTGAAACAGGTTTTTAAACGATTTCATAAGAAGCAACTAGATATCTCATGAGACACGAGGGATGTTGAAAAATTTGTGGAAACGTAAGCAAAGCCTTCACACCCCCTTGGTTTTTGAAATTCGAAAAATGGTGAAATTGGTTTTTAGGTCATTACATCAAATGCCGTATTAACCAAATTTATGTCTCATCAGAACTAAGGGATGGCCAAAATTGTGAAAATATATGCAAACCCTTGGGGGTTGAATATCCAAAGATTGAGAAATTGGTCTGTGGAAGTGAATAGCGACCTAATATCTCATAACCTAAGAAATGTGTCGAAGCTTTGAAAAGCATACAACCCCCTTAGGATTGAATATCTTAAAATACTGAAATTGACTTTTTGGCGCTTATATAGGAAACACTAGACCGTAAAATTGAATTCGATATGTCATCAGATCTAAGCAGTATGTAAGAATCTGTGAAAACATATGCAACCTCCTTACACCCACTTGGGAGTTGAATATCTAAAAATCCTGAAAGCAGTTAATAAATAAATATGAAGACAGCACGAGAAAGTAAAAACCAATTCAACTTCTTATCTCTTCCAAAAGATATGACGAAATTCATGAAAACGTGTTCAACCCTTTTATACCGTCTTAGGGGCTGAAAAGGGAAAAAACTTAAAAACAAGTTTTAGGCGATTATTACGCAAGCCCTTGAAAGTGAAAAGATATTCGATATCTGATCAGACCTGAGGGATATGGAAGAATTCGTGAAACAGTTATACAACCCTCTTTCCACCCCCTTAGGGGTCGAATTTTAAAAAATCCTGAAAACGCTTTATAGTTTTTTATATGAAGAAGCCGTAAAATAAAAATGAATACAATATTTGGGAAGGCCTAATAGATATGACAAAAACCGTGAAAATATATGCATTCCATTTTCACTGATCATTTTTTTGCCCCCCTTCCGTACACCAATGGATATTTGAAATACTTTTTAATCTAAATTACTTTTATAGTTGATTTACATATACATACCGAGTTTCAAGTTTGTAGCATAAGCTGTTCTATTGATAGGAAAAACACCCCGCAACTCCGTACCATACTATCCCTATCAAAAATTATATTTTTCCAACGTGATACTAATATAGCTCTATCTAAATACGAAGTTTCAGTTTTATATCACTATAGGTTCTCGAGATATAAAAATCGAAAACTTTTCCTTTTCACCCTCCCCCACCCTCACCCACTACACCCACATTCCCAAATTTTTTTCTGCTAGGGGTCTATTAGGCCTACTTCTGGTAAAAATTTGAAGCATCTTTCTTACACGGTTCTTGAGATATGTGACGTGATTTTTTAGAAAAATTCGTATCTCCTGCACTTTCATGCTCCACCGCTCCCTTAAAAAATTTTACTTTCAGCAAACTTCATTTATGAGTCTTTATACACAAACCGAATTTTATTTGTCTAGTACAATTGGTTCGTAAGATATTGTAATCCAAAGTTTTTCACCCCCCATCTCCGTACGCCACTGCCACCTCTCAAAAATTTGTTTCCGATCTATTCTCCTAAAATACCTACAGATGTTCATTAAGTTTTAATTTCGTGACATTAACAGTTTAGGAGATATGGATTTTAGAATGTCTCAATCTCGGCTTTCGAGCTTCTCGGACGCATTATTTCCCCTCCCCCCCACTCCTTCGCCCCTTCACCCATATCGGCAATTTTTTTGTAAATGGATCCACTATCAAAGCTCTATATGAATTCCAAGTTTCAGCCTCCTAGCATAAGCGGTTGCTGAGATCTAGAAACCAAAATTTTCATTTAAAACGCTTCCCCTACCTCCCCCTCACACCCCCACCGCTCAAAATTTGGTCACTGCAAGAAGCCTACCCAGTCTATACACGAAAAATAACTATAACTATAACAACTAAATATCTCAAAGGGTTTGGGTGCTACGAGCCTTCAAACGATTTTTCGTACGGTGGACGCCGTACGGCGTACGGCGGACGGACGGACTGAACATTTTTTTTTACTTTTTTCGTGTCTACTAGTCATGAAACGTGAAAAGAAAATTTTTCAGGGTAGCAATTTTTTTTTTAAAAATCGATCACAATATTGTATTATTGAAATAATAAAGTAAAAAAATAAACAAAAAAGCTGACAACAGTATGAACGCAACTTTATTATTTTTCAGGTAGAATTCCAGAACGCTGTTAATTCTGAGAGCGCTGCAAGTTATTATGCGTACATTTTGATAATTTACTTTTCCTATTTTGAACCAATTTAGTTGATGTTTGAAGTTTGAAGTTTGTCCTTATATAGCAAATCATACTACATTGGCATTTTCAGGAACAAATTCTCAGCTTCCTCGGACACTTCTTGAGAGCACTAGGATTAAGCCGGGCTCCGACTTTGTTTTCGCAATATCGATGGCATGTGTCTGTGTGACAGTAACAATGGTTAGTAAGAAAATAACTTATTTCCGAAATAGACTAGGCTAGTCCGCCTAAGTGACCGCATTTCCAACATCTAGATTGGTAGACCGGAGCGCTGGACCGAAATCTTTCGAGCCGAGGCCACCAATAACCTACTAAATTTTAAACATTGTTTCTATAAAATTTTGTTTACCTGCTTTTTGTATTCAGACAGAAACGACCCACATATTTATGTGATTTTCCGCCATATCCGAACGGCAATTGTACTTTCAATGCCATAAATTTAACTTAAAAATCACCACCTGTCTTCTACTAAACCTACCAATTTCTCTTCCAGCTTCACTGTAATCATGTTCCTTTCCAGCTATTTATTGCTTCTTCGTGTACTGTTCAAACATGAAATTATTCAACATTTTATTTAACATAAAATTTACTTTCAATTTCGACGAAAAATCGCCGTTCACTCGACGACTTTTCCTCCGCAATGTTAGACATATTTTGCGAGCTAAAATAAATCTCTTGTTTCAATTCTTCTGTCTGGACAATTTTCGGTTCGCATGTTATAACCGCGCCGGACCAACAAAATACCTGCGCCATCAAAATGGTTAACGTATATGGTAAATTTATATGGGAAGATATAGGATATGTAACTAGGTATGTTGGTGGCGGGAAGAAAAAATTCTGAGAACAGGTAAACAACCCCCTAATTGGTGATTTCGTTAGTACAGAAAAATGGTCAATCGCGCTTCGAATAAAACCGGAATAAATGGCAGACGAGTTTGATATTGACGATATCCAACGTTGGTGGTGTGGCGTGGAGACAAAGAAAAAGGGAAATTACCGAAAGTTTCGCGGATCGGTGACTTTAGATGGTTGCGTCGTTCGCACGGAGTGACCAGATTTCGGGACCGGAAAAATAAGAATAATTTTTTTTTTAAGAATACCGAACTGGACTTAGGGGCTTAGCCTTTAATACACTGTAGTGTAAAGTCCAGATAGCTTAGGGATGCGAGGTCAGAAATCGCCCTCGTCCCGAATGCTATTCTCACACATCAAGAGCTACCTGTGCAGATAAAGAGTGTTGTTATATCCCACTCTTAAGGCCCATTTAGGTTCTGTATGTCATGTGACCATTGAGTCTAATGACCATTATATGTTCGAAATTTTAACCATTTGGATATCGGCTATTTTACTACGTTTACATGGAGGATCGAAAGATCGAGAGATCGAAAGATCCAAATTTGAATCGCGTATATGACTACACCGGATTGAAAGATCGAAACATGGGAAGATCGAAATGAGATCGAAAGGACAAGTAACATAACCTGAAATCTTTCTTTAATCGCACAAGTTCGAAGTGCAGTGCATAAAAATGTCAAATTTAGCAGTTTTTTGTGCTAATACCATGAAAATGATAGAAAATCAATTTTTATTGTTAATGAATTTACGACAATCGAACTTTCGATCTTTCGATCCGCGTTTACATGAGAAGTTCGATCCGATTTCGACTCGCTCCAGGTCGAGAAGTTCGTTCGGATCGAGTCGATCTAATTCTAATCCGATCTGCGTTTACATGAGATTTTAGAGGATTGAATCCGAATTTAATCCGGATTCAATCCTCCATGTAAACGTAGTATTTGATCAATTTGAATTCTGCATTAGGAAATTACGATGAATCTGATAAGAAGGAGAAATCTATACGAAATGTCCAGTTGCAAAACAGGTTTTCTTAAATCATAAAAATCTGCCAACAGTCTGGGCGCAACTTTATTATTTTATGGGTAGAAGTCCGAAACATGTTTAATGATGAGATACGGCGTGGGTTACTGACAACCTAAAAAATAACGTTCCAAATAGCCTCCTGGTTATTTCTTAGGTTGTCAGTCGCATAGCACCCAACACCGTATCTCATCATTAAACACGTTTCGGACTTCTACCCATAAAATAATAAAGTTGCGCCCAGATTGTTGGCCGATTTTTTTGATTTATTTACGTATTTTTTTTATCAATAGAATAATTAATAGTAGTAAAAGCGAATTCGATCACATTAAACCTAAGAGATTTTCGGAATCAGTGATAACTTGAACAATACCCCCAGAAGGTTTAATAGAGAAAAATACTTAAATCGGTTTTTCCCCGACTACGTTTAAAGCTTATAGAAGTAAAAGTGAATTCCAAATTTCAATATACCTTAGAAATATATCAGAATTCGTGAATATGTACACAACCACTTTACACCCCCTTAGGGGTTAGATATCGAAAAATTTTGAAGAAGGTTTCTAGGCGCTTATATAAATAGCCCGCAGAAGCAAAATTGATTTGATAGCTCAACATGTCTAAAAGTTTTAACGAAGTTTGTGAAAATATGGACTCACGGACATTTTTTTCACTCAACCTCTGAACGCCAATAAAAATCTGAACTTTTTTTTTGTTTTAATTACTCTAATAGTACATCTACATATACGTACAAAGTTTCAAAAGTTTCAACTTTCTAGCATAAGCCGTTTCTGAGATATAAAAAACCACTCCTCTCCCCTGTACCTTGACACCCCTATCAAAAATTTTATTTTTCTAAAATGTCTCCATAGTGGTTCTATGTAATCCTAAATTTTTAGCTTTCTATTCATTATGATTTTCGAGAAATAAAAATTAAAATGTTTTTTTTCCCGCCCCCTTTCACCATCACCCCCAACACCCACACCACCAAAATTTGTTTTCCTACTAGAGATCTACTGACCCCAACTCCTGTTAAATTTTCAAAATCATATCTGATACGGTTTCTGAGATATAAAAATAAAATTTTTTGAAAAATTGCTGTCCCTCCACTTTCGTGCTCCACCTCCCCCCTCAAAAAATTTAGTTTTGGTAGACTCCTCTTGTGATTCTATATAACCCGCAGCGCTGCACTAAACACCATCAAAATAGATCTTAGACAAACAGCAGCTGGTCAGAGACAGGGACGGAGCTTCCATAGGAGCAATGTTCCACCTACCTACGCAATTGTTCGTTCATGTACGAACCTGCAATTATCAAATTCACTGTTTGTAAATTTTGCAATTTTAAGACACGGCATCCTACCTACATATACCTATCCATCCAAATACAAATTAATAACACGTCGTACTCCCAAAGGTTTGTTTTATTCCCTTAAATATGTGATTGCTATTTGATCTTATCATATAAACACATGTTCTAAGCACCCTCTTCCAAATGCATAGAAAATACATAAACGATTTTGTATAACCAACATCATTTTCCTCCACCGATCCGACATGTACATCGTTTTGTTCGATCAAACCTGTGCGAATCTATTGACTTACTCTTTGGCGCAAAAATTTCATCTGCACCACGGTTCGACATCCAACACGCACAGTACTGTGACCTGTCAACGTTTTTATGCGCGACGGCATGCGTTGTATTCCGCTGAGTGCATATGTATTCATGGTATCTGGCGCAGTTTATACAAGTGCGCCACAGGAACGAAATGGGTTCTCAGAGATCCCAGACGTATGCGAGGTGCCAGTGCTTCAGTTCTTTTTGTACATTATTTTTTCATGTAAATTTCGATGGGTTTTTTAATTCTCTCTAGGTATTTTTTTTTAAATAAATAGGGAATTAAACTCTCGTGACGTGATCACCACTATACGAATGCAATGAAGAAGTGTTATCTAATAATTAAACGGCAATACGGGTACAGTTGTTCTAATGTTATCGAAAAAATTGAACTATTTAGAATTTTCACGAGTTGGGAGCACTGTTTGACGACCAAAGAAAATGTAATATTTTTCTTGCTAGGTTTTATTGTGGAAAAAAATAAGTGCTAATAGTAATTACATTTCAAAGGCCACTTTAAAATGTTTCGTTATGTCAGCAAAACCTTTAAACTTAATTAGTTAAAATTGGAAGAAAGCCTCACAGTTTCTAAAAAATAATTTAAATTCAGAAATTTGTGCATACGACTATCGTTGCAATGAGTGGTAATATGGCACCGGAGAGCCAAATTAAATGTGTGCATAAAACGAGAGGAAAAATAGGTAACAAAATCAATTTTATAGGCAAAAATCGCATATAATCATCGCCCTTAGCTCCAGGACATTCATTCTGCTTCATAAAATCACAATTGAATGTATATTTTACTTCTTTGGTCAGTAGGAAAGGATCCTTCACAATTTGTTTCAATATTAGATGCCGAATTCAGGGACGTAATTGGGAGGGGGGGGCAATTTCAGAATTGAAGGGAACCGTGACTTTTTAATTTTTTAAGAAAGACTATTTCTAAAGGAGTTAAGAAAAATTACGTACTCCTTGAACTGTGCGTGCGCGCATGCGTACCATACACTACATATCTGATTATCGACTCAAATGAATTTATATGCAGTGAAAAAGATCTTGCCTCCTGGGTAAGACTGAAATGACGTCCCTGGTCGAATTGTATGTATTCAGTTGAAGAAGCCTCATTTTCACTACTTTATAGCTCTCAAACTCTAAGGCTAGAAAATCAGAAAACTCGATATGTAACACAAACCATAAATGATATTGTGAATTATTAGAAATAATTAGCGGGCCAAATTAACAGCAGGGGTCACTTTAACACCATCCCCAATATTTATATCATGCTAAATCTTGAAAATTGTCCTTCATTTTCGAAAACAAAATATATAATTTGGGGCACTAAAACGTAGAGAGTGCGCCGGGCGCCAAAACTATCAACACCGCCACTGGTCAGAGACATTATTATTATCACGGTCGCAAATTATTTAACGAACTTCCAGTTCACATAAAAAGAAGCGAAAATGTAATACAATTTAAAAAATATATTAAACAATTGTACTACAGTAGAAAACAGTAATAATCTTTAAGTTTATTGAAATACCGTCTTTTACCAATGAAATTAAGAGGAAATTAACTTGAATTTACCTGTAAAATTGTAATTGAATTGAATAAATTACCAATGAAATTAACTTGAATCTACCTGTAAAATTGTAATTGAATTGAATTTAATTAACAATGAATTATATACCAATGAAATTAATCTATCTGTAAAATTGTAACTGAATTGAATTAATTGAATTTAATTTTTAAGCTAAAATTCACTAAATACATAACTTGTAAATATTTAATAAGACTCCTCACCCCTACCACAAGGATATATCCTTAGAAGGGGGAGTAGTGCTATTAATTAATAATTGTATATAAAAATTACAAGATAATAAAGCATTTATTTATAAAAAAAAAAAAAAATATACAGAAACTTAATTTTATCTGCCTGGTGTAATTGGTTCGGAAGATATTGTAATCCAAAGTTTTTCACCCCCCACCCCCACACCCCACCACCCCTCTTAAAAATGTTAGCCCTTGTCTAATCTTGAAGTATCGCTAAGGATAACAACAAAGTTTCAATCTTCTGTCATCAATTGTTCAGGAGATATCGATCTTAGAATGTTTCAATCCCGTCTTTCATGCGTTAAAGACTCATTGTTTTCCCCCCCACTTCCACACCCCTTAACCAATATCGACAATTTTTTTCCAATTGAGTCCATTATCATAGTACTACATAAGTTCCAAGTTTCAGCCTCCTAGCATAAGTGGTTCCTGAGATCTAGAAACCAAAATTTTTCGTCTAAAACGCTCCCCTCTCTTCTCCCCTTGTACCCGCACCACTCGAAAATATGCCAGTAGTAGGGGTTCACCCAATCTACCCACCATAAATATTTCAATTTAATATCTCAACGGCTTTGGGAGCTACGCACCTTCAAGCGATTTTGCGTACGGCGGACGGCGTACGGCGGACAGACGGACATTTTTTTTTTTTAGCTTTTTTGGGGTTTACTAGTCTTAAATCGTGTAAATACAAAATTTCAGGGTAGCAAATTTTTTTGAAATTTCAGGTCGATCACAATACTTTATTATTAAAAAATAATAAAGTAAAATTAGTAAGAACCAATTTACTTTTTGGTTCCCAATCGACCTTATTCGTTTACTAGCTAAAATTTCGGTACCAACTAAAACTATCAAACGACATATCTTCATTAGTAGAATGTCTAAGGTAGATGATTATTTAATAAGAAATAGAAAGTCGATTGTAGTCAATTACTCGCTAGTTTGGTTCCTGCAAGGATCAGTCATTAGCACCCATGCGAATTTTCTTAAACTCAAAACCCTTTTCGGACAGACTGAAATTCCTATGATTGGTTCGATCTTTTGTGTTTAATTTAGTGAATATTTTCCACATTTCAAGGCTTGAGTTCAAAAAAAAACGCCCAGTAATAGTTAATTGCACATGGTAACCTGTTTCTCTCCTTCTTACCGTCGATCTGAAGACTTGATTCACGCGCTACGTAACTACTGAATTTCAGTTCAACTTTTGGTCTCAATCGTGCAATCAAAGACCCAATCAAGTGACGAAAACTGGTTAGGGTCTCGAATTTCAAGTGTGATATGTCCGGCAAGTTCAAGTCTCGAAAAAGTGACTCGGTCACCAGATCACGTAGGAAGGTGCTTCGGCTTGAATATAGTGCATCTACCTGCCAGGTATTATGGCGCGTCTTTTCCGATAAGATCGCACCTTCTTCTTCGTCGCAGTCTTATTCGCCAAGACGACCACAAAGATTGGCACAACGTTGTCCAGCTTTTCGTAAAAATCAGGACTTTTGTTTCGTTTTGCTGGCACCATCGCACAGAATCTCGAGACAGGGGTGGTCTCAAGACGGCCAGAAGAAAAATTCGATAAAAATCCACGTAAATGATAGTCTCGAAAACAATTTCTGTTGCATCATAAAACTCTCGATTTTTGCGAGCGATTAAAATGGAGAGCGGACGTGCGCACGCAAATTGAAAGAAAAAATGCCAGGACGCTTTGATAGTCGCGCGCCTCGAGCTAAAAAATCGATTGACTGTTTTCAGGTGTTTCAGAATTGGAGCTGATGGGGTCTACCTTTAGCCGAGGTCCGTCAGCTCGTAAGATAAGTCGGTGGATTGCTGGTAGTGTGTAAACAAAACTCCAGGGTGGCTGGATGCGACTTACCTGATCGGAAAAATCGCCCAAGTGGCGCACATCCTCGGTTTCAAGACGCTCCTTGACTTCTTCGCGCGATACAACACGTTTCTCCTTGACCTCGCGCACCAGTCCGTCAGGACGGGCCACCAAGGTATGCACCATAGCACCTGCGGTAGTTGGTTTCGTGGTAAGTTCTTTGCCGGTATGATTGGGATCGGACGGCCTGGCACTATTGAATTCGATTGCTTCGGGGCCGTCTACTACGTCTGGATCGCCCAGGTTTCGACGCTACAGAAAACAGAGGGTTTTTTTTTTATATAAGAAAAAAATCCAACTAATAGCTGCTAAGATAGTTCAAGGTGACTTAGACTTACCTCGGATGACTCGGTCTCTTGCTTTTCGGTGTCTTCCGTTGTATTTGTCGACACAATCGGCCCCGAATCCTCAATAACTTTTCCATCTTCAAGCACCACTTGACGCTTAACTCTAGTTTCGATTTGACGAGTTGTTGTTAGCTCAGTTTTACGCTTCGTAATCCATTCTTCTGCAAAAAAAGAAAAATATTTAAATTAAATTAAATTCACCTTCGCAAACTGATAATTTCGTAAAGCACAACATGAGGTTTAAGTCGAGCTTAAAATTAGCATAAGCACCTGAGCCCTGAAATTTGAGATCACCTGCGAAGCTTTACTCATGTAAAGCGAAGCAGGTAAATCTGCTTTCAGGCGAAACAATAAGAAAAATAACAAAGCTAAGCTTGAGTGCTCTACAGCTAAGACTTGAACCGCCTAAAGATTTTTAAGATCGAAAAGCCTAGACGCACGGTCACCTGAATTGGCAATTTAATGATCAATTAATGAAACTTAAATTGGTAATTACACGCAATTATTGCATAAAGCTGCTTACCTACACTGTTTTAAAAAAATTGAATTTTCAATACAATTTTTACTTGAAATTTCCAGTATATTTCAATTTTTCAAGTAAAAGTACACATTTTCGGGATTTCGTGTTGGGGTCTCACACCAGAAACTCCACTGACGCCGGAAAACAACAAAAACTTAAGGGCTCATATACCCCTGAAATTTTCAAAAAAATTATTTTTTTTTTACAGATTTTTATTTTGTATACTTTTAAGAATTAAAAAAAAATTTAGAATTTAGAAAATTCCACTCCATTACAAAGTTATAGCAATAAATAACACCAGACATCGGTTTGGAGCTGTTACCTGGCTAATTGCCGCGCCACTCTCAACAGCAGCGTTTAGCATTAATTTTACTTTATTATTTCAATAATACAGTATTGTTATCGATTTTTAAAAAAAAAAAATTTGCTACCATCAACGTTTTTTTTTTTACGTTTCATGACTAGTAGACACGAAAAAAGCAAAAAAAAATTTCAGTCCGTCTGTCCGCCGTACGCCGTACACCGTACATCGACCGCAAAATTGTTTGAAGGCTCGTAGCTCCCAAACCCTTAGATGTATTAAATTGAAATTTTTTTCATGAATAGAATGGGTATGCCCCTTGAAGTGACCAAATTTTTAAAGGTGGGGGTGTGAGGGGGGAAATAGGGGAAGCGTTTTAGACGGAAAATTTTGGTTTCTAGATCTCAGCAACCGCTTATGCAAGGAGGCTGAAATTTGGAATTTATGTTGAGCTTCGAAAGTGGACCTATTTGCAAAAAAAATGGCGGTACAGGTGAAGGGGTGTTGGAGTGGGGGGAATAATAATGCGTCCGAAACGCAAAAAAGGCGAGATCGACACATTCTAAAATCCATATCTTCTAAACGGTTAATGTCACAAAATTGAAACTTAATGAATATCTGTAGGTATACTAGGAGAATAGATCGGAAACAAATTTTTGAGTAGGGGCAGTGGCGTACGGAGGTGGGGGGTAAAAAACTTTAGATTACGATATCTCACGAACCGATTGCACTAGACAAATAAAGTTTGGTTTCTGTATAAAGGTTGAGAAATTAAGTAAAATTTTTTAAGGGAGCGGTGGAGCAAGAAAGTGGAGAGTCAAAAAAATCACGTCTCATATCTCAAGAACAGTGTAAGATAGATGCTTAAAACCAGATGTAGGCCTAATAGACCCCTAGCAGGAAACAAAATTTTGGAAGTGTGGGTGTAGAGAGCGAGGGTGGGGGAGGGTGAAAAGGAAAAAGTTCCGATTTTTATATCTTGTGAACCTATAATGATATAAAGCTGAAACTTGGTATTTAGATAGAGCTATAGTAGTAGCATGTTAGAAAAATATAAATTTTAATAGGGGTAGAATGGTACGAGGGTGGAGGGTGTTTTTCCTATCCATAGAACGGCTTATGCTACGAAGTTGAAACTCGGTATGCTTATGTATATCAACTTGAAAAGTAATTTAGATTTTTTCAAACATCCATTGGCGTTCGAAATGGGGCGAAAAAAATGTTCAGTGAAAATGGAATGCATATATTTTCACGGTTTTCGTCATATCTATTAGGTCTTTCCAAATGTCGAATTCATTTTTATTCTACGACTTCTTCATATAAATACCTAGAAAGGGTTTTAAGGATTTTTTGAAATTCGACTTCTTAGGGGATGCAAAGGGGTTGTATACTTTTTCACTTATTCCGCCATATCCCTCAGGTCTGATCAGATATCGAATATCTTTTCACTTTCACTTACTTGCGTAATAATCGCCTAAAACTTGTTTTTAAGTTTTTTCCTTTTTCATCCCCTAATAGGGTATAAAAGGGTTGAACACGTTTTGACGAATTCCATCAAATCTTTTAGAAGTGATAAGAAATTGAATTGGTTTCTACTTTCTCGTGCTGTCTTCATATTTATTTATTAACTCCTTTCAGTATTTTTAGATAGTCAACCCCCAAGTGGGTGTAAGGAGGCTACCGAAATTCGAATAGTCTACACGGGCTTTTCCAATGTTTAATCGGCTAAAAATCTCTATCTTAAATATTTTTATTTTAAGAACAAAATTAATTTTCCAAGAAATCTAATAATCTCGAAGTAACTCATGATACACTCCGACTTTGACCGCTCCCGAACTTTGATCGGAAAAATAATAAAGTTTTGCCCAGACCATTGGCAGATTTTTTTCGTAAAAGCTGGGTTTCATAGAAAACAAGGTCATTTATAGGACCATCTGTGAAAAACACGAAAACACAAGAGGAAGAAGGTGTACAGTACGAAGTTGGAATGGAAGACTAGCCGTAAGTTCACGTTGTACCTACCAAAAACTTTAAACGCATTATTCTCGAAACTATGTTTTTAGACATGGTCGGCACGATAACTCAGTCAATTTTCAATATTTTTCAACATTTTTTTTTCTAAATTTTGATAACTATTTTCTCTATAGTCTGACGAGAGGTTTTTTTAATTTTTTGCTTGCACATTTTTTTATAAATTAATAAACGCAAATTTTTTTTAAAAAACTGATTACAAAAGTTTGAAATAATGTAACTTATTTATTTTTGAAAAAAAAATTCCTTCAGTCAGACTATAACTACTACATTATTTTACAAGTTTCTTTTTTATTTTTGCAAATTGAATTATTTTTGGTGAAGTTATGATGCCGACCAGGAGGCTCCATGGTTTTCATAACTTATTCATTTATACCCGTAAAAAACAATGTTAATATTAAAAAAAAAAGGAAAAATTTTTTTTTTTATAGTTGAATAGTTAGTAAGATATGTGAACTTAACAATTAAATTTTTTTTTCACCATATAACCTTTATAATAATTTTTCAACTTTACTCGGTTTTCAGCGCGTGCAGAGGTATGTGAGCCCTTAAACAAATTTGCTTCTATGGTAGCGTCTCACCATGAAAAAAATCCATTCTCATAAAAGTACACATTTCAATCACTTTTACACGAAATCTAAACTTACTAAATTATTCATGTACTTTTCAACTGAACCGTACAATTTACATGAAAAGGCAAAGACAAAATTACGCAACATTTCAACTATATTTATATATGAATTGAAAATTACATTCTTTTTCATGTAATTCTACTTATCTATTTGAATTTTACGACGAAAAACATGTAATATATGAAACCACGAAGTTGGACCCTTCGTTCGATTTTATTTTCTACTGAAATGAAAATGAAACGCCTTCGGTGGTACGGTGGCTACGCGCCTACGCAGTAAAACCAGAATTAATCGCAGCTTCGATTCCTGCCTACAGCCAATGGTTTTATTAAGAGTAAGTAAGTAAGAAATAATATTAGAAGTAGAAATAAGTGTATCTTAAAGAGTGCTAATTATACATTTTTTAGAGTGTAAATTGAAGAGAATATCTAGTGAGTTTTCTGCTTTCGAAGTTGGAATTTACTAATTGCAGATTGAAATTTACTGACCAAAAATTGAAAATTACATTCAAATTGATTATTACATCCCAATGTAAATTTACTTGAAAAGGTGTGGCATATTTGCCTACTATCCAAAAGTTGTAAAATTCAATGGATTTTTTTTAACTGTATACCAAGAAAAAGATATGAAATTTCACAGTTTCGAAATGAAACATTTTCCAGCCATATTTCACGCAGAAATATCGTTTGCCGCCCAAGATATTCGTTTTCATATGCCCATATCGTTTTGACAGTATAACTTAAACAATGAAAGATATTGAAATCATTTGTTTGGTATGTCGTCTTCTTTAAATTTCCATAAAATATGAACTCTAGCATAATTTCTACAGTTTAGCTTTTAATGCCCAATCAAAATTGATCATTTCGATCAGACCATTACGATCAATGTGGGGGCATTTAAAGGCCATTATAATAAATGTTCGTATGACACATAGTATCAAAACGGGCAATGAGGATAAATGGGTATCTTGGGTATTAAGTTGGCCCAGGTGGTGCAGTGGTAAGAGCGGTATATTTGATCACTTTCATATAAATTGTGAAATTTGGTGTGTTTTTTATTCCGTCGAAACAAGGTGTGCAAGTTGTGTGAAGCTCAAGGTCGGTCAAATTAATGGGGCGGTCAATTTATCAAATTGACCGACCGATCTTCATACCAACAAGAAAATTGGAAATACAATAGTGAAAACTATTTAATCGGACTACGTTAGAAATATTGTCCCATTTATCAAGTGGAGCCTAAATAGGGACCGATCCAACTACAAACTTTTCTCTTTAGAGCCGGTCCAAATATAACATACAACATGAAACGCAGAAAGTGTGAAGATATACCAAACGTGGCACACTTAAGACCGATTATTTCCTTTCTAATTGAAGTTACACCAATCAGACTGCCAATTTTCCAGACGTGTTTTGCATAGTCGCTATGGTTCGATTTGGAGTTTGTCTTAATATTTAGTGATAAATTTATGAAAAACTCGATACAAACATTACGCTCGATAAAATTGACAGGTGGTTCGATTATAGAGTACCCGATTAACAGGTTCGACTGTAAGAAATTATACGGCATATGAACGAGTAGTAACATTGCTGTAAAGATCAATGTAACTCGGAGGTTGCAGGATTGATGATTTTTTTGTTTCATTGTGTATAGTAAATAGTATTATAGCATTTAAGTATTCTTGCAAGCTAGAAATTTGCCAGGACTTCAAAAGAAATAATTTTAATTCATTAAATTTGCTTAATTCAATTGTTTTTCAGAATCCCGAACATTCGCGATTTCGAATGCCAAAATCGTTATACTTGAAAAAAAAATTCGAGGATAATTTTTATTCATATTTTTTTTATATTGCAACAACCTCCCCCTTTAAAAAAGCCCTATTCTATTATTCTAGGATATAGAGATATGAATTTTCAAAGAGGACTCGAACATCATTTTTGCGAAAAATTTTACAAACTGTTGCGAGCTAGGGGTTCGCCGGGATTTCAAGTAAAACACCATTCGTTTAAAATCAAAATAAGTAACAATTTATTCAATCGCACTATTATTCTTTTCGTACAATTATTCGCACTATATGGCAATACACCCGCTTTTATATCGCTTGATTCGATTACACGCAATCGATCGCTTTTCACGCTTTACACGCTGGCTGTCACAGTCGACGTAATAAAAATTACTATGTCCTCGCTGAAAGCTTCACCTGCTTTTATACTAGCCGGTTGCAGTCTAGGATGTACTTGAATGTTCGCTCGGTGATGTATGTGGATGGTTCTAGAAAGCTTTAGAGCTTTCGATTTTGATTTTCGTTCGGTGGTGTATGTAGAGGGTTCTAGTGAGCTTGAGATCTTTTGACTTTGATCCTCTTTGGATTTTAGTACATTGGAGAGCATTCGATAAGAAGGGAGATACAATCGTGTTGTTTCGCCTTATTTACTTCAGCTAGGTTTCTGATTGAGTTATTTTGCAACTAGGTATTCGGTTGTTGATGTTTCCATTATGTGAAACGATCGAGTTGCACGCGGTTGCCAGGTTTACATGTAACAATACTATAACGAACAAAAAATGAGATAGAAGCAAAAAATTCAAATTACATTGTTTTTTTCACTAATTCTTCGAGTGCATAAATTTTCAAAAAAATCGGCGATGGTAAGGTCACAAATTTCGTCATTTTTAGAGATTCTTGATAGAATGACCCATTACCCTTTGACGAGTCTATGCCATCCGATGACGGAACAGCTCCTTCGGACCCAGTCCAACACAGTCTTATAAAAAACTGGCCTATCCAGTGAAGGTTTTTCAACTGTTATGCCCTCAGGGACAGCGATTAATCAACAGTCGGGGATTTCGTGTTGGGGTTTCACACCAGAAACTCCACTGACGCCGGAAAACAACAAAAAACTTAAACAATAAGGAATTGCTTCGCTCTTGAAATATGTGCCATATGCCCTTGTTACCCTGGCCGAAATTGAATGGGCTTCCTTATTGCATAAGGGGCTTCATTATTAAATAAATACATAAATAAATACACTTGAAATTCCGGTGGACCTCTAGGTTACAATATTATTAACAAATTGTTGCGTACATCGATTTGTTCATGTTTTCATGGATAACACTGAGCTATGAAATGACCAAAATGTTAGAGATCTGATGGAGATTACACCTGAATCGCGAAATCGGGAGTAAAACATTTTACACTGCTGCGTGAAATCCTAAGTAGGTGTACTGGCATGTTCCCGAATAAATAAAAAAATCGGAATTAAAGACATATTTTAATCTTGGAACTTCATTTCAATCGGATAACGAAATTTCTCACCTCCTTCGTCAATCGAATGGGAAGTGGGCTATTTTTTTCGAATTTCATCCTCAGAGTTCCCAAATAAGCCAAAACTTTTCGAAAGAAAGTATCATCTCACCTTTTTTATTAAGGCTATCTGAAAATGACAACTCTCGGATTCTGAAGGTGAGTCTAGGTTCCCTCGGTTAGTCAACAGCTCATTTAGACGAAAACCATCAGAACGTTGCAAAAACCCATTTAAAATTTTACAGTATTCCTAGATCGGTACTTGCACGAGATAATTGGTAACTGGATTCGTGTCTTGCTGATTTGACTTTAATCGTTATAATTTCAGGTACTCCTTTGTTCTACTAAAAAGTCGATATAAATATCTGTACATAAAAAGAAATATATAACATAAAAACAATGCCAACTCGTGTTATGACCGCATAGCCTCATAAAACTCACCTGACAATAACTACGAGTAATTCGAATTTGAGCCCGATGAGTTGAAGTGGTCAAGAGCAAAACACTTAGCAAAAAAACACAACTGCAAACTGCAATCCATAACACAAAATACTCGTACGATCGCAGTATACTTCCTTTGAACTTTCCGCGCGCGTAAAACTCCAAGTAAGTGCAAATAAGCGCACCTCATACACACTAACTTTTCTCGCAAACGTGCAATTATTGTGGAAGCTTTATGCTGGCGTCAATAAGCCCATAAGTCAATTACAAGCATAAGCATTACCATAAATCCTCATACAATAGACTCTCGACTTTGTAAGCCATAAAATAGAGTGGAATGAAAAGGCCTAAGTAGTGTTGGGAAAGAAACTTAACCACTCGTAGTACCTATGGCTGTTATGAACCAGGTAAATGCTGCGTGTAAGAATTCCCACGCTTAACACCGACCATTAGAAGGAGCAATCAATGGACTCATAGCCAAACACGATAATGTGCTCAAATCATAATGGCAAAATGGCTTCACTGTTAACGACCCAATAAACCCGTCCGGGATTCTATGTCAGGGTCAGGCGAACGGGACTGATAGTAGCAAGGGCGCCCATACAACTTCTTCCAAGGTGGGGCAAGGCAAAAGGTTTATAAAATAACCCCCCCCCATTCTGAACCTAAATATTTGGTTGAATTTTTAACGCTAAGTTCATAAACGGGCACAATCGTTCTACTCCTTCGGCTCCATACAAAGTCCTTAAGACATGCGTTCAAGAATACTACCCGATAACTTCAGAACGCTTAAATCGCTCAAATCCCAGTCGTAAGGATTTTGTAAACGTTCATTTTCTAATAATTGCAGAAAATCTTTGAGTTCTTCATGTAGGTGGCATACGAAAATCCTGTAAAACTGTCTTCCCTCAATTTATGGAACTTATTTTAACTCAAAAAACCATGAAGTAAGAATTTTATACGAATTAAATTTGTTTTAAAATGAAGTTCGGGTTTATTGGTCAGCAAAATTCCTCTCCTCCTGCGGGAACCTTCCACAAATAAAGTCCCGATAATTTGGCCAATAACTTCAGAACTTCGTAACTTGGAATTTAAAATTTTGCACAACTTAATATTTCAATTGGTAAAAGGAATTGGTATGAAATAAAACGAGTAAGTCTTTCGATTAGCTGCTATATAAACTACCTTAAAAAATGTGTCCATTAATTCACTGTAATTAGACAAATTGTCGAGCTAGGAAGTTATAATTTTAGAGTTTTGACAAATCCTCACACTCGTTCATACAAAAGTCCTTAAAAGAAATGTCCATGAGTAGTAGTCTTGCGCATTTTAGGTCACTATAGTGATCGATCATTTCCGATTCCCGATCCCTCGCGAACTAGTTCGTTCTTTTAGTTCATAGTTCATTACTTGTGGGGAGTTCAGTGATGAGTAGGATCTAGTAGAAGATGATGAGCAAAACAAAAAATGTCAGTAGATCTAGCAGAAGATGAGCAAAAAAAAGGTCAGTATATCTAGTAGAAGATGATGAGCAAACAAAAAAAAAACACTAGATCTAGTGTCTAACAGAGTTCCGAACGGCAATGAAAAACGAACTAGGAGCGGGACTGACTGCGAACTAGTTCGTTCATTTCAGTTATGGGAACGCTCTTCTGAACTAGTTCGTTCGCAAACTACACAATCCTAATGAGTAGTGGCCTATAACTTCATACTTTTAGATAGGAACTTTAAATTTCGTATACGCTAATTTTTTAATAGTTCCAGATATATTATATATTGATACAGTGGCTGCCGCTTATTGCAATCACTTTGGGACCAGCCAAAAACAATAACACTAACCGGCTGATAACAATAGATGAAGAAAAAAAAAATTCTCATATACTCGTATTTTCCTGCGCTTGAATATAGATTGCTTGAAGCATCTAACATATAAGTCTTTTATTCAATAACTGTTATATACAACCCTAGCTCTAACCTTTTACAAAATTCTCTAAACTTTCATCATGGTGGATTTACACTCGACGTTCGAGGCGCGCCTCTATCCCCACCATCAAAACAACCAATCAGATGGCTCGTGGAGTCGCAAGAGTCTACCATTCTTCAACTTTTTCTCGGACGCACGCTTCCATATGTATACACACATACAATGAACTGTGGCAGCACACAATTCGCAGCTCATCGTATTTCTGTCGTTTCGCTCTTATAGGCAAGTTGCGCCGCAGAGGCAAAGAATACAGCCGATGAAAACCGAATTGCAATGGCCTCATGGGGGTAGAGGCTCGCCTCAAGGGTGATTATAAGTCCACCATTAGCCTTCTTTTATATTATTGTTTCTTGGCCGCCTTTTTGATTACATTAAACGTGAAGAAGAAAAACAGAAACGATTCAGAATACAGTCACAAAACTTGTACTATGGGAATCTAGATCGAATGATTACATAAACCGAATTCTTATTCCAATAAGCGATGAATTCTGTTTGTGGAAAATGCAACCTAACTGTTTTGATAACAAAATGCGGCTTATAACATTATCCGCGATTACAATAAGCGGCAACCACTGTATATTGAAAATCAAGTGATTCCTTCTTGCAGACCCCTTGTAAAAGTTTTTTTTGCGGTGATTAACTTAAAATTCCAGATACGGTATTAAAAATGGGAAACACTGTCCATCTCCTTCGACAGGCAACCAAGCGATAGTTCCCAAAAAAGGCTAACTACAGGTGTTCGGACTCTCACGTAGTAGTAGTTATTGCACTACTACTAACAGTAGAACTGTCACTGCTATCTTCTTCGATGCGTAATATTTTTATACTCTAGATGAAATCATATAGAGTATTATAAGTTTAATCCAGCCCAAAAGTTTGTAACGCATAGAAACAAGCCTCGGACGAAAAAAAGCTATATTTTTTTTTTTTTTTATTTGTGGCCAAAAACCTCAAATCCACTTGACGTCCGTCCGTCCGTCCATCCGTCTGTCTGTCTGTTCGTGAACACGATAACTCAAGAACGCCTTGACCTAGGATCTTGAACTTTTGAATCTGGATGTTTGATCGAATTTGTAAGGCTAAGTTTGCTAATGGACAAAATTGTCCTACTCCTTCGGGAGTGCCATACAAAAAGTCCTTAAAACACGTATTCAAGAATATTGGCCAATAACTTCGGAACGCCTTAAGCCACGACTTTGAAATTTTGTACACATTGGTTTTACAATACTCTCAGTTTAATATGAATATGAAAAAGTGCTCATGAGTCCTTCGAGTAGCTATCGTACACAAATCCTGTAAGAATATTCTCACTCAATTCACGGCACACGGTATAACTTAGAAATTAAAGATTAGATTTGAGGAAAAATGAAGTTTGAGTTCATTAAGTTAATAAAATTCCTTTACTCCTTTGAGTAGCTCCCATACAAAAAGTCTATAAAATACGTGATCAAGTGTATTGGTCGATAAGTTTAGAACAGTTTAAGCTACGACTTTTAAATTTTGTATGTGTTAATTTTCCAATAGTTAAAGCTAAATGTATGATTTTGAAGAAAATGCCATTAGTCCTTCGTGTAGCTACCATACAAATATCCTGTTAAAATGCTTTCACTTAATTTGCGGAACTCACTATAACTCAAGTAATCGTTTAGCCATGAATTTGCCATTTTTTCAAATAAGTTTTGAGTGAAAATGAAGTTCGATCTGACTAATACTTTTATTCCTATTCAAGACACGTCTTCAACAATATTTTCCGATAACTTTTGAACGCTTCAAGATGGAATTTTGAAATTTTGAAATTTTGTACACATTAATTTTTAAATGGTTCCAAGTAAAGTGGTAAATATGCTAGAAATTGAGTGAGTCCTTCCTGGACCTCCCATATGAAAGGAAATTTTTTAATTTAATTACTGTGTACAAAATTTCAAATTCCTAGGTTGAAGCGTTCAAAAGTGATCGAAAAGTATTGTCGAACACGTGTCTTAAGGACCGGACGGAGCTCGATTTTACTAGTCAGCGGAATTCTTACGATTTTGCGGACTAATGGTATTTTCTTCATAAACACACATTTAACTCCAACTATTATAAAATCAACACACAAAATTTCAAAGTCGTACTTTAAACCGTTCGAAAGTTAAAGCTAATATTCTTGAACACTTGTTTCAAGGATTTTTCGTATGGGAACTACCTGAAGGTGTCAAGTAATTTTACTGAAAATTGAACTAAAACTTCATTTTCTCTTAAAACTAATTTCTACAAAATTTTAATTTCGTGGTTGAACGATTTCTTGAGTTATAGTGAGTTCCGTAAATTGGGTGAGGATATTCTGAAGGATTTTTGTAGCTACTTGAAGGACTAATGGGCATTTTTTCATATTCATACCGTAAACTGTACCTTTTGGAAAACTAACGTATACAAAATTTCAAAGTAGGTTAAAGTGTACCGAAGTTATTCGCCAATATTCATGAACACGTGTTTTAAAGACTTTTCGTATGGCAGCTTAGCGAAGAAGTAGCACGATTTTACCCGTTAATGAACTTAGCCTTACAAATTCGACCAATCCACTAGATTCAGAAAGATTTTTCAGAAAAGTTGTGGTTGAAAAAATCGATTTTCCGAAAAACCATTTTCTCCAATAGTCACGTATCGAATATTAAAATAAAGGTGAGATAACCAGCTACTCAAAAAATCAAATAGAATGAAAATCGGGTAAAAAATGAGGCAGTGCTGACCGAAAAGCTCTAGAGCCATAAAATTCTATTGATTTCGTTTTTTGCTCTTTTCTCGCTTAACTTATATGAAACTTGGTAGTAACAGTACATCCGAGCCTAAGTGCACCACCAATTGAAATTACCTCCAATCACACCTGAAGGGCTCGAAGCTACCTACTGTCCTCGACTAACTCTAACCCCTTACATATCCCAATTAATTAGCACAAATCGCATCGAAATGGATCTAACCTTGTACTTGGTCATCTAATTGCACTTGAATGAATCGTACAGAGGTATGGGATGCACAATAGCTGCATACATGCAATGCACATAATATGCCATGTCAATTAGGCCGAGTTCATGTCGAATTAATTACAGCGAAAGGTGCTCACCATTCAATTAACTCATTACTCACCGGTCAACTTGAATGGACCGCAAGAATGCAACACGAGCATAGGACTCAGGTGGGATGTATGAATATATGGTATGTACCTTTACAGGTATCTACTGTCCATAGTTTGGTTTCGGTCGGGCTAGTTCGAATCATTCTACGTGGCTGTCTTGTGCTCAGCTAATCGATTAATACAGTGGTCAGATGACCGTAGTCCAAGGCTTACCTGAAGGACGATAATGGATAGACTACAAACTGGATGTTCTCTAAAAAATACTTTGCTGTATTGAGCTATAATAATTTTGTAGATAATTCAGGTACTCTTCGTTGCTAATTCGTAGAATGGAGAATTTCAAAGAAAACTTTTGAATATTTTTGGAATTTTGACACCATAATATTCTAGTTTACCTAATTGTCATAGCAAGTCGGGTATAATTGATATATTGAATGAGAAACCAGAGATTGACCGAACCAATAAATAATTTAATCTAAAATCCTCACTCGCAAAAGTTTACCCCTATAATTTACCGACTGTAAAAATTTGAAAACTGTGGTTTTGTCTAGAGGTTTTCGACATGTGAGACGCCACAAGAGTTGGCGTATATGGCGGATAGATGGACTTTTCTTGGGGTATACAAATGCTCAAACCCTTTTAAGGTTGAACATTTTGTTTAAATTCTAGACCGATCACAGTATTCATTTTATTCCTTAAAAAATGCGAAATTGTGAGACTGTGAGTCACAAAAGACTCTTGAGATATAAAGCGTAGCTCTCGACGGCGTTTGTTTTGCAATCTCTTCTACCAACTTTCATCTGAGACGTCATCATGAAAATTTGGACTCTCACCCCCGTATATACAAATGTATACTTACCAAATTTTAATTTTGTAGCATAAACGCTTCCTGATGATGGCTAGTGATGGTATTTCCTCAATTTTCTAGACTAAATTCAGTACTGCAAATTTTTGTGGGAAAGTATTGTTTCAATCGCCAGAATACTAGATGTTACATACTCCATATTTCTACAGAATTGACTAACACCGCATTAAAGGATACCGCTGTGTATACTATCAGGTGTGTGTTCACTAATTCCCATACGTTTGCAGCAAACAACTACAAAATTTTCACACAGGGTTAGGTCAGATGATCATAAATTCTAAGACCTTCTAATCGACATCCAGAGCAAAATGAATACCCTGAACTAACAATTGGAGATTGTACTTTTCGAGATCTTAGGCTTGGGCAAGGTAACTTTTGGAAGCCACCCAGGGTCTCGCTGAGGAGCCGAGCCTGTGTACATACCGACCGAAATTGAGTTCTCTCAAAATCAAATTTGATTCCAGTTCGGTTCAAAATGTCAAACACGATCCTGTCTCGATATCTTGCGGACAAAATCTGCCGGCATAGTTAATTCGATCCACCCACCTTTCCATCGTTCCGTACCGCATCGGTACCGCTCATACAGGTACCCACTATCTACAGGTGTAATTAAAATTTCCAAATCAATCGACGGCAATAACCGGTCTCCAATTGATCTGATCGGTTACACTATTAAACTCTAAAGTATCGGCCGTGGGTAGCGATCGATAGCTTGTTCTTCCCGCTACACGCTAGCGCTAGAGCTAGCGCTAACGTTAGCTCCATTTCTTAGCGTGGAATGACTCTGCTCCACTGTAGTCATGCACCGCACTTGCAAAACTTATGCAACCAAAGGCTGCTAAATCGGATACGTCGACATGACGAATGGGCTGGGAATTGAACTGTAGCCGAACTGATGCGTTAAAGGTCACTGCAACTGGGCGACATATCGCCTTAGAGATACGGAGGGTAAGTACGAGTATTTAACCACACGTAGCTTATGACGTAATAGCACTGAGATTATGTCGTTAAGTTCTGGGACACTTTAAACACGTCTTGAATCACATCGATTATCTCGAACCCAATGATATGGGTTAGCACGTCAAGGTCACAATGTGCATTATTTGCCATCTTTGGACTACACCTCTGTACCTCACCGCATCCATATTAGTTTTGTTATGCGAAAAGCAGTATTGGGTCCGAGCCACAAGATTCAGCCCCAATCAGAAGATTGTAAGTACCATAATGTTTCTCAGCAGTAGTCTAGAAAATTGCCCTGGTAACAGAAGCTGGGCCACATTGCTGCTATAGGACTTTTCAAAAATGTAATAAAAAAAAGACCAAAAACTCCTACAACATATCTATCTGTAAGTTTGAAATCTCAACCTCCAAACTTAACCGCAACTGAGATTTGAAAGTGAGAATTTTTCGGCGCCCGACCTCTTCGATCATAGTGCTCTGATCAAATTTGGGACATTGCGGACGTCCCTTTATCCCATCTGAGTTTTGTCTCGAACCCGATTGAATCTGAATTCCGACTGAATTTGATCGCTGTCTCGGCTACCGCCATCGAAGGCGTTATAGCTGAGACAACTTTCACTAGAAAGTCCCGGGATGCATTGAACCATCATGCAATTATCCGAAACAGTCTTTCTGCTGGTGGATTTGCCGAGGACACCTCCATATGTGCGTTTCTGAACCGAATTTCATTACTACGAATTATAACAAGCTTAAATTCGCCGTAGTTATTTATCATTAAGGTATAGGGTAAACTACCCGGTTTCGGGCCTCCTTAAGAGATTTTTTTAGTTCCAAGACTTACTTTTATCTTACTGTGTACCCATTATGTACAAAAATTATTGTTTTATATTCGTCGTAATGTACTTTTTCTATTTTGTTATTGCTATTTTAACTAATAATAAAAAAAATTAAGAAAAATAAATTTTAATGAAAAAAGACACCGTGCCCAGTTTCGGGCTCCTGTATAATAGCAAATAATTGCAATGTTCTTGAAATTAAACTTAGGGTACTATAATATTATTTTTATACTCTAGATGAAACCATATAGAGTATTATAAGTTTAATCCAGCCCAAAAGTTTGTAACGCATAGAACCAAGCCTCGGACGAAAAAAAGTTGTAAATTATTTTTGGTTTATTTGTGGCTAAAAACCTCAAATCCGCTTGACGTCCGTCCGTCCGTCCGTCCGTCCGTCCGTCTGTCCGTTAGCACGATAACTCAAGAACGACTGCACCTAGGATCTTGAAATTTTGAATGTGGATGTTTGGTTGAATTTGTAAGGCTAAGTTCGTTAACGGGCAAAATCGTTTTACTCCTTCGAGTAGCTGCCATACAAAATGTCCTTAAAACACGTGTTGAAAAGTATTAGCCGATAACTTCGGAAGGGTTTAAGCTACAACTTTGAAAATTTATATGTGTTACTTTTTCAATAGTTGGAGCTAAATGTAGAATTATGACAGAAATCCTATTAGTCCTTCGTGTAGCTGCCATACAAATATCCTGTCAAAATGTATTCACTTAATTTACGAAACTCACTATAACTCAAGTAATCTTTTAGCTATGAATTGGAAATTTTGTACAAATTAGTTTTGAGTAAAAATAAAGTTCGGGTTTACTAATCAGCGAAATCCTTTTACTCCTTCTGGTAGCTGCCATACAAAATGTCCTTAAAAGATGTGTTTAAGAATATTGGTCGATAACTTCAGAAGGGTTTAAGCTACGACTTTGAAATTTTGTATGTGTTATTTTTCCAATAGTTGGAGCTAAATGTATGATTATGAAGAAAATCCAATTAGTCCTTCATGTAGCTGCCATACAAATATCCTGTCAAAACGTCTTCACTTAATTTACGGAACTTACTATAACTCAAGTAATCTCTTAGCTATGAATTGGAAATTTTGTACAAATTAGTTTTGAGTAAAAACGAACTTCGAGTTTACTAATCAGCGAAATCCTTTTACTTCTTCTGTTAGCTGCCATACAAAATGTCCTTAAGACACGTGTTCAACAATATTTTTCGATAACTTTTGAACGCTTGAAGCTACGAATTTGAAATTTTGTACACGTTCATTTTTAAATGGTTGCAAGGAAAAGGATAAATATGTAAGAAATCGAGTGAGTCCTTCCTGCACCTCCCATGTGAAAGTCCGTAAAAAAGAATTTTTTTTTTCGATGACTTACCCAGTTCAAGATATGAAATTAAACACTGAATATTGTCTTTTAGTTTTGAGTAGCAATCTAATGGCAGTCCTTAATAAAGGACATACAACATGCACACACGTAATTCTACTTTATCCCCCACTACAATATAAATCGGAGTTCAGTATTCATCTAGAGTATTCTACCATTGGCTTGCAGCCGATCGTGACTGCAGTATGTTTTTATTAAAGAAACAATTAAGGATAGTATTTAATTAATCAATTTTTTAAAACCGTTAACAAAACTACAAAACTATGCGTTAAAACTAACTCGCCGCTTAGCAAAATACCTAATGAAAGGCGAAAACTTTATGTGTCATCTTCAAATATTCCAGAATGATTGGAAGGGGTACTTAGAGTATGTAAAGCGACAAAGAATTCATTCAGAACATCTTAAGCACCTCAAATTAGCAATTGATTTCTTTTTTATTTAGATGAAGCTTGGTATAAAGAGAAAAGCAACAGGGTGGCCCGAAATAGGCTGGGGCCCGAAACCGGGTAGTTTACCCTATGCACTGAAATTCACCTCATCTTTAAACCAATTTGGTTGTTCATTAGAATGCTTCCAACGACCTTCGATCTGAGCATAGGCGCGGAAGTCGGTCTCAAATTGCGATTGTAATTATGCGATATTTATCTTCTAATTTACATTTAATTTCTATATAAAATAGAGTGGTATTATTTTGTTTATTAAGCATAACCGGCACTGAGATTGAATTCAATCAAAAATTGCTGAAATAAAGTGTAAGCAGTCAGTTGCTGTGTACAGTCCTCATTCCATAGAAATGGGCATCCGTAAAGCTTTGTGCATTTCAACAGTCCTACTGGTTCTAGGTGATTTAAGTTTTGTGGAACAGGTAACGTTTCTATTGTGCTCAGTTCCCATACTAGTAATATAAATCGGATTTTCCAGGCTTGCTACCAACCACTGTTCGACTCCATCAATTGGACAACAGTTCCCCAGTTTGTACAAATCAATGCCACACTTTGGAACAATACCTTAAACGTTGATGTCAATATTCTCGAAGAAATTGAGACACCAAAATGGGATATTCAAGTCGAACAAAAATTTAAGATCAGCAACAAAATTCACAAAGTTCTTTTCAAAATGTCCGCCAAGGCTTGTGATACAATACGGTTAATGCGAAACAATCCGTTCATAACGTCGGCCATTGCAGTGTCACGAAAATATTCCAATTTTATCTACGTTTGTCCGTATCCGGCCGACAAATATTTTATACGAAATTTAAAAATAACCGGCGATTTATTTCCAATGGGATTGATGTACAAAAATAATACATACATCCAGGTCAATTGCAGATTCTACGGGGAACGTCCTCGTGGAAACATAACGCAAGTAGCAACATTTGTGACTAAAATGATTATAGTGAAAACTTGTGGTCGAAATTAGCGGGGTAAAATGATAGGACCAGCTTCGATCAATTTAGATTTGGTTTTTTTTTTGTCTTCGATAAATTTAAGACATACCAAACAACTTTTACAATCTTCTTGAATAAATAAATCTGTTGACGATTTTCAGTTAGTCACCATGTTTGTTCTACTCACTACTTTACTTTTTGATTTTGAGTAAATATTGTGTCTATCAAACTTAAATAGTTCTTGGATTGCTACGATGTATTCGAATACTTTGTAGAAGCACTGTATTGAAAATTTATCCCTTGCGATTTATTGCAGCGTTATTTTGTTTTATTTTTTGATTTTCAAGAACTTTGCACATCTGAATTTTTTTTGATACGAATGTATTGGTATTTTTTTTAAATTAAAAAATTGTTATAAAACAGCTTTGTTTTCATTTTCGTATTTATTTTATTTTATTTCCAAAATGAATTAGCAGCTTTGTGAATTCGCTTCACTTATGAAACGCGCGGATAATGTAAGAGAAATTAAAACTTCATCATGAATCAAAAAACTTAATACGAAGGAATGAAATGAACGACTATAACGAGGCTAATAAAAGTATTCTAACACTCTAAAATTGTTATATAAATAAAAAATATGTTTAGAGGAGGGCAAGACCCGATTTGGGCTGTAGCGCCATCGTCGTGTGCAGAAATAATAAAAAAAATCTGCCAACAGTCTGGACGCAACTTTATTATTTTTGGGTAGAAGTCCGGATCGTCTTTAATTCTAATGCGGTGTAGGTTACTATGTGACTGATAACCTAAAAAAAAGTTCGGGAAGCGGTTAGAATGGTGTCGCGCTAGAATACTTATGCCGCTGCTACATATAACAATTACATAATTGGGTCATACTGTGGGGATCGTCGTTAATAACGGATCCTTAGTAATATATTTGTGAGGAGATCCGTAGTTAATAATGGATCCTTAGTAATTTATTTTAATTAAATCACTTAAGAGGTTACAAAAAATAATCTCTTTATTTATTCAACAACATAAAAAAATATTTATTTAGATTGTCAATAAATTGATATTTTTAGTTATATAATTTAATTTTTAAAATTACTATTTTGATATTTATCTTAATTGCGATCTGCTTGGATCTCTGTTTTAAAACTGAATCTCAAAAAGAAAAGGAATTCTTTTTTTTATGGAATATTCACTACTTGGATTAAAAATATTTTTCACACAAATTCTTCATCGCATTGACAATAGCAAAACTATTGAGTTTTACAGTGGATTAATGCGCTGACCGAAATATTCCTCTACAATACTCCGGACGAGGTCTAAGTCGGAGTATAATATTACTTGTTAAGTGATTAGGGGGTTTTCGTGATTTGGTTCTGGGCCACTACATGAAATCGGAAATGCATTTATAGACGATTATATAAAAAGTCTGTGGAAGTGAAAAACCAATCTGATATCTCATCAATCCTAAGAAATATGTCGAAAGCCCTACGTCCTATTGGAGTTGAATATATAAAAATACTGAAATCAACTTTTTGACGATTATGTAGAAACTCTTAGGAAGTAAAAATGAATTCGACATCTCATTAGAATCAAGAAATATGTAGGAATTTGTGAAAACATATGTAACCCCCTGGCACCCACTTGGGGGTTGAATACCCAAAAATCCTGAAATGGGTTTTTAGATATATATAAAGAAAGCCCGAGAAAGTGAAAAATAATCTGATGTCTTATCACTCCTAAGAGATATGACAAAATTCGTGAAAATTTTTTCAACCCGTTTCAACCCCCTTAGGGGTTGAAAAAAAACTAAACTTGAAAACGAGTTTTAGGTGATTATTAAACAATCCCGTGGAAGTAAAAAGTTATTCGATCTCTAATCAGACCGGAGGGACACGGCTGAATTCATGAAAATGTATACAACCCCTTTACACCTTCTTAGGGGTCGCATTTCAAAAAATCCTGAAAACACTTTTTAACTATTTATATGAAGAGTCCGTAGAATAAAAAAGAATTCAATATTTGGGAAGACCTAAAAGATATGACGAAAATCGTAAAAATATATGCATTCCATTTTCAGTGCTACTTTTTTTTGCCCCCCTTCCAAACTCCAATGGATATTTGGATTTTTTTTTAATCAATATTACTTTTCTAGTTGATTTACATATACGTACCGAGTTTCAACTTGCTAGCATAAGCTGTAGCAAGATTCCACCTTGAATCTGCGCGCACTACACGATATGGTACAAATGGAATAATGACTAGAGAGATAAAAAGTTACAACGAACTTCCACAAACGATCAAGATGGACCCAGTCAAATTCAAAACTAAATTAAAAGAACATATATTAAACTTAAACTTTGAACTTTCTTAATTTAAAATTACATTAACTTCTTTCTTTGTTTTTAACACTTGCTTTTACATTTTACATTTTACATATTATTTTTTATTACATCTGCTAATTTTGCTTTTTCTCTTTATTTATTATCTGCCATCAATCACTAAATGTACTTTATACAATCCATACGAGCTACGCTCACGGATACAAATAAATCAAAAAAAAAAAAAAAAAACATCCCCCACCCCCGTATCATAGTACCTCTATAAAAAATTATATTTTTCCAACATGCTACTACTAAATACTACTAAATACCATGTTTCAGCTTTTGATGATTATAAATTCTCGAGATACAGGAATCCAAACTTTTTCATTTTCACTCTTCCCTACCATCACCCTCTACACCCCAACCCCAAAAATTTTTTTCCTGCTAAGCGTCTATTAGGATTACTTCTGGTAAAAATTCTAAGCAGCTATCTTACACTGTTCTTGAGATATGAGACATGATTTTTTAGAAAAATTCTTATCCGCTCCACTTTCATGCTCCACCGCTCCCTGAAAAACTTTTTCTTTCAGCAAACTTTATTTGTCAACCTTTATACACAAACCGAATTTTATTTGTCTAGTGCAATTGGTTCGTGAGATGTCCTAATTTAAAGTTTTCACCCCTCCACCCCCGTACGCCACTGCCCCCACTCAAAAATTTGTTTCCAATCTATTATCCTAGTATACCTACAAATATTTCTTAAGTTTCAATTTTGTGACGTTGACCGTTTAGGAGATATGGATTTTAGAATGTGTCGATCTCGACTTTCGATCGTTTCGGACACCACACCCCTTCACCCATGTCTGCAATTTTTATGCAAATGGGTCCACTATCAAAAGTCTATATAAATTACAAGTTTCAGCCTACTAGCGTAACCGGTTGCTGAGATCTAGAAACAAAAATTTTCCGTTTAAAACGCTTCCCCCACTTCCCCCCTCACAACCCAATCCTTCAAAATATGGTCACTTCAAGGGGCCTACCCAGTCTATTCATAAAAAAAATTTAAATTTAATAGCTCAATGGGTTTGGGAGCTACGAGCCTTCAAACGATTTTGCGTACAGCGGTCGCCGTACGGCGTACGGCGGACTGACGGACTGACATTTTTTTTTGCTTTTTTCGTGTCTACTAGTCATGAAACGTGAAAAAAAAATGTTGAGGGTGCAAATTTTTTTTTTTTTTTAAAAATCGATCACAGTATTATTGAAATAATAAAGTAAAAAGAACAAAAACTCCTACAACATATCTACCTGTAAGTTCGAAATCTCAACCTACAAACTTAGCCGCAACTGAAAATTGAAAGCGAGAATCTTTCTTCGCCTGACCTCTTCGATAATAGTGCTCTGATCAAATTTGGGATATTGGGGACGTCCCTTTATCCCATCTGAGTTTTGTCTCGAACCTGATTGAATCTGAATTCCGACTGAATTTGATCGCTGTCTCGGCTACCGCCATTGAAGGCGTGATAGGTGAGACAACTTTCACTAGAAAGTCCCGGGATGCATTGAATCATCAGGTAATTATCCGAAACAGTCTTTCTGCTGGTGGATTTGCCGAGGACACCTCCATATGTGCGTTTCTGAACAGAATTTCATTACTGCGAATTATAACAAGCTTAAGTTCGCCATAGTAATTTATGATTAAGGTATATGCACTGAAGTTCACCTCATCTTTAAACCAATTTGGTTGTTTATTAGAATGCTTCCAACGACCTTCGATCTGTGCATAGAGGCGGGAGTTGGTCGCAAATTGCGATTGTAATTTTGCGATATTTATCTTTTAATTTACATTTAATTTCTATATAAAATGGAGTGGTATTACTTTGTTTATTAAGCATAACCGTCACTGAGATTGAATTAAATCAAAAATTGCTGAAATAAAGTGTAAGCAGTCAGTTGCTGTGTACAGTTCTCAACGCAGAGAAATGGGCATCCGTAAAGCTTTGTGCATTTCAGTAGTCCTAGTGGTTCTAGGTGATCTAAGTTTTGTGGAACAGGTAACGTATCTATTGTGCCCAGTTCCTATACTAGTGATATTAATTGGATTTTCCAGGCTTGCTATCAACCACTGTTCGAATCCATCAATTGGACAACAGTTCCCCAGTTTGTACAAATGAATGCCACACTTTGGAACAATACCTTAAACGTTGACGTCAATGTTCTCGAAGAAATTGAGTCACCAAAATGGGATATTCAATTCGTACAAAAATTTAAGATCAGCAACAAAATTCACAAAGTTCTTTTCAAACTGTCCGCCAAGGCTTGTGATACAATACGGTTAATGCGAAACAATCCGTTCATGACGTCAGCCGTTGCAATTATACGAAAATATTCCAATTTTACCTACGTTTGTCCGTATCCGGCCGACAAATATTTTATACGAAATTTAAAAATAACCGGCGATTTATTTCCAATGGGATTGATGTACAAAAATAACACATACATCCAGATCAATCTCAGATTCTACGGGGAACGTCCTCGTGGAAACATAACGCAAGTAGCAACATTTGTGATTAAAATGATTATAGTGAAAACTTGTGGTCGAAATTAGCGGGGTAAAATGATAGGACCAGCTTCAATCAATTTAGATTTCGTTTTTTTTGTCTTCGATAAATTTAAGACATACCAAACAACTTTTACAATCGTCTGAAGATTTTCAGTTAGTCACCATGTTTGTTCTACTCACTACTTTACTTTGTTTGGAGACGGTTTTCCAAAGATTTTGATTAAATATTGTGTCTATCAAACTTAAATAGTTCTTGGATTGCTACGATGTATTCGAATACTTTGTAGAAGCACTGTATTGAAAATTTATCCCTTGCGATTTATTGCAGCGTTATTTTGATTTATTTTTTGTTTTCCAAGAACTTTGAACATCTAAACTTTTTGTGACACGAAGGTATTGGTATTTTTTTTAAATTAAAAAATTGTTATAAAACAGCTTTGTTTTCATTTTCGTATTTATTTTATATTATTTCCAAAATGAATTAGCCGATTTGTGAATTCGCTCCACTTATGAAACGCGCGGATAATGTAAGAGAAATTAAAATTTCATCATGGATCAAAAAACTTAATACGAAGGAATGAAATGGGCGACAATAACGAGGCTAATAAAAGTATTCTAACACTCTAAAATTGTTATATAAATAAAAGATATGTTTCGAGGAGGGCAAGGCCTGATTTGGGCTGTAGCGCCATCGTGTGCAGAATTAATAAAAAAAATTGTATCTATCTACAAAAACTTACTATTATGATGTTCTATCGAAATTATCTTCCTATACATGAAAAGGGTGGAATTGCGCACACTCGATTAAACCGGTTACTTGTGGTTTTCCTAGAAGAAATGAAATAATGTTCTCTACTATTGCCCAACAGGTGGAGATATGAGATTGTTTCGCAATTTGACTCCCTGCTGCTGCTTACTGGTAACCTTAAAGCCAGAGACTTAGTAGACTTATCAATAGTCCTGTGAAAAAATCCTTTAAGTTGACACCACATGGGGTTTGTACATAGACCGAGATTACACCATAGTGATAGTCTGCTCGCTTAGCACATTAAGCTACTATTCCAACAGTATTGAAAATTTACTTTTATATGAATTAAATTCTGAGAAACTGTAGAATGAATATTACCAAACTGAGTTGAAACTGGCTAATCAATATATCTATTTCAGTACTGAATACCGTCGCAAGGAAAATTATATTTTCGAATTTAAATATTTCTTAATCAATACTGTATCGGAGTTAATTCAGTACTTATAAGCTAGTTCTGAAGAAGTTCTGTGTTTCACTACCTAAGTAGAACTGTAAATAGTGATACTAATTAATTGCGGATTCAGTACTGGAGTATAACTGAATGAGTGTTTAGGATTCGTTGCAGTCATAACGTTTTCGAGGCAAAATTTTTTTGATAGAGATGTTGGTAGAACGAATGGCTTATTGACTTATTATAGTGATACTAATCACTTGCGGATTCAGTACTGGACCAGAACTGAATGAGTCTTGGGATTCGTGGCAGTCATAACGTTTTCAAGGTGAAAATTTTATGATAGAGGATCCCTAGATAATCCAATCGTCTTTTCGAAGAGTTCGTGAGTGTAAAGAACGGTTGAATTCTGTTGGCAGATTTAATGACTTAAAGCTCATATGGGTACCAGGCCACCAGGATATAAATGGCAATGAAATAGCTGATGCATTAGCAAAGGCAGGATCGGAGTCAGCCATGGTCGGACCAGAACCAGTTTTCGGTGTGCCGGTTGCCTCTGTTAGGGCATTGCTGAGTGGGTGAGTAAATCACACATTGAGAGATGGCGGCTTTTTCCGGGAATGCGGCAGACCAGAAACCTTGTTGACGGACCAACTGGACGAACCGCTTCTTTTCTTCTCAAATTGAGCAGGAAAGAATGTAGTAGAATGGTTGGTGTCCTCACAGGGCATAACTCGTGTGGACTACACATGATCAGATTGAGAATCATTGACGACCCCATGTGCACTGCTTGCGAGGAGAGCGACGACACAACGGAACATTTCCTTCTCGAGTGTCCAGCTTACTCTTTTGCGAGAGTGCACATATACGGCGTCGATGTTATGAGGATGAAAGAACTCCATTCTCGTTCCCTACCTGAGCTCTTGAAATTCGTGAGGAGGACGAAAAAGTTCGAGTAGAGACTGGGGGACTCGAGTGCAATGAGCAATAATTGTCTGAGTGCTGAAGATGCGCTGCCTTGCTTCCCCCGCTTCAAACAACAGCAACAGCAACAACAACAATCACTTGCGGATTCAGTACTGGACCAGAACTGAATGAGTGTTAGGATTCGTGGCAGTCATGACGTTTTCGAGGCATGCATTTTTTGATGGAGATGTTTATAAAACGAATGACTTATTGACTTATTATAGTAATACTAATCACTTGCGGATTCAGTACTGGACGAGAACTGAATGAGTGTTAGGATTCGTGGCAGTCATAACGTTTTCGAGGCAAGCATTTTTTGATAGAGATGTTGATAAAACAAATGACTTATTGACTTATTATAGTGATACTAATCACTTGCGGATTCAGTACTGGACCAGAACTGAGAACAGAATGAGTCTTGGGATTCGTGGCAGTCATAACGTTTTCGAGGCAAACATTTTTTGATAGAAATGTTGGTAAGACAAATGACTTATAAAGAATGGAATCGTTAGGCTGTCTTTGTTATTTTTCAAAAATCAGAGAATGAACCCGATACTATGTACCTACGCAACAATTGTCCACTTGTAATGTTAAGCAGCTAGGCGCCATTATCTAATATACTAAAAAGGCCATCATACCTTTTTAAAATACTTCGGTACATTTTAAAAAAAAATCATAAAGTTTAATTTAATGGTCGTCATTAATAGTCAAAGTTGTGTAGTTAACTTATAAGCCAAAGCATTAAACTTCCTTCTAACACAAATTTATTTTGTTTAAGATTTAGCTCATAAAATAATATACGTGTACGCACAGTACAAAACAAAAAAAAACAACAATACAATTATACGTTATAAATAAATCAAAAAAAAAACTCACCATCTTTGGTAACTGCTTCCGCATCTCCATCGTCTCCACCAACTTCCACCTGCGAATCATAGTAATCGGAAAAATTAACGCGTGTCACGTGACGAACATAATTCTTCTGTCGTCTAGGTGGCTTTGGAATTGCATTCGGAATTTGATCAAAATCGAAACTAACATTATGCGCTTTACGATATTTCGTACGATAATTTTTATCGTATACGATATTTTCCCGTCTAGAACATGGTTTTTGAATGGATGACGGTGATTTAATTGAATTGGATTTGGTGTAATAAAGTTGAGCCGGTATGGCAGTGGTTGCAGTCGATGAAGTTGATGCTGTCCTTGAATCGTTGGACGTTTGGGCGTTCGGATCACAGCCATTTGTAGTCGATGGCGTCAATAATAAAATCACCACCATTCGATCATTTGAGATAAATTTTTTTAAATTATTTTACACTGGATTTCAACGATTTTCACGTCACTGTACGTAAATTTCAAGAATATTATGGTGTCCCGCAAGGCTTATTTCTAGCCCCTGTACTGTTTGTTACGAAGGCCGTACAAGATTCATCGTTTTCAATAGCAATTACAACCTGACCGGAATCAATTACAAAGTGATAAAACTGACTGGATTATTAATTAGCCGGATCGGTAGGTTGTCGGTCTGACGACATTCGCAATTGTCTTATTACTGACATACCGCACTAAAAACTTATCAACAATCAAAATTTTTTCCTCCCGAGCTTGATTCGTAAGGTTTCCTTTTCGATTCGACGAATTTCATTTTGAATTCGATAAACAGCTTTGACGTAGTTTTAATTTGTTGTGTCGTTTTTTTTGAACATTCATGTAATCACGAATTCGTTTTGAAAATTCCAATTAACACGTTAGTCGGCAAAATCGCTTAGAGGTCGCTATTATGGTGGTTTATGTCATAGCTGGATTAATTTGCGTTCGATATGAACGTGATCGGAATTCAGGAGAGTTCGATTCTGAAATTACGCAATGAGTCTATCATACAAACGCATCCCCCAGGTTTCTAATTAAAGAAATTATAAAAATTGCGCAAAGGCTGGGCCCTGTCGATCAATTTTCGCTAGAATGCGTTCTGAACTTCAAATCCACTTCATCTGTACGCCGATAAATTGGACAATTATGTACTCAGGTGTCGGGCTGCTTTAGCTTTGAGTAATTTTAGTAGCATTTGGAAGGATTGACTTGAAATGCTTCCCAAGAGTCGTATTATATTTGAGTGAACCACCTGAGCAATTAGAACATGACGAGCGGAAGAACTAAGGCCAAGAGATGGTGGAATTAATTCGCACGTGTTTAATTTAATTGCTATTTCGATTAGATAATTTTCTTTAATAGTGTCTTTTTTCTTGAATTGTTTTAAACTCGATGCACTTGCGAAATCTTAGTGAATTGGCACAGTATCGGATTTACAATCCTTCGATATTCAGACAAGAAATTCGGTCAATTATTTCTCGAGTCATTTGAACAAGTTTAATTAGGAGGAAAAACGTGTTTAATTAACAAATACAATTTTTTAATTGTGGAATTCTTTACTGCGATCGGTTTGCTCCGTTGTAGTTGAAAGAGAATCAAGGCTACTAGTGAGTTAAGGTTAAAAATGCGCTGTTTGTTCACGTTAGTAGAAAATGAGGTTAATGTGCAGGTATTGGTTGGTGTTTTCAATTGTAAAAATCCAAAATTTCCAAACTGCCATTTGGCTCAGGCGACAATCGTTTAAAATAATAAATCGATTACCTAGATGATCGGAGGGATTCTACCTGGTTTGTGTAAAATACGCCAAAACCAAGGTTAATTCGGTGCATCATATAGAGCCGTAATGCCCCACATTGGGCGCTAATTTATATCGATTAACAATCTTTAATTGCGATGATCGAAGGGATTCTACGTGGTGGCTTAAATCATACTTGAAGCCATAATACCTTGAAGATTGTGTAAAACACGCCGAAACCCAAGTTAATTCGGTGCATCGTATAGAACCGTAATGCCCCACATTGGGCGCTATTTGGTACTATAATTCAGACTACTTTTAAGTGACTCTTTATGACCAACATAATATCCAAAAACTTTAAGCCTTACGATTATGTTTCCTAATAAACTTACTTTGGTATTTTGAAAGTTTGAACTCATATATGCTTTGTACTATGCGACTGAAACCTAAAAAATAACGTTCCAAATAGTCTCCTGGTTATTTCTCAGGTTGTCAGTCGCATGGTAACCTACACCGTATCTAAGCATTAAACACGTTTCGGACTTCTATCCATAAAATAATAAAGTTGCGCCCAGACTGTGGCAGATTTTTTTTTACTCAACCTCTGAACGCCAATAAAATCTGAACTTTTTTTTGCTTTAGTTACTCTAATAGCACATCTACATATACGTACTAAGTTTCAACTTTCTAGCATAAGCCGTTTCTGAGCTATAAAAAATCACTCCTCACCCCCCTACCTTGCTACCGCTATGAACAATTTTATTTTTCTAGGATGTCTCTATAGTGGCTCTATATAATTCTAAATTTTTAGCTTTCTATTCAACCCTCAACGGGTTTGGGAGCTACGCGCCTTCAAACGATTTTGCGTACGGCGGACAGACGGACATTTTTTTTTTGCTTTTTTTGGTGTTTACTAGCCCTAAAACGTGTAAATACAAAATTTCAGGGTAGCAAATTTTTTTGAAATTTCAGGTCGATCACAATACTGTATTATTAAACTATTTTTATTATATTCCATTTCGTTATTTTATTATTTTAATAAAGTAAAATTGGTAAGCGATACTTAATTCCTGTTATTCAATAGGAACTCTATAGCTTAATATATATTACACTGCTTCTGCAGATGACGCGTCTTATAAGGTGCACGGCCAAGGATTCAGGCACAATTTATCACTGGAAACTTAAACATGATTTTCGGATATGATGACACAGGTTTTGTGTGGACCTCGGCAAATTTAAATATTGGTGTGAAGGATTTTATCGAGATAATAAGAGGTAAGTTGAGTCCTTAGAAGACTGTACTTAAATATTTATTTTACAGAGTCATGTTTAAAGATGTTTGAACGTGGAACAAGGGTCTGGGTTAATTCCAGCATAACAAAATTTCTTCACAATGAACAAGTCTAAGAAGAGGAAGCATTCACTATCGGCATGCGAACTGGAGTAGAATAGGAAAGGATACTGCACCCATATCCAAGAATGAAATGTTTTAATTTATAGTTACTTTATTTTCTTTTTTACTTTATTATTTCAATAATACAGTTCGATTTTTAAAAAAAAAAAATTTACTACCCTCAAAATTTTTTTTTTCACGTTTCATGACGAGTAGACACGAAAAAGCAAAAAAAAATTTCAGTCCGTCTGTCCGCCGTACGCCGTACGTCAACCGCTATACGCAAAATTGTTTGAAGGCTCGTAGCTCCCAAACCCTTTAAGCTATTAAATTGAAATTTTATGAATAGACTGGGTAGGCCCCTTGAGGTGGCCAAATTTGGAGGGGTGGGGGTGTGAGGGGGGAGGAGGGGGAAGTGCTTTAGACGAAAAATTTTGGTTTCTAGATCTCACCAACCGCTTATGCTAGGAAGCTGAAATTTGGAATTTATATAGAGCTTCAGTAGTGGACCCATTTGCAAAAAAATTGCCGATATAGGTGAAGGGGTTTGGGAGTGGGGGGAAAAATAATGCGTCCGAAACGCAAAAAAGGTGAGATCGATACATTCTAAAATCCATATCTCCTAAACGGTCAATGTCACAAAATTGAAACTTAACGAATATCTGTAGATATACTAGGAGAATAGATCGGAAATGGGGCAGTGGCGTACGGGGGTGGGGGGTGAAAAACTTTAGATTACGATATCTCACGAACCAATTGCACTAGACAAATAAAATTTAGGTTGTGTATAAAGGTTGACAAATGAAGTTTGATGAAAGTGAAATTCTTTAAGGGGGCGGTGGAGCATGAAAGTGGAGGGGATAAGAATTTTTCAAAAAAATCACGTCTCATATCTCAAGAACAGTGTAAGATAGATGCTTCAAATTTTTACCAGAAGTAGGCCTAATAGACCCCTAGCAGAAAACAAAATTTTGGGGTTGGGGTGTAGAGGGTGAGGGTGGGGGAGGGTGAAAAGGAAAAAGTTCCGATTTTAATATCTCGACAACCTTTAATGATATGAAGCTGAAACTTGGTACTTGGATAGAGCTATATTAGTAGCATCTTAATTTTTTATAGGGGTAGTATGGTACGGGGGTGGGGGGTGTTTTTCCTATCTATAGAACGGCTTATGGTTCAAAGTTGAAACTCGGTACGTTTATGTAAATCAACTAGAAAACTAATTTAGATAAAAAAAAATTTTCGGAGGGGGGCAAAAAAAATTATCAGTGAAAATGGAGTGCATATATTTTCACAGTTTTCGTCATATCTATTAGGTCTTCCCAAATATTGAATTCATTTTTATTCTATGACTTCTTCATATAAATACCTAGAAAGTGTTTTCAGGATTTTTTAAAATTCGACCCCTAAGGGGGTGCAAAGGGGGTTGTAAATTTTTCACGAATTCTACTATATCGCCACGTCTTATCAGATATCGAATATCTTTTCACTTGCACGTGCTTGCGTAATAATCACCTAAAACTTGTTTTTAAGTTTTTTCCTTTTTCAGCCCCTAAGAGGGAATAAACGGGTTGAACACGTTTTCACGAGTTCCGTCAATTCTTTTAAAAGTGATAAGAAATTGAATTGGTTCCTACTTTCTCGTGCTGTCTTCATATTTATTTATTAACTTCTTTCAAGATTTTTGGATATTCAACCCCCAAGTGGGTGTAAGGAGGTTGCATATCTGTTGATATATCGAATTAATTTTTACTTCCTAAGGTTTCCTATATAACCGCCAAAAAGTCAATTTCAGTATTTAGATATTCAATCCTAATGGGTGTAAGGGGGTTGTATGCTTTTCAAAGTTTCGACATATTTCTTAGGTTCGATGAGATATTAGATCGCTTTTCATTTCCACAGACTTTTTATATAATCGCCTACAAACCCATTTCTCAGTTTTTCGATATTCAACCCCCAAGGGTTTGTATATGTTTTTGTATATGTATATGTTTTTTGAGATATAAAATTGATTATTACGGCCAACCAATTCACGATTTTTCGAATTTCCAGAACCAAGAAGGTGTGAAGAGTTTGCTTACGTTTTCACAAATTTTTCAAAATCCCTCGTGTCTCATGAGATATCAAGTTGCTTCTTATGAAATCGTCTAAAAACGTGTTTCACAATTTTTTCGAAATCAAACCCCAAGTGGAAGTAATGGGTTTGTATACGTTTTAACAATTCGTCATATCTCTTAATTCTGATAAGGCAACAAATTCGTTTTTGCTTCTATGGGCTTTTAGTGTGCATAATATACCGAAATTCGAATAGTCTACACGGACTTTTCAATGTTTAATCGGCTAAAAATCTCTATTTTGAATATTTTTATATTAAGAACAAAAATAATTTTCCAAGAAATCTAATAATCTCGAAGCAACTCATGATACACTCCGACTTTGACCACTCCCGAACTTTGACCCGAAAAATAATAAAGTTTCGCCCAGACCATTGGCAGATTTTTTTTTTTAATTATAATTTTTTTTATTCATGACTGAAAAGGTTTTCGTTATTTATTTTGTAAAAGGTTTTTTTTAAAGAATTGTTTTTAAATACATATATATTATATTTAATTCCCAATTATATTTTTTCAAATCATAACTATAGAATTATTAGTTTCTGTTTTAATTATTTTTCCATTATGAAACTCTTAATGAAAATTTGAAGTCATAATCGGTTTTTAATATGGCCGAGTATGATGTAAAATACATCAGATGTTCTTCAGATTTCCAATGAGAACTCTTTCTGATTTCATTTCTCGTCACAAAAATGTGCGATATCTGCTCGACTTTTTGATTCAAATTGTCTGTATTAATTCGTTACTTTGGTTAGGCTAGAAATCTACCGAAATGTGAACGACATTTCGTACCAAAGTATACACTACATTTCATACTGTACGAAATTTCGTACCGAAATCTTTCCGAAACTCGGTATGAGTACGTAACTACATTTCGTTCCGACATCTATCAACCCCTTTATATAGCTGCCGATACGACTTAGAGACGAAATACGCTCAGAAATCGTCATCCGACACCGACAAGTGGGAGCGATTTCGGAACAAACTCGGAACTTTTGGTTTGCTGGGTAATTTCGCCCTGTTTAAGTGTACGTTCTACACATTTAGAAAGGCTGGCCTTGGCTACATCTTCAAATACCTAATAAAAATACCCACTTAATATACGAATAATTCTTCAATTCGCCAAAAATGAGCAATTTCTAACAAACTTCGAAACAGTTGCTATAAAATTACCAGCTGCAGTAGGTCGAGGACGCCAATTTGGACACTTATTTGTATAATTTCGGGCGAAAATCTTCTCAAGCGGTACGAAAAACACACAAAATGCATTCGCACACCGTTTCATTTTACTTAGTGATAAATTACACGAATGAGCAAATCAGTACGTAAGTAAGTTCGTGGGAATTGCGAGAATCAGTGACAATGTCTTAACACTTTCTAGGCCATCGGCGTTATCGTAACTCCTCAATTAGGCGCACAATCACCCACAATTGCGTAGAGAGTTCGTGTCGTGACCATGCCGACAAGCACGAAATCTGTTGTGTTTCTTGCGCCAATTGAAGTAGCATCGCGCGCATTAAATTCCCATCAAAATCTCATAATCAAGTCCAAAATCCAGGTATTGTACACGGCCTGGTATTAAAACAGCCGGTCTATTTGGCTATCAAAACGTCACACTTTGCCAGCGAGTGCCTTAGCCAAGACGCAGCAAGATGTTCTGCGTTTCGAAAGGGCACATCCAACAACTTTGGACACGAAGGTGTCTGTTTGATGCCGGCCGTTTCTTCTTCGGTAGGAAGTTCAACGAAACGCTTAGGAAATCGCAGGTACACTACCACCTAACGAAATACCTTGATTGAAGAGTGCAACGGAAACGTAGAAGAATCCACCGAAAGACATGCAACAGAAAATCGCCAAGGGAAATTACAAATTTACAAAATCTAAGGAGTTATGCAATGTGAACGGTTACGAAATCTTCGGTCTGCCAGAGAAGTCAGTCAATCGCGGCGGGCGCTCTGCCCCTTTCTGTCCATTCCGCTGACCATCGTCGAGCGTCTTCATGAACGCTGCTAATGGACGACGTCTTCAAAGGCCGCAGAATACCGTGCCATCTGAAGAAACGCTGTGACATTGACGGGATTAGGTTGCGACTATTTTTATACATTTCGCACTTAAATAACAAAATTCTCACATTATTACCATAATACACCTGTGAGGTGAGGTCGATGCGGAAAAGCGCTATCAGTTTCACTTTCTGTTGAGCCGAAGAGCTTACAAGGCTCAACTAACGCATCTCAACTCGCTGCCAGCTCTACTTCGCATGGAAGCCGTTTTATGTGGTTAAGGGAAAGTAAAGTATTTTTCTACTTAGCGTACCGAAACGGTGCGCATAAGACAGGTAAACATTGCAAAAGTGAACACGGCCGAGGCAGTCGGACAATGGGCAGAAGTTCTTGAAATTCAATTAACGGACTTTTATAATGACCCACGTTTGCTTTACGGCACGGCAGCTTAGGTAAACTTCGATCGTCTTCGTTTCGTCTTAGACGAATTTTTTCCGCGATACGGCGATAACTGTGAATGCAGTCGTAGACCTCATTACGTCCGATCCGAACGTTCTTAATCTTTGCATCAAGTCTTCATTTAAGGAAGATAAACAACAGTCAACGGATTAATTTAAGACCTCCAGCGACCCCAACCGACATTTATCATTTCTCGAATTTCACCTTCTTAAGATGGATGCAATTTAGCAGAACAAAAACGATGTAAGAAAGAAAAAACTATGACCACCTAATGGGGCGTAAATTGAAAATTTTTCAGGTAATTAAGTGTTTAAAGTTTTTTAAGAATCCGAAAAGAAATGGAAGTGCGAAATGTGTTGATTTTCCTGGGGTGAATATCTATGGATGCCTCTTTTTTTCTTAGTTTGAAGAAGCAAATTTAATGGTTTTTGCGGTAAATGAGAAAGGAGAAAAAAGATAATTATTTAAAACATAATTAAAACGAAAATTTAACCAGGTGATTCTAGGTTATTAATTTTTGGAAATTGCAAAAGTTGAGTTCAATGCGTTGAATATTGTCGAATTGATTGGTGAGAGTTCAGTTGCTGTATATCAATGAGAGTGACGTGTAGAATAAATTAATTAATTGATTTAGCCTTCCTAGATAAAGTACAAAATAGATCTTTTCAGTTACGTAAGAGGAAAAGATTCAATCACTGCTACTATTGACTCTCTCGAACATCGACGTGTAGTCTGTTACCTGGCTCTCTTTTATCGTTACTTCAATGGCGACTGCTACGAAGAGCGCGCCAATATGATTCCACTACGAAATGCACGCAGCCCAAATTCCTCGTTTTATAGTAGATGCTTGCAAGTACGCGCTTTGGCCGAACACTCAAATATAGTACTTTCTTTATTAGCTGAACGGAATGGCGCATAACACTTCTACACTTGTGTAGTTCGCAAACGAACTAGTTCAAAAGAGCGTTCCCAGAACTGAAATGAACGAACTAGTTCGCAGTCAGTCCCGCTCCTAGTTCGTTTGTATGTATTCATAGTCACTAGTTCGCAGTCAGTTCCGCTCCTAGTTCGTTTGTATTCATTCATAGTCACTAGTTCTCAGTCAGTCCCGATCCTAGTTCGTTTTTATTCATTCACTGTCACTAGTTCGCAGTCAGTCCCGCTCCTAGTTCGTTCCTATTCATTCGTCGTTTTGAAGTAAGTGCTAGAATATATACTTTAGAATATACTTTTTTTTTGCTCATCACATTCTACCAGAATGAAATTTTTTTTCTACTCATCACATTCTACCACAATGACGACTACGAGTCGTTCCAAACTTCACTGCTTTTCTCATCACTTAACTAGTGAAAAGAACGAACTAGTTCACGAGGGATCGGGAATCGCAAATGATCGCTCACTATGGTGAACTAAAATGCGCAAGCCTACTTCCAGTACTGAAAATTTTAGTTTTTATGTTCTAAAAAATGTCAGATGGAATACCATTTAACTGAATTTGCAGTTTGGCGAATAGATATCTATTTTCAGTACTGATGAATACGGACAGAAATTTGAATTTACGAATTTTTTTTTAATTTGTTTTTTTGTTTAGTAATTTTTTCATCAATTCTGTATCTGAATTGCATTAGTGTTGTAATTTTTATATGACAACGACTGATTGGATATTTTAAAATGCGTCAACTAGTTGCTGCAATAATACAAGGTAGTATTGAGACTTTCACCTTGTGTTACTGGGTTCAGGCGTACTAATTGACACGTTGTAAAATTTTCTTTTAAACGTTGTCTTACTAAAATCAAAATACTATAATAGCTAGTTCTGAAGCAATTTTGGTTCTCAGTACTGGAATAAAATTGTAATTCCTAACGTTTTTACGGTGAATATATCATGCCAGAAATTTTGTTAAGACAAATCACCTCAAAAAAATTTTCTATAGGAAAATCTAATTTTTCTACTTGAATTAAAAGATTTAATACCTAACCCTGTTCATTAAATTTTTTTATAACTTTGTCATGTTGGTAATCCTTAATGTTACAATAAGAGTCATTTATTTTATTATTATATTTTTATCGAAATTTGAGATAGGCGAATTCTCAAAGTCAGTACTGTGCCGGTACTAGAATGGATTGAAATTATTTCGAATAATGTCTTCAGAGTTATGTGGTATCGAATTCGAATTCCGAAAGCCGCGAAATTTTTTATCCATAGTAAGTAAGTATCTCTATTAAAAACCTGTTTCGCAGTGAAGACACGGTAGCTGGAATTTTGGAATTTATAGCTATAAACATTTATGACACTGGAGTTCACAGCTTGTGAATTTTTGCTGATTCGGAAATAAATAAGCAGATTTTTTTTGCTATTAACATAATATCATAACCTTCACAGCAACTGTTTATAACAAAAATAAAATAGTTTGTTCCGATTGTGGTGATCATTAAAATGTCAATAAACCAGTAAATCCATCATTTTTGTTAAATTTGTCATGAAATTCGTTGAAATTCGAATGAAATATTCAAGGATGGAATTCACGTCTCACATATCGGAAGTGTCAATGCCAAATGGGCTAATGTTTATAATAACTTCTCTGATGAGATGCTGTCTTTGCTTTCAATTAGTTATTCGAAATTTCAATATAAAAAAAAATCGCAAGGTTGAAGACCGATGCGTCTTATGCTCGATGAATCTTACAACAATTACTATGAAATATTTTCTGTTGCTTTAAGTTATATTTTCTTTATGATAATTTTATGCAGGTGAAACTTTCACTAGGTGAACAGAAAAAAAATCTGCCAACAGTCTGGGCGCAACTTTATTATTTTATGGGTAGAAGTCCGAAACGTGTTTAATGATGAGATGCGGTGTTGGGTACTATGCGACTGACAACCTAAAAAATAACGTTCCAAATAGCCTAATGGTTATTTTTTAGGTTGTCAGTCGCATAGTACCCAACACCGCATCTCATCATTAAACACGTTTCGGACTTCTACCCATAAAATAATAAAGTTGCGCCCAGACTGTTGGCAGATTTTTTTTTTATTTACGTATTTTTTTTATCAATAGAATAATTCATAGTAGTAAAAGCGAATTCGATCACATTAAACCTAAGAGATTTTCGGAATCAGTGAAATCTTAAACAATACCCCCAGGGGGTTTAATTGAGAAAAATACTTAAATCGGTTTTTTCCCGACTACGTTTAAAGCTTATAGAAGTACAAGTGAACTCCAAATCTCAATATACCTTAGGAATATATCAGAATTCGTGAATATGTACACAACCAATTTACTCCCCCTTAGGGGTTGGATATCGAAAAATTCCGTTACCGTTACCGTTACTAGGCGCTTATATAAATAGCCCGCAGAAGTAAAATTGCTTTGATAGTTTGACATGTCTAAAAGTTTTAACGAAATTCGTGAAAATGTGGATTCACGGACATTTTTTTGACTCAACCTCTGAACGCCAATAAAAATCTGAACTTTTTTTTGCTTTAATTACTCTAATAGCACATCTACATATACGTACTAAGTTTCAATTTTCTAGCATAAGCCGTTTCTGAGATATAAAAAACCACTCCTCTCCCCCGTACCTTGATACCCCTATCAAAAATTTTATTTTTCTAGGATGCTCCATAGTGGTTCTATATAATACTAAATTTTTAGCTTTCTATTCATTATGGTTTTTGAGAAATAAAAATCAGAATGTTTTCCTTTCTACCCCCTTTCACCACCACCCCCTACACCCACACCACCAAAATTTTTTTCCCTACTAGAAGTTTATCGACCCCAACTCCTGTAAAATTTTCAAGATCATATCTGATACGGTTTTTGAGATATAAAAATTAAATTTTTTGAGAAATTGCTATCCCCCACTTTCGTGCTCCACCTCCCCCCTCAAAAAATTTAGTTTTGTTAGACTCCTCTTTTGAGTCCATATACAGAAACTAAATTTTATCTTCCTGGTGTAATTAGTTCGGAAGATATTGTAATCCAAAGTTTTTCACCCCCCACCCCCACACCCCACCACCCCTCTTAAAAATTTTAGCTCTTGTCTAATCTGGAAGTATCCCTAAGGACAACAACAAAGTTCCAATCTTCTGACATCAATTGTTCAGGAGATATCGATTTTAGAATGTTTCAATCCCGACTTTCATGCGTTAAAGACTCATTGTTTTCCCCCCCCACTTCCACACCCCTTAACCAATATCGACCATTTTTTTACAATTGAGTCCATTATTATAGTACTATATAAGTTCCAAGTTTCAGCCTCCTAGCATAAGTGGTTCCTGAGATCTAGAAACCAAAATTTTTCGTCTAAAACGCTCCCCTCTCCTCTCCCCTTGTACCCCCACCCCTCAAAAATATACCAGTCGTAGGGGTTCACCCAATCTACCCACCATAAAAATTTCAATTTAATATCTCCACGGGTTTGGGAGCTACGCGCCTTCAAACAATTTTGCGTACGGCGTACGGCGTACGGCGTACGGCGGACGGCGTACGGCGTACGGCGTACGGCGTCTACGGCGGACAGACGGACATTTTTTTTTTTTTTGCTTTTTTGGGGTTTACTAGTCCTTAAACGTGTAAATACAAAATTTCAGGGTAGCAAACTTTTTTGAAATTTCAGGTCGATAACAATACTTTATTATTAAAAAATAATAAAGTAAAAACATAAGCCAAAAGCTACCGATAAAAAAATTAATTAGTTGTTTTAAGGAAATATGGCGAGTAATGTGTGCTGGAAACGTTAAACGAAGCATGTCCCTTCAGAACATCTTATGAAAAAAGAATATTTCCTTACAGTAGCACTGGATAATATCCGACCGCAGCAATTCAGAATTAAGGACGACACACGAGATTGAGAAAAAATTTAAAACCTTATCGTTGCATCCAGTCCATAGCCGGAAAGAAAGTCGCTCGACAGGGTCATACAAAAATGAGGTTATTATCCAGAAAGATGTCCAGCCTCAAAATCCATTCAGAGATTATGGGTCCCTAATAAGACTGTAATCTGAAGTATAACAAAAATTGATAGTGGACTTAGTAGCAATGTTTCGACATGAGCCCTTCTTCTTCCATGTAATCAGCAGGGATCGTTAGGGAGCTGAAGAATATTCTAAGAATCTTGAAGAAAACAAGCTGTTCCGTGACATGAAAGCGGTATTTTTTTTATTGAGTTATAGGTGCTGGATAAATGTCGGATATTTAACCAAAAACGGGTATATAGCAGTTATTTAGCGAAACCAATTACATTTAACAGAAAAAATGGTAAATTTAAGTTTTGATAAGTTTTTTTATAAGACAAAAAAAAGTTTTGCCATCCAATTTTATATTTTTATTGTTTTTGGATAGTAGACTCCACTTTCTAAGAAATATTGGAGTAAAATTACCATTATTATAGTTGGCAACTGTTTTTCATCGATAGTAATGGCAAAATTATATGCATATGTATTATAACTGGAGGGAAAATTACACAAATAAGTTGTAATAATTACACAACATATGAGTAATCAATACACATCAGTGATGTAAATATTTTACAATAGCTACACTGAAAGAAAAAATGTGGTTCTTCTTTAGTTGCAGTGACCATAATTTAGTTATTATAACTATATTAAAATAGTTATGGTTGTCCTTGCCATAGCTTATAATTCACACAAACAATCTATGGTTGCAATAAACACATTTGGTGATTTTAAATTAATAAGGTCGGCCTAACCATGCTTGTTACAGGATGTAAAAGTATTTTATGATAACAGCAACTATATTCCATGATCAGTACAACTATAGAAATTTGTTGATATTTCTCACAACTATACTATAGTTTGTACAATTTTGCACGATGATATTACAAACATATTATGGTTATCGAAATTATGAAACAAATATGTATTTCATAAAAAGACGAAAACCAAAATTTCTTCCACAGTGAAAGGTATCGTTCGTGAGTTAGGTTCATTTATAGCTGTGCTTACAAGCGAAATGTATTCAAGTGAAGTTGAAATTTTAAAATTGTAGTGTTAATAATTAAGAAATATTTATCATATATGAATAGGAATTTTTAATTTTATATAGGTATATTGAAAATATTGAGTATTTTTCCAGTCATGAAAATATATTTATATTCAACTTACTATAAATTTTTAGTACAATTTACTCTTGAAGATTTGCAAAATAAAAATATTCATAAGAAAATACGCAGTTTTTTCAATTACTATATTTTTATTATTACAAAATCCTCTAGCTGTACAGAAGTGTGGACTTCATAAATTTTCAGCGATCTGGGAAGACATTTTATCCGGTATTTGACGGGACTTGTCTACCACACAGAGACAAGAAATAAGAAAGTAAGTTTGTAATGAGAAGTGAATCCAATTTTAAAGTGAGTGAGGATCCCCAGTACCATTTTTTATAATATGATAGAATCTTAGTGTTCACAGCATTATGGTTATTGGTTATAAGAACCATACATTATTGTTTATCTCAACCTTAGCTTTGTTTGAATCAAACATATTAATGTTTCTTAGGATCGTAATTATAGTTCTCACAACCATGTAATTGTTACAACCATTTATATGATTGTAATGGTAATTAGAATATGTTAATCATAACTAAAGTCATAAGATACTGAATGTTCAACAGAACATAAGTTAAGTTGGTAGAACCAAAACTATGTTTGCGTTAACACAACAAGTTTTCGTTTGTTTGATTCAATAATAACACATTTCACAGAAACATATCCATAGTTGTAATAATCAAATTACAAATATTTTCATAATTTATATAATCATACTATGTTTAGAGCAACAAGACAGTAAAGTTAGTACAACTATAACATCAGTTATCAGAACTATCTTACATCTTGTAACGAGGTTCACGCAACTATAAATTCAACCATAGTAAGGTTCTCCCAAAATATCACAGTCATATTTTTTTTTGAGTGTACGTAATCAATAGACAAAAGTTGCGTAATTATTACACAGAGCATGCAATTATTACACACTTTTTGTGTAAAATTCCCATTTTATTATAGGTGAAAATCCTCCATTTAATTCAAATTTATAATTGTAGGGAAGAAAGCAGTGCCCCAATACCCAATTGAGGTAAATATGAATATACGGTCTAGCAAGAAGAATAAGTCCTGACCTTTTCCGGCTTGGACCCAATATCCTGCTCTTGCTTCTTTCTTTTTTGGATACAACCACCCACGAGAACGGACGTATATTTATTTAATTAATTTACAAATTTATATTTACTATTATTTTTTCTAATTATACAATTTATAACGTTCATAGCGCTTATTATTTAAATACAGATAATCCCACATAATTATACAGTAAAATCATAAATTAAAAACGCAATTTAACAATGATATTACGGTTACTGATTCGAAAACTAATACACAAATATTGCACAAAAACTTTTAGCTGTTTTAACAAATTTGACTCCACGTCGTCACGTAGAATGAAATCATGAAATGATTTTTCGCGAACTTTCTTATTTTGACGTAATATTACACAGTATTTGAAGTGAAATTAGACTAAGCCTGAATTTACTTTATTAATGGTGTTATTTATAATCATGACGCCTAAATTTACTCTTTTTATAGAACAAAATAGATGTAATTGTCCACGTTATTGTGTAATATTACCTATTTGTGCGATAAAAAAACGATTATACGTCCAAAATTTGTATAATTACATAAATTTTGTATTTTTCCACTTATTTTTGCTTTAAAGACAGAGCATTTTTACAAACTGTTTTTAGAGTGTAAAAAGGTAAAACAATAAAAAAATGTTTGATTTGCCACACATGCTTTAAGCAATTGTTTTTGATGTGCCATAACCCCACCCCCGCTTCAACACCTGATACGAGCGTTAAATTTTCACAATGGGTTGAGCGCCCTTTTGGCAATGATTTTTCTGGATGTGGGTGCAAGAGGAGTTGGGATTAGGGCGAAAATTAGCATATACTCTCACTCAAAATACCCTGCCTCAATAATAACCGAACTAGAGCTACATCTGAACAGGCTATACCAATACTACAATAGATGGAAGATCAAAATTAATCCCACGAAAACTCAAGCGATATAAAAACGGAAAAGCCACAATTTTCCGAACAGGCCTATCAATTTCTTAGGACAACCCATCGAATGGGCTAACCATATCAACTACCTTGGGCTTACTCTAGACAAGAAGCTTATACTAAAAGACCATATCGAGAAGTTATGCCCTGTACCCATTAATAAACAGGAAATTTAAGCTCTCAACGGACAACAAGCTCCTTATTTTTAAACAGGTGATTCAGCCCATAATTTCCTATGCCGCTCCTGTATGGAATCAGACTACAACTATCCACAAGTAACATTCTAGAAACCTTATCAGAGGAAATGGTTAAATCGCCGACCTGACCTTCAAGAAGGATTTCGCTTTGGGTTTTCCAACCAGGGCGGAATGGAAGAATGGTTCAGTTATACATGAATTCGACACAGTTATATACACTGACGGTTCAAGTCGGAGCGGGAGTTTTCTCAGACACACACTATATCGCAAGGTCTAATCACTTACCGGACTACGCCAGCGATTTCCAGGCGGAGATACTGGGGATCCGGGAGGCCTATCGGACTTTGCAGCAAGACGCTACGCCAAAGCGAAATGTTGTAATCCTCTCTGACAGCCAAGCCGCAATCAAGGCCTTAGATTCGGCTACCATCTCATCTAAACTCGTCGAACAGTGTCGAGAAGAGCTAGCCCACTTAGGAAGTCAAGTCAAAGTTACTCTGCTATGGGTCCCAGGCCACATCAAGATAGAGGGTAACGAGCGGGCAGACAAATTAGCTAGGCAAGGTTCTGCTCTTCAGGGCCATCTCGTAGAATCCGTTCAGGTCCCACTAGGGACTGTTAAGCGCCAAATATCCACCCACTTTCTCACAAACGCGAACTCCAGATGGAGAGGACTGATCAACTGCGTCATATCTAGGAAGATATGGCCATCCTACTCCCGGAGCAGAACAGATGAACTCCTGAGCAGGAGCTGTGTGGACGTCTCCAGAGTCACGGCAGTCAGCACGGGTCACTGGCCGATCGGCGACCACGCGGCCAGACTGGGTATTCCGTTTAACGTCAATTGCCGCAGTTGTGGGGATGAAAATAAGAGGGAAACTGTAGTTCACCTTCTTTGCGAGTGTCCAGCTCTAGCTAGAGCCAGACTTCGCGCACTAGGTAAACCCTTCTTCAATAACCTCGATGGTATCTCGAAAAACAAGATAGGAGAACTGATTACCTTCTTGAACAGCTCTGGATGGATATGATAATCCATTCAAGCCCCAAGTCTCTGTAAAACTATATATATACTTCATCAGCCCTCAACGACCAGGTTAAACGAGTTGTGTTATCAAAACGGCGCTTCCTGTGCTAATTGGGCCCTGTTTTCGGCAACCAACCATCCACAAAAAAGCGCTACAAATAGTTCAAAATAAATGCTTGACCTACCGTTTTATTATTCAACTAAGCGGTTACACAAAACAGCTAATGTGCTTGAAATCGCGGCTCTTGCTGAAATTAGACTTATCTCCTTCTTGAGGAAATCAATTCATCTCGACAACTCTCTTGTTGCATCCTTCCTATAATCTGACGTACTCTCGAGTCAACGAATGTAGCCAACATGTTTACTTGTATCCCTTTATATTATTTTATTTGCTTCAAGCACTTCAGTGGATTTATTTCTTTTACCAGTTAATTAGATTAAATAGTTTAAGTTTAAATAGTCAAGGTTTTTTGCAATTTTCCTTGTATATAACACTAAATATTTTAAAATTACTATCCTACAGCCATGCGCTAAAAATATAACGTAGTTGTTCAGATATTTGTCTAATCTCTAAAATAAGTTATACATGTAATCCATAAAAATTATCCCTGGCAATAAAAAAATTTGAATTTTTTAGTTTTTTATCTATGGGATTACTAAAGTTAGAAAACTTTGCAGATTTATAGCAATGTGCCAGAGGAAGGTACTTCTAAGTAATAAGTTTGTTGAAGAGTATAGTGGTGCCTTACAAAATGCCTAAGGAGCACGATGAGTAGTAGGGGAGGAGCACCAAATATTGGATAGGTGCGCAATACTGCATACCCTGTTAAAATGGGATCTAAATACCGCCATCTAAATTTAGTAGCGCGAACTGAGTTATCAAATAAAGTTAGTCACTTATGTGATGCCAGCAATTCCATATTTACTGTCAGTTGTTTCTAAAAAATCGTGAAGCGTTCTTGCGCGCAACAAGTTTTTAAATTAGCTCCCTTCAAACTGCTCTTAAATACGATATGTATTGATATATATTATTTTGGTTTAACGTGTTGCTTAACTACATACTCTGAAACATGCTTTTAACATTTTTTATTAATTATAAGAAATAGTGAAATTTGTGTAAATATGTTAGGGTAAATTTCCTATATGCCTCAATACTGGATACTGAACTGTTCCCAATTCTGGATATCCTGTATTAGGGTACTATCCTAGCAGGAGTAGCTAGCAGACATGTAAGGTTGGTAAGCTTTTCAAAATGTGCTGTACATCGCATATTTACTGAAAATTTGGACATGAGAGAGCTGTGGGGAAGATGGCTGACGCGTTTGCTCACAATGGAACAGAACAGCCTCTTCAGCATGTTTCGAGTGTTTGGCGATGTTTCACAGCAATAAAGCAAAGTTTTTCGTTGATTCATAACCATGGATGAAACATGTGTCCATAAGTTCACACCTAAGACGAAGAAACAGTCAAAAAAATGAACTAACAGGGGAGAATCGGCTCCATAGAAGCCGAAGGCAGTCTAATCCGCAGACAAGGCCATGGCGTCAGTTTTTGGGATGCTCGTGGGATAATTTTCATTGATTATCTTTAAAAGAGTAAAACAATTAACAGCAAGTATTATGCGAACTTATTGCAGCGTTTGAGTGGTGAAAAGAGAGAGGAAAAACGCCACATTTGACGAGAAAGAAAGTGTTGTTTCATCAAGATAAGGCACTTGTTCACATATCCGTTTTCGCGGTGGTCAAAATTAATGTGAGTTAAAGTTCACCCTATTCGCCAGATTTAATACCCTCACATTATTTTCTCTTTTCAAACTTAAAATAATGGCTCGGGGGTAAAAAATATGCAAGCAGAGAAGAGGTGGAGTCTGCGGTTGACAATTATTTTGAGGAGCTCGAAAGTTCTCACAATAAAGAGGGTATCGAATAAATCCAACATCGCTGGAAAATGTGTATCAATCAAAAAGGAGACTATGTTCAGAAATAAAGTTTTTTTTTCTCAAATTATTGTGTCTTCTTTGTTAGGTCGGGTACTTCTGGGACTACCATAGTAGATATGTGTCCCAAATATTGGATATCCAGTATTGGGGTACACAAATTTATATTATTATTTTTGAGGTCAGTTAGAAAAAAAAATAATAATGAGGAATTGAAGAAAACCTATAATTTTTTTTGTGTTTTTATTTCAAAGCTTATAAGATTATTGATCATTGTTAATGTATTGAATAAAAAGTTTTGAATATAATTCCATTTTTTTTTTAAATTTTCAAAAAGTATCCAGTATTTGGTGCGCCTCCCCTACGTTCTGTGAATTACTCCGCTCATACCAAAATATCACAATTTATAACACTATCGCTCTTCACTCAAATACTGTAATTCATCAAATTTTGTTCAACCGTTTATCTGTGAATTTCGTCCAAAAAATTGAACGCTGACAAATAAATTTTTAACTTTATTTATGTGGATTTACTCATATTCCATTACCCGCTTTCTTTGCCCAAAATGAATTATAGTACAAGTCTTCTAATCCGTCATCATGAAAATCATGAGATTAGTTAAATAAAGATTTTTTTCAACTAGTTAGTCTTATTTCAATATTTTTTTAATTTATGGATTTTGGAGGTACTCCTTTTACCTAAAAATTCAGCATACGAAATCACTATGTTGGGTGAATTTTCTAGTTCGTTGAGCTGAGAAATTGTACTGTATCCAGTTCTCTGAGGTGGAAAAGTGTACCAAGGACATAATTAATAGAAAATAATTTTTTTTAGAGATTTGGAGATGGACTAGAAGGAGGCCGCGTATCTAAAGAGCCCTACTGGGTCAAATCATTTTTGGGTTTTTTGGACGGATTCTGAGAGTGAAAGGCGGGGGCTTGAATGACAGGCATACTGATTCTTACATCTCAAAAATAGACAATGCTACAAGTTTGTAATTTGGTACTTAAATATAAGTTAAAATTTTAATTTTTAAATTTTTCATCAAATATAAAAAAATTCATTTCATAAATGCCATGCCCTTCTCAATTTTAAATGGTTGAGTTCGAGTTTCGCGTGTCTCCCACACCAGGTAATCTAGGCCGCATTCCCTATGCATTTTAAGCCCAAGTCTGTTCTTGCAATTTTAAATGGCTCTTGGAAGAAAACGGAGTTGTAGGATATAGGCAACATAAGAAGGTGTGACGATAGTTAAACGTGGTTGGTTAAAGGTGCTTCAATAATTGGTAGCAGGCTTGGAAGTCTTTCTCTTTTTCTACTGCAGGTCGACTAATTTCAGGATAGACCCCGTATCGTTCTAATTATCAGTCGTAATACTTCCCGCATTACGTAACATCGTTCCTATATTCACCGCATCATATTCCATCGAAATATTTAAATAAATTAGCATTTTGCTAACACGCGAATAGCGAATTAGATAATCCGACTTTCAATGCTCAGGCTAAAGAAAATACTGTTAACAAACTTTTCCATCAAAAACATTTTCAGTTTCCCACAATGAAAAATATCCAACGTGAGCACGGTTTTTTGTTGTCAGGAAGCCCTGCAGACTGCCCTCATCTTCAGATCTTAGATTGAAGATAGTCACCTGGTGCACTACACTATCACTCAGCTATTACAATGGCCTGGCTACACACAAAATTTTCATTTTATTTTCCTAGATTTTCACTCGCGTGGAAATGGACAACTCAACGGAAGACGTCTTTGCGGTGAAATTCAGACTCACTGAGCCGTGATAAACTTCACGATTCACAAGATCTATGCACAGGTAGGTGGAGGGTACGTAAGACGTAGCGGAAAGAATTTCGTATTTTGGAGGAAAATCGTCGATTCGAAAAGGAAAACTCGAAACGCGCTAAGAAGCACATAAGTACGCAATGTCACGTGTTTAGTCGCGTGTTTTGTCGGAAGGTGATATCACTGCCCACAACAAGTTTTATGAACACGCGAGGAAAATCTTTTTTTTCCGAACACAAGAAAAATCTAACGCGTTTCTACTATCCCTTGGGAAAACTCGAAAAACATACACCAACAACACAGCGAATTTTTTCGGGCTTCCCACTATTGAACTAATGTCAACTTCTTTGGTATAGCAACCTGGTCGCGTGAACTCCACTCCGTTTTTTGAAGTTAGCGCTGAAAATCGTTTGGAAAATTAAAAAAAAAAAATTTGTTTTCCGCGGAAAATTCGCACGAATTTCACACCGTTTCGTTCGCCCGAGAGACAACATCCGTGACTTGTCGGTGCCGTATGGAAAATTGTCTGTGTAAAAATTGTACGTAGGTCTACGTTGTTCAGGTGAACTGTTACCTGACTTTGGCGCTTCGTTGGCTGCTTTTTTTTCCCTCCACGACTTCGGAAAACTTTTCATTTCGTATCGCCCCGGCCGGCGGTATATTGGATACGCGCGGCAGCGTTGAGCTTTACCTGGTCTTCTAACCGTAAGAAACGCTCTAGAGACCGACCATCGAGATACCGAGTATCTCGCTCGATTCTATAGCAAAGTGGTGATGACGGGTCTTTCGTTCTATTCCTCAGGTCCCAAGACATATCGCACTTTACCTGTTGGCACGACTCGCTTTTCTTTAAGGTAAACTCCGCCACATCTCACCTGTTTAGTGAGGTGGTTGTGGGGAATACTGGCCAATTTTTTTTTTATCCCCGTTCGGTTTTTTTTCGCTCCCATGGGTTGATAATTTGTAAGTAGAGAGTAACAAGTACAAGTGGTATGTAGACAAGTCATTAGGGGGTCCAAAGTGCAGTCAGGTGAGTAGTGACATAATCTAGTTTTTTTTTCGGCGAAGATCAAGTAAAATGTTCAGATGGGTAATACGGTGTTTTGTCAGGTGTAACATATGATACATGATAGTCGAGTTGTATGTTAAGAGGTTGAAAATTATTCCAGTTAATTGTGTTTGAAGATGTAGGTAAAAAACTGAGTTGTTTCGAACAGAAATAGGTCATTAGGTGCTAAAAGATCTGATTTTTGTTGGTGACATTTAGATATACGTAGATATTTATTTATTGTATACGAAGACACACTTTTATGTACAGGAAATAAGCATAAAATACATGGCAAGAGATACGAATAATTGCTATTCTGTTCACCGAGTACGATTGGAGGAAAATTATGGAGAGAACCATGGTCTGATTTAGACTGTAACGCCATTGAATTCATTGAGTACTCAATAGCACCTGTTCTCAGAGGAAGATTATGAATAAAACCAGGTGGAATGTCCTATTCAATCAGGTGATGCTACGATGTGTCCTGCCAAGGAGAGGAAAGGAAATTCAAAAGCATTTAAGGTAAGTGTACCTATAATGGGCCACTTAAGGGGGGCAATACATGTAAAATTTTCAAAAATTCGAGTTTTTTTTTTTTGCATAAATAGTTAAATTAACATCTAAAAAATATGTTTGTAAAGTTTTAGAATGAAATTCGCATTATTTATCGATTAAAAACTCATTTAAGTGCTCCGCCTCAACTTGACGCTCGAGCGATATTGAGTCCGTACTGGACGATCGACTCTCGCTACCTGCTTCTCGACAACTAAAAAAGCTTGTCAAGCATGTCAAGAAGAGCTGAGAAAAAAAAACGAGTACTATGAACGTACTGAAGGACTTCTGTATGGGCCTGGAATCGCTGATTGTAATCATAGAGTTTCTGTGTGTCAAAACTTTAAACGCGTTTTTCTCGAGACGACTTTTTTTTAAATTGGCGTGCAAGATAACTCAAAAAGTTCTCAACCGATTCTTATGAAACTTGGCACACGTTTTCTCTATAGAATAAGCTTCTAGTTGAACCTCAAAAATGCCAAAAAAATTTTCAAAATTTAGCGTTTTTGACCCAAAAACTGTCGAAAAATAGGGTAAAAAATCGTACTTTTTTTTATAAGGCGTGCTAATTCACGATTTTTTGACTTTGTTTTTTTCTTGGTTCAACTAGAAGATACATGTTTAATAAACACACTCCAACCCATTTTTTTGATTTCAAATTGCTGTAACTGATGCTAAAAATCCCGCCGATTGATGCCTTTCGCCGCGAGGGTCTCAGGAGATTGGTTACTACGGCGGCCATTTTGAAAAAAAAAAATAAATAAAATCAGATTATTGTATTTTAATATGTAATGACTAAACATGATCACTTTCAAAACGATGCATTTATTCCTTCTATTTTAAATAAGCCTCTGAAAAACGGTCTAAATTCAGGCGTTTACATGTATCGCCCCCCTTAAGGACTTAATCCAACTTTTCTCAGTTTTGAAAAAAGCTAGACATACGATTTTTTTTTAAACACAGACCTTAACCCCGCTTGAAAATAATCACTGGTTATATTTGATCTAAAAAGTGTTCTTATCATTAAAAAACTATTTATTTTACTTAGTCAGTGTACCTATATTGAGACACCTTTTGTCATGGTGTGCCCTAATTGGGCCCCCCTATATTGGCCGCTCAACAGGTAGCAATTAAGCAGGGAATAAGCAAATTATTAACATTCCCGCATCCAATTGTCATGGAGGATTACATTGAAAGGGTTGAAGAGTTTAAAAATTACTTATAATATTGTAACGACTCGAATTTCCGGGGTAGGCTCATCGGGTGCCGGGATCCGTTACAAAACATTTATTTGATATTAGGACTTCACTTTATTCTCTAACTATAATATATTTTCTACTTTAAACCAACGTTTCAATAATTCTTGCTCGTTGCGTCATTCAACTCCGCTCCTGGTTTCCTTCTTGTTCGCCTCCGCGCGTCTGCTCTACTCGCCTTGACTCGCTACTGATCGCCGCCTCTGCTCAACATGCCCATTATGCTGTTCTGTTTGTCGCTGCTAGGTTGGCTTCGTTGCTTGATTTGCTGCTACCTGGCTCAACGTCGCGTGGTCCTTCGCTGCTTGGCTCATCACTGGTCGGTCTGCTCTGTTGCTCGGATTGTCACTACCGGGCCCAACATCGCGTCGTCCTTCGCTGCTTGGCTTTTCTCTGCATGGTATGTCGCTGCGTGGCTTGCTTCGCCGTTTTAGCCTGTCACTGCTTGGCTTTACTCCGCTGCTTCGTTCATCGCCGCTTGGTTCGCTCCGTTGCTGGGATTGTCGCTACCTCGCTCAACGTCGCGTAGTTCCTTGTGGCTGGACTTACTCCGCTGCTCGGCGTGGCTTGCTTGCGTGGCTTACTTGCGTGGCTCGCTCTGCTTGTCGTGGCTTGTTCTGCTCTGCTCGTCGTGGCTCGCTACGTATCGCTGCGTTGCTCCTCTTGGCTTCCTGCGTGGCTTGCTTCGCCGTTTTGGCCTGTCACTGCTTGGCTTTACTCCGCTGCTTCGTTCATCGCCGCTTGGTTCGCTCCGTTGCTGGGATTGTCGCTACCTCGCTCAACGTCGCGTAGTTCCTTGTGGCTGGACTTACTCCGCTGCTCGGCGTGGCTTGCTTGCGTGGCTTACTTGCGTGGCTCGCTCTGCTTGTCGTGGCTTGTTCTGCTCTGCTCGTCGTGGCTCGCTACGTATCGCTGCGTTGCTCCTCTTGGCTTCCTGCGTGGCTTGCTTCGCCGTTTTGGCCTGTCACTGCTTGGCTTTACTCCGCTGCTTCGTTCATCGCCGCTTGGTTCGCTCCGTTGCTGGGATTGTCGCTACCTCGCTCAACGTCGCGTAGTTCCTTGTGGCTGGACTTACTCCGCTGCTCGGCGTGGCTTGCTTGCGTGGCTTACTTGCGTGGCTCGCTCTGCTTGTCGTGGCTTGTTCTGCTCTGCTCGTCGTGGCTCGCTACGTATCGCTGCGTTGCTCCTCTTGGCTTCCTGCGTGGCTTGCTTCGCCGTTTTGGCATGTCACTGCTTGGCTTTACTCCGCTGCTTCGTTCATCGCCGCTTGGTTCGCTCCGTTGCTGGGATTGTCGCTACCTCGCTCAACGTCGCGTAGTTCCTTGTGGCTTGACTTACTCCGCTGCTCGGCGTGGCTTGCTTGCGTGGCTTGGCTTCCTGCTGCTACTGCGTCCTGCTGTGTTGGCTTGCGCTGTCTGCGTTGCTTTGACGTCGTCGTCTCTCGGCTTCCTGCTGCTACTGCGTCCTGCTGCGTTGGCTTGCGCTGACTGCGTTGGTTTGACGTCGTCTCCTCTTGGCTTCCTGCTGCTACTGCGTCCTGCGGCGCTGGCTTGCGCTGACTGCGTTGCTTTGACGTTGTCTCCTCTTGGCCTCCTGCTGCTACTGCGTCCTGCTGCGTTGGCTTGCGCTGACTGCGTTGCTTCGGCGTCGTGGTCTCTTGGCTTCCTGCGCTGACTGCGTTGCTTCGGCGTCGTGGTCACTTGGCTTCCTGCACTGCTACGCCTGGCTGCGTTGACTTGCGCTGCTTCGTCGTCGTCGTCTTCCTTGCTCAGTTCTTCGTTCGATTCAGACTTGCTTATTGATGGAAGTACAACTCCACAAGAGCAATAGCACAAGTTGAATCGATCGAGCTCAGTTTCTCAATACTGTTTCAAAGAAAGGAAGTACAACTCCACTATCTTCGTCACAGCATGAGTACTGCCGACTGACTCCCCGACCGACTGACCACTGATCGATTCGTTCTCGTATATATTTAGTGACAAACATTCGCTATCCATGAATTATGTTATAGAATAAATTTCGTATGGGAGAAATTTTGCCTTTTTATAATTCGCGGCCGGTGTATGCTTATCTCGGTATATAGCCCCGCTGGGATTTCGTATACTTGTCGGCGGGTTTTCTGTCGCATCGCGTCGCCTGGGACGCTTTTGTGACCCCGCTGACCTTTTCCCAGGTAGATCCCCAATTCTTGGTGCTGTGTTTCAGCTTTGTTTGTGTTTTATGTCCTTTGTTTTAATGTATTTCGGGTTCTATGTTCTCTGTTACGTGTTTTTATGTAACCTCGAGTCTTTAATTTGTGTACCTAATCCTATGTTCTTGGCAATTCATGATGTTCCGTAATCCTAAGTTATACTTCATCTACTTAATCCTATGTTGTTTAATTCTCCTTGTACTTGTTCCTTAGGCGATTGGTGTGGATGGAAATTTCAAAAAGTTTCCGTCCTTACACTTCCTCCTTTCCTTGGTGAAGAGGCCTTATTATGTATACTGCCTGTAGTTCAATTTAAACTATGCTGATTCGGTACGGTCCATCGAATTTTGGGGCTAGTTTTGCTGGTACGGCTGACGCGGTGCCCTTCATATGCTTGGCCTCCAATTCCGAAAGTCTGGGTTCGTGTTCGCTGTATCCTGTTTCCCTGATCCAGGTGACAAATTGTTTTCTGATGTCGTCGACGGTGCCGATGCCGTCGAAGCCGAATTCTTCCGCGTAAATGAGGAGTTCGTCCTTGCGCAAACTGTAGATCCGGTTGGTTTTAACCATGATGCTCGGTTTTCCTGACTCTTTTGGTCACCTTTCTGCACTGACTTGTCACTCACTGTCTGTTCGCGGCAATATTCTTAGTTGTTTCACTGTCTAATTCGTCGTTCACTTCACTGCTATCTGTTAATTGTTTTACTATGTGTTCGCGGGATGATATTTCACTGTTTGTTTGCTCACTGTGTTTTTCAATGTTCGTATATTTACTGTTTATTACTTCACTGCCAGTTTTCCTTGTTTTTAATGGTTATCGTCTGTTCACTAGTTATTCACTATTTATGCACTATTAGTTCACTGCCAGTTTAATGGTTATCGTCTGTTCACTGTCACTTCACTGTTTATGCACTATTCGTTCACTGCCAGTTTTCCTTGTCCTTTATTTTGAGAAGTCCCTGCTCGGGCGCCATTGTAACGACTCGAATTTCCGGGGTAGGCTCATCGGGTGCCGGGATCCGTTACAAAACATTTATTTGATATTAGGACTTCACTTTATTCTCTAACTATAATATATTTTCTACTTTAAACCAACGTTTCAATAATTCTTGCTCGTTGCGTCATTCAACTCCGCTCCTGGTTTCCTTCTTGTTCGCCTCCGCGCGTCTGCTCTACTCGCCTTGACTCGCTACTGATCGCCGCCTCTGCTCAACATGCCCATTATGCTGTTCTGTTTGTCGCTGCTAGGTTGGCTTCGTTGCTTGATTTGCTGCTACCTGGCTCAACGTCGCGTGGTCCTTCGCTGCTTGGCTCATCACTGGTCGGTCTGCTCTGTTGCTCGGATTGTCACTACCGGGCCCAACATCGCGTCGTCCTTCGCTGCTTGGCTTTTCTCTGCATGGTATGTCGCTGCGTGGCTTGCTTCGCCGTTTTAGCCTGTCACTGCTTGGCTTTACTCCGCTGCTTCGTTCATCGCCGCTTGGTTCGCTCCGTTGCTGGGATTGTCGCTACCTCGCTCAACGTCGCGTAGTTCCTTGTGGCTGGACTTACTCCGCTGCTCGGCGTGGCTTGCTTGCGTGGCTTACTTGCGTGGCTCGCTCTGCTTGTCGTGGCTTGTTCTGCTCTGCTCGTCGTGGCTCGCTACGTATCGCTGCGTTGCTCCTCTTGGCTTCCTGCGTGGCTTGCTTCGCCGTTTTGGCCTGTCACTGCTTGGCTTTACTCCGCTGCTTCGTTCATCGCCGCTTGGTTCGCTCCGTTGCTGGGATTGTCGCTACCTCGCTCAACGTCGCGTAGTTCCTTGTGGCTGGACTTACTCCGCTGCTCGGCGTGGCTTGCTTGCGTGGCTTACTTGCGTGGCTCGCTCTGCTTGTCGTGGCTTGTTCTGCTCTGCTCGTCGTGGCTCGCTACGTATCGCTGCGTTGCTCCTCTTGGCTTCCTGCGTGGCTTGCTTCGCCGTTTTGGCCTGTCACTGCTTGGCTTTACTCCGCTGCTTCGTTCATCGCCGCTTGGTTCGCTCCGTTGCTGGGATTGTCGCTACCTCGCTCAACGTCGCGTAGTTCCTTGTGGCTGGACTTACTCCGCTGCTCGGCGTGGCTTGCTTGCGTGGCTTACTTGCGTGGCTCGCTCTGCTTGTCGTGGCTTGTTCTGCTCTGCTCGTCGTGGCTCGCTACGTATCGCTGCGTTGCTCCTCTTGGCTTCCTGCGTGGCTTGCTTCGCCGTTTTGGCATGTCACTGCTTGGCTTTACTCCGCTGCTTCGTTCATCGCCGCTTGGTTCGCTCCGTTGCTGGGATTGTCGCTACCTCGCTCAACGTCGCGTAGTTCCTTGTGGCTTGACTTACTCCGCTGCTCGGCGTGGCTTGCTTGCGTGGCTTGGCTTCCTGCTGCTACTGCGTCCTGCTGTGTTGGCTTGCGCTGTCTGCGTTGCTTTGACGTCGTCGTCTCTCGGCTTCCTGCTGCTACTGCGTCCTGCTGCGTTGGCTTGCGCTGACTGCGTTGGTTTGACGTCGTCTCCTCTTGGCTTCCTGCTGCTACTGCGTCCTGCGGCGCTGGCTTGCGCTGACTGCGTTGCTTTGACGTTGTCTCCTCTTGGCCTCCTGCTGCTACTGCGTCCTGCTGCGTTGGCTTGCGCTGACTGCGTTGCTTCGGCGTCGTGGTCTCTTGGCTTCCTGCGCTGACTGCGTTGCTTCGGCGTCGTGGTCACTTGGCTTCCTGCACTGCTACGCCTGGCTGCGTTGACTTGCGCTGCTTCGTCGTCGTCGTCTTCCTTGCTCAGTTCTTCGTTCGATTCAGACTTGCTTATTGATGGAAGTACAACTCCACAAGAGCAATAGCACAAGTTGAATCGATCGAGCTCAGTTTCTCAATACTGTTTCAAAGAAAGGAAGTACAACTCCACTATCTTCGTCACAGCATGAGTACTGCCGACTGACTCCCCGACCGACTGACCACTGATCGATTCGTTCTCGTATATATTTAGTGACAAACATTCGCTATCCATGAATTATGTTATAGAATAAATTTCGTATGGGAGAAATTTTGCCTTTTTATAATTCGCGGCCGGTGTATGCTTATCTCGGTATATAGCCCCGCTGGGATTTCGTATACTTGTCGGCGGGTTTTCTGTCGCATCGCGTCGCCTGGGACGCTTTTGTGACCCCGCTGACCTTTTCCCAGGTAGATCCCCAATTCTTGGTGCTGTGTTTCAGCTTTGTTTGTGTTTTATGTCCTTTGTTTTAATGTATTTCGGGTTCTATGTTCTCTGTTACGTGTTTTTATGTAACCTCGAGTCTTTAATTTGTGTACCTAATCCTATGTTCTTGGCAATTCATGATGTTCCGTAATCCTAAGTTATACTTCATCTACTTAATCCTATGTTGTTTAATTCTCCTTGTACTTGTTCCTTAGGCGATTGGTGTGGATGGAAATTTCAAAAAGTTTCCGTCCTTACAATATACTTAATTAAAGAAGAAAAAAATCTGCCAATGGTCTGGGCGAAACTTTATTATTTTTCGGGTCAAAGTTCGGGAGCGGTCAAAGTCGGAGTGTATCATGGGTTGCTTCGAGATTATTGGATTTCTTGGAAAATTATTTTTGTTCTTAATAAAAAATATTTAAAATAGAGATTTTTAGCCGATTAAACATTGAAAAAGTCCGTGTAGACATTCGAATTTCAGTATATTATGTACACTAAAAGCCCATAGAAGCAAAAACGAATCTGTTGCCTTATCAAAATTAAGAGATATGACGAATTGTTAAAACGTATACAAACCCATTACTTCCACTTGGGTTTTGAATTTCGAAAAAATTGTGAAACAGGTTTTTAGACGATTTCATAAGAAGCAACTTGATATCTCATGAGACAAGACGGATTTTGAAAAATTTGTGAAAACGTAAGCAAACCCTTCACACCTCCTACTGGAAATTCGAAAAATCGTGAATTGGTTGGCCGTAATAATCAATTTTATACTCATCAGAACTAAGGAATGGCAAAAATTGTGAAAACATATACAAACCCTTGGGGATTGAATATCGAAAAATTGAGAAATGGGTTTGTAGGCGATTATATAAAAAGTCTGTAGAAATGAAAAGCGATCTAATATCTCATCGAACCTAAGAAATATGTCGAAACTTTGAAAAGCATACAACCCCCTTACACCCATTAGGATTGAATATCTAAGAGTAAAATACTGAAATTGACTTTTTGACTTTTTTATATAGGAACCTTAACCTTAGGAAGTAAAAATGAATTCGATATATCATCAGATATGCAACCACCTTACACCCACTTGGGGGTTGAATATCCAAAAATCCTGAAAGGAGTTAATACTACAAATAAATATGAAGATAGCACAACAAAGTAGGAACCAATTCAATTTCTTATCACTTCTAAAAGAAATGACGGAACTCGTGAATACGTGTTCAACACGTTTATACCCTCTTAGGGGCTCAAAAAAGGAAAAAACTTAAAAACAGTTTTTAGGCGATTATTACGCAAGCACGTGAAATTGAAAAGATAATCGATATCTGATAAGACGTGGGGATATAGTAGAATTCGTGAAAAAGTTTACAACCCCCTTTGCACCCCGTTAGGGGTCGAATTTTAAAAAATCCTGAAAACACTTTCTGGGTATTTATATGAACAAGACGTACAATAAAATTGAATTCCACATTTGGGAAAACCTAATAGATATGATGAAAACCGTGCATTTATATGCATTCCATTTTCACTGATAATTTTTTTTGGCCCCCCTCCGAACGCCAATGGATATTTGAAAATTTTTTTTATCTAAATTAGTTTTCTAGTTGATTTACATAAACGTACCGAGTTTCAACTTTGTAGCATAAGCCGTTCTATAGATACGAAAAACACCCCCCACCCCCGTACCATACTACCCCTATAAAAAATTATATTTTTCCAACATGCTACTAATATAGCTCTATCTAAATACCAAGTTTCAGCTTTATATCATTATAGGTTGTCGAGATATTAAAATCGGAACTTTTTCCTTTTCACCCTCCCCCACCCTCACCCTCTACACCCACACTTTCAAAATTTTGTTTTCTGCTAGGGTTCTATTAGGCCTACTTGTGGTAAAAATTTTAAGCATCTATCTTACACTGTTCTGAAAAATTTTTATCCCCTCCACTTTCATGCTCCACCGCCCCCTTAAAAAATTTTGCTTTCAGCAAACTTCATTTGTCAACCTTTATACAAAAACCAAATTTTATTTATCTAGTGCAATTGGTTCATGAGATATCGTAATCTAAAGTTTTTTACCCCCCACTTCCGTACGCCACTGCCCTCACTCAAATTTTTGTTTCAAATCTATTCTCCTAGTATACCTACCAATATTCATTAAGTTTCAATTTTGTGACATTAACCGTTTAGGAGATATGGATTTTAGAATGTGTCGATCTCACCTTTTTTGCGTTTTGGACGCATTATTTTTCACCCCACTCCCGAACCCCTTCACCTATATCGGCAATTTTATTGCAAATGGGTCCACTACCAAAGCTCTATATAAATTCTAAATTTCAGCCTCCTAGCATAAGCGGTTGCTGAGATCTAGAAACCAACATTTTCCGTCTAAAACGCTTCCCCCTCCTCCTCCCTCACACCCCCACCCCTCCAAATTTGGACACTTCAAGGGGCCAACCCACTCTACCCACGAAAATTCAACTAAATAGCTCATAGGGTTTGGGTGCTACGAGCCTTCAAACAATTTTGCGTACACCGGTAGACGTACGGTGTACGGCGTACGGCGGACAGACGGACTGAAATTTTTTTTTGCTTTTTTCGTGTCTACTCGTCATGAAACGTGAAAAAAAAAATTTGAGGGTAGCAAATTTTTTTTTTTTAAAAATCGATAACAATACTGTATTATTGAAATAATAAAGTAAAACAAATATGTATATTTGTACATTTTTTAAACATAATTTTATTTTTCTTTAATATTTAATTGTGTTTAAAGTGTATAATATAGAAGTAGTTTATTTTAAAAATTATTTTTATACATTTAATACTTAATTTAAAAAAAAAATAAACAAGGAAGATACATAAAATTCAAATAAAGTATTTAGTAGATTGGTAAGTACATATGTAGTTAAATTGTTTGTAAAGTTACATTATTTTATTTTTCTTTAACATTTAATTTCAAGTTGTCTATTTTGTTGAATAATTTCTGGAGTTGGAACAATGCCTTCTATTTGCTGAGGGGAGATGAGACTTACATCATTGACCATATGTTGAGGGATTGCTTATTTCATATGAGTATGGGGGTGACCCAACTTAGGGACACAAATTTGCCAAGTGGACCTATATTGGGCCGGGGAGGCCCAATATAGGGCCGGGTATCGAACAATAGCGGTTAAGTAAATCGATAGGTTTGGATTGATATTGGCTTTCCATTGGAAGCATCAGCTGGACTCAGGGCCCATGGTCAAGATGAAATTACGTTAAATTACAACTATGAAAGATTTCTGCCCTTTTATGAACAATATACTAATAGCAGTGGCGTGGCGTAATACTTCAACAAGGGGAAGCAATTGGTAAATATCAAAAATTTACTATTATTATGCTTTCTACAAATTTAGTGCGTTTTAATTGAACCGCTTCCATTAGCTAATCAAATTTTATCTTCCTGGTATAATTGGTTCGGAAGATATTCTAATCCAAATGTTTTTACCACCACCCCTACACCCCACCACCCTACCACCCCACCACTCGAATCAAAAATTTTAGCATTTGTCTAATCTCCTATTATCCCTTAAGACAACTACAGAGTTTCAATCTTCTGACATCAACCGTTCAGGAGATATGTATTTTAGAATGTTTCAACCGCAGTTTTCAAGCGCTTCGAGCCCTTAGCCCTTCTCGCCAATTTTTTTGCAAATGGGTCCACTATAATAGTTCTACATAAGTTCCAAGTTTCAGCCTCCGAGCGTAAGTGGTTCCTGAGAACTAAAAATCAAATAAAATATTATCAACTATTTACCACACATACCCATAACATCAATTCAATTCCAAACTTTGTTTAGAATTCAATTCCTATCCTACTCTGGTAGCTTCTAAGTTTGCTGAAGGCTTCTCTGCTGCAGCCAAGAATTTTTTATACTACCCGTGGAAGGAAATTCTTCATTGCTTCCATCCTTTTGTGTTCGAAAATTTTTTTTCATGACGTCACAGTGGGCTTACTACGGAATGAAATGAACGCTCAAAGATGCAACTTTCAAATTGCTTCCATGTGTCTTCTTCTTGGTTTCGTTTCGCTTGCCTTTTTCGTGGTGTTACCAATTCGGCTGTGTGAGATATTCGCGAGTAGGTTCTTACGAACATTTATTTTGACTGTGCCAAAGAAAATGCTTGAAACGTGAATTTATTTTAACGATTTTTCCGCGCGATTTAGAAAAACGGTATTTTTCAGCAAAATGTAAAGGAAGCAATGCTTCCCTTGCTTCAATGGACGCCACGCCACTGACTAATAGTTGTAGTCGTTAAAAACATTAAAAGAGTACTAGCAATAAATAATATTTATTAAAAAACACATAAGTACCCTTAACAAATACAGTTAGACAGCAGTTCAATTTAGAGAAAATATTCCACTTATAACTTCTAAATTACAGAGTTCAAAGGATTCAAAAGAATTAACAATGCGAGGCGTTCGCATGAACTGTTGAAAGGTTTAGCCGTGATATGACTTCAGTTCTTTAAAAAATTGGCAGATAATTATGCTTGTTTTTTCATACTTAAGTTGAGTGGCCTAACTTAGGTACATGGCCCAATATAGGTGCACTTACCTTAAAGGAAAGATTCGGTCTTCGAAAACCAATTTTTTTGAACACAAGAAGTTGTTTCTGGTTAATTACTTTTAGGTTTTCAGCAAGAAAGTAATCTACATCGCAACCAGGCTGTTCTATGCAAGTGTTCTGGAATAATGCCAGTTCGTGGAAATGTGGCTCCCTCCGCACCCTACAATTAATTAAAAAATTTCAACCCAAAAACTAATTTTTAAGCAACTAAATTTAAAATACCTAGCTCAAGTAGTTCCTGAGGTGTATTTAATCTAAACTTGCAAAATTTCATACCTCTCGCCCGTAAATCATTTCTCTTTTAATGAACATATAAAACTTTGTACACCTGACATTTTTATGTACAAAATTTCAATTCCATAACTAAATATTTAAACTATTTTCCCATTCCAGTACTGGAATGTGCAGATTTCTAATGGAACATTTCTAATACTCACTAGATTTTGTAAAATTTAGTTCAGTTAGAACTGTTAGTACTAAACAGAACTACCGCTTCAGTATTTTGTATTCAGTACTGTATAGATACTCGTACCATGTTAAGTGTGAAATATTAATAAACTTACGAAATGTGATTTTGTAAGGCATTTTTTATGTTGCCTATTTTTCTATTCTATTTTTTAGAACAATGTATTTATTACAACAAATATATAACATGTGTAATAATGTGTAAATACATAATTTTAAGTATAAAGAAAAAGAAAAATGGCTGCGATTTTATAGTTGCAATCAATTTTCTTCAACATATTTGCTTCTTTTAGATTCTTTCAAAAACTATATTATATATAACATACAACTCCAAAAATCGAGATCCATTCAGTTGAAATAATAATCTGCCAAGAAACATTCACTTTTACAGTTCCGCTTTGGTGTTGAAAAACAGAATTTGGTCATACATAACTGCTAAATACTGATGCAATTAACGATCCACTATTGATAACACAAATTGCCCCATAAATGTCAAGATAAAAATAAAATTATTTCCAAAATTCATTTAATGATGGTAATCAGTACTGATAATTTACATGAACTCACTAAAATTCGAATTAAGTTTAACAATATTCATTCCGTCGTTTATTAAAATTTAAAAAAAATATTTAGTCAGTACCTAAAAATGTTATGCGGGTATTTTTGATTTAATGACACCAGAATCACGAAAATTCAGAAACTATGAACTCTTAACTACAGATTATTAAGTAATTTTTCTTTTTCTTAGCAAGGAACAATAATGTTACATGAGCTTCGTTTTTTTGACTTCATCAAATACTTTGTCAATGGGACAAAAATTGCAATAGATTGAATTAAATTGTAATGTTGCAATAAAAACTTAAAAATGCAATAAACATATTGAAATTGGGTTCCCTAGTTAGGGTACTTCAAACCACTTTACATACAGCGAATAGACGGACTTTTTCTACTTTGTTGGGGTGAAGTACTCCTAAAATGTGAGAATATAAAATTTGAAGGTAGCAAATTTTTTTGGAAATTTCATGTGGGTTACAATACTTTATTATTATTTAAAAAATATAAATTAAGACTGTGAATTCTTTGAGTCCCAGAAGGGAAGCGAGCAAGAACCTAGTGAAATATTGTAGCAGGCACACTGTTTTAAAAATAAATTGAATTTTCAATCCAATTTTTAAAATTTTTTTAAAATTACGTTCTTTTTCATGTAATTCTACTTATCTATTTGAATTTTACAACGAAAAACATGTAATATATGAAACCACGGAGTTAGACGTTTCGTTTGATTTTGTTTTCTACTGAAATAAAAATGAAACGCCTTCGGTGGAGCAGTGGCCATAATTTATCGCGGGTTCGATTCCCTACAGCCAAGGGTTTTATTAAGAGTAATAATAATAATAATAATCAATGGCACAACAGCCCAAATTGGGCTAATGCTAGAGTTACTTCATTACTAGACCAACTGAACACTGGGAGTTGAAGTGGTCAGCCACACGCACGCCCGTGATTATTACCCCGATTTTAACTCCAGTACTCATTTACAGCTGAGTGAACTGGTAGTCCGGCACCCAATCCCATTCTCGAAAATTACTTATCGCCAAGCAGATTCGAACCTGGTACCAGGTGCACTGAACGCAAGTGCTCTAGCCACTAAGCCACCCAGACTACTAGCGTATCTTAACGAGTGCTAATTATACACTTTTTTAGAGTGTAAATTCAAGAGAATATCCAGTGAATTTTCTGCTTTTGAAGTTGAAATTTACTGGTTGCAAATTGTAATTTACTGACCGAAAATTGAAAATTACATTCAAATGTAAATTTACTTGAAAAGGTGTGGCATATTTACCTACTATCCAAAAGATGTAAAATTTAATGGATTGTTTTTACTGTACATGTACTACAATGAAAGGTGTATTTTATTATCCTGTCAATAAAAAAATCGATATTCTTAAGCTGTTAGGGATGCCCTTGTTCTCGACTTAATAGCCAAATTCCATTTGTTGTGACATAAGAACATGGTGTGTAATTTCCTGTCGATTTTCGATGGCATAAAAAGAAACTGATCGACTAATTTCTGGACAAAGTTTTAAATTCTAGATGAATCTTAGGACAAAGTTCTCGAATTCGAAATTTATCTTTTCGCATTTAGGTCACGACTATCAATCTCACTGTCCTTCTAAAGCTAGTATTACACTGTATTCCACGCGGTCAAATATTTGACCAATTTCCCTGTCAAATGCTGTTCGACAAAATGTTTCATTTGACCGTCTGACACCATTTGACAATTAATCTGACCACATTTGATCGTTTGCAATTTTTGGAAAAACAATTCTATCATATGGCTCAAATAGGAAGTGTCATTCGTGAATATTTAAATTTTTGTTGCGATCGGTGAAATAAATAATTAGTTTAAACTACTTCTGTCTTTCCTCCAGTAAATACAACATCATAATTACTGCATAGCACTTTTTTGTTAATTTTTAATACCTGCACCAACAACGCCAAACATTAAATCAATAACTTTTCTTATTACACTCCTATTTTTTGTTCAATCGACTTACGTCTCGTTAATTAATTTAAAGGGAGTTGTATACTCGAGAATTTGATGCTCGGAGTGGCATACAGTGTAATATACATATACGCCAATATTTACAATGGATCTGACCTGATGGCATTTGATCGTTTGACACGAGGAGAAAATTTGAAGATGGTGCCAAATGTATCAGATAGTGTAATATTCCAATCAGGCAGCGTGTCAAATGGATATTTGACATCAAATTTCGTCAAATTTTTATGGTCAAAAATTTGACCGCGTTGCATACAGTATAACACAAGATTAAGAACAGCGAAACGGACTAGTTTCTAATATTCATAAAAACATGTCGAAATTTTTGAGTAGATATTGGGATGATCAAAAAATACAATGTAAAATATTTTTTCTTCTTACAGACTTACTTACTTACTTATGCATTTAAATATTACAGTTATTCTATAAGATATTTACAGTTTATACAATTTTTGTAGAGATCAGACGGGGAAAAAGTTATTGTCTTTACAACTAGTATAGTGTACTATTTCTATTTCTTGACAAATTATGTTATTAATTAAAGTGATACTTGATTTAGGACAATTCTTTTTAAAAACCTATTAATAAGAATTAATTATCAAATTTGCTTCTATGGTAGCTTACCATGAAAAAAGTTCCATTCTTATTAATAAGAACTTAAAACTAACTTAAAACTATCTTACAATAAAACTAACTTATTTAGGCTGAAACCGCTCTACATTTTAAATACTCGTAGTACTAAATAGTTCTGTAACTAGGGGGTTTTCTAAGTTAAGGCATCTTTCGCGAAAATTGTTCATAGCTTTTTCCGATCAATCGAACGAACTCTCACAGACTTATAAACCGTCTTTTTTTATATTTCACCCAAATATTTTAGCGATTGCAAAAAGTTGCGAGTGGTTCTTCGAAATCGGCGAGAACTCTTCAAGGATTATACCCAATTAATTTTGCACCAGCAAAAAACTATTATTATTATAAAATTTGAAAATAAATTTAACAACTTTCACCGAAACTTTCGTATGAATACTGTTCTATGTCAGGGTTAAGGATTTATTGTTTTATAAAGACTAGATGATAATATTGTGCAGTTCTTTCGAGAACAAGAATACACAACATCCACAAAACCATGCGAATAAACATAAATAAATTAATTTGTTGATAGTTTCCTACACAGGGCAATATTCCTAATTGCGTTCGTGAATTATATACATAAATAAATCGGACACTATCGCACCGAACTATTAATTTTCCATCACCCTGTATACACAGTCGACGTGCGGCTTCATAAAATTTCACAGCTCTAAGACAATAATCAAACATTAAACCTATCGCCCGCTCGTAGTTTCATTAGATTGTTAACAAAGTGTACGTACCCGTATGTTGCATGTTAACAAATCACACGTTACGAAAGTTAATCAAATTATTGAAATCGACATAACGTACATACGTTCGATACTCGAAAAACGAACGCTTCGGCGAGAAAAAGCGTATGGGTGGGCAGTAATTGCTCAGTAAAAGGATGAGCACGAACTTTGAACGCACAAATAGGTAATGAAATAAGAATTAATTTATTAGTAATAGATGTGTTCGATTTATTTTTTTCATTGTACAGGTGAGAGAAGGTTTTCTACCTTTCCTCGGAAATTAAACGTTCGACAAGACAGACTACATGGAATCAATCACAACCACATACTTTCCTTGTTTATTTTCTTTTTATATTTAAACTTCATAACCAAGAGGTAACTGGTAACTAACTTGTGTTTAGAGATCGATGATTGAGACATTAACGATAGACACTTCGGTTAAAAAGGTGCTGGTTTGTGAACAACTTCTAGATGAAGCATGTGTGTATTTTGCAGGTCATGTAGGAAACCTCGACTTAATTTCTTCAGCGAAGGAATAAAATTTGAAGAGTAGAAATCGTTATGCTAAAATATGAATCAAAAGAAAATTGGTAGCCAGCAAAAACCATGTTAACTACGTAGGTGAGGTGCCACATACGTACCTATCATACAGTACTAACTCTACGTACCTACCATACAGGATACGTTCATAAAGTACGTTCCCACCGTACATACGTTGTCTGCAGTACCTACCCACCTCACGTACCCCCTACTTACTAGTCACGTTTTTCTATGTATTTATAATGGGCGCCTGTGCTGGTATATAGGTTACCCTGCCTCTACACTGAAAAAATATCTGGCAATGACAATGGCAATATTGCCATTGAGTTAAATATCAAATCGCAATGAGTGGGCATTTGATTGCCAGGCAATTTTCATTTGAGCGAGTGAATTCGAAGTGTCAAGTTCTGAAGCAAAGTAGTCATAACTTCGAAAACTATTGATTAATTTAATAGTTTTTTCTTTAGTCCACTTATTTCGTTTATTCATTTTGCTATCAAACCAAAAAAACATAAGTCTACTTGTTCACAAGCGACGCTAACTTCTGTCAAACGATTCATTTTCTGGCAATATTATCCTCAAAATTGCCATGGCAATGCTGAGAGCAATATTGCCATATGCGTTTGGCGCGTCTACATTGTCAATTTGTGTATGGCAATAATGCCGTTGCCATTGCCAGATAAATTGTCAGTGTAGACGCAGGGTTAGGTTTGGAGGAGTGAACTGTAGCACTGTGCCACAGCCCATCACGAGAGATCACTAAGGATCCATTGTGTTCCCCTCATATAAAAAACCGGACTCTTAACTATTGATTCCAAATATTGCTCTTCTTAATGAAGAGAGTAGTTCTCCATAATTCATTGCAAGTTCTGATAAATCCGAGAAGCCCCTCATGCCCTGAACGCATCTGAGATGGTAGTCTACCAGTCTTTCCATTGTTTTCAGCAAAAACGATGAAAGACTGATGGGTCTGAAATCTTTAGCCAGATATGGATTGTCTTGCCAGCCTTCGGTATGAATATTACCCTGACCTCACGAGACCCGAGAGTCAGACAACTTCTACAGATCCTCACCAAGGAAGTGGCATGGTCTTCTGTAGCATAATTGGTAACAGACCGTCCACTCCCGAAGACTTGAAGTGAGAGAAGGACATAACCGCACAGCTTACCCTCTTAAGAGTGATTGTCCGATTTACAATGGTTGCGTCCACCACAGGGAGATCCACAACCTGAGAGATATTCCCAAGTTCCGAGATGCACCCCGGGAAGTGCAACTCGAGACTTTCTTGACTAGATTCCGTCCAGATTCCGTCAATCCTCCTCAAGTACCCTGGAACACTGAGGTCCTTCGCAAGGATCCTTCCATTCTAGATGCTTCGTTAAGGCATTCTATTTCCTAGCAAAGTTTCCTCCATGGACTACGCTTGGCAAACTTCAGCGAAGATTTAAATTCTTTTTGGCTGAGTATGTATGCATCCCAGTCCAAATTACTCTGACTTCTTTTAGCTTTTTTGAAAAGCCTCCTCGCCCTTCCTCTCAAAATTTATAGATCCTTAGACCACCACTTAGGACCACCCCTGCCGCCATAGAGAGGGAGCAAGACGATCTATGGGCGGCCATTAAGGGTCCCGAAATAATTTCTACCTCCTTGTCCATAAGTTCCGTACTGCTTAAGCTGCTGGTTACCTGCCTAAGATTGTTACCAACCATCTTTACAAAATTCTCCCAGTTAGTTCTTTTAATGTTTCTAAACGAGTTGGTGGTATATAGCTAAAATACCTACCACATTTCTGGCTTTTCGCGTAGCCTATTATTTAAAATTTTGTAACCGACGTTAGGGTAATTTTACCATTTTGAAGGGAAGTAAGGTTTGCTACTTAAAAAAAAAATCCCGAAAAAATCCAGAAGTGTGAATGTGACACCAAAAAATTTCCACTCTTTGTCCCCACTGTTAGAAACCAAAAAAACCGGTTGTCTCCCCTTTCTTTCTAGCTATTGTTCTGAAGTGTTTGCAAAATTAGTTCCTCCACGGTCCTAATACACACCCATCGCAGTGCTCCAACCAAGTCCATCCGACAGAGGTGTTACCAATTCGCTATTTTCTATCAGTTCATTACACTGATACCGAAAAAGCTGGCAAAAACCACCATAAAGCTACTATTAAATATTTATTAAATTTAAAATTGTACCTCGAATCAAATTCAAATGTGACTAAATCATACGTTGCATTAATTTAACTATCGAAAATAAGACCGATCAAAACCACAAAATTAATAGCTCAGATCCGTCGTGCAGTTTTCCGTCAATTTATTTATCTAATAAACCACTAAAATCGTAAATATCGCCATAAATCCTGTTCAACCTCAATTTGAGCACGAAATCCATTGTGGCGATACGTTCGCTTTCCATTGGAAAATGGCCCGTACAGTGACTATCAAGCCCCGTATGTGTGAGCTTTTCCACATACGTTCTGTAGCTGGGACGTTAGGCTATAGGAGGTAGCATTATATCGCGATAATTCCTGCTTCCCAGAGCACTTGGGGGCTTGGGGCTCTTGAGTTTTGCGAAATAAACGACTGATTCCCATATATTGGCCGCTATAATACCAAAACGAGCATACATCTATGCTCCATAATTCCGGGCACTTGGTCTTCTAATGCGATATTTTATAGACCTACATATCGCACAGGTACAAGCAATTTGTACCTGACATCGTTAGTGTATGGTCAGTCAGCAAGGTGAATATCAGTATTTTCAACTCCAAAGGCAAGGATTCGTTATTGGTGCGGTCAATGGAACGTCACCTGCCTGTTTAGCTGTCTAAGGTCTAAGCACCCACGAGTACCTGTACCAGGTATAGCTACGTACCTCGTACTAGGTATTTCACTAGTACTTCAAAACAACTCCTACCTGGTAAGGTTACTGCTATGTTTGTTCCTACTCGTCGTAGGATATGCTTTATGTGTCCGGGAGCTTTTAATATTGGACATATCCGAGCCAGCCCACCGTTGCCGTAACATAAGCATAAGCAGTTTGCACGTAAACCATTCTCTCACGTATCATAAATGTTTATGTGAGGTATGTGCTCCAGGTTAAATTTCATGCTTTATGCGTCCGACCGACTACATACCTTGCATTCTGGATCTACGATGAGGTAAATTAATGAAATTTTGATGATTGCGAATTTATTACAGTCGAGGGAAAATTATTATTTTCGTATCAAAGGAGAGAAGGCTTTTTAGTTTGCTACATGCTCAAATTCGAAATTAGCTTGGAGCAACAATTTGATAACCTTTTGCATATGTGCGACCCCCGTTCTCCACGGGGATTCCCCAACTTGTAGTTTGCAAGATCTTTTTATATGAAAAAAAAACTAATAAATGGGATACTTTGTCAGTTGAACAGACCTCCAAAATATATAGGTACGGCGTTCGACATAGCGTGGATCCTTCGGGATAATTTACTAGTGTCCTTCCCCAAGCAAATCTACATTGATGTTCCGATCGATAGTAAAACAGTTCCTCTTCACTTCACAACATACTCGCCAGGACTGTATCATCAATCTCGTGTCTAATTTAGTCCGTATATCACCTCATTTCCACACACAACATAAATCAAAATCAATTTGATTACTTATGACATTGTTTTGATATCGCGTCGAAATAACAAACAACTCTTCCTGAGCGCAAAAGACACGATATAGTTCCACCCACAAACACCATAAGGTACATTTATTATAAATACTTCCTACAGAGATAGTGAGGCTTGCAGGCAGTCTAGATCTGGGGAGTGCCGCACTACCAGTAAGCAGTAACAGTACCTTCACGTTCACCTGAATTTCACGCTTCTGATTCCAATTTCATGGAAGTGCCAGTCGTTTGTTAGTTCTGTTGTACAAACATCTCTTACAGCTATCGATGGGGTACCGATGTACGATGTACTCGTATGTAATGTAATGTAGGTTTGGGTGCACGCTGTACGGTATAGTGGGTACTCGAGGAGTATGTCTTCCGATCCTATCCCATATCCAAGAGCCTCGTCGAGCGTATATTCCACTAGTAGACAAGTGAACCGCTCCGGATATTGTACCACCAGATTGGCCGCAAAAACAAACGAAATTCCGCCATAGAAATAACGAAGCGACTAGTGTGGCATTATATGGAATCTACGAGCGTCTCTAGCTACCCAGCCCAGAAGACGAAAAAGTACCCTACCGTATGGATGGTAAGGCAAATCTGTCGAGACCAGAACGAAGAAGGAATACTCCATCCAGGGCACACACTATCTACACTGTATTACAGTACATAGCCCTGAGTATTGTTCTCGTTTTAATTAACTTTTAATGAGATTATGCAAGAGATGTGATGAAAATTATCGCTGTTTGCCGTACGGTTAGGTTCCGTTCAGAGAAACGAGGTTACTCGGAGAATTTCCGAGATTCCTGGCATGGGTGTAAGGTATTTTTCCGGCTAACATACAGAACATACATGTAATTGCTTTACTTTCGCCTGACTCGAAATCGGTCCTGTTTTTTTTTACCAGGGTTCTTGTCAGCTATTTGCGACCTCATTAGGAAAATGTTTAAATACAAGCCGATAAACATGCAGCCGGAAAATCCACCCAAAACGAAAGGTCGCGAGAAAGGTCTTCGGATCTATGGGATTTACGTGCACTGATCTCGGTACGTATTAGTGTCGAAATCGAGGCTTTAATGTCGATTTATATGTACGGCGTACATCGCTTACCAAGTTTACGATGGAATCGTGTGGTCATATATTTGAGCAGGTTAGGCAGTCGCTGGAAAAACAAGCTCCTCGACAAGGTGATAGTTTAGCGATATGGGGAGTGGTTGGGCGGATTTGCAGACTTTACAGGGGGTAGGCAACAAGAAGTCACCGCACTAACTGTGCACTTTGTAATTTGTAGCCCATTGATAGTTAGTACAGAAGATTGCTGTGGTTTCCTTGGAGCAAGACAAGGCCAGACGGAGGGAATGGGAATGCGGTTGGGATCAATACTTTCTGTAGCTGTAGAGCTAAGCGAATGATAGAAACAAGGTTCAAATTAATATCGCCAAAACCGGCCAGCCTCTAGATTGGAATACATGTAACCGTAGTCGATTTGTTCTATTCCGTGTTGAAAGATCTTCCCAGGCTGATTAGTAAGACGTGGGTGAATAAATTGTAAGAAGTACTGGACATGGGATGAAGTTTTTGGTGCTTGCGCGAAGAGATGGTGTTATCGAGCTTCAAGTGAGAAACTGACGAAGTAGAGAGCAATTTGTTTTTAATGCGATCAGCTTAATCCTGCAGACTTTTCTTCTGATGCAACTGCATCCACAAAAATCAATAACGTTCCAAATAGCTTTTTAGTTATTCCTAAAGTTCGCATAGTAACCTGCATCGTCATATTCCGAAAGTGGGGAATAGATGTTGGACTCACGCAAAGTCATATCGCCCAATCAGTCTAACCTCTTTCTTACTTAAATCTATGGAAAAGGTATTAGACAGATACATAAGGAGCTCAGCTGCTTACAGCCGTCTCAACAAATATCAATTCGCTTATCAAGCTGGTAAGTAGGCTGTTAGCGCTCTTCACAATTTAGTGCAAAAAATTTAAAAGACGTTGACAGCCAAGGAAATAGCGTTGTGCTCTTTTCTTGACGTTGAAGGTGCTTTTGACAACACTTCCTACAAATCCATTGAATTACTTACTCGTAAAATAGGAGTAGAAGAAACAGTAACGAGATGGATAGTAGCGATGCTTGACTCTCGTAGAATTTCGGCTCAGAACGGAGGTAAAGGTCTCACTATACGAGCGGTGAAGGGATGCCCTCAGGGAGACGTACTTTGCCCACTACTGCGGTGCATTGTAGTAGATGATTTCCTTAAGGATCTGAGCATCAAGGGTTTTGAGACTCAAGCATACGCTGATGACCTGGTGATCACTGTCATTTCGGACCGCATGCAAGAGGCCCTAGAGATAGAAGATCATTGGTTCATCCAACAGGGATTAAGTATAAATCCAAGTAAAACAATTATAGTGCCATTCACTAGAAGATGGAAGGTAAACTTAAGGCCCCCGATTGTGAGAGGAACAATAATTGAATTCTCGTCCGATGTCAAATACTTGGGAATTACCTTGGACAAGTGTCTGACTTGGAATTTACATCTTAAAAACATCTCCACACGAGTAACATTGTCTTTTATGGCGTCTCAAAGGCTCTGTGGTACCACTTGGGGTCTCAGACCAAATATGGTATACTGGACCTACAAGTCTATTATAATACCAATGATAACATATGCCGCTATGGCGTGCTGGCCAAAGGTTCAACAAATCACAGCACAGAAGCCCCTGCGTGCTGTTCTTAACATTACTGGGGGACTTAAATCCCACTGTCCCACTGCTGCAATGGAAGCCATGATAGACTTGGCCCCATTACACTTAGAGATAAAAAAGGAGGCTCTGAGAGAGGCCATAAGGCTACAGCAGTACAATAAATTCAAGGCATGAGACCTTGTCGGTCACCTTAAACTCTACAATAATTTAATCAGAAGGACCTAACCGACTCAGAAAACGATAACATGAATCTGGGAGATCGTGTATCATGGCAATCTGGTCTACCAGATTTTGGGGTAGGTGCTTCAGTGTGGTACAGGGACGGCTCTATGACCTATAGTGGAACTGGAGCGGGCGTATTTGAACCCAATTGTAAAATATGGACGGCAATGGGACAAACATCCACTGTGTTTCAGGATGAGGTACATGTCATAGAGCTGTGCGCAGGTAATCTTCTACGATGGCGGTCCGATAAGTACTTAGTCTCACCGCCCGATGGCGCCACAATAGCAAGAGAAATTTACTATGGTGTAGTACATTCTCGTAGACGGCTACTGTCAAAATTTCAGCCGAATCCGACTCGTAGTTTTGTTTTGACCGCGTGTGGAAGCGGGCGTGTCCGCGGATTTTAGAAAAATGGAAAAAGAGCAATATCGGTCGGTGATTCGATTCTTGTTTTTGGAAGGGAAATCGCGCAGCGAAATCAAAGAGCGCTTGTATGCTGTGTACGGTGACTCTTCTCCTTCGATGGCGATCGTCAAAAATTGGTTTAACGAGTTTCAACGAGTTTTTGATGAGCCACGCCCAGGTGCCCCGAAAACGGCTACCATAGAGGATAACGTGACAAATCTCCACGATCTCATATTGGCAGACCGCCGATTGAAGATGCGCGAGATAGCTGAGACAGTAGGCATCTCAAAAGACCGCGTGGGTCATGAAATTTTGGGCATGAGAAAGCTGTCGGCGCGATGGGTGCCGCGTTTGCTCACTCCGGACAACAAGCGCAACCGTAAGACCACTTCAGAGCAGTGTTTGACGCTGTTTAAGCGCAATCCGAAGGAGTTTCTGCGTCGTTTCGTGACCGTCGACGAAACATGGATCCACTGGTACACACCAGAGACCAAGGAAAAGTCGAAACAGTGGACTTCACCCGGCGAACGTGCTCCGAAGAAGGCGAAGACTGTCCTATCGGCCGGAAAGGTGATGGCCACCGTTTTCTGGGACTCACAAGGTGTGATCTACATCGACTACCTGGAGAAGGGCAAAACGGTCATAGGGCTCTACTATGCCGAATTATTGGGCCGATTTGACGCCGAATTGCAGAAAAAACGGCCCCATTTGTCGAAGAAAAAAGTGCTCTTCCACCATGACAACGCACCGGCTCACACCTCTGCCGGCTCACTGCTGCCCCATCCACCGTATTCTCCAGATTTGGTCCCGTGCGACTTCTTTTTGTTTCCAAACTTGAAAAAGTCAGTCGCGGGGCATTTGAGTCGAATGAGGAGGTCATCGCCGCCACGGAGGCCTACTTTGCAGACCTCGAGAAAACGCATTTTTCAGACGGGTTAAAGAAGTTGGAGCATCGCTGGATCAAGCGCATCGAGCTAAAAGGAGACTATGTTGAGAAATAAATCGCCACTTTTCCAAAATTTTCTTTTGTATGTTTTGTCGGACCGCCCTCGTACTGAATAAACCAAAAGGCGCTACAAGCGCCAAGCGGCACTGCTAGCGCTGAAATCTTCTGATGTGGGTGCCAGGACATGAGGGTATTCCGGGTAATGAATCGGCTGAACAGCTAGCTAAGCGGGGAGCCAACTCACCAATGATTTGCCCGGAACCATTATGTGGAGTAGGTAAAGGCTTCATTAAGGATGGCATTTTAAAGTAGGTAAATCTTCAGGTGGATTATTGAAACTCACTTTCAGGACTTAGACAGTCAAAGAAATTCCTGACTTTCTCAAGTAGGAGAGCGTCGGAATTGCTTTCCTTAAGCAGGTGTAACGCACAGGTTATAATGCGATATTTTTCCGGACATTATTTCTTTAATTATCACCTTAAGATCATCGGTAAAGTATCACTAGATACATGTCGATTCTGTGATATCACATCTGAAACCACGGCACACATTCTGTGTGATTGTGATGCAGTGGCCAGATCAAGAAGGCAGATTCTCGGTGGATTTACTCTCACCTGTGAAGACCTGTCGAAGACTCCCCTGAGTAAAATCATCTCCTTTCTCAAAGGAATAGATATGGCCTAGGGAGTGGTTAAGAGCCAGGAACAAAAGACCTCTTAGGTCGTAGTTCGAGAAGTAGTGAGACTTCTATAGGCTTTACCAGATAAATAAATAAATAACCTGCATCGTCTCTCTGGATACGTTCCGGACTTCCGATTTTTTTAATTTATTTATTTTCATTTTTTTTTGAAAATCAATAGAAACAAAGGTGATGAAATATCGACATAACTAATTTTTAGACGATTGTATTAAGAAATAGCTTGTGATGTAAAGTTGAAACTTAAGCCATTTTCTAGTAGCGGAACTTACAATGCCATTAATTTGAAATTTTGTAGTAGAAGGCTATTGATTCTAGTTTAGCAATTACGGAATTTCTTTTTTTAGACATCGTACCTTTCTCCAATTATAACGATTTTCTAAAAAAAATCGTTATCGTAATTGATCGTAATAAAATAGTAGTTCGTATCTAAAACAAATTGATGCATAGAGTCAGTCCAGTAGTTCCTGCTTACCTCAATCTCAATGAAAAAAATGTTATAAAAATTTAGCAATAAATCAAAATTCTTCATGTTTACCGACAAAACGCCACATCAATCCATTCATTCATTACTGTGGGATGTGGGTGAATCCGAACAAAACCTTACACATTTTCGGTTTCGTTAGTTACAAAACGCTCAAAAGTATGGTACGCTTCACCAAGGTCACCTGAACAGTTCCACGGTCGATACAATTAAATTGTCACAAATTACCAGATAGACATTCGATCGATACTAAGTTGCAATTCCAATTAACCATCGAAACGATCAAAATATTAATTTAATAGGCTTGCTCTAATGACGCCGTTCCACACTTACCACATCTTTTGTAGGCGGCTCCAAACACAGACCTTCATATTTTCGTACGGCCAAAGCGGTAGGTGCAAGCGCCATCGACAGCGAAACAGCTTCAGTCATCTCGTCTAGCGTTGATAGAATCTAGCACATGTCCAATAAAAAATCACCTGAAATCAGAGAAAAAAGTTCAAATTTAATCGGAATTCGTTGAACCGATAAACGAGCGCTAAAACTTAGAAAAACTAAAACTTAGAAAAACAAGAGTGCACTTAGCTGAGGAAACAAAGCGACCATGTCAAGGTTAATCCGTTATTGTCACCTGAAACTTCTTTTGTCTACCTGGTATTTAAATCACGTACTGTTTGGTTTTGGTTCCCCCGAGTCGTACATTGAGAAAATAACAATAAAACAGTTAAGAAATCCAGTTAAGATAAGGTTAGTAACATTGGCTATTAATCATACGAAATATTACCATGATTTGGAACAGAGCCAACTATCAAAACTCAGACAAGAATCTTCCTATCACAGGAACCCAAATCCAGATGCCGATATCACATATTTTCATGATGTCTCTCTTATAACATCACTCAAAACTAATAAACCAATAATCAAAGGGTGTTTCAGTTTGATCCCATTATCACTCCTACCCTTACAAACGGACTTGTCCTCTTCAAATCTATCAGTATTGAATATCGGAACTCATACGAAACTGCAACAAAATTCATCTTCCGCTGATAAGTTTCGGAAACATGCAGAATCCTATCGAAACATTTTGACTACCTACTCAAAACTTCATTATGAAAAAATCATGCGATACTGCGAGAACGACCACGTTATGTAGCCCCAACCCCGAAACAGTTCTACAATTTCATAAAATTTGAATTCCTGTAATCGATACTGCATATGAGATTTAGTCTGAATGAATTCCTTTTAAGTACTCGATTCCAACATTGTAACAGTACTGAAAACGAAAACCACAATTAGAATAAAAAAAAAAATGTTGTACTTTGTCTTGACAGCACGGATACTGGAATCCGTGCTAAACTTCACTTTTATAAAATCGTGTCCCCAATTTCAATCGATATAATTTTTTACTGTCGAGCTAGAAATTTAAAATCTGGATTTCGGATTCTGAATACTGGACTGTATATGACCGTATATGAGTCGAATGGCAGATGTTAATAGCTTCTGATAAAGTACCGATACACTACTGATAAAAAAAAGTTTTGACTTAACAAAACTTTTGAGCTTCTTAGCCATTCAAATAAATATATGCAATTAGGCATTCCGGTAGTGAAAAAGTAAACCAAATAGGACAATTGACAAATGAGAAGAGAATGGCAAAATGACAATTAAAAACAGCAGAGTTGCTTAGGTACTGGTACGAAACTAAAACATCTTGATCGAAAAGTTGGCATTCATCCAAACCTGGTGCGAAACTGGAATTTTTAATTCCGCGTTGCTAATCAAAACTAACTTTTAACGATGAATTCTGGAAATTAAACTCTCTCCAAACAATTTCAAAATTCAGTATTGATGTTTAGTTTTTATCGTCAGTACTGATTTCCTGAAATCTACGTGACAGTTTACGGAGATTGCAATGTACACTAAGTTTCCGTTTACAGTACTGCACTTTAGTACCCATTTATGTTGTACGGGTTTGCGACATCAAAAATTTCATACTTTAAATAATTTTTTTAGGATACGACTGGACTCATAGTAGAGGAGATAATTTGAAACGCCACGATCCTATATAACCTACGTTAACAGATTCCTCAAATTGACCGTGAATTTTCGAACATAAAATCATCCAAGAATAAACAACATTTTAAATTTATTTACATAGATTATATTTGTTATTATGGTATAAATAAATGTAAACAAATCACATATTGATTGCAATTAGATGCATAATTTTTGTTTATGCACTGAGTTCCGTTCGAATTCCGCAATTTCGAGTGGTTATTTGAGCTTTTTCAACATATAAACGATCAAAGGTCAGTTTCGTCTACGTCTACAGTTTTTGGTGCCATGGATAGGCGGTTCATGTCACAATTAAATTGTGGTTGGTGTCTTGGTTTCGCTTGGCTAGTTTTACGACAGCTGACGAAGTCAACAAGAGAGTATACTTAATAGTGTGATTCAGCAGTCAGCATTTTTGCGCGAATGTCCAATCGAAATCGACAATTTCAAATCAAAGTCATAATAGCCTGCAGTTGTAGTGAATACAAAAACAAAACTAACCCCAAAATAAAATCTATAATCGTTATAAATTTCTAATTATTTATTGTGATTTGCCTTTTCCAATTCCCCAAGCCTCGAAAGAGCTAATAAAAATTCATTACCACGCACACAAGCAACCATTATCGCATTGCTGCCTTTTCAACCCCTCGAAAAGCAGAAAAACTTGTCGAAAACAAAAGTTAAAATTTGGTTATAGTCTCAACCCCAGAGTAAATATCTCATTAAATCACTTTTACCAGGGGCCAACGTGCACACCGTAGCAGCAAGGCCGCACATTCGCTTCTTGCTCGGCTCGCATACCAAACTTTTCCAGTTCACTAATTAACCAGAAACTCTCTGGACCATAATAAATCCGAAACTCTTTGAAAATTAGGTGGCCATGGCCGTCCGGGGGCTGTCCACCACCCGCAACTTTGGAACGCTATCCAGCCCCGGTGCAAAGAGACCACTTTGCTCGGACATAAAACTATAAAATAATCATAAAACCAAATAGCGATATAAGGGCAGACAATTGCACATAAATATCATGCGGAGCTCATAACACTAAAAACATATTTCACAGTAGCTCCCCGGCTTCAACCCCTTTCGACAACTCAGTCGCCCCCTGGGGGGTGGAACAAGGTAACTCGCTCCAAAAGCTACACCCGACGAGACCTATGAGTAAACGTACTAGCGGACGGATGTTTTGTTCAGTGCGAAACTTAGCGCCGCTAATACGAAAAAGCTTTGGCCTTGCTGCCACCCCCACAGCCACCCACCACAAAAGCCGACCGAAATAGCATCACAGCCAGATCATCATCACGGCAATGGGAAGCGAGAAGGTCGAGTATTGTCGCAGTATGGGTAATAAATTTTGATGTCCTTTTTGGGGCTGAGTGCGAGTGTGTGCGATTATTGCCATTTAGTGTTATAGAGTCCTGCTTCCTGCCACCCCTCAAGGCCTTCCGGGGGAGTACAAGGTCGGCTACAGCTTTTCTCGTTGTTAACGTGTCGTCTTTTCGGTCCTCAATGTCAATCCGAGCGAACATAATGGAATTCTAGAACTTCGATTAGGACGGGTTTTCCGTAAAGCCTATACTACTTTTCTTCGCAACATACGCCGACCTTTGTGGGCTTTACGCAACTGAAAAAAATCTTGGGATTTTTTTTTTGCGTCTTTAGGGAACGAGAAGAGGTGATAAATTTAACGCTGCGAAATTAAGCCTGATACACTTGATAGTGATGTAGGCAGGTAGTTGGGCAGGTGTGGTGGAGTTGGGAAGCTTTTTAACGAGTTTACCTGTGCGATTGCATAGCTTGAGGATGAATTTATGAAGAAAGATCTTACCTGTGTAAAAAGATCGAAAGATTTTTGTTAACGAAACTCAGGTTTACAGCGTAGATATTGGATTAGTGAGCTTTTTTATAAAGAAAATTTAAAAGGAAATTAAAATAAAAATTAAATCCGCATTACGTGTACTACTCGGATAAAGGCGTTAATTGAAAGCATTTTGCTTAATCCCCCGGGATTAAGCTTTTTATTATCGTCAGATTACAACTGAAGCCATTGGAACACACCCACCTATAAAATTGTTTTTGAAACAACCCTTGGTTCAGTTATGCGTACGAAGCGAATTTCAACTTTCTTGCTTAAGCCGTTCTGTAAACAAAAATCACATGGTTTAGGTAAGTTTTAGCTTTCTAGAATCACCTGTTTCTGTGATATAGGTATGCACTGTGAATTTTTTCTTAAACACATGATAAGCGGATTAATGACCTCATGCGGCTCGAACTCACGACCCCTGAATTTGAAGACTATGGAGGATGCTTACTATACTGAATACTATTGATGCTTCTATTTTTAGTTAATCTTTTCAATTGAAGGTTCTGTAATGCATTTCGAAACAGAACCTATTTCTTTAAAGTACACCAAGATAGGGTTCAGTTAGAGTTCTTCCCATAACAAAAGATGCCATCAGTGTAAATTCAAAAGAATATCCAGTGAATTTACTGCTTTCGAAGTTGAAATTTACTGATTGCAAATTGAAATTTACTGACCGAAAATTGAAAATTACATTCAAATTGACTATTATATTCCAATGTACTTACTTGAAAAGGTGTGGTATATTTGCCTACTATCCAGAAGATGTAAATTCAATGGATTTTTTTTTACTGTTTGGTCTCATAATCTTCCCCTCGTAGAATACTATAAGTAAGTAATAAGTGCATTGTATGAATTAAATAGCGCACTTTATGAGAGTTGTAAATTTACATTCGGATGTAATAGTCTATTTGAATGTAATTTTCAATTTTCGGTCAGTAAATTTCAATTTGCAATCAGTAAATTTCTACTTCGAAAACAGCAAATTCAAAGGATATTCTCTTGAATTTACAATTTAAAAAAGTGTATAACTATCACTCTTTAAGATACACTTATTTCTACTTCTAATATTATATCTTACTTACTTACACTTAATCAACCCCTTGGCTGTAGGTAGGAATCAATCCAGCGATTAATTCTGCTTTTGCTGCGTAGGTTTGGCGCACGTAGCCACAGCGCCACCGAAAGCGCTTCATTTTCATTTCAGTAGAAAACAAAATCGAACGAAGGGTCCAACTTCGTTGTTTTATATATTACATGTTTTTCGTTGTAAAATTCAAATAGATAAGTAGAATTACACGAAAAAGACGTAATTTTCAATTCATATATAAATATAGTTAATTTTACACGAAATGTTGTGTAATTTTGTGAGCCTTTTCATGTAAATTGTACGGTTCAGTTGAAAAGTACATGAATAATTTACTAATACTAGTAATTTCGTGTAAAAGTGTTTGAAATGTAAATTGGATTGAAAATTCAATTTTTTTAAAACAGTGTAGAATACGGACAATAAGCAACAATAAATGTTCAAAATTAAATTTAGATTCAACCAAAAATTATGGTAAACAAAAAATAAGAAAAGTAAGGACCTTACAATTCTTCAAAAGAAATTAATTTTAAAATTTAACGTAAAAAAAATCAAAAAAAAAATGTCGACCAAATTTTAATTTGAAAAAATACACAAAATACATTTTTTTTATTTTTTCCAGGTCGAAAATAAAAACTTTTTAAGCTATGTAAAAATCAGCTGTTTTATCTGCGAAAATCCGTTTTTTTATGCTATAATTTAGTTTAAAGTTTTCTAGTCATATTGAAATAACCCCTCATAGATTACTATATAAGCAAGTAATGAGTGTATTGTAAGAATTAGCGCACTTTATGAGAGTTGTTTCTATCTTAAAAAGTTATTTCTACCAAAAAAATCTAAATTTCTGTGAAGTTATTAAGTATATACCCCTATAGGTGCATCCTAATAGCTATTAAAATCTTTTTACTAGAGGTATACTTTTCTTGTCTAACAAGTTGATCTCATTATCAGAGTTAAAGTCTTGTCTTACAAGGAAAATACTAGGAGATCCAATTTAAATTTAGATAGAAAATTTAAAATATAAGGGCGTCAAAATGCGTTATTTAAGTCTTATAAGATACTTTTGTAATTTACTAGAATTATGCTCTGGAGTATTTGTGAGTTGGTGCCAGCCACCCATAAATGTGATACAACTTCATCAAATCTTAAAAATATATTTAAAATAAAACGATTATTTTTAGTAATATATTTTATCGGATGAGATTATCCGATTAAAAACTACTTTAACTTATTTTTCTTCAGTTGAAAACTAATATTTAACAATTATTAACTATTTCTGCCCGATAAGAGTTTTAAGCCGATAAAACTGTTATGTTAATTTCTAATCGGTAAGTCATAATAGCAAAGCAAAGAAATAAAAATACTATGTGCATAATATAAATTGTTCAAATTAACTCAATCGTGGAATAAAATCAAGCTTAGCCGAAAGATCCAATAAGAACCTTACTATTCTGAATAGTTCCATACACACAAAGGCACTTATCGAATAGACCCCAGCACACCAATAAATCGGAATGTTCTGATGTTCTCGGAAAGTTCCGAGCTATTTCTGATATAGGGGAACGTGAAACAGAAGTTTCGGATGGATTTCATTCGGAAAATTTAAAGATAATTCCATGAGGAAAAGCAGTAAAAATTTTATGGAATTATCAGGCAGAATTCCAAAAGAACTTACCGACATTCGGACATATCGTGGAAAACTCTGTGCAAATGATCAGTAGGATCAGTAGAACTTTCGTACAATCGGTTATGATTGCAGAAAATTCTACAGACTCTATGTTTCTTTACACCAAACCTGATAAAAATTATCAAACTTAAATTTTAGTAAGCTTTCGGAAGGGAAAAAGGCTTTGGGAAATGCTCCAGACATTTCTCTAAGATTTCGGTAAGAAAAATCCCACGGAACAGCGTCAACCTCGCCATATAGAAATCTGTCGGAAATGGCATGGGTTTCTAGCCCGGAATTCCGACTATATAAAGAACTTTCCATCGGAATCCTAACGGATTTCTGTGTTTTTAGTCTGCTTGGGACTACACAGTAAAAAATGTTTACTACTCTCAGAGTAGGCAATTTAGTGCCTACTCTGAAAGCAGTAAAATTACTATTGTCAAATTTCTTTACGCACTCTTGTGATTTTTACTACTTACGCTGAAACACATCACTATTAATGCGGAAATTCACACATAAGTGTAAAATCAATCGCTAAAAATGTGTAAATTTACTACTGGTGTGGAAAGGCAAAATTTTACAATGCGTAAAATTACAAACGATGTGGAAAAACTATTATGTACTACATATGAGTGGTTCAGTGGGATAGTTGCCCACAATTATTGCGAAAGGAGATATCGGACTCTAAACTTTGAAAAATTACTCTCAAAAAGAAATAATTCATATTTTGTTATACTGTCAAGCAATGTATACTGATAATATGGTGAGTAAATAAGTTTGGAACACAAAGATGTGGTTATTGTGGTCAAACTGAAAAAGCCTAAGCAACAAAAAATTCAATGTGGCTTAGGCAACTCTTCCACTCAACCACTCAATGTACTACAAAATGTGACATGTTTATTGTGATTGTTATTATTATTAATTTATTGATAATATAAATATTAATAAACTTCAAGCGAATGATCGGCAGATGAATTCCCAGACGTATTTTGAAAGGAAAAGGACACAGCAATCGACAATTGGAAAAATGCAATGAATTCAATCAACAACAATTAATACACATGATAATTGCGGAAAAATTAGGATATAGGTCAAAAAGGGTAAAAAGTATAGAACACTATACATGTTTATTATTTAAATTTAATTTATTTGTTTCAAAGCCACAAAATTTACACACTATAAACATTATTTTCTTTTTAAATTTTAAATCACGCCTTACACAAAACCACGAAACAAGTGAATTATACAACGAAGCTGTCAAGTTAATACATATCACAAAAAACAAATTACTACGCATGAAGTATCAAAATTACATGCAAAATGCGTAATTTTTATGATAAATTTTACACATTAAAAGTAGGAAATTTCATTCGGTGTTGTAATTTTACTTTCCAGCTAGTAAATTCATGACGAAAATGTGTAAAAATACAAACTTTTAAAAATTACTCGTCGTTTTATTAAATTTATTGAAAATTTCTAAATTTACTATGGCATCAATTCGGAATATTTTACTGCTTTAAGGACAGTTATTTTCACAAAAATTTTTACTGTGTAGTAATAAAATCTCATGATGTTCCAAGAGTGTAAGTAGTATCTATAAAAACGCACCAGTAAAGGATACTCTTGCTCCTGTTTAAATTCAAAAAGAAACGGAATTGTTTTTCATCCTACATTCAATTTAAAGGTTTTGTGTTTTTCGGTATCAGATCAGTCTTTAAAGACTAAGTACAGCCCGAAATCCCCAACTTGTTAAGACGATAATCGACTGGTGCTAAAGCAAATCTGATTAATTCGGATATTACATGCAACATTCCATATTCTATTCGTTATCTAAAAATACTCTACATACTAATTAATCGTTGAATCAAATTTTTATACTGTACCAATCAATTTTGTTCCCATTTTCTTTCTTTTCGACGTCTTCCTTACGAACCCAAACGATCCAATTTATTTCGTAAACAACGACTCAAATCTTATGTAAATCTGTTGTGCTCTTTAACTCTCAATATTCGGTTACAGCGGCTCGACTCATCCTTCCGCTTACCTCCCCCATACGAGTATATCCTTAAATCTGTTTCACAGTTATGGCTTAACTTAACTTCCCGGCTAATCCAATAAGTTTCCTGTGAGCTGTAACTGGAAGAACATCTCCTTATGCTTCCATACCTACCCGAACGTACAAGGAATGGCTCCCCGGGACATACCTTTCAACATTTTTTTTCTCCATACTATTCCTTGACAGACATCAGGTACTTAATCAATATTCCTTCCACATGATTCAGCTCAGGATCGGTTGGTTGATTCCGCCCGTTTCTGGCACTTTATACACAGAACCACATATTGGCATCACAATACCATGTATATCCTTCGTATATCCTTTAGAAGCGTCTTATGTCGGTGGAGTAGGTGGAAGTAGGTGGGTATAGGTAGTAAGTAGGACTCATACGTATGTCGAAAATCTCCAAAATGTTATGCTTACACGTTCGAACAAGCTCCATAAACATAACAACTATATGACCGGGAGCATACGAAAACAGGATATGTGGAATATCTATTTGTGCTATGGCACGGCCTATGTAGTACAGAAGCTTCAAAAATGATTTGGATAAGGCGAAAGCTATGATGTTCACTTTACGTAGCTAGTCCACGGGTCATATAATCCAATCGAATAAGGTTGGGAATGGCAGCAAGTGAAACGGACGTGAAGGGTTTCCTTTCCTGGGGGTTGGTGGATGCTTCGAGAGGGAAAGTAGTAAAAATGACGAGTACAGGACCTATGACTGAGCCCATAGGCGCGCAATAAAATTGCAATTTCACAGGCAATTAAACGGCGAATGAGATGTTGTAGCAGTACGAAGTTAAGTTATTGCGATAAGAAGTTTTTATTGTCGTCGTTCCTTTCAAAGATTATAGGGGTGCAGACATTTCGCGTAAAAGGAAAAAAAGCGAGTTTTTTTTTCATATGTTTTATTCAATTTAAAAAAAATTAAAATAAAATAAAAATTAAATTAACTTTTTACTTTATTTGGTTAGATAAAGTCTGAATTATTTTGAAGTTCTCTTGAAACGAAATAACAATTTAAATTTCAAGTAAATTTAAGTACTACATAAAAAAATCTGTCAATGGTTTGGGCGAAAATTTATTATTTTTTGGGTCAAAGTTCGGGAGCGGCCAAAGTCGAAGTATATCATGAGTTGTTTCGAGATTATTAGATTTCTTGGAAAATTAATTTTGTTCCTAAGATAAAAATATTTAAAATAGAGATTTTTAGCCGATTAAACATTGAAAAAGTCCGTGTAGACTATTCGAATTTCGGTATATTATGTACACTAAAAGCCCATAGAAGTAAAAACGAATTTGCTGCCTTATCAGACTTAAGAGATATGACGAATTGTTAAAACATATACAAACCCATTACTTCCACTTGGGGTTTGAATTTCGAAAAAATTGTGAAACAGGTTTTTAGTCGATTTCATAAGGAGCAACTTGATATCTCATGAGACACGAGGGATCTTGTAAAATTTGTACAAACGTAAGCAAACCCTTCACAAACCCTTGGTTTTTGAAATTCGAAATTCGTGAAATAGATCATTACAACAAATGCCGTAATAACCAATTTTATATCTCATCAGAACTAAGGGATGGCAAAAATTGTGTAAACATATGCAAATCATTGGGGGTTGAGTATCCAAAAATTGAGAAATGGGTTTGTAGGCGATTATATAAAAAGTCTGTGAAAGTGAAAAGCGATCTAATATCTCATTAAACTTAAGCAATATGTCGAAGCTTTGAAAAGCATACAACCCATTTACTCCCTTAGGATTGAATATTTAAAAATACTGAAATTGTCTTTTTGGCGCTTATATAGGAAACCTTAGAAAGTAAAAATGAATTCGATATATCATCAGATCTAAGCAATATGTAAGAATCTATGAAAACATATGCCCCCCCCCCCACTTGGGGGTTGAATAGCCAAAAATCCTGAAAGGAGTTATTAAATAAATATGAAGACAACATGAGAAAGTAAAAACTAATTCAATTTCTTATCACTTCTAAAAGATATGACGAAATTCGTGAAAACGTGTTCAAGCCTTTTATACCCTCTTAGGGGCTGAAAAAAAAAAAAAAAAAAATTTTAGGCGATTATTACGCAAGTCCATGAAAGTGAAAAGATATTCGATATCGGTCAGACGTGGGGGATACGGCAGAATTCGTGAAAAAGTATACAACCCCTTTACACCCTCTTAGGGGTTGAATTTCAAAAAATCCTGAAAAGACTTTTTAGATATTTATATGAAGAAGCCGTAGAATAAAAATGAATTCAATATTTGGGAAGACCTAATAGATATGACAAAAATCGTGAAAATATATGCATTCCATTTTCACTGATAATTTTTTTCGCCCCCCTACCGAACGCCAATGGATATTTCAAATTTTTTTTATAGTAATTATTTTGCTGGCTGATTTACATATAAACACCGAGTTTAAACTTTGTAGCATAAGCTGTTCTATAGATAGAAAAATCACCCCCACCCCGTACCATACGACCCCTATAAAAAATATATTTTTCTAACATGCTACTACTACATGTCTATCCAAATACCAAGTTTCAGTTTTACATCGTTATAGGTTCTCGAGATAAAAAAATCGGACCTTTTTCCTTTTCACCCTCCCCACCCTATACACCCCCACCACTAAACTTTTTTCTTGTTGATAGGGGTCTATTAGGCTTACATCTGGTAAAAATTTTAAGCATCTATCGTACACTGTTCTTAATATATGAGACGCGATTTTTTTAAAAAATTCTTATCCCCTCCACTTCCATGCTCCATCTCCCTCTTAAAAAATTTTACTTTCGTCAAACTTTATTTGTCAACCTTTATACAGAAACCGAATTTTATTTGTCTAGTATAATTGGTTCGTGAGATAACGTAATCTAATCCTTTTCACCCCCCACCCCCGTACGCCACTGACCCTATTCAAAAATTTGTTTCCGATCTATTCTCCTAGTATACCTACAAATGTTCATTAAGTTTTAATTTCGTGACATTAACAGTTTGGGAGATATGGATTTTAGAATGTCTCAATCTCGGCTTTCAAGCGTCTCGGACGCATTATTTTTCCCCCCACAACTTCATCCCTTCACCCATATCGGCATTTTTTTTGCAAATGGGTCCACTATTGAATTTATATATAAATTCGAAGTTTCACCTTCGTAGCATAAGCGGTTGCTGAGATCTAGAAACCAAAATTTTCAGTCTAAAACGCTTCCCTCACCTCCCCCTCACACCAAACCCCTCAGAATTCGGTCACTTTAAGTGGCCTACCCAGTCTACCCACGAAAAAAAATTCAACTAAATAGCTCAAAGGGTTTGGGTGCTACGAGCCTTCAAAGAATTTTGCGTACACCGGTACGGCGGACAGACGGACTGAAATTTTCTTTTGCTTTTTTCGTGTCTACTAGTCGTAGAAAAAAAATTTTCAGGATAGCAAATTTTTTTTTTTAAAAAATCGATCACAATACTATATTATTGAAATAATAAAGTAAAATAATAAAATCTTTCAACAAGTACAGTAGCGCACATAAATAATTAGATCTTTTCTGAAAATCAGAGAAGAGAATGTTGGAGTCATAATAAGGTGAAATAAATATACTTCTTTTACCGTCATGATTCGATCAGATATAGGAATTGATGTTGCTGTAAGCTGAAAGTACGCAGCTGACGACTAGCAAATAAAAACTACACAGACCCAATAGTTTTAAGAAAAAATTCTTCTAAGGTGCGACAGTAAAAATCGAGCCTTGGCTTCTGGAAATGAATATTATTGGTAACTCTGGAGAACAAATTATAAGGACAAGCGTAGGATCAAGCTATGAGTAGAAATCGATACTTACTCATACCGGGTACCGGCTACCGAGGCTTCAATTTAATTGCATTGAAATTAGATCTGGCACATATCAACAAATTTCAAAGAAATTACCAAATTCGAATGCATTATCTTAGGAAAAGTTATATTTCATGAAACAAATTTATCGATCCGACTTATATATAGAGCATATAATGAAGTTTGTGATGATATAAAAAAATAAACTGCATAATTTTTAAAACAAAGTGTACGAACAATTTAGTTTGTGGCTAGATTGTCGATCATTTCATTCTTCATACATTTAGGTCCAGACAACTTGGTTCGATTTTTTTTCACGTAAGAAGAAATGTTGTGATTTTTTTATAGTTAAAAAATGCTCATAAATGTAAGACGTTTAAATTTGAAGTCCATGAAGCTTTGTGGCTACACAGTTCAAATTTTTTACAACATTAAATGTTGGCAACTAATTACGAACATAGGATGTTGTACATTTACATGTCTCAAAACCACAAACATTTCTACTGTAAAATTATATTTCGGAAATGTAATATATACATACATGGCTCTGTAAAATCACATCCCTAATAGTAAACATAAATCACATGGCATATGTAATTTTACAATTTGGATAGTGAAATTCCCTTCTTTGAAGTAATTTATAATACCAATCATATATGTAACTTTACCACTTAAAGGGTAAATTATACAACTAGCATGGAAAACTACATTAATATTTGTAAATTAATTTACATAATACTTAATGTAAATCGAAAGTTTTAGAAGATTTAGCGGAACGAAAAATTCCACGAACTAAGCTCAAATTTAATCTTTATCGTGACCGTGGTATGTTTTTTAATATAGTCTTTTTTTTTTAAAAAACACTCCAGCAAGGAGAATATTATAATAAATAAAAGAGATAATTTATTGTAAATAAACAAGAACGGGGTTTTATATCGAAAAAAAATTATTTTATTATCAAAAATATAAAAAAAACAATAAAGTTATAAAAATAAACGTGTTCATTATAAATGACATGATATAGCATTTAAACTAATTCTATAACCTACTAATTATAAAAAACGAATCGTAATGTTTACCGCACAAAAAATAATAAATCGATGCACAATTGCATCATCTCCATTTATTTACAGCATACCGACATGTAAAATTCCATTGACAAATATTGACTGCAATTACGGCTCTTAATTTTATTTTTTACACGAAATCATTTTATTTATCCATGTTTTGAAATGTAGTTTCCATACGAGTTATTGTAATTTTTATCTCTTTGTAATTTTACATATTCATGTAAAAAACTTAATTACATAATGGTAATAGCATTTATACATGAAGTATGTAATTTTACCTATAATATGGAGATAATTTTATTACATCAAATGTTGTAAAATTAGAAATAATTTTTACTGTGTATATGCAGTATGAAAATTACAGCATTTTTAATGCATATGCTTCAGTCGACGATGTTAAAGACTTTTATGGAATATGATCAAAATTAAAAATTGTGAAAAATTAAAATATTTGATGTAAATTGGATGGTACATTTTAGAGAACAGCTTGAAAAATGCAATTCGCTGCTTATTATGCATTTAGTCACAGAACTTCTTGATTACAGGCTTCTTTGGGAGCTTTTCTTTACTGTTAAGTTCTAATAAACATTCCGATTATCTGAAAAACATCTTTAGACGTATTAATAAGAAGATTTTGATATAAATTTCTAGAAAAACCACCGATTGGTACATGATTCTAGGCCGTTTGTAATAGATCAGTTTCACATTCGCAATTATATAAATCAGAACTGCATCGTCCAAGCCGTTCACAACATCAATCCCCACGTCGCGCTATCAATCAATCAAATCACTCATTTGCGCATTGAAACAGCCACTGTGTGATTCGCAATGATAGCAATCGGTGGATTGGTCATGCAAAATAGGCAACATACCTTGAGTCTTGTTCGCCGTCTTAGTCGCGTACTCCATAAAAGAAAGCGGTTCTGTCGTTTGTTCATATGGAAATCCTCTTCTATAAATTCTCGATCTCAATCCGTAAATCCAAATCGGATTGTAATAACTCATTAGCATTTGCGGTGGCAGACCGCACTGACCGCCGCGCCAGTGAACGCTTGCGCACACCATCCATTTTCGAACACACGTTAAATCGTGGGCGCGTTGCTTAAAGCCAGGGCTCTACTACTAAATTAAATTATAATAAATGCGAACGCGACACGGCTAAAAGCCTGTAATTTTCAATTTTGTTAAAAACGAACGAGAATACGTCACATCGACGGTTCTGTGTCCTTGTCCGAACCATGTACGGTCATATGGGCAATGTATCCAAAAAGATCTTAAAGCCTGTTCGTTCGTTGTGGCGCAATCGATTCTATACGTGGCATGAATTTTGCGCAACATGCTCATCGTCAAACGCAGCATTCAATCATAAAATGCGACATCGATCGGCTTGACCGTTGTTAATATTTCCGACACGCGTTCGACTTTAGTACGGATCGGATCGGGCGCACTTTATAAGCGCGGCTCCTACCTGTTTTCGTAATTATTCAAACTTGAAACTTGGACCGCAACTATTAATGTCGAGTGTCATTCGAAAAACCGAATCAACTATTTTCGCATCAATAGCAATTTAGCACGTGTCCGCGCTGCAAGCGGAACGAAATCAACTTGAACGCGAAACAAACAGTGGATAGGCGAACATGGCACCTTGTGGTTTTCCACCTTTCCGATGCAATCGCGGAAATTTCTTCTACCTACACACGGTTCTGCGATCTGTGCCGACCTACCTATTGCAACATTTTTCGGTTTTCCGAATGTGAAACGTACTTGTAGCTTTAGGGCTCGAATTAAATCGCGCAACAAGATCAATTTAAATTCGATCGGTAAGCGTTTAATTAGGAAATTGCAATTTGCGATATATCTAGGTCCATGGCAGTTAGTTCTAGTGGCACTGTGCCGTAATTATCGCTATCGGTTGTCTTGTATCGGGCTGATCGATCTACCAAAAGGAAACAAGCTCCACATTCAATTCGAGCCGATTTACCTGTCGTCTTTCTGAATGGCCGGCTTAATTGCAATTACGCAACGCCCTGGAAACTATGCCACACCGGTTCAACGATAAAGCATGCCAATTCAATTTCTGAGAAAAAGAAAATATTTGTCCTCGAATCCTCTCTTTGGTCCATCAGATAAGCTCCCGTCCCAAATGATGGATGGGATTTGAAATCTTCGGTAATGGTTTCCATTTGGGACAGTTGCTACCTTATGGGTCAATTTCACCAGTTCAGAATTTCGAACTGGAAGCAGCTCCCAAAATAGCTTCTGGCAAATACTTCAATCCGCCTAAGTATCTGATGGATAAACCGATAATGCTACAACTAAAATGTTGTGCTGTTTGCGGGCCAACATTTTTCATCCGGCGAAGATTTATATTCACACATTAGGTACAAATTGATTGGCATGACGAACAGGTTTCCATCTCGGAGATAGCGCAAAGGAATGGAAATTAGGCGACAAAATTGCCGAAATAAATCGCTTTAATCGATAGTCGAAGTCTCATAAAATCGAAATAATAATCGTGGTGCGAATAAATGGCGCCTACGATAAACGATATTATTTATGGTGCCATTAAAGCGTGGACCTACCTTGTTTTTATAAATTTTCATATTTATTAGGTGGCTTTGTTATTGTTTCATTGATTGACTGACTGAGAGAAATGTTGAATTATGTTCGGTTTAATCAATTTCTCGAAGTATTGTGAATGAGCACGATATAGTTCTCAAGGATTTTACGGAGGAGCGATATGGCTGTAATTGAAGCACTTCATTACATTATTATTATCGATTATATGACATTGCCATACAATTACAACTGAACAGCAAACTAAATTGAAATTGATAAGGAAGTAATTCGGTTAATCTCCAGATCGTTTTTTGCAAAAAGTAAGTATTTGAAACTAGTGTTAATTGCAAGAGATCCCGATAGCGGCAAGTCTAAACATCCAGAGGTCAAGTTTTGTTTCTCCCACACAGTGAAAATTATTTGTAATTTTACAACATTTAATGTAATAAAATTATCCCCATATCATAGGTAAAATAACCTAATTCATGTATAAACGCTATTACCATTACGTAATTAAGCTTTTTACATGAAATGCTATATAAAATTACAAAGAGATAAAAATTAGAATAACTCGTATGGAAAACTGAATTTCAAAACATGCATAAATAAATTTATTTCATGTAAAAATAGAAAATTAAGGGCTGAAATTGCAGTCAATATTTGTCAATGGAATTTTACATTACAGATGATGCAATCGTGCGTCGATTTATCATTTCTTCTGCGGACATTACTAAGTAAACATTGCGATTCGTTTTTTTTATAATTTATAGGTAATAACTGCCTGATTTGGTTTAAATGCTACATCATCTTATTTATAATGAAAAGGTTTAATTTTATAATTTTATTGTTTTTTTTTATATCTTTTAATAACAAAAATAACTTTTTTGGATGTAAAACCCCGTTCTTTTTTTATTTATAATAAATTACTTCTTTTTCTTTTATTTATTACAAATAAGTGTATTACCATATTGCTCTTTAAGATACATAATATTATTAACAGTTTAGTAGAAAGCATCTTCTCGCTGAAGTGTTTTTAAACAACTATATTTAAAAATCTGCCAATGGTCTGGGCGAAACTTTATTATTTTTCGGGTCAGAGTTCGGGAGCGGTCAAAGTCGGAGTGTATCATGAGTTGCTTCGAGATTATTAGATTTCTTGGAAAATTATTTTTGTTCTTAATATAAAAATATTTAAAATAGAGATTCTTAGCCGATTAAACATTGAAAAAGTCCGTGTATACTATTTGAATTTCAGTATATTATGTACACTAAAAGCCCATAGAAGCAAAAACGAATTTGTTGCCTTATCAGAATTAAGAGACATGACGAATTGTTAAAACGTATACAAACCCATTACTTTCACTTGGGGTTTGAATTTCGAAAAAATTGTGAAACAGGTTTTTAGACGATTTCATAAGAAGTAACTTGATATCTCATGAGACAAGACGGATTTTGATAAATTTGTGAAAACTTAAGCAAACCCTTCACACCTCCTTGGTTCTGGAAATTCGAAAAATCGTGAATTGGTTGGCCGTAATAATCAATTTTATATCTCATCAGAACTAAGGAATGGCAAAAATTGTGAAACCATGTACAAACCCTTGGGGGTTGAATATAAAAAAATTGAGAAATGAGTTTGTAGGCGATTATATAAAAAGTCTGTGGAAATGAAAAGCGATCTAATATCTCATTGAGCCTAAGAAATATGTCGAAACTTTGAAAAGCATACAACCCCCTTACACCCATCTAAAATACTGAAATTGACATTATGGCTTTTTTATATAGGAAACCTTAGGAAGTAAAAATGAATTCGATATATTACCAGATATGCAACCTCCTTACACCCACTTGGGGGTTGAATATCCAAAAATCCTGAAAGGAGTTAATAAATAAATATGAAGACAGTACGAGAAAGTAGGAACCAATTCAATTTCTTATTACTTCTAAAAGAAATGACGGAACTCGTGAAAACGTGTTCAACCCGTTTATACCCTCTTAGGGGCTGAAAAAAGAAAAAACTTAAAAACAAGTTTTAGGTGATTATTACGCAAGCACGTGAAAGTGAAAAGATATCCGATATCTGATAAGACGTGGGGATATAGTAGAATTCGTGAAAAAGTTTACAACCCCCTTTGCACCTCCTTAGGGGTCGAATTTTAAAAAATCCTGAAAACACTTTCTAGGTATTTATATGAAGAAGTCGTAGAATAAAATTGAATTAATTATTTGGGAAGACCTAATAGATATGACGAAAACCGTGAAAATATATGCATTCCATTTTCACTGATCATTTTTTTGCCTCCCCTCCGAACACCAATTGATATTTGAAATTTTTTTTTTATCTAAATTAGCTTTCAAGTTGATTTACATAAACGTACCGAGTTTCAACTTTGTAGCATAAGCCGTTCTATAGATAGGAAAAACACCGCCCACCCCTGTACCATACTGCCCCTATAAAAAAATACATTTTTCCAACATGCTACTAATATAGCTCTATCTAAATACAAAGTTTCAGTTTTATATCATTATAGGTTGTCGAGATATAAAAATCGGAATTTTTTCCATTTCACCATCCCCCACCCTCACCCTCTACACCCTAACTTCTAAAATTTTGTTTTCTGCAAGAGGTCTAATAGGCCTACTTCTGGTAAAAATTTGAAGCATCTATCTTACACTGTTCTTGAGATATAAGACGTGATTTTTAAGAAAAATTCGCATCCCCTCCACTTTCATACTCCACCGCCTCCTTAAAAAATTTTACTTTCAGCAAACTTCATCTGTCAATCTTTATACACAAACCAAATTTTATTTGTCTAGTTTAATCGGTTCGTGAGATATCGTAATCTAAAGTTTTTCACCCCCCACCCCCGTACGCCACTGCCCCCACTCAAAAATTTGTTTTTGATCTATTTTCCTAGTATACCTACAGATATTCATTAAATTTTAATTTTGTGACATTAACCGTTTAGAAGATATGGAATTTAGAATGCGCCGATCTCGGCTTTTTTCCGTTTCGGACGCATTATTTTTTCCCCCACTGCCACACCCCTTCACCCATATTGACAATTTTTATGCAAATAGATCCACTACCGAATTTCTATATAAATTCCAAATTTCAGCCTCCTAGCATAAGCGGTTGCTGAGATCTAAAAACCAAAATTTTCCGTCTAAAACGCTACCCCCTCCTCCCACCTTACACCCCTACCCCTCAGAATTTGGTCACTTCAAGGAGCCTACCCAATCTATTCATAAAAAAAAATTAAATTTAATATCTCAAACCGTTTTGGAGCTACGAGCCTTCAAACGATTTTGCGTACGGCGTACGGCGGACAGACGGACTGAAATTTTTTTTTGCTTTTTTTTTGCTTTTTTCGTGTCTACGAGTTATGAAACGCAAAAAAAAAATTTTCAGGGTAGCAAATTTTTTTTTTTTAAAAATCGATCACAATACTGTATTATTAGAAAATAATAAAGTAAAACATACCACGGTCACGATAAAGATTCAATTTGAGCTGAGTTCGTAGAATTTTTCGTTCCGTTAAATCTTAGTTTTAGATTTTAAAATTTTCATTTACATTTACATTTACATTAAGTATTATGTAAATTAATTTACAAATATTAATGTAATTTTCCATGAGGCTACCTGTAAACCTTTTATCCTATGAGTGGTAAAGTTAAATACCTATATGATTGGTATTATAAAAAGAAGATAATTTCACCTTCCAAATTGCAAAGTAACATATGTCATGTGATTTATGCTTACTATAAGGCATGTGATTTTACAAAGCTATGTATGTATTTATTACAATTCCGAAATATAATTTTTCAGTGGAAGTGTAAGTGGTTTTGAGACATGTAAATTAACTACATCCTAAGTTGGCAATTAGTTGCCAACATTTAATGTTGTAAAAAATTTTAACTGTGCAGATTACAGGGCTATGGTCAAAGTAAATACTACACTCAAGACGAAAAAATAAGCCAAATCTTAACATTTCAATTTGGATTTTTGATTAGAATTTCAAAAGTGGTGGATAATGTTGGGTATATTACACATTCATGGAGTCAGATATGAACAGAGAAGTATCTGGAAAAAAAAGTTGTGGAATAATAAGTCTGGCGGAGTTTGCTCTAGAACTTTTGCATATGTTATTCTTAATCAAGTCGGTAATGTCATTTGTCGCGCCGACGTCCAGTTGACTTTTGGCAAATGATTCTAGAGTCATCTCGACGTCGGCATAACTATGTAATGACTCAGATACAACTTGTCAAAAGATGTCGGATACGGCTTATTAATGCAACTTTAAATCAAATAATTTATAATCAAGCAGTTATTTTATTCAAATGTGATAAATTCAATTATTTTATAAGCGTGTCTTAATACCGATTGGTTTTCGGAAATACAGCGAAAACGATCGATGTATTGATTCTAATAATAAAGTTTAAAAAATTCCATAAATTTAATTTATTTGTTTGATTTCTCATAGGTTTGCTCAAATTAAAATTTAAATATTAGTTTCGATATAAACTAGCAAATATAATTCGTGATAATCAGATAATCAGGGTGAATTTAAACTCCAGTACAGGTGGAGTACTGACTTTCGTTTTTAAAACCTTTTCTTTTAACAGAATTTATTCCGTACCCATAGTGTTGCGCTGGAGTTAAGCATGTTTCAGTATTGGAGGATGAAAGTTCCGCTCGAAAGACCTGAACAAATAGCAAACACCCTGTGTTGTGGAATAGAGATGTGCTAAAAGTAATTATTCGTTATTTAGTATTCGATACTACAATTACTACTATCGAATATCACTTTTGAGAAGTATTCGATATTGCCTCATTTCAAATACCACTCAATAGCACATCTCAAATCAAACACAACATATTTTACTCAGCTTGGTAAAGTATTTCAAGAAGTATCGAATACCGAAGTAATTGAATACTAAACAACGGGATTCAAATGGTTGCGAGTATATAGTCAAATGAATACCTCATGGTTGGTAAAGTATTTGAAGAAGTATTGAATACCAAAGAAATTCAATACTAAATCACGGGATTCAAATGGTTGTGAGTATATAATCACTTCACGATAGGTAAAGTATTTGAAGAAGTATCGAATACCGAAGTAATTGAATACTAAACCAGCCTATTCAAATGGTTGTGAGTATATAGTCAAATGAATACTTCAGGGTTGATGAAGTATTTGAAGAAGTATCGAATACTAAATATCGAATACTGAAGTTGATGTATTCAGTAATTATTCGTTACTGAAAAGTAATTGAATTGCACATCACTATTGTGGAATATGGGAGGAGTGTAGAGTAAGTTCAGTTTTATACCAATATCATTTTGGTCATTTTAGTCATTTTAATGACAGATATTATTGGAAAATATCTACTTTGGTAGAAAAACTTATAAAGTAAACTTTATTATTTGTTGTTTACATTCTATTTATTGATTTCAGTTACGCTATCTCTCTTTAATGTCTATGTCGTTCCATTTAATACGAAATATATATAGTGTTACATGTAAACCTGGCAACCGCGCAACTCGATCGCTTCGCATCAACAACCGAATACCTAGCTACAAAGTAACCCAATCAGAAACCTAGTTGAAGATATAAGGAGAGCGGAGCAACACGATTATACCCCCCTTCTTATCAAATGTGCTCGAATGAGCTCGAATGTACTCGAACAGCGTAGAGGATCGAATGGAAAGATCTCAAGCTCACTAGAACCCTCTACACACACCACCGAACGAAGATTCAAGAACAGTCTCGACTGCAGACAACTGGTGTAAAAGCAGATAAAGCTTTCAGCAGGGGACATAGTAATTTTTATTACGTCGACTGTGACAGCCAGCGTGTATACGCGACCGTATTGGTGGGAAGCGATCGATTGCGTGTGATCAAATTAAGCGATATAGATAAGCGGGCGGTACTGCCATATAGTGCGAATAATTGTGCGAACAGAATTAAAGTGCGAAGAATAAATAATCACTTATTTTTATTTTAACCGAATTGTGTTTTACTTGAAATCCCGGCGAACCCCTAGCTCGCAACAATATATATGTTTTTTCTTAATTGAAATTGTAATACAATAATTACGTTAACTGATTATTTATCTGTTTTTTAGAATTTTGGAATGGTTTCATTAAAGTGATTTAAGGCGAAGATCAGTACAAGCAAAATCTTTTGATTAAAGTTAACTTCCTGAAGGGTACATAAACGTTTATTATCATGAGTAAAAACCCGAATCCACTGTTATAATTAAATCAAGAGGTACAAGCTACTTATTGAAATTTTTCCAAATATGTTTTTTAACTTGTACTCTTTTCCACTCTTCGATTTAATTATATTTCTTATTTTTGCTAATAACAGAACACCATTTTTAAAATCTAAAGATCTTCTGGACACAAAAGGGCACTTAAAACACTGATTAAATCAAACATTGTTTCCAAGGTTTTCCAAGAAATGTGCTTACTTAATAACACTATAAACCACTTAGAAAAATGCAATAAAGACCACCCAAGCTTCATTTCAAAGACCTTGTTAATTTCACATTAATTTTAGTGTTCAAACAGGTAGCACAGCACACGAATAATTTTCGGTATAATTCTGATATCCGCTTTCGAATTTTTCAACCTAGAACAATACTAACCTTCAAAGAATGCCGTCAAGACGATCGTAAAGATTTCATCAACTCAAATTTTGATATTATTTACGAGATAAATTTTTATTAAAAACATTACCTGAAAAGCCCATAAAAACACATCGGATTTTTCATCAAAATATGACGCTAAACCCTCAACAAAGGTAATAAACATTGCGTAAAGAATCCTATCGATTTCATAACCATTTTTTTATTTGCTACCACCGATTTTACTTTCATTTCAAAGTCAAACTTAAGTAATGATCGCAAGACACCACGGTGCTTTATTTCTCCTTAAGACTTAGTCACTATACCTACGCTCATTATACATTTTAAATTAGTTCGCAGCCTTAGCACATGTCATACCTCTACCTGTGAGACTTATGATCATTTCCACCTTGCCACGATCATTTATATAAATTATGTCCGATTTTTTTTTTTCGTTCCATTTCTTCACCATCGAAAACTGGCGTATCTCAAGACTTATTTCAAGACACTATCGAAACGAAATAAAAACGATCGTACCGATTTTGAACTGAAACGTAAACCGTCTCAATTCTCGAAGAAGGTGGACAAGGGATCTTGGCAGAAAAAATGAATCGATCTGATCATAACTGAAAATTACCGCGATTTAACTCATACCTTCCATCAGGTGAGTATGGAGACGTGATGTGATTAATGATCGCGAATGGTCCAGCCAGAGGTGATCTTGTTTTTCGCGATCGGTATGGTGTTACTGATGTTGCAGCCAGGGTATATATAATGTCGGATTATAGTGTTGTCTATGGAATGGAATAAGATTAAGATGACTTAAACGACCGTCACGAACGTCTGTCTCCGTCGTTATCGTCGTCGAGCGACCAAGAAGGAGCGTTTAAGTACGAAATTTATTGGGATCGGTTCGGTAGTGTTCTACCGTTTGATTGGATTTTTACCTACATACGTATATACCTACATAAAGTGGTACTGCGGAACAGCACGTGCTTTAAATCTTCTTATGGTTGGTAATCTGATGACAAGACGTATGGAATTTGGTATAAGTTCTTATTTATGGCTTTCAGGCCACTGATTTCCTTAAATTCTGAAGTAGGTTTTATTTGAATTTAATCGTTAGAATATTCCGGGGTTTATCCAAGATCAGTTCTACCTGGTGGCCTCGTAAGAATGTTTGCCCATCGTAACAGAGATTGTGGGTTCAAATGCCGCTCATTACATGAACCAGTTTTCTTTTCTTTCCAACATACACCTTCTCTACGGCGGGGTTGATCTATACGCTAATAATCTAATCTCCGGAAAAAATCTGTTGAGTTGAAATCAAGGTGTAATCCTTAAAATCCTGTGTAATTCGTTCGCTTGAATCCAAAACACGTTAGGTACCTGCCTTCTGGGACGTGTAATATTACATTCAGATCTTACAAACAATTTTGTACAAAAATGTTGCCATAGTTTATGACTTTTACGAAATCACAGATTTTATTTATGTTGGTCATAATTAATTCAGTTTTACTTGCCAAATATAATCGCGGCAATACTTCAAAAAGTGAGCAAATTTACATTTGACCATCTGTAACCAATATTGGTGACCCCGATGTACGGAATTTTTGATTGTGTCGTCATAATAAGAGAAATCCTCTACCGTTTTGTAAAAGAAAAAATTACACACATTCGAATAGATATAAAGATATAAGATATGCAGGATCCAGTTTTTCGAAATAATATTGCTTATCAAAAGCTAACCACGCTCGATATATCCAAGTTGTTACTATAAAGGAAAATTTGTCTATAACTTCGTAAACTGTGTTAAAGTTCAGAATGACAATCCAAAATAAAGACATAAAATTAAATTGGTGAATTCGTGAAAGAATTTCAAAGACATTTTTTCAACACATATGAAATTCGTGTCATAAAAAATCTTAACAAAATGTATTAAAATTATCAATATAGTGCTGAAATTCTCACCTTAATTTGCGGCCATACAACAAATTGGACAAAAAAGTCTCAACATATTATTCAAATTTTATTCACTTATGGTGCTTGAGAAAAAGTTCATGCCCTTCATTATCCCATAATGCAATGCTACTCGCAAACAAAACTGGACCCTGACCGATTAAAGTTATATTAAATCATCAGGGTCATCCTGGTTGCCAAAAAAAATCGACCTCAAGGTAATTATTTTTTAAATTCAGTATAGTGAAATATTTCCTGCAATCATTACGACAAAAAAAACCCGAAAGTCAGTTAGTTTTCGTTTTGGTGACCAAGCGAAAAATCTCATTAAAAAACTCTCCTAAATTTTCTCAAGACATTCTGTAGTGCTACAAGAAAAATCGAACTCAATTAACAATTAACCGGTCAGAATTCGATTCGATCAAAATCCAACAACGCACCCCGAACGACCAGCGCTTCAAGAACATCAGATTCATCGGTGACAAATTTCGCAACGAATAAAGAGTACAGTACAGCAACTGGAACCTTCAGGCGATCCATTTTTGGTCAGTAATTTGCTTCGATCCATACGGTTCAGGTACTCAAGTGAAGTTGTGACTAAGGTAAACCTGTCGACGGCTACATGCCCATAATTGTATTCAAGTTTCAAGCTGCTCGGATTCTAATAAACTGACGGAGATTTTCTTAAGTCCAAAATGGAGTGTATTATGGCATTAAGAAGTACGGTAATCGATTAGAAAAGATACTTTATGGGGGCACAGATTTACTGGACACAAGTTTCGATTGACCTTGACAAGGTTGCACTAAACTTTTGATGACGGTGGAATTAAAGTGGTATTTTACTTCCTTTTCAGAGTATGGATAAGAACAATAAAATTAGTTAGTTAATTGGAATTGTATGGGATTTGGGAATAGAGACCGGTCAAACTACGTATTATCTCTATCTAATGATTGTTTAAAGGTATAATTCAGAAGCGGGAACAGTAAGCTGATGGGAAATTAGTGAGGAAAAAAACAATAACTTGATCTGCTTGGTGCATTTAAATGTAGTTCCCAAACACCTTGACCAATATTTCAACAAGTTTGAAGAGAATTAAGATTTGTTGGAAGTAAGAGGCGTTCCCACTTGTTTCAAATGGGACCTTGTGTTATCAATTTATTATCGTTACTTCCATTTAATCCAATTAGTCGAGTTAAAAGAGCCAAATAAATACAAACGAAAATAGGCGCCAGCTGGATGTCATTATTTTTGGTCGGTACAATATAATACCCGGGACGAAAGGTCGAAGAAAAATGTGTGCCAAAATTATATAAATTCTATAAATTGTAACAATTGCACAAACATAAATATATTTTGAATTTCAAATTTCGAACCTATATTTCATTCAAAGCATGAAGCATTATAGTGTCAAACCATCGTTTACCCAAAACTTGCCAAAATTTGCCAATATGGATTTGTCATCAGAGTATTGTTCTAGTTAAAAAAAAACATTTCGCTTTAGCTTTGAATTAAAACAAAAACCGTGCCAGATTGACTAAAATTTATTAAGGGGTTTTTACACGAGCGATTAAAATTGCTCAATTTGCAGCAATATTCATCAATTTTGACGTCACGAAAATATGAAGCAACTATAGCAACAGGCGATAAGGATTAACTTTTCATCAACTCATTGCTGAATTGTGATGAGCGATATTGACCAATATCTAGCAATTCAGCAATAAGGCCTTACACGAGCAATGACGTCAACTTGACAATTAAATTGCAAAATTCAAAACAAAACTTGACAATTGAATCACCGAACGAGGACAATTGCTCGGAATTGTCCAAGTCAGTGGAAATACAGCAACTATAGGGCGAGCAATACCAGCAATTTGTGAAAAGATTGCCACATTGCCGAAAGATTGCCGCAACTAGTATGATATTGCTCTGTACTGCTCCACTAATCGCTCCACTAGTTTTGGTAATAATTGTCGGACAATCAATTGCTTGAAATGCTCGTGTAAGAGCACCTTTAAAAGATATCCAGAATTCATATTTCCATAAAGAATTTTTTTGGAACCCTTTAGTGTCATATGTGGGTTCAGACCTTCAACTTTATAGTCTTAGTCGTCCCTGAGATATGAAAAGAACTCCCATGCCACACTAGCTTCATAAAAAACTTAAAATATATTCAGTCGAACAAAATACATTTTTAGAATTAATTGAATAATAAAGAAAAAATCTGCCAATGGTCCGGACGAAACTTTATTATTTTCGGGTCAAAGTTCGGGAGCGTTCAAAGTCGGAGTATATCATCAGTTGCTTCGAGATTATCAGGTTTCTTGGAAAGTTATTTTTGTTTTTAAAATAAAAATATTTAAAATAGAGATTTTAGCCGATTAAACATTGAAAAAGCCCGTGTTGAAATTCGAATTTCAGTGTATTATGTAAACAAAAGCCCATAGAAGTAAAAACGAATTTGTTGCCTTATCAGAATTAAGAGATATGACGAATTATTAAAACGTATACAAACCCATTACTTCCACTTGGGGTTTGAATTTCGAAAAAATTGTGAAACAGGTTTTTAAACGATTTCATAAGAAGCAACTAGATATCTTATGAGACACGAGGGATTTTGAAAAATTTGTGAAAACGTAAGTAAACTCTTCACACCCCCTTGGTTCTTAAAAATCAGAAAATCGTGAAATTGGTTTTTAGGTCATTACATCAAATGCCGTAATAATCAATTTTATATCTCATCAGAACTAAGGGATATCAAAATTTGTGAAAACATATGCAAACCCTTGGGGGTTGAATATCGAAAAATAGAGAAATGGGTTTGTAGGCGATTATATAAAAAGTCTGTGGAAGTGAAAAGCGATCTAATTTCTCATCAAGCCTAAGAAATATATCGAAGCTTTGAAAAGCATACAACCCTCTTACACCCCTTAGGATTGAATATCTAAAAATACTGAAATTGACATTTTGGCGCTTATATTCGATATATCATCAAATCTAAGCAATATATAAGAACATGTGAAATCATATGCAACCTTCTTACACCCACTTGGGGGTAGAATATCCAAAAGTCCTGAAAGAAGTTAATAGATAAATATGAAGACAACACGAGAAAGTAAAAACCAATTTTCTTATCACTTCTAAAGGATATGACGGAATTAGTGAAAACTTGTTCAACCCTTTTATACCCTCTTAGGGGCTGAAAAAGGAAAAAACTTAAAAACAAGTTTTAGGCGATTATTACGCAAGCCCTTGAAAATGAAAAGATATTCGATATCTGATCAGACCTGGGGGATATGGCAGAATTCGCCAAAAAATATACAACCCCCTTTCCACCCTCTTAGGGGTAGAATTTCAAAAAATCCTGAAAACGCATTCTAGATATTTATATGAAGAATCCGTGGAATAAAAATAAATTTAATATTTGAAAAGACCTAATAGATATGACGAAAACAGTGAAAATATATGCATTCTATTTTCACTGATCATTTTTTTTGCCCTCCTTCCGAACGCCAATGGATATTTGACATTTTTTTAATTTAAATTATTTTTCTAGTTGATATACATATACATACCGAGTTTCAACTTTGTAGCATAAGCCGTTCTATAGATATGAAAAATTCCCCACCCCCGTACACGCTACTGCCCCACTACAAAATTTGTTTCCGATCTATTTTCCTAGTATACTTACAGGTATTAAGTTTAAATTTGTTGACATTAACCGTTTATGAGATATGGATTTTAGAATGTGTCGATCTCGGCTTTTTTGCGTTTCGGACGCATTATTCCGCGCGCCCCCCCCCCCCCTCCCACACCCCTCACGCAATAATTTTTATGTAAATGGGTCCACTATCAAAGCTCTATATAAATTCCAAGTTTCAGCCTCCTAGCATAAGCGGTTGCTGAAATCTAAAAACCAAAATTTTCCGTCTAAAACGCATCCCCCGTCTCTCCTTCATACTCCCACCCCTTAGAATTTGGTCACTTAAAGGGGCCTATCCAGTCTATTCATAAAAAAAAAATCAATTTAATATCTCAAACCGTTTGGGAGCTACGAGCCTTCAAACGGTTTTGCGTACGGCGTGCGGCGGTCAGACGGACTGAACATTTTTTTTGCTTTTTTCTACTAGTCATGAAACGTAAAAAAAAAATTGTTCAGGGTAGCACATTTTTTTTTTTAAAAATCGATCACAATATTGAATTTGTAGAAAATAATAAAGTAAAACGGATTAATTTCGACCAGGAAAGTGAAGGGATAGGACTTTGGTTATTCCGATATACGATTTATTAATTTACATCAATTTTATGACACCGAATATATGTGGAGATTGACCTCAAATTGAAGACAACAAACAACAGCCGCTTGTCCTGACCGGTAATATACAATCCAATGATTTATTTCTTCAATCTGAAATCGATTAGGTATTATTGATAAATTAATACAAAGACTGTACCTACATTTCAAAATACTTCACCTAGTACTAAAATTTCGTAAATTTCTTACAAATTTACCTTCCACTTTTCAGACCCCTTTCGACTTCATGCAAGAAATTTACTAATTGCAAGCAGGTGAAGAGGTCGTCTTAATGTTCGCGCACCAATATATTTCTCAATTGCGCGAATAAAAATTAGTAGTACGATATAACCGCCAAAATACCTTCATCTTCCACTTGATAACATATGGAGGCGGTTCAAGGTATCACAACACGATCACGAACAAGATCGGACATATCGAAAGAAAAAAATATTTAATATGTAGTTACAAGACAAGCTCGAGTATGTGAAAGTCATGCGTATAATTTTACACGATTACAAGATAATCTCGAGTACGATCAATCAATGATCGACGATCATCGATCTCATGTTCAGCATAAATCGATCTAAACAAAATCAAACGCAAAAATTCGTTAAACAGTCAAAAGACAGGAGGTCATACATAGTTTCATGCAACAAACGGTGCGCGAGTGTGATATGATCAGCGAATCGCTTTGTATGTTGTGCGACCGATCGTGTTGTTGCTTCAACCTTCGGGGCGAATTATGCCCACTTTGAGTAGGCGGTATGCATAAAATACACTAAAAAAATAATATGATTTCGAGATCGATTCCTTTAGAATAAATAATTATCCGATTGTTCAATAATTCGATCGCCGAGTGGCGAGACAATGATTCACAATAATGCGATTCTCAATGTCAGATCGGGGCGCTTTTTGTAATACAAGGGGCGATCTTGTCGATAGTATCGACTAAGTAGACCCCCCCCCCCCCTCGCTATGCATTCGCACTGTTTTTCGATTTTCACGGTAGAGCGGTAGATCCATTGAGTTGGCGATGTTACTGCATGCACTGTTTTTATTTAGCCACGAGTTGCAGAACTTGAACAATACGTCGATCTTGAATTGATGAATCGATTTGATTCGATGCGATGAAGTGATCATAGAGTAAATAATCGAATGAATAAAGTGCTGTTTTTAGAAAAAAAAAGATCGCCGATCGATTGGGCTGTTAGGGTCAGTCGGTAAAGGTAGGCGTTATGCAAAAAACGTTTAGCTTAGACACTACGTTACCTGGGTTTTAATCGGATTGCCGCACGGCAGCTTCAATTACGCAATGTTTTCCTCCATTCAATTTAAATGTGGAATGTGTATGTGGTGTTTTTTTAAGCAGTTGTTGCGACCACCTAAGACCCAATCGATTCTACTGGGTCGAGTCTTATTTTTTGCATCCAACAGCGGTTAAATGGGCATCAGACCGCAGTTGAAACTGGCCAGTAATTAATTAATAGTTTGATTTTAAATATTAAATGAAACCGACTAATCGAGATCGGAGTGGGCTTCTGTTTTATATAAAAGCTGGATTTATTACACAATAAATCTTTGAGATAAGTTTCGATTTCGTTAGCCATCACTTAGCTAAGTCTATTTTACTTTATAGATCTAATGGAGTACCTACGAGTACAACCAAGCTTCGAAAACTTGAATCTCCAAAATGTTGATAAGCAAAAAGTTGTGCAGTAGAGACCTCGAATTAAGGTAATAAAAAAAGTATTAATTGAAATTAATGCTGAAATTGCAAAATTGGTTCCAATTTTGGTTAATTTCTAATTAAGACGCATTGAGTTCTCTGATATCCCTTAACCGGAAAAAAAATTAAAAAAAAAGTATTTTCGGCTTTTCAGAATTTTTTTCAATTTTGAAAAGCCGAAAATATTATAAAAATAATATAAAGTCCGTTTTGGAGAGAAAAGTAAATTTTTTAACTTGAGTGATCTTAAGCATACGGCTGTTAGTTAATATAAGTTACTAATATCGAAAGAGGAATTCTTTCCCATCCATAAATAATTTCTATGCGATGAGTGGTATGTTTACCATAAATCAACATATTTTACAACTAATTTGATATCGAATTGATTACGCACTTCGAAAGTCTAGTCATAGAAACGCATAAAATGCTTTTATAGGATTTTCGATAAATGCTAAAAATGGGTTACGTATGTTTCCACAAAGTCCTAAATATCTCTTAGGACCGATGAAACATCAACTTGGTATAACCTTCTACACTATGCGTTTGAAAATTGTTTTCGAAATTTTTCTGGTTTTAACCCCAAAGGGTGCTAAAAGGGATTAAACACCAAAGTACTTGACCCCGGTCCCAGCTCAAACCGCTGTATATGTATGTATACTATATTCATTTTATGGCAAAGTTACGGCTTAATCGGCACCTCTTAAGAGGGAGGAGGAGGGAGGGGGGGGGGGGTTTTGAAATGAATTTAAATATTGTTTTTTTTTCATTCCTCAATAAATTTTAAGGCAATATGTACACTGTTTTCAAAAAATGTAAATTTCAATCCAATTTTTACTTGAAATATCCAGTATATTTAATTTTCTCAAGTAAAAGTACACATTTCGATCACTTTTACACGAAATTACTGGTAAAAGTAAATTATCCATGTACTTTTCAAATGAACCGTACAATTTACATGAAAGGTCTCACCAAATTACGCAACATTTCGTGTAAAATTAACTATGAATTGAAAATTACGTTCTTTTTCGTGTAATTCTACTTATCTATTTGAATTTTACTACGAAAAACATGTAATATGTGAAACCACGAAGTTCGACGCTTCGTTCGATTTTTTTTTCTACTGAAATGAAAATGAAACGCCTTCGGTGGCGCAGTAGCTACGCTGGTCCGATTCCTACCTATAGCCAAGGGTTTTATTAAGAGTAAGTAAGTAAGAAATAATATTCGAAGTAGAAATAAGTGTATCTTAAAGAGTGCTAATTTTACACCTTTTTAAGAGTGTAAATTCAAGAGAATATCCAGTGAATTTGCTGCTTTCAAAGTTGAAATTTACTGATTGCAAATTGAAATTTACTGACCGAAATTTGAAAATTACATTCAAATTGACTTTTACGTCCCAATGTAAATTTACTTGAAAGGTTTGGCAAATTTGCCTACTATCCCAAAGATGAAAAATTCAATGGATTTTTTTTCTGTGTAGGCTACAGAAAAGCCTAAGCTGTATATTTATTTATTTATTATTCAAATTCATCAAATACTGATTACTTATAACAAAAATACAAAATATAAAATAAAAAATAAGTACAAAAATACATCATTATATCCGTACCTTCATAAATGCCTAAATATAATATTACATTATTTATTTGATAAAGCCGATTCTAACTGTTGAACAGAAATTATAATTAAATAATAATTATAATTAAAAATGCGTGAAAGAGATGTGATTCGTTCATGTTGGCCGTAATTTGTCCGATGGTGAGGAGTATCCAGCATCACATAGTCTCTCAAGGATCGAAATGGAACTTTGAAAGTAACGGCTTCCAGCAGTGACGGGGAGTTAATATCACCAGAAATTACCTTGAAAGCAAGAACAGCTCTAAGGACATCTCGTCTATCAACCAACGACTCTATCGGCAGGAGCTTAAGACGCTTATGGTAAGGAGGCAGATGCAGTGGATCATGCCAAGGAAGATCTTTAAGTGCGAATCTCAAGAATCTTCTATGAACTGACTCAATTCTATTTTTATGAACCTCTTAGTATGGAGCCCATACCGGGCAGGCATATTCCAAAATAGAACGGACCAAAGTGCAGTACAACATTGTTGTAATATACGGATCATTGAAATCCTTGCACCATCTTCGCACAAAGCCCCAGACGGAGCTAGCCATAATCATATTGGTCATTAAAAGTAACTTCGTTATTAAAATATACCCCTAAATAGTTTACTTTGTCAGTTCTATATAATGGGTTTTCTTCTAAACTATAATGAAATATATCTGGAGTTTTCTTTCTAAAGAATAATACAGTGATACACTTACTAATATTCAAAGGCATACAATTTAGTGTACACCAGTCATAAAGCCGCTGTAAGTCACTCTGAAGAAAAGAACAATCAGCCGCATTGGTTAAATTACATCGTCAGAATACATTAAAATTTTAGAGTGGGAGAGAACCGAACTCATGTCATTAATGAAGAGAATAAATAAAAGCGGACCCAAATGGCTCCTCTGAGGTACTCCAGAAGTATTATATATATATCGGATGGTCGTAAATTTTTAGATTTCCATTCATTACTGTTTTCGAGAAATAAAATGTTAAAATGTTTTCCTTTCTACCACTTTTCACCATCACCCCCAACAACCCACACCCCCAAAATGTTTTTTCCTACTAGAGGTCTACTGACAACTCCTGTAAAATTTTGAAGATCGTATCTGGTACGGTTATTGAGATATAAAAATTGAATTTTTTTAAAAATTGCTACCCTCCCACTTTTGTGCTCGACCTCCCTCCTCAAAAAGTTTACATTCAGTAGACTCCACTTGTGATACCATATACAGAAACCAAATTTTATTGTCCTGGTGTAATTGGTTCGGAAGATATTGTAATCCAAAGTTTTTCACCCTCCATAAAAATTTTAGTCGTTGTCTAATCTTGAAGTATCCTTAAAGACAACCACAAAGTTTCAACCTTCTGACATCAATCGTTCAGGAGATATGGATACAATGTTACAATGTTTCAATACCGACTTTCAAGCGTTTCGGACTCATTGTTTTTCCCCCCACTCCCACACCCCTCCACCACTATCGACCATTTTGTGGCAAATGGGTCCACTAACATAGTTTTACATAAGTTCCAAGATTCAGCCTCCTAGCATAAGTGGTTCCTGAGAACTAGACAAGAAATTTTTTTGTCTAAAAGCTCCCCGCTCATCCTCCCTCACACCCCCACCACCCCAAAAGATACCAGTCGTAGCGGTTCACCCAATCTACTTACCATAAAAATTTTAATTTAATATCTCAACGGGTTTGGGAGCTGCGCGCCTTCAAACGTTATTAAAATATACCCCTAAATAGTTTACTTTGTCAGTTCTATATAATGGGTTTTCTTCTAAACTATAATGAAATGTAACTGGAGTTTTCTTTCTAGAGAATGATACTGTGATACACTTACTAATATTCAAAGGCATACAATTTAGTGTACACCAGTCATAAAACCGTTGCAAGTCACTCTGAAGAAGAGAACAATCAGTCGAATTGGTTACACTACGAAAAAGCATACATTAAAATTTTAGAGTGGGAGAGAACCGAACTCACGTCATTAATGAACAGGATAAATAAAAGCGGACCCAGATGGCTCCCCTGAGGTACTCCAGAAGTATTAGATATATCGTATGAAAGGGCTCCACGAAAAAACACCTTTTGAGAAGATACGAACTGATCCGATTAATAAACGTGACTGGAAAACCCAGTAATTGTAGCTTATAAGTCAGGATGGAATGATTCATTTTGTCGAACGCCTTGCTGAAATCAGTGTAAATGCAGTCCACCTGATTTCCACCTTCAATCGCTTTATTGAAAAAATTAGCAAATTCCATTCAATTTGTGGTAGTAGACCTACCCTTAGTAAATCCATGTTGGGATGGACTTATGATTGATTTGCAATGAAAATTCATTACATCACAAACTATAGCCTCGAAAAGCTTAGCAATACAAGAAAGGTTGGCGACAGGTCGATAATTTCGTACATCCATTCTCTTACCTTTCTTAAAAACCGGCTTAATAGTAGAATATTTCCATGAACTAAGAACGAAGAGAAGAATTGAATAAATAGCACAAGAGTGCTACTAGGGAAGAACTGCATCGTTTTAGAACGCTTGGAGGGATGCCGTCTGGACCAACAGAAAAACTATCAGCAATATTCGAGATAAATTTCAAAACAGTAGCTTCGTCTATATACAGATCCTTCATCTCCAATAAAGTAGAAGAAAACTTTGTCAAGTGTCTATGATCCTTAAAGCTATTATCACAGTTAGAAGAAGTGAAAGCAGCACGAAAGTAGTTCCCGAAGAAGTTGCTAATGAATAAAGGGTCATCGCTGACCACATCATCAAAAGACATAGAAGCGGGGTATCCGTCGGAACACCTTTTTGAATTGACGAAATCCCAGAACCGCTTAGGTTTGTCCCTAATCGATAATTTAACATTATTGATGTACGAGGTATATGCCGTACTAGACCGGCTAATAAACAGGTCGCGTAAGGTTGAATAGGAAACGTAGTCTGAATCACTCCTTGAGAGGCAATATGTCTTCCAAGCTTTCGTTTTTAAATTTTTCAGACGTATCAGGTCGTCGTCAAACACGGAAAACGCTTAGGCTGTCTAGTAGATGTGACCGGTACACATCGCGCGAAACTACGAAAGATCGTGTTATAAAAGTTTATAGTGGCAGTTTCAACATCCGGCTTACTTAGTACACCCAACCAATCATATGTAGAGATGTCGCGATTTAAAAAGGAAACATACTGCAGTCACGATCGGCTGCAAGCCAATCGTATAATACTCTAGATGAATACTGAACTCCGATTTATATTGTAGTTGGGGATAAAGTAGAATTACGTGTGTGCATGTTGTATGTCCTTTATTAAGGACTGCCATTAGATTGCTACTCAAAACTAAAAGACAATTTTCAGTGTTTAGTTTCATATCTTGAACTGGGTAAGTCATCGAAAAAAAATGTCCTTTTTGAAGGACTTTCACATGGGAGATGCAGGAAGGACTCACTTGATTTCTTACATATGTATCCTTTTCCTTGGAACCATTTTAAAATGAACTTGTACAAAATTTGAAATTCGTAGCTTGAAGCGTTCAAAAGTTATCGAAAAATATTGTTGAACACGTGTCTTAAGGACATTTTGTATGGCAGCTACCAGAAGGAGTAAAAGGATTTCGCTGATTAGTAAACTCGAACTTTGTTTTTACTCAAAACTAATTTATACAAAATTTCCAATTTATAGCTAAAAGATTACTTGAGTTATGGTAAGTTCCGTAAATTAAAAGAAGATGTTTTGACAGGATATTTGTATGGCAGCTACACGAAGGACTAATAGGATTTTCTTCATAATCATACATTTAGCTTCAACTATTGAAAAAATACTACGTACAAAATTTCAAAGACGTAGCTTAAACCCTTCTGAAGTTATCGGCCAATATTCTTGAACACGTATTTTAAGGACATTTTGTATGGCAGCTACCAGATGGAGTAAAAGAATTTCGCTGACAAGTAAACTCAAGGTTTTTTTTTACTCAAAACTAATTTGTAAAATATTCCGAATTCGTAGCTAAAAGATTACTTGAGTTATAGTGAGTTTCGTAAATAAAGTGAATACATTTTGACAGGATATTTGTATGGCAGCTACACGAAGGACTAACAGGATTTTCTTCATAATCATATATTTAGCTCCAACTATTGGAAAAATAACACAAACAAAATTTCAATGTCGTAGCTTAAACGCTTCTGAAGCTATCGACCAATATTCTTGAACACGTGTTTTAAGGACATTTTGTATGGCAGCTACCCGAAGGAGTAGGACGATTTTGCCCGTTAACGAACTTAGCCTTACAAATTCAACCAAACATCCAGATTCAAAATTTCATGATTCTAGGTGAAGGCGTTCTTGAGTTATCGTGCTAACGGACAGACGGACGGACGGACGGACGGACGGACGGACGGACGTCAGGCGGATTTGAGGTTTTTGGGCACAAATAAACAAAAAATAATATATAACTTAAACAATAATTACGAATTGAAAAGGCCGCAGGGTCTGAGCATCGCATTATTTAATATATCTTAAAATATAAAAAATGTAATATGGAATAATAAAAATCAATCTAATCTATATAACTTTTTTTCGTCCGAGGCTTGGTTCTATGCGTTACACACTTTTCGGCTGGATTAAACTTATAATACTCTATATGATTTCATCTAGAGTATAAAAATCAACTTTATTAAAATTGTAGCCATATGTTATTTCAGAAGGAAATAACTGATTAACTCGTGCATCAAAATTAAGAACAACATGAAGTGCTGGATGATTGTTCGAATCCGGTAACAGTGGTGGCTTTAGATTTTATCATTAGAATTACTGCAGATTATTGAAAGGGGTTAAATACGCTTTCAGGAATTTCTCAATATTTCTTAAAACCAATGACATATACAGTTGGTTTTCACTTCTATAGAATATTAATACAAAATGTCCTGAAATACAACTTGGGGACATTTCGATATTCAACCACCTACGGAGTGAAAAAGAGTTAATTTTATTCACGAATACCTGAATATCTGTAATACCAGATTAGATATTAAATTAGTTTTCACTCTTACAGAATACTTTTTAAAAACGTCTAAAAAGTGATTTCGGGATTTTTCGGAGTTCGAGCAATAAAGGCGTGACAAGTGATTAAGTACGTTGCTGTGAATTCCTCAATATCTCTTAGCACTGATGATATATTAAATTGGTATTCTTTTTTAGAAGTATATAGTAAAAAGTAATTTTGAAATGTTCCGATATTCAACCCCCAAAGTGATGGAAGCCGATTCGGTATGTTTTAGGAATCGAATTGGTTTTTGCTGCTGAACACTATTTGTACTGACGTCTTAAACCTTATGTAGCAATTATTATTTGAAAAAAATCTGGAGGAATCTTTATAAATGTTGTCAAATTAAAACTTGTAATTTGAACCGCGCTGTCATTAAAATGTACTTAAACTCTGATGTGTAAAGCTGCGGAAGATAGTCTCAATTCTCATCGCTTGATCTCGCATAAACCATTTGTTAAAAAAAATAATAAATGTTAAAGAAATAAATAAATGTTTAAATTTGATTTGAAAAATTCAGGCTTAGTCCATTGCATGGAAGTTATACGAAATACTGGTGCCGACAAGTGAGCCCGAAGGTCTCCGTCGACAAAGAGATGAGTCGCGCTTGAGGCGCTGACTCCTTCATCTAAATTTCATGGAAGTTATAAGCTCGAGTGAGAACAATTAAGCTAGATAATTTCAGTTGGAACAGAAGGTGGGTGTATGAACCCTCAACCCCGCACTGGAAAAAATACTGTTCTTAATATTAATGAATGGCTTTCATCAAACGAAATTCTTCAGATTAATGAAAAAATCGTTGCAACAATGAAGAAAATCATCAAATATTTTTCATGATATATGAACCGTACATTAATACTATGAATCCCATTTCATTAAAAAATTTTCATCAAATTGTGTATATGGAAAGGGGACTCATACTCTCAAAAATCAACACCTAGGAATGTTGATGCATGCCTTCATCATATTGATTAAAAAGTTCTTATAAGCAAAGCATTTTTGCTTGGTACTCGTAAACTATATTGATTATGTTCATAGTAATAATGAACACATTCATTATATTGAAGAACACGATTATCGCACAGCTGAAGTTTACGGATCCTCTGTTGGCTGCTAATTTTACTTTATTATTTTTTAATAATAAAGTATTGTGATCGACCTGAAATTTCAAAAAAGTTTGCTACCCTGAAATTTTGTATTTACACGTTTTAGGACTAGTAAACCCCAAAAAAGCAAAAAAAAAAAAATGTCCGTCTGTCCGCCGTAGACGCCGTACGCCGTCCGCCGTACGCCGTCCGCCGTACGCCGTCCGCGTACGCCGTACGCAAAATCGTTTGAAGGCGCGTAGCTCCCAAACCCGTTGAGATATTAAATTGAAATTTTTACGGTGGGTAGATTGGGTGAACCCCTACTACTGGTATATTTTTCTGGGGTACAAGGGGAGAGGAGAGGGGAGCGTTTTAGACGAATAATTTTGGTTTCTAGATCTCAGGAACCACTTATGCTAGGAGGCTGAAACTTGGAACTTATGTAGTACTATGATAATGGACCCAATTGTAAAAAAATTGTTGATATTGGTTAAGGGGTGTGGAAGTGGGGGGGAAAACAATGAGTCTTTAACGCATGAAAGACGGGATTGAAACATTCTAAAATCGATATCTCCTGAACCATTGATGTCAGAAGATTGAAACTTTGTTGTTGTCCTAAGGGATACTTCAAGATTAGACAAGGGCTAACATTTTTAAGAGGGGAGATGAGGTGTGGAGGTGGGGGGTGAAAAACTTTGGATTACAATATCTTTCGAACCAATTACACCAGGCAGATAAAATTTAGTTTCTGTATATGGGATCACAAGTGGAGTCTACCAAAACTAAATTTTTTTAGGGGGGAGGTGGAGCACGAAAGTGGGGGGATAGCAATTTCTCAAAAAATGTCATTTTTATATCTCAGAAACCGTATCAGACATGATCTTGAAAATTTTACAGGAGTTGGGGTCGGTAAAGTTCTAGTAGAAAAAAAAATTTTGGTAGTGTGGGTGTTGGGGGTGATGGTGAAAGGGGGTAGAAAGGAAAACATTCTGATTTTTATTTCTCGAAAACCATAATGAATAGAAAGCTAAAAATTTAAGATTATATGGAGCCACTATGGAGACATCCTAGAAAAATACAATTTTTGACAGGGGTATCAAGGTACGGGGGAGAGGGGTGGTTTTTTATATCTCAGAAACGGCTTATGCTAGAAAATTGAAACTTAGTACGTATATGTAGATGTACTATTAGAGTAATTAAAGCAAAAAAAAGTTCATATTTTCATTGGCGTTCAGAGGTTGAGTAAAAAAAATGTCGGTGAATCCACACTTTCACAAATTTCGTTAAAACTTTTAGACATGTCGAGCTATCAAAGCAATTTTACTTCTGCGGGCTATTTATATAAGCGCCTACTAACGGTCTTCAAAATTTTTCGATATTCAACCCCTAAAGGGGTGTAAAGTGGTTGTGTACATATTTACGAATTCTGATATATTCCTAAGGTATATTGAGACTTGGAATTCACGTTTACTTCTATAAGCTTTAAACGTAGTCGGGGGATTTAAGTATTTTTCTCAATTAAACCCCCTGGGGGTATTGTTCAAGTTTTCACTGATTCCGAAAATCTCTTAGGTTTAAAATAAGTGATCGAATTCGCTTTTACTACTATGAATTATTCTATTGATAAAAAAATACGTAAATAAATAAAAAAAATCTGCCAACAGTCTGGGCGCAACTTTATTATTTTATGGGTAGAAGTCCGAAACGTGTTTAATGATGAGATACGGTGTTGGGTACTATGCGACTGACAACCAAAAAAATAACCTGGAGGCTATTTGGAACGTTTCGGACTTCTACCCATAAAATAATAAAGTTGCGCCCAGACTGTTGGCAGATTTTTTGTTAAGGTTCACACAAACACCAGTACATAATCGTTGGTCCGTAATCAAGTGGTGTCAATAGTTCCGCTGAGAAACCGTCACAGGAGTAGCAAAAATTTCGCACAAGTGTGTGGGAACTTTCATGAGTTTTCATGTGGCATAAAATACTTATATTGAGAATAGTGGCACATAGAAATCGGGCCATATTCATCTATTTCTTTGTAATTTTAAAGTTTCGATAGAAATAAATAAAATGATCGAATATTCAGGATTAATTTCAATTATGAATTTATACCTTAATATGAGGAACAACATTAGTAACATTAATTACTCTTTTCATCAATATTATGAATTTACATTCGAAATCATTTGCATGTAGCTAAATAGCATTAACTGGGCTGTAAACACGACTGTCTGATCTCCATATTTTTAAGATTAGCATAAGCTTGTAATATTGCACTAAGGGTAGCACAATAAAGAATTTGAATTTAAATTTGAATACAATATTATGAATTCGTTCCATCATATTATACTGATAATACGAATTATTGTTTTCATCGATATTATGAACTCGTTCATTGTAACAATGAAATTTAACATCATTTCTGTTACAGTGTGTGTGTGTCCAAAGCAGACGGAAAAAATGATGGACATTTATACATAATATTAATGAATACTTACATCGGCTCAAAAACAATGATTTTTTCATTATGATGATGTACATTTTAATTGGTTGGATGTACCTTTTTGGTTCGGTGCGTTACTCCTGCTTTAGTGAATTCAACGGTTCTTTATTTCAAAATAATTCAACTGCTGCGGAATCGTTTTATATTTTGCATAATCGTCTTACACCTGCCACTTGCATACTGCTGTCAATCTAAGGTGTAAAAACAACCATTGACATTCTCTCTCATACTTTCGCTGCCATCTCATTGATATGTTATAATTTCATCAGTGTATCTTTTTTTCAGTTAAGTAGTTACACTGCGTAACATTTAATGTAAATCAGCTTCAATTCAGATGATAATCTCCATCATCACGACGGATGATGGAAGAAAATATGATTTGCAAAAATGCTTTTTTCTCACCATTGGGGCAGTAGGAGTCTGGGTTATCGAAAAGAAGCAGGTTCAAACGCCTCGCTTACCTATCTTGAATCTAAGATAGACGTTAGACAGATTACCTACTCGAAAGGTGCTCCACGCCACATGACAGTTATATCAGTTTTTCCTATTTCTACCTAGTTACCTGTAATGTCTTATACCGGTAGTTGAGGTGCAAAAACCCATGTTTACTGTCTGATTAAGTTTTTCACCTTTTGTCTTCTGGTCGGTGCAGAAAAAAATAAGCAGACGGCGGGGTGCAACACAAACAAATCAGTAGATTGTTGGCTTTGAAAAAGAAACCCATAAAAACGTTAATGGGTTGAGAAATTGTTTGAATGAATAATAAGTGGACGTATGCAGTGGTCAGTGGACAGTATACAAAGCACAGGTATTCCTCGTGTAACGAATGAGTCGAATATCCGAAGATAGTGAGTAGCTCTTATGGGAATGGTTAATAAGAGAAGGACACAGCAAATAGGTACCTAAATAATGTTGATGTTTTTTTTTATTTTTTGAATGACATTGCATTTCTGGAGACATTGGTGCAGGTGTTCAAGGTGATTTGTGTCGTTTAAATGGTCAATTTATGACATTTTCCTCATTGATCATCGGTGTCCTTCATGGAGCAATTCTTATTTGCTTGAGGAAGAGGAATGTTTGTGAAATTTTGAAATTTTACGTTTGCTTGTTCAAATATTCCACTACATCCACGCCTCCATACTAATGCCCTTAAAAATTTGGTAACCATAAGGTTGTGTTTTATTTGTAGTCTAAGCCTTGGGGAACTCGCCCTTGGCGAGCATCCCAGGGCTCTTTACAGCCAGCAGGGTAAGGTGGGCTATCAGCTCATTCGACCCCTACAAGTCGCCTGGACCGGATGGAATTATACCGGCCATGTTACAAAATGTAGAGGGTCTAGTGATTCCATGGCTCCAGGCGATTTTTAAGGGTTGCCTAAAACTCAACTACGTGCCCGAGGCATGGAGGAACGCTCGAGTGGTTTTTATACCGAAAGCGGGTAAAAGTAGTCACGTTAATCCGAAGGATTACAGACCTATCAGCCTGACATCCTTTACTCTCAAGACATTGGAAAGGATACTAGATGGTTATATCAGGGACACCATAGATCCTAACCATCTTTCAAAGGCCCAACACGCGTACATCAAAGGAAAATCGGTGGACACGGCTTTGCATAAGGTGGTGGGTAAAATCGAAAGATCGCTAGAGTACAAGGAGTTCACATTGGGAACTTTTTTGGATATAGAAGGGGCTTTCAACAATGTTACTACAGAGGCAATTGTTGAGGCTCTGGGCTCTGCAAACGTCCACAGTACTATAAGTAAATGGATCGTGACACTGCTTAGAAGCAGGTCTATATCGTCGGAATGGGGTAGTGCTCGTTCCCACAAAATTACAAATAAAGGTACTCCACAGGGAGGGGTATTATCACCACTTTTGTGGATACTCACTTTAAATGGGGCACTGAAGGAACTTAACGACTCGGGGGTGGATTGTGTAGCCTATGCCGATGACGTGGTGATACTGGTATCAGGCAGGTACACAAGCACGCTGTCTGAACTTACAACGCGGGCTCTAAACAAGCTACTATACTGGTCGGGAACCAGAGGACTCAATGTTAACCCATCAAAAACAGAACTGGTTCTTTTTACTAGGAGAACTAAGTCTCAACAGTTTAAGCTGCCCAAGATCGGTAACACTGAGCTAACCCTAAAAGGCCATGCCAGATATCTAGGAGTAACCCTGGACAGCAAGCTGACATGGAAACTCAATACGGAAGAGCGGGTGGCTAAAGCAACCATCGCTTTCTACGCGTGCAAAAGAATGTTCGGTAGGAGGTGGGGTCTAGAGCCAAAAATCACTTACTGGATCTACACGGCTGTTGTAAGGCCAATCCTATTATACGGTCTGCTAGTATGGTGGCCAATACTCGATAAAGTAACTTACAGGAAAAAGTTGGAAAAGGTACAGAGACAGGCTTGTCTGGGGATAACAGGCGCCCATCGCACCACTTCTTCAGACTCTCTCAACGTACTCCTTTCTCTGCCACCAATTGACCTGTTCGCTAAATATGTGGTAGGCAAATGCGCCCTAAGACTCAGAGAGTCAAACCAGCTCAAAACATGTCCATACGGGCACAGTAACTTCAGCCTACCTCCAGCAGAGGCTACGGACTACGCAGATCCTAAGCTCTGGTTCGACAGGAAGTACGCCATAAACATACCAAGCAGGGAATACTGGGAGGCAAGAACCGGTGACTCTGCGGGGTCGATTAACATCTATACGGACGGTTCAAAGATGGAAGACGGAGTGGGCGCAGCCGTGCACTCTTTTGATCTTCCAACAAACTCTAGCTACAGACTGCCGAATAATTGCAGTATTTTCCAAGCGGAGGTACTGGCGATTCAGAAGGCGGCGGAGATAGCTCACAAATCGCGAATAAGGGATAAGGCAGTTTGTATCTATACGGATAGCCAAGCAGCCTTAATGGCTCTGAAATCCTGTACTATCAAATCTAAGGCGGTACTCAACTGTCGACGCGCTTTACAGAAACTGTGCTCAAATAGGAAAGTGGAGCTCTGCTGGGTTCCAGGGCACAGTGGTTTCTTAGGTAATGAACTCGCCGACGGTCTTGCTAAAATAGGTGCAAGCCTTGGGCAGGAAGCCGCGGTCTCGGTTCCACCGCCTCTTAACGTTATTTACAACTTCCTAGAGAGGAAGATGGTAAACCGGTCCGAGGCCAGGTGGCAGGCTACGCCAACCTCCAGAACCACGAAGCAAATGTGGAACACTCACAACGAGAAAAGTACTAAACTCTTGTTAGCACTACCAAGGGCGCAATGCGCAACTTTAGTCGGTATTCTTACCGGCCATTGCCTGATTGGGGCGCATGCGTACAGATTGGGGCTAATCACTAACGATATTTGCAGGAACTGCAAACTTCCCGCGGAACGGGAAACACTAGAACACCTCCTGTGCAGCTGCCCGGCTCTGGCTAGGAGACGGGTGAAGGCTCTAGGTGCACCGTCTTTCGCAAATCTTGGACAAGTCTCGCGTAGCAGCATGCAGAGCCTGCTAAACTTTGCTACGGCAACAGGGACCTTTGATTTGAACGAGGAACTCTCAACACAGATCGATACACAAGCGCACCTACCTTAGGCACATTGGGTCTCCTTTTATGTGGTATCGCTATGGACCCTCGAGGGTCTATGCGAGGTTTTTAAGCCGCCACTGATACCTAACCTAACCTAAGCCTTAATCTTCTCAAATTGTAAGAAAAAGGGTGGTATTTCACATGAATTGAATTATAGGACAACCTTTAATAATTTATGTATATTTTCTTCAAAGACGAGCAACTATAACTGAAATATTTACGGTTTGCGATTTTACTACATTATCAGAATCATTGCATTCGTTTTCGTTATTGGAAAATATTGGTGAACACGTAATGTAAGGAGCGCTCTAACTACTCGATCATCATCATTAATATCGCTACAGCCCAGGCCCAGGCCTCCTGATGAGGTTTCTGGACAGTGGTCTTTTTTTCCGGTGATGCGTTATCGGCGCCTCACCCAGCACCCGACTTGGAGGTCCAGTCCTACTTATTTATTACACCCCGGTAGGAAAAGGGTGGGAGTTTTCAGCTAACTATCCAACTATGTCATACTATGTCGAGTCCAACTATGTCATACTTTTTGCCTACTTCCTGAGACGCACAGATGTTACTGGCCATTCCGGTTAACTCCATATTCCCTTCTCATTTCTCAACCGGGCTTGGGACCGGCTGTGGCGGAGTACTCGCCTACTGTTCGATAGTGTTGTGGAAATTCGATCGCTACGGTACTGGATCTGACACTTCATTCAAAAGCAATTTGTACTTCCAATCGAAAAGATTTCTTGATAAATGGTAATTTTTTTCAATGACTTTCGTATGAAAACTACACAAAGACCTTGCTCGAATCCCTTTGCGAACTGCAAGCAGAAATTATAAGAAAATGAACGTAAGCTAAATTTGCAATGCAAAGCACGATGCGTTCTTATATTACAGGCGAGAGTCAAAAAGAAACTTGTTTTAAGGACTTTTGCATGGGAACTATATTGGAAGGAGTTGCGAGATTTTACCCCTTAACAAACTCAACCTTGCATTTTACTTGAAAATAATAGTAGTAAAATTTCGACTTCCTTGTTGAACAATTTCTTGTGCATTGTGTTCCGGAAAATAAATGAACAATATTTTTAACAACTTTTGTGTGGGAGTTACACCAAATACTTTTATCTGCAACCCATGCCAAAATTTGGAATTCCTGGGTATCGTTAAAAAGTTACCGTTCAGTATTAAAAAATGTTTTAAAGGATTACAGTATGGGAACTATCCGTAGGAGTTAAGAGAAGAAATTGGCATAACAATTTACTTGACAGTAATTCGAATTTCTGGCTGAAGGGTTTCCTGACTTTTAAAGCGTTCAGTGAGATGAATACTTAAGTCAATTAAATTCTCGAATAGTCACGCATCTCACATCAATTTAACCAGCTACTCAAAAAATCAAACAGAGTGAAAATCAGGTTAAAAATATAGCAGTGCTGACCGAAAAAGTGCAGCTCTAGAACCACAAAATTCGAATTAATTTCGGTTTTGGCATTTTTCTCGCTTAATTTAACGAATTTCGAGTTTTTAGCATTTTTTTTTCTCAGAAAAGTTGGTAGAAAGGGCTATATGTATTTTTTTAAATATTCAATCCTGTTCCTTCTACTACTGGAAAACTAATGCAAGATAAATTTTAAACTGCTACCTTTAAAGAATCAATATTCGCGAACACTTGTTTTAAGGACTTTTATATGGAATAAGTTGTTTACGCTACCTACACTATTTTAAAAAAATTTAATTTTCAATCCAATTTTTACTTGTAATTTCCAGTATATTTCATTTTTTCAAATAAAAGTACACATTTCAATCACTTTTACACGAAATTACTGGTATTAGTAAATTATTCATGTACTTTTCAACTAAAGCATACGTAATTTTCATGTAAATTACGCAACATTTCATGTAAAATTAACTTTATTTATATATGAATTGAAAATTACGTTCTTTTTCGTGTAATTCTACTTATCTATTTGAATTTTACAACCAAAAACATGTAATATATGAAACCATGAAGTTGTACGCTTCGTTCGATGTTGTTTTCTACTGAAATGAAAATGGCGTAGTGGCTGGCTACTGGTGCCAAACCTACTAGCATTAATCGCGGGTTCGATTCCTACCTACAGCCAAGGGTTTTATTAAAAGTAAATAAGTAAGAAATAATATTAATAGTAGAAATAAGTGCATCTTAAAGAGTGCTAATTATACACCTTTTTTAGAGTGTAAATTCAGGAGAATATCCAGTGAATTTGCTGCTTTCGTAGTTGAAATTTACTGATTGCAAACTGAAATTTACTGACCGAAAATTGAAAATTACATTCAAATTGACTATTACATCCCAATGTAAATTTACTTGGAAACCTACTTACTTACTTACGATGGCGCTACAGTCTAAATCGGACCTTGGCCTCCTGAATGTGCCGCCTCCAGCCTTCTCGGTTCAGCGATCGCGTCCTCCAGTTTGTTAGATCTTAGCAGTGATTTGCTGTCTGCGTCAATAGAGTCCTCCCTGCGCTTTCGTGGTTTTCTAACTGGTCTTTGTCCATTAACTTTTCCCTTTAGTGTGCGTTTGGGGATTCTTCCGTCATCAATCCGCTCCACATGACCAGCACATTGTGGCTTTTTGAATTTTTGAGGATCGATACTTCCGGATTATCAAAGATGGCATACAATTCTCTATTGCATCGTATTCAGCAGATTGAGTCTTCCCTCACAGGTCCGAGGATTCTTCTGAGGACTTTTCTTTCAAAGGCGTTAACTAATTTTTCGGACGCCTGAGTCAATGTCTACGTTTCGCTGCCATAGCATAGCACAGGTCTTATAATTGTTTTGTATAGTTTAAGCTTTGTTTTCCTATGCAAATTTTTGTTTCAAATTTTGAGAGTACCGAATAATAAGTTTTATTTGCCATCATTATTCTTCTTTTAATTTCTATGGGTTCGCTTCCATCCTTTGACATATTTGCCCCGAGATATACAAAGTTTTCTACGTTTTCTAGAATGAAGTCTCCTACTGTAATATTTTGTCTGATTGGCGTGTTTTTCCTAGTTTGTGTCATGATTTTGGTTTTGTTTTCGTTAATACGTAGTCCAACTTCCCTTGCTACACTCAAAGAAAAAATATGATTATGGGCACCATATTTTGGGAGAACCTTACTATGATTGAGGTTATAGTTGCCACAACCATGTTACAACATGTAACACAGTTGTACTAACTGAATGTATGTTTGTAATAACTATAGGTCTATAGCAAAAATTTTACAACTTAGTTATTAGAACTATGGTGTTTGTTTTTAGGAAACATACAGTGTTTGTCTCAAACAAAATTATGGTTGTGGAACCTAGGTGTGTGATTCACGCAACCTTCTTTTTTAATAGAACGGTTACGACAATCATAAAAATCCTGTGACATGGTTACTTGAAACATATTTATATTTTTAGGAAACATGTCATGTTTGGCTCAATCAAAATTATGGTTGTGGAAACGTAGGTATGTGATTCACGCAACCTTCCAATTTATTACGGTTACGCCAATCGTAAACATCATGTAACATGAAGAAATACATAATGAAAGTATAAAAATTACCAGAGATATGAATTTTCAAGGAGGACTCGGACACCATTTTTGAGCAAACTTCAACATACTTTCACATACTATAACTAACAAAAAAAAATTAGATAGAAACAAAAAATTTAATTTCAATTATTTTTTTTCACTAGTTCTTAAAGTACAAAAATTTTCAAAAGAATCGGAGATGGTAAGGTCACAATTTTGGCGATTCTTGATGGAATGACCCAAATATGAACTTAAATGATTGTTCTCACCATATTTTAACAAATTCTAATGTCGCCCTGATCATATTCATGCTTATCACAATCACAGTATGGTTACGGCAATCATAATATGTCAACTAACACGATTGTACTGACCATCTCTTATCAAATGCTATAGTTACACTGATCGTTCAAAGTTATGTCAATGCGACAATCATATCTAATATCTTACCTTACATGATTCCACACACCATATCTGGTATGGTTGTGGGAATTATTTTATCAAATTTCATGGTTCCACTGATTATAAAATATTGTTGTCGTGATTATAATATACTTTTACATCATGTAACGAGAATGATTGGTACAACAATATAAAATTTCAGTACGGATATATGTTTAATGCAACCATACTATGTTTTTACGAATTATATGCTATGGCTAGGAGCACCATATCCATGATCATTGGAAACATATCTGTTTTACAATAGTTAGAAGAACTTTAATATAGTCAATGCAACCTTGGAATAACCATAGTTTTTCTTTCAGTGTACCGAGTCAAGCTTTACAAATATTTCTTTGGCTCTCTCCAAGGATTTTGCAAGTATATTTATGTCGTCAGCATATGCTACTAGTTGTGTGGATTTGAAGCATAGTATTCCCTTGGTGTCAACGGGAAGTTTCCGAACAACATATTCGAGTTTCAAATTAAAAAGCATTGGTGCCTGGCCATCACCTTGTTTAAGCCCGTTGTCAGCTCTAAAGCTGGAAGTCAGATCATTTTCCACTCTAACTTGTTACAGAGAATCGGTCATTGTCATTCTTGTAAGCCGAACCAGTTTCGCTGGACCTCCAAAATCCATCATAATTTTATACAGTACGCGCCTGTCGATACTGCCGTATGCCTGTTTGAAGTCCACAAATATCTGGTGCACATCAATGTTAAATTCGCAGCACTTTTCAAGCACCTGTCTAACTGAGAATATTTGGTCCGTGGTCGATCATCGCCCAGCTCTAAATCCACCCTGGTATTCACCAATTACTTTGTCAGCAAAGGGCTTAATTCTCTTTTCTAGAATTTTCGTCAAGATCTTATAAGACGTACACAACAGGGATATTCCTCGGTAGTTTTCACAGCAGAGTTTGTCGCCTTTTTTATAAATTGGATATATGTGACTCCTGCGCCAATCGTCAGGAAGTGCTTCTTGCGTCCATATGTCCGAGATCAATCTGCGCAGGAGATGTGCTATGCAATATGCAAGTGTCGCTGGCTTTCAGAAGTTCAGCTGGAATTTGATCAGTGACCGGCGCTTTGTTATTTGGGGGAAAAGATGTGGCATATTTGCCTACTATCCAAAAGATGTAAAATTCAATGGATTTTACTTCATTATTTTTTAATAATAAAGTATTTTTTACTGTGTTGGTCTAGCCGTACTTGAGTTATCGTGCGTTCGGACGGAAACGTAGATAGACGGACAGCGAGTGAACAAAATTGTTTGTTTTTCATTAGATATTTGGAATAACTCTTTTCCTCGCCGTAGTTCGGTTCAGCTGGTTTGACTAAATTTGATGAACACTTGCAGCTAAAATAAACGAAATTAATACTTCATCGCTTCATGCGTCTACTACACGATTCGTCTTTCCGTGTAAGTTGGGTGGAAGATTTATTCCTTTTGATTAGCGAAAAAATCTGTCAACAACTTGGACACATCACGTGTCTGTTTTTGTTCGTTCAGAGTTGTTTATGGGAATTTGTCAAGGTTGCGATGCGAGAGAGATTAATATTTTGCAAAAATCGTAAATATTCGAAAAACATAACGTACGTGTTCTTAAACAATAGACAAACCCATAACCTACTTAACAGTTCGGTTAAGAAATTATTGCCTTATTATATTCTCTCACGTTCAGAAGTGGACATTCATAATTTTAAACGGGAATGCGCTAAACGAAGATACTTAAAGCCATTGTCAAACAATTAGCATTTTGTTGACATAATGTAACACTTTAAAATGTTGCTAAATAAACGGCACCATTTTCCGATCGTTTAGTCAGGTAAGTAGGGAACATGTGTGTTTCGTGTTACGAAACCGAAAGTTCTTGAGAAGACAACATTTGACACCGTTACGACACCGTTAAGAAACATGTCCAAGGTGACGACAACATCGGCAATTTACCAAATATTGAAAAATGCGCATAAATCGTGATCGTAAATGTCCATTCTTTCTAGATAAGTTTTCAATAAAATTACGAAAATAATGCTATGATTTTCTTGATTGCCGTTTCTCTCACATCACCTATGCAATGAAATTCGCGCTAGCATGAAAATAATGTGAAACTGGCGAACACAATCCCAACTTAGTGGTCATAAGTAAATTAAATAAACCGCAAAAGGTGTGAATGTAAGGTCACGATTAATATCGCGGAAAAAGAAAATCCCAACAATACCAAGCAATAATATTTTCAAATATAATTTCAACTTTGTTTGCAATTCCCTACATGTAAACTGAAAACGAGCCAAAGCCACTGAGCGTTTGTCAAGTAAGTTACTGTTTGGAGTCGATTTGTTTTCATATTTTTTCAGCAGCTTTCAAAAAACTTTTGTATCATAATTTAGCTATCCAATTTTGGAATCGAGAGTAACAAGGTGATAAACAAACAAAAAGTAATAAATTAAAAAAACGCTTTGTATGTCTGTGATATATCTGTCGGAACATATAAAGATGTTTGTTGTCAGAGTCAACAACATCCCACTTCTGACACCAAATTTGATACTGACTGTTCATATTTGTCGCCTTAATTCGAAGTACGTTTGGAAAGTGTGTGTTTTACTTCGAGAATAATGTTTTTTACTGCAAAAATGCGGAAAGCTCAATTTAAAACCTTGAACTTAAGGCCTCACTCGAAAACTCAAAAGACATTGACACTCTCGAGGTGTTAATTGTCCGAATAGTTCTCAGCCATATTTAATCAAAATTCAACTAGTCGATTCTTAAGGTGGGTTTCAAGATTAAAACCAACCTAAGCTTGTTTCAAGCAGTGACATACGATGCTATAATATTTGCACTTATCTTTTCGCTGTGATACTCGATAGCGCTATTAGAATGTGTCAAGAATAAACGTTTGTTTACGAGCGTCAAAAAATCAATAAATCAAATTTGAAGAAACACCAATTCGGATTATGATAATTAAGACAGGTTTAACTTAGTCGCAGTATAAAGATACGATTACAATTTGAATTATATAGATACATCGATATCGAGGAATGTTCGTACGAGTCGTTCTACAAAGCCACTAACGCCTGCGCACTATGCTCATTTCGGGATAAGTTTAAATGGGAGGTTTTATCCTTGACTAGTCGTTATTGTTCTTAATAAATTTAAATCTCTTTGTTGTTAGTTGACGGTGCGCATGCGAACAGTTTTATAAAACATATTGAATCCAATATTGACCGACTGGCTTATTTACAAAACTGACTAAGTCACCTCCATCTACCGAACTAGGTGTATTTTATTTGCCTGGATCGAAAATGGACGCTGCGCGTTCGAGTCTTATACGAAAAAAAGTTGTTATTTTACCTGAAAGTGGAAATATGGCGAATATTTGTAATTTTTATGACCATCGAAGGACGCTGGCAGATTCTCAGGTAATTGTTAAGGCAATATTTGCGTTTAGTGATGCAAAGAGTCGTTTTGTGATGGAAAGTCACTTGGAAAGTCAGACGCAATTTGTACGAATTGTGAAACTAAAAAATATCACAGATCTTATATCTTACTTAGTTTTCATTTACTGCTATGGGAATAACTTTGGTGATCTCACCTTAACACATCTTAACACTCTGCTTCATTTAGCATGGAAATATCGATAATAAATTAATAGTACTTCGGCATTTCGGCGATGTTAGAGTCTACAGTAACCGCGGTGAATATAATTTTTTTTCTGGACAATACCAAGGAAAATCTAAACTCGATTATTTCATAAAGGTGACATCATATGTAGATTTGTTCCGAAATGGAGACAAGTAAAATATTTAGGATTAGGCTCAAATATTCTTTTTATGCGTTATTACGGCATAACATAGGGACTGAGACCTGATACCCACGGAAAAGATTTTGCTGGCCACAACCGATCCAATCTTACAATCACTTCTAGAAAGATTAGAGGATCGATGACGAATGCCATTCGTGCTAAATGTGCAACCAAGTACCTGTGCCTTTGGTCCGCTGAGCTGTGTACCAAATTTTGAACCGCAATGTCCAGTCCATGCACTAAACTCTAAAATATGAAAAAACACTTCACTCGGGTGAAGAATAAAACCGTCAATTTAGTTTCTCAACTCTTCTCAATGCAGACAATTTTTGACAGGGTGGACAATTTAAATGATTGGCACATTCTTTTAGTAGATTCCAGTAGTCAGCAACATAGTGTATAAATAATTCGTTTAAATAATGTTTTTTTTGGTTTAGTAGTTAACATATGGTCAAAACATTTCCAAAAAATTGAGAAACAAACACTGTCAGTGTCGACATTTAAAAGCAAACGTTTGATCAAAGCTAAGACTCAGATTCGTCTCTGTCAATATCAAGCCCAACATAATACAACGGTATTCCAGCGGAATTCAAACGGAACTCATTTTCTCTCCCAATACTGAAACATGCAGAGCTCCAGCGAAACGTTTCAAGTACTGACCGAATTCTAAAAAAATAACTGAAACCTATTATTGAAAAAACTTTGCGATCCCTTAACAATACTGAAACTTTTTAGCCAATAATAAATTTGAAAAATAATCTTTTCTTTCCTAATTGTTTTTTGTTCTTACATCTTCTACTCTTGTGAATAATTTATTTCAGTCTAAGGATCATGTACATCGGAAGACAGCAGCAGATACTCTACACAACAAAAACAAACAACACAGTTTCGAACCTTAGTAGTACTGACACAGTACTGATTTTAAGAATTCGCAAGTGACAAGTAGTAGAATATTTCTTTTCATTTGAGCACAAGCACCTAAAATTTGGCTCATTTTACTTTATTATTTTCTAATAATACAGTATTGTTATCGATTTAAACAATTTTTTCTTCACGTTTCGTGACTGGTAAACACGAAAAAAGCAAAAAAAAAAATTCAGTCCGTCTGTCCGCCGTACGTCATATGCCATACGCCGTACGCGAAATCGTTTGAAGGCTTATAGCTCCCAAACGGTTTGAGATATTAAATTGAAATTATTTTTTATGAATGGACTGGGTACTGGGTACCCTTGAAGTGACCAAATTCTGATGGATGGGGTTGTGAGGGGGGAGGAGGGGGGTACATTTTAGACGGAAAATATTAGTTTCTAGATCTTAGCAACCGCTTATGCTAGAAGGCTTAAACTTGGAATTTATATAAAGCTTTTATAGTGGACTCATTTGCATAAAAATTGGCAATATGGGTGAAGGGGTGTGGGAGTGTGGGGATAAATAATATGTCCGAAACGCAAAAAAGCCGAGATCAACACATTCTAAAATCCATATCTCCTAAACGGTTAATGTCACGAAATTCAAATTTAATGAACATCTTTGGGTATACTTGGAGAATAGATCGGAATCAACTTTTTGAGTGGGGGCAGTGGCGTACGGGGGGGGGGGGGTGAAAAACTTTAGATTACTATATCTCACGAACCAATTGCACTAGACAAATAAAATTCGGTTTGTGTATAAAGGTTGACAAATGAAGTTTGCTGAAAGTAAAATTTGTTAAGGGGGTACGATACGAATTTTTCTAAAAAATCACGTCTTATATCTCACGAACAATGTAAGATAGATGCTTCAAATCTTTACCAGAAGTAGGCCTAATAGACTCCTAGCAGAAAAAAAAATGTTGGCTTTGTGGGTGTAGAGGGTGAAAAGGAAAAGGTTTTGATTTTTCCTAACTAAAGAACGGCTTATGCTAGAAAGTTGAAACTCGGTATGTATGCATATGTACGTCAACTAGAAAAGTAATTTAGATTAAAAAAAAATTCAAATATCCATTGGCGTACGGTTTCACGATTTTCGTCATATCTATTAGGTCTTTCCAAATATTAAATTTATTTTCATTGCACGGATTCTTCATATAAATACCTAGAAAGCGTTTTCAGGATTCTTTGAAATTCGACCCCCACGGTAGTGTAAAGGGGTTGTATAAATTTTTACGAATTCAGCCATATCCCTCAAGTCTGATTAGATATCGAATAACTTTTCACTTCCACGGGCTTGTTTCATAATCACCTTGAAACTTGAAACCCCGTTTTCAAGTTTTTTCCTTTTTCAACCCCTAAGAGGGTGTAAACGGGTTGAACACGTTTTCACGAATTCCGTCATATCTCTTAAGAGTGATAAGACATCGGATTGGTTTTCACTTCCTCGGGCTTTCTTTATATATATTTAAAAACTGATTTCAGGATTTTTTGATATTCAACCCCAAAGTGGGTGCAAGGGGGTCGCATATGTTTTCACAAATTCCTACATATTTCTTAGTTCTAATGAGATATCAAATTAAATTTTACTTCCTCAGTATTTTTAGATATTCAACTCCAATAGGACGGACGTAAGGCTTTCAACATATTTCTTAGGATTGATGAGATATAAGATTGGTTTTCACTGCCACAGACTTTTTGTATAATCGCCTACAAATGCATTTCCGACTTAATGTAATGGCCAAAAACCTAATCACGAAAAACCTCCAAATCGCGTATAAACTGATATTATACTATGACTTAGACCTCTTCCCCGAGTATGACCCAATTATGTAATTCATATATTATAGGTATGTGACAGCGGCGTTTAAGTATTCTAGCGCGACCCAATTCTAACCGCTTCCCGAACCTTTTTTAGGTTTTCAGTCACACCGCGTCTCAGAATTAAACGCGTTTCGGACTTCTGTCCGAAAATAATAAAGTGTCGCCCAGACTGTTGGCAGATTTTTTTGATAGTTGAGATATTTTAGAAAATTTAGAAAAGCGAAGAATATTTTCTAGCTTCTAAATAAATGTAAAATTTTTTTCATTGATAATGTTTTATATATTATTTTCGTGTTGTAGTCCAAGAGACATTATATGGTATACTTAATTCTATTTAAGATATTTGTCTTCAGAATAACTTTAGCATAAATTTCTCCCTTAAAAACGTTCTGAGTGTCACGAACTTCAAAACCCATTAAGTCCGGTGATACTACTAAATGTTCAAGTAATTAGTATTACACTCTACAGCTTTACTTCGGTACTGAAAAACAGAACTGCTTCAGAATCACATATAAGTACTATAACCAGTTTCGAAAATGTATTGCTAAAAAGATTCTCATAGAAACGGATAAAAAATAAATTCTGAAATTGTTGGGAGTAAACTTTTTGTGGGAGGGAGTGCGCAGAGAAGGGGGTAGGGCTTAAGGGAAAAATCTGAGATGTCTCTATCCTCGGAACAACTTGCGCTGAGAAGTTTTGTATGGATGGGGGTTAAAGAATGGATCGCAGGAAAGAGGCTTCATATCAAAAACAACCCTTTCATATATCAGCTTGGCATTTTTTCGGTGGGTGCACCGGTTGGACTGGATTTTCTGAAGGGGTTTTTGAAGAGGAAGTTGGGAAAACATTCGAATTTTTATATCTAATGCTACAAGTGCACTGCACGCATGACACTATCAGGGAACATGTCCTTCACGCTTCATCGCTGAACGATTGTTTTCGTCAAAACTCTTCAGATATTTATTAATTTTAATTTTACTTAAACTTGTGCGTTTGAGTGCCACGTAATTTTCAAAACTCAATAAACTCGTATGTTTTAGTTAGGCTAAAGAAGAACCGCATTTAAAGACTGCAGCACAAAATAATTCCATTATCACATACTTGAACGTTAATTTCAGCAGGTAAACGAGCCAAGAACTCTCAAGTCGCTAACAGCCTCTAAACTTAGCTGGAAACGTATCTTCAAATCTGGGACTTCGATTTGATCATTAGACCAAAAATAAAAACTTCAAGTGAAAAAAAAAAATTCCATATCTTGTTTCATTGAAGAATTCGAGGCTCTGTACATCTTATGAGTCGTAAGTCGTATGTTGAGATGTTTGTACACATGTTCGCTTCGACGATATTAAAACACCGATGACACCATCCCACAGGTGACCAAGAAATTTAATTCGAGGCTTTCGACGGTATGTAGATTTGCCCACCGTATGCCTCTTTAATATCGTATAATCCGATGACGTAATTAGCAAGATATTCTAACAAGTAAACACGTTCCAGTCAGATCAGAAGTAATTCACTCTTCTGAGAAAATTAATAACGCGTTAAGGCGAAATGTTAAGTTAGCCGAGGAGTTGGAGAATGCATAGAAGTTTTTGATGAGGATTCCGGATGTAGGGCCACGTGGCAGGGCAGTTAGTTCCGCATTTGAGAAGTGTCCTGCTGTACTTACCGAAATGGAATTTCAACTAAGCGGCTTGGAGTTCAGCTATGTAAGTGGAGGTCCGGAAGGTGCAAATCCTAGTTGAAGAAAACAATAAAAAGGCACTGAGTTCTTGACATTGACCACCGCAATTGGAGCAATAGGCGAATTATGTCGTCCTCGATTAGTCGATAATTAAAACGTTCACACAAGCTATAGTCACCAGGGAGGAAATCGGGCCGGAAACGTGAAGTCGTCTTGGACTTGAGAGCAAACAACACAGTCGGCGGTCGCCGTCGAACAACACACCTGTAACCGCGAATCGTTCTCGACACAAATATTTCGAATGAATCGTCCGGACGAGTACGCGCCGGATCTAGTTACCTGCTAGTTGTGTCGATAGTTCGGAAAAGCGATTTTCTGTTTTGATTTAACACCTGACTGATTCCAAGGTATTGTCGCTGTACCGCACAACATCCGCAAGTTTTAATGGAACGCGACGGAGACTATGACGACGACGACGACGACGACGCGACACACTGATTCACCGCATCGAACAATTCAAACGATCGAACTTAAGAGTAAACTGGGAACGTAATTGTCCGCATAATTTTCACCTGATCCGCTAATTTTTGCAAATCTGAATTTCCTTTGGGTTTTCAAACTTTCCCGCCTACACAACACCGTTTCGAATTCGAATCACACACGCAATCGTTTAGTGGCCGATGTACACTGTTCAAGTTTCGCGGTACGACTGATTCACGCGCTGGACCAATCTGCTCGTAAACAACAATTGCGTTAAGAACGCGGGGGCTATCCCGTCCCGAGGCTTGTCCAGCTGGTCCAGGTCCAGAGGAGCCTCACTACGTGTGACACTATAATGTCGTTCCGGCTATTTCGGCTAGTCGCCGGCCAATGTGTCCACTATGTCCGATAGTCGAGAAAAAAGCCCAATCAGTCCTCTCGGCTATCGCGAAGACACGCTTCAAGTAATTTCGGCATTAACTTCAGGTAAATCAGCTAAAGGTGTTCTCTGGCAAGTGCCTCCTTACTGCTGGGGTCTTAGCTTGATGTCACCCAGTCCCCAGCGCTTGGGGCCACCTCGCCGTACATTTTCAACCCGGCGACGACGGTGCACATATCGACGAGTGGGCTGACAAATTAATGGGTGTCGGCAGGTGGGTGAAAAAACGCGGATAGGTATAAAAGGTGTGCTGTAGGCCGTTGCTCGAGCGAAGCTAATTTTAAGCGCATTAATTCGCCGTTTGGTTTTTTTTCAGGGGGCTCTCAGTTCAAATCGAACTTGGGGTCTTCGGAATTCATCTGTAATTGGATGAATTGAACTTAAATAGGGTTTAAGTTAATTTGAAGAGTTATTAGTCGTTACACGCCAGGTAATTAACTGGCTTATTGAAATTTTTTTTTATTGAAAATTAGCTTCCCTACGGCGATTTAAGAGTTGAATGGGTTTCGCGCTTGCTATGGAGACATGCTACCTTTGCAAATTGGGACCTAGTATGAAAAAAAATTGAAGTAGTGAAAAACAAAATATTTAAAGGTGGGCATCGGAGAAGAACGTAAATCATGCTAACGCTTCTTGGTATTCATCGAGTAGTTTCCATACATAAGTCGTTGAAAAAAATTAACTCGTATCTTACTTAATACAAATAGATGTTTTAATGGAAAAAATTTCTCCGCTCCTTCAGGTAGCTCTCACAGAAAAATCCTTAAAACAACTGTTCGTTGTCTTAAGAATCCTTTAAGCTACGAATATAAAATTTTGCTTCGTTTATTTTTCTTCGTCCTAGCAGGAAATTACAGATTTTCAAATCGTTTTACTTCTGCGAGTAGTTCCCATACAAATGTGCTTGAAAAATCAAATCCACCTTACTGTTCGAGCCATTCCTCGTGGACAGCATGACGTATCTGATTAAAATTTCGAATTTGTATTTTTTTTCATAATTTTTCGATTTTCGATTTATTAGCGAAAAAACGGAAAAATTTGCAATGTGGTCAAATCGGAAAAGAATCGAACTTGTTAATGAAATACGATAAAGTCGTGATAATTTTCGAATATTTCTGTATGTGGAAAAAAATTAACTAGATATTTCGCGATGCGTCACATGCAGTACAAATAGGGACTGGAAACTAGACGACACGATCAGGTTTTCTTTCCTATTTTAAAAAAAAATACTGTGTTCGATTTGATTTTATTTCGAGATATTACGTTAAATTTTTTAACGTAAGAAGATTAGGCCTATAATTTATGAGGAGGGAGAGGGTGCGTCTGATACAAGTCAAAACCTTGCAGAAGTGTTTTAAAAAAAGTATACAAACCTATTTTACTTTATTATTTCAATAATACAGTATTGTTATCGATTTTTAAAAAAAAAAAATTTGCTACCCTCAAACATTTTTTTTTACGTTTCATAACGAGTAGACACGAAAAAAACAAAAAAAAATTTCAGTCCGTCTGTCCGTCTGTCCGCCGTACACCATACGCCGTACGTCTACCGGTGTACGCTAAATTGTTTGAAGGCTCGTAGCACTCAAACCCTACGAGCTATTTAGTTGAATTTTTTTTCGTGGGTAGAGTGGGTAGGCCCCCTGAAGTGACCAAATTGGCAGGGGTGGGGGTGTGAGGGAGGAGGAGGGGAAAGTATTTTAGACGGAAAATTTTGGTTTCTAGATCTCAGCAACCGCTTATGCTAGAAGGCTGAAATTTGGAATTTATATAGAGCTTCGGTAATGGACTCATTTGCAAAAAAAATGCCGATATAGGTGAAGGGGTTTGGAAGTGGAGGGAATAATAATGCGTCCAAAACGCAAAAAAGGCGAGATCGACACATTCTAAATTCCATATCTCGTAAACGGTCCATGTCACAAAATTGAAACTTAATGAATATCTGTAGGTATACTAGGAGAAAAGATCGGAAACAAATTCTTGAGTGGGGGCAGTAGCGTACGGGGGTGGGGGGTTAAGAACTTTAGATTACGATATCTCACGAACCGATTGTACTAGACAAATAAAATTTGGTTTGTATATAAAGATTGACAAATAAAGTTTGATAAAAGTAAAATTTTTCAAGAGGGCGATGGAGCATGAAAGTGGAGGGGATAAGAATTTTTCTAAAAAATCACGTCTCATATCTCAAGAACAGTGTAAGATAGATGCTTAAAATTTTTACCAGAAGTAGGCCTAATAGACCACTAGCAGAAAACAAAATTTTGGAATTGTGGGTGTAAAGGGTGAGGGTGGGGGAGGGTGAAAAAGAAAAAGTTCCGATTTTTATATCTCAACAACCTATAATGATATAAAGCTGATACTTGGTATTTAGATAGAGCTATATTAGTAGCATGTTGGAAAAATATAATTTTTTATAGTGGCAGTATGGTACGGGGGTGGGGGATGTTTTTTCTATCTATAGAACGGCTTATGCTACAAAGTTGAAACTCGGTATATATATGTAAATCAACTAGAAAACTAATTTAGATAAAAAAATTTTTCAAATATCCATTGGCGTTCAGAGGGGGGCAAACAAATTTATCAGTGAAAATGGAATGCATATATTTTCACGGTTTTCGTCATATCTATTAGGTCTTCCCAAATATTGAATTCAATTTTATTCTACGGCTTCTTCATATAAATACCTAGAAAGCATTTTCGGGATTTTTTAAAATTCGACCACTAAAGGGGTGCAAATGGGGTTGTAAACTTTTTCACGAATTCAACTATATCCCCACGTCTTATCAGATATCGAATATCAGCCCTTAAGAGGGTATAAACGGGATGAACACGTTTTCACGAATTCCGTCATTTCTTTTAGAAGTGATAAGAAATTGAATTGGTTCCTACTTTCTCGTGCTGTCTTCATATTTATTTATTAACTCCTTTCAGGATTTTTGGATATTCAACCCCCAAGTGGGTGTAAGGAGGTTGCATATCTGATGATATATCGAATTCATTTTTACTTCCTAAGGTTTCCTATATAAAAAAGCCAAAAAGTCAATTTCAGTATTTTAGATATTCAATCCTAATGGGTGTAAGGGGGCTGTATGCTTTTCAAAGCTTCGACATATTTCTTAGGTTCGATGAGATATTAGATCGCTTTTCACTTCTACAGACTACGATACGATATTCAACCCCCAAGGGTTTGTAAAAGTTTTCACAATTTTTGCCATCCCTTAGTTCTGATGAGATATAAAATTGATTATTACGGCCAACCAATTCACGATTTTTCAAATTTCCAGAACCAAGGAGGTGTGAAGGGTTTGCTTACGTTTTCACAAATTTTTCAAAATCCCTCGTGTCACATGAGATATCAAGTTGCTTCTTATGAAATCGTCTAAAAAACTGTTTCACAATTTTTTCGAAATTCAAACCTCAAGTGGAAGTAATGGGCTTGTATACGTTTTAACAATTCGTCATATCTCTTAATTCTGATAAGGCAAGAAATTCGATTTTACTTCTATGGACTTTTAGTGTACATCATATAGCGAAATTGGAATAGTCTACACGGACTTTTTCAATGTTTAATCGGCTAAAAATCTCTATTTTAAATATTTTTATTTTAAGAACAACATTATTTTTCGAAGAAATCTAATAATCTCGAAGCAACTGATGATATACTCCGACTTTGACCGCTCCCGAACTTTGACCCGAAAAATAATAAAGTTTCGCCCAGACCATTGGCAGATTTTTTAATAAGCGATACCATATAAACTAGGAGAACTGCAAAATATCGGGTTAATAGCATTTATTTGTAAGGGCTGATTAACAGTAAGCTTTTGGCACTCCCTATAACATTTTGACAAAAACACTGTACTAGGTTTTTAAATGGAACATCCGAGAGTTTTAGACAAAAAATTTTGGTTTATCCTATAAAGTTGAACCTTGCAAAATATATACCTGTGATAGTGGAGATATTTTCAAGAAAATGATTGACACAGGGGGAGGGCACCGTTGTGGGAGAGTGCGGAGGGTTGGCAAAACAAACTAGGTGAAGAGCTCGAAAGCTGGAATCGATACATTATAAGATTCATATCTCTTGAACTGTTCTAGCTACAAACTTGAAACTCGGTTATTTGTTGTGGGCATACTGGATAAATATATTAGAGCAAAAATTGTTTATTATATGAATAGTGGCGTGAGAAAGTGAGATTGAAAAGCCTTGAAAAAAATCAACTGAGCACAGGTAACATTCGGTAGATAAAAATTTTTCAAAATATTCTCGTGCCTTCATTACTATTTATTCATTATAATCCAAGAATCTATACAGGAGTTAAGCTCTACCAAATTTTGAATGTATTGGGAGTATTAGCGGTGAAGGAAGAAATTCAGATTTTTATATTTCCTGTACCGCTAGGGATAGAAAGCTAAAGGTTTCAGTAGATCCCTATACAAATAAAATTTTTGAGGGGAGTAGCTATTTTTCCATCTCATGAACGGCTTGTGCTAGAGAGTTTAAGCTCAAATGTTGTTCATATATGTACGAAGATTGAAAAAAAAAAATTTTAGTAAAAATAAAATCGGATATCATTGGCGTATAAGGACCCGTAAGATAAAAAGTTAATTTTAACGAATTCCGCCATATGTCTTAGGTCTGGTAAGATATTGAATTGGTTTTAATTCCTGTTTTTTTTTTAAATAATAATAAAAAATCTGCCAATAGTCTGGGCGAAACTTTATTATTTTTAGGGTCAAAGTTCGGGAGCGGTAAAAGTCGGAGTGTAACATGAGTTGCTTCGAGATTTTTAGATTTCTTATGGAAAATTAATTTTGTTCTTAATATAAAAATATTTAAAATAGAGATTTTTAGCCGATTAAACATTGAAAAAGTCCGTGTAGACTATTCGAATTTCAGTATATTATGTACACTAAAAGCCCATAGAAGTAAAAACGAATTTGTTGCCTTATCAGAATTAAGAGACATGACGAATTGTTAAAACGTATACAAACCCATTACTTCCAGTTGGGGTTTGAATTTCGAAAAAATTGTGAAACAGGTTCTTAGACGATTTCATAAGAAGCAACCTGATATCTCATGAGACAAGACGGATTTTGAAAAATTTCTGAAATCGTAAGCAAACCCTTCACATCTCCTTTGTTCTGGAAATTCGAAAAATCGTGAATTGGTTGGCCGTAATAATTAATTTTACATCTCATCAGAACTAAGGAATGGCAAAAATTGTGAAAACATATACAAACCCTTGGGGGTTGAATATCGAAAAATTGAGAAATGGGTTTGTAGGCGATTATATAAAAAGTCTGTGGAAATGAAAAGCGATCTAATATCTCATCGAACCTAAGAAATATGTCGAAACTTTGAAAAGCATACAACCCACTTACGCCCATTAGGATTGAATATCTAAAATACTGAAATTGATTTTTTGTCTTTTTTATATAGGAAACCTTGGGAAGTAAAAGTGAATTCGATATATCACCAAATATGCAACCTCCTTGCACCCACTTGGGGGTTGAATATCCAAAAATTCTGAAAGGAGTTAATAAATAAATGTGAAGACGGCACGAGAAGACGGAACTCATGAAAACGTGTTCAACCCTTTTATACCCTCTTAGGGGCTGAAAAAGGAAAAAACTTAAAAACAAGTTTTAAGCGATTATTTCGCAAGCACGTGAAAGTGAAAAGATATTCGATATCTGATAAGACCTGGGGATATAGTAGAATTTGTGAAAAAGTTTACAACCCACTTTGCATCCCCTAGGGGTCGAACTTTAAAAAATCCTGAAAACACTTTCTAGGTATTTATATGAAGAAACCGTAGAATAAAAATGAATTTAATATTTGGGAAGACCTAATAGATATGACGAAAATCGTGAAAATATATGCATTCCATTTCCACTGATAATTTTTTTTGCCCCCCCTCCGAACGCCAATGGATATTTGAATTTTTTTTTTATCTAAATTAGTTTTCTAGTTGATTTACATAAACGTACCGAGTTTCAACTTTGCAGCATAAGCCGTTCTAAATATAGGAAAAACTCCCCCCACCCCCGTACCATACTACCCCTATAAAAAATTATATTTTTCCAAGATGCTACTAATATAGCTCTATCTAAATATCAAGTTTCAGCTTTATATCATTATAGGTTGTCGAGATATTAAAATCGGAACCTTTTCCTTTCCACCCTCCCCCACCCTCACCCTTTACACCCTTATTTCCAAAATTTTGTTTTCTGCTAGGGGTCTATTAGGTCTACTTCTGGTAAAAATTTTAAGCATCTATCTTACACGGTTCTTGAGATATGAGACGTGATTTTTTAGAAAAATGCTTATCCCCTCCACTTTCATGCTCCACCGCCCCCTTGAAAAATGTTGCCTTCAGCAAACTTCATTTGTTAACCTTTATACACAAACCAAATTTTATTTGTCTAGTGCAATTGGTTCGTGAGATATCGTAATCTAAAGTTTTTCACCCCCCACCCCCGCACGCCACTGCTTCCACTCAAATTTTTGTTTCCGATCTATTCTCCTAGTATACCTACAGATATTTATTAAGTTTCCATTATGTGACATTAACCGTTTAGGAGATATGGATTTTAGAAAGTGTCGATCTCACCTTTTTTGCGTTTCGGACGCATTATTTTTCCCCCCACTCCCAAACCCCTTCACCTATATCGGCAATTTTTTGGCAAATGGGTCCACTACTGAAGTTCTATATAAATTCCAAATTTCAGCTTTCTAGCATAAGCGGTTACTGAGATCTAGAAACCAAAATTTTCCGTCTGAAACACTTCCCCCTCCTCCCCCCTCACACCCCCACCCCTCCAAATTTGGCCACTTTAAGGGGACTGCCCACTCTACCCACGAAAAAAAATTCAACTAAATAGCTCAAAGGGTTTGGGTGTTACGAGCCTTCAAACAATTTTGCGTACACCGGTAGACGTACGGCGTACGGCGTACGGCGTACGGCGGACAGACGGACTGAAATTTTTTTTTGCTTTTTTCGTGTCTACTCGTTATGAAACGTAAAAAAAAAAATTTTGAGGGTAGCAAATTTTTTTTTTTTAAAAATCGATAACAATACTGTATTATTGAAATAATAAAGTAAAACGAAAAAAAATTTATAATAAAAAACAACTTCCTAATTTTTCACAATTTAACCCCGGAGCAAGTGTTAAGGGGTTGTATACGTTTCCTCGAATTCCGCCATATCTCTTAGGTCTGATAGGATATCGAATCAGTTTTTGCTCTCTCGGTGGTTTCCAGATTTCGATATTCGACCGCAAGGCGGTGATAGAGTCTGTTAGGTCTGACAAGACATATATCGTATTGACTTTCACATTTACGGACTATTTATACGAACTTCTAGAAATCAGTTTTCTGATAATTCACCCCTATTTGGAACATAATTTTTTCTTTCGGAACTTTAACAAAAAAAAATATATATAACAAACTCGCGCCCTGATGGTTGGTAGATTTTTATGAATGGTGTGACCGCAAAGATGTCGTCGATTACCTTCTCAGTTTATCATTTCTTTTCAACAGTATTCAATTCTAGTCTTCAGGTTCCATCACACAGGTGGGCATGCAGTCCAATGAATCGGAATTCATGGAATAATCTTTTAATTGAATGAAAACCAAAACATTATTTAAATTAATGTTTGACTACTATTATACAATTCCATCCACACTGTTTTAAAAAAATTGACTTTTCAATTAAATTTTTACTTGAAATTTCCAGTATATTTCAAGTAAAAGTACACATTTCAATCACTTTTACAAGAAATTGTTCTTGTACTTTTCAACTGAACCGTACAATTTACATGAAAAATTTACGCAACAATTCATGTAAAATTAACTATATTTATATATGAATTGAAAATTACGTTCTTTTTCGTGTAATTGTACTTACTTATTTGAATTTTACGACGAAAAACATGTAATATATGAAACCACGAAGTTGGACGCTTCATTCAATTTTGTTTTCTATTGAAACGAGTGAGTGGCTACGCGCGCCAAACTTACGCAGCAATACCAGAATTGATCGCGGGTTCGATTCCAAACTACATCCAAGGGTTTTATTAAGAATAAGTAAGTAAGAAATAATATTAGAAGTAGAAACAAGTGTACCTATATAAGAGTGCTAATTTTACACCTTTTTTAGAGTGTAAATTCAAGAGAATATCCAGTGAATTTTCTGTTTTCGAAGTTGAAATTTTCTGATTGCAAATTGAAATTTACTGACCGAAAATTGAAAATTACATGACTATTACATCCCAATGTAAATTTACTTGAAAAGGTGTGGCATATTTGCCTACTATCCTAAAGATGTAAAATTTAATGGATTTTTTTAATGTGCATGTGAACGAAAATTTATTATTTACGCTTGTTTAAGTATTTTACTTTATTATTTTAATAATAAAGTATTGTTATCGATTTTAAAAAAAAAAAATTTGTTACCCTGAAAATTTTTTTTTCCACGTTTCATGACTAATAACGTTTCAAAGCTTATAGCTCTCAAACTCTTTGAGCTATTAAGTTGAATTTTTTTTTTGTTGGTAGACTGAGCAGACCCCTTCAAGTGCCCACCTTTTGCGTTTTGTAAGGGGGGAGGTGGGGAAGCGTTTTAGACGAAAAATTTTGGTTTCTAGATCTCAGTAACCGCTTAGGCTGGGAGGCGGAAACTTGGAATTTATATAGAGCATCGATAGTGGACCCATTTGCAAAAATATTGCTGATATAAGTGAAGGTGTGTGGGAGTGGGGAAAATAATAATGCGTCTGAAACGCTCGAAAGCCGAGATCGCGACATTCTAAAATCCATATCTCCTAAACGGTTAATGTCACGAAATTAAAACTTGATGAACCTCTATGGGTATACTAGGAGAATAGATCGGAAACAAATTTTTGAGAGGGGGCAGTGGCGTACGGAGGTGGGGGTCGAAAAATTTTAGACTACGATATCTCACGAACCAATTGCACTAGACAAATAAAATTCGGTTTCTGTATTAAGGTTGACAAATAAAGTTGTTTGCCGAAAGTAAAAATGTTTAAGGGGGCGGTGGAGTATGGAAGTGGATAGGATAAGAATTGTTCTAAAAAATCACGTCTTATATCTCAAGAACAGTGTATGATAGATGCTTAGAATTTTTACCAGTAGTAGGCCCAGTAGACCCCTAGCTGAAAAAAAAATTTTAGGGTGAAGGTGTAGAGGGTGAGGGTGGGGAAGGGTGAAAAAGAAAAAGTTCGGATTTTTATATCTCGAGAATCTATAATCATCAAAAGCTGAAACATGGTATTTGGATAGGACTATAGTAGTAGCATGTTGAAAAAATATAATTTTTGTAGGGGTAGTATGATACGGGGGTGGGGGCGTTCCTAACTATTGAACGGCTTATGCCAGAAAGTTGAAATTCGGTATGTACATGTAAGTCGACTAGAAAAGTTATAAAGATTTAAAAAATATTTCAAATATAAATTGGAGTACTGAAGGGGGCAAAAAAAAATGATCAGTGAAAATGGAATGCATATATTTTTACGATTTTCGTCATATCTATTAGGTCTTTCCAAATATTGAATTCATTTTGATTGTACGGATTCTTCATATAAATACCTAAAAAGAGTTTTATGGATTTTTTTAAATTTGACCCCCACGGTTGTGTAACGGGGTTGTATACATTTTCACAAATTCAGCCATATCCCTCAGGTCTGATTAGATATCGAATAACTTTTTACTTCCACGGGCTTGTTTAATAATCACCTAAAACTTGTTTTCAAGTTTTTTTCTTTTTCAACTCCTAATAGGGTATAAACGGGTTTAACACGTTTTCACGAATTTCGTCATATCTCTTAGACATGGGATTGGTTTTCACTTCTTCGGGCTTTCTTTACATATATCTAAAAACTAATTTCAGGATTTTTTGATATTCAACCCCAAAGTGGGTGCAAGGGAGTCGCATATGTTTTCACAAATTCCTACATATTTCTCAGTTCTAATGAGATAGCAAATTCATTTTTACTTAGTTGCTTCCTACATAATTGTCAAAAGTTGATTTCAGTATTTTTAGATATTCAACTCCAATAGGACGGACGTAAGGCTTTCAACATATTTCTTAGGATTGATGAGATATCAGATTGGTTTTCACTTCCACAGACTTTTTATATAATCGCCTACAAATGCATTTCCGATTTCATGTAATGGCCAAAAACCTAATCACGAAAAACCTCCTAATCGCGTAACAACTGATATTATACTATGACTTAGACCTCTTCCCGGAGTATGACCCAATTATGTAATTCATGTTATATGCGACAGCGGCGTTTAAGTATTCTAGCGCGACCCCATTCTAACCGTTTCCCGAACCTTTTTTGGGTTTTCAGTCACATAGTAACCTACACCGCGTCTCAGAATTAAACGCGTTCCGGACTTCTGCCCGAAAATAGTAAAGTTGCGCCCAGACTGTTGGCAGATTTTTTTATCTATATCATTAGCCTGAAAAATTTTCTGAAGTAAGTACCTGTACTGTTTATTAAAAAGTTAAGTATACCAACATTTTTTATCACTTCTAATGTTATACAACTCTATTCTTTTTCCATCTTAAATGAATTTTAAAAACAGATATACCCGTAAGTTACAACGTTTCAAAATTTCGGGCCACTTACTTTCAAGAGTATGTGAAATGGCACTTATTCCACTCAGTAACATGAATTAAAAAAAAGTATTATGAGAAACCAGTAAATATCATGGATAATGAAAGGTGTGTGTGGAATTGATAAATCAGGGATCTTTAGTATCTGTTAAGATCCAAAACTTTTTACTCAACTATAAATTTTAAAAATAATCTTTTTTTTTCTAATTATTTTTTGTCCTTACATCTGCCACGCATATGAATAATTTATTTCAGTCTCAGGATCATGTACATCCGAAGACAGCAGCTTATACTCTACACAATAAAAACAAACAACATAGTTTCAATCCTTTCTAGTACTGATACAGTACTGATTTTAAGTATTCGCAAGTGACAAGTAGTAGAACATTTTTTTTGAGCACAAGCACCTTAAATTTGGCTCATATTTATAGTTGAGATATTTTAGAAAATTCAGAAAAGCGAGGAATATTTTCTAGCTTCTAAATAAATTTAAGATTTCTATTTAATTGATGATATTGTATATATTATTTTCGTGTTGTAATCCAAGTGGCATTATTTGGTATATTTAATTCTATTTAAAATATTTGTCTTCAGAATAACTCTAGCATAAATTTCTCCTTTAAAAATGTTCTGAGTGTCACGATCTCCAAAACCCATTAAGTCCGGTGATGCTACTAAATGTTCAAGTAATTAGTATTACACTCTACAGCTTTACTTCGGTACTGAAAAACAGAACTGCTTCAAAATCACTTATAAGTACTGTTGTAACCAGTTTTGAAAAAGTATTGCTAAAAAGTTTATCATAGAAACGGATATAAAATAAATTCCGAAATTGTTGGGAGTAAGTGGGAGTTGGAGGGGAAGGGGTAGGGCTTAAGAGAAAAATCTGAGAATTAAAAAAAAAGAATTATAAGAAACCAGTAAATATCATCGATACTGGAAGGTGTGTATGGATAAATCAGGGTTTTTAGTGTCTGTTAAGATCCAAATTTGATCATAATTCTCTTGTTCCAATAGTCTGCCTCTTAAGTCTATGCAACAATTGCTCAATTCGACTACATAAAATCGGCCTTATGCAAAAGAATGTCATCGAATTCCATTTCTATCTAATAACCGCCCTTTCAACGCCATATTCCACAACATTTCACGCGATAAACGATCAACTTATCAAAATAAAGCGCACCCATTTGGGACAAATAAAGGTGGACGAATGGGCCCTGTGCTGTTTGTTCATGCAAAGCTATCGGCCATGTTCGGTCATAAAAATCGTACGTTATGCGGTGATGAGTGATGTGTTTTGTGTTTTATGTTATGCGAGCAAACAAGAACTAATAAACCGCCTTCGGTCATATCTTAACGCACTCGACCTCCAATGACATAAGTTTGAAGTTGATTTTATTTTTCCGCAATTTTTATTTACGCACAAAGCTCTGTCAACTGAGCGAAAAAATTTCGTATTTCATTTCGACCGAGGAAACTGAAAAAGGTACTCCACCTCCGCAGACCATCATAACGAGTTCCAAGTCAAGGACATCGCTGCTAATTTTATGTTGAACAAAAAAAATTTATCGTATTTATCTTGACGAAACAGCTGGGATTCGTTGTGGGACGAACACGTTTTCTGTTCAACAATTACATGGTGAAGTTTTACATACCGAGTACGACTAGATTTGTGACAAGTGTGGAGTATCGAGCAGCACGTATGGTACATATGCCCCAAAGTGTGGGCTGCAAAATTGATTTGTTGTCTGGAATGTGTCCATCAAGCGCTTTGAACGAATTTGAAGTTGGGCTACTCGCTTGTTGATATGACCAGAAGCTCAGGTGGGTACCAGCAGCAGCCACCTTTGCTGAAACGCGAAGGTGAGTGAAGTGAGCTGGAGCGCGTTGACAAAGACGACAATTTGCGCGTACACATAACAAACGGCGGTCCATTCGATCTGCGATTGGGTCAAGATTAAAAAGGATTGCGTACTGCCAGTTTTGGCAAGGTGGTTTTTCTGTAATTTGGACACAATACCTACTTTGGTCGGACAATATTTTGTCACTTGTCATTGTTCGTAATGATTGGTATTAATGGTGTTTTTTAAGCTCGTTACTCTAAGTTCAAGTTCTGGTTGCTATTTGAATTTAGCGCGCGATTCATTTACTATGTGCCGTGTCATGAAGTTTTTGAAATATTAAAATTATTTTGAGGGTGTTAAGTTTAGATTTGAAACTACAGTCGGGACAAGATCTGCAAGTTTCGAACATTACTCTAAATATAGTTGAAGTCGTTGAACTTCAATTGATACTTAGACCACACATACAAGAATCACGTCAAATTATTTTGATCACAGAAATTTGATTGTTAGACTTCTTTTGCGAGTTTGTTGACCGCTTCTTAGACATTTGGTGAACGAGATTTGAACGTCTTTGTATAGTCTTGAGTGAACTGTTTGAACCGTTAAAAAAATTTTAATTAATCACATAGTTGTAAAGACAACCTCGGAGCTATCTTCTCCGTCAGAGGTATAGAAAACTCAAGATATAAAATCTATTTACAAAAGAGAACAACCAAATCGTACCACGAAAAATATGGTTTATCATGAAACCCTCAAAATTAAGCATTGCAACAATATCCGTAAAAGGACCCTCTGCAGTTGAGGTGCACTGAAAAAAATGCTGTTCTTAACATTTATGAATGCCTTTCATTACAGGAAATTCATCGGATTAATGAAAAAATCGTTGCAAAAATGAAGAAAATCATCAAATATTTTTCATGGTATTTGAGCCGTACATTAATACTATTAATTAGAGATGGGTATCTCAGATCTGAGCCGGCTCAATGAACCGACTCAAGCAGAAGATCCAACTGAGCCAGATCTTCTCCACGGATCTTTCCGGTTCAACGGTTCAACAGATCTCGACGGTTCAACAGATCTCCACGGCTCAGCAGATCTTTACGGATCTTTACGGTTCACGGATCTCGACGGCTCAGCAGATCTTTACGGATCTTTGTGTTTTGCAGATCTTTGCGGTTCGCAGATCTTCACAGCACACAGATCTTGACGGATCTTTGCGGTTCGCGGATAATCACGGCTCCTGGATCTTTAAGGTTCGCGGATCTTTGAGATGATGATGATGGAAAATGGAGGATGGAGGATGGATGATGGTGGATGGAGGATGGAGGATGGAGGATGGAGGATGGATGATGGAGGATGGAGGATGGATGATGGTGGATGGAGGATGGATGATGGAGGATGGATGATGGTGGATGGAGGATGGAGGATGGAGGATGGATGATGGACGATCGACGATGGAGGATGGAGGATGGAGGATAGAGGATGGAGGATAGAGGATGGAGAATAGATGATGGACTATGTATGAGGAGGATGGAGGATGGATGGTGGAGGATAGTGGGTTTATTGTGTGTATCAAAGATTGAAGATTGAAGATTGAAGAATGAAGATTGAAGATTGAAGATTGAAGATTGAAGATTGAAGATTGAAGATTGAAGAATGAAGAATGAAGATTGAAGATTGAAGATTGAAGATTGAAGATTGAAGATTGAAGATTGAAAATTGAAGATTGAAGATTGAAGATTGAAGATTGAAGATTGAAAATTGAAGATTGAAGATTGAAGATTGAAGATTGAAGATGAAAGATTAAAGATTGAAGATTGAAGATGGAAGATTGAAGATTGAAGATTGAAGATTGAAGATTGAAGATTGAAGATTGAAAATTGAAGATTGAAGATTGATGAGTGAAGTTTGATGGTTGAAGATTGAAGATTGAAGATTGAAGATTCAAGATTGAAGATTGAAAATTGAAAATTGAAGATTGAAGATTGAAAATTGAAGTTTGATTATTGAAGTTTGATGGTTGAAGATTGAAGATTGTAGATTGAAGATTGAAGATGGAAGATTGAAGATTGAAGATTGAAGATTGAAAATTGAGGAAATAAGTCAATAATTGTTGAGTGTTTACTAAATTTTAGGGAATACACTCTTCGAAAGGTTAAAAATAATTAAGTATGTAAGCAGGGCCACCCTAACCACAGAGCTAAATGGGCTATAGCCCTGGGGCGCAAGCCTTTTGGGGCGGCAATTTTCATTGATGTTATATTACTTTATTATTTTAATAATTAATTATTTTTTAGTTGTTATTAGTTATTGGTTATTTTTATTCATGATAGAAATAACCAATTAACTTGTTCTAAATGAAATAGGCGCTAACAACCTACAACACGGTCCCTTAACATTTATACCATAATTTAATTTTATTTTGTTTTCATTAAACAGATAATGTTCTAGCACTTTTATATTTTATATTTGCCGCTTCCACTAGCTATCAAAATTTTTTATGACGAGGGGAGCATTATTTTTAGTAGCCCACGTGCGCCGCATATCTTAGGACGGCCTTGTATGTAAGAGGCTTTGAGATAAAATCTTTTAATATTTTTAGACATTCAATTGTTATGCCGTCAAATCCAGGACAATATTTTTTAAAATTAGTTTCCTATTATTTCTCGCAATACCCAGCACTGCCTTAAAATAATCAACTTTGAGTATTTTCATTAAAGCTCATAATTTATTCACAATTTTTTTTTTTTAATTAGTTTTCGGTTTTTTAATATTAATCTGCAGTCCCCTTGTACGGCAGTGCAAAAGATCCACCTGGATCTTTTGAACCGGCTCAAAGAGCCGGTTCAATGAAAAGAGCGAGATCCGGTGAACCGGTTCATTGAAAAGTTCCGAATTTCCCATCTCTACTATCAATCGCATTTCATTAAAAATATTTTGATCAATTTGTATATATGGAAAGGATACATATACTCTCAGAAATCAACACCTAGGAGTTTTGATACACGCCTTCATCTTATCAACAAGGCATCTTTGCTTGGTATTCGTAAAACATATTAATAATGAACACATTCATTATATTGAAGATCGCGCAGCTCAAGGTTTCGGATCCTCTGTTGGCTGCTATTTTTTGTTAAGGTTTCACACGAGTAGATCGTTGACACGTAATCAAATGGTGTCAATTGTTCCGCCAAGAAACAGTCGCAGCAGCAGCGTGTCTGGGAACATTTATTCGTTTTCATATGGCATAAAAAGACGAAATTATATCCAGTTCCACGTTCATAATATTAATGTTCAAATTCATCATATTGATAGTAATATGTGCATTAATATTATGAACGCAGTATTGATTATAGTGACAGGATTAATCGTAATTATGAATGTATACTTCAATATGAGGAACAACATACTCTTTTCATCAATATTATGAATTCGTTCATCATATTATACTGAGAGGGACACAGTTAATAGTAATAATTAATCAGTACTTTAATACGAATTACTGATTTCATCAATATTATGAACTCGTTCATTGTAACAATGAATTTTTACATCATTTCTGTTATTGTGTGTATGTCCAAAGCATACCGAAAAATGATATACGGTTTTGCATAATATTAATGAATACTTGCATGTAGATTTGAATTGGTTGGATGTACCTTTTTGGTTCTGTGTCTGAGTGAGTCGATTTGGGTCATTACGGTCGAGTCCCTTTGTCCAATCTCGGTTTTCTCTCGAACCTTAACAATATTTGTTTTCCGGGATAAGGTTGGTAGTTTATCGTCCAACCTCTTGATTGGGGTATTGACGAGAAGTATGGAAAATGTGATTACGGAAAACGGCTCAGAACCATCTCATGCCTGGGTTTTCTGTCTTCAGCCTATAGCACCCTCTAGCCCCGGGCTACCGAGGCCATCATTTATAACAAACTAGACTGAAGCCAAAGTATGTCGACTACAAATTAAGAAAGCGATTCAAGACGCCAAGGACTCCGCATTCGACGACCTGCGCCATAACTCGGATATCGACCTCTGGGGCAAGGCGTATAAGGTAGTGATGAGAAGTGTAAAAGGACCTAGAGCGCCGCAACCCTCGGATTCTGCGTTTATGGACAGAGTAGTGGCTGCACTTTTTTTTGACAGCTGAAGAGGTGCTACTAACATTACGAAAAGTGGCCGACAACAAAGAACCGGGTTTGGACGGCATTCCTAACGCAGCGATGAAAACGGCCATCCAGACGAATCCCGAGACGTTCGTTAGGATGTACACAGCATGTCTCAATGAAGGAGTGTTTCCCGCTTTTTGGAAATTTCAAAAGCTGGTGTTGCTATTGGAGCCCGGAAAGCAACTTGCGAATCATACAAGCAGTAAATAGTTTCTGCGTACTGGGATATCTCCAGCGAATCATAGCTAACTACTTTGAAGAAAGAGTACTATCGTATGACACCGAGGCCGGCGTCAAGCGCTACGACGTTTCACGAGGAGTCCCACAGGGCTCAGTGCTTGACCCCATATTATAATGAGGTATCTTGTGGTGTTAATCGAGACTCGGATGTCCTTAAAGGTCCCTCTTCTGGTGATCAGCGAAAAAACTTCATAGGTGAATGGTGCACTCTCACGCATCATGTCAAACATTGGAGGATAACGCTCCAGCAGCCGAAAACTTTTAGCAACGATCACGAGCTCCATAATGCTATATGCTGCACCGATCTGGGCAGATGCAACGAAGAATACATCGTATATATCCGATCAACCTATCGTCTTAACACACTAAGGGTTGCCAGTGCTTTTCGAACAGTGTCCGATGAAGCAATCGGAGTAATATCGACAATGTTACCAATAGATATACTAGCGAACTTCAGCTCCTAACAGATAGGGAAATCAGGTTACAGTTCGACTTCTTGAAACACATCCTGTGAAGCAATGGAACCATGACTTAAAGTGAATTAAGCTAAATATGCCAGCATCTTTCAATTCCAACTGTTTCGATAAAAATCCGATTTCGTAATTAGTTTAAATTTCAAGAGCAGTCACGTAGGATGTAGGCGGTCGTAAAGTATAATAAAAATTCCACATCATATCGTAAATTTCCTATTTCATGGAAATACTTCTGATCTCTGATGATGACATCTGCCACAGTTTATATCGAAATGGAACAGGCTATCTGCCGCCACCTACTACCCCTTCGCCACGATAATCCAAACGCAATTTTGGCTAATCGTGTCAAACAACGCCATCAAAAAGTCCCAATATGGATTTCGTCACATTTACACGACTGTAACAGAAAAAATATCTTGGGAGTGGATATGGTAGCACTACGTAAGTAGGTGTACCAAAAATAACGACGAATATCTTTGTATCCGCGATATGAATACAAATCAAAGCTGGGATGCCTCCGAAATGGATGCAGTGCTTAGATTCGATTAATTGGGGTCACCAAATTTGTCCAAATCATCTTTGTTTGTTTTTCTGAATGAAGGAATTGTCGGTCACCTACAAAAGAGATCGGATTTACAAGTTAAAACGATCGCCACTAGACACGATACAATACTTGAAAATTTGCATTGCATATGGGAGTCATCCTCATTTGTCGTTGAAGACGTCTGTACCGGTCAGGTACGAGTACACGGCAAGATGATACACATATCATTGACTTTCGATTTATGCGAATTCGATTTCCGTTGGTGATTGGTGCGGTGCACGTCCAGTTAAACCTGCTGTCCTCCAAAGGCACCCTGTAACCACGTAAGTCGTAGACTTCATTACGCACGCGTGTGCCCATTTTCAATTCGACTGACTTACGTACGACTAGAAATGTGGCTATTGCATATACGGCAGGTAGGACTATAAAAAAAAAGTTGCACTGATAGGGAGTATTCGAGTACCGCGTAAGCCATACCTTGCTGACGTGACGCACGAACTAGTAAAGACGGTGAAAAGTTTTTTGTGAAAATAATCGACTTATTTTCATCTCTATAAACCAAGTTACCTACTTTAAGCGATTCGTAGCGATTTTTCATTCAATCCAAGGGGTACGGACTACGGAGAACACGAGTTATTTTTATATGTTCCAAAAATGGTTTCGGACAAACTTCAGGTTTATGGATGCTATGCGTAGTTTTCTCTTATTTATGTCATCAATCAAAAATGTGGATTTCACGGGAGATATTGTTTTTATTAGGAACATCGAGAAAAATATGATTATTTTGCACGACAAATGGAAGGTTGTACTAATGAGCTACAAGAGATTTTGTGAACACTAACCTCAGGGGCTTAGGTTAGGTTAGGTTTAGAAGGGTGGACTGTAGCATTGTGCCACAACCCATCACGAGAGATCACTGTGGAGCCATTGTGGTCCCCTCGTATAAACCGGCCTCTAGACTATTGATTCCAAATATTGCTCTTCTTGATGAAGAGTAGAGTAGTTCTCTATAAAGGTATCATCGCAAGTTCTAATAGATCGGTCAAGGAAAATTTCCCAAGTACCGATATCTGGTACGTGCCAGACTTTCATATTCACACACCAGATGCTCGGTTCAACATTCTCGTCACCACACCGACACAGATCAGTCATGGGTATTCCCAGTCTTTCTCCATGTCTCCCAAAAGGACAGTGTCACGTTAAGACCCCTATAAGTTGTCTGCATATGTTCCTGCCCAAAGAAAAAATGAAGCTAGAGTTCCTCTTATCAAGTTTCGCGGCCAGCATATTCTTACTTTCCGGCAACCCGAGAGATTGACCCAGGCCCCCTCAGTCTGTCTGAGCGCTTCTATATCAATCATTCCCTTTACACGTTCAATTGGACATAGAACCGACTTATCGGCCAACTCTATGCTCATCTCCGACCCCCTTCTGGCCAGCTCGTCTGCCTTTTCATTGCCAGGGAAGTCACTGTGACCAGGAATCCAACCTCAGGGGATTGATCCACGGTCTTCTAAGGACGCAAAAGTATAACTTCAGGTATATATAGATTTAAGCTATGGATTCTTATTTCAAATCTCTGTCCATCTGTGGGTCACGAAACCCATTGATACGCAAGTCTACATTGAATTTAACCTGAAACACTTCTCGCTTGAGCAAAACCACACTCAACACGTAACTTCCCTGGCGAACTCTCCACTTTCCTGCCTCGCAGCTTAAAAGGTTAAGGTTAAGGTTTAAGAAGGGGCGCAGTGCTAAAACCACCACGCTCACTAGGCGCCAAACGGGCCCATTGCGATCCCTTCAGGTTCTCGTGGGCTATTCCATCACCTCAGAAACACTCCAATTCCCTGCAGAACCTGACTAATTTGTCATACTCTAACGACCTCAAATCCTCGATGCTCTCGAAGAAAAGGCTACCCAACCATTTCAGACGCCTCCTAGCGATCCCCGGGCATTCACACAGAATGTGAGTGATGTCCTCCACAGCATACAGATCATGGCAGAACCTACACATGTCCGATTCCGCAATCCCTAGCCGCATAGCGTGTTTCCTCAGCATACAGTACCCCGTTAGTGCTCCGACGAGCAGTCGCAGTTTTCCTCTATCCCAAGTCAATATATACCTAGTCTTTTGACTATCCAGCTCGGGCCACAGGGATCTAGAAATCCTGCAGCTGCCAGTCCTGTCCACCTAGAGTTGGCTGTCTTTATAGATCGCTCACCAATTTGCGCTTTGATGCCGCATATCGGTGGACAAACATCCTTCTCAACCCTACCATTCGATGCCGATCCCGATCTCGCCAGCTCGTCCGCTCTTTCGTTCCCTAGAATATTACTATGCCCTGGCACCCAGCAAATCTGTACTTTGTTCTAACTACAAAGTACCTTTAGCACTTCTCGACAGCGCTTTACTAGCTGGGATTTAATGGTGACCGATTCCAGCGCCTTTATGGCCGCCAGGCTGTCAATGTAGAGTGAAATATTCTGATCGCATATCTCCCCCATTAACAGGATGTTTGATGCCTGCAACACCGCCAGAATTTCCGCTTGGAATACGCTGCACATATCTGGCAGCTTAAACGACTTCCCTACACTCAGCTGCTCAGAGAAGACGCCTGCGCCAGTGCCGCATTCCATTTTCGATCCATCCGTATATACGGAGATTTCCCCTTCACGTAGTACCCTATTGTTCTCCCAGTCCACTCTACTAGGATACACAATTTCGTATGGCGTCACAAAATCCATCCCTGGAATTAAGTAGTCCGTACTAATATCCGCCGGGCTTCCCAGAAATTCGCTGAGAATTGAACTATGCCCTTTAGAGCTCCGCTTAAAAAGTGCACAGCTTGATAGCCTAACTGCTATATTTGCCGCTACCTGTTTCACAAAGATATCCACTGGTAATATATGCATAAACACCTCAAACGCGGCAGTAGGCGTTGTGCGAAGGGCTCCCGTGATCATAACACAAGCAGTCCGTTGCACTCTTCCTAGTTCCCTAAGATTGTACTCTTTATCCATGACTTTCCACCATACCACTGCCCCATAGGTCAGAATAGGTCTCACAACCGCCGTGTACAACCAGTGTACTATATTTGGTTTGAGACCCCAGCTTTTGCCCACGGTCTGCTTGCACGCGAAAAGCGCGTTATTTGCCTTCTTAATGCGCTCCTGAATATTCAATTTCCAGCTGAGCTTCCTATCCAGAATTAGACCCAGGTATTTAGCTTGTTCCGATGGTCTAAGCTCCACGCCTTCGAGCTTCGGCAGCCTAAATGCCGGAATTCTATGCTTCCTTGTAAATAGCACCAATTCAGTTTTAGAAGCATTCACCCCCAGGCCGCATCTTCCAGCCCACTGGCTGAGTGTGCGGAGTGCAGATTCCAAAATGCTCGACAGCGTTTCCAAAAACTTGCCCTTGGCGATTACCACAATATCGTCTGCATATGCCACGGCCTTTATTCCCTGCTTTGCAATTTCCAGGAGAACCTCGTTCACAACTGCCTCGCAGCTTACTAGGTGCTTTATTTTGCGAATATTTTGAAATCAATACCAACCTGTTTTCAAATTCCTTCCACTCCTTCCATTTGCGATTTGTTCGGGGTATAAGTCACCGTTGTAATAAAGGATTTAATATATTGTCTGCTGTAGTCCAAGGATCATCAGAAGTGAAGTCGTACCTTTAGGTGATACATAGAGAAGACACAATCACAAAAATTTCGTAATCCATGCTACAAGTAAGTTACGACTTAAAACTTAAACGTTAGCCCAACATCCCCAACAAAAATGCACACTAGCTCAGCAAGAATAACGAAATCCCATACTAAGCCCATGTCCCAGTTCCATTGAAGTCCCTTAGCTCCAACTCCAATAAATTTATCGCACTTGCAGCTAAGTACTTCAATTGAAACCTTTTTACACCTCTTCTTCCTCTTCTTAGACAATGAGGGAACATTGGATGCGCTATCAACAGCGCCAATATTTGCATTCGCGCTATTCATTCAATCCTGCAGTAAAGCTAATCTAGAAAGATGCTTGCCACTGTGTGCCAATATACTTCCTCTGGAACTTGCCCAATCGCTCGGCGAGTCGCCCCTTAACGTGGTGGCGCGTCTATAGCGAAGCCAATATTCCGAATAACCGAACCAGAACCACAACGTTGGTCGCTCTATGTACTTACCAGCTGCACAACGCTGGTCAGTAGTCAACCTTTCATAGCTCCTATAGCTCTAAATCGGTGGCTATTCATCTTGGCCTTTCGGCTGAGGTTAGTCTGTCTGTAAATTCTATCTGGACTGCAGATCCGGCGTCTTTCGAAGTAGAAGATGTTCACCAAAAAGATATTCATTAGATGATCCGATAGGATGCTGTGGCTACTACTTCCCTTGGTTCCAATTTCATCGGCGCCCACCAACATTCTCCAGCTTCTCGCTCAAGATCTTCCAAGACGGGTCTGCTATTATTCCGAAGCATCGTCTTTCGGTTGATTTACTGATGCGTTCAAGTGGAACTCTTGTTATTACTATGCTCTTAGTCTGTTGTTCCTAGCGGCTTCTGGTCGGGCTTTATTCCTCCGTAGATTCCGACGCCATACCATAGACTCGAGAAAACTGCGAAATGGTTTTTCCAATGTTCACATTTTCCCAATGAGCAGTCGAAGCTTGACGAAGACCTCAATGGAATTTAATGAGATGTGATTTATGCAGCGATTTTAACCATAGCACAAGTGGCAGTCGCCATAACCAAGCTCCTTACGGTATGAGTATATGCCAGCTATGGAAATTTGAGGGTGGTTGCGGCAGGATGTCCTTACATCCTACAATCGACACTACGACGACTTCACTTCATCCGACAACGTCTTTTCCATTGTCGAAAGATTTTCCGATTATAAATACATTCACCCCCGTAATGGAACGAAAGGAAATCGATTGGGGCATAACCGAGGTTCGATTATTCATAGCGAAATTTATAGAGCATCTGTTTAGATGGAGCCAAACCACGACATTGATTTTGTTGGGCGTCGAATACAAGGACGAGGTAAAGGACGACGAGAATACGTTATTGGAAAGTTTAAGTCCCAAGTTATTAGCATAGTTTATGGGGCTTGTTTTCGACAAGAAATTCATGAGGGTTGTTTGTTCAGTGCTGTGAACAGTAGGTTAATTTGTGTCATCAACATAAGGTGCACACTATACTTGTACTTTGAAGACTATTAAGTGCTCTATTTGGGGCTCATGCTCGTATCATGGGAAAACGATAGACGGAAATTATTTTCAAACTATTCCCAACTTACGAACTGAGTTTAAATTCTTTTTGCCATTAATGGTAATGAGTTTGTCTTCAATTACATGGTAGTCGACGGGAAGATTATTTGCATTGCGATGACTAGTTTAAGCTGATTTAGTACGTAAATGGATGCATAATTCGGCGTCCTTTTTTCCGAAATTTGGTAGGAACTACACAGTACAAAATTTTGTGAAAATTACAGAGTAGGCACTAAATTGCCTACTCTGAGAGTAGTAAAAAATTTTTACTGTGTAATTAATCGCATCTATTTAGGGATGGATCAGACAAATTGAAGTGGATTCTGTCCTTAAAGCAGTAAAATATTCCGAATTGATGTAGTAAATTTATGAATTTTCATTAAATTTAACAAAATTGAGAGTAATTCTTAAAACTTTGTATTTTTTGCACATTTAATTCATAAATTTACTGACTTGGTAGTAATATTGCAACACCGTATGTAAATCTCCATATTTAATGTGTAAAATTGATCATTGCATATAAAATTACACATTTTCCATGTAATTTTGATACTTCAAGCGTAGTAATTTGTTTTTTATGATATAACCGCTTCGTTGTTTAATTCACTTGTTTTGTGGTTTTGGGTAAGGCGTGATTTAAAATTCAAAAAGAAAATAATGTTTGAATGTTTCTACTCTTTTTGACTTATATCCTGGTTTTTCCAAATTATCACAGTGTTGATTGATCTCATTGAAGTTTTCAAATTGTCGATTGCTATGTCCTTTGCCCTTGAAAATACGTCTGGGAATTTATCTGTCGATCATTCGCTTGAAGCATATTCATTTATGTTATCAATAAATTAATAATAATAATAAGCAAACATCTCCGCCATAGCCGGTCCCAAGCCCGGTTGAGAAAGGAGGAGGGAACATGGAGTTAACCTGAATGGCCAGTAACACCTGTACGTCTCAAAAAGTATGACATAGTTGGACTCGCAGCATAGCTGGGAGAACTCGAACATGTCATAGTTAGCTGAAAACTCCCACCCTTTTTCTACCGGGCTGTAATAAATAAGTAGGACTGGCACTCCAAGTCGGGGATTGGGCGAGGAGTCGACAACGCATCACCGGAAAAAGACCACTGTCCAGAAACCTACAGGAGTCCAGGGCCCGACTTGAGCTGTCGCGCCATTGATGATGATGAATAAGCAAACATAAACATATAACATTTTTGTATAGTTTTTCCGCACACTCAAAGATAAATCCTTAGTAACATTGACAAAAAGTATTTGTTGAATTTCAACAGTGCACCTTTGTCACATTGATAATAATATGTCAGCGAAACAAATAAAAATTATTCAGTTTCATTTTTGTCAAATAAATAAAAATTCGGTGAAATTTCACTTCGGTTTTTTTAAAAAACATGTATTATCGAAATTACAAAATTTACAATGTCCGCTCTTTCATATTGAAAAATATTTTAATCCAATAAACAATTTTACTTTATTATTTCAATAATACAGTATTGTTATCGATTTTTAAAAAAAAAAATTTGCTACCCTCAAAATTTTTTTTTTTCACGTTTCATGACGAGTAGACACGAAAAAAGCAAAGCATTTCAGTCCGTCTGTCCGCCGTACGCCGTACGTCGACCGCTGTACGCAAAATCGTTTGAAGGCTCGTAGCTCCCAAACCCTTCGAAATTAGAGATCGACACTTTCTAAAATCCATATCTCCTAAACGGTTAATGTCACAAAATTGAAACTTAATGAATATATGTAGGTATACTAGGAAAATAGATCGAAAACAAAAATTTGAGTGGGGGCAGTGGCGTACGGCGGTGGGGGGTAAAAAACTTTAGATTACGATATCTTACGAACCAATTGTACTAGATAAATAAAATTTGGTTTCTGTATAAAGGTTGACAAATGAAGTTTGCTGAAAGCAAAATTTTTCAAGGAGGCGGTGGAGCATGAATGTGGAGGGGATAAGAATTTTTCTAGAAAATCACGTCTCATATCTCAAGAACGGTGTAAGATAGATGCTTAAAATTTTTACCAGAAGTAGGCCTAATAGACCCCTAGCAGAAAAAAAAATTTTGGAAGTGAGGGTGTAAAGGGTGAGGGTGGGGGAGGGTGAAAAGGAAAAAGTTCCGATTTTAATATCTCGACAACCTATAATTATATAAATCTGAAACTTGGTATTTAGATAGAGCTATATTAGTAGCATCTCGGAAAAATATAATTTTTTATAGGGGTAGTATGGTACGGGGGTGGAGGGTGTTTTTCCTATCTATAGAACGGCTTATGCTACAAAGTTGAAACTCGGCACGTTTATGTAAATCAACTAGAGAACTAATTTAGATAAAAAAAATTTTTAAATATTCATTGGCGTTCGGAGGGGGGGGCAAAAAAAATTATCAGTGAAAATGAAATGCATATATTTTCACGGTTTTCGTCATATCTATTAGGTCTTCTCAAATATTTAATTCGTTTTTATTCTACGGATTCTTCATATAAATACCTAGAAAGTGTTTTCAGGGTTTTTTAAAATTCGACCCCTAAGGGGGTGCAAGCGGGGTTATAAACTTTTTTAAGAATTCTACTATATCCCCACGTCTTATCAGATATCGAATATCAGCCCTTAAGAGGGTATAAACGGGATGAACACGTTTTCACGAATTCCGTCATTTCTTTTAGAAGTGATAAGAAATTGAATTGGTTCCTACTTTCTCGTGCTGTCTTCATATTTATTTATTAACTCCTTTCAGGATTTTTGGACATTCAACCCCCAAGTGGGTGTAAGGAGGTTGCATATCTGATGATATATCGAATTCATTTTTACTTCCTAAGGTTTCCTATATAAAAAAGCCAAAAAGTCAATTTCAGTGTTTTAGATATTCAATCCTAATGAGTGTAAGGGGGTTGTATGCTTTTCAAAGTTTCGACATATTTCTTAGGTTCGATGAGATATTAGATCGCTTTTCATTTCCACAGACTTTTTATATAATCGCCTACAAACCCATTTCTCAATTTTTCGATATTCAATCCCCAAGGGCTTGTATATGTTTTCACAATTTTTGCCATTCCTTAGTTCTGATGAGTATAAAATTGATTATTTCGGCCAACCAATTCACGATTTTTCGAATTTCCAGAACCAAGGAGGTGTGAAGGGTTTGCTTACGTTTTCACAAATTTTTCAAAATCCATCTTGTCTCATGAGATATCAAGTTACTTCTTATGAAATCGTCTAAAAACCTGTTTCACAATTTTTTCGAAATGCAAACCCCAAGTGGAAGTAATGGGTTTGTGTACGTTTTAACAATTCGTCATATCTCTTAATTCTGATAAGGCAACAAATTCGTTTTTGCTTCTATGGGCTTTTGGTGTACATAATATACTGAAATTCGAATGTCTACACGGACTTTTTCAATGTTTAATCGGCTAAAAATCTCTATTTTAAATATTTTTTATTAAGAACAAAAATAATTTTTCAAGAAATCTAATACTCTCGATGCAACTCATGATACACTCCGATTTTGTCCGCTCCCGAACTTTGACCCGAAAAATAATAAAGTTTCGCCCAGACCATTGGCAGATTTTTTTTATTGTATTGAAAGAAGTATTAAATGTAAACAGGTTTTGATAAAAGTTTTGTCAGAGTGATCAAAAGTCAACTACAAGATTTTGTTATATATACAAAACGATTTCTTAAATTGACAAAAATGTTTGTCAGAAATTCTGCGGTGCGCAGAGTTCTAGTTCGATTACAAAAACTATCAATTTTTTATTGTAAAATTTTTCTCAATTCAACAACTTCTTTTGTCATCTAGACAGTGGGTTTTTATCAAATAATTATGAAATTTGTCAATTCGATAAAGTATTTTGTTGGACGTATATTGACCGTAGTTTTGTCGAATTGAACTGAATTTTTGTCAATGCTACCAGGCTTTTTCTCTAAGTGCACTGTCTGTAATTTTACGCTCACCAGCAGTAAATTTACACAATTTTAGCGATTGATTTCCACACTTATGTGTGAATTTCTGCATTAATAGTAAAAAATGTGCAAACAGCCTGGGCGCAACTTTATTATTTTATGGGTAGAAGTCCGGAACGCGCATATGATGAGAAACGATGAAGGTTACTATGCCACTGAAAACCTAAAAGATAACGTTCCAAATAGGCTCCTCGTTATTCTTTAGGTTGTCAGTTGCATAGTAACCTACATCGCTTCTCAGCAATAAGCGCGTTCTGGACTTCTACCCAAAAAATAATTAAGTTGCGCCCAGACTGTTGGCAGATTTCTTTTATTTATTTTTTATCAATAGAAGAATCCATAGAAGTACAAGCGAATTCGATTACATTAAAGCTAAGAGATTTTCGGAATCAGTGAAAACTTGAACAATACCTTACATTCCCAGGGGGTTTAATATTGAAAAATACTTAAATCGGTTTTTTCCCCGAATATGTTTAAAGCTTTTAGAAGTGAAAGTGAAGTCCAAATCTCAATAGACCTAAGAAATATGTTGAAATTCGTGAATATGTACACAACAACTTTACACCCCCTTAGGGGTTGGATATTATTAATTTGAAAGAACGTTTTTAGGCGCTTATATAAATAGCCCGCAGAAGTAAAATTGCTTTGATAGCTCGACATGTCTAAAAGTTTTAAAGAAATTCGTGAAAATGTGGATTCACGGATATTTTTTGTACTCAACCGCCAATAAAAATCTGAATTGCTCTAGTAGCGCATCTACATATACGTACTAAGTTTCAACTTCCTAGCATAAGCCGTTTCTGAGATATAAAAACCTCACCCCGTACCTTGCTACCCCTATCAAATATTTTTTTTCTAGGGTGTCTCTATAGTGAGTCTATATAGTCGTAAATTTTTAGCTTTCTATTCATTACGGTTCTCGAGAAATAAAAATCAGAATGTTTTCCGTTCCACCCCCTTTCACCATCACCCCCAACACCCACACCTCCAAAATTTTAGACGTCTACTGACTCCAACTCCTGTAAAATTTTCAAGATCATATCTGGTACGGTTTTTAAGATATAAAAATTAAATTTTTTTGTAAAATTGCTACCCCTCTACTTTCGTGGTCCACATCCCTCCTTTTTCATTCAGTAGACTCCACTTGTGATCCCATATACAGAAACCAAATTTGTTCTTCCTGGTGTAATTTGTTCGGAAAATATTGTAATCCAAAGTTTTTCACCACCCAACTCCCGCACCCCACCACCCCCCTTAAAATGTTTAGCCCTTCTCTAATCTCGAAGTATCCCTAAAGACAACCACAAAGTTTCAACTTTCTGACATGAATCGTTCAGGAGATATGGATTTTAAAATGTTTCAATGTCGGCATTCAAGCATTTCAGACTCATTATTTTTCCCCCCACTCCCACACCCCTCCAGCACTATAGGCAATTTTTATGCAAATGGGTCCACTATTATAGTTCTACATAAGTTCCAAGTTTCAGCCTCCTAGCATAAGCAGTTCCCGAGATCTAGAAACCAAAATTTTTCGTCTAAAACGCTCCACCCTCATCTCCCCAGCCCTTCAAAAGATACCAGTCGTATGGGTTCACCCAATCTACCTACCATAAAAATTGTAACTTAATATCTCAAGAGGTTTGTCAGCTACGCGCCTTCAAACGGTTTTGCGTACGGCGTACGGCGTCTACGGCGGTCAGACAGACATTTTTTTTTTTGCTTTTTTGGTGTTTACTAGTCCAGAAACATGTAAATACAAAATTTCAGGATAGAAAATTTTTTTAAAATTTCAGGTCGATCACAATACTTTATTATTAAAAAATAATAAAGTAAAATCACAAGAGTGCGTAAAGAAATTTGACAATAGTAATTTTACTGCTTTCAGGGTAGGCACTAAATTGCCCAGTAAAAATTGTTTACTGTGTAGTTAAAACCAATTCAATTTCTCATCAAACCTATATCCCATAGGAATTATTCCTCGTGCTTTGCTAGAACAAAAAAAAAATATTCTTAGCACCTGCTAATTCAATAGCTTTCTTTCCTTAGCGTTTCTCGAGATACGAGCATTAGAATATTTTGGAAAGAATATTGAAAGACATAGACGCGTGCCCGATAAAATGGCAATCTATTATTCATTTAAAATGCTTTTAAAATGGTTCAAAGACATTATGTTTGTTCCATACTCCGTACAAATGTACGGCATGATTCACCGATCACTTTTCAAAATAAAAAAACTCAAAACCCACCTAACTAATTTGCTATTCGCCTCGTAAAACATATTTTGAACAGAAAATCATTATTCACCTTTATAGTAACTTCGACTGCGACCTCTGAATCATTAGACTTCCGGCGATCGAATGACTCTGTTCAAACATTTGTCAAATTCTTGTATTGGCTTTTTAACTTCCGTCTAGCCAAAAATAAGTGAGAATTTAATTTTTTTGTGAATACCACCACCCCCGCCACCCCAAAAAAAGTAGACTCTATTCAGCCAGGTTAATAGCACGATATTTCAAGTTTATTTTCAAACTTACCGTGAACCTGAAGCTGCAAATTGTTACCGTGTATACCGTAAGAAAAACTGGCACTTTCCACCTTCGCACTAAGAAACTGTAGGCGAAATCTTTAAGAAAAAAAGAATCTCATTGTCCAAGTGTCTGTACTTGTAGTCATCGTAATTTTCGAAATTTATACAATTAATTGCCATTTCAAAAATATTTGAATATAGGTGTGTACTCAGAGCATAGGACACTAATAATCAACCAACAGGTTGAACAATTTTCGTTACGTCTAAGCCGCAGTGATGGGAACACAAAAGGTGTACATACGTACTCTTAACTGTTCCCAAAAGGCACATACAACAAATTTTTACCCAGGTATTAAAGACCTACCTCCTTACGAGAACTTACCGCTACAAAAATAATAACAATAACCACGATACTTCACCGTGGTATAATAAAATTTAAAAAAGAAAAAATAAATAAGTAATTGCGTGGTTAATAATTTTTTTTTAATGTATGGTATACTCGTCATGGGCACTTCTGTTTCTGAGTTCTGGGATTACTGCAAAATTTTTGTGACAGGTCAAACCTAAGTTGCATTATAATCGGGGCAGATTCATCTCACGTCCGATTAAATGAAGAAAGAAATTTTCTGGAATTTTAATTAAGTCGTTGGGGTTCATGTAAAATGATGAATGATACAAGAAACTGTTACAACTTGAGGAAGTTAACGATCGATGTCTTTTTTTGGCTTTCGAGTTAAAGGGTAATCTCTAGAATGAATGTCGACATTGAATAAAATATTTAAATCCGCCAGAAAAAAAAGGTTGAGTACATACCACACTAGAGCTAATATTACACTGTATGCCACGCAGTCAAATATTTGACCATTTTCTCAAATGCTGTCAGATAGTGTAATGGTCAAATGTTGTTTGACAAAATGTTTCATTTGACCGTCTAACACTATTTTACAATCAATCTGACCACATTTGACCGTTTGCGATTTTTTGAAAAACAATTTTGTTATATGGGTCAAATAGGAAGTGTCATTCGTGAATATTCAATTTTTTGTGGCGATAGGTGAAATAAATAATTAGTTTAAACTACTTCTGTCTTTACTCCAGTAAATACGACATCATAATTACTGCATAGCACTTTTTTTTTGTTAATTTTTAATACCTGCACCATTAACAACAAACAATTAAAACAACAATTTTTCTTATTACACTCCTATTCTTTGTTCAATCCACTTACGTCTCGTTAATTAATCTGAACGGAGTTGTAAACTCGAGAATTTGGTGCTCGGAGTGGCATACAGTGTAATTCATACACTAATATTTGCAATAGATCTGACCTGATGGCGTTTGACCGTTTGATACGAAGAGAAAATTTGACGATGGTGTCAAATATATCAGATAGTGTAATATCCCAATCGGGCAGCGTCATCAAATTCGGTCAAATTTTTATGGCCAATATTTGATCGCGTGGCATGCAGTGTTATACAAGCTTAAGACATATCGAACGAAGAGCAATGGCTTGAAATTATTGACAGTTAACACGTACTAGCTCGTCGGTAACCGTGTGGGAACTGGTGCTAGAAGGCCTACTAAAATTTTTTAAGCTACACAGTAAAAATATGTTTACTACTCTCAGAGTAGGCAATATAGTGCCTACTCTGAAAGCAGTAAAATTATAATACTATTGTCAAATTTCTTTACGCACTCTTGCGATTTTTACTACTCACTATTAATGCGGAAATTCACACATAAGTGTGGAAATCAATCGCTAAAAATGTGTAAATTTACTACAGGTGTAGAAAGTCAAAATTTTTCAATGCGTAAAATTACAAACAGTGTGGAAAAACTAATATGTAGGTACTACAAAAATGTGACATGTTTATTTTCATTATTAATTTATTTATAATATAAATGAATAAGCTTCCAGCGAATGATCCACAGATGAATTCACAGACGTATTTTGAAGAGCAAAAGACACAACAATCGACAATTGCAAAAATTCAGTGAGATCAATCAACACTTGATAATAGGGGAAAACCAGGATATAGGTCAAAAAGGGTAGGAAGTATAAAACACTATACATGTTTATTATATAAATTTAATTTATTTGTTTTAAACCCACAAACTTCACACTTTATAAACATTATTTTCTTTTTAAGTTTAAATCACGACCTACTCAAAACCACGAAACAAGTGAATAAAACAACGAAGCGGTCATATTTCAAAACACAAATTACTACGCTTGAAGTATCAAAATTACATGCAAAATGCGTAATTTTATACACAATGACAAATTTTACACATGAAAAATGGGAAATTTCATTCGGTGTTGTAATTTTACTTTACAGCCAGTAAATTCATGACGAAAATGTGTAAAAATACAAACTTTAAAAATTACTCGTCGTTTTGTGAAATTTAATGAAAATTTACTGCATCAGTTCGGAATATTTTACTGCTTAAGGACAGTTATTTTCACAAAATTATTTACTGTTTACCTTGGTGGAATTTATTTAGCAGGTAGACTAAATGGAGTCTGTAAACATCGACAGCAATACTATTGCATAGATCAAAACATGTGGTGTAAAGGGTCGGATTCTTTTTTACGAATTCTGTCATATCTCTTAGCGTTTTAAACAATCGCCTAAGCATGCAAAATCTAAGTAAATTTTTTTACGAATACCAAGCATATCTCTCAAATCTGATAAGAAATCGAATTCGTTATTATTAGTTCCTTGAACAATTGCCTAAAAATTAATTTTATGATTTTCCAATATTTTCAATTTCATAAATATAAACGCAAATTTCGCCATATCTCTTTTGAAAAGCTATCAAATCGTGAGAGTTATTTAGTTTTTTACTTTATTATTTTAATAACAAAGTATTGTTATCGATTTTTAAAAAAAAAAAATTTGCTACCCTAAAAATTTTTTTTTCCACGTTTCATGACTAATAGACACCAAAAAAGCAAAAAAAATTTTCAGTCCGTCTGTGCGCCGTACGCCGTACGCCGTCCGCCGTACGCCGTCCGCCGTCCGCCGTACGCAAAACGTTTGAAAGCTTATAGCTCTCAAACTCTTTGAGCTATTAAGTTGAAATTTTTTTTGTTGGTAGACTGAGCAGATCCCTTCAAGTGGCCACCTTTTGAGTGGTGGGGGTGTGAGGGGGGAGGTGGGGGAAGCGTTTTAGACGAAAAATTTTGGTTTCTAGATCTCGGTAACCGCATAGGCTAGGAGGCTAAAACTTGGAATTTATATAGAGCATCGATAGTGGACCCATTTGCAAAAGAAAATGATAATATGGGTAAAGGGGTGTGGGAGTGAGGGGAATAATAATGCGTCCGAAACTCTAGAAAGCCGAGATCGAGACATTCTAAAATCCATATCTCCTAATCGGTTAATGTCACGAAATTAGAACTTAATGAACATCTGTGGGTATACTAGGAGAATAGATGCGAAACAAATTTTTGAGAGGGGGCAGTGACGTACGGGGGTGGGGGTTGAAAAACTTTAGATTACGATATATCACGAACGCATTGTACTAGAGAAATAAAATTTGGTTTCTGTATAAATGTTGACAAATAAGGTTGCTGAAAGTAAAATTTTTTAAGGGGGCGGTGGAGCATGGAAGTGGAGGGAGTAAGAATTTTTTTAAAAAATCACGTCTCATATCTCAAGAACGGTGTAAGATGGATGCTTAAAATTTTTACCAGAAGTAGGCCAAATAGACCCCCAGCAGGGAAAATTTTTGGATGGATGAGGGTGTAGAGGGTAAGGGTGGGGGAGGGTGAAAAGTAAAAAGTTCCGATTTTTATATCTCGAGAACCTATAACAATATAAAGCTGAGACTTGGTATTTAGATTGAACTATAGTAGTAGCATGTTGCAAAAATATAATTTTTTATAGGGGTGTTATGGTACGGGGGTGGGGGGTGTTTTTCCGAACTATAGAACGGCTTATACTAGAAAGTTGAAATTCGGAACATATATGTAAATCAACTAGAAAAGTAATTTTGATTAAAAAAAATTCAAATATCCATTGGCGTTCGGAAGTGGGGCAAACAAATGATAAGTGAAAATGGAATGCATATATTTTCACGATTTTCGTCATATCTATTAGGTCTTTCCAAATATTGAATTAATTTTTTTTCTACGGGTTCTTCATATAAATACCTAGAAAGTATTTTCAGGATTTTTTAAAATTGAACCCCCAAGGTGTTGTAAAGGGGATGGACATTTTCACCAATTCAGCCGTATCCCTCAGGTCTGATTAGATATCGAATAACTTTTTACTTCCACGGGCTTATTTAATAATCACCTAAAACTTATTTTCAAGGCTTTTCCTTTTTCAACCCCTAAGAGTGTAAAAACGGGTTGAACACGTTTTCACGAATTCCGTCATATCTCTTAGGAGTGATAAGACATCGGATTGGTTTTCACTTCCTCGGGCTTTCTTTATATATATCTAAAAACTCATTTCAGGATTTTTGGATATTCAACCCCAAAGTGGATGCAAGGGAGTTGCATATGTTTTCACAAATTCTTACATATTTCTAGTTCTAATGAGATATCGAATTGATTTTTACTTCCTAGGGCTTCCTACATAATCGTCAAAAAGTTGATTTCAGGATGTTTGTTATTCAACTTCAATGGGATGTAAGGCTTTCGACATATTTCTCAGGATTGATGAGATAATAGATTGGTTTGCACTTCCACAGACTTTTTATATTATCGCCTACAAACGCATTTCCGATTTCATGTAATGGCCCAAAACCAAACCACGAAAAACCTTCTAATGGCGTAACAACTGATATTATACTAGGATTAGATCTCGTCCCGGTGTAAGACCCAATTATGTAATTCATATGTTATATGTGGCAGCGGCGTAAGTGTTCTAGCGCGACCCCATTTTAACCGCTTCCCGAACTTTTTTTTAGGTTTTCAGTCACATAGTAACCTACACCGCATCTCAGAATTAAACTCGTTCCGAACTTCTACCGAAAAAATAATAAAGTTGCGACCAGACTGTTGGCAGATTTTTTTATTTATTCTGATTCTAATTTTTTTTAAATTTGTTTGTGTTAGGTTTAATTTTTATTTAATTTTTTTGTTTAATTTAAAGGTACACCACATGTGCTGTAATCCGCCCTTTCTCGGCTACACAGTAAAAAAAATCAATTGAATTTTACATCTTTTGGATAGTAGGCAAATATGCCACACCATTTCAAGTAAATTTACATTGGGATGTAATAGTCAATTTGAATGTAATTTTCAATTTTCGGTCAGTAAATTTAAATTTGCAATTAGTAAATTTCAACTTCGAAAGCAGCAGATTGGATATTTTCTTGAATTTACACTCTAAAAAAAGTGTACAATTAGCACTCTTTAAGATACACTTAGTTTTACTTTTAATATTATTTCTTACTTACTTGGTTGGTTAGTTTAAATGGCAGCTCTGTCCTCTAGACGGAGCTCAATTAGCTCAACGGCCGTTTTGAAACCAAAAACTCGTATTAAACCCGAATGTTAGGGGTTGTTGTGACTGGGGAATTTAAAGGATGAGTGCGAGGAAAATTGATCTGTTATATCCTGTACTGTCTAGGACTCTCCAATTTTATTAACCGAAATCTCCCTCAGGTCCCCGTAGAAGGGTTTGCGTAGTGCTTGCTCTCGGGCTCTAGCTAAATTGACATTCGCAAAGGAAATGAGCGAGCGACTCTCACTCGTTTGTGTCCTGGCAGATGCGGCAGTGTGCATTAAACGGAATGCCCAATTTGGCAGCAAGATCCCCAATTGGCCAGTGACCCGTACTAAACGCCGTGATTCTGGAGATGTCTGCCCGGGTCATGTATAGAAGTTCGTCTGACTTGGCTCGGTTGTAAGATGGCCACATCTTCTGAGATATGGCGCAGGCTTTTCCATCTGGAGTTGGCTGCTGGTTGGAAGTGGGAGAGTATGTTTCTCTTGACAACTTCTAAAGGAACGTGGACAAGTCCTGCAAAAGAGCCGGGATGAGCGGAGCCCTTCCTGGCCAGTTCATCAGACCGCTCATTTCCCCACTATGTCTCTATGTCCCGGGACCCAGGGCACACAAACTTTGAGCCGCTCCGCTAAACCGGCTAGTTCGCTACGCCATTGCTGTACCAGTTTAGAGGAGATGGTAGCCGAATCTAGTGCTTTGATTGCGGCTTGGCTATCGGTGAAAATAACAATGTTGCGTTTTGGCGATAAGTCGTGTTTCAATGTCCGACAAGCCTTACGGATCCCCAGTATCTCCGCCTGGAAGAGGCTAGCGTAGTCCGGTAGGCGGTAGGACTTAGCGACATTATGTGTATCAGAGAATATTCCTGCCCCGACCACGCAGTCCATTTTTGAACCGTCGGTAAATATTATCGTGTCAAAGTCTGTTTCCACCGCACCGTTCGTCCACTCCTCTCTAGCTGGGAAACCAACAGAGAAGCCTTTCGTGAAGCTCCGTTTGGGGGTGATGTAGTCAGTCAGTGACGTAACCAATTCCTTTGGTAACTGTTCCAGAATGTTGCTATGCCCGTACGGTTTCGCAGTCCAGCACCCAAATTCTTTGAGTCTGACGGCATTGTTTGATGCGGTGTTTTTTATATAAAGGTCGATTGGTAGGAGGTGGAGTAGCACGTTTAGAGCATCGGTCGGGCATGACCGCATAGCACCTGTGATACCTATTGCCGCACTTCGTTAAACTCTACTGAGCTTAGTTATGTTATAATCCTTACTCAAAGCTGGCATAGTTGAGAATTGGATGTATTACGGCAGGGTACAGTTACAAAACCATCCTAGGTTTGAGTCCCCACTTCTTGCCGAGTGTTCTTTTGCAGGCGTAGAAGGCCAGATGGGCTTTCTCCACCCGGTTTTCTATGTTTAGTTTCCAGCTAAGCTTTGAATCGAGAATAACACCAAGATACCTTGCCCTGGAGTAGAGCTGGAGTGGTTGGCCGTTGAGGCGGGGGAGGTTAAAGTCTGGTATATTGGTTCTCCTGGTGAATAGCACCAACTCAGTTTTATCCGGATTTACACTGAGGCCACAGCCGATAGCTCAAGTGCTTACCTTACCCAGAGCTTCTTCCATGATCTCATTGATCACGGAAGGGCATATTCCTGAGACCAAAATCACCAGATCGTCCGCATACGCAATCACTTTGAGCCTTACTCTTAATGAAATCCTTGGCTGTAGGTAGGAATCGAATCCGCGATTAATTCTGGTTTTGCTGCGTAGGTTTGGAGCGCGTAGCCACTGCGCCAGCGAAAACGTTTCATTTTCATTTCTGCAGAAACCGAAACCGAAACCGAAACGAAGAGTCCAACTTCGTGGTTTCATATATTACATGTTTTTCAACGTAAAATTCAAATAGATAAGTAGAATTACACGAAAAAGAACGTAATTTTCAATTCACATATAAATACAGTTCATTTTACACGTAATTTTGTGAGCCTTTTCATGTAAATTGTACGGTTCAGTTGAAAAGTACATGGATAATTTACTAATACCAGTAATTTCGTGTAAAAGTGAATGAAATGTGTACTTTTACTTGAAAAAATAAAATATACTGGAAATTTCAAGTAAAAATTGGATTGAAAATTTAAAACAGTGTAGTTAAATGCTGTGTAATCCGCGTAAAGTTTGCATCTCGAGTCCAATAGTCCACCGAAAGTATCTGCTGTAAAAAAGTATTCTTATCATATATTTTCAGTAATCCGCCGCTTCAAGCACTCCGTCAGGCGCTTGGTTGGCAGACTATCGAGCTTGTAGTGTATTCAATTTTTTGTTGGCTTAAAATTTAATGTTATATTAATTTTTATATTCCTGCTCCAATTTTTTTTTTTAAAAACCTGAAACTTAGTTTTTAGCAGAATTCGTTGAGCTATTTCAAAACATTAATTTGCGGCGTATTAGAGCTCAAAATTAAGGACTAAAGCAATCTCTAAAATCAAGTCCTGAATCTGACTCTTTGATGTATGACCTCCTAAAGTTCACTGTGAATCTCGATTTTAACAATTAGTCGTCTTTGAATTTCCAAATTACTTCCTAACTAACTTTAATCCCTACACAGCTCATTATGTCCTCCGAATAATTTATAAACTCGAAAATTCATTTCAACTTCAACTCACCTCTGATAGTTTTCGATTAGTGCTGTTCGAAATTTTATCCTTGGTGGATCTCAGTAACACTTTTCATTATGAAAAGTTTCACTTAACTCTCAAGGACCCTTCGTACAATGATGGCAATAATACCGAGTCCTGCCCAGTAGAGCAGAACGGGGCAGAAGCAACTCTGGAGACAGACAGACAATTCCGCAACTTCTTCGGATCGAAAACTTAATCAACTCGACAAGAACAGGACCGATGAGAAGTTAAGGAACAACCACTCGTCCTGTCTAGAGAAACAAGAACTTTTCAACTTTTGATTAAACATTTATTTCTGAAAGCAGCAGACACCACCACAAGTGCTTCCAACCGATTTTACCTTGAGTAAGGTATCACACACCTACACTATTTACGACAATTCACATTGAAACTTAAAGTACATTAACGCCATACCTTAAAATTTATATAGACATCAAGTTAGGGGTTGATGTTGTTGTTTGGCAAAAATACCCGTCAGAAACTTTTCCACTAAAGTTGTCCTTGTCACCTCCCACTCGCCAAAAAAAAGGATGACGGGGAGGAGAAGTGTGGGTGGCAAGAAACCAACCCACAGCTTACTTAATGTTTCTTGGATTTCAGCGACAAAGGTTCGTCGCGAAAGATCTTATAGCGTTTCGCCGACAGCATCATGTTGGCAAAATTGACGACATAAGTTGACACACAGACAACGCAAAAGTCCTCAAGGACGTAGTAAAGTAAATACGCCAAATAAAGTGATAACAGATTCGAGACAGCGCACAGGACTACTTGAGCTTTTGCCGCTTTCCGATTGTTGATAAGACCTGAAACGAGAAAAAAACGAAGTCCTTTTTTAAAGTAGGAAAATACGAAAATGAAAACGATCCCAAAATGATGTGCGATGAAGGATAATGGCAGGATTACAAGCGACCTAGCTAAAAGAAAACTTTCGACGAAAATCCCAAAGAGATGAGGAGGTGGGCATCGATATTGGTTTTTCGGTATAAGAAATCCGGGTTAGATACACATCCACCCCCAAGGATCAAGTTCCTAGAACCGTTCATGGTCGTCCTTTCAAGTATGTTCCACTGAATGAAGTCGAAAACGAGCGGAAAATGGCAACGGGATGAGCACTTTTCTTGACTTTCGGGAAATTGAATGGCTTGTCCTTGCCAAAGAACAGGATGCTCCTGTACGAAAGAATGCATGCTGATCGAACGGAGGATAATCAAACCAAACTTTTCCGATACTATCGAAGTTCTGGCCAAGTTCTATGCATAGCGGGAAGAAATGGTTTAGCGGAAGGATAAAACAAGGATAAATGTGCGTGATGTGTTGGGACCAATAAGGAGTTAAGTTTTAGGACTGAATTTGAGGTCTAAAAAGGTTTTTTGATGGGAATGTTCAATTTAAGACTTGGTAGTCCTTCGACTTTAAAATCAATAGGAGTTCAGAAGGATTTTCATTTTTTTCTTTATTAGAAGTAAAACTGGTGAATTTTGAAGAGGAGTGGAAGAACGGCTGAAGGCAGTAGGCAGAATGGTTAAAATACAAGACATTCAAATTTGACCATTTGCACCAAAATGCAATTTTGGCCATTAGTGTCAAAACTTATTTTTGCTGAAATTAAAATTTGTTTAGAATGAAAAAGTTAACACCTTCGAAGCATGGTATCCTCCTTGTTCGACCCTGCATGCTTTTTAAATTGCGTTAGCAATGTCACAGATATCACACCTAATCATAAACTTTTCACCGATGTCTAAAGTTTAAATTAGGCATGTAGGTATACCAAGCTGTAAAAAATATTTGATCAAGAAATTTTTTTTCAAATTTGTCAAAAATTTGACGAAGGGGTATATCGACTAAAACAAGTTTAACACAAGAAAACTTGTTTCCCGATATTTTTAAATTTTTATGGAGATGGTGTGCTACTAGACCTTAGAAACTTTTGAGTTCAGATTTTCTTGAAATATGACCAAAACTACTGAGAAATAATCCCAAACTTCAAAACTTACAATAACCAATTTTGCAAGAATTTCACACATCTCGTCAAGAAATTCGCCCATAACGTCGAGATGAAAAGTCTGTAAAAATTATCATCCAAAAACGAGCAATGACCCAAAACCATTATATAATAAAAATTTTCACGCTCTCAAATTACACAAAAATTAAAATTGCGCACCTTTGAAAAAAAAAATATGTCCCACGGCATTTGGCCACCCGACTTTAAAACAAACAGACCCCGATTTATCAACGGGCCCACAAACTCCATCACATTTGAATTTATTATTACAATTTTTTTGTTTTGTTGTTTTTTGACGAAAACAACAGACTAACTATGCAACAATTTCGAGACTCCGTTCAAAAATTTTGACCCAGAAAATTTACTAACTTACAACAAAGTTCCGATGAATGGTCCGGTTTTTTTGGAGGGATTTTCTTAAATTTATTAATGAACGAATAATTGGCAGTAAAACTATCAGTTTTCAGGCTGACATAAAGACGTAGCCTTTGGAACCGGTAACCGCACACCTTACTACTTGTATAGGAACATGGATAGTAGTTTTTTAAAAAAAAAAAACAACTCTAATTCCACATAGGTAAAATATAATTAATTAGAAACAGTGAAAAATTAGAAACAGTGAAAAATTAGAAAAATGACCGATTTGGGGTCGAATTTGGGTCGCATGTGAACATTTCAGTAACTCGGGGCTTGAAATTGCAAAACAAGATTTGTCTTAAGACGCTTGGTTACCGCAGAACTAATTGAGTCGAGTAGTCGAGGCCGGAAAGGTCTAGGAAAAGACGATTGCAATTTCGGTTTGAATTTGAATTGAACGTGGAATTGGCCGTCAAAAATTGTCAAAAAACTAAAAGGTATAACAATGTATACGATTTAAAATTTCTACTCTAGTTGAGAGTTTGCTGGTACACTCTGAGAGTTACTCTCAGAAGCGCATCGACTTGCGAGAAATACTATCGAGTGTATTTTTCTCAACTGTTCACTTGAAACGACGACAAAAATTTTATACACAGTGCGACAAATAAGTATCGAGACTGGTCATGGAAAACATCATTAAAAGAAAAAATATGGATATTTTTCATTTTTTTATTCAATATATTCTCCTACAGTTTCAATACACTTGTTACAGCGATTCAACAGTGATTCAAATGCGTGTTCTAGCTCATTTTGTGGAATTGCCTCTAGTGCTCGTGTTAAGCTGTTTTGATGGTCGAAATGTCATTAAAAAACATCCTTTCAACTTCAATTTCAATTTCGGGAATAGAGAGAAATTGCATGTGGCCAAATCAGGTGAATACGGTGGATGATTCAACACACAGACTTGACTCTGAGCCAAAAATTGACGAACAATGAGTGAGGTGTGACTCGGTGCATTATCCAGTTCTCTGGATCACGATATTCGGGTCGAATACGACGAATTCTGGACATCACACGCTTCAAAACTTCGAGATAAAATGTGCCAGTAATTGTTTGGCCAGTTGGAACGAATTCCCTGTTGACAATTCCTTTGCTATCGAAGAATGTAATGAGCAACATTTTAATATTTCAACATCGACAAAAAAATTGTTTTGGGAGAACTGTCATAACTTTGCTATCTATCAACCGATTTAAACAAAATTGGTATTACCGAGAAGAGGAGTGTCACAACTTTCAAACGCCGGTCTATAGACATAGATGGCCCTACTAGTTACTCAGATATGGTTCGAGTCTCGGAATTTATTTATCGCACGTGTATAATAAATATTATAACCGGACCGAAATTTAAATTTGTTTTTTTTTATACTTTTAGAGCAAGTCCTTAAAATTCAAAAACATTGTTCACATAAAATTCCATTTATCGCAGTATTAAGGACCTGTAGCAAGCAGTAGTCAGCTTCGTTTGGGTCGAATTACAACAGTTTGTGACGTCATGTTTGGACAATTTCGATCTTTTGTTTGACTAGTTTTACGACAGCTATCGAAGTTAACGAGAGAAAAAAACATAAAAATTCAATTTGAATATTTTTTTCAAAGGAATTTCAAAGTAAACATGAAATTTGACAAAACCCAACAAATACTTGAATTATTATTTTTCCGGTTAATTTTTTCTAAATAATTATAGACCTAAACGAAGCTGACTAGTAGAACTGGTTCTTTGACTGCTCAAAAGTGATCCCCTTATGGTAGATATGTAGATAAGTAGGCAGATATCAGACCCGAACCCTAGTGGGACCTCTGACTGGACATTGTCACATGAGGAAGCATCTCAATAGGATTGGTCTCTCTGAGACTAAAATTTGCAGAATATGCAATGACGAAGGCGAAACACCAGAGTATGTCGTCTGTGAATATGGGGGCTAAGCTCACAAAAGACTTCGTCACTTCGGTCAGGGTTTCATGGACCCATCGGAATTCCTGACTATTCCCCTTACTAGGCTTCATTGAAAGCGCAGGGATTGAAGAGGAATCATAGTCAAACCGGGGGGACGTCACAATAGGCCCACCTGTGGCTGCAGTGACAGAGGTTAACCATACCAACCGCTATTTCCAATCTATATACCTTGGTAGGCAGGTACACGTGACGTACACACGTACCACGTACCTACCTTGTGGTAGGACGTTATTGATTTTGTGACTTCAAAGTATACGAAGCATCATAAACCATTGTTTGCGCAAATCGTTGGACAATACTAAGGATTCTACAGTGTGAGAAAAGCTATACTACAAACAACCAAGTATTGAAAGTTTTAAGCAAATATCAGAAAAATTTTGAGAATCCAAGAACCACGTGCACCCGATTTTTTTTACAGTGAGCTAACCTTTACACGGATTTAGTTGCTTTCAAAAAACCAAACACATAAAACAACTGCAATACTCACTGAGCAATCCAATTCCAATATAATAGAGAACACCAAAAATTCCATTGGCCTGATTCAAAGCCGATTTTTCACCAACGACATACCCCATCAGTCCAAAACCTTTACCGTATCTGAAATTCAACAAAGGATTCGTCAAAAAACGTTGAAGGGCAATACAATCGTCGTCACCTTTCCACTTACCTGGACGAGAATACCTTCGTGCAGCTAATCTGGGCGCCGATATCACAAAGCGCCCGATAGTTTTCATCCATTTCGATATTAACTTCTACGTACGTCGCGTAGGCTGATAAAAGAAATCCAATTAGGCAGGAAATCATAATCCAGGTGGAATACGTTCCCTTTTCCATGATGGCGGCAACTATGACGACTTAACAACCAGGATTGCAGGACGCAACGGTCTTCTGTATTACATTGAACAGACGCTACTGAAATGAAAGTCAGAACCAGGTAAGGACACTCTCCGTATCTCCGTAACGTGTACGTATCTATTTTATACAAGGATATCTTACGTATCCTACCCTATGAGGTGGACTTAATGTACATCAACAATTCGTTCTACCTGTGCGCTATCCGTTTTTCTGTTTATTTATCGAAGGATGTCGCAGGAAAGATGTTTTTCCCCGGCAAGATAATCATGGGCGCACACTGAGTCCTGGGAGTTAAGTAAACAGGACGAAACCGAGGTATTGTGATCGAGGATGAGGGTGGAGTCTGTAGTGTGGTGTTTTATAGACTGGAAGGTTTTACGAAGTGACGGCCATTGGAAAATGAGTGGGACGTGATGGAGACACTATGGCACGATTCTGTTCAAGTACTCAGAACTTACTAAGCAGATCAGGAAAACGTAAACCGAACTACTAGTGAATGTGTGCTGAGACTTAAGATCTTAAAAGTCTTAAAGACACTTTGGATTGTGAGCAAATTCAATGAGATAACACGTCTTCCAAGTTGAAAGTCAATATTGAAAATTTTATAGCTTGTGATTTGTTTCGGTTGGGTTTTGTTTTTCTGCTCCAGTTTTATTTGATGATGATAAGAAAGTTACGACGACATGTTGATCGAAGGGGATGCAATGATTTTGTTTTGGAAGAAAATTTTTAGTAAAAATAGAAATCAAATCGATAGGAATCATTGGATTGGAATTGGATTGGATTCCGTGAGCTCAGAATTGAAGCGAAAGAGTGAACAAAGATTAGATTTTGAACAGATTAGATGCACTATATCCAAAACATAAAATAAAGTAAATGAAATTCTTGAAAATGAAATTTTATAATTCTTTCTTTCAACTGTTTTTTTTTCTTTCAAATTTCAGTCCGTCTGTCCGCCGTACGTTGACCGCTGTACGCAAAATTGTTTGAAGGCTTGTAGCTCCCAAACGCTTCTAGCTATTTAGTGTGGGTAGATTGGATGCACCCCTTTAAGTGGCCACTTTTAACGGGGTAGGGTTGTGAGGGGGGAGGTGGGGGAAGCGTTTTAGACGGAAAATTTTACGCTAGGAGGCTGGAACTTGGAATTAATATAAACCTTTGATAGTGGACCCATTTGCAAAAAAATTGCTCATATTGGTGAAGGGGTGTGGGAGTGTGGGGAACAAACAAGGAGGGTGAAAAAGGAAAAATTTCCGTTTTATTTTATTATTTCAATAATACAGTATTGTGATCGATTTAAAAAAAAAAAAATTTGCTACCCTCAACATTTTTTTTTTACGTTTCATGACTAGTAGACATGAAAAAAGCAAAAAAAATTTTCAGTCCGTCTGTCCGCCGTACGCCATACGTCGACCGCTGTACGCAAAATTGTTCGAAGGCTCGTAGTTCCCAAACCCTTTGAGGTATTAAATTGAAATTTTTTTTATGAATAGACTGAGTAGGCTCCTTGAAGTGACCATATTTTGAAGGGTGGGGGTGTGAGGGTGGAAGTGGGAGAAGCGTTTTAGACGGAACATTTTGGTTTCTAGATCTCAGCAACCGCTTATGCTAGGAAGCTGAAACTTAGAACTTATATAGAGCTTCGATAGTGGACCCATTTGCAAAAAAAATTATGATATGGGTAAAGGGGTGTGGGAGTGGGGGGAATAATAATGCGCCCGAAACGCTCGAAGGCCGAGATCGACACATTCTAAAATCCATATCTCCTAAACTGTTAATGTCACGAAATTAAAACTGCGGTGGAGCATGAAAGTGGAGGGGATAAGAATATTTCTAAAAAATCACGTCTCATATCTCAAGAACAGTGTAAGATAGATACTTAAAATTTTTACCAGAAGTAGGCCTGATAGACCCCGAGCAGAAAAAAAAATGTTGGTGGTGAGAGTGGGGGAGGGTGAAAAGGAAATTTTTTTATCTCGAGAACATATAATGATAGACATCTGAAACTTGGTATTTGGATAGAGCTATAGTAGTAGCATGTTGGAGAAATATAATTTTTTATAGTGGTAGTATGGTACGGGGGTGAGGGGTGTTTTTCCTATCTATAGAACGGCTCATGGTACAAAATTGAAACTCGGTATGTATATGTAAATTAACTAGAAAAGTAATTTAGATAAAAAAAATTTTCAAATATCCATTGGCGTTTGGAAGGGGGGCGAAAAAAATGATCAGTGAAAATGGAATGCATATAATTTTCACGATTTTCATCATATCTATTAGGTCCTCCCAAATATTGAATTCATTTTTATTCTACGGCTTCTTTATACAAACACCTAGAAAGCGTTTTCAGGATTTTTTAAAAGAATTTTTAAAATTCAACTAAGGGGGTGTAAAGGGGTCGTCAGGTCATGTCTGATTAGATGTCGAAAATCTTTGATAATCGCCTAAAAGTTTAATTTTTTTTCCTTTTTCAACCCCTAAGAGGGTATAAAAGGGTTGAACAAGTTTTCACGAGTTACGTCATATCTTTTAGGAGTAGTAAGACATTGAATTGATTTTTACTTTCTCGCGCTGTCTTCATATTTATCAAGATACTCCTTCCAGGATTTTTAGATATTCAACCCCCAAGTGGGTGTAAGGAGGTTCCATATGTTTTCACAAGTTCCTACATATTACTTAGATCTGATGAGATATCGAATTCAGTTTTAGTTCCTAAGTCTTCCTATGTAATCGAAAAAAAAGTCAATTTCAGGATTTTTAGATATGCAGCCTTAAGGGGTGTAACGGGGTTGTATACTTTTCACAGCTTCGACATATTTCTTAGGTTTGATGAGATATTAAATTGGTTTTCACTTCCACAGATATTTTATATAATCGCCGGCAAATCGCTTCCTCAATTTTTCGATATTCAACCCCCAAGGGTTTGCATATGTTTTCACAAATTTTGTCATCTCTTAGTTCTGATGAGATATAAAATTGGTTATTACGGCATTTGATGTAATGGCCTAAAAACCAATTTCACGATTTTTTGAATTTCAAAAACCAAGGGGGTGTGAAGGGTTTGCTCAAAAATTTTTCAAAATCCCTAGTCCCTGATGAGATACCAAGTTGATTCTTATGCAATCGGCTAAAAACCTATTCCACAATTTTTTTCCGAAATTCAACCCCCAAGTGGATGTAATGGGTTTGAATACGTTTTAACAATTTGTCATATCTATTAAGTCTGATAAGGAAGCAAATTCGTTTTTACTTCTATGGGCTTTTAGTGTACATAATATACCGAAATTTGAATAGTCTACACGGCCTTTTTCAATGTTTGGATGGTAGATAGTGGGTGGAAGATTAAAGATTAAATATTAAAGATGAAAGAATAAAGATTAAATATTAAAGACTAAATATTAAAGATTAAAGACTAAATATTAAAGATAAAATATAAAAGATTAAAGATTAAAGATTAAATATTAAAGATTAAAGACTAAAGATTAAAGATTAAAGATTAAAGATTAAAGATTAAAGATTAAAGATTAAAGATTAAATATTAAGAATAAAAGATTAAATATTAAGGATTAAAGATTAAATATTAAACATTATAGATTAAATGTTAAAGATTAAATATTAAAGATTAAATATTGAAGATTAGATATTAAAGATTAAATATAAAAGATAAAAGGTAAAAGATTAAAGATTGAAGATAAAAGATTAAGGATTGAAGCTTGAAGATTGAAGATTGAAAATTGAAGATGAATGATAGAATCGCAAATCTTTACAGACCGTGGATCTAAGTCACTCTTCAAAAGGTTAAGATTAATTAGGTCTATAACAGTCTTCGAGAAAATGTCTTTTAACCCACATTCAATTGTGATGTCGTCAAATCCGAGACTAGAGCCACAATTTTTAAAACTAGTTTCCCATTATATCCCGCATTACCAAGCATTGCCTTAAAATAATCAACTCTGACATTTTTCATTAAAGTACATAGTTTATTTTAAATGAGTTTTCGGTTTGTCGTAAAGGGTTATTCAATAGGTACATAACAAGTTTACATTTTAATATAAACGCACCCTGAAACTTTTTTGCTGGTCTTTCAATGCCAAAACGTCAGCCAAGGTTTATATTTTTATCATGGTGAAGTTCATGAATGAGCAACGTTTGGAAATCGTATTAATTTTTCTATGTTTTATTTAAATACAAAATTGTTTTGTCCCTATTGAAATTGTCTATGTAAATAGCTAAGGGCTATTCAATAGGGACATAACAATACCACAGAAAAAATGAAAATTTTGTTTATTTCCAAACGTTGCTCGTTCGTTAGCTTCACCATGATAAAAATGTAAACGTTGACTGGCGTTTTGACATTGACAAACTAGCAAAAAAGTTTAAAGGTGCGTTTGTATTAAAATACAAAATTGTTATGTACCTATTGAATAACCATTTAGCACGGCAGTGCAAAAGATCCATTTGGAACTTTTGAACCGGCTCAAAGAGCCGGATCTTTGAAAAGAGCGAGATCCGGTGAGCCGGTTCACTGAAAAGATCCGAATTTTCCATCTCTAGTACAGCTTACACTAAAAATTAAATGTTGATACGAACTCGTAGATGCAGCTGTAGTAGTTCTTTTGAACAAAATATTTTGAAGATTTCAATTAGGACCTCGAACGCTTTTGTACACAACTTCACCATCTCGAAACAAACAGCAGCAGAATGAGCAAAAACCGGATATTTACTCTTGAATTATAGAAGAGTAAAAATATTAATAATTTAATCCACTCAATGACTATAACGCATAAGAATAGAGACTCAAAAATGGATAGGTAGCTTATAAATTTCGCCGTCGTTTATATAAAGCCGTAAATGGAAAAAAAAGGTAAGTGAAAGGATCCGAATATTTTGCCATCGTTTACATCCAACTCCGGTGAATCCCTAAGAGAATTATCTTGCCAATCACCTACTCTGCACCCCTGGCAAAAGCCACTCAACAGTTCCTAGCTGCCCACCCACCCCCAATAAAGCATGACTTATTCATAGTGCTCCAAATTGAAACATTGCAGTCCGAAAAGTTTCCATTTAATCTTCAACATAATCCTCTCCAGGTGAACTTTTCTTCAACGTGCCACCCCGAACAAGAACGGACGTACCTAAGGAACAAAAAAGGTACTTAAAAAAATAAAAACCTTCCAAGAAAAGACCAACTTGTCTTCAAAAGTAAACGACAAAAAAAAACCAACCCCCGACTTTTTTAATTAAATTAATTTACTCCTCTCTACTACTTAACCAATTACACCTTTACGCCTTCAGTCCGTTGTTTAAGACAGCCGGCAGTCAGGTAGGTAGGCGTCAAATTAATCCCAGAAAAAGGACCTATGCCTTTACCAGGATGTACAGCGAAAATCTGCCCCCTTCCCAACCCAGAGGCTATAGCACATAAGCCTCAATTAAAGCTCTACAACCGCAACAGCACATGTTTCCTTAATGAGTCCCTGGATACCGGGTCATAGCAGCCAGGTCCTTTTTTTTCGCCCGAATTCTCTTGGGTTTTTAAATTCATCGTAGCCCAGCCACTGCCAGGAGATGCCAGGATATGCCAGGATTTTCCGTTTTTTTTTTCCTGGATGAGAGCGTAAAAAAACTCAAACCGGAATCGGAAAAATAAACATTTCCAATTAGAGTGCAAGGGTTAGAATCGGTACCCGAATAAGGCGAAAAGGATGCTAAAGGATATCAAGAGGAACCTTCAAGCACCCATTCATAAAATAAAATTCATATCGAGTGAGTCCTACAGCACACACATTGTACGCTACCCCAGCACACTCCTTCGAAATGCACGAGTGAAAAAATATCCTTGAATCCTTTCAACCCCGAAAATTCGGCGTTGTTATGCAAATTTTTATGTAATTTTATGTGAAAGGAATTTATGTCCGCTATGTTGTGTATAAGCTGTACATCAGATTTGAATACTTAAGCAGCGAGTGTGGCAAAGGGGGTCCCTGATGATAACAGCCACGGATAAAGGATATGCGGGTCGAGTTGCTTTTTTTCTGGCTCGAAGGATACACCCCGTAGGGTAGGTTGTGCGTAGAATCCACGGCAAGATCTTCAGATTCTTGGCGAAGTTGGCTTCTAGGAAAGGAGTTAAGGAGATGACATCCCCTTTGTGCTCCCACCCCCCAAACAAATATCAAAACACTGGTATCTATGAATATGTAAAAATTGGGATGATGGGGGGCGAACAGAAGGTTGGAGCTAAGCTAGACGAGCGAAAACAACAGCAGGCCATTTTGGAAAGACTTTTCCCGAATAAAAATTCAGGATAAGAGATGCTAATGGGCGATGATTAAATGGGTCACTTGGGAGCTTAAGCGTTTGATAAATAGTTTTACGAGGTCGTCGCTTTTCTCGGTGTGACGACGAGTTTTCTTGTTCGAGGTGGTTTTTTTCTGTCGCTGCGCGATTGTAGTTATGGGCAACAGGCGGTTTGAAAAAGTTTCGTTAAGAAAACGGTTGGAATGGTTTGGGTCTTGGATTGATAGGTAGTTTTCGCAGTGTTTTAGCCTATTTCGCGGGGCAGTGCTTTAAAGCTTTTTCAACGAACCGATCGCGATGTGACGCTTTCGTTATGTTTGATCCCGTTCTCACCGAAAGAAATCGAAGATCGTTTTACAATCATTTGCGTTTCTTGTGACTGTCACCGATTGTGTGGTGTATTACAGCTTTGGTGATAGATCACTCAACGTATTTGAATTGAATTCAACCCTGCAAAAAATTTTAAATTTATAAAGGGTGTTACAATAACTCGTTCTGAAGTTAAATCAAAATTAAAAACAAATGGCTGATGGAGTTAATGACATTTTTATTAAAAAATGTTATTTGGTCCATGACAATTAAGTATGGAAAAGAGTATCACTAGAATGCTGGCCCCGGTTCCTACGGCACACTTCGACCCGTTTGTCCAAATTTTTGATAACATCACAGCATAATTGCTCCTTAAATTAAAAACGGAAATAACAAAAAGCAGAACCGATAAAATTATATTTAAAAGCGGAACGGCAAAAGAAAACAGTTACAGAGCTGGAACATAAAGATATAAAAAATAAAATAAAAAAACCAGAATATTAAAAGAAAACTAAGAAAAAAATAAAGAAAATTAAAAGCATAAATTCAAAAAAAAACAAGAAAAAATCTAAAAAAGAATAAACAAAAACAAAAACGTAAAAGTAAGAACAAAAAACTATTTTATAAAAACGAAAAAATTTATCAAAAAAATAAACGAAATAAAAAATCGTCGGAATAAAAAAAAAACGACAGGACAAATTTACACAAACGAAAACAATCAAGGAAGCTGGAACATAAAGAAATAATTTAAAAAAAAAATAGAATAAAAAAACAAGAATATCAAAAGAGAACTAAGAACACAGCAAAGAAAAAATAAATACAAAAAAAAACAAGAAAAAATCTAAAGAAGAATAAAGAAAAAACATAAAAATAAGAACGAAAAACTATTTACACTAAAGACACAAAAGACAAAAAAGAAAACAGTTAAGGAGCTGGAACAGGAAGAAATGATATAAAACAAAATATAATAAGGAAACAAGAATATTAAAAGAGAACTAAGAAAACAACAAAGAAAAATTAAATTAAAAAGAACAAGAAAAAAATACAAAAAAGAAGACAAGAAAAAATCTTAAAAAAAATAAAGAAAAAACAAAAACATAAAAGTAAGAACGAAAAAGAGTTTAATAAAAACGAAAATATTAAGCAAACAAAATAAAAAACGATGGGAAAAATTTAAAAAATAAAATAAATAAATGGTAATGTCAACAATAAAATAAAAAACTGATAAAAAAATCTGCCAATGGTCTGGCCGAAACTTTATTATTTTTCGAGTCAAAGTTCGGGAGTGGTCAAAGTCGGAGTGTATCACAGTTGCTTCGAGATTATTAGATTTCTTGGAAAATTTATTTTGTTCTTAAAATAAAAATATTTAGAATAGAGATTTTTAGCCAATTAAACATTGAAAAAGCCCGTGTAGACTATTCGAATTTCGGTACACTAAAAGCGCAAAGAAGTAAAAACGAATTTTTTGCCTTATCAGAATTAAGAGATATGACGAATTGTTAAAACGTATACAAACCGATTACTTCCACTTGGGGTTTGAATTTCGAAAAACATTGTGAAACAGGTTTTTAGACGATTTCATAAGAAGCAACTTCATATATCATGAGACACGACGGATTTTGAAAAATTTGTGAAAACGTAAGCAAACCCTTCACACCCCCATGGTTCTGGAAATTCGAAAAATCGTGAATTGGTTGGCCGTAATAATCAATTTTATATCTCATCAGAACTAAGGGATATCAAAAATTGTGAAAACATATACAAACCCTTGGGGGTTGAATATCGAAAAATTGAGAAATGGGTTTGTAGGCGATTATATAAAAAGTCTGTGGAAGTGAAAAGCGATCTAATATTTCATCGAACCTAAGAAATATGTCGAAGCTTTGAAAAGCATACAACCCCCTTACACCCCTTAGGATTAAATATCTAAAAATACTGAAATTGACTTTTTGGCGGTTATATAGGAAACCTTAGGAAGTAAAAATGAATTCGATATATCACCCACTTGGGGGTTGAATATTTAAAAATCCTGAAAGAAGTTAATAAATAAATATGAAGACAGCAAATAACAAAATTCGTGAAAACGTGTTCAACCCTTTTATACCCTCTTAGGGGCTGAAAAAGGAAAAAAATTAAAAACAAGTTTTAAGCGATTATTACGCAATCACGTGATAAAGATATTCGATATCTGATAAGACCTGGGGATATAGTAAAATTCGTGGAAAAGTTTACACCCCCTTAGGGGCTTAATTTTAAAAAATCCTGAATACACTTTCTAGGTATTTATATGAAGAAGTCGTACAATAAAAATGAATTCAATATTTGGGAAGACCTAATAGATATGACGAAAACCGTGAAAATATATGCATTCCATTTTTACTGATCATTTTTTTTGCCCCCCCTCCGAACGCCAATGGATATTTAAAATTTTTTTTTATCTAAATTAGTTTTCTAGTTGATTTGCATAAACATACCGAGTTTCAACTTTGTAGCATAAGCCCTCACCCCCGTACCATACTACCCCTATAAAAAAATTATATTTTTCCAACATGCTACTAATATAGCTCTATCTAAATAACAAGTTTCAGCTTTATATCATTATAGGTTGTCAAGATATAAAAATCGGAACTTTTTCCTTTTCATCCTCCCCCACCCTTGCCCTCTACACCCACACTTCCACAATGTTGTTTTCTGCTAGGGGTCTATTGGGCCTACTTCTGGTAAAAATTTGAAGCATCTATCTTACACCGTTCTTGAGATATGAGACGTGATTTTTTAGAAAAATTCTTATCCCCTCCACTTTCATGCTCCATCGCCCCCTTAAAAAATTTTACTTTCAGCAGACTTCATTTGTCAACCTTTATACAGAAACCAAATTTTATTTATCTAGTGCAATCGGTTCGAGAGATATCGTAATCTAAAGTTTTTTACCCCCACACCGCCGTACGCCACTGCCCTTACTCAAAAATTTGTTTTCGATCTATGCTCCTAGTATACCTACAGATGTTCATTAAGTTTCAATTTTGTGACATTAACCGTTTAGGAGATATGAATTTTAGAATGTGTCGATCTCGCCTTTTTTGCGTTTCGGACGCATTGTTTTTCCGCCCACTCCCAAACCCCTTCACCTATATCGGCAGTTTTTGCAATTTTTTGCAAATGGGTCCACTACCGAAGCCCTATATAAATTCAAAATTTCAGCCTCCTAGCATAAGCGGTTGCTGAGATCTAGAAACCAAAATTTTCCGTCTAAAACGCTTTCCCCTCCTCCCCCGTCACACCCCACCCCTCCAAATTCGGTCACTTCAAAGGGCCTACCCAGTCTATTCATAAAAAAAAATTCAATTTAATTGCTCAAAGGGCTTGGCAGCTACGAGCCTTCAAACGATTTTGCGTACAGCGGTCGACGTACGGCGTACGGCGGACAGTCGGACTGAACATTTTTTTGCTTTTTTCGTTTCTACTAGTCATGAAACGTGAAAAAAAAAATTTGAGGGTAGCAAATTTTTTTTTTTTAAAAATCGATAACAATACTGTATTATTGAAATAATAAAGTAATATAAAAGAAAGTAAAGGAGAAGATAAGAGTCAGAATAGAAAAATAAAAGGGGAATAAGGAAAGGAATTAAAAACAAAAAAAGACGGAAATTGAACAAATGAACTCAGAAAAAGCGTAATAAGAAAAAAAAAACTAAGCGGAATAAATAAAACAGAGCGGAAAATGAATCAGAAGAAACAGAAAAACGGTACGAAAAAGACGAAAAAAAAATGATAAAAATAAAGGATGTTACAATATTAGTTGTTTTCCGGCGTCAGTAGGATTTCTGGTGTGAAACCCCAACACGAAATCTCCGACTGTTGATTAATCGCTGTCCTTGAGAACATGACAGTTGGAAAACCTTCTGAGTATAGTATATCTCACCTAAATGAATCTTTAACGATTCACTTGCAATGAAATTCTAAAACTACATTGAAAAGCTTCGAGAAAAGAACTCGATCGGGGAAACATCACACTGAAGAGGCCAAGGCACGATTTGGCGTGACAGCTTAGAAGAAGATTCAATGAAAAATCGAATATGATGGAACTATACAAGACCTACCATTCCGGTAAAAAACTTCGGATTCTACCCAGTCAGCACATCGGTGAACGTTCACCAAGAGAAAAGAAAAATTCATTGTTCTGAAACTATTTGGTGCGTGTTCACCAAAAGTGAAGAAAAATCGAATGAATCTTTAGTTGGGGCGACGATTTTCTTGAAATCATGTGCAAACTAAGTTTAAAAACTGCGGTATTCGATTCACTAATAATTTATCTAGTTCTTCAAAATTGAATTGACCTGAGACCCTAAGCCGTAACTTACTCATTTTCGAATCTTGAACGTGATTTAAAAATGACTGCAGTAACGTTCATCAAAGTGAGTATACAGCGCATTCAATACTTACGCCTTAGTGACGATAAGGTTAATCTGTTTTACAACGCTATACAGATTTATAGGTGCTTTAAGTTCAGCTAGTGAATTCACTTTGGTGATTTACCTTCGAATCATTTTCCAATAAAAATGAATGCTGGCTTTGAAACTAACAATATGATCCAACTTACACAGAAGGTAACGTTTTTTTTTTACGGCCGTCGTAATAGCTTAGGGGGTCACCCTTTAATGCGATTGCACAGCTAGAACGACATAGGTTGGGGATAAAATAGTGTGGTAGAGGATTTAGGGCGGTGGAACGGGAGGAAAGCGTCTGAAGTGTCGGTAAACTTTGTTTTTGAACTGTTGAAGGTTATACATACTTATCAGGGAACAGATCGGCCGGTAATGCGTTCCATATTACTGATGTTCGGGGGATAAAAGACTGTTTAAATTTCACTGTTCTCCACGAAAGGGGCTGGGCGGTATACTCGTGTGCGCGTGAAGCTTGGCGAGTGTTACGGGGTAGAGTGGAGGTATAAGATCTTTTAGTTCCTACTACATTTACCATGAAAATATCGATAGTTAATACAAAGAACTCTGACATTTCGGCGATGCTCAAGGAAGTCTATAGAAGTTGAAACGGCTTCGTCTCCAATTAGTCAGAACGTATGTTTTTGAACACGATTGAGCAAGGCTAAATGGGATTTTGGGGCCCCAGCCCAGATATGCGAATTTTACTCAAGACGCGGTCTGATATATGCCTTGTAGATTGTAGCTAAGTCAGACGCTGAAAAGAATTTCTTACACTTTCGTAGAATACCAAGGCGTTTCAAAGCATCAATTGCGACATCAAAGATGTGGTTCCAATTTAGGTAGTTTTTGATTTTGTGCTAAAACTTCAATCGGGTTCGTGGTTAAGCCTAGTAGTGTGTTCCGAGCGAAACGAAATGAACTGTCAAATTCCATATAAAAAAAATGAATATTTCGCTCATTTTTCGCGACGAAATATTTCGTTCGTTTTTCAGTACTGTGTTCATGGTCGGAATGGACATTTGCAGTAGTCACTAATAGATGACGCTCGGTTTCGTTAAAGTTTGGTTTCCAAGGGTACGGTACCCTTCATAGAGCTACTGGAGACGACAAGCCACCGGTTTTGTATAAAGCGCTTTGAAGCCAAAAACACGGTGAGAAGTGAGACAAAACAGGGTCGTTATATCAAATTGTTGTTGTTTTAGCGTGTGAGTGAATGAGACAAAACAGGAGCGTTATGCCAATTTGTTGTTGTTTTTCGTGCAAGTGAATGCGACGACGTCCGCCTTCAACTCAATCGATGCTTGTCATCTCCAGTATATATATCTCTATGGTACCCTTGTATGAGAAGCGAAATATTTGACAATTCAAAATTTTCAACCGTTCACTGTCAATTCAGTTCGTTTGTGCTCAGGAAATTTTGTGTGAGTTATATGTTGTTGTGTTGTGTGCCGGAATTTCAAATTTCGCGCGCTTTTTTTTCACTAACATCTAGTACCGAACTGTATAGTGTATTTCACTCTACTTCGGAGGTACCTTTTTCGTTCGTTTTTGTTTCGCCGAACACAGTACTATACTTTAAGTGGAATAGATGGGATTTGTTCACGTGGTCTGATCATTTTTGTTTGCTATTTGATCCATTATTTCGTCCTTTCGTGTTTAGAACTAAAGGTATATAATTTTCTTAGGCATTCCCTCGCTAGTTTCAAGTTCTTAAAGAGCGTCAGATATTGGAGTTTCAGGGCTTACAAAACAAAATGAAATTTGAAAGGGGTAGAGTATATTACGTGTAATACTCCTGTGCGGTGAAAGCAATAGTATGCAAGCACTTAAATCAAAATCTGTGACGGTAGTATACAGAGATCCACCATAAGACGAAGAACTACAAATTTAAATCGACATCCTCTTATTAGAATAGACTTTAAATTAGGCATTTGCGATTAATTGCCGGACCCAATTTGTCTATAAACTTAACAAGATAATAAATAATTTACAGCTTGTGTTTCTCCGTATCTCGATTCAATGTTATTATTTACAATGTTATCTAGTTTTCTGGGTTTGCGGGTAACGTAATACCGTCCAATAATAATAATGCATACTTATCGAAAGCGTATGCCCACTTATCATCATAATCCCACTTGTTATCCATCATCAATCTTAATGGCCTCTTGTCGACTATTTCGCGATAATTCACACATTAATCAAACAATACCTCCGAGATTACACCCCAGTGACAGCTATACGATGTACAATCATTCTACAATGATAGTTACGCTGTACAGGTAGAGCAGGGAAGGTGTAACGTGGACTTCGTGGCCAAACACCCAAAATATGGTTTCACTAGCCATATTCGAGTCAAAGGAGATATTTCGGTAATTCCCACCTCTCTAAGTCAACTTCCCTTCGAATCACCTGGCAAAGTGCAAAACTATTCCCTAGCTTCAGCCTCAGCTACCTGCATATTCCATGAATTAAGAACCGCATCCTACGTCCACCCAGACCTATCATTCCTCCACATATCCATCTCTCTGCAAACCCATTAATGTCAGGACATTCCTTGCAACACATTCCGGTCATGTTTCGTGACACCAGACCGAGACTATGCTCCTCGCATAGAAGTACAACAGCATATAAAAATGTCCTTAACATTGCAGAAAAGCCATTTGCTGTGTCCGATTCAGTGAGCCACTCTTTCCCGCTCGGTCATGTCCTTCGCAAGAAGCCAACATTTAGAAGGATAATAATTTTTCAGTTGTGTTTTGCTTCAATTCCTTTTTTTTCGCAACCCCAAATGTCCTTTTCGGAGCCAAGTTAATTTATTGAATCAAAAAAAACCGACAACAAGTCACTGAGAAAGGACACAAGATTATAGTGTTGATGACCAGTTCATGGAGCTCTTGGTCGACTTTGAATCAACCGCAAAAGAAATATATGTATATATAAAAAGTCCTGATTGTTATCATTACAGCGAGAAAAAAAAGACCCTTCGAAACGGTTCAAGGACCGAATAAAATCGCGGCACCCTTAATTGATTGATAACGTCCGGAAAGGTGATGGTCCTGTTTCGACTATGGCTTGATGGGCTGTTCGACGAAAGGGTCCTTGAGATAGTTGCGATTTCAGGCATATGCAATCGTTCAGATCAAGTATGAAAAAAATTAGGGACGAAAGGAAAAAAGGATCCGATAAGGGTTCCTGTTTCTTTTCTCTGGGCAAGACGACCTGCCGACCGACCTTTTGTCTGAATAGAATCTCGTACCCAATTTCTTTTGACGGAAAGGATCAACGGTGCAAGAGATCAGGATTCTTAGAGTCCTTCAATTTAAGGGTTGAATTAAATCGGTACGTTTCGAAATGATTCTGTTATGTTTGAGCCGGTACTTGACAACGATTTCGTCGATGTGAACTCTTTGGGAAGTCGATAAATTGTGTGATTTGAAAAGTCGACTGTTCGTGATCATTGTTCTTTAGAATTTGTAAGTTTCGTTAAAGTAAAGTGCGAACTCAATGGCGGTAGCCAGAGCAAGACATCCCCAAACAATTCGAATCCACGAACAATGGTCCTTGATTGCTCCAAATAAAAGGGTTCGGTAGCGAATAAAACCCACTGTTTCTATGCTTCATCCCTATCCAGTTAGATACAGGAATTGGACTACATGAACTGCATGCTTGTTTTGAATTAAAACTATTTTTACTTTATTATTTTTTAATAATAAAGTAGGTATTGTGATCGACCTGAAATTTCAAAAAAGTTTGCTACCCTGAAATTTTGTAGCTACACGTTTTAGGACTAGTAAACACCAAAAAAAAAAATGTCCGTCTGTCCGCCGTAGACGCCGTACGCTGTACGCAAAACCGTTTGAAGGTGCGTAGCTCCCAAACCCCTTAAGATATTAAGTTGAAATTTTTATGGTAGGTAGAGTAAGTGAACGTCTACGAGTGGTACGTTTTGGAGGGGTGGTGGTGTAAGGGGTAGGAGGGGGAGGAGGGAGAGCGCTTTAGATGAAAAATTTTGGTTTCTAGATCTCAAGAACCGCTTATGCTAGGAGGCTGAAAGTTGGAACTTATGAAGTACTATGATGGTGGACCCATTTGCAAAAAAATAATCGATAGAGGTTGAGAGGGGTGCGAGTGGGGAAGGGGGGGAACAATGTGTAAAAAACGCTTGAAAGCTGGAATTGATATACATTCGAAAATCCATATCTCCTGAACGATTGATGTCAGATGGCCGAAATTTTGTAGTTGTATTAAGGGATACTAGGAGATTAAAAAGGGGTTAACATTTTTAAGGGGAGGTATGAGGGTGGGGGGTGAAAAATTTTGAATTACAATATCTTCCGACTCAATTGTGCTAGGAAGATAAAATTTGGTTTCTGTATATACAGGGTGGGCCATCTAGTGGTTTCTTTTTAAATCATAGCTTATTTTGACACTGAAAGCTGTTTCCCGCTCGAAATCTTGACAGAAAGTCAGTATCATACCTCCGCAGAACGAAATGAGTCGCTTTACGCTTGAACAACATTGGGATATATTGAAAACTTATTTCCAAAGTGAGTGCTGTGTAGCCCAAACAGTGCGTTTTTTGAAAAGAAGTTTTGGCCGAAATGAAGCACCCACCGCGCCTGCTGTACGCAAGTTTGTGCAAAAAGTTCGTGAGACTGGCATGCTAGTGGACAACACTCATGGCCCCCGTCGTCGTACGGTGCGCACAGACGAGAATGTGGCTGATATAGCAGAGAGTGTGAGACTCACTCCACGAACATCAACTCGCAGTCGATCTCAACAGCTCAACATTTCACGCACTAGCCTGAGGAGAATTCTGCACAAAGATCTCGGATTATACGCTTACAAGGTCCAATTGACTCAGCAATTGAAGGCGCACGACCATCCGCTTCGCAATTTGGGCCTTAGAGCAGCTTGAATTGGACAACGATTTTGGGCGAAAAATCATCTTTTCTGACGAGGCGCAATTTCATCTCGGCGGCTACGTTAACAAACAAAATTGCCGCATCTGGGTCTCGGAAAACCCGCACGTTATTGTCGAGAAGCCAATGCATCCACAGAGAGTGACAGTTTTGTGCGGATTATGGAGTGGTGGCATCATTGGACCATTTTTCTTCGAAAATGAGGCTGGGAACAACGTTTCGGTCAACGGTGAACGTTACAGAGCCATGTTATCCGACTTTTTTTTTACTGAAATTGAAGACATGGATTTGGACGACCTCTGGTTCATGCAGAATGGCGCGCCATGCCACACAGCCCATGCCACAATCGATCTTTTACGCACCAAATTCCCAAATCGTGTTATCAGCCGTCTTGGCGTTGTCAATTGGCCGCCTCGGAGCTGCGATTTGACCCCTTCGGTTTTTTTTTGTGGGGAACCGTGAAGGACCGATGTTATGCCAACAATCCAGAAACGATTCAAGCACTTAAGGCCAATATCATCCAAGCAATCCGTGAGCTACAGCCCGAAACCATCAACAAGGTCTTGGAAAATTGGAGTGACATAATGCGCTATTGCGCAGCCAGCCGAGGCAGCCACTTGAACGAAGTTGTGTTCCATCATTAATGGGAATGTTTACTCTTACTAATAAAGCCATAATACATGGAAAAAAATTTAATTTTGTTCATTTTATTGCATTTTTAAAAAGAAACTTGTATTTGGCCCACTCTGTATATCACGGCACCAGTTACAGTGAGCGCGCTGAGTGCATAGACACTGTAATCCGCCGCTTCCACTAATCCGGCGAGTGCTGAACTAGCCAGTTCTTTTTGTCCTAAAACCAAAACTTCGTTATCCTACCGAGTTAAATAGTGGGGGAGGGATTGGGGCAGGACAAGTACAAATTATTATTTTACCTCCGGAGATCCAGCACAACCAGAAAAGTAACTGTCTAAGCCTCTAGCTTCATGAATTCAGGAGCGAATAAACGAACCGCTATAAGCACCTTTTCGTAATCCCCATCTCCCACAATCCCCTCCCCATCGAATTGGCTTGTATGCCCAACTAATAAAAATTTCATTTCACATCAAATGAAAAGGAAAAAAAAACGACGGAAACAGTTTTCTAAAAAAATTCCTTCCTTCAAACACGCAATTTTCATCTCATCTTCTGTCGTGTGTTGCCGCCCCAAAACTGAAGTACAGAGAGGCCGAGAGAAGCCCCTTTCCCACTTTTCTTTCTTCTCTCCCGGCTCCTTCGTCTGTCTCTCACCGTGGCCTCAACAACCGTTTAAGTTGAGGCCTTAAGTAGAGGTAAAAGGACTTGAGGGAGTGTGGTGAGAGGAAGGTGCGGCGGGAGAGACTAAAGTTAGGATAGAAGAGGGCTAGTCCGTATTCGGTCTGGGATGGGACAAATCTCTTCTAGTTCTCTGTTCTTGTCGTCTTTTCCATTTGGGGTGGGGGTGGACTGAAAACTTTTCCATGCCACCACACGTAAGTCCTTTATTCCTACGACTTGGAAAATTCACCGCAAGAAGCTGCATCGAAATGAGGCAGAAAATAGAGGAAAACTAAAAAAAAAATGGCGAAACAAATAAACTCGTTGATTTGTTTTGATGGTGACACAGTTATACAGAAAAGAGGGTGGCGGCGAAACACGTCCTTGTTATTCCCTTTTTTATCCTCCCAGTCTAGATTTCACCCACAAAAATCGACTAACTTCTGGTGACTTCTGTTGAATTTTGAAGCATTTAGTCCAGCTTTTTCCGAAAGGACAAACGGAACATAACTAATTACGGTGTCCTGTCGGCAAAGTAGTTTCTATCGAACGTTCTAGTTCTTCGCAAAAAGAAATCGATTTCCTCCTCACCGAGTAGGTAGTTCACCACACATCCCCCCGTCCTGCCTTTCATTATTTTTTCATCGACAAATTCAAGTCCTTTGACGCTGATATTCTGCACTTTGAAGCCTTTTTTATGATGCGTTTGATAGGCGACATCAAACTCCCATTTTACTGCATGTGAGCGCTCCATTGACTGCACTTCTGTGTAATTCACTCTGTGTAAAGGATACGGAAGGTAGCTGTCCAGGCCAACAAAAAAAGGATACGCAGAGGTTCTCACTCTGTCTATACTTCAGAGACGGTATATCGCGCCTTTTTTTATTGCTGGTTGCTTGTTCGCCTTTATTCATCAGTTGCAGGACGTCAACAACAAAGTGTCACCGTTAAATATGCAAAGTGGAAAAAAAGAAGTATGTCCTGCATACGGTCATGTCGCCATTTCAGAGCGAACCTCTAATTATTTCATCAAACTGAACATGAAGGATAATAACCTGCCATTATAGTCCCCGCTCAAAAATATAGTTAACTGTATAGAATCGCATATAAGGAGGAAAGTATTGATTCGTTTGTAATTGCGAAAAAAGGGTTTACGGGTTGGATTCCGGGACACAGCGGCTACGAAGGTAACGAAGACGACTCAATGGCTAGAAAAGGTTCAGAGGCTTGCTTCATGGTATCACATCCATTCTGTCGTACTTGGTATCAAGTTACTCAACTCTAGATACTCAACGCTATTTATGCCGGAACATTCGAAGAAAAGAACGTCTGATTATCTAGAATCAAGCAGATGTCAGACTCGAACCGTAGTTGGAGCTCTGACTGGACATTGTTACGTTAAGAAGCATCTCCATACCATAGGATTGGTCACTCCGAGAGCAAAACATGCAGAATTTGCGATGGCGAAGACGAAAAACCAGACAACATTTTCTATGAAAGTGAGGGACTTGGTTTCAAAAGGCTTCGTCATTTCGGTCAGGGTTTCATGAACCCATTGGAATTTCTTACCATTCCTCTTCGAAAAATACTAAGCTTCCTTGAAAGCGCGGGGATTGAAGAGGAACTGTAGATAATTCAGGGGACGTTACAATATAGGCCCAATTGAGGCTTCAGTAACAGAGAAAACCGAACCAACCCCAATCTGAAATCTATCTATCTTCCAGATGCATCGACCTCACTACCTAGCTCTGCAGATGACGACATAAGAATACATCTAGCTTCTAAGATCTCATTTTCGTCTATCTTCCGCGCAACAGTTGAGCGCTCCGCACAACTAAGGCTGCTTCCGGCCAAGGGCCATTTGGTAGAATCAAATTCAGCGTTCTGTAAGTGAAATCTGGCTTAAAGTTTTGATTCTACTTTAGGCTACTAGGAATAGCTTCGATAGCTAGCCATTCATTCTTCGACTCCTATCCAGCCGAAATTTTCTTAGCAACATCCGAAGGACACTTAAGGATCAGCTCACCCTATGAGTTCCGAACTTCAACCCCTGAAATCCAGGAATGAATTACTACATTAATTTAGATACGTCTAAAACTGCGAGAAAATGGACAGTGAAATAGGCCAGATTCTAATCACATCCTGATGGAAGCAAGTAAGAATTTTGCCTAGGCTTTGAGAGAACCAAGGGGAGCTGAATAATCGAGATTTTAATAAAACATAAAAATAGAGTAGGAAAAAAGATAAAAATGCAACTAAAAACAGAAAAATTAACTTGAAAAAATCACAAAAAAAATCAAGGAGTAAGAAAATAATTACTCTTTTTGCAGGCTTCCTTGATTGATTATGGACGCTGGACACGATGGCATCTGTAGAATTCGAATTGAAAGGAAATAAATAATTCACATTTATTGCTATTTAATAAAATATTAAAGTAAAATACGTGTCTTTAGTTTTTTATTACATTATTGCTGTCTTTTGCTTCTCGCTTATATTATCGTAGATAGGAGTCCATTTATAATCCTCTAACATCACATGATTTAGAGTAAAGTATCCGAATGTGGAATACCATTTTCATTTTTTTATCTCTAGACTATAATTTAGCATTAAGAACTGCGAACAATATACAAATCGAGATGATATCTTAGAACCATTCAATAATAAAAAAGATAATGTTGTTTTGAGATACAGTAATTTATAAAAAAATAAAAATTTCCAAAAAGTGCATATCTTGCAAAATACATTTTATGGTCTTAATGTAGAATAGTGTAAAATTACTCCGAATAGAAAGGATCGTCGCATTTTGGACACAGAAATGCTGCATTATTTTTTTTAATAGCGCACTTTTTATGAGCCCAAGTATCGCACGAAAGACATTCAATCCATAGTAAAGGATTTAATTCATTTAACCATGTCTTCTCGCAAAACTGGCAAGCAGTTTCAACTACTTTTCACTTATATGACATTTGAATAAAACAGATGAAGAATCCCCCATGTATGAGTATAAATTCTCTAAATGTGTACAAGAAAAGATGATTTCAATATGAAATTACGGATGTCACGTGAAGCAATTCGAAGTTAGGGGGGTATTCCACATTGCGACCATATACCACATTCGGGTACTTTACTCTACTTTCCTAGCCCATACATAAATAGGTACTGAAATGCAGTACTGAAAACCGAAACTTAGTTTGAAATCAGTACTAACAATAAAAGCTTTACATGGACTCTGATTATTGATATTGTTCGGATAGAGTTCAGATTTCCCGAATCAATTGTTAACGCAGAATTATAAATTCCAGTTCTGTATAGTCTGTCCCAAAACAACAAAGTATTTCCGATCTAGATATTCGTGCGTAGAGAGAGTAAAAATACACACACACAATGACATTTCGCTCATTTTACTCCAAAAATAATTTGTGTAAGTACAGAAAGTTTTCCGATTGGTAGTAGTAGAGCTGCGCGAAAAAATCTCTGTTGTTTTGGGACAGACTACATCAGTACTGGACGAATTCCTATTAGGCTCATTTTTTCATTCACCCAATTCATTCAGACTGAAAATAATGAATTCAAATTTTACCGAATCGCAGTACTGTATCGAGATTGGAATCCAAAAATTTATGACTAACAAAAATTTTCCGATAGGATTCTGCATGTTTCCGAAACTCAGCGGAGGATGAGCTCTGGACTTGAATTGTGCATGTGAGTCAAGAAAGTGAATCTTCAATGACATGTTATATTACAACCCAGAGACATGGCGAAATTCGTAAAAATATTTACGACCCCTTCTCACAACGTTAGGGAATGAATAACTTTAAATCAATTTTTAGGCGAAGGTCCATTTCGATATTTGATCAGACTTAACAGATATAGGCGTCATTCCTAAAAATATATACGACCCTCCCCTACTAGTAAACTACATTCCATACGGCCTTACCGAGGCTACGGGCATGGAAATAGCTTCGGTAAGGCCTTATGGAAGGTAGTTTGCTAATAGGGTCTGCACCCCCTTAGCAGATAACTATCGAAAAATTTTAAAAACCGGTTGTAGGATATTGTATTATATAATAGGCACATGGTAGTAATTATTAATTCGATAACTCTTCAAACCCAAGAGATATGGCAACATTCATAAAAACATATGCAACTCAACTTGCTATGTTACATAGCTTCCACTTGCCCCCACCTGCATTCTACCAGTATTTTAAAAACACAATTTGGCCACTTGAATAATTCTTTTTTTTTAATATAGTGTAAATAAGACCTTTTAATTGTTCTATTACACATAATTTATTGAACTACTAACAAATAATTACTAAATCAACACCGTTTACTGTTTTCAAAACATTTTTTTATTTGTACAGTGAAACTTCTATTACCGGACACCTCCGAAAACCGGACACCTCCCTATAGAGGACAGTTCTTTATTCCCCAATGAATTAGGTATTAAACTCAATACCCCCGAAAAGCGGACACCTCTTTATAGCGGACACTTTTGAATTCCCCAAAGGTGTCCGCTATAAATAAGTTATACTGTATTTAAGGAAATTTTGGATTGTAATTCAAATTTAAGTAGACAATAAAATTAAGATTAATAAGGTAAGGACATTGTTTTATTGGAACACGTAATTGAATTTCACACCCAGGATTTTTTCTTCATACAAGTTTGGTATGACTTATGAAAAAATCTGCCAATGGTCTGGGCGAAACTTTATTATTTTTCGGGTCAAAGTTCGGGAGCGGTCAAAGTCGGAGTGTATCATGAGTTGCTTCGAGATTATTAGATTTCTTGGAAAATTAATTTTGTGCTTAAAATAAAAATATTTAGACGGTTTCATAACAAGCAACTTGAAATCTCATGAGACACGAGGGATTTTGAAAAATTTGTGAAAACGTAAGCAAACCCTTCACAACCCCTTGGTTTTTGAAATTCGAAAAATCGTGAATTGGTTGGCCGTAATAATCAATTTTATATCTCATCAGAACTAAGGGATGGCAAAAATTGTGAAAACATATACAAACCCTTGGGAGTTGAATATCGAAAAATTGAGAAATGGGTTTGTAGGCGATTATATAAAAAGTCTGTGGAAGTGAAAAGCGATCTAATATCTCATCGAACCTAGGAAATATATCGAAGCTTTGTAAATCGTACAACCCCCTTACACCCATTAGGATTGAATATCTAAAATACTGAAATTGACATTTTTTTATATAGGAAACCTTAGGAAGTAAAAATGAATTCGATATATCATCAGATATGCAACCTCCTTCCACCCACTTGGAGGTTGAATATCGAAAAATCCTGAAAGGAGTTAATAAATAAATATGAAGACAGCACGAGAACGTAGGAACCAATTCAATTTCTTATCACTTCTAAAAGTAATGATGGAATTCGTGAAAACGTGTTCAACCCGTTTATACCCTCTTAGGAGCTGAAAAAGGAAAAAACTTGAAAACCGGTTTTAGGTGATTATTACGCAAGCACGTGAAAGTGAAAAGATATTCGATATCAGATAAGACCTGGGGATATAGTAGAATTCGTGAAAAAGTTTACAACCCCCTTTGCACCCCCTTAGGGGTCGAATTTTAAAAAATCCTGATAACACTTTCTAGGTATTTATATGAAGAAGTCGTACAATAAAAATGAATTCAATATTTGGGAAAACCTAATAGATATGCCGAAAACCGTGAAACTATATGCATTCCATTTTCACTGATCATTTTTTTTGGCCCCCCCTCCGAACGCCAATGGATATTTCAAAATTTTTTCTATCAAAATTACTTTTCTAGTTGATTTACATAACCATACCGAGTTTCAACTTTGTAGCATAAGCCGTTCTATAGATAGGAAAAACACCCCCCACCCCCGTACCATACTGCCCCTATAAAAATTTATATTTTTCCAACATGCTACTAATATAGCTCTATCTAAATAGCAAGTTTCAGCTTTATATCATTATAGGTTGTCGAGATATAAAAATCACAACTTTTTCCTTTTCACCCTCCCCCACCCTCACCCTCTACACCCACACTTCCAAAATTTTGTTTTCTGCTAGCGGTCTATTAGGCCTACTTCTGGTAAAAATTTTAAGCATCTATCTTATACCGTTCTTGAGATATAAGACGTGATTTTTTTGAAAAATTCTTATCCCCTCCACTTTCATGCCCCACCGCCCACTTTAAAAATTTTACTTTCGGCAAACTTCATTTGTCAACCTTGTGACCTTGTTTTGCAAATGGGTCCACTATTAAAGCTCTATATAAGTTCAAAATTTCAGCTTCCTAGCATAAGCGGTTGCTGAGATCTAGAAACCAAAATTTTTCGTCTAAAAGACTTACCCCACCTCCCCCCTTACACCCCCGCCCCTCACAATTTGTTCACTTCAAGGGGCCTACCCAGTCTATCTACGAAAAAAAATTCAACTAAATAGCTCAAAGGGTTTGGGTGCTACGAGCCTTCAAACAATTTTGCGTACACCGGTCGACGTACGGCGTACGGCGTACGGCGGACAGACGGACTGAACATTTTTTTTGCTTTTTTCGTGTCTACTAGTCATGAAACGTAAAAAAAAATTTTTTCAGGGTTGCAATTTTTTTTTTTTAAAAATCGAAAACAATACTGTATTATTAAAATAATAAAGTAATACAGGAAAACCAAAAGGTCTTAATGGTTTCCTGAAATAAAGTACCCATCTGCTCATATAGAGTTTTTTTTATACATCCTTTCGACTTTGTGCTGGGAAAGAGGGTGTTTTGAAACATGCAAAATTTAAAGGTATATTGATTAAACTAGCAGGATCAGAAGGATGTTAGTAATATTAGTACGTAACGTTTTGTTAAACCACGGTTATCACTTTTTAGTTGTTTTTACTTTATTATTTTCTAATAATACAGTATTGTGATCGATTTTTAAAAAAAAAAGAATTTGCGACCCTAAAATTTTTTTTCGCGTTTCATGACTCGTAGACACGAAAAAAGCAAAAAAAAAATTTCAGTCCGTCTGTCCGCCGTACGCAAAATCGTTTGAAGGCTCGTAGCTCCCAAACCGTTTGAGATATTAAATTGAATTTTTTTTATGAATAGACTAGGTAGGCCCCTTGAAGTGACCAAATTCTGAGGGGTGTGGGTGTGAGGGGGGAGGAGGGTAAAGCGTTTTAGACGAAAAATTTTGGTCTCAGCAACCGCTTATGCTAGGAAGGTGAAATTTGGAATTTATATAGAACTTCGGTAGTGGACCCATTTGCATAAAAATTGTCAATATGGGTAAAGGGGTGTGGGAGTGGGGGGAAAAATAATGCGTCCGAAATGCAAAAAAGCCGAGATCGACATATTCTAAAATCCATATCTCCTAAACGGTTAAAGTTACAAAATTGAAACTTAATGAATATCTGTAGGTATACTAGGAGAATAGATTGCAAACAAATTTTCGAGTGGGAGAACAGGCGTACGAGAGTGGGGGGTAAAAAACTTTAGATTATGATATCCCACGAACCAATTGCACCAGACAAATAAAATTCGGTTTATGTATAAAAGTTGACAAATGAAGTTTGCTGAAAGAAAAATTTTTTAAGGGGGCGGTGGATCATGAAAGTGGAGGGAATGCGGATTTTTCTAAAAAATTACGTCTCATATCTCAAGAACAGTGTAAGATAGATGCTTAAAATTTTTATCAGAAGTAGGTCTAATAGACCCCTATCAGAAAAAAATTTTGGGTGTGAGGGTGTAGAGGGAGAGAGTGGCGGAGGGTGAAAAGGAAAAAGTTCCGATTTTTATATCTCGAAAACCTATAATGATATAAAGCTGAAACATGGTATTTAGATAGAGCTATAGTAGTAGCATGTTGGAAAAATATAATTTTTGTTTTTGTTTTGTTTTTGGTATGTATATGTAAATCAACTAGAAAAGTAATTTAGATAAAAAAAAATTTCAAATATCCATTGGCGTTCTGAAGGGGGGGGGGGGGGGGGGGGGGAGGGAGAGGGCGAAAAAAGTGTCAGTGAAAATGGAATGCATATATTTTCACGATTTTCGTCATATCTATTAGGTCTTCCCAAATATTTAATTCATTTTTATTCTACGGCTTCTTCATATAAATACCTAGAAAGCGTTTTCCGGATTTTTTGAAATTCGGCTCCTAAGGGGGTGGAAAGGGGGTTGTATACTTTTTCACGAATTCTGCCGTATCCCCAGGTCTGATCAGATATCGAATATCTTTTCACTTTCACGGGCTGGCGTAATAATCGCCTAAAACTTGTTTTTTCCTTTTTCAATCCCTAAGGGTATAAGGGTATAAAACGGTTGAACACGTTTTCACCAATTCCGTCATTGCTTTTAGAAGTGAAAGAAATTGAATTGGTTTTTGCTTTCTCGTGCTGTTTTCATATTTATCTATTAACTCCTTTCAGGATTTTTTTTTCAACCCCCAAGTGGGTGTAAGGAGGTTGCATATGTTTTCACAGATTCCTACATATTGCTAAGATCTGATGATATATCGAATTTATTTTTATACTCTAGATGAAATCATATAGAGTATTATAAGTTTAATCCAGCCCAAAAGTTTGTAACGCATAGAACCAAGCCTCGGACGAAAAAAAGTTATATATTATTTTTTGTTTATTTGTGGCCAAAAACATCAAATCTGCCTGACGTCCGTCCGTCCGTCCGTCCGTCTGTCCGTTAGCACGATAACTCAAGAACGCCTTCACCTAGGATCTTGAAATTTTGAATCTGGATATTTGGTTGAATTTGTAAGGCTAAGTTCGTTAACGGGCAAAATCGTCCTACTCCTTCGGGTAGCTGCCATACAAAATGTCCTTAAAACACGTGTTTAAGAATATTAGCCGATAACTTCAGAAGGGTTTAAGCTACGACATTGAAATTTTGTATGTGTTATTTTTCCAATAGTTGGAGCTTAGTGTATGATTATGAAGAAAATCCTATTAGTCCTTCGTGTAGATGCCGTACAAATATCCTGTCACAATGTATTGACTTAATTTACGGAACTTACTATAACTCAAGTAATCTTTTAGCTATGAATTGGAAATTTTGTACAAATTAGTTTTGAGTAAAAACGAAGTTCGAGTTTACTAATTAGCGAAATCCTTTTACTCCTTCTGATAGCTGCCATACAAAATGTCCTTAAGACACGTGTTCAACAATATTTTTCGATAACTTTTTAACGCTTCAAGCTACGAATTTGAAATTTTCTACACGTTCATTTTTAAATGGTTCCAAGGAAAATGATAAATATGTAAGAAATCGAACGAGTCCTTCCTGCACCTCCCATGTGAAAGTCCTTCGAAAAGGAAATTTTTTTCGATGACTTACCCAGTTGAAGATATGAAATTAAACACTGAATATTGTCTTTTAGTTTTGAGTAGCAATCTAATGGCAGTCCTTAATAAAGGACATACAACATGCACACACGTAATTCTACTTTATCCCCAACTACAATATAAATCGGAGTTCAGTATTCATCTAGAGTATTATACGATTGGCTTGCAGCCGATCGTGACTGCAGTATGTTTCAATGTTTAATTGGCTTAAAATCTCTATTTTAAATATTTGTATTTTAAGAACAAAATTAACTTTCCAAGAAACTTCATAATCTCGAAACAACTGATGATACCGCTCCCGAACTTTGACCAGAAAAATAATAACGTTTCGCCCAGACCATTGGCAGATTTTTTTGTTTCTTCTTCGCATTTACAACAGCTTGAACACGGTTACAACTAATTCCAAGTCTTCAAGTTTACTCACCAGAAAGCGCTAATTTGTATAAAGACTTTTGTATGGCAGTCTAAAACAGTATCTTCTTTTCACTCTGTTTTCCAGTTTTGATTCTTTCAAAATTAGTGTAACCACATAACCCCCTCCCCGAGAATTTTGTCTTAACATAATCACAAAAAAAGCTTTTATGCCCAATACGTTCCGTTCCTTAGTTATCGCTACTTCGCGAAAAAAATAGAAACCATTTTTATTACGAACTTTTGTATGGTAGCTAATTGAAAGAGTACATCTTTTTCCTATAATTTGCTTCCGACAAACCTACAAACACTACTCTGCCAAATTATGGCAATTATGATTTTGACGTTTGTCGAGCCGGTAATTGTTTTCTTAACAATTTTGTAATGTGAGATGAATATCAAAAAAAAAGATAAATATGCTTAGGATTTCATTAGAGTTGCATGCATAGATCATTCTGCTGAATATTCGCTCGACATGATAGATACGTTGCAATTGACAAGCCGCAGATTGGTTTTACCTTACAATAGTTGTCGAGACAATTCACATATTGTACTTTTTCTCAACTGAAAGCGTACAAACAGCAAAAAACACAAGAAATTTTTGTCTGTCAAAAACTATTGCTATAATTTTGCTATAAAGTCGAAAATGTTGTTCCTTACTTGCTTCTTAAAACTGATTTGCTGTCTCTTTTTAGTTTTCTGCTACAGATCTGTAATGTCGGAGTAATGAAAACTATATCTCAGTAATGAAAACCAGCCTTTATTAAAAAATAATAAAGTAATATATTAATAAAAAACCAAAATGGTCGGAATTAGGAAGATGGTTGGAAATAGGCCACTTTACGTTATGTCCTGCTACTTAAAACGAATAAATCTTGCTTTCTTTTTCTTACACTGCGTCGTGTTTATTACCACACAACGTACTTTCAAAATTGTTACTTACTCATGCCTACAAAAGTTCACAATAAACACAAAATTCATTAAGTGCTCATCGAATTCAAATAATTTCCCGCCGAACGCAACCAACGACCGCATCGCTCAAAAGAAAGTACACTAGCAGGCTGCCAACCCATCGAAACGAAAGGCACAGCGAGAGCGGGGCAATAAACCACCAGTTCAAGTCTCGTACAAAACCAAAAAAAAAAATTAACATAAAAAAGTGTAAAGGTAACAGGAGGGGATTTAATTTACATTTAATTAGGGTCGATTGATACCAGTGTTACCGCTAGGCGTTTTTTTTTGGAGTAGTAGAATATGCTGCCTTTTTCAAAAAAGAGGTAGTAGAAACTTCATTTTAATAATAATACAATGGCATTAACATATAGTAGTGTAAAATAACATTGGATTACATTCTTTTGCGTTGCATTTTCTGTTTTCAATTTAACTTTCGAGAATTACCGCAAAAACGTAGTTTTCATGACCTGAAATAGTGCAGTACATTTTCAAATTGAAAAAAAGTAGTAAATCTGCTACATATGTAGCAAAATGGCAACGCTGATTGGAAGCCAAGGCGTTTGTTTTCTTATTTTACCAAAGAGTGCGAAAGAACACCAAAAGGAAATTTTTGTTACCTTGAGTAATGCGGCGGTGGAAGTCACCGAAACTGACCACAACACAAGAAACCACCGGCAGCTCGTGAAATCTTTCAGTTCACGGGGGTGAAAAAATCGCGATTAAAAAAATTGCCCACGGTGACGCCCGTACTTTGCCTTTATTTATTTGCTTTGGTTCCAACTCGCATGCCCGCCGTAACATTCGCGTCCCTTCAGTTGCAGGCCCTGCCGAAAACATCTGCAGCCAACTTTGCGGCGCCCGTTCATAAAAGAATTCGTTCTCATACACACACACTTGCACACCACGCGTCGTCGTACCGACAAAATTTCCCGTCACGTACGTGACACGCACGATCGGTGTGTTGGTGTATCCGTGTGGCTGTCCGTCATTTTGCGAAGAATTGCACGAAGTCGTGGAAATCGTCGCGAGCAACGAGAAAGGGCGAATTTCCGACTCACGGGGACACTTAAGCTCGCGAATTAGTGAAATAAAACGGGCCACGAAACGTAGCCGCAAAGCGTAAGAGTCGCGTGAGTGTAAAAGACGCGGAAAAGCGATCGGGAAAAGTGTCGCGCGTCCAATCACGACCCGATTTGCTGTTCGGGGTGGAAAACAAAACGCAAGGAGACCCGCCGCCGTAGTTCGGGCGCTGCTGGTTTTTTTTCTTTTTCTTTTTGGTCGTTCATTCGGCAGCCTACGCGGCTTTTGTCAGCCGCTTGTGCAGTGAAGTGCGGTGTTTCAGTTTTTTTTGTTTTTGGGGGTGAAAAGTGAAGAAATTGTTTGCACGATCGGCCCCCACCGCTCGGGGTGGAATCTGGAATCCGTGAAAAGGGAAATTCGGGGCTGTTTTTTTGGTCCCTTTGTGGAACAGTGAGTGTGTGAGTGCGACGTGCGTGTGCTTCGAATGTGTGCGAAAATATTTCCCTCACGCACACCACCTTGTCCACCTTTTGATTGAAAATGAAATTTTTCGCTCGCTCGCGTCGCGACTCTGCCGAACGGGGCGCAAGTTTTTCGTAAATTTTCACTGGAAATTGCCGCGCGGCGAGCTCAACTGGCGCCGTGAATATCGCGGACGGAATTTCGCATTCGGTTTCGGTCGGACGTGCGTTTCGGGTCGGTCGTGAACGCGTGAAAAGCACGAAACAAAATTTTCCAAAGTGACCGTCGAATGTTTTCAAAGTGAAAAATGACGGCGCGGTGACGGTCCGTGGCGTTAGTGTTGGTGCGCGCTGAGCAAGCGAGAGAGAAACGTGTGTGCGACGTGTTGAGCGAACGAGACGGGGCAACGTGAAGATAATACACGCGTGAGATCGAAGTTTTTTTTTGTGTTTTTTCGCATTTTTTTTTAGTTTTCCGCGGTTTTTCGCGTGTTTAATACGCCAGAGATGCAGTGATACAGAGCCCTGGTGAGCCGAGTGAGACGGTCTGATTGGTAATTCGTTCGGAAGCGTGAAAAATAAATCGGATAGAAGGGAAATTTTGGTGTGGGTCCATTGAGTTTTCCGCGTAGTGTGCATGTGTGCGAATCGGATGCGTGCCGTATCACGGACGTAGTTTCAAGTAGAAAAATGACAGCCGAGACTGCGACTGTTGCAACAGAGTAAATTGCCGGTCATCGGAAAAACCTTGGGCCACAATTCGACCAAGTTCTTGTGCCCGATTCCGTGGAAAAATCAACGGAAAATGTCGAAATACCGCACCGACCCATCGAACAATGTGACGACACGCACACCGCTGTAGGCAAATTTGACAACTGTCCGGTAGTGCAAACGAGACAGTCCGATTGGTTGTACAACGCGCGCGACAGAGTACGACTGCATATGCAATTTTCCGCCGTGAACGTCAAAATTTGTTCGTCGTGCACGGGGCTGGCCTAGAGTGCAATAAATCGCGGCAAATTGTACGCAAGAAAATGCTGGCTTGTTTGAAGCCGGGAAATTGTACGTGAGAGCAAGCGGAAAAACGGAAAATAGATTGAATGTTTGAGCTATTGGTGGTGCACCCCCTGAAGCTCCCAATTGGCCAACTCGCGGCACCCCCGGTGTCTGCAATCTTCACAAAAAACAATTAAAGGTCGTCGCCTGAATATCGCGCGCGCTTATCCAGGCCCCGTAAGACCCACTCTTCACAAATTAACAAAACAAAAACGACAAAATTATGTTGACCCGACGTTGGCCTCTCGCTTATCAAACAACGACGCACGCTCCTCAATCACAGCAACGACCATGGAAACAGCGGCCGGCGATTTAATAAAGTCCGCCCAAAAGTTAACGCAACAGTCGAGCGGTGCAACAGTAGCAGCAGCAGCAACAGCAACAACGGCCCAACTGACCACCAAACAAATTCGCCAGCATCAGCAGCAACGCAATCGGCGGCGCGAACGGGCCCAACGTATGCAGGCCGAACGTGATTGTCGCGAGCGTAGTAGCACGGGCGGCGGCGTGGTCGATGCGGGTGGCGGTGGAAACAGTGCTCTAGTGTCCGGAACTGAAAATCCATCGACAACCAATCCCCTAACTACCCCGAACCCAATAAACCAAAACAATAATAATAACAACGCGTTGAACGGTACCGCAACAATAGCCAGTTGTATACCGCCGACCGCGACCGCAATATCGTCGTCCGCGACGACACAACAAATAGCGCCTAGCGCCACGCCCGCAACCATCAACAGTATTGCGCAGACAACGCTGGCAGCTGTGGTGCCCGGGGCCACTGCTGCCACCCTGGAAACGGACGATGATCGTGACGGTACGGACGGCGACGATGATAGCGTCGACGAGGATCTTATGTCGACATCGTCGTCGTCGACGATGCTGTTGCCGCGCGATAAGTTACCGCCGCGACCGCCGCCGCCATCCGTTCGACGCAAGATCACCAACAATAATAAAGTGCAAAAGGATACGAAGGCGATGGACGCGCCAACGCCACTTCTCGAAGAAGACGTTATCGACGGCTTTGCCATTTTGGCGTTCAAATCTTATGATGACTTGGAGGTAAGTGTTTAAGGAACGGGCTCGGTCGACTGACTGATCGCACCGTTTTTCAGTTGATGTCCTTTTTTCTGTCCAATTGGGGGCTCACTTCCTTCTGAGTTTTCTAAAATCAGGTCTATTGGTTTCGATCCTCCAGTCCGACCGCTACTGATGCCGCACACCCTAAGCAAGTGTAACAATTTTCTCTGATCAATGAACAGGATAAAAACACCTTAAATATTTTCGCTTCGCGGAGAGATCATAATCAATTGGGTAATCGTCCAAATCGTGATATGGCCAGCATGTTAGGTTTCCTATCTAAAATAGGACCTAATGCCAAATAAGCATTCAGAGGAGGGACAATATTGTTATTAACGGAGTAAAGGAAACTCCAAATGAAAATGTAGTGTCGGTAGTTCAAGCGGTTGCAAACTCAGTTGGCAATTCGCTCAGTTAGAATGATGTAAGCATTGCTTACCGCCTTCGGAACGGGCCTAAATCTCGTAATACAATCGTTGCGCGTCTTGTGAGGAGTTCTACTCGCGATTCGCTGATGACTTGCTACAGATCCATGTTGAAGCAGAGTAATAACGGTCCAGGCTTGGATGCACTTTGTGTTAACAATAATCTTGGTGAAGGTCGGGTTTTCATATCGGATCACCTAACCCCTTTCACTGCTAGACTGTTGGAAGAATCAAAAGAAACATTCTGCCAACAGTCTGGGCGCAACTTTATTATTTTATGGGTAGAAGTCCGAAACGTGTTTAATGATGAGATACGGTGTTGGGTACTATGCGACTGACAACCTAAAAAAATTACGTTCCAAATAGCCTCCTGGTTATTTTTTGGGTTGTCAGTCGCATAGTACCCAACACCGAATCTCATCATTAAACACGTTTCGGACTTCTTTCTACCCATAAAATAATAAAGTTGCGCCCAGACTGTTGGCAGATTTTTTTTATTTATTTACGTATTTTTTTTATCAATAGAATAATTCATAGTAGTAAAAGCGAATTCGATCACATCAAACCTAAGAAATTTTCGGAATCAGTGAAATCTTGAATACTCCCAGGGGGTTTAATAGAGAAAAATACTTAAATCGGGTTTTTCCCCTACTACATTTAAAGCTTATAGAAGTAAAAGTGAATCCCAAATCTCAATATACCTTAGGAATATATAAGAATTCGTGAATATATACAAAACCACTTTACACCCCCTTAGGGGTTGGATATCAAAAAAATTTGAAGAACATTACTAGGCGCTTATATAAATAGCCCGCAGGAATAAAATTGCTTTGATGGTTTGACATGTCTAAAAGTTTTAACGAAATTCGTGAAAATGTGGATTCACGGACATTTTTTTTACTCAACCTCTGAAGGCCAATAAAAATCTTAACTTTTTTTTGCTTTAGTTACTCTAATAGTACATCTACATATACATACTAAGTTTCAACTTTCTACTATATGCCGTTTCTGAGATATAAAAAACCTCCCCTCATCCCCGTACCTTGCTACCCCTATGAAAATTTTTATTTTTCTAGGATGTCTCTATAGTGGCTCTATATAATCCTAATTTTTTAGCTTTCCACTCATTACGGTTTTCGAGAAATAAAAATCAGAATTTTTTTCCTTTCTACCCCTTTTCACCATCACCCCCTACATCCCCACCACTTTCCCTACTAGAGGTCTACCGCTCCCAACTCCTGTAAAATTTTCAAGATCATATCTGATACGGTTTCTGAGATATAAAAATGACATTTTTTGAGAAATTGCTATCCCCCCACTTTCGTGCCCCACTTTTCCCCTCAAAAAATTTACATTCATTAGACTCCTCTTGTGAACCCAAATACAGAAACAAAATTTTATCTTCCTGGTGCAATTGGTTCGGAAGATATTGCAACCCAAAGTTTTTTACCCCCCACCCCCACACCCCACCACCCCCCTTAAAAATTTTAGCCCTTGTCCAATCTGCAAGTATCCCTAAGAGCAACCACAAAGATTCAATCTTCTGACATCAATCGTTCAGGAGATATGGATTTTAGAATTTTTCAATCCCGGCTTTCCAGCGTCTTGGACTCATTGTTTTACCTCCCACTTCCACACCCCTCAACCCTTATCGATAATTTTTTTGCAAATGAGTCCACTATCATAGTACTACATAATTTCCAAGTTTCAGCCTCCTAGCATAAGTGGTTTCTGAGATCTGGAAACCAAAAATTGTTCGTCTAAAATGCTCCCCCCTCATCCCCCCTTACACCCCCACCCCCTTACCATCCGTAGGGGTTCACCCAATCTACCCACCATAAAAATTTCAACTTAATACCTCAACGGGTTTGGGAGCTACGCGCCTTCAAACGATTTTGTGTACGGCGTATACGGCGGACAGACGGACATTTTTTTTTTTTTTTGCTTTTTTGGTGTTTACTAGTCCTAAAACGTGTAAATACAAAATTTCAGGGTAGCAAATTTTTTTGAAATTTCAGGTCGATCACAATACTTTATTATTAAAAAATAATAAAGTAAAATTAATGAACAAATATAAATACATCTGGGTTTGAGATGGCAACATTTATGTTAGAAAAGCAGACAACGATCAGGCAGTTGCAGTCAAATCGTCCGCTACTATAGACAGGTTGCTTTCTTAATTTCTTTAGAACATAATTTGGTTAACTTTTATTTTAACTGCCTTGCTATGGCTGATTTAATGGATGTACTTGAAAGTCTAAGTAATGTCATTACCAAACTGTTTAAAACCTCTTTTGACTGTCGAAAATTTTTTTAGAGCAAAATTCTGAAAACTCCTTTAAAGTATTTTCTCTGAATGCACGAAGTGTGCCTAAGCACTTTGAGGAAATTTCCATATTATTAAGTAATATGTCCGTCAATTTTGACGTTATTGTTTTGACGGAAACGTGGTTAACCCTTTTTAATAGCAATTGTTTCAACATTGATGGTTATAACTTTTATAATAAAGCATGCATGTCATTTAAATAAATGTAATGGAGTTGCAGTGTATGTGCGTAACAAGTGGGATGTTGTTTGTTTGAATTTCGAACTTATTGATGCTACCAGCTTAACTCTTGAAATATCCATTTCCAATAAAAAGAAAATATGTATTACTTGTCTATACAGATCTCCAAGTCGAAGCCCGTGTAATTTTCTGAATTCCTTGGACAATATACTTACCCAGTTGGGTCACTATAAAAATCATATAATTTTAGGAGACGTAAATATTAATATACTACACAAAAGTTTGAGTCACATCGGTTCCGATTATTTGGATACTTTAGCCATTTTCAGTTTTACAGAGTTTTTATCTGGTGCTACTCGTATAGGGACGCATAATGTATCGTGCATTGACCATTTCTTTTTCAAGAAAAGTGACGAAATTGTTTTTCATCCAGCAATTCTTGAGTCGTATATTACTGACCACTTCGCTATTATGGCAAGTTTATCCTTTTCTTGTGTTGTCTGTTCGCCAATTTTGAAGAAATATAAAAAATACGTTAAAATCGATTCTGATAAGTTAAAAAGAATCCTACTGGCAGAAAATTTGTGTGCTGTTTTTGCTTGTAGAGATGCGGATATTGGAATTGATCTATTTTACAAAATGGTGAATGAAAGTATAGCTAAATTTAGTTTTGAATCTATGGCCTTAATTAAGCCTAAATTTTCACCTGTAAAGTTATGGGCTACTTGCATCATTATTAAATCTATCAGACATAAAAATAGGCTAGCGGAACACCAATCCAGCAGCTGCATCTCTAATTTGGAACCAATTAATGCAAGTGAACTACTTTTTCACATTTCTAACTTAGCCTATAATAAATCACCTGACTTTGATCTTCTCACAGCTAAGATAGTTAAAGATATAGCTTGTGCTATTGTAGATCCTCTCTGTTTTATCTTAAACATCTTCTTCAAGACTGGAATTTTTGCTATTATTCACCCGTTGCATAAAGCCAGTGATAGGCTAGATCTGAATAATCATAGGCCTATTTCTCTTCTCTCAGTGGTTGCGAAACTTTTTGAAAAATGTAATAAGACCTAGCGGCCAATCAATATGGATTTAGAATTCAGAAAAGCATTAGTGACGCGCTTTATGATGTAACTAAAACAATAAATGATGGAATGGAATTTAACAAAAAAGTAATTGACGGGCTTAGAACCAGAGGGGTACAAGTGACAATTTCGCGAAAATTAAGTTAATAGCAAGAAATGTCTCTTTAGAGTGTCTGCTGTCTATTATCAGTGGCGCACAGGTGCAAGAGTAGCTTAAGGCTGCTATATGTTAGGAAATAAATCCAATACGAAACGGAAAAGCACCAATAATACGAGCCAGAGGGGTACAAGTAAGACTAGCACTCCTTTTTAACGAGCGCAAATCAAAATTCTCTCCGTTTTTTACATTTCAGACAGATGAGCCGACCGGGTACGAGTCGGACTGCGAGTAACCGTACTTAGTTTCATTATTCAGCCCTTATGTTCAATATAATAGTCCGGTTTTTTTTGCGTAGTTTTTTATTAATAAAGACTGAATAAATTATTAGGTAACTAACATACTGTGTTACAAAAGTTGTGTTTCCTTGAAACCTTAAAGAACACTTCATCATCTCGTTATATTGCGGCGAAGAAGTGCATGCAGTGACAAAAATTCTGCCATCAGTCTGGGCACAACTTTATTATTTTCCAAGTTTCAGCCTCCTACCGTAAGCGGTTCCTGAGATCTAGAAACCAAAATTTTTCATCTAAAACGCACACCTCCTACCCCTTCCCTCACACCTCAACCCCCCAAAAAAGATACCACTTGCAGGGGTTTAAATATACCCACCATACAAATTTCAACTTAATATCTCAGCGGGTTTGTGAGCTACGCACCTTCAAACGGTATTGCGGACGGCAGACAGACATTTTGTTTTATTGAGTTTACTAGTCCTAAAACGTGAAAATAGAAATTTTTTTAAATTTCAGGTCGATCACACTACTTTATTGTTAAACAATAATAATGTAAAAATGTGCCAAGTATATACACGAACGATGTTTAATCTTTACTGCATAATTGGTACGCGAGATATCATAATCCAAAGTTTTTTACGAGGCAAAACTTTTTCTTAGAAAATGTCTCCCCCACCTTACCCTAACACTCTTCCTCAAGGGTACCACTCGTAGGAGTTCATCCAATCTACCTATAATATTTCAAAAATAAAGTAAAATACATGGAAATACGTCAAAGTTCAGTGCCAGAGGAGTATAAGTGCAATGTTTCCCGAGTTCAGACCACGTTAAACAGGGGAAATTATATATATTTGTTTTTGGCGCCGCTGTGGGATTTAGAATACTAAGTCCCTAAGAGGAAAACCGATCAATCCGGTCGGTAGGTCTTAGCCATAATTATTGACACTTAAAAGACTTTGATATGATTTTACTCGAAACTACTTGAATTGCACTTATACCCCTCTGGTTTTAAGCCCGTCAATTGCAATATTTCTTGATTTACAAAAAGCGTTTGACACCGTAAATCACAATATATTAATCCATAAACTATGGAATGCTGCAGGTATGCGCTCTCCCTTATGAATACTTATTTATATAATAGAGTTCAGAGTATCAAGATTGATGAGTACATAAGTGGCCCGTTACTAGTAAATTGCGGTGTGCCTCAGGGCTCAGTTGTGGGACCTTTATTATTTCTTATCTATATTAATGATTTATGTAAATTAGAAGATTGCGGAATCAATGGTCAGAGAGTTTCATTTGCAGATGATACGGTCTTAATCTATAAAGGTAGTTGCTGGGACGAATCTTTCTCTGTGATTACTTCAGATCTTAACAACATCTACGCATGGCTTTGTTCACAGAAGCTTGCTTTAAACATTAACAAAACCAAATTCATCTGTTTTGGAAACAAAAACGATCAAATCGTCATCGCTTATTTGTGGATAACATAGATTATCTTGGTATAATAATTGATTCACACTTCAATTGGTCTAGTCATGTTTCTTTTATATGCGATAAGCTTAGAAAAACCTTATATAAAATACTTATTCTCCGTGATTTACTTTCACTTGCGCAAATAAAAATTATATGTTTTGCTCTTGTGCAATGACTTATTCAATATGAGATTTTGGTTTGGGGATCTGTATTTACTTCGGTTATCAAACCTTTACAAACTTTACAAAACCGTATCATAAAGTTGTCGTTAAAACAATCAAAATACTACTCTACTACACAAGCTTTCCGAGATTTTGATGTTATGAACATTCGCCGAATTTTCGTTTTCGTGACTTTAAAATTTATCAGTTTCAATCCGTCGAATTTTCCTCTTCAACCTTCACCGTATATTACTCGTAGACAGCTGACACTGCCTCTTATTCATCCTAATTTTACGAAGGTGAAAAGGTCTCGAAATGCAAGTATCCTTGGAGTTGAACTCTTCAAGAACATCCCTGCGTCCTTACGGTATATTCTATACCAGAGGAATACCAATCAAAATAAAATTTTGCTCAAAATATACGTTAATGAAAATCCGAACTTATTTGATGAATCCATCAATAATTTAGTTACTATTTGTATATACAAATTTTTCAATTTTTCAGTTTAAATTTCTCATTTGTATATTCAAATCTACATATCTAGTTCAATCTAAAGTGCTAAGGTTTGTTTCTTAATTAATTTCGTTACTTTGATTTTTAAATTTAAAATTTTCTTCTAATTTTTTATTATTTATTTTAATTTTAATTTTGTAATTATATAAGAATTATTTCAGTTGTTATCTAATTTTCAGTTCACTGATGACCATTATCATTCTCTTGAATTCGTTTAATCTAATACTTTTTTATCATCACTGTTATCGACTTTCAAACCTTGTGTCCTTCTTTCTTCCCATGAATTTCTTTATTTTTAAGCATAATTTCATTTCTTTTAATTTTTTTTCCATACTATTAGTACCTGTTTAATTTTAAACATCATTTATAATTGTATTTGAATCGTAATTTCTTTTTATTATTGAATTGTGTCTGTACTTGACCACTCTCGCACACAAGCTATGCTTTTGTGAGTAGTAAGCTATTAATAGTTACTGAGGTGTAAATTTTAAGTGAACTAATAAAGCTATATACAGTAAAAAAACAAAAGCTGTTAAGACTCATCTCGACTTTTTAGAAGGCATTTCAGAACGGTCAGGTCAAGCTCGGCTGCCTATTCAATTCTGGCTATTTCCCGAGTAGCTTAAAGGAGACACAACTTAGTCGCTGATAGCGTGTATCGAGAAACTAAATAATTGAATTGAGTTCGCAAAGCGTGGCTGCAAACTGTAGACACAATCATTGGTCCGAAAGCCTTTTTGAATTTTCCAACGAATTTAAATTAGGAGACATTACAAAGTTTGGTACTCTGCGTAATTCACTCCAGGTTCGCTACGACTCGAATTATCGGCAAGACGTCATCAGACTAAAGTTAATTCTTTGAAACCATTGAGCACATTCTCTGTGAATGTCATACAGTAAATAGCCTGTTCCAGAAACGTTTAAAAAAAAGAATCTCGCAATTTCATTCTCAACTCGCCCACAGCAACGAAATCAGCTTGTTGCTGAAGGTTTCAAATTTTGCAGCTTCCTTCGCTTACCTTCGCTTATTTAACTTAAACCCCGTCTACAATTCGAACGTGTGTTTCGTCCTTAGAACAAACTGCCGTGGGTTTTAAAAGCTCTTGGGAAGACAATAAATCAGCAGGACACCATAAAAAAGGTGCTTTGCAAACTTTTCCATTTATCTCTTCGCTTTGGTGTAGGAGTGAAACCTTATCCTTCGTAATGGAATTTTTGATGTTCGTTCGGTTTTTAAATATATCCGACTTCTGACATCAAGTTTCGTCCTCTTTTATGCCGTTGAAATGTTCTCAGTTAAACGACAAAACAGAAAACTGTCTCAAACTCTGTCTCTTAAGCCAACCACACCAACTTTCGCGACCACATTCACTTCCAATTAGCCAAATAGTTGACACCGTGACCCAAAAACTACCGAGAAAAAAAAACCGATGTTCACACTCAATCGAAAATTACAGCTAATTAATTACGACGATAAATTGTACAAAAACGGAGAAAACTAAAACAAGAACGAGGCGCGATAATGCCAACAATTTGTAATTACAAATTTTGTTGTCAGACTAGGCATTTGTGATGTGGTGACTTTTGGCACGCGGGAGTATTTTTGAGAATTGATTCAGAGGCTTATCAGTGGTGTTATCACACCTAAGAAAGAGGTCGCTTCCCCTCGAAACTCCCAACTTCTCGGTATAAGTTGCTACAAGTTGTGTGAAGTTCGATTGAAATGAACTTGAACGTGTCCGGGTGATACGGAGAGTGATTTATTGGCTTTTGAGCTTCGGAAAGATGGGGTGACCTTTTAGCATTTTCCAAACTTGACCTAGGAAGTTCAAAGTAAATAGAACAAATAAGAGGGCACTCCTTTCTTTCTTGGATATCGGAACAGAATGACGAATGGTCGAGGATCAAAATATTTTCATGTAGTCCGTGAGCAACTCGGAAGCACTGAAGCAGGACAGAGCCTGAGAAGATGCAGCAGTAGGTTGTTTCTTTTAATGCCAAGTAGAGATGGGTCGTTCACGAGTGAACTGTTCCAAAAGAACACTTCATTGAAGTGAGTGAGTGAAGTAACTCACTCCTTTTGGTGAACTGCAGTTCCATTGGACACGTGACAAAAAAATTAAAAACGATATACCTACTCAAGAAAAATAGAGAGTAACAGATCGAACTTTTTTTTTTTTTGCTCATCTAGATCTACTGACCTTTTTTTTTGTTCATCATCTTCTAGATGTACTGACATTTTTTTTTTGTTCTACTGTCTTCCGACTACGACTACTCATCACTGAACTCCCCTCAAGTAATGAACTATGAACTAAAAGAACGAACTAGTTCACGAGTGAACGATGGAACGAACAGTTCCATGGAAGTACTTCACTGAACTTGTTCCTTAAAGTGAGGGACTCAGAGTGAAATACTTCACTGAAAGGAACTGCTTTGCCCATCTCTAATGCCAAGTTTCTAGCCGGGAATGGGTTCATTGTAAAGCGAAAAATTCTTCTTTGTCGTCTGGTGAAAAATTTGCACTGGATTGTTTTTAACGAACCTCCGAAGTTTCTTCAAACCATGTCGAGCCTTTGCCTAAAACCAATGGAGGATTCAAACATATTACTCCTACACCTTTATCCGTTTCGGAGGCGTTGGGATTATTGATATTTTCTCAAACGTATCACTCCTACACCTTTATCCGTTTTGGAGGCGTCCGATTAGGGATATTTTCTTAATCCTGGTTTGGAAATTAAATCACGATATCAAGGATTCCGGGGGCGTTCAGTTAGTCCCTCTGCGACCCTACTGGGATGCAACGCTCTTCTATCTTGACTTCGACTTGCTTAAAGCCTGCTTGGTAATGCTTTGATCTGGATTCCTCACGGTATAATGGTTCATTTATCATTTTCTACTTTGAATCCTAAAGCTTATCTTAAGCTGTCCAGTCCCAAGGATGTAGCCTTTATGAACGTTTGCAGTAACGGTCTGATCCTTTGTCCTATCTCTTAAAAAATGACGTCCTGACTTCTGTAAATAAATCAATACCTGCCAATACATCAAACCGTTCGCGACTGAAACCGTCTAGTTCCTTTATCAAACTTAGGGCCGTTCCTACGATTTTCAGTTACGTTCTAACAGGAACTTTAACTGACAGATTTTCATACAAAACTGCCGGTTAAAGTTCCAGTTGGAGTTTAACTGAAGATCGTAATAATAGCCTTTGGTCCACTATCTTCCATTAAATTTGAATTACTCTGTTGTTGGTGTGTTTCCTAACATCTCTTACGATTAGCTGTCACAATTTCCTTGAACAACGCTTTTTTTTAATTTCGTTTTGGAGCTCGTTCAGCAAGCTCAGATGGCCTTATAGAACCAAATCCCAAAGTAGGGCGATGTTCGAAACTGGAATGTGCTCTGCAGCTTCCAGCCAGGACCCAAATTGATCAACCAATACGCGACACAAACTCCAGAGCGTAAGTCACACATCATATTGAACTTCCCTAATCAACTACATTATCCCACTTCTGCCACTAATTTGGCTTGTGCCTTATCCGCGAACTTCCTCAACTTGGTCTCGTTTTCACTATCGATTACAACGTAAGTCGATGCCTCCACTTCACATAATTCGTCGAACCCATTTCCCGTCGAATTACACGACTTTTCCAAGTGGAATTTTGGTAGCGGCTTGTTCTGATAAAAAAGAAAAACACCAACAACGATATGTTGCCCTCAATTCGTACGAATGTTTTCCCTTTTTCTTATCGCCTACAAGAAAAGAAGCGTCAGATTTCATATGGTGTCGTGTTTTCTTCTTTAAACATTGGCACATTGACGTCTCTAGGTCACTTTCCTGCCTCGTTTCTGGCAAAATGCAAACTTGACAACAACAAAAATGTAGGTGACGATATGTTTAGGAAGGGGGGGGGGGGGGGGGGGGCAGGCCGAGGGGGTGGAAGTATTCCCCAGAAGTAAAGTAAAAGTCAACATAGCGCATATTTGAACAAGAGCTTAACACTTTGCTGTGTCTCCTCGCTGGGCCCCGCTGTCGGTATTTATTTTTAAATATTTTTTTTTGTTTTTTTTAAGACACTTATCGCATTTTCGCAGCAGTCTTGTCACACATATGGTTCGTATGTTACACCTGCTTATTTCGGTTCACTTGAAACGCAATTATTCAGTCAGAGAAATGATGGGTTGTGGTGCGGTGGCAGTTTTCGTTTCGCAAGCTGAACAGTGAAATGTTGAGAAGGATGGCGGGGATCATGTGGCTCTGGGGAAATTAATTCGTCAAGAAGGAATCGACCAGATCTAAGAAAATGAGGTCAATCTGAGGTTGACTTTAAGTGGTCGAATTTTGGTGGCCTGTCGACCAGAGATGATATAGAAAACGGGGAAACCCCATCATTAAAACAGCAAAATCCTGTTCAGAGTATAAAACTTCGATCAAAACACCAGTCAACGCCGCTCCCCATTGCCCAGTCCCATTCTCATTATCAATAATTTTGTAGCCAACTATCGCTGGCAAATCTTAATCGCATCGCTTGTTCTCTAGCGTTGCATTTGTATCACAACGCGATACAATAATCGCCTTCTGCAACACGAACAAAAGGGGGTTTGCATAATGTCTTTTCACTTTTGCTTAGAGCGGCTTAAGCGAATGGGCTCTAAACCGACCGATTATAGTCGTAAAAGTATAATCCACCCGTACGGTTGTGAAATGTGCTGCGGGGTAAGACTAGGCCCTTTTTTTTGAATGGGGTTGTTAGGCAATATGAGTGTAGAAAGAGGAACATGTGTGAATGTTTGGGCGATGGATGCAACCCTTAATACCGGGTTGTTTTTCTTTTACGAATGATTTGTTTCGACTTTAATTGGATTAAGTGAAGATTCTTGCGGGAATGCAATTTTTTGTTTGGTGTGACTGAAGCCCCCTAGAGATTTTATCAACACTTTCTTGTTAGTTTGCTCTTTTTATTTTACGAAATTTTCGCCTACATTTAAAGGTCTACAAGGTCTTTTTATAAGGTCGCCAATGACTTGTCCTTGGTTGGTTGGTTTACATGGTGGCCCGTCTGCCGAAAACAGGGCGCAATTAGCACAGGAAGCGCCGTTTTGATACCACAACTCGTTTAAACTGGTCGTTGAGGGCTGATGAAGTAGATACATAGTTTTACAGAGACCTGGGGCTTGAATGGATTATCATATCCATCCGGAACTGTTCAAGAAGGTACCCAGCAAAAAACGTGGCTAGGGTCCGGTAGGCTGGGTGTGTAGCAGTAGAAGCAATTAAAGAATAGTCCTTCTCACATATGTTCACTTCTCAAACACTGTTGCATGTTCTGTAACACTTCCCGCACATTCAACACACACTGTTAGAATTAACATGGGAAACAATCTCTAAAATGAATAAAAAAAATTCAAATTAAATTCTTCTTCAATGTAATTATTTGTTTATATTTAAATTATATGTACAAAATTAATACTTAACACTTTTAAGGGATAGATAGTGGTCAAAAACTTCAAATCCGCTTGACGTCCGTTCATCAGTCTGATATCACGATAACTCCAGAACGCCTTTACCTAGAATATTGAAATTTTGAATTTGGATATTTGGTCTAATTTATAAAGCTAAGTTCGTTAATGGGGAAAATTGTTCTACTCCTTCGAGTAGCTGCCATACAATGAATACTTAAAACACATGTTTACGAATATTGGCCGATTACTTTAAGAACATTTAAGCTACGACTTTGAACATTTTTAAGTGTGAATTATCCAATAGTTAGAGCTAAAGGTATGATTATGATTGATATCCCGTTAGTCCTTCGTGTAGCTGCCATACAAATATCATGTAAGAAAGTCTTCACTCAATTTATTGAACCCAATATAACTCAAGTTCAGCCATTTAGGAATTTTGTGCAAATTAGTTTTGAGCGAAAAAAAATTTCGAGTTTACTAGTCAGCGAAATCCGATAACTTCCTCCGGAAACTCCCATACAAAAGTCCTTAAAGCACGTGTTCTGGAATATATTCCAATAGCTTTTGATCGCTTCGAGCTAGGAATTTGAAATGTTGTACAAATTAATTTTCAAATGGTTCCCAGTAAAAGGAAAAATATGCTAGAAATCGAGCGAGTCCTTCCTGCACCTCCCATGTGAAAGTTCTTGAATAAGGAAAATATTATTTTCGATGACTCAAATTATATCAAAGGACAACTTTTTACTTACTTTACAATATAAATCGGAGTTCAGTACTTCATCTGGAATGTCATACGATTGGCTTGTAACCGATCGTGCCTGCAGTATGTTTTATAAATAAATTGTTGTAATTACTAAATAATTAATTCACGATGTTAAAATAAATATTAAAACGTTTTATTCAAAAAATTCAAGTTTCAATAATTTTAAGTAATAATTAAATAATTAAAATAATGTGCTGCCTTATTTCAATTATTTTACATTTGTTTTTTTTTATCTCTACTTTTTTGCGCCTTCAGTCGTCCTCTGCATTTCTGCAATTCTTCCTTAAAAGTTATATGAAGATCATCCATATTTAAATCAGCGGAGCTCCATGAATCTATAATAGAAACGTACATGTTAGGTTTTTTTAGGCATTAAATACTCTTAATACATACAATTTAACAACTGGCGAATATAGTGTACGTACTTATTAATAAGGAGAACAATTCATTCTCTTTAAACGACAGTTTCCCTTGTTCCCCTCGCCAATTAAATTCTTTTAGAAGGGAATCGGCAAAAAATCCCCGAAATCCCTTCACTGCCACATCTTTCGTTTTCGGTGTAATACTCTTGAAGTACAAGATCTATAATTAACATATATATGTATTTATTATTAATAATAACTCTATGGTGTAATCAATAATAACTATACCGTATTTTCCCGAGTTGTATCGTTACTTAAATTAGCGATAAACGTATGGAATCCCTCCAATGTTTTAAGCGGAAATTGGACCGGAGGTTTGCAATTTATTCCAATTCAGTTACCCAAACATTGGTAACCAACGTCACCCCCTACGTACCCAGCCCGTCTGCATATGGCAGGGTACATTGGTCACCAACGTAACTCCCATTCAGTCCTTGGGAGGCTACATTGGTAACCAACGTCACCCCCTACGTACCCAGCCCGTCTGCTCATGGCAGGGTACATTGGTCACCAACGTAACCCCCATTCAATCCTTGGGAGGCTACATTGCTAACCAACGTCACTGCCTACGTACCCAGCCTATTTGCTCATGGCAGGGTACATTGGTCACCAACGTACTCCAAACGTAAGCAGGCTACATTGGTAACCAGCATCACCTCTATGTACCAACGCTATTTTTGCATGCCAAGCTATATTGATAACCAACGTGACCCCCAACTTACCCACCCATTCAGTGCAGTAGGTATCTAACGTCCCAATCCAGGTTTTTCGGGTTCATAACTTCATCACTTCACTTTGATTTTATCACTTAATTAAATCTAAAAAGTCACGTAATAATATGTTCTCGTGAAGTTATACCTCGTATATCCAGGTAACGACATGCTCGCTTACACACGTTTTTTACTCATCGTTGACAGATGTATCAATGTTGTAGTGGCGTAGTGACGAAGCTGGCACTTGTACTTCGGGTACACACCCCAGCTACAGAGGTTACTTAAGTCACTGGTGGGTACGGCTTTTTGCTGGGTAATCAGTTCTCCAATCTTGTTTTTCGAGATCTCATCAAGTTTATTAAAGAAAGGTGTGCCTAGTGCGCAAAGTCTGACTCTAGCTAGGGCTAGCCACTCGCAAAGCAGGTGGATAACGGTTTCCCTCTTATTTGCATCCCCACAACTGACTTGTCCTTACTCAATATCCGAAAGCCTGTTCTACTAAACAGAATCTATTGTCTTCGAGAGTAGACTTATTGGACAAAAGTTAGATTTTTCAGCTGTAAATATGACGAATACTTATTTCTGCGTTTTATAGATTGTGTCGGTATCAATTTATTTAAGGCAGCGTGCGTTCTCTCAAACTGCACAAATAGGAGCATAAATAGCCTGAAAATAAGGTGTTGGTGTCAGAAGTGGGATTTCCAGCAATTTTCGACGACTGCCCGAAATACAGTCCAACCCAGACTTCTCTCGACTGTAAATGGCATTCAAATCACCCGTCCTAACTTCTCTATTAACGCTTCCATCCGTTTTCAAAGTCTCCTATTCAAAATCCATCTAAAACTGAAAGTGAACTGTGACAATATGCCTTTTAAAACATTGCTCCTTGCTTTCTCATTTTGTTTGTTATTTTGTTGTTATCTGTTGTTTTTTCCGCTCGCCGCTCTCTCACTCTCTCGGGGGAGGCCTTAATCCAACAATACCGTCGTCACCCACTCATCTTGAAAAGGCGCTCATGAAGCAAATATGACGTTGTGTATGACAAGTTGAAACTAAAAGCAAACAAAATTATCCGTCAACGAGATGGTCTCAACGCTGTGGAGCCAAGGACGCGATGAAGCAAGGCAGCAAGCAGCCCCCCATTCAGTAGCTTCGAGCTAGAAAACATGCATCATCTCCATCATCATCACTAAAACCAAACAGCAGACGGGAGAAGTTTAGCGAGAGAACACAACGACAACGAAAGCTTGGAAAGGCCAAAAAGAAAGAACGGAAAGCAAAACATATTTTATATAGCGGAGATTTTAGATCCTTGGCAAGCAGGACGACGAGGGTGTATACTACAAAACTACTATATAACCTAGAGAACGAGGATTGCTCTCTATCCTGCCTCCCTTTTTTTCTTCTTTCAAACCAAACGCCAGGAGATTCTACATGTTTAGGGGGTGGACCTGGCGTTGGAAATGATAGTGTGGGGGAGTCCTGTATGAGTGCTTCGGTAGGATGATGATGACGATGACTTCCAGGAAGAATGCCTCCTGTGTGACATGAACTCGTTTCCTTGAATAACAAAGTGGGACTTTAAGTGAATGGCTTTTATCCCAGCTCTCTACTTTACCGCACTAGGCACACTATACAGTCGTCCTCGATGTTGTCCTCGTCGTTTTATGTGTGTGTTATAAAAAAAAATGTAGGCTCCTCTTCTTTCCTTTTTTTTTTAGGAAACATTTCCTAATTTTGCTCCATGTCGTGGTTTATATTCCGTTTCGTTTCGATTTACTCCGGGAAGTTTTTTTGGGGGGAAGAAGTTGTGTAGCTTGTTTTATAGTGTAAGAGACGGGGACGGGATGTTAAGGGGGTGGCTGGCTAAATCATTTTTGAACGACATTTCAAGTCCTTTTCTTTTTGAAGACTGTAACTAGAGTAAAATTACACCGCAAGAAACTTTAGCTGATTGAGGAGACGACAGAGAATGAAATTGTGAAGAAGGTTTGAAGAAAATTTCTTAAGACAAAATTGAAATTAGGGCAGATTTTAAAAAGTCGACTCTTTGATTGGTTGGAAAACAAGTGATTGATTGTCTAATGAGTTCTGTATTATTTCTATAGACTGGGGGTAAGTTCAGTCTGAGAATCTAGGTCATGAAGAGCAATGGTAGGTAGGTAGGTACGCGTGGCTGCCCGTGAGAACACGGACACACTTAGACCTAAAGAGGTCCGTTGTGTTACCACAGGATCATCGAATCCGGTCCTATTCGTCAAACCATTTAGAGCTTGCAATCATCAAACTACGTAAACTGTAGTGGTCTGCCCATGTAGATCGAATGGAAGATAGAAGAATCCTCAAACGTGCTCTTAAAGGCAAAGCTAGTGGTAACAGGCCAGTAGGCAAACCACGCAAGCGATGGGAAGACTCGGTTGATGAAGATAGCAAAGCCAACTTAAAAATTAGCAGCCGGAGGACGCGGTCTTTGGATCGAGACGATTGGAGGAGACGACTACAGGAGGCCAGGGCCCGATTTGGGCTGTCGCGCCATTGATGATGATGAATGAAACGTTGGATTGTCGCAACCTCCGTTGCGGCAAGATCACTAAGACTGTTGAAGAAGTAAACTCGAAGATGAGCCTCTACCGGATAGAGCTGGACAGGTACAGAGAAGATGGAGAACTGTCAGATACTACAGTAGTCGTTTGAAAAGAGGCCGAGTCTTTTAGCATGCCGACCTATAAGACAGTGTCCGGTCAGGACATCAATTGTGGTGCTGATATTCGTCCTTTTGAACAAAGTCAGCCTTTTAGACCGTTTTGGATCCAACTTCGGCCAGATCTGTTTCGTAGTGTGACATGTAATACCGTCTGCCCATCTTGAGTTGGTTTTCTCAACTGAGTTCAATCCCAGTAGCGGTTTACATGAAGAGAGAGAGGCACACTCAGATTCCGATGAAGAGCAATAATAAGTGAAGGTTTTCCAACTGTCATGTCCTCAAGTACAGCGATTAATCAACAGTCGGGGATTTCGTGTTGGGGTTTCACACCAGAAACCCTACTGTCCCGGGAAAACAACCAACATTTAATCAAGAGCAATAATATTGGGAAAAAAATTGAACAGGAAATAATAGCATTGCCTCGTTAATCGCAATCTATTGGCAATGTGATGATAAAATATCCAGATTTTGCTTGTTTTGTTTAAAGTCTTACCGATTGCGCCAGTTATGTTTTAGGTTTCAAGCAGTGGAACTCTTTAATGTGCTAAATCGGTCATTTCATTAACCCAGTATGACCGAGTCATTTCGTTGAAGTGACCGATTAAAAGATTCGGTCATTTGAGTCATTTTGGTCACTTCCATGATGAAAAAAGTAAAAAAATAAGTCGGTCGATCGGTCAGCGGTCACTAGAAAAAATATTCTCGTATCGTAACCGATGTTGATAGCCGTACAGCGCCAAAAGTTTCTATTCGACTTTTCGTGTGGGTCGGTATTCGGTGCTCGAAGGTAGCGAATAATTCCATTATAGACACTTTGGGGAAAATGCGCCAAGAGAAAATCGAAACAATTTTCCTACTGATTTTACGAATTCAAAGAATATTCAAATTCATTCATTAACCGTGCACTCTTTATAAATTCCAAAAATTAAATCATTGGAATTGATTTTTTTTCCTCGAAAACCGACCATCGAATTTGATTTTCTCTTGGCGCATTATCCCCCCTAAAGTGTCCGAAGTCTAATCACACGCTGCCTTCGAAGTTCGAATATACCGACCACCGAAGCCCGACCGACTCGAAAAGTCGAGTTAATTGAAGCTTTTTCTAGTGACCGCTGACCGAAATGACCGATCGACCGAATCATGGATATGATCGAACATCGAAGTGACCGAAATGACTCGTTTGAGTCATTTCGGTCACTTCATGATTCGGTCGAAATGACCGACCGACCGAAATGACTCACGACATACGAAAAATAACAAGTCGGTCGATCGGTCAGCGGTCACTAGATTAACTCGAGTTTTCGAGTCGGTCGGTATTCGAACTTCGAAGGCAGCGTATGATTAGATAACTTTAGGGGGATAACGCGCCAAGAGTGAATCGAACTTGAAGGTCGGTTTGAATTCGAGGAAAAAAGAAACAATTCTAATGATTTAATTTTTGGAATTTATAGAGAGTGTACGGTTAATGAATGAATTTGAATGTTAAATTCTTTGAATTCGTAAATTCAACACAGAAAAATTGTTTAGTTTCGTTTTCGATTTTCTCTTGACGCATTTTCCCCTGAAGTGTCTTTAATGTAATCATTCGCTACCTTCGAGCACCGAGTATAGAAAGACCGGCACGAAGAGAAACTTTTGGCGCTGTACGGCTATCAACACATCGGGTACGTTACGAGACGTAGAATATTTTATCTAGTGACCGATTGAACGACTTGTTTCATTTCACATGACTCGAGTTAATTCGGTCATAGTACTGACCCGGTCATTTTGACCGAATCGTTCGCTACCGACCCATCACTACTCTTTATATTAAAATATTCAGATTACGCGTATTGTGTTCTAGTCTAGCAAGTGGCTGCGTCAATTACGTCGTGGCAATTTTGAAAGATCCCGTATGTCCACCTAGAGGATTCAATTTTACCGTCTGCGCCAATTGTATTTTAGGTTTCAGGCAGTGGAACTCTTTAAGGATCCTGATTGAATGACAGATTGAACGACTTGTTTCATTTCACATGACTCGAGTTAATTCGGTCATAGTACTGACCCGGTCATTTCGACCGAATCGTTCGCGACCGACCCATCACTACTCTTTATATTAAACTGTTCAGATTACGCGTATTGTGTTCTAGTCTAGCAAGTGGCTGCGTCAATTACGTCGTGGCAATTTTGAAAGATCCCGTATGTCCACCTAGAGGATTCACTTTTACCGTCTGCGCCAATTGTATTTTAGGTTTCAGGCAGTGTAACTCTTTAAGGATCCTGTATGTAATCATGTGGAGTAGGTTCACCTCTAAAACGTTCAGATATCCGACCAGCGAGAGTAATCCCAAAAAAAGACAAAATTAAAAAAAAAAATAACTGATAATGGGGGAAAAAATAAATCAAAATAAAAAAATTAAATAAAAATAATAATAAATTAAGAGAGATATCGGAGTATCTAACTTTTTCTGTCGAAACCCGTTTTCCTTAAACCCCCCCCATAAATCACCAATAAAATCTGTTTTTTCCGCTCCTTGGTACACTAAACTAGCTTTTTTCGTACTTTCTTTCCGCCGAATCAATAAAACGATTCAATTAGCTTCGGTAATGGCCATCTCATAACCGAACGGAATGTTCGCTAACCAAAACCATAAAATCGCTAGCTCTACGTAAAAAGCGAAAAGCCAGAAAACAACCCGAAAGACCTCATAAAAGGGAAAAACTCTCGACGCGAAAAAAAAGAAGAAAATACAACCCCGAGAGAGAAAAACCTTGGGGGGTGGGAATTTTTTTATGACATTTTCATAAGACGAGTTTTCCGCACAACTTGTGAATTGCTTAACACACAAAAACTTTTCTTTATGTGGTGTCGGTGAAAATTCGTTCGCCCGGTTTCGTGTATAGTTTTCCCGCGGCGTTGCTAGCTACGGTTTTCAGTTCATTGCGATTATGACCCGTGGTTGGCGGAGTTTTCGGTTGAAAGTTGACGATGTTATGGGTACAGAGAACAGGAAACTAAACTAACCGGGAATTATGTGGGGAGTTGTAGATTGGGTGTGGGAGGGGGGTGTAGTCCGGACTTGAAGTACTGTCATCATATCCTTGTTCCAAAGTGGCGGCTAAAAGTTCATATCCTTCCTGCAGCAGCGCGATACTGCCGTCACGCCATAGTGTAAACGAACGCGCTCGCCAGAGTAAACTTTCGGATAGAGTTCGTAAGAGGTGAAGTTTATATGAAGCCGGGGAGGGGTTGGGATTAGGAGGAGAGTGGGTGGAAGGACTCTTCGACTCGACTCCACACCGGAGTGTATCAAAGATATTCCGAAAGAAAATTGCTTTCATAAAAAATTGATGATATGACACCAGCGCGGTATCATCGAGAAGTTGGAACCCGGAGCAGGGATGATGGGGGTACGGGTCAAACTGTCGGAACAATAAACTTCGCCCCTAACTAAAGGGCAAAAACAAAATCAATGCCATAGGGGTAAAATCCATAAATTTCCGATCTTGTTAACTTGTCCCTTAAGCACACACCAGCCAGAAAATAGATTTTCAATCAGAAAAGTGTTTTCCTTTGGTCTTTTTCGCTCGCTCGCTCGCTCACCGAAAAGTCTCTTGTCTTGGGAAGAACAGCTTTTCTTCGCATCAACGTCTTTCCAACTTTTCCATGGCCCACCCCACCCCCGTTCCGATCAACCCTTACCTTTCTTAGCCGTGGCGTACAACTTGCGCGCCCTCAATCGTTATTTCCGTGTACTTTGTATAACCTTTATGCCGCAGCCAGCAGCGGGAATAAAATTCAACCCCCCTTAACCCCTGGCCGGCCATCTTTTCTTTTTACCGGGAGGGTATATAAATTTAACGTCCTTGTTCATAGCGAGGCGGTAGCGGCGGCGGCGGCGATCCTTTTTCCCGTATAGATGGCGTGCACAAGAAGACTGAGAAGATTTATTACAGGAATTTGTTAAAAACTTTCACTTTGCATTAAATTAGAGGGTCGTTCGGGAAAATCCACTTGCACACTCGGGAAGGGTACGTGCTTTTTTGTTTGTTTGTGTTTTTTTCGGTTTCGATGTAGTGTTGTGCCAGTGGGGTGGGTCTAGGTGCGGGACGGGGAATGTGAAATGGGAAGGATGGATGGGAAATGTACCAAGAAACTGTTGATGATGAAGTTTTATGCCCTCGAGTAATTCTTTTGCGGAGGTACTTGTGAATTTGATGTGTAAGTATGTTGTGTGTTTTGTTGGGTAACTAATTTTGTTTGGCTTGTTAACACACTGTTTCGCTCGAGACTGGGTATTTTATGGCAAGTTGAAAAGTCTGAGTTGGGGATTTTTTTTCCGCCGAGTTGTTTTCATGTCTGCAGAACGTCTAGAAAGCCATGTATCACGGGTGAACATAATTTCGGATGTAAACGACTTGTATAAAAGTACGTTCGGCATAATCAGGATATGAAATTTTCGATTCATTTAAGGATTTTGTACGTGTATCACCGGTGAACATGCTGTCGATTGTAATCGAATTCATTGCAAATACAATTTGACGTTATTAGGATATGAAGTTTTGGGTTAAATCAACATTTCGATCGTGTATCACCGGTTTTAAGTCATCATTTAACCCATTCTTTAGATGCTATATGACCCAAAGAAGCCCACTGATGAATGCAACTGGAATCAAACTTCAAACATTTTTATTGAGTCAAAAAAACATGATATACAAAGAATAGTTAGTAGCTACAGAGCGTGACAGCAATTTAATGTCAGGCACCACTAAAGAGTAAATACCGACCGCAGTCGTGCAATGTGTTGAATGTACTAGATTATTGAGGTGCCAAATTGTTCAGTTTGGCATATGACATATCAAGACTTAAACTAATATAAATAAAAATTAACCTAAAAAAAAGAAGAGAAAAGAGTGAACGGAACATGTTATGCTCCATGTAGCGAAAGAAATTATGTGGCTTAATGGTCGGGGAGCATCGCGCACCCTCCACTCCTCCAAGGAGCTCCACAGAGCCAGGCAGACAAGGAGGGTGCACAACCCTTGCCGACTTACAAATGTGTAAACATGGCGCTAAATGAGCTGCTCCAAGGAACTTGGCATGAATCGAGAAACGCAACTAACAAACAAATCGGGACAATAAAAGTGGTGTTCGGAGAGAGGCGCGCACCCGACGCCATCTAAGTAGATAGACGGAAGGCGCGCGACTCTTGCCAAACTTACAATTGATGACAGAAAGTGATAAGTTGTTGAGAGGGAACAAACAAAATAAAAAATCTGCCAACAGTCTGGGCGCAACTTTATTATTTTTTGGGTAGAAGTCCGAAACGTGTTTAATACTGAGATGCGGTGTTGGTCACTATGCGACTGATAACCTAAAAAATAACGTTCCAAATGGCCTCCTGTTTATTCTTTAGGCTATCAGTCGCATAGTGATCTACACCGCATTGCTCCAGCTCTGTACATCAATACAATTTTGAACTTTTTTTTTGCTTTAATTACTCCTGTAGTACTTCTGCATATACATACTAAGTTTCAACTTTCTAGCATACGCTGTTTCTGAGATATGAAAAACCACCCCCCACCCTCGTACCTTGCTACCCCTATCAAAAATTTTTCTAGGTTACCTCTTCAGTGACTCTATATACTCGTCAATTTTTAGCTTTTTATGCTTTGCGGTTTTCGAGAAATAAAAATCAGAATTCTTTTTGTTCCACCCCTTCCCACCGTCACCCCCTTCACCAGCACCACCAAAATTTATTTTCCTGCTAGAAGTCTACTGGGCCTAACTCCTGTAAAACTTCTAAGATCATATCTGGTACGGTTCTTGGGATATAAAAATTAAATTTTTTGAAAAATTGTTATCCCCCACTTTCGTATTCCACCTCCCTTCTCAAAATTTTTACATTCAGTAGACTCCACTTGTGATCTTATATACAGAAACCAAATTTCATCTTCCTGGTACAATTGGTTCGGAAGATATTGTAATCTAAAGTTTTTTACTCCCCATCCCTACACTCCACTTCCCCTCTTAAAAATTTTAGCTCTTGTCTACTCTCCTAGTATCCCTTAAGATAACTACAAAGTTTCACACTTCTGGGATCAACACTCCCACACCCCTCAACCCTTATCACCAATTTTTTTGCAAATAGGTCCACTATCATAGTACTATATAAGTTCCAAATTTCAGCCTCCTACCATAAGCAGTTCCTGACATCTAGAAACCAAAATTTTTCGTCTAAAACGAGCTCCCCTCCTCCCCCCTTACACCCCCACCCGCCAAAAAGATACCAATCGTAGGGGTTCACCCAATCTATCCACCATAAAAATTTCAATTTAATATCTCAACGGGTTTGTGAGCTATGCGCCTTCAAACGATTTTGCGTACGGCGTCTACGGCGAACAGACGGACATTTTTTTTTAGTAAAGTAAAATAGCGGAAAGGGTGAGGGAGGGCCATTTTCAGTCAGCGGAAGAGTATAATCAGACAGGACCTTAAGTGGGTTGATATGATAGGAGTCATCTGGCCAATGGGGTTTCGGGAAGAGGGAGCGGATGGAGAGAAGGGGGTGGGTACGCAACTTGTCCACTCGGATTTTTCCGGATGAAAGCATGTAGTGCAGGATGGAGGTGATCTCCGACTCGGAGTAGAGAATTTCGTTCCTGTAGTACCTCTTATTAGGTTTTTCGTACTTAGAGAGGCACTTGCGAAGGACTTTCCGCTCGAAGATGTTTATTTCTTCAGCGGCCGTTTGGGGGATACCGAGTCTGGCTGGGAAACAAGAGGTGACCACTGGGCGAATCAGGGTCTTGTAGATGAGGAGCTTAGTAGCTGGAAAGACCAACTTAGAGGAGAGAAGTGCGCCCACAGAAGACGCAGTAAATTTAGCCTTAGAAAGAACAGCTCTAGCATGAGGGTTGAACTTGAATCTGTGGTATTTAACGTTGTTCTTCAGAGTGATGCGGGCCCCGTTTAGGGAAATTGAGACGACTTTACTTTCTAGGACGGCATTCCTGTGACCCTTGCAACTATCGTTACGGAAGCAGACGATTACGGATTTGACTACATTAACCTTGAGGGCGCAATCACTAAGGAATGACGATGTCCGGTTGATTATATCCTGAACCACAGTCTGGGCACGGGCGGGTAGAGTGTCGTTAGCAAATACGAAGATGTTGTCGGCGTAACATCAGACTACCAGACAAAGCTGAGGGTTCGGTGGAGGGGGGGGTTGGAAAAAATGGGAGGGGGATGTCCCACAAAAAAAAGTTAAATAGGGACGGACCAAGAATGGAACACTGGGGGACTCCTGAACAGAACGGGTGGGTGATTTTAAAGGATCTGTCTGATAGAAAGTCTACTAGCAGTCTAGTTAAAGGGATGGGGCAGTAAGAATCAATAAGTTTGAGGATGAGACCCTCAATCCACACAGAGTCAAACGCCATCTCTAAGCAAGCGAGGGCGCAAGCGATGCAACTGGAATGAATCTTGAATATCTGTTCCATCTGTCGTCCTCTGTGATAATGTTTACGTGTATTTTTGACTCCTTGACCTAAGTAAACAAAATTTCGGTTTCTCTGCAAACTCAAGCTTTGACACCCACTTGTTTGGTACGTATACAACACCTTTTGTGGTCGTGGGGATCATCGGATAATAACAGCGGTCTGTCATTACTTCAAGTAACCTTTTTTCTTAAAAACGTGCCTAACTATGACTCCAACCTAAGACCTCAATATTAGTTGGCTAACTTAGCGCTCTTACACTTTCTTCAAGCCGGTTCGATCTTCTTACAAAATAATCAAGCCTGAGTGCTGCGTAACTCCTTTAATTTTCCTTAGCCGGTCGGACCTTGGCTAGATCCTGCTGTTTATGAAACCTTCGCTTTTCGTAAAGTATGGCTAAAAAGTTTGAGGGAGTCTCAATGTTTTAGCCAAGCTCTTACGCTTCTCCCTCTACAAGAATTAAGAGCTCCTTCACTTTTGCTCGTCTGGTTATACTCCTTCAAACAAGTTCACACCTTGGCTACGACTTCTTAACTCATTTCCAACCTTTGTTAGGTCATCCTCCCTTGTGTGTAAAATTTGCAAGGAGTGGATTCCTTTTGATGAAATACCAAACCTTGGCTGAGTCAAGAACCAATATCTAAGAGGTTCTCACTTTGTATAAAATTAGGGCGCTATCTTCGGTTTGGTGAGTGAAAGCACTACTTACTTACTACGTTGGTGACGCTTAAATACTACTTACGTCTCGAAACGGTTGTAAACAACAATGTCTCAAGCGAACTTCACATCGACACTTCCTCAAGTATACTCTGGAAATTTCTCCCTTATTATTCAAATTTGACAGAAAAAAATATCTTTCCTGTAATGGAGATTCCTTGAGTATACTCGACGCCCTCCTTGCTTTTCGATTCTAGGAAAAATCAAATCCTTTAAGAACCTCGTTCTTAATTAATATTTGGCGTGCGCTTCAATTTCATTTCTTGAATTTATTTCAATTGTTAGAAGGCATTATCAAATCGAGTGAATCTTCCAGGAAGGGAACAAAATCGAGTGCGGCTTATCCTTGTGAGTCCCTGAACGCGAAGCTATCCGCCATAATCTGAAGGTTTAGTTTCGATAGCCTTCTTCAGAACGCTGAACTAAATTGGACGAATATTGGATTCTTCTATTTTTCAGATCCATCGAAAAAAAAATCGTAATAAATCTGAGAGGAGCAGGACATAAATTTTAGCGTGTCCTTAAAGGAAAAAAAGTTGGAGATAGTGCCAGATGTAGTCATTCCTAAATCCTTCCTCACCTTAGAGCCTGTGTGTTTGTACAGTTCCCTCAAGTTAAAGTCAGAACCGAAGGGACTGGTCACGATTGAGGGTGGCAGAGGCGCCGACGGCGAATAGAAAATGTCCTTGGAGAGCCATCGTTTTGTCCGTCACACAAAGTAAACGAAAACGAAATAATGTTTTTGTTTGGTTGCGGTGGTACGATGCTTGTCCTGGACAAACAATCGAATGTTGGGAACGTTGGGTGGTTGTGGTCGACATTTTTACACGTCTTAACCTAATTCGTAGTTTGTTCTACTGGACAGACGAACTTTTCTATATATTCTTAAATTGTGTATGTGGCTTATTTTTGAAACTAAAGGAAGTTTTGGGTGATCCTAGCTCAGTAGATTTTGGAAATCAACAAATGGTTCCTAGGATATTGTGGGATATTTAAATTATTAACGTTCATGGACTCGAATCTAGACAAAAAGCCTGATGTATGCGAAGGCAACCGATAACTGGGGCTTCTTACAAGAGAGCCCAGAAGTCTAAAATAGTGCCTCCATCGGATTTCTGGTATGCTACCACCAATTTTATGTTTTGACCGTGATTTTTGTGTCTAATTTGTGCCCCTATGGTACATATTTGAAGATTTGACAACGACTTCTGCTCCTACGGCTCTCATTTGAAACCATATTCTCATCTCAACAAGAAATCCTTTTTGGAAAGGGCTCAAAACCGTTTATTAGGATTATTATTATCTCGCGTCTAGGTCGGTTGAGATTGGGAAGATACTAGAACTTTTCGGTGTTTGCACATGTGGGCCCTGACGAAATTTATCTGGCTTCGATATTTCGATTTGACCAAAAGTTCTCCTATGTTTGCCATCTTCGTAGTAGGCTTGCGCATTTTACTTCACCATAGTGAGCGATCATTTCCGATTCGCGATCCCTCGCGAACTAGTTCGTTCTTTTAGTTCATAGTTCATTACTTCAGAGGAGTTCAGTGATGAGTAGTCGTAGTTCGAAGACAGTAGATCTAGTAGAAGATGATGAGCAAAAAAAAGGTCAGTAGATCTAGAACATGATGACAAACAAAAAAAAAGACACTAGATCTAGTATAGTATATTGTCTCACAAAGTTCCGAACGGCAATGAAAAACGAACTAGGAGCGGGACTGATTGCGAACTAGTTCGTTCATTTCAGTTATGGGAACGCTCTTCTGAACTAGTTTGTTCGCGAACACGCAAACCTACTTCGTAGTGCTCTGACCTCTTCAATAATCTTCCTGAAGAACCGAAAATAGAGATTTTCTGATTTGACCATGATTCTTGCGCCTATGGTGTCCATTCCATAATTTGACCATGATCTATTCGCCTTTGGAGTCCATCTCTTACCCTTGATGATTTTTATATAGCATCTAAAATTCAGCTTGCTTCAATTTAGTGATTTGACCAAGATTTATTCTGGCTGGAGTCCAATCGAAGAACTCACTAAATCTTGTGGATTTTTTTTTGTTCTGAGCAATCAAAGACTTTGCAATTTTATAGAATCCTTAACTTAGAAGAAGAGGCTCATCGAAGTGTAATTATTTAATCGGGAAATGCAGGAGTATATCAATTGATGACCTTTGAAGATTTGACCACCTGTCTAGTACTAAATCAGCGGATCGCAATGAACCCATTGGATGATATCATGATTCACCACTGTACTGAATTTCTTCTTCTCTACTTCCACCTAAAAAAAAAAATCTTTTATCTGTGGTCTTTTTTTAACCAGTATTTTTTTTTAATTTCCTTCCAGGTAAGTGCTGACAATTGATTTGACACGCAGAAACTTTAAGCGGCAAGTAACCGGCCAATTAGGCGGATAATTAACCAGGAAGTTGTATTTCAATCATTAACTAAATCTCATAAAAGATCAATCTATTTGGTATTCGTCACACGACTCTATCACCTTTTAGATTCTAACAGTATGACCAGTTGTTTTAGCGCGATTTACTGAAGCCATTAATTTGAAATTGCCGCCATCGATGAAGCTTTAGATAATTAGCAAATTACATAGGAGTTAATTAAGTTTTTCGTTGGCAGCTGAAGCGATGGGAGTCTAGTTACATTTTGATCTTTTCTTTTTATGTGCGGAAATTCTGTGGATTGGGCGTCAAAAATGTGTTGAGACTAATAACAAGGTTGTGCGAAAAGTGTGACTCAACTTGATTTGTTCACTACTTTTCACTACTCTTCAAATTCCGATGATATACAGAAATCGGTGATACTTTGAGTACGGCAAGTGCCAATTATAAAACTAAATGGTAGGTAGGTTTTTTTGGAAATATTCTTCAATTATCCTTGCATTTTTCGCCCTAGAATAAATAAGCCGTTTCTTTGAAATAAATCCGAAATTTGCAGCTTCACATTTTGCTTTTGAATTTTTTGCCAAAAATTTTGACAAAGCAAAGCCGTTTTTTGCACCCAAAGAGTGAACCATATTTCCCGTACTTTCAAATACAATTCCTATAGCAAATTGATTTTTTGTTGGTGGCCCCCATAGAGCTACTGGAGACGACAAAAGCGCTTTTAGCCAAAAACATGGTGAGAAGTGAGACAAAACAGGGTCGTTATGTCAATTTGTTGTTGTTTTGCGTGCAAGTGAATGCGACGACGTCCGTCTTCAACTCAATCGCTGCTTGTCATCTCCAGTATATATATATCTATAGTGGCCCCTAATATAAAACTTCAAATTCCTAGCGTGACTCGTCATGAAGATATACATTTACAAAGTTTTGGCTTTAATCTCCCCTCATCCCCAAAAAATTCTTCTCCAATAGGAGACCACCCATTTCAATCACTGTGAAAGGTTGGAGCTCATATCTGTAGGGGCTCTAGAGTTATGGAGCCTCAACGGCGTGTACATCGCACGCCGAACATGTTTTTTCCTTTTTTGGAATCTATTGGTTCCAAAAAACCCGAATTAGCACTTTAATTTTAGGTCAATCATAATAAAAGTTATTTTAAAAAAAAATATAAAGTAGGAGTAAGCTGGGTGCTGGTAAATGACCGGAGTTCGAGTGAAATCCTTTCTGAAAATCGAAACACCAGCCCTACTAATTTTCCAGTAAATAAACGTTCCTTCATTCTCCTCCTCAGAACCTGAAAAAAGCCCAGCAAATCTTGTTTATTCTGACCAGATCATTAAGCCTGATCTCCATTAGTCCTAAGGACTTCGAACTCTGGCATCGTACCTTTGTCGGATTTCTTGACCATCCCAGTACCACCCCTTCGATTTATCACGATTAACACGAGCAAACCTCCATCCAGGCTGTTGAGTTCATTTTGCCAAGGTCCCCGGAACCTTATCACAATATCAGGCCTATTAGCAAATCCAACATTGAAATTACTTTCCGAGGAAAATCTGAAAAGCTAACAAATCCGGTAAACTGTAGTCGACTATTAGGTCATGTTGTGTAGTAGTCGTACAGCAAGGAATCATCATCATCATTGTCATCATCATCGTCCTGCCTGTGATCCTTATCACCATCATCATCATAGTGCGTAGTGTTTTCCATTTCATCCAAGTGTACAAAGTACACAGCCTTCCTTAGTTCGCTGGATTCGAAAGTGGTGGCTGCTAAAGCCCAGGACGAAGAGCTAGCAGGCAGAGAACGGAAGCAAGCAAGAAGGCACCAGGAAGGATAATGATTCTTTGTGATGATTCCTATGGGTTGATGTTGATGCCTTCTGGTTTAGTGTTACATTTCATTAATTTAATCGAGAGCGAGGATTTGAATGGATGGTATCGCTATCAAGTGTCGTAGTCGTCGTCTACAGGCTGTATCGGAATCTTTGTTTCAAAGAGGCGGTTTCAGAAGACGGTAGTGAACGGGACTGACGCGGGAACTGGTCTCGATTTAATTAAAAATTTCAAACGAATAAACAAAAAATTTAAATCTTTCACTGAACAGAACATATTGCCCACTAAATACACTCCATCCTTGGAATGGCGAAATACACGCTCGAAAGATTTCCCTAAGGACAAATAAGGATTTCGAAGTTTTACAAGAAAAGAAAAGGAACCTTCTGTGCCGCTTCAGTGCCGTCCCGTTTCTCTATCCAGCCTGGGTGGTTGGGGGTGGTTGGCAAGAGAAGGAGTTACTTTTGATAGTCTTCTCGGTGTACTTCTTTGGTTAATTGGACGCAGATGAAAGGATTAACAACATGCTGGGATTATGATGGTATTTTAAATTGTTCGGGAAGTTGGCCGGTGCTCGGGTCTATTGATTTAATAAAGCTAATTATTAAGTTTCGGTTGAAGTTTTATGCGAGTAGATGGAATTGTTTGCTTGGAAAAATTTTGAGCAAGTCGTAAATTAAGATAGATCCTTTTCGAGAGATACGTCTTTTGTACGCAACATATCAACGTGACAATCTGCGTACAGCGTCACATATAATCGGATCAATATTTCGCCTTTCGATTTATTCGTTTAACGATATACCAGGACCGAGACAGATGTCCTTGGTGTGGTTTTCTTCTATTTGCGGCGCTGCCATGACAATTTTCATGATATCAATCGTAGACACTTGTATCCCTGTCACTTGCATGAAAACAATAGATGAAGGACCTTGTATGAATTTTCCTTGAATTTTGTCTAATATATCGGAAATTCGAGATGTCGATTTCGAGAAATAAAGACGACGAATAAGAGGACGCCGCCTACCTTGAAACGGGTTTTCTTTAGTTGCCTGCATATGAAATGTCTCCTTTAGGACGCAAGAGGAGCTAAAAAGAAATTCGTGGCACTATCGTTGATGAAAAATATTCTTTTGAGAGAAGGTTTTATCGCTCCCTCAAGAGTGTGCACCACACCGCGATAGGTAAGAATATCGAATAAATTTTGTCGGAATTAAATGCCTGTATAGTCGCCATTAAAAATTTAATGCAGACAATTTTTTTTTCGTTTCAATATTGGTAAAAATTGACAAAGTTTGTATTACACTTTGTCAAATATTTCGCTATTTTCGCAGATAAATACAGTCAAAAGTGTGGTCATAGAATGATCTATTTTGACTGAAAAATATCAACTTATTTTCTAGTCAAAAATTTTGACAGGGTGACACGTCTAGTACAAGCTTAAGGCTATGGCCATCTTGTCAAATATTCAACTATAAAATTTTACAAAAAAAAATTAAGTAAAATTTTTGCCTGTCAACGATCGTTGATAAAAAATATTCTTTTGGGAGAATTTTTTATCGCTCCCTCAATTACATCTATTACACTTTGTCAAATATTTCACTATTTTCGTCGATAAACACAGTCAAAAGTGTAGTCATAGAATGGTCTATTTTGCCTGAAAAATATCAACTTATTTTTTGGTCAAAATTTTTGACAGCGTGACACGTCTAATACAAGCTTAAGGCTACGGCCATCTTGTCAAATATTTGATTATAATATTTTGCAAAAAAAATTAAGTAAAGTTTTTTGTCTGTCAACTATTTGACTGTAACAATTTGACAATAATTTTGCTAACAAATATTTGAGGTACACAATCCGACCAGGAGCGCCCATACAACATTTTGTAGGGAGGGGCAAAGCTATGGCTTAAAAGATGAAAACATGATAGAATATTTCTACAACAGGATCAAAATATGTAACAAGCTCTTAGACGACGATGAATAAGGAGTTCAGTCGAACCAAAGACACAAAAACTCATCTTGCTATAGTTGTGCGAATGGCTCTATCAATTATCCAAATAAAATTCAATAAATAGTAGTATTTCTCTTTCAATAATATTGTTGATTTTAAACCACCAAACCAAAATTTCATAGTGCTGTAATTTTATAAGATTTCACCCATTTATTCGAAAAATGTTCGATTCAATACTACTTACGATCGATTCAATACTACGATCGATTCAATACTACTTTCTACTACTTACCGTAGAGCCGGATTTGAACCAGCGACCTACATATGGTAGCCAGAAGAAGACAGTAATAAATTTGAGAGTGATCCTGAAGAGCAAAATACTTGAGCCACATTTGATTGGAAATTTTTTCCGATTGGTGGAATATTGGTGGACTAAGGGCACGCAACATTTTATAGAGAGAGGCAAAGGTGTGGTTTAGAATGTTGATTCATGTGACGGATATTAATGTAATACATGAGGATACAAAAAAGTTCAATCGACCTAAAGACTCGAAATAGTAGTAGCCGTGTTTGTTCTGACTCCAGGTTGCTACGCTTTGGTTATCAAATATCCGATGAAAATGTAAGACAGCAGAAAAACCTTATTATTTATCAATTTTCAATATATTTCTTTCCTTTGAATTATATTGTATTTTTATTAAACCGTCAAAATTTAACAAAGTATCTTAAAAACCACTCTCTGAAAAAAATCGAACTGAACTGACACCATTCAACCACTTATTTACAACTAAATTAAGTTTTGCTCTTCATAATGCAATACCTAATAACTTTCCACATTTGGAATGATTGTACATATTTATACGATTATGTCACTTAAGTTTGAGACGTCCTTTCGCAAGTTAAATTCTCGAAAAACATTAATTTGAAAACGAAATGCACATTTTTGGACCGTCAAGCTTTTGGAAACGAAATGCACATTTTTGGACCGTCGAGCCGGATTAGAACTAGCGACATATAAAAGCCAAAAGAACGTTTTGCGAACGACCCTGAATTGCAAAATACTGGCGCCGCATTTGTTTGGAAAATTATAGTTTTGCTCATTTTGTAACATGTACTGTTTTTCGAATTGGTGGAACGTAGGTGGAGGCAAGTGCCCCTTGTTGCCCCTACCTAGGGGCGCCTTTGAGTCCGGCTAAGAGCAAAGAAGATTTTTAGATCTTGCAATTCGCAAAGTAATTCTTTTTTTATTTATTGTTTTTCTTATTTCGTTTGCTTTATTCTTGTTCCATATTTTATCTTATCGATTTTTAATAATATTTTTCTATTTATTTTGGCAATTTATTTCGGCAATTTGTTTTGTCAAAATTTAACTTTTTTTATGTGTCTTTTTTCCTATTTTATTGTTTTGATTTTCCGTGGCAATGTTTCCTTTGATTTTGTATCACAAGTCCACAACGTTTCATACCTGTTTTTGCTGCATGAAGGCAATTTTAGACCCATTCTTTTTCTTCTATCACCCCCAAAATCTTGCACACAATCACTCTCATACTAAATCAAAAACCCGCTTCAAATCCATTTCACCAATTCAAAACCTAATCGCAATCACAATTATGCCCAATTCAACGCGATTAGTTAACGCGTAAAAATGATTTATGAAATTAGCTCCGCTACTGCCACCACCACCACCCCCATCAAATAGATTTATTAAGATTAGCCCCATGATCAGTTTTGAGGGAGTGAGCTTGGTGGGTCTATAATCGGATAAAGTGGCGTAAACTAGTACACAAATAATCAATCTGCTGGGTTAATTTTACGTTCGCAAGCGTAAGAAATGTGTCTGATGTTCGGGGTGAGGACCGCAAAAAAAAATCGCTCAATGTTTCCCGAAGACACGCAATCCGGGGGTGAACTTCTAATTGAGTTTAGGCACGTAAAACTCGTAACAATCATCTTCATAGTTGGCATTTCGTTCGCGTTTACGACGAAAAACAAACCAACTGAAAGGCTTTTCCTTCCTCGAAATACTGACTTGCTGACTTCTCAATCCACCACACAACAACCACCATCACCATTATTATCATCATGTCCATAATTTACGATCGTTCAATCAACCTGATGGTAATAAATCAAAGAAGAAGAAAAAAGCGGTGAACACTGGGGAGACAGAGCCAGCAAACAAAACTCGGAGGGAAAAATGGGCAAAAGTTTTGCGCAATCGAGCGTCTTAATGGTGCGGGAATGTTATACGCGGAATAGTTAGTTTTCACCTGTAAAATTTCTGCTTTTAGTTTTTGAGAAAAAGGACTTTACAATTTGCTTAGCGGGGTAGGCTTCCTGCTGTTTAGAATGTTTAGTGAATGGATTTTAGAGTAATGTATCACCGGTGAACACGCATATTATGTGGTTCTAATTTACATATTCGGTGTCAATATGCAAAATAATGTCGTTTGGATTGGTTTTTGACTGTGTTCGCCGGCGAACACATACATAAAATTCGAACAGCCGTGATTAAAAAAACTGTTTTTAAGTTATACAATCAGCCCTTCCTAATTCTTGCTTACTTATAGCTGTGCTAAGCTAATCGCCAAATATCAACTTCATCTAGATTACTTTCGAATTCACTTTATAAAAAGCATTCCTCTACGGCATGTAATACACGTTCACAGCTTCACACCTTTCATGCAATTAAATTATTTTCCTATTAATTGAAGGAATTTCCTTACTGCACTAAATCAATTATCAATTGTGCCCCCCCCCCCCCCCCTCCTACGGTTCACTAACAAAAAGCTACGATTAACCTGTGAGTCTTACAAACAACAAGACCGCATTGTGTTCATCCACCCCTAAAACCTAATCGTCTTTGTTCCCTCTTAACGAACTCCAGCCAAAGATTTAACTACTATCGAAATAAGCTCGAGCATACACAAACACATTCGGTCGTTAATAATCGCTACGTTTGTCGCACATATTTGTGTAAGACTTAAATGTTACCATAAATTTCCCGTGCATCACATTTTGTCTGCAATCCTCGCAAGTACTTAGAACCGACGACGCTAAGAGTTAAGTACTATGTGAATAGTGTACAAAATGGTTTTCGTACGACACACAAGACACTATAAAATCGGGCGAGACTGAACTACATAAATAAGCTGATTATATGTAGTATGTATTACATGTAACACACGTTCCTGTACGTTGCCATATGTTCCTCTGGGGTACTGCCGGACCTTGCCGCTGGTAAATTGAAGTCAATTTTGTTGGTTTTTTCGGGAATAGGACGATCCAATTTTTTCTGTTAAAAGCATGAGTTATACATTTTTTTTTTAAATTTTCTATAATAATTCGAGCTGCTTTCTATGTACCCCGGTTCCATCGTGTCGGTGCTCACAGTTCAATTAAATTATTATTTTTCAACCCAACCTTTAAAGTAAGCTCTCATTAGTTTGTAATTAATTTTGTAAAATAATTAAAGCTTCCTCTTCTCGCAAACTCCATCCTTTTTTAAATCAAATTTCCGGCCCAAAATAAAATGCTGGCTTGGTGTATGTTACATGAATTCCGCAACAAAAAAAAACAACACTAATTGAATTTTATTCCATTGGACTCACGCTCCCGCTAATATCAGAAACGGAAGCAGACATCATCGAGTACCTCCTCCCTATTTGATAATATTTAATTAAATATTGTGGATGATTTTCAGACGGATAATAAATCGGATAGCATGGAGCTTTGTGTATTAGCTGACATACGTTCAAATTGAGTGCAAGCGATGATACTTCACAGATTCGTCACAGAGTTAAAAGATGCTTACAGACTACAATCAAACAACTGTCTTTTTTTGTTTCTGTTTGTATTTTTTCCTTACTTTTTTTTTATTTTTTTTTTTTTTTTTTACTTTTTTTTTATTTTTACTTTTTTTTTATTTTTTACTTTTTTTTATTTTTTATTTTTTTTTTTATTTTTTGCTTTTTTTTTATTTTTTGCTTTTTTTTTATTTTTTACTTTTTTTTTATTTTTTACTTTTTTTTTTATTTTTTACTTTTTTTTTATTTTTTACTTTTTTTTTATTTTTTATTTTTTTTTCATTTTTTACTTTTTTTTATTTTTTACTTTTTTTTTATTTTTTTATTTTTTTTTATTTTTACTTTTTTTTTATTTTTTACTTTTTTTTTATTTTATTTTTTTTTTTATTTTATTTGTTTTTATTTTTTACTTTTTTTTTATTTTTTCCTTTTTTTTTATTTTTTACTTTATATTTTTTTTATTTTTTACTTTTATATTTTTTTTTTATTTTTACTTTTATATTTTTTTTTATTTTTTACTTTTATATTTTTTTTTTATTTTTTACTTTTATTTTTTTTTTATTCTATTTGTTATTTTTTTTTTTCTATTTTTATTTTTTTTTTTTATTCTATTTTTTATTTTTTTTATTTATTTATTATTTTTTTTTTTCTCTTTTTTTGTTTCTAGTTTTTCCTTTTATTGTTTCTTTTTTTTGTGTCTTATTTTGTTTCTTTTCTTTTCTTTTTTTGATCCTTTTTTTTTTGTTTCTATTTTCTTTTACGTAAAAAACGCTATTAAAATAAATAATGATCCAACGGAACGTGGGTGGAGCATAGTTAAAAGACGCTCGAGCTCCTGATGTCCACTCACTTTCCTAGTAGCACACCGCTGGATGGGCACCCTTTGGAAAATGGGACTTCATATGGAAATCAAAGGACAGTTTCGGCAGGGATGGTGAAACTAATAAGTGAGGAAAGGATCAATTGGGCTATAGGCTCTTTTGCTCCCTTCAAATCACCAGGACCAGACGGTATTAGGCCAATCATATTGCAGAGAGCCTCTGTGGCAATTCGTAGCTGGTTGAGCACGATTTACAGAAGCTGCCTGTTGGTGCGGTACGGCCCATACGCCTGGCAGGAGGCACGTATCGTCTTTATCCCGAAAGCTGGCAGACGCAGTTACACGACGGCAAAGAACTTTCGACCCATCAGTCTATCGTCCTTTGTGCCCAACGTACTGGAGAGGCTTGTGGAAACGTACATTCGGAATATTTGTGGAATCAGGATGCGCTCGGGTGCACAGCATGCTTACCAGAGAGGGAAATTTGTAGACACAGCCCTAAACGAGGTAGTGGGGTCTATAGAATCTAGTCTGGAGTATAAGCAATTTGCACTAGCGGCTTTCCTGGATATAGAAGGGCTTTGAACAATGTGGCAGTTGAAGCAATTGGGGTAGCGTTGTATAGCATAGGATTGGAGGAGTTACTGACATGCTCGTTGACAACTCTTTTGAATACCAGTATCGTGAGTGCAAATATGGGACAAGGAAAGGTCATAAGGCAGGCCTCGAGGGGAATGCCTCAGGGTTCTCTGGCTCCTCGTTGTAAACGGGGTTCTCCTGGAAATTGAGAAACAAGGGATAAAGATCGTGGCATACGTAGACGACATTGTGGTGATTGCCAAGGGTAAATTTCTGGATACGCTGACAAGCATTCTGAAATCTGAACTCAGTACACTCAGCCAGTGGGCTGGGAAGTGCGGCTTGGGAGTGAACGCCTCTGAAACGGAATTAGTGCTGTTCACAAGGAAGCATAGGATGCCGGAATTTAGGCTGTCTAGGCTTCAAGGCGTGGAGCTTAAGCTATCGGAAGAAGCCAAATATCTGGGTCTGGTTCTGGAGTGGAAACTCAAGCAGACCGTGGGCAAAAGTTGCGGTCTCAAACCGTATATAGTACACTGGTTGTACACGGCAGTTGTGAGACCTATTCTCACTTATGGGGCATGCTGGAAAGTCATGAATACAATCTGAGGGAACTAGGTGGAGTGCAACGAACTGCCTGTGTAAAGATCACGGGAGCTCACAACGCCTACTGCCGCGTTGGAAGTGTTATTGCATCTATTCCCATTGGATATCTATGTGAAACAGATTGCTGCAAACACCGCGGTTAAGCTAACGAGCTCTGTCCTTTTCAGGCAGAGCTCTAAAGGGCATGGGTCTATTCTCTGTGAATTTCTGGGAAGTCTAGTCCGGGATATTAGTACAGACTACTTGATACCAGGGATAGATTTTGTGACAACCTATGAAATTGTGTATCCAAGTAGGACTGGGAAGATTGTATCCAAGTCGGACTAAGGTAATACGTGAGGGGGAAATCTCCGTATACACGGATGGATCGAAAATGGAATGCAGCGCAGGCGTCTTCCCTGAGCAGGGAAGTCGTTCAAGGTGCCAGATGCATGCAGTGTCTTCCAAGCGCAGTTTTTGGCTGTGTTGTATGCAGTAACCATTCTGTTTATTGGGGAGATATGCAATCAGGATATCTCACTCTACATTGACAGCCTGACGGGCATCAAGGCGCTGGAATCGGTCACTATTAAATCCCAGCTAGTAAAGCGCTGTCGAGAAGTGCTGAAGGTACTTTGTAGTCAGAACAGAGTACTGATTTGTTGGGTACCGGGAATAGGGAACGAAAATGCGGATGAGCTGGCGAGAGCGGGATCGGCATAAAATGGCAGGATTGAGGATGAGATTAGCCCACGGCATCAAAGCGCTAATCTGTGAACGTTCGAAAGCAGCGGCCAACTCTAGGTGGGCAAGGCTGTAAAGCTGCAGGATTTCTAGGGCTTTGTGGCCCGAGCTGGATAGTTAAAAAACTGGGAATATATTAACTTAGGATAGAGGAAAATTACGGCTGCTCATTGGAACACTGACTGGTCATTGTATGGTGAGGAAACATACAATGCGGTTAGGGCTAGCAGAGACGGATGTGTGCAGGTACTGTCACGATCTGTACGCTGTAGAGGACATGACACACATCTTGCGTGAATGGCGAATGAGGTGGTTAGGTAGTCTGTTCTTCGACAACATTGAGGATTTGAGGTCGATAGGTCATGACAAACTGGTAAGGTTCTGCAGGGATTTAGAGTGTTTTTGAGTGGTATGAGCGACACACGAGGTTTTAAAGGGATCACAATGGGCGCGTATGGTGCCTAGTTAGCGCAGTGGCTCTTAGCACTGCGCCCCTTCCAGAACTGAACTGAATCCAACTGAAATTGCAATGTGTTCATGGTTGAACTACTCATCCAGTTTTTTTTTTTTTAATGTAATCTGTCAGCAAAGTTTTTATTTATTTGCCTTTGACGACATCGTAAACTTAAAACTTTATCAACCCTTCACTCAAAAAAAAAAGTATTGTGTTCACCGGTGAACACAATCCCAAATAACACAATTCAGTCAAGTTCCAATTGCCATAACCTTTTCATCAGCCTCACGACGAAATTTCATCGTGTTCACCGGTGATACACTCTCATTTAATCCGACGCGATTGCTTTAAAACACTAAATTCAATAAAAAAAAAGGAGTCAACTTTCCACCTCCCCAGGACCAGGGAACAATCAAATTTCTTTATCGAATGAAATATTCAACAAATTCCTGTCCGCTTTATTTAAAAAACTTGGCTCTTTCTCCCGTCCTCTGTCATTTTTTTCATCTGACATGATTCCATTCGGAGCCCTATGCCATAGTACCAATGAATGTGTGCATGAAACCTCCCCGTCGGGCTCCGTGCTCAGTCTCGTGTGCACCTTTAGCGCCAGTCATATGCAAATTGATTGTCGTATTTTGACGCTTTAGGGCATATTTGAATATCATCGGGGTGTATTTTTTTTCTTCTGTCGAATGGCGAACAAGAATATGGAGCCGACGACGACGATGACGGCGTAGGTACAGTCGAAGGTACGATCAAATCGGCATTTATGGCAACGAAAGCATCGTATGGCAAATCCTAAAGGCAGGTACAAAACAAGCGAAATGAAATAAACCGGGAGAAGCGCGCGAGGGGTGGAATAAAACACACAACAGATTTGCTTTTATACAGTAAAAACTGCCACGTAGTTGGAACGGTGGATAAAAGCGCCGAGTATGTTACACATATTCGATCGAAACAAGTCGAAGATACAAACATGTCGAATAAAATGAGATTTTCGAAAATAAAAATAATATAAAAAGTGAGCAAAAAAAAAAGAACAAAAAACACGAACAAATTTGTTGACATGGAATGCAATCGATTGCGATTTTAATATCTTATAAAGTTTCGAACATGTTGTAAAAGTGAGCGAATTGTTTACAGATCACGCTGATACGTGAAACCCGATTTGATTTTGGATTTGTAATTGAGTAGATTTTCCGGAAAGAAAAACTTTTTTTTGTGTATTATAAAGTGCTTTTGTGTTTTAGTATTTTGAGTGAATCTGGTTACTGTCGCTATTTTTTTATTTTTCGGATGTACTTTGATTTTTTGCATCGAATTTATCTCTCTTTTACTCTTTCTTATTTTGCTTATATCTTAATATTTATTAGTAAGAGTAAACATTCCCATTAATGATGGAACACAACTTCGTTCAAGTGGCTGCCTCGGCTGGCTGCGCAGTAGCGCATTCTGTCATTCCATTTTTCCAAGACCTTGTTGATGGTTTCGGGCTGTAGCTCACGGATTGCTTAGATGATATTGGCCTTAAGTGCTTGAATCGTTTCTGGATTGTTGGCATAACATCGGTCCTTCACAATCGCAGCTCAAATCGTAGCTCCGAGGCGGCCAATGGACATCGCCAAGACGGCTGATAACACGATTTGGGAATTTGGTGCGTAAAGATCGATTGTGGCATGGGCTGTGTGGCATGGCGCGCCATCCTGCATGAACCAGAGGTCGTCCAAATCCATGTCTTCAATTTCAGTAAAAAAAAAGTTGGATAACATGGCTCTGTAACGTTCACCGTTGACCGAAACGTTGTTCCCAGCCTCATTTTCGAAGAAAAATGGTCCAATGATGCCACCACTCCACAATCCGCACCAAACTGTCACTCTCTGTGGATGCATTGGCTTCTCGACAATAACGTGCGGGTTTTCCGAGCCCCAGATGCGGCAATTTTGTTTGTTAACGTAGCCGCCGAGATGAAAATGCGCCTCGTCAAAAAAGATGATTTTTCGCCCAAAATCGTTGTCCAATTCATGCTGCTCTAAGGCCCATATTGCGAAGCGATAACGAAGCGGATGGTCGTGCGCCTTCAATTGCTGAGTCAATTGGACCTTGTAAGCGAATAATCCGAGATCTTTGTGCAGAATTCTCCTCAGGCTAATGCGTGAAATGTTGAGCTGTTGAGATCGACGGCGAGTTGATGTTCGTGGAGTGAGTCTCACACTCTCGGCTACAGCAGCCAAATTCTCGTCTGGGGGCCATGAGTGTTGTCCACTAGCATGCCAGTCTCACGAACTTTTTGCACAAACTTGCGTACAGCAGGCGCAGTGGGTGCTTCATTTCGGCTAAAACTTCTTTTCAAAAAACGCACTGTTTGGGCTACACAGCACTCACTTTGGAAATAAGTTTTCAATATTTCCCAACGTTGTTCAAGCGTAAAGCGACTCATTTCTCTTAAACCGCGAATCGTATCACTCTAAATTTTTTTTCATTTGTAAAACTCTGTTATTACTACTACTTGATCGAAGCATTTTTAAAAAATCGCTTGCCTTTTTTTTATAACAGCTGTTTAAAGATTTCTAGTTTTTGAACAATCCTTTATGGCCTACAGCTCAATAGTGCGTTATTTAAATTTGATAATTTTCGATCAACCAATTCTTTTATCCAAAACAAATAAATCAAAAAAAAATTAATGAATTCTGATAAGCGGTTGGCGAGAGAACATGATTTTTTACGAAACCATTTTGTTTATGAATATAGTGTATCAGCTGTGTGTCGGCTGTGCGTTATTTCTTTGGGAATCTAATGTTAATAAATTTTCGTAATTTTTCTAGTCTCTTTTAGATCTTGTAAAATAACTGGCAACACTGATTTTTTATTATTTGACAATAAAATCATCAGATGATACGATTATTATAGATTTGATTAACTTGAAAAATTTTGTTTAGTTTTTCTATTTTAATTTTTTTTCTATTTTAATTCAAAATTTAATTTTAGGCACTTTCCGACCCCCAAATGTCGCGATTTTGGTCTTGTTTTATCAGGAAAAATATAAGTTTTAATAATCAGTCTAAAACCAAAATTGATGCTTTTTCTTTTTTTATCCTATAAGCCCCCCTTAATTTTGTTCACTCATTTTTATTTATTTTTACTTTTTCTGTACCTTTTCTTTATTTTTTTTACCTTGTTTTGAATTTTCTTTTATTTTTTACTCTTTTGTACCTTTCCTTTTATACTTTTTTTTTTACTTTTTTTTGTCTTTTGTTTTATGTTTTTTTTTACTCATTCTTATTATTACCTTTTAATTTTTTTTAATTTTTACTTTGTACCCTTTTTTTTATTTGTTTTACCTTTTTTGAATTTTCTTTTATTATTTACTCTTTAATACCTTTTCTTTTATTTTTTTTGTAGTTTTGTGCCTTTTCTTTAATATTTTTTTTACTCATTCTTATTACCCTTTAATTTTTTTCACTCATTTTTATTTATTTTTACTCTTTCTGTACCTTTTCTTAATTTTTTAACCTTTTCTAATTTTCTTTTATTTTTTTACTCATTTGTACCTTTCCTTTTATATTTTTTTCACTTTTTTGTGCCTTTTCTTTTATTTTTTTTTTTTACTCATTTTTATTTTTACCCTTTAATTTTTTTCACTTATTTTATTTATTTTTACTCTTTATTTTTTATTTTTAATCGGGTGATAGTGTAGCTATGCAGGTATATGGAAGCGCGCACACCAATCGTTCCGATTCGTCCGAACTAAATAGTTGAATATGCAAGGTCACTTTTGATCGAAGCCCGACTAAACAGTCGGACTTGACCTCTATATGCACAACAGCTTATGGAAATACGCACACACTCTGCCAGCGGTGGTGATAGGTTGATACGAGTACCACTTGCCTGTAACTATCGACCGAGTGGTTTGAGCAATGTGCCCATGGACATCGACTAAATAGTTTATTCGGACAGATAAGAGTGTGCGCAGCTCGATGCGATTAAAAAGTTGTCCAACTGTTTCGTCTCCAGTGTGCTACAATTTTCTTTCGAACTTTCGTAATACTATCCGACCGGCGACAGGTTGTCATAGACCCCCAACTCATTTGTCTTCTGCGACTCTTCATCACCTGTATGTCAACCTAGGCTATAAAGTCAATGTCAAAATTTGGCACCACCACCCTCCTGTAGTTTATAAAAGTGGTGAGTTCGATTGAAAGTATTTTCAGTTTCCACATTCATTACAAAGCTAAAACTGCGACAACTTAATGCTGTTCCATCTCAAAAACGCAAATAATCCACCCTTTACTTTCGCCTGTAAATTCATACCCCGAAAAAGTCCAATATAAAAATTGAAAATTTATTGATTTTCCCATACTGGATGAAAATTGTTATGGCTTTCGCATGTGTGTTTTCTTTTTTTTCTGCGCTTCCTTCTATAAAAACACATCAATTCGGCCAGCATATGCTCCTTCCGGAAGGAGAAAAATGCGGGGGTTCCGAAGATATGTTTGAAATCGAATCACAAAATTTACTCCATAAAGAAAAGAACTTTTTCTTGGGCTGTTTATTCCGCCCATAATAATATCATCTGGAATTTATACACTTTGATCAAAATCTTTCGGTGTTTATTTTCGAGCTCGAGCGCCCCGTTTTGTGTCCATGATCCCGAAAAATGCACGGCCAGGATAGAGATATTAAAAATTTCTATCGAAAACACATTCGTTTTGAAATTGTTCTCGACTTTATTTTCAATTTTTAATGGGCAGATGAGTGAGAGTACATGCGGTGATCAAACTATACAATTTCAATTTGAAATGTGCCGATTGACTGAGTTGAGGGGGATGGGGATGGGGGCTGAGGAGGCGATGTGGAGCGTTAGTTCTCGACTATTTTCTATGCAAATAAGAGCGACTGAATTGTAGTCAAAACAAAAATAGTCGATGAACAAATTGAATGTGTAATGAGTTCTCGTTCCGGGGGCTTTCAGACATTGGATACATGTGTTTAGAATTTATATTTGAAATTGAAAATGGAAACAGCTGAACGAATTTATTAGCAAATCGAATTGTGGATTTATTGAGCAGTTGTTTGATTTGGATTCAAAGTGGTACAATAAATAATTGGTCAATATTCCGAACACGATCGATGAAGCTTAACTGGAGAATTGTTCCAAAGCCCCTTCGGGGGCCTTAAGATTTATCACATTTTGAATAGTACATCAATTTCTATGATCTTGACTTTCATTTCTCATGAGGATCACGACAACTTTTAAGATCATTTAAGAATAATAGCATAACCTGTCCCCTTCGCACTAGACTAACATTTTGTTCAGTTGGACGGCTAGTTCGTCTAAAGATAAAGTTTCTGTGTGATCTTTCCGAGATAAGATCACTGGAGATCATTAATTCAACTAACCCTGTGTATACACTGGCAATTTATCTGTCAATGGCAATGACAACGGTAATATTGCCATACACAAATTTACAATATTGCTTTCAACATTGCCATGCCAATTTTGAGAGCAATATTGTCAGAAAACGCATCGTTTGACAGAAGTTAGCGTCGCTTGTCAACAGGTACGATTAAGTTTTTTTTTGCTTTGATCGCAAAATGACTGAAACTAAGTTGACTAAAGAGAAAACTATAGAACTTATCAACAGTTTTTTTTTCGATGCAATGTCCGACATTTTGCTTTGCTTCAGAACATGACACTTCAAATTCACTAGCTCAAATAAAAATTGGCTGGAAATGAAATGACATTTAACGCAATGGAAATATTGCCAATCTCATTGCCAGATAAATTGCCAGAGTAAACGCAGGGTAAGACTGTGAGCCTTTTACACTTGTGTCACCTGTCACAAGCCATATCATTATTTTATCAATTCCTTTTTTTTTCGCAGAGTTTACACTCCCTAAACGGAGGATGGTCTCACCATACAGCTTAGTGAAAATGCTAAATACTTGGGTATAGTCCTGGATCGGAAACTAACCTGGAGTAAAAATATCGACGTGCGGCTGAAGAAGGCTTTAGGGATTCTCTACGCTTGCAATAAGATGTTCGGGAAAAAAGGGGGATTCAGCCAGGGATGGGTCACTGGATTTACACGGCCATAGTCAGGCCTATCCTAGCCTACGGAAATTTAGTATGGTGGGTAGCGCTGGAGAAGTCCACCTCCGTCAAAAAATTCACAAAGGTTCAACGTCTAGCTTCCACAGGAGCGACAGGCGTACTTAGCACCACACCTACAGCGGCACTAGAGATGATTCTGCATCTTCTACCACTGGATATTTATAGGAAGAGTGTAGCAGCATTAAGCCGTGCGACTAAGAGAGTCAGGGAACTGGGTATCCAGACCTGGGGGTATTCCTGAATACTCGGATGGTTTAGTGAATGTAATTCGTTAGAGATTACAGACTACTTAATTCCGCAGCTCCAATTCTCTAGGAAATTCTCAACGGGGATCCCTAGTAGAGAGTGGTGGAATGTGTCTCATGAATGGGACTTTCATATCTACACGGACGGTTCGAAGATAGACGCGGGCACGGGTGTAGGAGTATTCTCCGCTGACCTGAACAATAGCGAGGCATTCAGATTGTTGTAGCATATTTCAGGCAGAGATGATGAAGATCGTTCAGGTTTGCAATCTGCTAGAAGCTTGTGCAATGCGGAACAAACCTGTCGTCATTATAGTCAGGCGGCGATTAAGGCGCTCGACTCACATCTGATCAAAGCCAGGCTCGCGAGGCTATGCAGGGATAAGATTAGTGCGTTGGTACTCATTTTAACATAACAATTTGTTGGGTTCCGTGTCACAGCGGGATTCCGGGCAACGAGGTTGCGGACGAACTCGCAAGAAGCGGTTCGGCGCTGAATCAAGCGCTAGCTCTTCCAGGGAGGAAGCCAATTGATGACAAGCTATCGATGTGACAGCCATATTGGAGGTTAACACGAGGTGGTCGGGCCTCGCATCGTGTCTCTGGCCGACCCTTAGTGCGAGCAGGACAAATTTTGTCCTACTCGGAGATAGGAATACTCTTCGTATCCTAATTGGTGTACTGACGGGCCATTGCCTTATCGGCCGGCACGCCAGAAGACTAGGTGTTGCGGACGTTGCAGATCTGTGACGCAGCTGTAGTGAACCCGATGCCGAGGAAAGTATTTGCCACATGCTTTGCGAATGCCCTGGTCTTTGCTTTAAGGCGGGAACGTACTTTAAGGGGCCCATAGACGGGCGTGTCATTCATGCATGTCGCGATACGTTTTGCCTCCGCATACAAAAATAAAATTTTTTTTTTGATTTCCATCATGCCGCATGATGGCAGACCCACACCTTCGAGTTTCAGACCCATACACACATGGAAGACGTGACATGCATGCGTGCCCGTCTATGGGCCCCTTTAGGTACGTGCTTTGCCATGGACTTGGGATGGACTTCTGTCGATTGGACAGATTAAGCTAGACAAGCTGCTGCAGTTTGTCAGGTTGGCGGGGTGGTTTACCTAAGATGTGATCTTGGGCACACGGGCACTTCTTCCCGTACATGTGGGATCACAATGGACCCATTGGCGCCAGCGGCCACCCACCTTACCTAACCTAAAAAAAATAATGGAAAAAAATTGAATTAAACACTTGAAAATCCAAGTAATAAACCTGTAAAAGTGTTGCATCTGTAATGCAACGTTGTGCAACGTTCTCCAGCTTGTTTCCGCTGCTGAGAATTCTTTCAAAGACTGTATGTTAAGGGCTCCTCCAATTCGTGAAATCTCCTGCTCCTAGTTCAGTTTAGTCCTTCTAGTGAAGGGGGCATACTTTTTTTCAGTTCCGACGGGACCCAAGATTGCGGTCCATGTCATAAGGAGTGAGATGTCCTGCTGCTGACTTAAATTTGTAAAGCGGACACTTCATTGTTTTTTGCCGAACAGTTTGTTCAGCAGGTCGCTTCAAAACAATCTAAGCGTTCTGTGCTTCAAACGAACCTAAATTCATGTCCTTAATACAAAAGACTCACTCGAATTGATAATATATTAGTTCAATTTGTGTAGTATGTCGATCCCGTGCAATAACTCAAAGTTCAACGAGTTCCAATACTCTGTCCGCGTGTATTCACTGCCATATATTTCCTTAAATGGACAGCTTTAAGCCCACCCTCCCGGAGCGAAGAAGAAGCATAAAAAAAAATCAATAAATATCCAGTAATGTCGCTCCGTACACCCAATATCCTGCCCTTTACGGCACGAAGTTGTTTGCTGGCTGTCATACAGCGGAAGTCCTCTAAGCGCTAAGGGAAAAGAGCGACTGTCAACTGGATTGTCCTTCGATATGACACACTATATCGCATGCCTTCGTCTTCGCCCTTCACACGCCATTTTTTCTGCATACGTCACGCCCTCATCCCTTCCGTACCCAACTCACGCTCCTCGACACACACAAATAATAATAAAATCATTGTAACTATAGATGGGAAACATCTTTCTCAGAAGTGCTACAATCGAGCAAAAAGCAGTCGATTTAAGTGCGCCCCATCCTCCTCCGCTTCCGTTCCGTTCCGATCCGACCACTCCGAAAAGACTTGGAATAAAATCGTGTATCGATAGGAAATAGTCGTCTCGTCCAAATATCAGGAAAGAGAACATAACATTTTGTCTGTCAGTTGATTTTGCTTTGGGGGCTGGTATCGGGGGCGGTAGAATCTAGAAATGTGTCGCTTGCATGAAGAAGCTCTTATTTTTATCTTTATCATAATTTAGATCAAGTGGAGCACGGCACAAGAACATCATACAAATTTGATTCAATTCAGCCAATAGTTAATTAAAATTAGCTTGGCTAGGAAATTGAGCTGAAGTGTGTGCGAGGGGTTGAGATGTGTAGAACATGACTTTGATTACGAGATCGTTGAGTTGTGGAGGGTTAAGAGGTCGATTGTAACTTTGTTGTGCTTTGATTGACTCGTTTATTGCGTGATTTTCAGGAGGCCATGGAAATATTTGGACCGAATGGAAAAGATACCACCATGGGTGTGGGGGTGTCAAATATTCAATTCTTATAATTTTGATGAGATTCGAATTCGTGCGTTTTGGATGGGCCTAATGCACATAGGGACTACTAGATTATCCCTGTAGAAGTTGGAGGTAAAGGTAGTGCCTAAATTAATTGCAGGACCATCCATTTGAGCTGTACGCACTGCCCCATTTATTTACTAGCGTGCGTGAAACCAATTGACTACATTTCCTTTGAACATAAGAGGAAAGAGTACTGGGCAATTCATAATCGGTGTTCGCAATAATTGTTTCAAGAATTCGGTAATTTTTTCCTTCGATTCTCCTTTTTGGCGATTAGCGGTCGAAAATAACATACAACAATTAAATAAATAATAAATAACAGTTCCATTTTCTTTTTGCCGTACTTTTTTCCCATATTTCGATTCATTTTTTACCAGATTATTTTTAAGTTTTGCGTTCAATATTTTTCTATTGTAAACGGTGTTACAATAACTCGTTCCGGAATTTATTGTGAACCACGCTTAAACGTCAAATAATTTTTGACATCTGTTTTGACATTTTGGTAGTTCAGTTTTTGGCAAATTGCCTACTGACCATTTCTAGCGCCTTACGTTCACCAATTCGATGCATGAGCAAAACCAAGTTGACAATGGATTTACGACCAAAATCTTCTTTTCTGATGAGGCTCATTTCCATCTCAGTGGCTACGTCAACAAGCAGAATATGGGCTGATGAATGGGCTCTTTGTAAAGGCGGAGGTGGGGGGTAAAAAACTTTAGATTACGATATCTCATGAACCAATTGCACTAGACAAATAAAATTCGGTCTCTGTGTAAAGGTTGACAACTTAAGTTTGCTGAAAGTAAAATTTTGCATGAAAGTGGAGGGGATAAGAATTTTTCAAAAAAACCACGTCTCATATCTCAAGAACAGTGTAAGATAGATGCTTAAAATTTTTACCAGAAGTAGGCCTAATAGACCCCTAAACCTCTAGCAGAAAAACAAATTTTGGGGATGAAGGTGTAGAGGGTGAGAATGGGGGAGGGTGAAAAGGAAAAGTTTCTGATTTTTATATCTCGAGAACCTATAATGATATAAAGTTGGAACTTGGTATTTAGATAGAGATATAGTAGTAGCATATAGTATAGCATGGGTGTAACTAGTACTGAGGTTCAAACGAAAATGGGAGATAGAGGAACTTGTCCTGAGTAGAAAATCGTTCTTGCAGAATTCGGAACACTTGCATGAGGTTGATGCCTAATCGATGGCCGATGCTCCGGGTGCTTACCGTGGGGTCCCTAGCCGCGATGCGCAGTATGCGCTCCTCCGTGGCCACAGGTACCGAGTGTCGCCGTCCTGGATGTTGTATCTCCCGCCACGGCTGCAGTGTACCTCGTTCACGAAGGTTCCGATGAATGCTGATGAACATCCGATAATGGGGGTACCGAGATCTGTCCGGATACCTTTCGGCTTGCCTAGCATTCCCGTCGCACAACCCATACACGAAGTGCATGTCTGCCATTTCTTCCGTTGTAAAAGACCTGCTATTGCTTGCCATGTTGCTCGTAATGATGTCTATGACATTCTGTTTGCTGCTGCTTCCTCCCGATGCTTTTATCGCAGAAAAATCTACGTAGGACGAAGTCATTCCTGTTCCTTAAGGGAACAGGTAAACTCCACGCTCTACTTAAATGGATATTACTTAATTAACTTAAATGGATGTTAGTTAATTTACTTAAATGGACGCTATCTAATTAGTTGTCATATTTTTACTTACCTGTAACATAATTTCCACACTTAAGAGCAATACGTGTGTTGTTAACATGGTTGCTCATTACTGTATCTGTTTTGCGGTAAATTCTATGTTTAGCAGTATTTCCAACATGTGCAGGGAACTCACTTGTTGTTGCAAATATGAAGAAATTCTGTTATCAAACGTATAGTGAAATTTTATGGGCTTTCCGAAAATGTAATAAAATTTGGTGGTTAATCAGGTCCTTCTTGGAGAAAACAGGACTTTTTTGTATTTTTTTTTAATTTTTTATTATTTTTGTGTCATTTAAATGAATTTTTCTCAAAAAGTATAACACTGATTGACACAGTTGATAGCAATTAGAAAGAAGAATTTGTGTCCTTTCCAACGAGCCCAGAATTATTACGTTACGCTAAGTACTGCAGAAGTTAGAGATCAAACAGTGATCACAGGTACGATGAAAATCCTTCGTCCTTAAAATCGCGTTATCTCCTTAACGGTGCAAAAACGAGAGTATGTGTAGAACGATTTTCTACTCAGGACAAGTTCCTCTATCTCCCATTTTCGTTTGAACCTCAGTACTAGTTACACCCTGTATAGTATGGCATATAATTTTTTATAGTGGTATGGTACGGAGGTGGGGGGTGTTTTTCCTATCTATAGACCGGCTTATGCTACAAAGTTGAAACTTGGTATGTATATGTAAATTAACTAGAAAAGTAATTTAGATAAAAAAAATTGTGAAATATCCATTGGCGTTTGGAAGGGGGGCGAAAAAAGTGATCAGTGAAAATGGAATGAATATATTTTCACGATTTTCGTCTTATCTATTAGGCTTTCCCAAATATTGAGTTCATTTTTATTCTACGGCTTCTTCATATAAATACTTAGAAAGTGTTTTCAGGATTTTTTGAAATTCGATCCCAAAGGGGTTGTATACTTTTTAACGAATTCTTTTCACTTTCACGGGCTTGCGTAATAATCGCCTAAAACTTGTTCTTAAGTTTTTCACTTTTTCAGCCCCTAAGAGGGTAGATGTAGTAGCTTCTTGAATCGATCCGATTTCAATTTCAATTCAATGCATCGAAAACGCAACGTTTGCTGTTCAAGTCTAATTTGACGCTATTTTTTGTTCTCATCTCAAAATTCAAATCAAATTCAATCAATATTTATTAGTTTTTTCACTTATGTCTACCATTTTATAATTGGCGAACAGATAATTCAATATCTTAGCAGCTAAATTAAACCTAGTTAGCACAGCAAAGCAAAAACATATACGAGAACTCAATATTCAATGAACATTTTTAAAATCTGGATGTCATTTGTCTATTTTAAGTTTTAGTCTTCAATTCTCTGAGTTTATAGGGCAGGAAGTACGCTCTCTCTCAACGCAATCTCTTTCTTACCACAAGCTTCCTTAATTTAGATTAGGTTTTGAAAGGTGTGGACTGATTGGCTTACAACTAACCTGGCTATTGGGAGTAGAGTCTTCATATCTGAGGTACCTATTTACCTGTTAACTTATTTTCTGTGCATAGCAGAATCCAGCTCTGTTTTTAGCCACACACAGCATCAGTACAAAACCTATCCACACAGCACAAGCGCGTGTGAAATGTAAAGGCCGTGACACAATAAAAGCAGAAGCAGCGTCGAAAGCAGGTCTGCTTTCTGCTCTGCTTAATGAATCTAAATAAAAGCAGAAGCAGAGAAAAATGTGTTCATGCTAACTGCCAAAAATGTGTCCATGCTAACTGTCAACAGTCACAAATATTTTAATTTTAAACTCTTGTTTGAGCGGACGAAAATATTTTGTTTCAGTTGAGTTTTGTGAGTTTTTAAATTAAAATGATTAGATAGTAAATACCAGTATATGGAAACAATTTTGACACCTTTAACATTTCCATTGCTAACAACAATCCCAATTCTTAAGGGATTTACGTTGGCAGTACTGAAGCAGAAGCAGAATTTTAGAATTTAGAACGAAAAAGCAGCACTGCTTTCGTCGCTGCTTCTGCCGCTGCTTTCATTTAAACAAACGCCAAATTTTTTTTTATTGTTGATTCTGAAAGGTTAACATATGACACACGTGCTGAAAAAACCTTGCAACCAAAAAAAAAAAATTCTAAAGTAATAAAAAAGTATATTTTTTAAGACTCGTAACTCCACTGTAAATAAAATAAAAATAAAAATATAAATAAAATTCCCTACCATTGATTATGCAAAATTTATTAAAACGAATTATTAAGCTGCTATAAGAAATTCAAAAAAATTTATGTAAAAATAGAAGAAAAACAGTTTTTTGTCTCTCCTGTAAAATTTGTTGATTTGGAGTTACGAGGTTTTAGAATTACCCCCAAGTCACAACGGTAACGCAGTCCGTCGCAGACTAGCTGTGTAAAAGTTGAACCCAGTGTATTTCCATTCTGGTGGTTAGAACGAACGTAGACCAAAGCAGCCTAACGCAGTCATAAGGAAATGTTCGCCAACTCTCAACTTTTTCGTAGCTCGTAGTTAACCTCGAAATTGACAAGTGACTTTGTTGTATTTAACATATCAAATCGATACTTTATATGACCCGGAATGAGTTAATATTAACTTAAAATTCGTGTTTAGTTAGTTCGCTTTTTCATATTGTTACGTGCAAGCCTGGCAGCCGCGCACCTCGATCGGTTACGAATAGGGAAACAGCAACAACCGAATACCTAAGCTGCAAAGTAACCCAATCAAAAGACTAGTTGAGTATATAAGGAGAGCGGAGCAACACGATTATACCTCTCTTCTAATCGAACGCGCTCGAATTTACTAGAACAGCGTATAAGATCAAATCGAATGCTCTTAAGCTTTCGGGTACCATCCACACACACCACCGAGCGAAGATTCAAGAACAATCTCGACTACAGACAACTGGTATAAAAGCAGATAAAGCTTTCAGCGAGGGACATAGTAATTTTTATTACGTCGACTGAGACAGCCAGCGTGTATACCCGACCGTGTTGGTAGAGAGCAAAAGTGATCGAATCAAGCGATATAGATAAGCGGGCGGTATTGCCATATAGTGCGAATAATTGTGCTAAAAGAATTAAAGTGCGAAGAATAAATAATCACTTATTTTTATTTTAACCGAATTGTGTTTTACTTGAAATCCCGGCGAACCCATAGCTCGCAACAATATGTAAGAATACGAACACGTTTTGTGAAATTTTCAAATTAAAATAAAATTCAAACTGACGTAGATATTGAATTGGTATCTGACTTGATGTTTTATTGGTTGCGTCAAGCTGCGTCGTGCTGCCTCATTCTATGATGTATCTGACGCCAGCATTAGGGTGACGATATGATCCTGTGCTTTCTGCTGCTGCCGCTGCTTTTATTGTGTCACGGCCTTGACTCTGACATGTATGTGAGGCTTTGTATTCTAACAATTTGAATATGTGGTATAAGTCCTTGTGGTCAGTTACTATACCCGATGAGGGCAAAACTGTACACTGTAGCTAGCTGGATTACTAGAGGTAGATGGATCGGAAACTAATCAGTGGGATCAGGACCATTCAGTCAATAACAACTTCATCTATACTCTTGACTGATGACACAAAAAACGCCGAAAAACTCAACACGATAATGTGGAATAAGTGAGTAACCTATTAGTCGGTCATGCTCCTCGGACCTCCTCCGATTCCATCCAATCCAACAAGACAACAAGAGTAAATCGAATGTTTATCTTGTGACAATAAACCTTGCGTGTCACACGTGGATTACAAATAAAATCGCATATACAACCAACAGACATATTTCCTTCCATTTCATATCGCTTCAAGCCAAACTTAAATTGATTTTCTCGGGCTATGTGTCTCTGCGTGTATGTCGTATGTCGTACGCCGTACACCAACCAACCAACCAACCAACCACCCACCCACCCATCCGCCCGGGCACGTCCCACTTCAACTACAACCAGGTTCGAATGTGAAATGTCTGATAAGTCAATAAAATTTATTGGCTCGCGCTTTTATGTCAATATAAAACGAGGCCCTGTAAACTAACGACTATAATAGTCGACTCAACAAAACGTTGTGTTGCGCTTCCACCAACCACCCCCGCCCCGTCCTTTCGCCCCTTAGCCCTAGTCTATCATAGGTCTAATTAAATTGATTCGCAATACATTTACGCTTGCACTGCGGCTGTATAGGATACGTATGGCATGTATCGGATAGCTTTTTCTCTATTGCATGCAAGTCGCATGTTTACCATTGTAAATTATTTTACGATTCATAATAGCGTTTGTAATTGACTTCAAGTACACACTATAAAACATTATTGCCTATAAGTTTGCCATTGTCACACACTGGCCGGCGCGGGGCTGCCAGAGACGACGGGACACTGTACTAATGGCGGTGATTATTGGGAGGTGCACGATAAAACCTTGTTGTCGGGTATTTCTACGTGACAATTGTTCGGCGACAAACTAATCAAAGACAAATCGGTTTTGTCGAGTCAAGTTGGTTTTTTCCGATTTGATTTCAATTTAATTTTTTTGAAATTGTGCGCCAACTTCTTATCGAGATCGGGGCCGACTCTTCGAAAACGGTTTATTACGTAAGGACAGGTGAAAATGTACGACGTTGTTGTGGAAGCCCCGTCTATACTTTGGATAGCTGCAGGGCAGGCATCTGGTTTTGTAAACGTGGAATGTTACAGAGATTTGGCGTGGTTGGTACCTGGTTGAAGGAATGACATCGTATCGGATTGGCGGTAACTGACGGTGAACATGAGAAATGCATTTTCAGATTGTGAATTGATTGAGTAGAGATACTAGAGTGTTTCGAGTTCGCTCAAGCATTAGCGCAATCGACGATTATCGGAATTCTTCTAAGAATCGAACAAACCATTTGCCATTTGAATTCCGAATGGATTGGCACGGTGAAACCATAAAATTTGTCTCAGTGTTCAAGACCTTGCTTGAGCAGGTTGTGAAAAATGAAACAAGTTCGCATTCCGGCTGTGTTTCCTTGGTGTCTCACTGAATGAAAACCGTATACAATTACAACTGTCCATCACGCTAACTAACGCTAATTACAAAATTGTCATATTTAATCGATGCAAGTAGTTATGCCACGGTGTCAAAAAAAAATTTTACAGGAAATTAAGTCAAACTCTTCAGGTAAAATGACTTTTGTATGCGGCAAACCAAACAATTTGAAAAATAGTCAAATATTTGACAAAGTAGCATACAGTCTAATACAAACTTCGCTATGTTGAACCAGCCAGTCATATTTTGGTAGTCTCTCTAAAGCTAATATTACACTGTATGCCACGCTGTGAAATAGCACATCACTTAATAAGTTCGTAGGTTGACATATAGGTGGCGCCACTATTGATAAATCCTTATGATTTTTAGGAAGTACCAACCTTCAAACGATACGTATTAAAACTTTATAACAATCTGACATTTAGTTTACTAGTTAAGCCTAGTACTGTGTTCCGAGCAAAACGAAATGAACTGTCAAATTCCATATAAAAGAAAAAAATTAATATTTCGTTCATTCTTAGCGACGAAATATTTCGTTCGTTTTTCAGTATTGTGTTCATGGGCTTACGCATTTTAGTTCACCATAGTGAGCGATCATTTGCGATTCCCGATCCCTCGCGAACTAGTTCGTTCTTTTAGTTCATAGTTCATTACTTCAGGGGAGTTCAGTGATGAGCAGTCGTAGTTCGAAGACAGTAGATCTAGTAGAAGATGATGAGCAAAAAAAAGGTCAGTTGATCTAGTAGAAGGTGATGAGCAAAAAAAGGGTCAGTAGATCTAGTAGAAGATGATGAGCAAAAAAAAAAAAAGAGTTCAGTAGATCATCTAGTAGAACATGATGAGCTAAAAAAAAGACACTAGATCTAGTATAGTATATTGTCTCACAGAGTTCCGAACGGCAATGAAAAACGAACTAGGAGCGCGACTGACTGCGAACTAGTTCGCTCATTTCAGTTATGGGGACGCTCTTCTGAACTAGTTCGTTCACGAACTACACAAGCCTACTTCGTAGTGTTCTGACCTTTTCAATAATCTTCCTGAAGAACCGAAAATAGAGATTTTCTAATTTGACCATGACTCCTGCGTCTATGGCGTCCATTTGATAATTTCACCATGACCTATTCGCCTTTAAAGTCCATCTCTTACCCTTGATGATCTTCATATAGCATCTAAAATTCAGCTTGCTTCAATTTAGTGATTTGACCAAGATTTATTCTGGCTGGAGTCCAATCGAAGAACTGACTTATTCTTGTGGAATTTTTTTTTTTGTTCTGTGCGATCAAGGACTAATTTGCAGTAATCACTAATAGATGGCGCTTGGTTTCGTTAAGGTTTGGTTTCCAAGGATATGGTACTCTTTTATGACAAGCGAAATATTTGACAATTAAAAACTTTCAACCGTTCGCTGCCAGTTCAGTTCGTTTGAGCTCGGGAAATTTTGTGTGAGTTATATTTTGTTGTGTTGTGTGCCGGAATTCTAATTTCTTGCCAGTATTTTAAAATCTTTCAAATTTCGCGCGCTTTTATTTCACTGTCATCTAGATCTAGATAGCGCGATTTTAAGGACGAAGGATTTTCATCGTACCTGTGATCACTGTTTGATCTCTAACTTCTGCTGTACTTAGCGTAACGTAATAATTCTGGGCTCGTTGGAAAGGACACAAATTCTTCTTTCTAATTGCTATCAACTGTGTCAATCAGTGTTATACTTTTTGAGAAAAATTCATTTAAATGACACAAAAATAATAAAAAATTAAAAAAAAATACAAAAAAGTCCTGTTTTCTCCAAGAAGGACCTGATTAACCACCAAATTTTATTACATTTTCGGAAAGCCCATACAATTTCACTATACGTTTGATAACAGAATTTCTTCATAGGTTGAATTGTAAAGGAGCAGGGCTAACAGTTATCAAGCACGTTCCCTTCAAGTAAATCTGGTTTGACACCCGTCATTCGCCGAAGGAGTATGATTAATAATAGTGAGGACGAAATAAATCGAACAGTCATCGAATTGTATAGTTTATTTCACTCTACTTCGAAGGTACGCTTTTCGTTCGATTCCTTTCGGTTCGGCCGAACACAGTACTATACATACTTTACAGTGGCTTTAGTGACCCTAGTTTTGTAATTTTCAAAACAATGGAAAAATCTGAATTTCGTGTATTGATAAAGCATTGCTTTTTAATGGGGAAAAATACCGTTCAAAGAAAGCAATGGCTTGACAAGTGTTATTCGGACTCTGCTCCATCGAGAGATAGAGAAGTGGTTTGCTGATTTTAAACGCGCCGTATAAGCACCGATGATACTGAACGTTCCGGTCGCTCAAATTCGGTAGTTGTTCCAGAAAACATAAAAAAAATCCACAAAATGGTTTTGACCGGTCGTAAATTCAAGTTGCGCAAGAGGGCTATGTATTCACCATTTTGCATAAACATTTGAGCATGTGAAAGCTCTGTTCAAAATGGGTACCGCGTTTGCTCACAGTCGATCAAAAACAACAACGTGTCGACGATTCAGAGCGCTGTTTGGAGCTATTTCAGCGCAATAAAAAGAATTTTTTCATATGTGACAATGGATGAAACATGGAACCATCATTGCACCCCAGAATCAAAACGACAGTCAGCTGAGCGATCAGCAAAGGGGAAAGCCGTCCAAAGCGACCAAAAACGCAAATGTCAGTTGGTAAGTTTTTGGCCTCCGTATTTTTGGGATGCGCGCGGTGTTTTATTCATCGATTACCTAGAGAAAGGAACAACCATTAATAGTCAATATTATATGGTGCGTTATTGCTGCGTTTGAAGGAGGAAATTGCGAAAAGACTACCCCAAATAAAGAATAAAAAAGTGCTCTTTCACCAAGACAATGCACCATGTCACAAGCCGATCGCAACAATGGCAAAATTGCACGAATTGCACTTTGAATTGCTTCCCCATCCCCCGTATTCTCCGGATCTGGCTTCCAGCGACTACTACCTGTTTGCAGACCTAAAAAGAATGCTCCAGGGAAAGAGATTTGGCTCCAATAAAGAGGTGATTACCGAAACTGGGGGGTATTTTGAGGCCAAAGGTAAATCTTTCTACAAAAAAGGCATCGAAATGTTAGAGAGGTGTTGGAATGAATGTATCACTCTTGGAGGGGACTATGTTGATGAATAAAGTCGAGTTTTACCTGAAACTTGTTGTTTTATTAGTCATCCTACGAACTTATTGAGTGATGCTTTATTTTGACTATTTTGATTGTGATCGTCAAATTTTTGCTTCCTCATTCTTCTATTTGCTCTACTCTCTATTTTGACGGAAAAAATAGACAGAAATTTCTTTTAGTCAAATATTTGACAGCATATCATACAGCTTTAGCAAAATAAAAAAGAATCATTCTTTCTATTTATGAAATCATAGTAAAATCATTTTAAAAAATGTTTGCAAAAAGTCACGGATATAGTTTTATTTTATAATTTCCACTCTTTTGATCATCGGATGATCGTGTACGTTAGGCAGCGAGCCAACTTTTCAAACTAAGAATTTCTCTTATGATTGTAAGTTGAACAAATTTTGACATATTAGGCCTAAGGTCATTGTAAACATTACTTTTCTTCTTTCTTTTTTATTTTTCTTCTTTCTTTTTTACATTTCTTCTTTCTTTTTTACTTTTCTTCTTTCGTTTTTACTTTTCTTCTTTCTTTTTTACCTTTCTTCTTTCTTTTTTACCTTTCTTCTTCCTTTTTTACTTTTCTTCTTTCTTTTTTACTTTTCTTCTTTCTTTTTAACTTTTCTTTCTTTTTTACTTTTCTTCTTTCTTTTTTACTTTTCTTCTTTCTTTTTTAATTATCTTCTTTCTTTTTTTATTTTTCTCCTTTCTTCTTTATTTTTCTTCTTTCTTTTTTACTGTTCTTCGTTTGTTGGTACTTATCTTCTTTTTCTTTTTTTTTTTGCTTTTCTCCTTTATTTTTTACTTTTCTTACTTCTCTTTACTTTTCTTCTTTCTTTTTACATTTTTTTTTTTCCTTTTTTGTCTTTTATTCCTTTTTTAACCTTTCGATTTGTAATTTGTCTTCGCTTTTCTTCGTTTTTCTTTAATTTTCTTCGCTTTTCTTCGTTTTTCTTTAATTTTCTTCGTTTTTCTTTACTTTTTTTTTTCTTTAATTTTCTTCGTTTTTCTTTACTTTTCTTCGTTTTTCTTTACTTTTTTTTTTCTTTAATTTTCTTCGTTTTTCTTTACTTTTCTTCGTTTTCCTTAACTTTTCTTCATTTTTCTTTACTTTTCTTCTTTCTTTTTTGTCATTTTTACATGGTAGCAGTCTGGTGCACAGAAACTGGACTAAGCGTTGATTCCAAAACGGCGACAATCGTTGCTCTCACGAAAAGGAAACCCTGAGCAGATTTAAAAGAACAAATCTTTCTGGTGAAAGGATTGAGTTCTCCTGCGAGGTCAAATATCTAGGGTAACCCAGTTCAGAATGCATACATTTAACAAGGCCAGGTTCTCTCACTCCGTAACTGTAAGTCTCCTTGGTAAAACCTAGGGACTAAAACCCAACATTGCTCACTGGAACTATTCGCGATTTTGTAGACCAGTGATCACATATGTGATCGTCATCTGTATGGTGGCCCAAAATTTGACAAGTAGCTGTAGAGACCCAACTAAGGAAATTGCAAAGGATGATCTCTACAAATTTTACTGGGGCAATGTGAACCACTTCCACCTTCCACGGAAGCTAAGCAAAGATCTCGTGAGAGCTTGAAAGCGACCCCATTCCCATCATTCCTTTTTCTGGCAACATCATACCTAGTAGCAACTTTGAAACAAGATTCATTCATCAATAGCGCGACAGCCCAAATCGGGCCCTGGCCTCCTGATTCAGGTTTCTGGACAGTGGTCTTTTTTTTTCGGTGATGCGTTGTCGGCGCCTCGCCCAACCCCCGACTTGGAGGGCCAGTCTATTACACCCCGGTAGGAAAAGAGTGGGAGTTTTCATCTAACTATGACATGTTGGAGTTCTCCCAGCTATGCTGCGAGTCCAACTATGTCATACTTTTTGCCTACTTCCTGAGACGCACAGGTGTTACTGGCCATTTTGAAACAACATTCAAAGTAGGACTGTGGCTCCATTGCCCAAACTTTGAAATAGAGCACTGGTACAAAATCTGACTTAAAATTCACAGAACCAATGCCATTCTGGGGAACACCAACAGCTACAGCAATAGCAAAACTTTTGAAATGGATTAAAACCCCAGTTGACGTCCACTGGACAAAAACAGAGTGATGCAGACAGTCCAAACTGTTTTTGGAAGAAAACAAACTGACTTCCGAGCTTCTTCTTCTATCTGGAATCAGGTTCAGTGCACATGATTTCATCGTCTAAACCGTAGATTTGCCCCTCCTTAAAAAATGTTGTATGGACGTCCTTGAGATCGGCAGCAGCGAAACTCATACCGTGGGGGAATTAACTAGTGAGTTAAATAGAATGAACATATTGCGAAGATCGACTTGATCTTCGCTTTGCTATCTTTGCTAATAGATCCACAAATGGCAAGGTTAGCTGGAACAGGTAGATTCATCCTCCAATGAACCAAATTGATTCAACAATCGATTGATATCACATTATTGTTCAGTGCTGGGGACATACGTTCACTTCCAATCTGCCATCGATCTCATTCTGGCATCTTTTCGTGCCCCCGAGGTCATAGGAAGAGCTCGGCGGAACAACGACATCCGAAAACTAATTACTGCCATCATAGCCGTAGCTTAACGCCATCTAGCCATGGAAATCGCGAACAGAAGGAAAGTTTTTGCCAGTTTTTCCTTTAGATTTCAAGTTGCCAATTGAACGTGACTCCGATGCAATCAAATGATCTCCCTTCTGTGACTTTTGGGTCTCGACATTTCCAGCACCTTGCCGAGTTAGTTATCATTCTGTCGTCATCATGGTCGTTGGCGTCGACGTCATTTGGAGCTCTATCGCTTACAGAACTACTCCTGTGTTTGATGGTGGCAGTTGTTGTCGTTGTCCAGATGACTTGGGAAGAAACCTCACCACTCGGGACTCGGAGGTGGTTTTTTTGCGGGCTGTACGACAAGCTGGTTGAAAACTGACAGGTACTTCACGGATCTAGATTTATTCGGGATTCTTCTTGTCAAACCCAGCGAACGGGTGGCAGCAACTAAACTGTTGATGGACCCGGCAAATTGAAAAAAGAGTGGAAGGGGGGCGAGGGCGAAAATTTGATTTAAATCTGATCAGAGAGAAAAATAAAAAGCCCTCGTACAGATGAATGACGAAACGATTTCAATTGTGGAAAAGCTATAAAGAAAAAAAAAACGGGAGCAGCAGCAGGAGGAGGAAGAGGGTGGAAAAGAAAGTGAAATTTCGCTCAATGAATGGAAAATTGGACTGAACTTTTCAACCAGTCATCTGAAACGCAGCCTCAATCGATTTAGAGGGTGGAAAAAGGCGAGCGATGTCGTTCGGGAAAAGGGAGTCAGTCCACTCATCTCCCACGATTTCACCTTCTTTTTTTTCCTTTCTCATCGCGAAATGGTTTTTGTTATTGACAATTTAATTATTCAAAAGAGACAGGCGAAAGAAAACGAAAAAGGCTGCTCGTTTTCCTTGCGAACGCTGTTCACCTTACCCTTCAGGTTCAAATATAGAAATCACTGAAAAGGAAAATTGAAGGCTAACGGGGTTGAAAAGAACTGATGAGAACAAAAAAAAAGTAAGAGAAGTGATGAAGTCGATTGGATTAAGCTTTTATCTCATCCTTTGCTTTTATCCGGTTTTCAATTGATATCATGGGAGGGTGTTTTTTTTTCTGTATGCAGGGTGTAACATTTTCACAACATTATGGATTAAGTTGTTCAACGAAATACAAAGATGCTAATTTTTGTGCAGAACGTGAGTTTAACCGAAAATATGCACGTCTTTATTAGCAGATTTTATGTGAACGGCAAAAGTCGGGCTTATTGTTGCTTGGCTCCTGCACAGTTACAAAAAATATCAGCAGCGATCTAATTACATCCTGCTCTACAACTGCTAGGAAGCAACTCTTTTCTCTGAGAAAATCGTTGCTAGTTCATCCAAGTCAGAGCTGTCTAGTGGCTAGATAGTAAAATCGGATTTTATCCACCCCGACCAGCAGCTTATCTTACGAATGGTGGCTTATCGTAAATTTCTAAATTGGTTCAAATTTTGAATTTATGCAAAAAAAAAATTACATTATCGTGCGAAATTGGGGAGAAAAATATATATATAAAAAAAAAAATTTACACGAATTCCGTCATATCTCTTAGTCCTCATGATGGATGTGATGAGATATTGAATTGGGTTTTTACTTTTCTTTTTCCTTCTTTACCTTTCCTCTTTTTTTTTCCTTCTTTCCCTTTCCTCTTTTTTTTTCCTTCTTTACCTTTCCTCTTTTTTTTCCTTCTTTATTTTTTACTTTTCTCCTATTTTTCTTCATTCTTTTCTCCTATTTTTTTTTTTTTTTCTCTTATTTTCCTTCTTTCTTTTCTCCTATTTTTCTTCCTTTTTATTTACTTTTCTTCTCTCTTTTTTGCTTTCTTTAGTCTTTATTTTTTATGTTTCCTCTTTTTTTTGATTCTCTCCTTTATTTTTTACTTTTCATATTTCTCTTTTCTTTTCTTCTTCCTTTTTTCCTTTTTTGCTTTCTTTTTGGTACTTATCTTCTTTCGTTTTTTGTTTTTATTTTTATCCTGTATTTTTTACTTTTCTTATTTCTCTTTACTTTTCTTTTCTTTTTAAATTTTTTTTTCCTTTTTTTGCTTTTATCCCGTTTTTACCTTTCTATTTTAACATTTCTTCGTTTTTCTTTACTTTTCTTCTTTTCTTCTGGATAACCTTTGCTTCTATTTTATTTTCGAATCATCTTTACTTTTCTTTTTCCTTCTTTACCTTTCCTCTTTTTTTACTTCCCTTCTTTCTTTTTTACTTTTCTCCTTTTTTATTTTTCTTCTTTCTTTTTTATTTTTCTGCTTTCTTTGGTACTTATATCAATTTTTTTTACGTTTCTTCTTTTTTTTTGCTTTTCTTCTTTACTTATTACCTTTCTTATTTCTGTTGTCTTTTCTTCTTTATTTTCACATTTTTTTCTTCCTTTTTTTGCTTTTATCCCTTTTTACCTTTCTATATTAACTTTTCTTCTTTCTATTTTACTTTTCTGCTTTCTTTGGTCTTTATTTTCTTTATTTTTTATGTTTCTTCTTTTTTTTGCTTTTCTCCTTTATTTTTTACTTTTCTTATTTCTCTTTAGTTTTCTTATTTCTCCTTACTTTTCTTATTTGTCTTTACTTTTCTTATTTCTCTTTACTTTTCTTATTTCTCTTTACTTTTCTTATTTCTTTTTATTTTTCTTATTTCTCTTTACTTTTCTTATTTCTCTTTACTTTTATTATTTCTCTTTACTTTTCTTATTTCTTTTTACTTTTCTTCTTTTTTTTTAAAATTTTTTTCCTTTTTTGCTTTTATCCCTTTTTTACATTTCTATTTTAACATTTCTTCGTTTTTCTTTACTTTTCATCTTTCTTTTTTACTTTTCTTCTGGATAACCTTTGTTTCTATTTTATTTTCGAATCATCTTTACTTTTCTTTTTCATTCTTTACCTTTCCTCTTTAATTAATTTTCTTCTTTTTATACTCTAGATGAAATCATATAGAGTATTATAAGTTTAATCCAGCCCGAAAAGTTTGTAACGCATAGAACCGTGCCTCGGACGAAAAAAAGCTATATATTATTTTGTGTTCAGTTGTGGGCAAAAACCCCAAATCCGTTTGCTGTCCATCCGTCCGTCTGTCTGTCTGTCCGTCCGTTTGCACGATAACTCAAGAACGCGTAGGCCTAGGAAGATGAAATTTGGTCACCACCTGTAAAATGGAAAAAGTAAGGCAAAGTTCGTTAATGGGCGATATCCTTCCACTCCTTCGGGTACCTCCCATACAAGAGTCCTTAAAACACGTCTTCACAATTATTGCTCGAATGCTTCAAGTTATTAGCTTGAAATTTTGAATACTTAATGTTTACCATGTTTGAAACGAAAGTTCCGAATATGATGCAAATCGAATAAGTCCTTCGTGTAGCAGCCTACAAAAGTCCTTCAAAAATGTATACAAATTACAGAATCCACTATAACTCTAGTACAAGTTAAAGCAGGGATTCAAAATTTTACAGGAATTAGTTTTATATCAAAAGCAAGACTGGTTTCATTAATTAGCGGAATCCATCAACTCCATCCAACTCGGGTAGCTGTCATACAAAAGTTCTTAAAACACGTGTTCACCAATATTGAACGATAACTTTAGAACGCTTTATACGTTGATTTAGTAATAGTCGCAGCTGAATATGAAAAATATCCCGTAAGTCCTTCATGTAGTTGTCATACAAAAATTCTGTAAAAATGTCCCAACTTAATTTATGGAACTCACTATAACTCAAGAAATTGTTTAACCATCCATCGAGTAGCCACTATACAATAGTTTCTACCTGTAAATAAAAAGTCATGCAATAATTGTATGTGCACTCCTCATTCTTTTGATATATTCCCAACTAAAATATAAATCGGAGTTCAGTATTTCTAGAATATCATACGATTGGCTTGCAGCCGATCGTGACTGCGTTATGTTTTTTTCTTTCTTTTTTATTTTTCAGCTTTCTTTGGTACTTATCTCCATTCTTTAGTACTTTTCTCCATTCTTTTTTACGTTTCTCCTTTTTTTGCTTTTCTCCTTTATTTTTTATTATACTTTTCTTCTTTCTTTTTACATTTTTGTCTTCCCTTTTTTGCTTTCATCCCTTTTTATTTTAACTTTTCTTCGTTTTTCTTTACTTTTCTTTTTCTTTCTTTTTTACTTTTCTGCTTTATTTTTTTTTCTTTCTTATTTACTTTTCTCCTTTCTTTCTTATTTACTTTTCTCCTTTCTTTCTTATTTACTTTTCTGCTTCTTTGCTACCTTAGTATCGTTTTCTTCTTTCTTTTTTTTTGCTTTTCTCGTTTATTTGTTACTTTTCTTATTTCTCTTTTCTTTCTTCTGCTTTTCTTCCTTTCTTTTGCTTTTCTTCCTTTCTTTTGCTTTTCTTCCCTTCTTTTGCTTTTATCCCTTTTTTTGCTTTTATGCCCTTTTTACCTTTCTATTTTAAATTTTCTTCGTTTTTCTTCTCTTTTTTTTCTTTTCTTTCTTTTTTACTTTTCTTCTTTCTTTTTTACTTTCCTTCTTTTTTTTTTACTTTTCTTCTGTATAACCTTTATATCGTTGTTCATTTTCGAATCATCTTCCACCCCCGAATGACGGTATTATCATGTGTATAGCGCCCAACTGCCAGCTCACTTTTCCGCCATTTACTTAAATTCTGCTATGCGCTTACTCTCCTAAGGTTTCTTGGGTGATTCGTCGCTGCTTTCAAATCAATTTAACTTTGGCGGCGCGGGTCTTAAGCAATTCGCCTTTAAGAATATGCTCGCAATTTCCGCATGAATTTCAAACCTACTTAAGCCCGGAATTATGACTTGTTTCCAATGCGCTGGGCTCCATCTTTTGTTATGCAGAAATTCGCTATTTTATGGCTTCAACTTAGGCAAGTATTATTTGCATTTTAGCTACGGAAAACGAAACTTTAAGTTCAGAACTACACAACAATGTCGGGTGGGGGGAGGGGGGTTGTGAGTTGCTAATCTGGCCCACATCGTCAGCTTGTACAGGCGAGCATATGTAAATCGAGTGTGGGAAGTGCATTTGCCATGTGTTAAGCCCCTTGTGGATACGGCAGGGGGCTGTTTCATTGCTAAATGGTTAACACCATCCCTGGCTTTTATTTTATGTAAATTTTTCCCCGAAATAAATTCGTTTTTAAATGCCTTTCATGGAACACGCACACCATCCCCAAACACACGCTGAATTGTGGATAACAAAAAGTTTTCCACTTTGTTGGACACAAATTCGCAAAAGGGCCACTGTTATAAATTTCGTTACGTAGTCATGGGAATTTGATATGGTGGCGGTTGTGCGGTACTGAGTTTATTATGAAGTTGAGTAGGGAATTAATGTCCCATTCTGTCCTGTTTTCAGCGACATTTCCTACAATTTGTTGCTTCGATTGATTCAATTAGGTTTGGAAATTTGTTTAAAAAAAATCCAGTCCCTTTCGTCCTTTTCAGATCAACTTTAATCATCTCACTCTTTCCCCCCAATTAAAATATTAAGGTCAGTTGATGTCCGAAATCGCCCCACTCGTCTGCTCATTCATGGTGTCAGTGTTAATGGCATATTGACTTGACCCCATCATCGCAACCCCAAAAATCCTACAAATCCTTTACAGAGCACCCCCGACACTAAGGGCTTCGATTTGATTACATCCACTCGTTCTCCTTCACATGTCCATTCATCGGAGTGCTTCCTTCATTCTTCTGACCCCATAACCAACCCCCCGCCGAACCTCTCGACCTGGCACTATTTTCGCCCGCATGTTTTCACCGATTCCACATAAATAACCTCGAATGGGTTCGTTATTTTCAACCACAAAACGTGTTAATGCGTATCCTGGGGGGATGGTATGAACGACGATGTGGCGGTGGTGATGGCGGTGCTCCCCCGTTTTATCAATTAAAAGGCGCGGACTTTTGATCAGTATCGCATTCGTACGTACGGATAAAAATTAAATTGAGTGGTTGTAAATAAATTCCGGGACTGGGGGGGTTTAATAGAGGTGGGTTGAGTTTGCTGAAGGCTTCGGCTGATGTGCTCTAGGGGTGAATTTTGACCAACTGTGTGTAATTTGACTGGCCGGATAACCGATTTTCAGGTGTAGTGATGCGAAACTGGTTGAGTTTTGTAAATGTTTTCGAGTAATTTGATAGGTTTTTGTATAAGGTGTACGATTGGTGGCGGATCGAATCAGTTGGGGTGGTTTTTTTATTGTTTCGGAACTAGGTTCGACTGAACTGTAAAAATTTCAAAAGAAATGGATATTGTATGGTTAGTCTGAATTATGATACGTAGGTTGCTACTTAAGTTTTGAGATATGGCAACACTGGTGTGAATACGTCAAATCTGACATTGTCGTCATAAAGTTTGACATTTTGAGTGGTGATCGTACTCAGAACGTGTTGTCATACGAGTGCTATTTGTGTTGTTTACAGATACTTGAAATATTCATCTTGGTCGAAAAATGGAATTAAATCGTGAACATTTTCGTGCGATGATCTTCTATGACTTTCGACGTGGCTTAAACCAACAGCAGTGTGCCGATCAACTCGCTTCGACTTTTGGTGATGAAGCACCATCTCGAGCCACCGTGTTTCGCTGGTTTTCTGAATTCAATCGTGGTCGCACTTCGCTACAGGACGAATTTCGTGAAGGTCGTCCAAAATCGGCAGTTGTGCCAGAAAACATCGATGCTGTGCGTGAACTGATATTGAAAGATCGTCATGTGACATGCCGTGAGATTGAGGCATTCCTGGGTCTTAGTTTCACTCGCATACATTCAATATTGCTTGAACATTTGGCTGTCAAAAAGATTTGTTCGCGTTGCATACCGAATAATTTGACAATCGCTCAAAAAAAAAGCTCGTGTCGATTGGTGCAAAGAAATGTTGAAAAAATTCAAAAGTGTGTTGATCTTCATGGAGAATATTTTGAAAAACAATAAAGCCATTTTTGATTAGAAATATTTGTTTTTATTTGTCTATCTCAAAACTTAAGTAGCAACCTATGTATGTAGTCTCTTTCACTTTAAGTTTCTATGTTTTATTAAAACTTCATCACACAGTGGATGTAGGGGTCTATCCTAACGATTTTCTTTATACTTAAAAAGGGAATGGATTAAGAGCTTGTTGATTGGAGTGTAGGAAGAAAAAGGACAAATTTATTTTCGTTATAAATCATAAACATAAGGACTCTTATTTGCACTACAGCCCAATTATGTTTTTTTTTTGTGTTTCCGGAAATATTTTTGTTTGTTTTCTTTCACTTTAGAAAAAGAAAAATGAACAGGCAAATATTACCTTATTATTCACTTCGGCTTATTTAGAACCTCTGGTTAATTCCACTTTTCCCACAGATTTGGTATTATTCACCACCGTTTATCGTTTTTAACCGGTGATTCGCTGGTTTTGTAACCAGTGATTAAAGTTACCCAGTGAAAAATTTAACCGGTGGAAATGTTCCGGTTTACTACAATAACCGGCGATTTGACAAATTTTGTATTATTCACGATTGAATTTGTGGGATAATTGGAGTGATTCTGACGAACAAGCCCTCCAGTTTTCAGCTAGGCCTAGCTCTCGTATGGGTTCTAAGATTCTATCTTATACAGTTTTTGAGATATGAGATGTGATTTTTTATAAAAATTCTTATCCCTTCCATGACACAACACCAATTATGTTCAGCGAACTCCTCCATCCATCTTTTAAACATAAGCCAAATTTCCTTTTTTCTGGTGTATTTGATTCGTAAGACATCTCAAAACAAGGTTTTTCACACCACTGACCACTCTCAAAATTTTTATTTTTGATTATTTTATTTTCACCAAGTACCTAGTCTACAAGCACAGCCACTAAGTTTCAACTTTGTGACATTAACCGTTTAGGAGATATGGATTTTAGAATGTTTCGATCTCAGCTTTCGAGCGTTTCGGCTGCATCTCCTGAACACCCAAAGTCCAAAATTTATTCAAAATGGATACAATATCATTGATATATGTAAGTTCCAAATTTCTGAAATTCTTGAAATATAAATACCAAAATTTTTCGTCTAAAACACCACCCACCTCCCTTCACACTCCCACCGATCAAAAAGTCACCACTTTAAACCCACAACCCATTCATTCAATCTATCCAACAAATAAATTTAAATTTAATAGCTCCAAGGGTCAATTGAAGGCTTGTGTCTCCCAAGCCTTCAATCGACTGTTGGTCGCACTATAAAATCCAATCAGAGACCTATCGGAATCAAATGGTAAATCGTTGAACGTGTAAACTGTGCATCACACACATCGTTTGTACTGCTCCAGATCCGCAACCATTATAAAATCGCAGCCAATAATTCTCATTTTTTCTGAAAATACCAAATTAAACATTCACAAAAAAAGAAAAATGCCACATTCTCTGAATAATTAATAAAAATGTCGACGTTTGATTAGAAAAATAATGGAAAACTGGAAACCCAGTCGTTAAAATAAACCGACCTATTAAATCGCTAACCAAAGGTGATTAATACAATTTTATACCCAGAGAAATTAACCAGTGGTTAAAGTTAATGTCCCGGATAAGTTAACAGCTGGTTAAGGCGAAAATAACCCGAAGTAAATAATAATATGGCCCTATGTAATTATTCTTTAAATTTTCAGATTGATTTCCTTGATTTGAATTAAACTCGCGACAGAAGTAAAATATCCAGGAGTAATTCTGGATCAGAAACTCCTATGGAACAAGCACCTAGAAATAGTATCAGAGAAACCCTTGTGTCGACAAGTCGTAGGCAAAACCTGGGTCTTGAAACCCAAAATAGCCTTATGGACCTATACAGCTATTGTAAGACCTGTGATAGCGTACGGAGCATCAATATGGTGACAAAGAACAAAACTGGTAAGCGCCAGGAGCAAACTGGACAAGCTCCAAAGGTTGGCATGTATCAACACGACAGGAGCAATGAGAACCTGCCCCACGGCAGCTATGGAGGTTCTTTTAGATCTGACTACGCTGCACATCTATGTCGAATCGCAGGCAAGATTAGCCGCGATGAGAAACGAATTAAACGGCAACCCATCCAGAGTAAAAAGGGGACCCAATAATCTATCCAGCCTTAGAAGTAGCCTGTGGACCACATGACAAAGAGATATCGCTTCGAAATCCCTTTCAATTCCATAGTCTGCGACAGAGAGAACTGGACAAGGAACCCACCGCAGTTCGGACCGGATAGCATTGTATAGTATACCGATGGATCTAAGACGACTGAAGGTACCGGAGCTGGCATAAGCGGACCACGCGCCAGGATAACGGCATCCCTCGGTGTCCATGCTATATCCACGTCCATAGATATAAACCTCGAAAGGGGTTACTCAAATAAGAACATAGTCATTCTCACGGATATTCAGGCAGCGATAAAAGCCTTGACTGCACACATAGTAAACTCAAAACTGGTGTGGGAATGCCAAGAAAGATTATGTATCCTTAGTACCAACAACATAGTCCTCTTGCACTGGGTACCCGGTCATGAGGGCAAAGAGGGCAACGAAATAGCAGACCAACTTGCAAGAGACGGATCAGCGGTCCGCCCTACTGGACCAGAGCCGTTCTGTGGAATCTCAACCTGCTAAGGGTATGGGAGGAACACAAGAAATGCCAACACTTGGCCACACTGCCCACACTTAAAAGATTCATATCGAACCACTCAACAACTAAAAGAAGCAAACAGCTTCTACAGTTTGAAAGAAATAAAGTACGGGTAATAACCGGAATACTCACGGGTCATTCGTGCTGGAAAGATCATCTTAAAAGAATAGGAATCATAACCGATAACCTTTGCATGTTCTGCCAACTGCAGGCAGAAACCTCTGAACATATTCTGTGCTGCTGTGAGGCAGTCGCAACTCAGCGCCACAAATGTTTCGGAGAACACTTTGTTGACCATAGTACCATTGCAAAAATAGACCTACACCAACTACATAAATTCCCAAAAGAAATAAAGCTGAGTGAGGACCTCTAGGTTGAAACTGGAGAAAGATCTATGAGGTATAGCACAATAGACCACTGGTCGCGATGCTTGGATGAATCCCTCCGCCTCCGATGAAATCTAATCTAATCTAATCTAGTGTTCCTATGCTTTCCATATTTTTCTTTCTTTTGTACATAATTGTTTTTTTATTTTCGTTTTGCTTTCTTTTTTTTATGGTTTTTTCTAAAGTTCGTATTTTCCAGTAAGTGAATTTCTTCTTAATTTTTCTTTATTTTTGTCTTTTTAACTTATTATTTTTCTGGATTTCTAACTCGTTTCATTCAATTTATCGTTGTTTTCTTTGATGTTGCAATTTCTTTTCTGTTATATTTTCTTTTTTGTTATGTTTTCTTTTCTGTTATATTTTCTTTTTTGTTATTTATTCTTATTTTCTTAATTCTATTCTTTTTTGTGTTTTCCTTTTTTATTTTTTTATTATGTTTTATTATGCTTTTCTTTTTTTTGTTTTTTTTCTGTTACATTTTTCTTTTTATTATTTATTCTATTTTTCTTTATTGTATTTTATTCTTTTTTGTGGTTTGCTTTTTCATTTTTTTTATTGTTTTATTATTATTATTATTATATTACAATAATAAGTATATAAATATGCAGTATTATTTCTTAAACACTAGTGACTAAGACCATCGGTTTAAGTATGCATGGTGCTTAACGTTACAATTAAAAAGCTTAGGTTACTAATTATTATTATGTTTTATTATGCTTTTCTTTTTTTTGTTTTTTTTTCTGTTACATTTTTCTTTTTCTTATTTATTCTATTTTTCTTTTTTGTGTTTTATTCTTCTTTGTGGTTTGGTTTTTCATTTTTTTTTATTATGTTTTATTTTGCATTTTTTTGTTTCTTTTCGTTTGTTGTTTTTTCCTGTTACATTTTTCTTTTTATTTTTTTCCTTTTTCTCAATTTTTTTTTATTTCTTTTCCTTTTCCGTATTTCTTTTTTTTATTTCTTTTCCTTTTTCTTATTTTTTTTTATATCTTTTCCTTTTTCTTAATTTTTTTTTTTTATTTCTTTTTTTTTATTTCTTTTCCTTTTTCTTATTTTTTTTTATTTCTTTTCCTCTTTCTTATTTTTTTTTTATATCTTTTCAGTTTTCTTATTTTTTTTCCTTTTTCTTATTTTTTTTTATTTCTTTTCCTTTTTCTTATTTTTTTTTATTTCTTTTCCTTTTTCTTATTTTTTTTTATTTCTTTTCCTTTTTCTTATTTTTTTTTTCATTCTTTTCCTTTTGTGTTACATTTTCTTTTTTGTTATCTATTCTTTTTTTCTTTATTGCATTTTATTCTTTTTTTCTTTTTTGGATTTTATTCTTTTTTTGTGTGTTTCCTTTTTTATTTTTTTTACTATGTTTTATTTTGATTTTCTTTTTCTTATTTTTTCTGTTATTCCTTTTTCCTTTTCTTTTGTTTGTTTTCTTCAATGTTTTATATTGTTTTTTGTTATTTTTCTTCTTTTATTATTTGTTCTTTTTTTGCATTTTTTTATGTTTTGCTTTGCTTTTTTTGTTTCTTTTCATTTGTTTTTTTGTTTCTTTTCCTTTGTGTTTTTGTTTCTTTTCCCTTGTCTTTTATTTCTTTTTCCTTTGTTTTGTTGTTTCTTTCCTTTTGTTTTTTGTTTCTTTTCCTTGGTTTTTTGTTTCTTTTCCTTGGTTTTTTTGTTTCTTTTCCTTTTTTTTTCGTTTTTATTTTTCCTTTTAATGTTTTTTTCGTTTATTCCTTTTCCTTAGATATAAAACATTGGGATTATTCTTCTCAAATTCGGGGAAAAAACCCGCCTAAGTGCCTTTTCCCTGTAAGCCAACAATATTTACCTTTTCCTACCTTCATGTTGTTTTCTGTAATACGCTTGTCTACTGAATCGAGGTTACTAATTGGATTGCTTCAACAGAAGACTTAAAGATTAGAAGCCGGAAGGATGCACTTTAGTGTATTAGCCTTGCGACAGTGCTAAAAACATTCGGGAAGAAACTTGAAGGAGTGATTAAATTCGGGCAGAATATAATCGAATCTCGTCCCATATTTCCTTCGATACAGAAGAATTAGAAGAAGCATTTGTGGCGTCATCAAAGATTGAAAGGATTTTTGTAGCGCTGGTATCCTAGATAATTTTCATTGAATAATATATTTGCACGTGGAAACGCCACTATCAACTGATTTTTTATGTGCTTACTCTGTCGACATAATATGCATGTAAAAAATCGCTCCTGATCGTCTAAATGTAGCCAAGAAGCTGCTTTTTGATCAAAAAACAAGGACTAAGCGTCACGATGAGACTAAATTCTTTTCGAAAACAAGCACGCCAACTGCTCTACATTTGAAATTTTCGCGTCGTCCTTTCTGCCCAACAGGAACATATTCATACCATTTGGTGTACATACCAACAATACGACGATGAAAACTCCTTCAACAAATGCTACCAACCGCACTGAATAAAAATCCCATGAATTTCCAAGTACACATCCTTTTGAAGAAGCAACACCTCTGATTTGCGCAAACGTCGAACTCACACATCGGGCGAATATCACATGTGTATTTGTCGGAAGGATATTTTTGCAGGCAACAGCATGGCAATAATAAAATTCCCTAATTCTTCTCCTCCTTCATGTCGTCGCACCATACGAAAAATGCTGTCCGTATATCGTTTAAGTGCCCACGATGAACACACGACTAACATGTACCGCACGTAGGCACCAGGTATGCTACACAATGTCGGCGGATTGTCAGGACGAGAGTCGAAAAGTAATTTCCCGGCTGGTTGGAAAAGTCGTCCTTGTATAAGCGAAAAGGTACAATCATTGCACACATGCAAGTTTATGGCATTTCTACGGGATATAAACATTATAATACAAAAAAAAAAGGATTTTTTTTTTGGGAAACAAAAGGTCCTTGTTTTTGTGTATAGCATTCATCTCGGACGGGGGACAGCTGCTGCATCAGGACCACAGCAACAGCATCGACAGCAACAAGAGTCATCATCGCTTTATTGCGATAAAGGAGGTCCCGTGGTTCGTTTGTCCTTCCGCATGGTTAAGGATGTATAGTACTGTCGAGGCAAAGCCAATTCCAAGGCTACCCAAAACTCTGAAGGATGGCACGGCGTGGTGAAATATTTACAAAGGAATTTTATTTCGGCTATTATATCGAAGGAAGGAAAAGGTTCCCGAATTTCATCCTTTAATTGACCGTTTAGTGGATAGTAAACTGATATGAAATTTGAGTCTTCATTGAGGCTTTTATGGTAGTGGAGTTAATTTTCACTAAGAATTTGGGCTTCAACCCAATTAAAGTGAATAGTGCTAGTCTTAATCTTCGAAGGGAAAAGAAGGTGCTGACTTAAGATCGCTCGGGTAGTACCAGGTCCGGACAACAGACACTCAAAGCCTTTTATGCCGAAGCATTCGGAGAAAAGAACATCTGATTATCTGAAATTAAGCAGACATCAGACTTGAACCATAGTGGGAGCTCTGACTGAACATTGTTACATGACGAAGCATCTCAATAGGATTGGTCCTTCCGATATCAACATTTACAGAATTTGCGATGACGAAGACAAAACACCAGAGCACATCCTCTGTGAATGTGAAGGACTTACCCACAAAAGACTTCGTCACTTCGATCAGGATTTCATGGAACCATCGGAATTCCTGATCATTCCTCTTCGTAAAATACTAAGCTTCATTGAAAGCGCAGGGATTGAGGAGGAATCACAATAGGCCCAACTAAGGCTTCAGTGGCAGAGGTTAACCAGACCAACCCCATTTCCTAATGTAATCTTACCATGGTTCCTGCGGATACAGCAGCCTTTTAGCACGTCCTATTTTCCATACGTTCATTCTCCGCGACTATAAACCAAACCGTCAAAAATCCCTTCGCCCGTAATATGTTCACATAATTTCTTTACGACATAAACACCGACAATTACACGTGTCTAAAACACCTACTTAGCACCTCAACCAGAACAATAGTATCGCAATTTTCACACCTGTAATCTCTAACCCAAGTACACTGCATCGTACAATGTTCCCATAGACTTTAGTGTCGCTAGATAATTGCATAGTCGCCTGTACTTCACGTCGACTTACAAATGCATTTTGTGCGCCCCAGTCATATTGTCATCATAATCGCGTAAATATCACACATCATTGGCATCATGTTTACGGTCGCGTCTACAATGAATCGCTTCTGTCTGGATGGGAATATGCAAATTGGCATATGTGGCATTTGAAATGAGAGCGAGTTTGTCAAAGTATCACACACACGGGGTACAGTACAGTACCCAGTAGTAGCAGTCAGAGCAGCCAGCTAACGACTAAGAGTCTGATGAAAGGGGAGTGGAAAGTGGATAGTGGATGATGAATGAAACTCCCCGACACTAAACAGGTGCTTAGTGGAGAGTGTGGAGAAAAATGAAGAATGGGTAATGTGATAGCTATCGCATTGTTGAATTCGTATGCAGATAAGTTAATGCCGTGGGAACAATCTTGCAGAATGGGAACAGAATGGCGAACAAAAATCCATAAATGGTTTCATAACAAGGAGGAATTTGACACTTTTTGAACGTTTTTTCGAAGGAGCTAAAGGTGGTTATTTTTGGTAAAACTGTATGACCCAGAGCAAAATCTACCAATCTGTTTTTTGTCTTTCTTTTTCAATTTTTTCTGTTTTGTCTTCCTTGTTCACATGTTTTGCCTTTTTTTCTTGTTTTGTTCTTTTTTTAACATTTCTCTTTTTTGTTCGCTTTCTTTTTTATTCTATTTTTGCACTTATTTTCTTTTTGTTCTTTTCAGTTCTATTGTCCTTTTTACCTTTTTTTTTTTTTGCCTTTTTTGCCTTTTTTCCCCTTTTGTTCTTTTTATAGTTTTATTGTATTATGTTTTTTTCGCTTGTTTGCATTTTCCCTTTTTTTTGTGGAAAACTTCCTTTTTCGTATTTTTTCCTTCTCATTTCCTTTTTCTCTCATTTTCTTTCTTATTTCCTTTTTCTCTCTTTTTTTCTCATTTTTTTTTTCTTTCTCATTACCTCTTTCTCTCCTTTTTTTCTTTCTCATTACCTTTTTCTCTTTTTTTCTTTCTCATTTCCCTTTTCTCTTTTTTTCTTTCTCATTTCCCTTTTCTCTTTTTTTCTTTCTCATTTCCTTTTTCTTTTTTTTTTCTTTTTCATTTCCTTTTTCTTTCTCATTTCCTTTTTCTCTTTTTTTTTCTCATTTTTCTTTTCTCTTTTTTTCTTTCTCATTTTCTTTTCCTCCTTTTTTCTTTCTCATTTCCTTTTTCTATTTTCTTCTTTCTCATTTCCTTTTTTTCTTTCTCATTCTCTTTTTTTCTTTCTTATTGCCTTTTTCTTTTTTTTTCTCATTTCCTTTTTCTCTTTTTTTCTTTCTTAATTCCCTTTTTTCTTTTTTTCTTTCTCATTTCCTTTTCCTCCTTTTTTCTTTCTCATTTCCTTTTTCTCTTTTCTTCTTTCTCATTTCCTTTTTCTCTTTTCTTCTTTCTCATTTCCTTTTTTTCTTTCTCATTCTCTTTTTTTCTTTCTCATTTCCCTTATCTTTTTTTTTTCTTTCTCATTTCCTTTTCCTCCTTTTTTCTTTCTCATTTCCTTTTTCTCTTTTTTTCTTTCTCATTTCCTTTTTCTTTTTTTTTCTTTCTCATTTCTCATTTCCTTTTTCTCTTTTTTTCTTTCTCATTTCCCTTATCTTTTTTTTTCTTTCTCATTTCCTTTTCCTCCTTTTTTCTTTCTCATTTCCTTTTTCTCTTTTTTTCTTTCTCATTTCCTTTTTCTTTTTTTTTCTTTCTCATTTCCTTTTTCACTTTTCTCTTTTTTTCTGCATTCGCATTTGAAGTTTCGGTCAATTCAGGATATAAAATAGACCTTATTTTGGTTTGTCTTTTTTCCTTTCTGTTAAATATTTTTCCCTTGCCTGTTTTGCCTTTTTCACTTTTCCTTTCTATTTTTCCTTTCACTTTTCATGTTTTTTTTTGCATTTTTTCTCTTGTTTCGTTTTGGCAGTCCCACTTTCTGATCTTTTTCCTTGCTTTGACCTTTTTCGTATCCCTGGCGATCCCGATTTGACCAATGTTAATTTAGTGAACCTCATCCCAAGAACTTTTGTATCTAACATATTTGCTTTTAAAATCATAAAAAGTTGGGACGCTTAAAACTGCAACAAAAAAAATATTCATAAATCTTCACTTTTTTTAACATTAAAATCTTGAAAATCATTTCAACACGGTACCCAATTAAAATTACAAGGAAATGATCCGCTCATTTTCACTCAGGGCTTCAACAATAAAATACAAAACTATTATTTACACTAATTTATGTATGACGATGTCGATTAAATGTTTGTGCGCAATTCAAATACAATAAAATTATACTCACCGTGGACCCAAGATTTTGTATATAATTTGTGGGATGTTTGATTTGTTTGCCGTTTCAATGATTGCGCACATTGTAGATCGCGCTTTAACAATCTCATCAAGAAATTCATTTTTTTAATTGAAATTGTTGTTAATTAGTTCTGCCAGCAGTAAATAATAAACAAACAAAATGCGGACGGGGGAAGGTGGAATTTAAATTTTTTGATTTAATTAGCCCGACGGGGAGGCGGATAAATGGCGAAAAATTGTAATGAGCAAAGTTGAAATTGTTATGAGTTTTGGGCTTTGCGAGGTGGAACGTTTTATTATGCTAAATTGAACTATGGTCTACAGTAACTACGAAAAGATTTTTTCTTGTTTTTAGTCTACTTCATTGCTTTTGAGGCGATGGCATTAAACATTAAAAGGAAAAAGTAGTAGATGGTTTTGACGGAAAGATTTGGAGGAATATTTTTTGACAATGGTGACGAGGTTCTGAAGCAGTATTTGAAAATACATACCCATGTACATTCATATAAAATGCTAAAATGAACAATTCATACCTCCGTAGAACATGTGTGTGGAAAAATAAGTATGATGAAAAGCAAAATAATATTTTTCAAACAAATGCTGTGGTAATTTCTAACTCTTTACTTCGATTACGAAGTAATTGAAATATTAAAATTAAAATTTTGACATTTCGACCATCAAAACAGCTTCAACACGAGCACTAGAGGCAATTCCACAAAATGAGCTAGAACACGCATTTGAATCACTGTAACAAGTGCATTGAAACTGTAGGAGAATATTTTGAATAAAAAAAAAGAAAAATATCCAGATTTTTTCTTTTAATTATGTTCCATGCATGACCAGTCTCGATACTTATTTGTCGCACTGTGCACTTGTTTTCCTGAATATTTTCTTTATTTTTTTTTGTATATTTTCTTTTTTTCTTCTGTATATTTTCTTTTTTTCTGTATATTTCCTTTTTGATCTGTATATTTTCTTGTTTTCCTGTATATTTTCTTTATTTTATTTTTATTTTTCTTTATTTTTTTTTTATATTTTCTTTTTTTTCTTCTGTATATTTTCTTTTTTTTCTGTATATTTTCTTTTTTTTCTGTATATTTTCTTTTTTTTCTGTATATTTTCTTTTTTTTTCTGTATATTCTGTCTTTATTTTTTTGTATATTTTTTATTTCTTTTTTTTTTTCTTTTCTTTTTCTTTTCTTATTTTCTTTTTTGCATATGTTTGCATTATGATTCTCTTTATTTGATTAGTATTTTTCTTTTTCTTATTTTATCTCTTCTTTTGTTTCGTATTTTCGTATTTTGTTAGTTTGGTTTTTTATGCGTTTTCTAAGTAGGTTTTTTTATATTGTGTGCTTATGTTTTTTTCATTTTTTTTCCGCCTTGCTTTTTCTATTTCCTTATTCTGTTTTTTCTAGCTTGTGTCCTATTTTTTCTTTGACGCTTTTTTCTTTATTTTTGCTGCCTTTTCTTATTTTAGTTTTCCTTTATTTGTTATCTGCAGTTTGTTTCTTTTTTGTCCAAGCTTTTTCTTATTTTCTCTTTTCTGACTTGTTTTCTTATTTTCTCGCCTTTTTTAATGTTATTCTTTATCTTTTCAACCTTTTTCCTTTTTTAACGTTTCACTCTTTTCAGTTCTTTTTCCTCTTTTAGTCCTTTTTTAGCCTTTCTTTATATTTTGTTCAGCCTTTTGTTTGCAATTTCTTTCTCGTCTTGGTTTTTCTATCCCCTATTCTGTTGTTATATTTTTCTTTCTTCTTGTTCAATTTTTCTTTCTTTTTCTTTCTTCTTGTTCAATTTTTCTTTCTTCTTGTTCCCTTTTTCTTTCTTTTTCGCTTTCTTCTGTAGTTTTTTTGCTTTTTCTTGTTTTAGTTTGCCTTGGTTTTCATTTGTTGTTTGTTTCTTTTTTGTCCAAGCTTTTTCGTATTTGCTCCTTATTTTCTCTTTTCTGACTTGTTTTCTTATTTTCGCCTTTTTAAGGTTAGTCTTTATCTTTTTAGCCTTATTCCTTTTTTTAATGTTTGGCTCCTTTTAGTTCCTTTTCTTCTTTCTAGCCTTCCTTTATATTTGTTTAGCCTTTTGTTTGCAATCTTTTTTATTTAGAGTTAGTTTTGTTCTTCTTCCTAATTTTTCCTTTGTTTTTTTTCGTTATTCTGTTTTATGTTTTTTTAATTTTTTGTTTCTTTTTAACTCTGAGAACGCACTGGGAACCGTTTCGTTTTGAACATGGACAAAGCAGGGCAAAAAATATGTCTGCTAGTGATCATTTGTCTTAAAAATAATAAGGGAATTTGCTATCTTATACCATGAGCTGTTAAGACATTTTCTTGTAACCTTTCATAAAAAAACACTCTTATATTGGACACGTCCGGCACTTGAGCAACAAATTTTTAATTATGGCAATATTGATTTGAACTAATCGGTTTTTTATCTTCTCTCTTTTCAGTACTCTATAAAATACGCTCAAAAGCACAAAGAGAAACGTCTGTCGGCTCTCGAAGAACTAACCACGTTAATAATCGATGAAAAACCACCAAAAATAATCGATACAACTGGCAATCGTGTCGATAAAGATAATCGAGATCGTGAACGCGAGTGGACAAACTATCAAAAATTGAGCTTAGTTAATAAAAATCAAAATAGTAGTAATAATCATGCACAGAATAATTTGATTAATCATACATCTCATGTAAGTACTAATTGGATTTTTTTCTTCAAATTTTCTATTTTTTCTATTACGTTAAAATCCAGTCACAAGCAGTGCAGCAAAACCCGTCAAAATTAAAATGAAATGTTGAGATTTAATTCTATGAAAATGAAGTGGCCTCCATTTTGTTTTCAATCAAATTGGCATAATTGGGTAATTAGTGTATTTTCTTGGTACACTTCAACTTTTATTCCGATAATATTTCCAAACGTTTTGTAATTTTGGCTTCAACCCATTTTGTACTCAAAATGACAACCCGTTTTCAATCAACCAATCAGAGTGAAGTACTCAATTTCGCTCTCCACCTCGCGTTTTACTTTTAAAATATTTCAGCTGTCATTAATTCTTTTTAGACTATTCTAACTTTGTTGTGCTCTACATGATGGCAGCCTTCAAATGGCATCAGACTTATTGAAATCTCTTATTTCCAAATTGAGATATTACACTGTAAAGTATCTATATCCGCCATTTTGTTTTGAGCCAAGTACCGCATTCTCCCTGTTTGCTTTTATAAAAAAAAATCCAAGTCGGATGTAACAATTTATTACTCCACTCATTTCCTAATTTAGTTTCCCTCAAGGCCTTTCATCGACATCCTTGTACAACTTTCTCTTGCCGCTTAAACTCACCTTTCTCTGCCGCACTTCTGCTATTTCATATCCAATGAGTGAATAATTTAGCTGTCATGCTCCCAAGATAATTAATTTATGGATGCTTGTGTGCTTCGCGGAGAAGCCCGTAAATACCTCGGAACATTCGAGAACAATATGAGCTAAGGCGCTAAAACCTCTTTATGTTTGTTTTCCAGTTTTATTTCGGTGCTAAATTATTTCGAAAAAGTTTACTTAAATAAAGTTGTGTATATGTTTATTTGGGAAAGAGATAGAGAGAATACTTTCCATTCCACACGATAGGAGCAAGGAGGATAGGATACGACCCCCTTTCGACCTCCTCATCCGGCTACTTACGGGAGCTTTTCTTTGGTGTTTGGAGCGTGGAGCTGGAAAACTTTGGACGAGAGGGCGGGTTTCTTTTATGAAATCAACTCGTTTGTAAGAAAATTCCGTCTTAGGGTGATACGAGAAAAGAATGAAACTAACTTGAGATTGTGGAAAAGTGGAAACGGAAAAGATCACTAATTGGAACACAAATTGGATGCCATTAAGTTACTACAGGCGAACAGGGAAAATCTTTCGAGGCCGACATAGCCACCCCCGTCAAGTGGTTACGAAATTTCCTGCATTTTCCAGTAATAAATTGTCGAGTGGATTAGCCCAAGATGCGGGCAACAGGACGAACGCTGAAAAGGTGGATTGTAATTGCTTGATTGTGAAGAATAGCAGAAGTTGGTGTGAAGGAAATTACATAAATGAAATGAGACTAATCTCTAGGGTTAAATGCAATTCTATCGTTCTCTTCAAGTTCCCTAAGATATATCAGTCTTTATAATTTTTCCTGCTATGCGATAAGCTTACCATCAGGGTGAAAGTTTGTTGATTTTGCACTCTAGTTCGGTTGGTGCCTACCACCTTGGCTTCGAACCTAGTTCCAACCATGCTCCAGTTGGGTTTGCGTCTTAGGTGGAATATGATCATTGGTTTGGTGCGATGCTTTATTGTTATCTATAAAGGTCTACTAATTCTTTATGAATTTTGCGCGGGACTAGCAACGATCAGTCCACTGACGGGAAACATGCTATGCGGCTAGGGGTAGCGGAGACGGACGTGTGCAGGTTCTGCCATGATCTGTACGCTGTGTAGGGCATCACTCACATCTTGTGTGAATGCCCAGGGATCGCTAGAAGGCGATTGTGATGGCTGGGTAGTCTTTTCTTCGATAACATCGAGGATTTGAGGTCGTTAGGGGATGACAAACTGGTTAGGTTCTGCAGGGATTTGGAGTGCTTTTGAGGGGATGGAGCAGCTTACGGGGATCTGAAGGGATCGCAATGGGCCCGTACGGTGCCTAGTGAGCGCGGTGGTTCTAGTGCTGCGCCCCTTCTTGTAACTGAACTGAACCACGATCAGCAACATTTACCGGACTTGTTATAGGTCCAAGGTGTCTGAATCTGAGGCGAAAGGAGCTCCAAACGAAATTGCAATCCTATTGTCAAATCTCATTTGACCGTATAATTCAGAACTTCCGGGTTCCGTCCATTCCACTCGTCGTAACCGGCGATAACTGGAAACCTGAAAACTAATTGGCTATCAAATTCTTCCTCCTTTCTTCTCGACGTTTCGCTGTTAAGTCACCGCAAATTTCCATTCCACAATCTAAAGCCATCTGTCTTGGCACTTAATCGGAAATTCATTGCACGAATGTTGGCTTTAAAGAAAATCCATGAAATTCCCCGAAGTGAATTGCCGAGCAGAGTGAGGCCCCAGTCCGTAGCTGGGCCAATCTAATAACGCTGCTAAGCTCTCGCGGCCCTTGCAATAATTTATAAGGTCGTGAGCAATCATGCAACTTCGATAAATCAATCGGGCTGCCATCCAGCAATTTCAGCTAGCGTGGCAACTTATAGTGCGCATTCTTTGGTGTTATCCCTCTTGAGACGAGTCGAGAGATAGTAGAGCCACCTTCCTTCCTTCCTTCCATTCGTCCTTCCGCAAAACGAATCCACTTGGTTTGTCCAACTTTTCGCCATGTCTTGTTCGAGTCGCGCAAATTGTAATTTAATTAATTCGATCCGGAATGGATTTTCCGGATATTGAATCGAATTTTTATCCGATAGTTTCGCTACTTTCGAATATTGGGTGGGTGGAAAAAAATTTTATTAATTAGGCTCGTATCGGTTGGATATTGGATGTCACAGTTTCGCTAATGACCTGGACGAGAACGGGCCGAATTGTGCGGCCACCCCGGTATTCGTGTGAGTTGGGCTGGGTAAAACGCTACTAGAGATTAATGAAATGTTGGCAACTTATTGTTCGGAATTGTGCAGGTCCTCACAGTTGTTGGGGGTTTCGTACTCCACCACGTTCGCCTGGCTTTTGTGTCGAATCATCGACTGTGTGTTTTATCGAAATAGCGTATAATTTGGCCAGTTTCAGGACCACCCCCAAGTGCCACTCTATACCGTATACAGTGTATAGAGCAATCTAAAGCACAGCACATTGACTATCGATTCGCTTATCAATTTCATTATCCGGACTATTAATTAATATGGGCAAAATTATGTTGTTTATTGGGGCTTGTCAGGGTCGAAATGTAATTACAGAATCAATGATGAGGTGGATATTTTCGAACAATGGCTTTTCGAGGAAAGCACTTGACCTTTTGCTAATGTGACTCGTGGCTGGATGGTACTTAGTGTACGTGTGTTGCAACTTGCAATATTGGACACCCTTCTTGCTTCTTACATTTCACCTCAACAAATCAGTAATTTTCGAGGCATGAAAATCGATGTTTTAGAGCACAAATTTTGAAAGCATACTTGTTGTGGTTAATCATCAAATGAACACACAACTTGGCAACCAATTTTGACAATTTTCGTCTTCGAAACATTAGGTATATTTTCACTGTTTATCATTTACATGAACTTTGAAACAGTTTTACTTGTTATTTTAATTTTTACACTTACACAGTAAAAAAAATCCATTGAATTTTACATCTTTTGGATAGTAGGCAAATACACTGGATATTTTCTTGAATCTACACTCTAAAAAAAGTGGTTAATTAGCACTCTTTAAGATACACTTCCTTACTTACTCTTAATAAAACCCTTGGCTGTAGGTTGGAATCGAACCCGCGATCAATTCTGATTTTGTTGCGTAGGTTTGGCTTGCGTAGCCACTGCGCCATCGAAGGCGTTCATTTCAGTAGAAAACAAAATCGAACGCAACGTGCAACTTCGTGGTTTTATATATTACATGTTTTTCGTCGTAAAATTCAAATGAATAAGTTGAATTCCACGAAAAAGAACGTAATTTTCGATTCATATATAAATATATTTAATTTTACACGAAATGTTGTGTAATTTTGTGAGCCTTTTCATGTAATTTGTACGGTTCAGTTGAAAAGTACATGAATAATTTACTAATACCAGTAATTTCGTGTAAAAGTGATTGTAATGTGTACTTTTACTTGAAAAAATGAAATACACAGTGCGAAAAATAAGTTCCGAGACTCGAACTATATCTGAGTAACTAGTAGGACCATCTATGTGTTCAGACCGGCGTTTGAAAGCTGTGACACTCCTCTTCCCAGTAATACCAATTGTGTTTAAATAGGTTGATAGATAGCCAAGTTATGACAGTTCTCCCAAAACAACTTTTTTGTCGATGTTGAAATATTAAAATGTTGCTCAAACAATGCTCATTACATTCTTAGATAGCAAAGGAATTGTCCACAGGGAATTCGTTCCAACAATTACTGGCGCATTTTATCTCGAAGTTTTGAAGCGTGTGATGGCCAGAATCCGTCGTATTCGACCCGAATATCGTGATCCAGAGAACTGGATAATGCACCGAGTCACACCTCACTCATTGTTCGTGAATTTTTGGCTCAGAATCAAGTCTGTGTGTTGAATCATCCACCGTATTCACCTGATTTGGCCACATGCGATTTCTCTCTATTCCCGAAATTGAAATTGACGTTGAAAGGATGTTTTTTTTAATGACATTTCGACCATCAAAACAGCTTCACCACGAGCACTAGAGGCAATTCCACAAAATGAGTTAGAACACGCATTTGAATCACTGTTGAATCGCTGAAACAAGTTTATTGAAACTGGAGGAGAATATTTTGAATAAAAAAAATGAAAAATGTTCAGATTTTTTCTTTTAATGATGTTGTCCATGACCAGTTTCGAAACTTATTTGTCGCACTGTATACTGGAAATTTCAAGTAAAAATTGGATTACAAATTTAATTTTTTTTAAAACAGTGTACAATTACAACGTTGCAATACAAAGTGTGATTTATTCCTGTTTCATACCTGCTAAGCTCATAGACATTCAGTTTCTTTTTCTTCTAGTCTCTTTTTGCTTCTCATCATTTATTTTTTTTTCAAGTTTCTCTTCACTTTTCGTCTTCGTCTTATTCTTTTAGTCTATCCTTCCTTTTGTCCTTACTTCGTTTTCTTCCGGTTTCTTTTCGCTTTTCATATTTTCATCTACTAGTCTCTTCTTCTTTAATTATGTTTTCTTATTTTTCATTTGGTTTAACCGGTTCTTTTGTTCCTCTTTTTATTTTTCCCTTTCTTTTTTTTGCTTTTCAACTCTTCCTCCGTTTTTTCATAGTTTTTCCTTATTTTTTCCGTCTTTTTCTTTTGATTTTTTTTATATATTATTCACTTCGATTCTTCCTCTTGTTTCATATTTTCTTTGATTTGTTTTTTTTTATTTTGTACTATTCTGTTTTTTTCGTAATTTCGTTTTCTTGTTTGTTTTTCATTTTGTGTTTCATTGTTTATTTTTTGTTTCTCTTAATTTTTTCTTTTTTTTTTATTCTTTTTCTGTTTTTTATTCTTATTTGTTCTTCTTTTTTTCTTCTTCTTTGTTCTTCTTTTTTTCTTCTTCTTTGTTCTTCTTTTTTTCTTCTTCTTTGTTCTTCTTTTTTTCTTCTTCTTTGTTCTTCTTTTTTTCTTCTTCTTTGTTCTTCTTTACTTCTTCTTTGTTCTTCTTTTCTTCTTCTTCTCTTCTTCTTTTCTTATTCTTCTTTGTTCTTCTTTTCTTCTTCTTCTTTGTTCTTCTATTCTTCTTCTTTGTTCTTCTTTTCTTCTTCTTCTTTTCTTCTTCTTCTTTTCTTCTTCTTCTTTGTTCTTCTATTCTTCTTTTCTTCTTCTTCTTTTATACTTTTTCATTTCGTTTTTCTACTTTTTGTTTTTTTTATTCTTACTTGTTCTTCTTTTTCATTTCGTCTTTCTGTTTTTTTCTTTCTATTTTTTTTTAGTTTTTTTCATCCTATTTTTTTTTGTTTTTTTCTTCCTATTTTTTTTTGTTTTTTTCTTCCTATTTGTTTTTGTTTTTTTCTTCCTATTTTTTTTGTTTTTTCTTCCTATTTTTTTTTGTTTTTTCTTCCTATTTTTTTTTGTTTTTTTCTTTCTATTTTTTTTTTGTTTTTTTTTGTCCTATTTTTTTTTGTTTTTTTTTCTTTTGTTTCTTATATCTTTTTTTACGTGTTTAGTTTATTTTTTAGTTCGTTCCTTTCTTTTCCACGTCTTCTATATTTTTTCTTCCCTCTTATTTTAATCCTAATCGTTTCCTTTTGTGTTTGTTTCTTCTCATGTTTCCTTTAGTTGAATTTTGTTCGCATTCTTTTCTTATTCTTGTTCGTTCGTTTCTGCTTTTTGTTTTTGAAACCTTTTTATCTCTTTATTCTGCTTTCTATCATCCTTCCTGTTTTTCTATTTATTTATTTCTTTCATTTGTTTTTCAACTTATTTTTTTTATTATTTTTGAAGAAAAACGGGCCGCCCTTCTTTTTCTTCCTTTTTATTTTTGGTTTTGTTTTCAATTTTTGAATACCCAAAGTAGGAAGTGTAATTCTCGAATTGTATTCTGAAAATTATATTTCTACGAGCTTTTTCAATTAACCAGAACCCAGATCTTCTGCGTTAATTTTTTGGCATATATTCACTCTTTTGACAGTCTGCCAAAATCAAAAAAATTTATCCGAAATAAATAAATATAGAAATTTTATTTCTAACTACACTTTCTGCATCTTCTATTTACCACAATTTTGGTGAATCATAAATTCTCAAAATGTTTTGACAAATAAATCGTCAAAACAAAAATTTTGACAGCTAATTGTCGAAAATTCTAAAGCCGTGACCTTCATCTTTGTAATCGGAAGCTCATGTATGCTCCGGGCGAAAATTAAAAATGCGAAATAATCGAAATATTTCCATGCAATAAATCACCACAATTACCAAAACAACTGTCAACATCTGTCATCAGTTCATGCTTGTCAAATAAATACATCGGCTCACTTATGCTGTAGATAGCGACTAGCGTTGGGCGCGTATAGCCGATAATCAACTATAAACATTTTCGTTATTATTGTTGGGGGTACTGTTGAATATGGTCGGATCGGTAATGCGGCTTGTTTTCTGTTTATGCCGGTGTGTGTACACAACAAACATGTTTATGAAACATGACCGTTTAAAATAGCCAAGCTCGCGAGCTACAAAAGCTACTCGATGGCAATGTTGTTAATTCCCCGATAAACACAAAACAGAACAACGAGCGCACCGAACATATTCGCGGTGCACCACACGGTCGAATATTTCGCGTGTAGAAAATAAATGACTATAAGTTGGAAAAACAATTAATCACTTAATTAATTAATAACAAGTCGGGCAGTAGGTGCTTGTTATTGTGGGATGGGAAGGTGAGGGAGACGATGTGGTAGAGCCGTTGGTGATACTTATTGATGTTTCAATATAATTGATTCGATGAGCTGATTTTTTGAATCGCCACACAAGAATGGTCCAAATTTTGACATGACCTTGCCAAAATTTTTTGACGGAACAGGTGGTTAAAATGAGGTCAAACATACGTCGAGTCAGGTATTCGTCTAATTACGAACTCAACGTTTTAATTATTTTTGACGAGTCAAATTTTTTTAGTTTTATTTTTCTATTTTGACAAAATATAGCTAGACAGAGCTAGACGATTGCTTGTCATAATTTGAAAAAAAATGGCAAATTTGTGCAGAATGTCATTAAAAAACAACTTAATCCCTTCTGTGAATCCCTGCAACTAATTAGATGAGGTCCTATAAAAAAAATTGAATGTACCACTAGAAGTGACATTGGTGACCCCGATGTGACCGGCTTATATACACCTGCCTTACGCCACCATAAATCACGAAGCTTCTACACATGTCAAATAATTTCACCTCGTTGAAATCATTACTAATCGGTTATAAATCGTTTTACAAGAAGTTTCAGTTTTCGGTAACAAATACGAAACTCACACGAACGAATCGCACCATTCATTTCCTTTCGATCCCGTGGCGTTGAAATGTGCTGGCAGCATTATCCAACTTAACAGAAAATTTAATGTCGAGAAACATTACCGAGTACGAAAATAAATTTAACACTAAACGAACCGTCACAAAAACGCACACACTAAATCGCAAACGGAGAAAATGGAAGCGTGACAACGTGTGATTGAATGGAACAGTGATTTTATGAGACATTTGGATATTTTCAATTTAGTGTCGAGCGATTTTTCGTCTACATTTACACTGCAAACGAAGCGATTAATTAAAGCAAATTTACGGAATGAATTGATAATGAATATTTGATGAAGTTCGGAGCGTTTTTTGCGATTTAGAGAAGAGGAGGTTGCAATTTCGTAACATAATTCTTCAGATTGTCTGTCCGAAGAATCAAAACAACAGTAGGATCATTCCTAAGCATGCCTATGACTTCGCATAGAACCCGACTGTGCATCGCTATGATATACAGACGGGTTCTTTCCAGATTCGCATAGATCCAACGTAATTTTTGTCTCTGCCGATAGATTCGCATAGAACTAGCTTTCTAGGGCCTTTAAATAGCGGACTGCGATATTTTCCAGCGGACTCATACATTTTGGAATAATATTTCAGCTCTGTAGTCGCTCATAATCAGATCTTTAGGCGTGTTACCACTTCGAAACAAATGTTACTGTTTCGAAACAGATGTTACCAAATCGAAACAACTCCAATTTACGATGGAAAACTTTGAAATTAAATCGGAACGTCATCTAATCCATTTACCAACATTCCGTAGAAGCTTATTACGATTATCTGAGCGAGTCTTAATCACTGCCTAGCTTTGTAGGGCCTTTAAATAGTTGACTGCGATATTTTCCAGCGGACTCATACATTTTGAAACAATATTTCAGCTCTGTAGTGGGCCATAATCAGTTTTTTAGGCGTATTACCACTTCGAAACAATTGTTACCGTTTCAAAACATATGTTACCAAATCGAAACAACTCCTATTTATGATAGAAAAGTATGAAATCAAATCGAAACGCCATCTAATCCATTTACCAACATTCCGTAGAAGCTAGTTATGATCATCTGAGCGAGTCTTAATCACTGCCTAGCTTTGTAGGGCCTTTAAATAGCGGACTGCGATATTTTCCAGCGAACTCATACATTTTGAAACAATATTTCAGCTCTGTAGTCAGTCCTAATCAGAACTTTAGGCGTGTTACCACTTCGAAACAAATGTTACCATTTCGAAACAAATGTTACCAAATCGAAACAACTCCAATTTACGATGGAAAACTTTGAAATTAAATCGGAACGCCATCTAATTCATTTAACAACATTCCGTAGAAGCCAATTACGATCATCTGAGCGAGTCTTAATCACTGCCTCGGAGTAAATTAATTTCAAATAAATAAAGATTTTAATTACATTTAATAACCGTACTCTGAACATGGATTTAAACAACTCGAATCATCAAACACTTGAAACTCATTAGGAGCTAATACTTGAAACCAAAACACACACTGCACGAGAAAATAGAAAGGAAAAACAACAACTCGAACGATGAGATAATTGCCACACGTCTAATTAGATAAATTTTCTCATGACAGAAAACATTGGAGCGTTGATGTGTGGTGTGTGTTTTTCCGGTCCTCTTGCTTTTCATAGCCTCGGAGCAGCCAAGTGTGTTCGGTTCGTATTTTATGTATGTTTTTTTTTGCCATGCTTTCGAACAATTTGACGACAGTTAAGAGGCAATTTGTCAATAAACAACCGCACCGAACTAGAATTTATCTCGGCAAATGTGTCGACGGCAAAGGCCCCAAGAAAAGATTGGAGAAAAGATGTCTGTCGAACGACAAACCGGTCGTCGTCTCATTTGAAAGGTAGAAAAGGTAGTCGGCGACATCGTCGTTTTCTGGCGGTGTCGTCGTCTTCTTTCTAATCTCGGCAACTTGACATCATCGTGTACTTAGCACACCACATCTTGGAAGACGAGGAAAAACCAAACCATCGATCTTAGTATCCATCACCGAAGTCAGCTTGGATCTTTCGAAGAAACGATTCTTGCCGTGCATCATGCGACGACCCCGTTTGATATTTTCTGTTTCGACGGAAACCTCGTTGAAGTTTCATCGCCTTCCGGATGGATCGAAATAGATAAATCCTCCCTCCGAGCCGCATCACCACCAAACACGTTCTTTTCCATCGCAACCGGGAGAAAGAAGCTGCTTAGCTCAAATACTCACCAGCACAAACGGGGGAAGAGCTCCCCATCTTGTAGGAATTCCGATAGGAAAAAGCCCCAAATATGTCGACGACATCACTACACTCTGCTAAGACCTTATCGTTCGGTCTGATGGTTCGAATACCGACATATCTCTTCGGTGTAACCGGAATGGCATTAGAATGAAGATATCGGGGTAGAGATATAAACCAGGTGCTTATCTCTAGATCTGTCCGACTCCGACATTCATACATTGTCATCTACATACGGTGGAGTTTTACCTGACGGGCGACAACCGGTGGTATGGTGCTAAAAGGAAGGACATCATATGTCGTGAAATTGAAATCATCATTCCAAGAATGTCGCATAAATGTAATACTGTCGGTTGATATTCAGGCTTTTGAAAGTGATTTTAAGGTTTGACGAATGGGATGTTGTTGTTGTTGTTTTCTATTAGGGGTTTTCTGATGTTTGGATATTAAATTGTTGTTGGAAGTTAGAATGTGACCTTTACTGGAGTATTTGTTACCACTTGTTGACATTAAAAATTTATTGTTACCAGATTTTCATACAATGTTTCTGATTTGTTACCATTCGGAAACAATCGATATATTGAAATTAAAATTGAAATTTCGCCTCAAGCACATCCAGCAAAAACATTAATACACAAAGGGGCTCAGTCATTCCACTAACAACTTCTTCCTTATGGATTCCACTTCAGATTATGATGTTTTGCTCTGAAATATTAATACCTATCCCGGGCTGCTCAGTCTTACTTCAAGGATTCTATAAAACTATTGAACCGATAAGGCTAGGCATAACTACCATACAGCTCGACATTGTTTGTCCAAAACCTTTCCAGAGTCACTGTATATAAATGTGAATTATTTACATAAATGCCATTGTAATGAATAAATAATCTGCAATTTAGTGAGGTTCAGAGTCAAATTTCAATCAAGAAGTACAGCTTCTCCTTATACAGGGTGGTCCATCTAGTGGTTTCTTTTTAAATCATAGGTTATTTTGACACTGAAAGCTGTTTCCCGCTCGAAATCTTGACAGAAAGTCAGTATCATACCTCCGCGGAACTAAATGAGTCGCTTTACGCTTAAACAACGTTGGGAAATATTGAGAACTTATTTCCAAAGTGAGTGCTGTGTAGCCTAAACAGTGCGTTTTTTGAAAAGAAGTTTTGGCCGAAATGAAGCACCCACCGCGCCTGCTGTACGCAAGTTTGTGCAAAAAGTTTGTGAGACTGGCATGCTAGTGGACAACACTCATGGCCCCCGTCGTCGTACGGTGCGCACAGACTAGAATGTGGCTGCTGTAGCCGAGAGTGTGAGACTCACTCCACGAACATCAACTCGACGTCGATCTCAACAGCTCAACATTTCACGCACTAGCCTGAGGAGAATTCTGCACAAAGATCTCGGATTATTCGCTTACAAGGTCCAATTGACTCAGCAATTGAAGGTGCACGACCATCCGCTTCGTTATCGCTTCGCAATTTGGGCAGATTGAAGCGAAGATAGAACTTAATTCTTCACAAAAAAATAGCTGTGGTTTGTACATGTTGTGCGAGAAGAATACCATGACATTCCATTTTAAGAAAGAGTAGATGTACATTTATACATCGCTCTTCTCCCTATTTTCCAACACACAAGCACAACTGAATTGCGTGACTATACCCAGCGGGAAATGGAAGCATACAACCATGCATGGTGGAAATCTTCCTTGGAAGGCGTGGATGCATGACACTTCCATCCCACTCCATTTCAGGAGGAAGTAGCCGACAGACCGATTATTCGAAAACTCCTCGTGTCCTTCCTTCGCAGTAATGAAGAATGCATCTTTAGAGATGCATGAATCATTCATCCACCAGGCAGCTTGGTGGAAGGTTAGCGAGGGTGAAGGGTAAGCATACAATCATGCATAGTGGAAACATTCTTTGGAAGGCGTGGATGTATGACACTTCGTACCCAATCCGTTTCCTTTTTGCATGGGCATGTCCGCAGGAGGAAGTAGCCGACAGACCGATTATTCGAAAACTCCTCGTGTCCTTCCTTCGCAGTAATGAAGAATGCATCTTTAGAGATGCATGAATCATTCATCCACCACACAGCTTGGTGGAAGGTTAGCGAGGGTGAAGGGTAAGCATACAATCATGCATAGTGGAAACATTCCTTGGAAGGCGTGGATGTATGACACTTCGTACCCAATCCGTTTCCTTTTTACATGGAGAAGTACAAGAGAAATTAAAATTAATTTAAAATACCACCAAAATGTTCAATGCAAGAATGTTTATTAAAAAATAAGTTATGTACTTAAAACTAAAAAACTTTTATAATTTTATTTCCTTATTATTATTATTTATTTACTAAAAACCCTTCCTTCATTTGGTCGAAGTCGTCTTCATTCGATATGTACTTTTATAGTACCTGTTTTTGGCAGGAGAAACCCTTTCTTCATTTCATTCTCGAACTGAAGAAAGCCAAAATCGTCCTTAACAGGTTCTGAAAAAATATCAGAAGATTATGACTATAAAATTTCATAACAAAAATTATTTGTTACCGAAAACATAAGTATTAAATAGCTTAATACTTTTAAGTGAAAATACATTTTTTACGCCATCCCAATTTATTTTGAGTAGTACCTCTACAGAAAAGAAGATGTCAAAGCATTTCGACAAGGGTGCCTGTCCTATTAAGTTCTTAACGTAGGCGATCTATTTAAAAAAAAAATTATATTATACTTATTTTCGTAACAGACATTTTACTGAAAAAATTACTTTTTCGTCGTTCGGTGCACTCGTCAATTTTGCATCTAAGTACATTAGCTCGTCAAAATTTTTGACATTCCTCGTTCAGATACGATTCACGAATGTGTTTTGGAATATCTTCATAAATTTTTTTTTTTTAAAAAAAAAACAATGTTTATAGAAAATTAAATTTTCTATAAAATCATTTATTTGGATTTCTTGTCAAATCTGCATATTTCGTGAGATATTTCCAAAAAACTGCAGATTCATCAAAAAATACTTAACAAAAATTTTGATTGTGATATTTTAATTTTTTTCACAGAAAAAAACTTTTTAGGGACGGCCCAAAAAATTTAACTTTTAACGACAACCCTAAGATATATTCATAATGGACTTACCCTTTTATTTCTTCTTTGGTGTCGTATTTATTATTTGTAATTTGAACAATTTCCACTTGCATTTGATTTATTAATTTTAACACAAATTTTCACAATTTCAAATTTTGTACAAATTTTACTTCGGTCTTTTTGCTACATTGACTGCAAGCTCATGCAAAACTGAACTGAATGTTAACGGACATTAACGGCATGGACATGTATGGGAGGGCGGGGCATGAGAAGAACACATTGTCTAACGATCGAATCCGATACCGAAGCTGCTTTACTGCTTCCGAAAAACTTCCTTGCGAAGTATGTGTCATATTTGCTACAAAATAGACCTGGGTTTGAACATAACCTTCCGAAAAACTCCACAGTCAGGCGAGTGTCATTCCTTCCACGTTCCTTCTGGTGGAAGACCTGACATTATTTCCCGTAGGGTAGTCAACGGCTGTTTAGGGAAGAAAACCCACACACATCAGCACAACTGAACTGCTGACTGACTAGTGTGTGCCTAGGTGAACGGCTGTTTAGAGAAGAAAACCCACACACATCAGCACAACTGAACTGCTGAGTGACTAGTGTGTGACTACTGAACGGCTGGTTTGAGAAGAGAATAGAGTAAGTGAATAGTTCAATTGAAGTACTTCACGACTAGTGACTAGTAAGACTAGTAATGGCGAGAAGAGAAGAGATGAAAAGAACACTTCAATTAAAGTACTTCACGATTAGTGACTACAGAACGGCGAGAATATAAGAAATGAAAAGAACCGTTCAATTGAAGTACACCAATACCTCGCTTTGCGACGTTTCACATTGCGTCGAAAAAAAATTGGCGAATAAATTTGCGTCATTTCACATTGCATCGTAAAAAATCTAAACTATCTAAACTGTATGACATAAATTTCATATAAATCATGGATGCTTTCCACTGTATGCAGTGTAAACACGTCTTCAAATGCAGTATGCAGTATAAACATGTCTAACAAAAAAAATACATATATAAAAAGGGAAATACCAGCTACAGTTTATTTTGATTTTTTTTAACAATTCTGTGTAAGAAATTTACATTTGTTTTCAGTTTGATAAAAGTTCTTGAAACGAAAAGTGAGTTTTTTAAAGTTTTTCGTAGATACGTACTGAAAAATAAAATTTTTTATTTTGGAATCTGTTTTCGTAAGTTGTAATCATTTTTTGTAGCTTCAATTGGTAATCATTATTTTTTTAATCGGAAGGATAATAATCATGAGTGGAAAAGTTGAAAAAAAGAAATCGAGAAAGGCAATAACGCTGGAAACTAAATTAAATATTTTGAAGCGTTTTGAGTCAGGAGAATGAGCTGTTAAAATAGCTAAAGCACTTGGACTAGCAGAATCAACTGTGAAAACAATAAGAGATCGCGACGACAGTAAAATTAAAGAAATTGGAAAAGCTGCTACTGTGTCAGACGCAAAAAAAATAACTCGTGCAAGAGATTTTCTGCTAGTAAAAATGGACTTACTTTCTTTATGGATTGAAAAACAAGTACATGACCAAGTTCCACTAACTAAGAGCATAATTCAGGAAAAAGCAAAGAAATTATATGAAGATCTTGAAAAACAATCAATGCCAAATGATATGGAGAACGAGAATGCTGATGAAAGGCAACCAAAGTTTTCAGCGAGTCAAGGCTGGTTCGAGAGATTTAAAGTACGCCAAAACCTTCATAATGTAAAATTAAAAGGTGAAGCAGCTAGCGCCGATACTGTTGCAGCTGCGAAATTCCCCGATACTTTAAAAGCCATTATTCATAGCAAAGGGCTAAACCCTAAGCAAGTTTTTAACGTTGACAAGACGGGATTGTTGTGGAAAAGGCTATATATATATTTCTAAAGCAGAAAAATCAGTTTCAGGACGTAAGCCAAGCAAAAATAGACTCACTCTTCTTTTAGGCGGAAACGCAGAAGGAGATTTCAAATTTAAACCGTTTCTTATTTACAACTCAGAAAATCCTAGAGTAATGAAAGGCGCAAATAAAAAAAGTCTTCCCGTACATTGGCGAGCAAACAAGAAAGCGTGGATGACGTCTGCAATGTTTACGCAATGTTTAATGACGTCTGCAAAGTTTAAGACAATTTAACATTTTTATTTATGCCACCAAACACTACTTCAGTTATCCAACCAATGGATCAAGGAATAATTTCAACGTTCAAAAGCTACTATCTGAGAAGAACGTTCAAACAGCTTTTAAACGCTATCGATGATCCACAAAAAAATAGCACAATTCCAGAATTTTGGAAAACATTTAACGTACTGGATGCAATCAACAATATTTGAGAATCGTGGAATGAAGTCACACCCACTTGTATGAATGCATCAAAACAAATTAGCAAAGCTATGGCCCTACTTGACGAAGTCGCTTCTATTTTTACACAAAATGTCCCTGACGAAAAAAGAAGTTCAAAAGTTGCACGATCCTTAACTGATTCCGTAAGTTGCTACAAGGAGATTTATTTGGAACAAAAACAGAAAACGATCCAGCAAACTTTGGAAAAATATTTGCAGCCATCAGCATCTACGTACACATCGAACAATTGCTTCATCGTCCGATACAGAATCTTCAATAACGCTAGATTCTGATTCTTCATAAACATTAATTATCAATCTAGATTCTAACAGTAACGAAAAAAATATTGAATTGTTACGTTTTATTTAAATTTTAATGAATTCTTACGTTTCAATTTTCTGTATAAATAAATAAATTTATTAGGAACTGGAAATTGCTTTGCTTTTGATAAAATAACCGTTTGGATTTAGCATTGGAACGTATGCATCTTTAATATTTTAGCACACTTCCATAAAAAAAGTTATTTCGAATTGCGACGTTTTGCTTGCGACGAATTTTTTGGGAACCAATTATCGTCGCAAAGTGAGGTATTGGTGTACTTCATTGAACTAAGTCATTGAAATGAATGACTGGTTGTGAAGTATTTCACTGAAATGAACTGTTTTATCCATCTCTAAGACGTATTACTACAAGTCAAAAAGTTATGCAATAAAAATCTTTTATCTTTCACATTGCTGCAAGTCCTTAACGGGGCTAGATAGAAGATTATGCTTAGAACCTGTTTTTAAACGCAAATGAACCCCGAATTACCCATTTTTGTGTCATAAGTGAAACACCCTGTATATACAAATCACGTTGCAACTTTCTGCCACAATTGGATAGTGAGATATAAAGTAGATGTAAAATATGAAAAACTAATTTTGTAATGTCCCCTGGCACCTGCCCGTACTTCATCATTTCTTCAATTTAAATTTGAATTATTGCTCACAACTCTCTTTTAGCTCATTATCCCTTGCGAAACATATTAAGTCACAATTTTCACGCTCTTCACATATCCACTTAATCTTTTTTAATCCTTCGCGAACACCACGAAACACCATTCGTCAATATTTGAATATACTACGCTGCGCACCTTTCTCTCCGGCCCATCGATAAATCACAAGGTGCTCAACTCGCTCATCCGCCACCCTCCGTACCACTTTGAGCTTAGGATTGGCACAATTTGTGCCAGATTAGCCCCATTAGCATCGATTTGGGTTAAATGTGTAATCATTCCGAAATTGGATACTACCTGATGCGATCCGCCCTACGCTTTTATATGACCATAATTAACCCCTTCGTATTTGCACCCCGAACGAACTATTCCTAAACCGCCACCCTCCCGCTCCCATCCCTCTCGACGTGCGCTCACCTTTCCTCGTAGCATAAGGTGGTAATCTATGATTTGCCGCCAAAATGTTTGGGTAATTTGAATAAATTAATTAAAATGATTGTGCCCTGTGGCATTTTATAGTGGGAGATGGAGGGGTCTAGCTCCTTCCGCAGGTATTGCATACGAAATGCGACTGTGGGGCGGAAGAGAGGCCCCGTTCAATTCGACTGATGATGACAGAGATACAGCAACAAAAGGGGCAAAGTGTGTGTATATCCACTTAATCCGAAATCCTGGTAAAACCCTAAACGGGAAAGGTTTGTTCCCGACATATACAAACACACCTATAGTCCGGATCAGGGACTTCTTATCCTTACGGCTGTATTTTAATAATGACAGCAAGGATACGGGTTGTAAAACACCTCGTTTCTTGACACTTTTTCGGCTCGGTCGTCCTCCAGGCGATCTTCTTCAAGAAGGCAGGACCCTTTTCTTTTTTTTTTTTTATTATTCCTTGGATGTTTCCGTTTTATTTTATAGCCTCATGGCGTACATTGTCCTGAAATGAGCGGCGCACAATCTGCCTCCAATCCCGAAAAATTTGGGGCAATGTAACGCTTCGACTACAATAAAAGTAAGAAAAACGACCTTTTCTCCTGGCGGTGTAATAAAATTTAGCCTAAGTAGATTATCACATTTCAGATTAGGATGACGACGACGACGATGACAACAACAACGGCAAGAAAGCAAACCGGAAGTATCCACGCTGGGTGTCTGGGATTACGCAGAGATTTCGGGGTTTCGAAGATCTTTGAAATCTTGTAAATGGAATTTAATTACAACAACGAGAATATCCAAAACAGAATCAGCCCCAACTGTGAGGAGTAGAGCAATCTTACAAGTCAAGACGTTCGGAAAATAGGCGCTAACAAAAGAAGTGAAAATCCCGATGGTGTTGTTCAAGGATATCAGAGCTGAAGCCAATAACCATCACACTGTCCTGAAAGTAATAAACAGCAGCCGTCCTACTACTGCTTCTTCCGGCTAAAGAAAGATGCTTTCCATAATCAAGTTAAGTCCGGGATAAGATGTACTTTTCGGACAAGGAACTCGTTTCGAAAGGACGACAGAAAAGTATCGTACTCGTACTCGTACTCGGTCTCGGGAGAAGGGTAAATTGAAAGGACCGGCATTCTTCTGGATTCATCTTCTGAGCCATTTGTCCCGACGAAGGACGAGGCATTTCTTGGGTTCGTCGTCTCAATGTCCTTTTTTCGGAGACAGGACAATCCATGGGCTCGGATTTTATTCACAACAAAAGAAGCTCCCGATTGTTCGGTAATAAAAGGATAGATGGATTATTGTCCGAATAAACGACTTGATGGTCTGAATTGTGAATTGAAAAAAAGGACAGTGGTTTGCGATTCGGTTCGTAACGAAGGCTCCGACTTGATGGATCGGATTGGATTTCATAGCCTGGATGAAGTGAATAGTATTGCGATGTTTTAGTAGGCGCAGCTAGTAACAGTAATTTGTTATTATGCCTAGCGAAAGTAGCTACAGTTTCGGTCATGTGACGCACTTTTGATTCAGTTCTGATTGATATGTTTATCAACCAAAAAATATCCAACAAACTCCCGGGTGTATGGTCTATCAGTAATCGTATGACATCGGATATTTACATTTTAATAGTATGACAAAAAACATTTGTATACCGGCTTATCCTAACCAGTCGAAACTGTATATTTTTATGTGCCTCTACCGGTTTAGGAGACTGGTGTGTACTTAGGTAAGTACGCGTGGCTACCCGTGAGAACACGAACACACTTAGACCTAAAGAGGTCCGTAGTGTTACCACAGGATAATTGAATCCAGTCCTACTCGTCAAACCATTTAGAGCTTGCAGTGAAGCGTTGGATTCTCGCGACCTCCGTTGTGTGTACTTGACCTCTACTACTAATATATTTGCATTCAGGCATATTTATTTATTTTTTTTTTAAAGTTTTTCCGTATTTTGTTTCTCATTTTTTAATTTTGTTAGTTAGTTTACTTTATTTCCTCCCTCTCTCCCGCCATTGGTTGTTATTATTTTCTCTTTAATTTCACTTTTAATCTATTAGAATTAAGTTTTTATTGTAATCGATCTGAACTTATTTTTTAAGCAACGTCAACGTCGAACTTTTGTTGCGTCCACTTTGCTGCTTTTCTTCTTCCTGGGTTTTCTTTTTTACTTTTTAATTTTGTATTTGTATGTTAATCATTTTTCTTCCTTCTTTTCCTTATTTTGTGTATGTTATTTTTTCCGACTTTTTTTCTGTATGTACTTTTTTTGTCTTCATTTGTTTCGTCCTTTTTTGTTATTTTTGTCCCTTTTCTTTCTTATTTTGGTCCCTTTTCTTTGTGTTTTCATCCTTCTTTTTTCTTTTTCCTCCTTTCTCTGTTCGTTCCTTTTACTTTATTTTCGTTCAGCTTTCCTTTTTTAATTTTTGTCTTCTTTTTTCTGTTTTTTCGCCTTTTTTCCTCTTTTCGTTCATTTCTTTCTTCTTTTTGTCCATTTCTTTCTTCTTTTGGTCCATTTCTTTCTTCTTTTTTTCTGTCTGTACTTTTTTGTCTTCATTTGTTTCGTCCTTTTTTCTTATTTTTGTCCCTTTTCTTTCTTATTTTTGTCCCTTTTCTTTCTAATTTTTATCCCTTTTCTTCCTTATTTTTGTTCCTTTTCTTTGTGTTTTCATCCTTCATTTCCTTTTTTAATCTCTTTTTCTTTTATCCTCCTCTTTTCTTTGTACGTCCCTTTTATTTTCTTTTCGTTCAGCTTTCTTTTTTTAATTTTTTGTATTTCTTTTATTTTGCTTTTTTTCTGTTTTTCGCCTTTTTTCCTTTTTTGTCCATTTCTTTCTTCCTTTTTTTCTGTTACTTTTTTGTCTTCACTTGTTTCGTCTTTTTTTCTTATTTTTGTCCCTTTTCTTTCTTATTTTTGTCCCTTTCCTTTCTTATTTTTGTCCCTTTCCTTTCTTATTTTTGTTCCTTTTCTTTGTGTTTTCATTCTTCTCTTTCCTTTTTTTAATCTCTATTTTCTTTTTTCCTTCTCTTTTCTTTGTTCGTTCCTTTTAAATACTTTATTCGTTCAGCTTTCTTTTTTTAATTTGTTGTCTTCTTTTCTTATTTTGCCTTTTTTCTGTTTTTTCGCTTTTTTTCTCTTATTGTCTATTTCTTTCTTACTTTTTTTCTGTTACTTTTTTTGTCTTCATTTGTTTCGTCCTTTTTCTTTATTTTTGTCACTTTTCTTTGTGATTTAATCCTTTTTTAATCTCTATTTTCTTTTTTCCTCCTCTTTTCTTTGTTCGTCCCTTTTACTTTATTTTCGTTCAGCTTTAATTTTTTAATTTTTTGACCTTTTTTTTTATTTTGCTTTTTCTTCTCTTTTTTTTCTTTTTTTCCACCCCATTTTTCTATTTTTCCCGTCCTCTCTTCTTTGTTTCCTTTTCTTCTTTTTTCTTCTCTTTCTTCTTTTTTCTTCCCTTTCTTCTTTTTTCTTCCCTTTCTTCTTTTTTCTTCCCTTTCTTCTTTTTTCTTCCCTTTCTTCTTTTTTCTTCCCTTTCTTCCTTTTTCTTGCCTTTCTTCTTTTTTCTTCCCTTTCTTCTTTTTTCTTCCCTTTCTTCTTTTTTCTTCCCTTTCTTCTTTTTTCTCCCCTTTCTTCTTTTTTCTTCCCTTTCTTATTTTTCTTCCCTTTCTTCCTTTATTTTCATTATATTTGTTTTCTTTCCTCTTTCTCCTTTTTTTCTTTCTGTTTTTCAAGTTGACATAATTTTTTTTGCTGTCTTCTCGATCCCTCTTTGGTTTGTTTCTTTGCGATTCAGGAGTAATGAACATCGATTAAAGCTCTTTTTGTTTCAATTATTCTTCATGAAACCTTCGAAATCGATTTTTTTATATCTTTGCAAGGAACACCGACCTTCTAAGAATTCATAGTTGGAAGAGAATTGCTGGCTATGTCGTCTTTCTTTGGGATTTCTTTACCGTCTCGTTTTGTTTCCTAATTTATTTTTCTTACATTTTATCAGTTTTGGTTTCTTGCTACCTTTTTTGGTACTTTTTGGTGCACTTTTTAACCCTTTTTTCCTTCCTTTGTGTTCCCTTTTTGTAAGTTTGGTTTTATTTAGTGCTATCGTATTTTTTTGTGTCTCGATTTCTCCTACTTTTGACATTCTGACCCAATTTGTTTTTATATCTTTTAAAGTACTTTAGATTTTATTTCCTTTGACAAAGCTTTGGGTTGTTTCCACCCCTTAAGACGCATTTAAATTGTACCATTATAATTTAATCTTTCTATTTCAAGGATAAAGGTGGAACCCATTATTCCATTTTCCACGCATCTACTAGTCAAACACGAAATCTCCGTCTCAGTAACCGAAGTATTGCCCAGCCCCTTGCTCTCTGTTCTTCCAATTTCAGTTAGTTGCTGATATTCATGACAAAAATTAATTCATGAGTCGATTGCTCCCTCGGTGTCACGATTTATCACTTTTAATGAACGCTCATTAGGTGCTACAAAACGTTTTATTATCGCACTGAATAAACTTCGGAGCCCACATCGCACTAAACTATACAATTATTTACTCAACGCAAACTAGATCCTGGCTCTTCGACTCGGAGGGCTTACCTTAAGAAAGCTTTGTTTTCTTTACGGCCGTTTTCTATGGCGACATTGTTGTCGAGATGTATGTGCTCCTCCATCATTGCTCAGAAACTCTCTAAAGCGCCAGCTAGATGGCACTGCCATTCCAAACCGGGTTAAAGGTATTCCCGATAGAATGGAGGTGTATTTGCTCCGTTCTGAAGTTGTGTTCCTTGTGCTTTTTGTGCGATTCTGCGCGCAATAATTGAGGTAACTTTGTTTTCGCTCGGTACAGGCCGTAGCTATCAGTTCTACTCTATGGCTTGGGCAAGTAACAGCCGCTCCGTTCACACCATTAAAGCTGTAACGCCTCTGTACGAAAGTACTAAACTGTTAAGTGCTAGCCACAGCCTTTCCATCGCTAAACAAAGAAATTACCAAAGTAAACAACACGTTCAATTAAAAAGGGTTAATAAACTCTACTCACATTACACAATTTGCTTGGATACGCGGCATATGTGGAGAAACGTTGCCGACAAGTTTCAATTCTCGAGTGCCTAATAATATACGAACTGTTGATATGTGTTTGTTCCTCCACACGAAAGTCCACTCTTGAGACGAACAGAAGCGCACAGAACATTATACGCCATAGGTCCCCCAGGAAACGATATTATATGTGTCCGGATGGCTAATTGGTCGCATGCCTATTATTACAATTCAACCACGTAATTGGTCTTGCATGTTCCCTTCACGGACTAATCATTTTCGCCCTCTTGGTGCTTTCATATGCCCTTATAGAGGGTTAACCGGGGAAAAAATTGATTGAATATGTATTCAATGAATAATTTATTGCTTTTGAAGCACAAATTTTATAGTTAGCGACTCTGTTACCGAGAAAATAACAAAATTTCGCATTTGTTACCGAATTGTTACCATATGGTAACAAATGGTAACTTTGATGCCAAAAGTCGCAAAGTCATGAAATGTATCTGAAAAATGCTTTTAATAGTTTTATGTAACTGTGTCTGCTTCATATAAACTTCCATACTTCATTTAACCAAACAACCGCATACATTAAATTTATTTTTACATTTTTCATTTAATGATTTATTAGATAAACTGTTAACAAATTAGTGCGATTATCCAATTCCATTATAATAAATCATTCAGCCGTAGACAACGCACACCGTCATCGACTATAGAACAAACCCATTTTCATGTTCATTTAATCATAAAATTTTACATAATTCCACCATATTCATCTGTTTCATTGCCTCGCACCCATAATATCTTTTCAAAAAAAAAACCCTCATAACATTATGAAAACATCTCGACATGTAGAGAGAGCGAAAATTTCAATTAAATCTGTAAAATCAGTCATACGAGTACGTGTACATACTATAAAAAGGTCGGGGGGAAATAAATTTCAATTATATTCGGCCCCGAGGGGGTTGAGTTTCGAATTGAAGCCCAGCAAAAAACAAACCAGAAAAAACAAAAATTCATTTATAATTTCACCACAAATTGCATATTATAGCGAAAATAAATTCGAATATGAACACCACACAACATCGAAACTAATTTATGAAATTTATAGCACTATTAGTCCGGCTAAATACCGAAAGCTTAAGCGAACGAGTAACCATACAAATTAGAGGCAATAATGTTTAGAGCGCTCTAATGTATAAATTAATGGTGTTTTTTGATTGGTGCTGGGTGTTTTTTTTTTTTGGTTTGTTTGTGATAAACCGAAATGATGCCAGCAAAATTTTCTAGAGTATTTCTGGCGATTAGTCGTACTACTCGGCGCTGTGAGTAGCTTGAAGAGCGACGTGGATAGTTGCCGGCTATAATTAATTATGTCTAAATTAGTGGACCGTTTTGATGGGTAATGTGAAGACATCTAGCAAATGATTCGTATCAATTATATTGAATAAATTTTTTCGTCACTATTTTGTGTATGGATCGGCTATTTTGTAACATCGTTATGGAGTTGTGATGAGAATTTGCTATGGCCCTTTTTAAAAGAACTTGTTGACGAGCGCCTATCGATCCTTGACTTCAACCGATTTATTCCTTTACTATTATTTGATTCCTTTTGTTTTGAATTTTTTTTTCATTTATTGTATAAATTTTATTTTTCACTAGCTGCGTTCCACGGCTACGCCAACGTTTGTATGGTGCTTTGCCATCGAGACTGCAAAGCCAGCGGTTTCTAGTCTTGCTTCCTGTTGCTCCCGTTGATCCTGTTGCTCTTGTTTCTCCGTTGCTCATTTGCTTCTGTTGCTCCCATTGCTTTGACAGCACCGTTGCTCTCATTGGTTCCGTTGCTCCATATTATGTCAAGCGTGCGCGTTCCTACACCGAAAAGCATGAACTGCCGCTAAACTATATGAAATACACTCATCAAAAATCCCCAAATTTTCATCGCAATCGGATGAATGGTATTGAAACGCATACGGGACAAACAAACAAATATGTTCTTCATAGAGAAAAACAATCCATTTTCTGAGCTCCTAATCATAAAATTATACGCGAACCGTCATACAACCGTCAGTTGTCAAAAATTTGTCTATCTTTGATTGTTGTTTTAATTTCCATCAGTTGGAAATTTTCAACCATTACCATTTCTCAATAGGAACGCACCTCATGCACCGAAAATACACGAACTACCGCTAAATTGCATGAAATACACTCAAATGTTGAAACAACTCGCGTACCACCAATTGTAAAATTATTTTACTAATGCAGAAATCTTCGCAAGCATGTCCTCAACAAATCACCAAAGTTTCATCGCAATCGGATGAATGGTTTAGGAGCGCATACGGGACAAACAAACAAACATTCATATTTATATACAGACTAGCCGCGTACCGCGGCTACGCTCGCTTCGCTCACGTTGTTCCATCGCTCCTGTTACTCCCGTTTCTCCCGTTGATCCATTGCTCCTGTTTCTCTCGTTGATCCATTGCTCCTATTTCTCCGTTGCTCCCATTTCTCCCGTTGATCCGTTGCTCCTGTTTCTCACGATGCTCCTGTTAATCCCGTTGCTACCATTTCTTCCGTTACTCCCATTTCTCCCTTTGCTCCCATTACTCCATCCTCCATCCCCCATCTCCAATCCACCATCCTCTATCCTACATCCTCTATCCACCATCCACCATTTTCCATCCACCATCTACCATCCCCATCCACCATCCTCCATCCACCGTCCTCCATCTTTCATCCGCCATCCTCCATCTTCCATCATCCATCCTCTATCCACCATCCACCATCCTCCATCCTCTATCCACCATCCTCTATCCACCATCCACTATCCTCCATCTATCATCCCCCATTCTCTATCCTCCATCCACCATTCTCCGCCCACCATCCACCATCCTCCATCTTCTATCCTCCATCCTCTATCCACCATCCTTCACCCACCATCTCCCATCCTCCATCCACCATCCTCCATCCACCATCCTCCATCTACCATCCCCCAAACTCCATCATCCATCCTCCATTCTCTATCCACCATCCTCCATCTTCCATCCTCCATATTCCATCTTCCATCCACTATCCTCTTATACCATTTAGTAATAGGAATAGGCATAACTAATACACCAAAAACGAAATGCCGCTAAATCATATGAAAAACACTCAAATGTTGAAATAACTCGGGAACCACCAACTGTTAAATAATTTTGTTAAGAAATTTTGTTAGAAACCATCGAGGGCGTACCCTCAACAAATCACCAAAGTTTCATCGCAATTGGATGAGTGGTTTAGGAGCCTATACAGGACAAACAGACAGACAAACATTCATTTTTATATACAGGGTGTTTGGTACTCCGTGCACGACCTTGTAAGGGGTTATTCCTTGATATATTTGGAGAAAAAAATTGTTCTACAGGGTGGGTCAATTTTCAATATTAGTGGAGATACAGGGTGGTTAAGAAAAGTGTTTTTGACCGGTACCCTCACTCACTTAAAACGTTATATCTTGAAAATGAATAATCACAAGGCAAAGTGTTATAACTCGTTTTTTAGGCAATCGAATTATCTTTCATTTGATGTAACAGTCTAAATTGTAACTGCACCCAATCTTGAGATATTTACTCGAAAACACCAATTTTTGCTACGTGAACCCTTAAAATTCAGTGATCAATGTAGTTTTTCTCAGAAAACCCCATTATAAACATGTCATTTTAATTTTATTTTTTTATGAGCCGTATTATTACCTACAAAAGCTGCATACATATGTATGAGTTACGATTAACATTTTGGAAGTAATAGGTAAAAATACATATCGCATTAAAATTAAATATTTCAAAAGTCAGTGCCATAAAGTGGACCTCGTTTAATTTGTCGGTAGTACTGAAGTATTTTTATTGCCCATTTATTACTATTTAAAGTATGTAGGAAAACAATGAAATGTAACTGAGTTTCAACATAATTGATGCTTTTACCTGGATGTGGTAGGTAATACTGGGTGCGGTACTATGCCTTTTTTAATACGGTGCCTTACAAAATAAAAAGCCTATAAAAGCAAAACTACCTTCATATTTTTATCAGTTTTAGTTACGTTGCTAACAGAAGAAGGTGTCAGTAGAATAAAAAAAATAATTTCGAAATGTCTGAGTACTCCAATGAAGAATATGCTGACATTGTGTTAATTTATGGAGAGTGTCGCGAAAATGGAGAAGCCGCGCGAAGGCTTTACCATCAGAGACATCCCCATCGACGGACACCTGACAGGAGAGTATTTCAGGACGTTTACAGGAGAATTAGGGAAACTGGCAGCGTTAGAACAAGGAGAGTAAATGCAAATCCTGCGCCTATAATCGCTGTTCAGATTGACGAAAGAATACTGCAAACAGTGCAAAATGATCCATCGATCAGTATCCGACGCTTGGCATTGCAGTTTAACGTATCTACTTGGAAGGTTTGGAGTATTTTAAAAGTAGAACGCTTCCATGCCTACCATCACACACCAGTACAGGAGCTGCTACCCATTGATTTCCCCAAACGGATGGAGTTTTGCAATTGGCTCCTTGAACGACAAATAGATGACGACAATTTTTTCAACAATATTCTGTGGACGGATGAGTCCCAATTTACCAGAGACGGTATCACAAACTTCCACAACCTACATACGTGGGTTGAGAGCAATCCACACACAAGAAGAGCGCCATCATTTCAGCACAGATTCAGCGTCAATTTATGGGCAGGTGTGATTGGTGACGATTTACTTGGACCTATTAGGCTTCCGCGTACTCTAAATAGCTCCAATTACTTACAGTTTTTATCAAATGATCTACAGGACTTATTGGATGATATTCCACTGGTACGATTGGCTTCCATGTTTTACCAACACGATGGTGCTCCAGCTCATTACGGCCGACAGATCACAGATTGGTTAAATTCCAATTATAGCAATCGCTGGATCGGTAGAAATGGACCGATACACTGGCCTGCAAGATCTCCTGATCTTACTATTATGGATTTCTTTGTATGGGGACGGATGAAGGACCTAGTCTACGCAACGCCAGTAGAAACATTGGAAGATCTAAATATCAGGATCGATGCGGCAGCAATAGAAGTAAGGCAGCAGTTGAGGAATATGAATACCAAGAGAACACTCGCCAAACGTGCTTTAGCGTGCATTCAAAATGAAGGTGGCCATTTTGAACATTTATTATAACAAAATTTTTTTAAATAAAACATAAAAACCATTATTAAATTCTTTTAGTTCAAACAAGTAGTGTAGATCAACATGCACATGCACTGACTTTTGGAATATTTATGTTAATCGTAACTCATACATATGTATGCAGCTTTTGTAGGTAATAATACGGCACATAAAAAAATAAAATTAAAATGCCATGTTTATAATGGGGTTTTCTGAGAAAAACTACATTGATCACTGAATTTTAAGGGTTCACGTAGCAAAAATTGGTGTTTTCGAGTAAATATCTCAAGATTGGGTGCAGTTACAATTTAGACTGTTACATCAAATGAAAGATAATTCGATTGCCTAAAAAACGAGTTATAACACTTTGCCTTGTGATTATTCATTTTCAAGATATAACGTTTTAAGTGAGTGAGGGTACCGGTCAAAAACACTTTTCTTAACCACCCTGTATCTCCACTGTTATTGAAAATTGACCCACCCTGTGGAACAAATTTTTCTCCAAATATATCAAGGAATAACCCCTTACAAGGTCGTGCACGGAGTACCAAACACCCTGTATAGATAGATATATTTTGTTCTTATAAGAAGAAGAAAAATATTTTTATTTATTCTCTAAAAATTTTATTTTTCATTTTTTTCCGATCAGAACTCTTTGCTTTATTTTTCTCCCTGTCTTTTTGCTCTTTTTGTTTTTATTTTTTCTATCCTTGCTTTTTTTCTGCTTGGTTTTTTCTTTTTCTCTCTCTGTTTTTTTTTCTCGCCTTTATTATTTTTTCTTTTATTTTTAATTCTCTTGTTTTGTTCTCTTTTCTTTTGTTTCTTACTTTTAGTTCCTCATTTTTTCCTTATTTTCTTTTTTAATTTAGTTTTCTTTTTCTTTTTATTTATTTCTCTTGTTTTTCTTTGTTTCCTATTTGTTTCTTTTGTTTTTCTTTGGTTCCTCATTATTTTTCGTTTTGTTGTCTCCTTATTTTTCTTTCCTTGTTATTATACTCTAGATAAATCTCAAATATCACAAGTTCTTTCTCTTTGTTTGTCTTTCCTTTTTTCTTCATTTCTCTCTCCTTATTTCTTTTATTGTTTTTTCTTTTATTTGTATTCTCTTTTTTTTATCCCTTCTCCTTCCTTTTGTCTTTTATTATTATTTTTTTCAAAAATATTTTTATTTATTCTCTAAATTTTTATTTTTCATTTCTTTCTTTTCCCCTTTATTTCTCTTGCTGTCTTTTTGCTCTCCTTGTTTTTATTTGTTTTATCCTTGCTTTTTGTTGCTTGGTTTTTCCCTTTTCTCTCTCTGTTTTTATTTTTTTCTTTACTATCATTATTTTTAATATTCTTGTTATGTTCTCTCTCCTTGTGTTTCTTACGTTTTACTCCTTATTTTTTTCTTTTTTTCTCCTTACTTTCCTTTTTAATTTGGTTTTCTTTTTAATTGTTTCTCTTGTTTTTCTTTGTTTCCTCATTATTTTTCGTTTTATTCTCTCTTTTTTTTTCTTCCCTTGTTATACTCTAGATAAATCTGAAATATTACAAGTTTTTTTCTCTTTGTCTGTCTTTCCTCCTTGTTACTTTTATTGTTTTTTGTTTTATTTTTTTTTATCCATTTCTTTCCCCTGTTTTGTTCGATTATTTTGCTCCTTTTTTTATTTTCAAATTATGAATCTTTTTTTACTTTTTGATTTCTTATTTTTGTTTTTTTTTTCTCTTCACAAATTTATTGGCGGAAGAAACTCTTTGGGAACACTATTCTTTGATGGCTGAAGACGACGTGATCGATTTTATTTGTCCCAAAGTTTCATGATATAGTCTTCTCAATAAATAAGCCATCTAGATAATATTCCAATAAATCAGTTAGTGGAAAAATTTAACCGACATTATAAGTTTCTAACCCTGTGTCTACACTGACAATTTATCTGGCAATGACTATGGCAATATTGCCTTTGAGGTAAATGTTAAATCGCAATGATTGCCAGGCAATTTTTATTTGAGCGAGTGAATTCGAAGTGTCAAGTTGTGAAGCAAAACAATCATAACTTCGAAAACTATTGATTGATTCAATAGTTTTTACTTTAGTCCATTTATTTTCACTGTTGACAAGCGACGCTAACTTCTGTCAAACGATTCGTTTTCTGGAAATATTTTCCTCAAAATTGCCATGGCAATGCTGAGAGCAATATTTCCATATGCGTTTGGTGCGTCTACACTGTCAATTTGTGTATGGCAATAATGCCTTTGCAATTGCCAGATAAATTGTCAGTGTAGACGCAGGGTAAGTGACATTCTGGGTAAAGGCATTGGTTGTCGCCTAAAGCCCAATTTTTTGTTGACATCCGTATGCCACTTCAAGTACTAATTGGAGATTTAGCAAGTTCTTTCTTTTTTCTCTCTGACAATATTCTCATTGTCTTCCAAAGATAAGTTGGAGATAATTTTTGACCCGAACCCAAGAATGTTTCATTAAACCCATAGCAGACGAAGCGTTGATAAATATTGGCCCTATGCGAGTTAGTTAAACCTGTTGAATTTTATTGAAAAAATATAACGCTTGAGGTGACATTGGATAAAGGTTACCAACGGTGAATCAATCTTAGAGCTATTGTAAAATTGGCGACATCTAAAATAAAGTATATTATTTTATAGTAAATAATTAGCTTCGGTACTGCGTCGAAAAAATGAAGAGCACAGCGTCAGCTCATCATCATCAATGGCGCGACAGCCCAAATCGGGCCCTGGTCTTCTGTAGAAACCAGGTCAGCTGTAGAAACTAAAATCGATGGGCTGAAGCTTCATTCAGTGTTTTATTTTGGATACTGAACCTTAAACAGCCCATTCACACTTAAATTGCTTTCCAATGGCGCTACAACCTCAGTTGGACCTCATATCCCCTTGCCTTGTTATCAGGATCGTGTCGATGGATTCTTAGTTTAACTTAGGATTCTCTTGAATAATCTGCCAATCGCTTTGGTGGTGAGAGCTCGTTCGATACGACGGTTCTTTCGAAGGAACCAAATGTTTTGCTTGCGGTCAGGCTATTTTAAGAACAATTTTTTTATAGATGTAACTGGACAGTTTTTGCACCCATCACTCCCACCAAACTCTGCAAAGTTCGTGCGTCATTTCGGAACTACCAAAGTAATTAACTTGGTAATTGCCCGCATTATCTTCGATCCGACGGGGTGGATTTCCTAATCACCATAAATTGCTATGCAATTAAAGTCTACGCTGTCAGCCAGTAATCATCACGATACGAGAAAACTTTAAACTCAGTTATTAACTTTGAACTATTTCCGCGCTTTCTTAACCCCTTGTCGGCCTGGCCTGTCTTAGGAATAAGTTCATGTTCGAACGGTTCGATTATTTCTTTTTTTAGTTTTTAGTCCAGGTTACAACACGCCTTCCAGAACATATTTACCTGAGGTGTACATGAGTTCAATTCCACCTGTTGGCTATGAAATTACACTGGGCATAGACGAAAAACCGATCAAATTAATTTCATAGCTCATTTATTTATTATTCTGTTTCGACACGTTCTAGTTAATTAATTTTTTTTTGTTTTTTAGTCTCTTATTACTGGCATCGGTACGGCATGTATAATTTATAGCCATTATTTCCGCTAATGTTGCCTTAAGATATGCCTGAAAAATCGTTATTAGATGTAGTTGAACATTTTTTTCTTTCTACAATTTGTGAAGTGATTAGTTCGGAAAGAGCTAAATTACTTGAGATTGGAAGTGCTTTCTCGGTGCAAGGATTGATTTTTGACGAATTTTGTCCAAGATTTCATTCATATGCCAAAATCTTGAAAACCGCACTATTAAGTGCCAAAATCTGAAATTTATGCGCCCAATTTTGTCTAGAATTTATCGCAGCATTTAGCAGTTTTGCAATAACTCCAAAAGACAATTTGGTCCTTCCATCTCTGATGTATTACCCGAGGCTCGCCACCCCCCAAAAATATCAACGGAATCCCGAAGAAGATCCGAGAAACAGGGCCAAAGAAAATAGCCCATAAGAAGATAACATAACGAGCAACTGTCTCATTTTTATCACATTTTTATGTTCTAAAACGATTTCGAAATCCGTCAGGAAAGGAGGGCGGCTCTGATGTGGGTCCAAGTCGTACAAAGCCACCCCACACATAAGGGATGCGAAGTCGGGGTGGGTAGAAAATGGGGCACAAATATGGCAAAGATTTCACACTATAATGCATAGGTCGTTATGTGTTAGATTGTCATAAAAGTTTAATGGACTGGAAGAAGGATTTTCGCCCTATTGTGTTATGCGAGAGTGAAAATCCGTTTTATTTACCCTCCGGGGAGACATTGTTTTCATATCCTTTTCGTGGACCCGAAATTGCCGACAAGAAATTCAATTCGAAATTCGGAAAATTAGATTTGAGTGATTGTTTAACGTCGATGCCTCAAAGCTATGGTGTAAAAGGGTTAAGAAATCCTGTATCTTGGTTAATTTTGTTTCTATTTGTTTTTTTTTTGCTGGATTTAAGATAAGTATAATAATATTTTTTCTCTCCTTTCCAGAATTCAATTACACTCGCTCAAGATGCTGGAACTTCAGATGACAGCGGCAGAGCATCGGAACGATTAACGACATCTTCTGTAGCACCACGTGATGCAGATAGCTCTAGGGATAGGCTAAGTGATGTAAGTAGAATGTTTGTCCGTCCTTGTTTCATAGAATCCAAGCCTGGGTCTTTGGCTCGGTCTTGTACAATCGAGTCTTAGTAGTTTCAATTTTCAAATACTTCACGTGAACACATCAAGAACAATGCGATTGGTTTTGCTCAATCGAGTATTGGCCTTGTGGTTAGTCGGTCAGTCTTAATCTTGCACTTTCTGTAAGATCAGGACAAGACTAATATCGCAGGAAATTGCGATTGAAAGGAAAGGAAGGCGTTTTGTTTTCAAATGGGCCAAACGTGTATTACCGAACAACACAACCCAAACTTAACTATCGTAGAAACATTGATAGGTAGGTAGGTACTCGTGGCTGCCCGTAAGAAGTGTGTCCACACTTAGACCTAAGAAGGTCCGTTGTGTTACCACAGGATTATCGAATCCGGTTCTACTCCTCAAACCATTATAGCTTGCTATAAAGCGTTGGATTCTCGCGACCTCCGTTGCGGCAACGTCACTAAGACTGTTGAAGAAGTAAACTCCAAGATGAACTTTCCTTCTAGCGGTTAGAGCTGGACAGGTACAGAGAAGATGAAGGACTGTCTGCTCCTCATCCAGGCAGCTTCTACAGAAGTCGTTCGAAAAGAGGCCGAGTCTTTTAGCATGCCGACCTATAAGACAGTGTCCGGTCAGGACACCGACAGTGGTGCTGATATTAGCCCTTTTGAGCAAAGTCAGCCTTTTAGACCGTTTTGGATCCAGCTTCGGCCAGATCTGTCTCGTAGTGTGACATGTAATACCGTCTGCCCGTCTTGAGTTGGTTTTCTCAACTGAGTCCAATCCCAGTAGCAGAGGCACACCCAGATTTCGATGTCCCGGCATAATCTGAAGGGTAGTAACTCGTAACTCGCTCTTAAAAATGGACTGGAAGTTCTTGGAACTGCAATGTCACACGGCTCCAAATTTTTTTCCCCAAAATTATCTCAATTTCATACTAATTGAAAATCATTTTCTTTCAATCAACAGGCAAGCAGTCGTTGCAGTTCTGGCAAAGGATATATCGTAAGTATTGCTTGATTTTATTTGACCACCTCTTAGTTCAATTCGTCCTTTTGCCAAAACCATCAGATCCTTGGAAACAACTAACAATCAGCGCGTCCTCCACCTTGAGACCCCTTGGGGTGATTTTATATGCATATGCGATTCGAATCCCCAATCGCTAATTCTTTCGGCCCCCCAAAAAAAAGGGACTCAATCTCGTTCAAATCAATTATAGCATTGACAGTGTCGATATCCTTTTTTCGCAACAATACCAATAGCAAGCTTATCAGTTATTTTTATAGCGAACCGTATAAATGCAAATCACTTTCAGAAAACTCTTGTACTTAGAAAATAAAGCCCGGGGACAAAATAACAAGGTTTATTGACATCCTTGGATGTCATCCTTCGTCCCTTTATTTCGTTTCGGGACCAGAAGAAAGGATCATAAAATTTTACGTGTATATTTTTTTTTTTGGTAGCTTTATTCCAGTTGGTTGTTGTTGCTGCTCCTTTTCGAAGTAAAGTCCTTAAACTTGGCAGAAGTATTGAGCTCCTCCATTTGAACATAATTTTTTTCGGGAGCTAGAGTTTCCTAAGGAAGTTCGTCGAAGATTTACCGAAGATTTCGTTAGGAAGGGAAGGCTTCTTGGAGCGGACTTTAGAACAGATGATAAAAATGGAAATTGAAGTTTGTTTTTTTGGCCTTGCCTTCTATTCGGGATTCGTTCATTTTACGATTATTTTTATTGGAACTTGTTCGATTGTCTGGATGTGCACGAAACAGTTTGTGGGGGGTGGGAAGGACTGAGAGTCCTTGGGAAAAAATTTTATCATCGGGAATAGGTGACGACACGAAATGCTACGTGACAAGAAAAATCTTAGAAGATTTCGAATAATAAAATCGCGACGACATAAAAACGGTTCTTGTTCTTAAGGAGCGATTTTATGGTTAAAGGATTTCGTTCCGAGGACTTGTGAGTGAGCGGTTGGAAATGGTTGGTTATCTTTAATTTTTACTAGCTGGGAATTAATGTTCGGAAAAGAGGAGGAACTGAGCTTTTTTTGCAATTTGACGATTTGGCGGAAATTTTACGTTATTTTGTATTTTTGGTTCTACGTTTTAAAATTTTGATATAAAAAAAATTTTTTACCGATCTTTTCTTTACCGCCTTTTGTTCTTGTTCTTTCTTTTTTTACATTTTGACGATTTGGCGGAAATTTTACGTTATTTTGTAATTTTGGTTCTACATTTTAAGTTTTTGATCAAAAATATAATTTTTACCGATTATCTTTTCTTCACCGCCTTTCGTTCCGGAACGTGAAAAATTAATAAATTTCGTCGTATTAATGGCTATTTGTTTTCGACGATTTAGTGTAAATTAAATTTTGGCATCTATTTTTTGATCAATGGTTTTGGCAATTCGACGATGTGGTGGTAATTTGACATTCAGTTATTTTGGCAGTACATTAAAAGATTTCGATAAAATTTTTGAATTCGGAATATATCTTTTTTGAACGCGGAAATTATTAAATTAAATTTTTTTTTTATTTATTAGCTATTTATGTTGATTTTGTACTAATTTTGTAATTTAAGCAGTGAATTTCAAGATTTGAAAAAGTCAACTTTTGACTTTTGTTTTCTATCCGCCTTCGATATTTTAATAATTTCTGCGACGCGAAGAATTCTTAAATTTCATAAAATCAAGTTCAGAATTTTTTTCCTGTTTTGTTTTAGATGTTTTTGAATATTTGATGATTTGGTGCTAATTTCAAAATTAAATTTCGTCAAAACCAACGTCCAAAATAAAGGTGGTCGTTGGTTTTGCCATTTCGACGATTTGGTGCTAATTTGACATTCAGTAATTTGATAAAATGTTTAATTTTTAACCCATCGTGGTCACACGGAGTAGAATCAACCCGACGACAAACTTTGGGCGTAAAATAGACCCTCTTCATATGTCGGAATAAATACCTTTTTTGGAACGCACACTATGCTACTATTTTATTTTTTCGAGAAGCAGCATATCTAAGAAGTGAAACACCAAAATTTTATGAAAAAAATTTTGAACATTGACGAAGCTATACATTTTTTTTTTAGCGGAAAAGTGTCTTTTTTACGTTTTCACCTCTTCATGAAATTTGTTTAATATGTCGCCATTTTATTTCTTATTAATAAACTTTTCGTACATCGTCTAGAACGTTCAGAGCATGTTCCATAATTTTTTTAACCACTTCGGACCGATAGTTTGATCAAAATACCTTTTTGACTGGGTAGAATCGACCCAGTCTGACCACCGAGATTGAATACAGAGGTGTGACCACGAAGGGTTAAATTAAATTTTGACAAAATTGTTTTATTTTCTTATTTTTTTTTCTATTTTTGGGACACGAAAATTTTGAAAGTTTGATTGAATTTTTTTCAATTCTCTTTAGTTTTTGAAAGTTTTACGATTGAATGCAAAGTCGACATTATTCTGCAATTTTGGCAACTAATTTTAAGTATTCGATAATAAATTTCATTCAAATGTTGTCAAACTAATTTTGTTTGGTTTTTTTTTTGACTACCTTTCACTGTGTTTTATTGTTTTATACTGTCAAAGGTATGATTATTTGGATATTTTTAATTTTGACAGTAGTTAATAATTTTTTTTTTATTACAAAATTTGTTTCCTTTTTTTAAAATATTATTTTTTATCTAGTGAATTAAAATCAATTCTTTTTTCTCTTTTTGCAGTGTGATAGTGAAGGAGACGATGATAAGGTATGTGATTTACAATTTTATTTATTAATTTTTTTCCCAAATTTAAATGTTTGTTTATAAGCCTGTCTCTTTTATTACCAGCGAACAATGATTTATGATCAATAATAAATCTTCTGATTTTGTGTAACAGGTACCACCTGTTTTTATTGTCAAAAGTTTTTGGTGAATTGCTCAAAAAGTTAAATTCTGCCTTGATGTGTTTTTTTTTATCTTTTATTTGGCAGAATGTGTTCATTACATGAATCTAGAATAACGTCCTCAGGTCCTAAGTAGTGTCTGTCTTTAAGCACGACTTGAATCGTGTAGTTACAGCTGCCACCATTGCTTTAATTTGGATATCGAACCAAAACGGCCTTCTAACCAAGAGAGAAGCCTTGATGCCTGATCCGGAAACGCAAAATCCAAATTAAGGCCTCACTGGACAAATCTCAATCAGTCGACTACTCGCTCTTGTTATGGACTTAGGTTCTAATGGGGAGTCAATCAATCAAACCGCATTTTAGAGTCTTGAAGTTACGGGGTCATCATTTTTTTCCGGGCTTGTAAAGTTGGCAGTTGCTGTTGTTCGCATAGGTTGCTTTTTTTGTGAAAGTATGTACCATAATGAATCACCCCTGCTTGAACCGAAACTGTATCACATCCTGATCTAACGTCTTCCAACACTTTATTTTCTCGTCCATCTCAAAATCTTAATTCACTCAGTAGTATCAATAAAAATCAACGATTCCCATGATTTCGCTCAATCAAACGGTGACATTTCGCGATGAAAACACCACAGTAAAAAGAATCTTTTCGAAACATCTTTAAGGCACATCTCGAGCTCGTCATCTGTGGCTCATAAAGCGAACGTCATTAATATTAAGTGCCACCGCAAACACCGTACAATTATTAAGTGCGCGCTATAGATGCCAAAAGATCAGAGAAATCAGATAGGTTGAGGCGCGCGCTGGGCTGGTTCATATCTTGGCTACACGGGGGAATACGCGATAAGATGGCAACGAAATGGATAAAAAGAATCGCGCATAATGGCCATCGTCTTCTTATATATCCAATTTCCCGGCCGAAGAACGCTCGCAAAGCTGGCTTCCACAGATTTATGACTGAAAACATTTGTCCGCGAATTATTTATGGGTTTCGAAAGATATTGCGCGCTTGGGCCCATTTTTCCTAACCTCTCACCGTTCAGTCGCGCCCGTTGTTCTATCCCAGAATCATTGTATGTGTTTTTTAATCCTCCTCAAGTCTCATTCGTTCGGGTGGGTTTTTTTTAAACCCCCCTTTTGGCCTGTCCAGGTCGTCCTCCTCCGGATGGCATTGATGAAGGCTCCTTGCTAGTTTGGGTCGTTTTTTCTTCGTTCCGCTGCCATTAATGCCATTATTTACTTCGCAATCTTATTGTGGCTTAGTACAGTACTCTAGAGACGAGGCACATTAAGGGCAGCCTTATGACATATTTATGTCTCCATGACACGGGGTCACCATTCTCTTGCAGACTTGTAAAGTTGGCGGTTGCTGTTGTTCGCATCGGGACCGTGTTTTTTTTTTGTGAAATTGTGTGGCTGGTTTAATGGCGATTTTATTCATCGTTTTAAGAGGAATTAATTTCCGCGCAAACAGAATTTGAAAGGGACTTGAGGGCAGTTTAAGTGATAACCGAGGGTTTTATGAGTGCTCCATTCTGTACGGGGGTTTTTTTTCTTCAGAAAAAATGAAATAATGGGATTTGACGTAAATGGGGGAAGTTTTAATTACCCATTAATTGAAAATATTAGACAAAGTTTGGGGATTGTTTAGGGAAGCGTTATCGTTATTCAGCAGGTTCAGTCGGTGGATTATGTTGTATATATATTTTTTATTTTACACGTTTGATGTTCTTTTCACTTTGGAGTACTTGGGCTACCGCTAATGCAGTTTCTGCTGAGAGCAATGCTCCAGAGGTGCTTGACTATTTGGTTTCTGCTCATGACCTTTATTTCAGTTTTGTGACAACATACTGAACCCCTTTTCATCACTTTGAGGGTAGAATATTGAAAAATACCGAAATTGCTTTTTAGACGTTTGCGAAAACCAATTTTATCGCATCCGGTCTAAGATATATTGAAGTAATCGTAAACATATTTAAACCCTTTAAACCCGACAAGTCTTAAACTAATTTTGGCGATTGTATAGGCCCAACACTGAACCAAAAGGGTACATCAAACCAATTAAAATGTACATCATCGTAATGAAAAAATCTTTGTTTTTGAGCCGATGAAAGTATTCATTAATATTATGCAAAACCGTTAATCATCTATTCAATAGCCTGCCTCACGCAGACGCAAAGCACCCTTAATTGCTATTGATTTTACCGCTAATTCCAATGGGATTATGTGGAGCGTTACTTCCAGAGCCTGTGAGGCCGTGGTACGTAAGGCCCCAGTGATCCCAATGATTGCCATTCTTTGAATTCTGCTCTTGGCGACCCTGTTAGTCCCGACCTCCAACGCATGCCACCACACCAGTGACCCGTAAGTAAGAACAGGTCTAACTACCGTGATGGACAGCCAGTGGACTATCCTCGGGTTGAGGCCCCAGGTTTTCCCTACCATTTTCTGACAGCCGTAGTAAGCATTCGATGCCTTCTTAATCCTGTCGTCAATCGTGAGTTTCCAGTTCAACCTAGGATGGAGATACATTCCTAAGTACTAAGTACACTAAGGGAGAGCGGGATGGTAACGCCATTCAAGCGTGGGAGCCTGAATTCTCGGACTTTTCCCGCGTAGGCAACCACCTTGACTCCGGTCAAATATAGAACCTGTAAAATTTCGTCAACCACTATGACCCACAGCAGTGGAGATAGCACCCCACCCTGTGGGGTTCCCCGGGTTGCTTTCAATCTGCTACATCTATCCACCAGAGAGGAGTTGATAATTCTACCCCCTAGCATCGACACAATCCAGCGCGAAATGAATGAGTCCCAACACCCAATCGATTCAATGCCTTCTCGAACGCACTCGTCTCCACATTATTGAAGGCCCTCAATATCTAGAAACGCTGCTAGAGTATACTCTTTAACATTCAAAGATTCTTCTACCGTGGAGACGACCTCATGTAAGGCCGTTTCGACAGATTTTCCCTTCTTATAGGCGTGCTGAGAAGCCTCTTACGTCCATAACACATCTGAGATAACAGTCCATCAGTCTCTCTATTGTTTTCAGCAAAAACGATGAGAAACTAATGCGTCTAAAGTCCTTGGCCAGGGTGTGGCTTGGAATGAAAATCACCCTGACTTCACGCCACATCTTCGGGACATACCCGAAAGTTAGACAATTTCTAAAGATCGTCTCGTCTCCACATTATTGGAAGCACCCTCAATATCTAGAAACGCTGCTAGAGTATACTCTTTAACATTCAAAGATTCTTCTACCGTGGAGACGACCTCATGTAAGGCCGTTTCGACAGATTTTCCCTTCTTATAGGCGTGCTGAGAAGCATGAGAAGAGAATACAGTCCATCAGTCTCTCTATTGTTTTCAGCAAAAACGATGAGAAACTAATGCGTCTAAAGTCCTCGGCCAGGGTGTGGCTTGGCTTGCCAGCCTAAGGAATGAAAATCACCCTGACTTCTCACCATCACATCTTTGGGACATACCCGAGAGTTAGACAACTTCTAAAGATCCTCACCAAGGAAGGACCAATAAGTGGCATGGTCTTCTGCAGCATAATGGGCACCAGACCATCCACTCCCGGAGACTTAAAGGGAGAGAAGGACATAACCGCACACCTTACCCTTTCAAGTGAGATTGTCCGATTTACAATGGCTGCGTCCGCCACAGAGAGATCTACTGCCTGAGTTGCGTTCCCAAGCTCCGAGATGTACCCCGGGAAGTGCGCCTCTATCAGTAGATCCAGACTTTCCTGACTCGATTTCGTCCAGTTTCCGTCATTCCTCCTCAAGTACCCAGGAACACTGGGGTCCTTGGCGAGGATCCTGTGAATTCTAGATGCTTCATTAATACATTCTATTTCCTCGCAGAGTTTCCTCCATGAACTTCGTTTGGCGAAGTTCAGCGGCGATTTAAATTCTTTTTGGCTGAGTCTGTATGCATCCCAGTCCAAATCATTCTGAGTTCTTTTAGCTTTCTTGAAAAGCCTCCTCGCCTTTCCTCTCAGAATTTCAAGATCCTTTTGACCACCACTTCGAACCACCTTTCGCACCCAACCATTTGAAAGCGGTCAGGCCGATCTAAGGGCAGTCATCAAGGTTTCCGAAATCATCTCCACCTCCCTGTCAAGTAGTTCCGCACTGCTTAAGCTGATGGTTTCCTGCCTAAGGTTCCTACTGACTATCCTAACAAAATTCTCCCAGTTAGTCCTTTTGATGTTACGGAAGGAGTTACCCCGCACTACATCGCAAGATACCGTGAACATAATTATCCTATGATCAGAGAAGGATTCCATTCCTGAGACTGACTAGTTACCGACTTCAAACTTCGTGCCGTAGCTCGATCTTAGAGTTATGTCCAAGACTTCACTTCTGTTTCTAACAACAAAAGTAGGATCATCACCTCTATTGCGTTATATAAGTTGATATCTCTGCTGCCCCATTGAGTGTGGTGAGCGTTAGTGTCGCACCCCACCACGATGTTGATCTTCTTCCTTTCCACCATGCTGATCAAGTGTCAGTCAGAGGGTGGGTGCTCTTCGCTGTCATACGGAAGGTAGAGAGAGGCGACAATAAGGCTATTACCATCAGATCCCTCCACCTTCACTGCAGTCTGGTCACCATTGCTGTAATTGTTCAAGAGAAAAGAATTAATTTCTTTCCTAATCAGAATAGAAGTTCTTACCTGTGTCCTTCGAGAAGAACAAATCAAATTCTACTGATTTTAGACCCTGTATCCGATCGTTTGACAACCAAGGTTCTTGCAGGAGAGCCACATCGATCTTGCACAAATATAGCAGCCTCAAGGGATTGCCGGATGCGGCTTTGCTGTGATGAAGGTTAAGTTGGCGGAACCTTAACAAAAAATAGCAGCCAACAGAGGATCCGAAACATTGAGCTGTACGATGATCGTTTTCTTCAATATAATGAATGTGTTCATTATTACTATAAATATAATCAATATGTTTTACGAATACCAAGCAAAGATGCCTTGTTTATAAGAACTTGTTCATCTATATGATGAAGGCATGCATCAAAATTCCTAGGTGTTGATTTTTGAGAGTATGGGCACCCTTTTCATATATACGAAATGATCAAAATATTTTTAATGAAATGAGATTGATAGTATTAATATACGGTTCATATGTCATGAAAAAAATTTGATGATTTTCTACATTGCTGTAACGAATTTTTCATTAATCCGATGTATTTCCTGTAATGAAAGGCATTCATTAATATTAAGAACAGAATTTTTTTCAGTGAACTTAAGCCAACTAAAGAGGTAACTTCATTGTCTTCAATAAACAAATTCTTTTTATCGACGTTTTTTTTTCTTAAATAAACAACTTCTCAATCATTTTTCGCGGTAAGATGATAAAATTTTCAACTTTATTTTTCAATGGTGTCCTTCAAACTTTAGTTCACTTGTTATAATGGGAAAAAAAAGTACAGAATCTCGTGAAGTTGTAGAAACAAGAGCTCTTACCAACTTGAGAAAACTACGAGAAATTGGATAAGGCCCTTCAGTTTTTTCTCGGAACAGAAGATAAAAGTAAATTTTTGTTTTCCATCTGCAGTTAATATTTTCATACGCGACAGAATATTGAATTTCAAGTAAATGCCAAGGATGTTGAGTCGGATTCGAAGAAAATTCGATAAGTGGATGGAAATTGCTTCGATTTGCAGTTCTTATGCGCAAAAATGTTAAGAAAAATTTATGTTGCTTTTTTCCGGAGTATTTGCATTGAAGAATATGCTGAGTGCTATGATCTATAGGTTTGTCGTTAACTTTTATTGTCGGCATAGACGTTTGTATGGCGATTTTTCTCACGAACTCGCCTATTTAGTTCCTCCGCATTACCCGAGTGCATGTTATCAACTTCGCTCAGGAATACGGCCTCGCACTTAGATTGAGGTACCTATGTGCTTACAGTAGAATTCTAAATCCACTTACTTGTCGTAGACCCCTTTCAACTTCTCAATCTCGGTTAGCGTCTATATTCATATTCGTCTCAACATTTGAACATTTCGCATCCCAACATTTCACATGAAAGTGAAAATTGACTGTATCAAATCACACTTATGACACCAATTAGACTCGAAATGAACACGAATCAATTCGTTCCAAAACTCCATTCGTGTGTTATTCCGCCCTGCTTATTCCGTCCTGCTCTTCCCGCCCTGCACTTTCATATCTCACCCACAAATCCAATTCCAATTCGAATTGTTAACATTCCACTTTGTAGTCGTCCCCGGAGGTGGAGAGTTTAAGTACTGTAAAGATTTTCAATTCGAACGTCTCGAAATTGCCTTCACACATCACACTTCTTTCTCACCCTCTCTTGTGCAGTACTGACTAAGCACATCAATGCATACGTATTAAATACTCCGGTACCGACTTTCGGGTCTAGAAGAAGATTGGTTTGGGTGAGGCGGTGTCGAGAGAAGTGGTGGAGCTGTGCAAATATAAAGCCAATCCCGACAACAGCAGTTCATGAATCCCCAAAAGCTGTGAAAATGGCAACATAAAACCAACCCCGTCCAACCGAGCGACCGTCTGCTTTTGCTGGCGGTACAAGGGCAATGTGTAATAACGCAATTAGAGTAAATGGCATTACGCCCCTTCCGACCTTGTGCTCCCCAAAGCGGGAACGTTCTCCTGGTGTAAAGCACGTATACATCAGTGTACGTCGGCAACATGTATAACACGGTTCCGGAAGCCACTCAACCCTAAGACGACGGGCACAAGTCGGGCAAAGAAAGGACTCGTGCTCCTTAAGCCGATTGCTGTTCCAAAGTTGACACATTCAAACAAACCCCTAAACTACCGGGGTGGCAGAAAAGCATGTGGATAATTTCACAACCATAGTCACAACATGCTCTCGCTATAATGGTTATATTTTGAGGCTTTGAGGCACACATCAGCCAGGACTAAGAGAGCCTTCTTTATACCCACATTGTCAGTATGTTGTTATCGTTTATTGCTACATGCTCATTCCTTGAGAAGCGTACAAGTTTCATTCCATTTAACACGTACGGAACTGAAATCAAATAAAATACATGATGCTTCTGCAGATCCTTGGAACGACGACGTAGCACACACAACAAGTCTACAACGACGACGGCGAAGAAGGTAGCATCCTTCCACTTAGCCTTCGTTCGATACGTGGCTCTATGACTTGAAAGGATATGTGGACCGTTCTATGAATGACATAGATATGTCGCACTATACGTGAATTGGTGTCAAGAGAAGGATCCTTTCAGTGTACAGTCGCGTAGCAGGGAATAGGGGAGCGCGGTGTAAATGGCTTGAGACATCTTCAGTTTTTTCCGATTTCAGCTCGACGAAAGAAGCTAAGTTGACGACTGTACGTACCTCCCCCGATCCTGGGCGTCCTTGCCCGTCTTTCCGATTTCTAGATTATGTGACGATACGAGATTTTAAAATTTATAGACATTCTCGAATATATTGACTGGTCTGGTGTACGAGCGTTTCCTGGTCGTCCTCTCGTACAATCTGTGTTCGATCGTTTCAATATATGAAAGTCCTGTCGGAAATAATTTCCTCTATTCGAGGACATGATTTGAATACAAATCGATTTGATCCGGGGATGAAGGCACGAAAAAAACCCACCCTGAGAATGATTGATCCCGTACTAGTTCTGGGGGATGTTTGGTACATGTGTGCGATGTAACTGCAGCCATTTATTGAATTCGCCAGAGATGAATTTTTGATGTGGTTGCATTTTTGAAACTCGAGTGGAATCATTCAAATTTCTTTTTTTCCGAGCAGTTTTATTTGCTGGCATTTTTCTGACGAATTTCATTTGAGGATGTACCTAAGGGTCTTAACATGTACGTTGTGCACGTTATTCATCAGAAAGTGTTCAAAATATTGCTGACGTGTAAAATATAATTCTGGGTTGGGACTGGGACGCTAACAAGAGAGTGGGGCTTTTTTGCCGCATTAGAGTCGTAATCAATTTTGTAGTTGCTGGTTAATGGGATAAAAGTTTTAGTTGTGCTTAATAGAGTTAACAAATAACCTTCCTTGGCATTTTTTCCGGGTTCAAAAATAACAGGATACCAAATCAAGAGTGGCTAAGTCCTTTTTCATGAATCTGCCTTTAATTTTTACTTTATTATTTTCTAATAATACAATATTGTGATCGATTTAAAAAAAAAAAAAAATTTGCTACCTTCAACATTTTTTTTTCACCTTTCATGACTAGTAGACACGAAAAAAGTAAAAAAAAATGTCAGTCCGTCTGTCCGCCGTATGCCGTACGGCGTCCGCCGTACGCAAAATCGATTGAAGGCTCATAGCTCCCAAACGCTTTAAGTTATTAAATTAAAATTTTTTTTATGAATAGACTGGGTAGGCACCCAGAAGTGACCAAATTCTGAGTGGTGGAGGTGTTAGGGGGAGGAAGGGAGAGGGGGTTGTTTTAGACGAAAATTTTGGTTTCTAGATCTCAGCAACCGCTTATGGTACGAGGCTGAAACTTGGAATTTATATAGAGCTTTGATAGTGGACCCATTTGCATAAAAATTGTCAATATGTGGTGAGGGGAGAAAAATAATGCGTCCGAAGCGAAAAAAAGCCGAGATCGACACATTCTAAAATCCATATCTTCTAAACGGTTAACGTCACAAAATTGAAACTTAATGAATATCTGTAGGTATACTAGGAGAATATATCAGATACAAATTTTTGAGTTGGGTCAATGGCGTACGGGGGTGGGGGGTGAAAAACTTTAGATTACGATATCTCACGAACCAATTGCACTAGACAAATAAAATTCGGTTTGTGTATAAAGGCTGACAAATTAAATTTGCTGAAAGTAAAATGTTTTTAAGTGGGCGGTGGATCATGAAAGTGGGGAAGATACGAATTTTTCTAAAAAATCACGTTTCATATCTCAAGAACAGTGTAAGATAGATGCTTAAAATGTTTACCAGAAGTAGTCCTAATAGATCCCTATCAGAAAGAAAAAGTTGAGTTGTGTGGGTGTAGAGGGTGAGTTTGGGGGAGGGTGAAAAGGAAAAAGTTCCGATTTTTATATTTCGAAAACCTATAATGATATAAAACTGAAACTTGGTATTTGGATAGACATGTAGTAGAAGCATGTTGGAAAAATATAATTTTTTATAGTGGTAGTATGGTACGGGGGTGGGGGGTGATTTTACTATCTATAGAACGGCTTATGCTAGAAAGTGAAACTCGGTATGTGTATGTAAATCAACTAGAAAAGTAAAAAAAAGGGAATGCATATATTTTCACGATTTTCGTCATATCTAGTGGGTCTTTCCAAATATTGAATTCATTTTTATCCTACGGCTTCTTCATATATATATATCTAAAAAATGTTTTCTGGATTTTTTGAAATTCGACCCCTAAGAGGGTGTAAAGGGGGGGTTGTATATTTTTTCACGAATTCTGCATTATTCTCTAGGTCTGATCGATATCGAATACCTTTTCACTTTCACGGGCTTGCGTAATAATCGCCTAAAACTTGTTTTTAAGTTTTTTCCCTTTTCAGCCCCTAAGAGGGTGTAAAAGAGTTAAACACGTTTTCACGAATTCCGTCATATCTTTTAGAAGTGATAAGAAATTGAATTGGTTTTTACTTTCTCGTGCTGTCTTCACATTTATTTATTAACTCCTTTCAGGATTTTTGGATATTCAACCCCCAAGTGGGTGTAAGGAGGTTGCATATGATTTCACAGATTGCTACATATTGCTTAGATCTGATGATATATCGAATTCATTTTTACTTCGTAAGTTTTCCTATATAAGCACCAAAAAGTCAATTTCAGTATTTTTTAGATATTCAATCCTTGGGGTGCAAGGGGGTTGTATGCTTTGCAAAGCTTCGACATATTTCTTAGGTTTGATGAGATATCATATCACTTTGCACTTCCACAGACTTTTTATATAATCGCCTACAAACCCATTTCTCAATTTTTGGATATTCAACCCGCAAGGGTTTGCATATGTTTTCACAATTTTTGCCATCCCTAAGTTCTGATTAGATATAAAATTGGTTATTACGGCATTTGATGTAATAACCTACACGGTCAAAAATATTGGACTAAAATTCAATAAATTTATATTGTATATACATACATTCCAACGCTGTAAACACAATTGGAAAGAATGATTGAAATTAATTGTAATTCAGCGCAACGATTTAAATGTAATATTTTTGTATTAGTTCATGTATTCTTACAGGAATTAGATTTAAAATACAAAACATATTGTATATGGAATATTCTTCTGTATTGAAATGTAGCCTTCTTATATTTAAAAATTCGATACCGATTTCTATTGCATAATTTGGCAATTTAAATACGAATTTCAATTGTTGAAATATTTGGATTTAAGTAGAGCAAATGAAATACGTATTTCTTTCTTTTTTAATTTATTAAACAAAACATCCATTACTTTTTAAATTGTTTCAGTACATATAAAGTGTTATTAATAGTATACATTTCAAAAGTAGGTATCTTTAAATTTAAGACTTTCATAATTAAAGTAATCAGTACAATCCGAAATGTCAATTTCAAAGCAATTATATATTTCATTGAATTCTTTTGTAATACATTTTTTCAATTTAAAATAACCATTATTTTGATTAATTATAATAGTAGTAGTAATTTTTCCAAAAGTTGGAACATTTGCGTCATCATATTGTGTTTGCATATTGGCTCATCACTTTGGGTAGGATTTCTTTGCCAATTTCATTGCCTAGATTGTCAAAAATTTTAAAGGGATTCACAAATTCCTCTTCACAGCTCAAAAATACTAGAGAATTCAAATTATAATTTAACTTCTAATCGAAAATTTTAGAATATTACTCGAATAAATAATTTCCTCCGCACTTAGCAATAATCCGGCTGAGAATGATCGCACACAATCCGATTTTTTTATTTTCATGAATTTCATTTCATTTCCGTCATTGAACTTCACTTTTACTAGAGTACCCTCCATATTTAATATTTTTTATAAAAACTTTCCTGCACTGAAAAACTGTTCGATTCAATTATTATATTTAATTCTAATAATACAATATTAAATGTACTGTCGCACTCGGGGCAACTTGCGATCTCAATATGAACGAAAAACAAAAGACATTTAGCAGCACGATTTTCGTTTTTTCCCAGAAATGCGTAATACTTCATATTGCAACATCATATTTAATACAAATTATATTAAGTTTTAATCCGTGTTGTATTAAAATTTTTTTCAATTAAGGCATGTAAGTGAAAATGATCCCATGGTGAATTGCAAAACAGGCTCAATTTTTCACTAGTATTGCAGTTATATTCAAAACTATTTCAAAATTTCTAACCGCTCATATATAATACAAATTATATTAAGTTTTAATCCGTGTTGCATTAATATTTTTTTTTAATTAAGGCATGTAATTGAAAATTATCCCGTGGTGAATTGCAAAAGAGGCTCAATTTTCAACCGTCAAATTTCTAACCGTGTAAAAACCAATTTCACAATTTTTCGAATTTCAAGAATCTGCTGTCGTTTTCACAAATTTTTCAAAATCCGTCGTGTCTCATGAGATATCAAGTTGCTTCTGATGAAATCGTTTAAAAACCAGTTTCACAAATTTTTCGAAATTCAAATCCCAAGTGGAAGTAATGGGTTTGTACCCATTTTAACAATTCGTCATAAGTCTGATAAGGCAACAAATTAGTTTTTACTTCTATGGTCTTTTAGTGTATATAATATACCGAAATTCGAATAGTCTACACGGGTCTTTTAATGTTTAATCGGCTAAAAATCTCTATTTTAAATATTTTTATTTTAAGGACAAAATTAACTTTCCAAGAAACCTCATAAAAACTGATGATATACTCCGACTTTTACCACTCTCGAACTTTGTCCGAATAATAATAAAGTTTCATCCAGACCATTGGCTGATTTTACTTTATTATTTTAATAATAAAGTATTGTTATCGATTTTTAAAAAAAAAAAATTTGCTACCCTGAAAATTTTTTTTTATACGTTTCTTGACTAATAAGCACCAAAAAAGCAAAAAAAATTTTCAGTCCGTCTGTGCGCCGTCCGCCATCCGCCGTACGCAAAACGTTTGAAAGCCTATAACTCTCAACCTCTTTGAGCTATTAAGTTGAATTTTTTTTTGTTGGTATACTGAGTAGACCCCTTCAAGTGGCCACCTTTTGAGTGGTGTGGGTGTGAGGGGGGAGGTGGGGGAAGCGTTTTAGACGGAAAATTTTGGTTTCTAGATCTCAGTAACCACTTATGCTAGGAGGCTGAAACTTGGAATTTATGTAGAGCATTGATAGTGGACCCATTTGCAAAAAAAATTATGATATAGGTAAAGGGGTGTGGGAGTGGGGGGAATAATAATGCGTCCGAAACGCTCAAAGGCCGAGATTGAGACATTCTAAAATCCATATCTCGTAATCGGTTAATGTTACGAAATTAAAACTTAATGAACGTCTGTGGGTATACTAGGAGAATAGATCGGAAATAAATTTTTGAGAGGGGGCAGTGGCGTACGGAGGTGGGGGGTGAAAAACTTTAGACTACGATATCTTACGAACCAATTGCACTAGAAAAACGAAATTCGGTTTCTGTATTAAGGTTGACAAATAAAGTTTGCTGAAAGTAAAAATTTTTAAGGGGGAGGTGGAGTATGGAAGTGGAAGGGATAAGAATTTTTCTAAAAAATCACGTCTCATATCTCAAGAACAATGTACGATAGATGCTTAGAATTTTTACCAGAAATAGGCCCAATAGACCCCTAGCAGGAAAAAAAACTTTGAGGGTGAGGGTGTAGAGGGTAAGGCTGGGGGAGGGTGAAAAGGAAAAAGTTCCGATTCTTATATCTCGAGAACCTAAAATGACATCAAGCTGAAACTTGGTATTTAGATAGAACTATAGTAGTGGCATGTTGGAAAAATATAATTTTGTATAGGGGTGGTATGGTACGGGGGTGGGGGGTGTTTTTCCTAACTATAGAACGGCTTATGCTAGAAAGTTGAAACTCAGTATGTATATGTAAGTCAACTAGAAAAGTAATTTTGATTAAAAAAAAAATCAAATATCCATTGGCGTACAGAAGGGGGGCAAAAAAAATTATCAGTGAAAATGGAATGCATATATTTTCACGATTTTCGTCATATCTATTAGCTCTTTTCAAATATTGAATTTATTTTTATTCCACGTATTCTTCATATAAATACCTAGGAAGTGTTTTCAGGATTTTTTGAAATTCGACCCCCACGATGGTGTAAAGGGGTTGTATAAATTTTCACGAATTCAGCCGTATCCCTCCGGTCTGATTAGATATCGAATATATTTTTACTTCTAAGGGCTTGTTTAATAATCACCTAAAACACGTTTTCAAGTTTTTTCCTTTTTCAACCCCTAAGAGTGTATAAACGGGTTGAACACGTTTTCACGAATTTGGTCATATCTCTTAGGAGTGATAAGACATGGGATTGGTTTTTACTTCCTCGGGCTTTCTTTACATATCTAAAAACTCATTTCAGGATTTTTTAATATTCAACCCCTAAGTGGGTACAAGGGGGTTGCACATGTTCCTACATTCCTACATATTTCTTAGTTCTAATGAGATATCAAATTCATTTTTACTTCCTAAGGCTTCCTACATAATCGTCAAAAGTTGATTTCAGTAGGACGTAAGGCTTTCGACATCAGAACGTTCAGTCGAATGTGATTGTCGGGTTCACCCCAAGCACCGACTACGTTCTTTACTGCAGCCAACTCACATGGACACGGCTGCTCTATCTGTATGCTGCGTACATGAGAGTTTTCTAAAAGCTCCTCATACATTTCACGCATGTGTATGCGTGAAAACTAGCAAAAGCTCATATGAATTTTTATAAAATTTTCAAGTCAGACGCTGATGACTCACTTTGAGAACTGAAATCTGGGTTTCAAATTACTACCGCTAGACGGTAGTACGCGCGTTTGCGTGAAAACTGGCAAAGCTCAAATGAATTTAATTTCTTATTAGGTGTGTTATTTTCAACTGGATCAGATCACTATTGAAAAAAACGATGTATCTTTACTGATCTTCGCGGTTCGCGGATCTCGACGGCTCAGCAGATCTTTACAAATCTTTGTGGTTTGCAGATCTTCACGGCAGATCTTGCGATTCGCGGATCATCACGGCTCGTGGATCTTAAAGGTTTGCGAATTTTTGAGATGATGTAGATAGAAGATGGAAAATGGATGGTGGAGGATGGAGGATAGAAGATGAAAAATGGAAGATGGAGGATGGAGGATTTAGTATAGAGGATTCACGATGGAGGATGGAGGATGGAGGATGGAGGATGGCAGATGGATGATGGATGATGGAGGATAGAGGATGGAGGATGGAAGATGGAGGATGAAGAACGAAGTATGGAGGATAAAGGAAGGAAGATGCAGAACGAAGTATGGAGGATAAAGGATGGAGGATGAAGAATAGAGGATATAAGATAGAGGGTGTAGAATGGTGGATTTAGATTAAAGGTTAAAGATTAAAGATTAAAGATTAGAGATGATTAAAGACATAAAAGATAAAGGATCAAGGATCAAGGATCAAGGATCAAAGATCAAGGATCAAGGATCAAGGATCACGGATCAAGGATCAAGGATCAAGGATGAAGGATGAAAAATGAAGGATGAAGGATCAAGGATCAAGGATCAAGGACCAAGGATCAAGGATCAAGGATCAAGGATCAAGTATCACGGATCAAGGATCAAGGATCACGGATCAAGGATAACGGATAAAGAATAAAGGATTAAACATTAAAGATTAAAGATTAAAAATGAAAGATTAAAGATTAGCCCCGCAGTACTGCATAAAAGCTAGTTGGAGCGTAGCGCGCGTCAGCCAAATATGAACGCGAAAGCGAGTTTTAATCTCTTTAACCCTGCAAATTTTTAGATAACGATATCTATTAATTTCAGATCGAACGGGGAATGAAACAAATTGATATTGGCTTAAAAGTTGAAATACCACAAATGAAAAATGTAAATTTTCATTTTGGAGTTTTAGTGTAGATAATACTTTTTCCTAAATCTATAGCAACAAAAAGAAATGATATATATATAAAAAAAACATTTTAAAAATGTAAAAAGAAGGTGTCGGGTTCAACAAAAAGGGATGATATTCACAGAGTCGGTTTTCTTTTTATTAATATTTCCACTTACACTTGTATACAAATTTGTGATATTCATTTTTCCAAGAAACCCGACAATCGCTCGGAAAAATATCCCCCCCCCCCCCCCCCCAAAGCAACCAAAAAGTAAACTTTGCACATCATCTTTATGCTACGACGAGCGATTGTCGAGTTTCTTGGAAAAATGAATATCACAAATTTGTATACAAGTGTAAGTGGAAATATTAATAAAAAGAAAACCGACTCTGTGAATATCATCCCTTTTTGTTGAACCCGACACCTTCTTTTCACATTTTTAAAATGTTTTTTTTATATTATTTCTTACGATTGATAAGATATCAGATTGGTTTTCACTTCCACAGACTTTTTATATTATCGCCTACAAATGCATTTCCGATTTCATGAAATGGCCCAAAACCAAATCACGAAAAATCTCCTAATCACGTAACAACTGATATTATACTACGACTTAGACCTCGTCCCGGAGTATGACCCAATTATGTAATTCATATGTTATATGTGGCAGCGGCGTAAGTATTCTAGCGCGACCCCATTCTAACCGCTTTCTGAACTTCTTTCTGAGTTTTCAGTCACATAGTAACCTACACCGCGTCTCAGAATTGAACGCATTCCGAACTTCTACCGAAAAAATAATAAAGTTGCGCCCAGACTGTTGGCAGATTTTTTTACTTTTCATTGTTTTTCTCCCTTTATTTTTACCTTTTCTGCGTTCTTAGTGGTTTCTATCTCTCCCCTTCTGTTCTTGTTAATTTCCACTTTTGTTTTCCATTATTTTCTTCCCTTCATTGTTTTTTCTTTTTGTTGTTCTCACCACTTTGTTCCTTTTTTGTCCTTTTTCTCTTCAGAGTTTTTTCTACACTTTACGTTTTCCTTTATTTTTATACTCTAGATGAAATCATATAGAGTATTATAAGTTTAATCCAGCCGAAAAGTTTGTAACGCATAGAACCAAGCCTCGGACGAAAAAAAGTTATATATTATTTTTTGTTTATTTGTGCCCAAAAACCTCAAATCCGCTTGACGTCCGTCCGTCCGTCCGTCCGTCCGTCCGTCCGTCCGTCCGTCCGTCCGTCCGTCTGTCCGTGAACACGATAACTCAAGAACGCCTTCACCTAGGATCTTGAAATTTTGAATCTGGGTGTTTGGTTGAATTTGTAAGGCTAAGTTCGTTAACGGGCAAAATCGTCCTACTCCTTCGGGTAGCTGCCATACAAAATGTCCTTAAAACACGTGTTCAAGAATATTGACCAATAACTTCGGAACGCCTAAAGCTACGACTTTGGCATTTTGTATGTGTTACTTTTTTAATAGTTGGAGCTAAATGTATGATTATGAAGAAAATCCTGTTAGTCCTTCGTGTAGCTGCCATAATGTATGATCCTGCCAAAATGTATTCACTTAATTTACGAAAGTCACTATAACTCAAGTAATCTTTTAGCTACGAAATCGAAATTTTGTACAAATTAGTTTTGAGTGAAAACAAAGTTCGAGTTTACTAGTCAGCAAAATCCTGTAACTCCTTCTGGTAGCTGCCATACAAAATATCCTTAAAACAGGTGTTCAGGAATATTCGTTGATAACTTCAGAAGGGTTTAAGCTACGACATTGAGATTTTGTATGTATTATTTTTCCAATAGTTGGAGCTAAATATATAATTATGAAGAAAATCCTGTTAGTCCTTCGTGCAGCTGCCATACAAATATCCTGTCCAAGCGTCTTCACTTAATTTACGGAACTCACTATAACTCAAGTAATCTTTTAGCTACGAATTCGGAATTTTGTACAAATTGGTTTTGAGTTAAAAGAAAGTTCGATTTTACTAGTCAGCGAAATCCTATTACTCCTTCGGGTAGCTGCCATACAAAATGTCCTTAAAACACGTGTTCAAGAATATTGGCCGATAACTTGAGAAAGGTTTAAGCTACGACTTTGAAATTTTGTATGTGTTATTTTTTCAATAGTTGGAGCTAAATGTATGATTATGAAGAAAATTCTATTAGTCCTTCGTGTAGCTGCCATACAAATATCCTTTCAAAACGTCTTCATTTAATTTACGGAACCTTCTATAACTCAAGTAATCTTTTAGCTATGAATTGGAAATTTTGTACAAATTAGTTTTGAGTAAAAACGAAGTTCAAGTTCACTAATCAGCAAAATCCCTTTACTCCTTCTGGTAGCTGCCATACAAAATGTCCTTAAGACACGTGTTCAACAATATTTTTCGATAACTTTTGAACGCTTCAAGCTACGAATTTGAAATTTTGTACACGTTCATTTTTAAATGGTTCTAAGGAAAGGGATAAATATATAAGAAATCGAGTGAGTCCTTCCTGCATCTCCCATGTGAAAGTCTTTCAAAAAGGACATTTTTTTTCGATAACTTACCCAGTTTAAGATATGAAATTAAACACTGAATATTGTCTTTTAGCTTTGAGTAGCAATCTAATGGGAGTCCTTAATAAAGGACATACAACATGCACACATGTAATTCTACTTTATCCCCAACTACAATATAAATCGGAGTTCAGTATTCATCTAGAGTATTATACGATTGGCTTGCAGCCGATCGTGACTGCAGTATGTTCTTTTTCTTTATGTTCTTCATGGTTTTTTTGTTGTTGTTTTCGCCACTTTGTTTTTCTTTCTGTCCTTTTTTTCTTCAGTATTTTTGCTACACTTTTTTGTTTTCCTTTATTTTCTTCCTTTTTTAGTTTTCCTTTCATTGTTTTTTTTGTTGTTGTTCTCACTACTTTTTTTTCTTTTTGTCTATTTTTTTCTTCAGTATTTTTTCTACACTTTTTTGTTTTGTTTTATTTTCTTTCTTTTTTTAGTTTTCCTTCATGGTTTTTTGTTGTTGATTCCGCCACTTTTTTTCTTTTTGTCCTTTTTTTCTTCAGTATTTTTGCTTCTGCTTTTTTTTGTTTTCCTTTATTTTCTTTTTTTTTAGTTTTCCTTTATTTTTTTCCTTTTTTTAGTTTTTCCTTCATTGTTTTTTTGTTGTTGTTCTCACCACTTTTTTTTTCTTTTAGTCCTTTTTATCATCAGTATTGTTCTACACTTTTTGTTTTCTTTTAGCTTTCCTTCATGGTTGTTTTGTTGTTTTATCCACTTTTACTTTATTATTTTAATAATACAGTATTGTTTTCGATTTTTTAAAAAAAAAAATTTGCTACCCTCAAAATTTTTTTTTTCACGTTTCATGACGAGTACACACGAAAAAAGCAAAAAAAAATTTCAGTCCGTCTGTCCGCCGTACGCCGTACGCCGTACGCCGTACGTCGACCGCTGTACGCAAAATCGTTTGAAAGCTCGTAGCTCCCAAACCCTTTGAGCTATTAAATTGAAATTTTTTTGATGAATAGACTGGGTAGTTCCCTTGAAGTGGCCAAATTTGGATGGGTGGGGGTGTGAGGGGGAAGGAGGGGGAAGTGTTTTAGACGGAAAATTTTGGTTTCTAGATCTCAGCAACCGCTTATGCTAGCAGGCTGAAATTTGGAATTTATATAAAGCTTCAGTAGTGGACCCATTTGCAAAAAAATTGCCGATATAGGTGAAGGGGTTTGGGAGTGGGGGGAAAAAGAATGCGTCCGAAACGCAAAATAGGTGAGATCGACACTTTCTAAAATCCATATCTCCTAAACGGTTAGTGTCACAAAATTGAAACTTAATGAGTATCTGTAGGTATACTAGGAGAATAGATCGGAAACAAAAATTTGAGTGGGGGCAGTGGCGTACGGGGGTGGGGGCTAAAAAACTTTAGATTACGATATCTCACGAACCTATTGCACTAGACAAATAAAATTTGGTTTCCTTATAAAGGTTGACAAATAAAGTTTGCTGAAAGTAAAATTTTTTACGGGGGCGGTGGAGCATGAAAGTGGAGGGGATAAGAATTTTTCTAAAAAATCACGTCTCATATCTCAAGAACGGTATAAGATAGATACTTAAAATTTTTACCAGAAGTAGGCCTAATAAACCACTAGCTGAAAACAAAATTTTGGAAGTGTGGGTGTAGAGGGTGAGGGTGGGGGAGGGTGAAAAGAAAAAAGTTCCGATTTTTCTATCTCGAGAACCTATAATGATATAAAGCTGAAACTTGGTATTTAGATAGAGCTATATTAGTAGCATGTTGGAAAAATATAATTTTTTATAGGGGTAGTATGGTACGGGGGTGGGGGGTGTTTTTCCTATCTATAGAACGGCTTATGCTACAAAGTTGAAACTCGGTACGTTTATGTAAATCAACTAGAAAACTAATTTAGATAAAAAAAAATTTCAAATATCCATTGGCGTTCGGAGGGGGGGCAAAAAAAATTATCAGTGTAAATAGAATGCATATATTTTCACGGTTTTCGTCATATCTATTAGGTTTTCCCAAATATTGAATTCATTTTTATTGTACATCTTCTTCATATAAATACCTAGAAAGCGTTTTCAGGATTTTTTAAAATTCGACCCCTAAGGAGGTGCAAAGGGGGTTGAAAACTTTTTCACGAATTCTACTATATCCCCAGGTCTTATCAGATATCTTTTCACTTTCACCTGCTTGCGTAATAATCGCCTAAAACTTCTTTTTAATTTTTTTCCTTTTTCAGCTCCTAAGAGAGTATAAATGATAAGAAGAAAGAAATTTTCCAATGTTTAATCGGCTAAAAATCGCTATTTTAAATATTTTTATTTTAAGAACAAAATTAATTTTCCAAGAAATCTAATAATCTCGAAGCAACTCATGATACACTCCGACTTTGACCGCTCCCGAGCTTTGACCCGAAAAATAATAAAGTTTCGCCCAGACCATTGGCAGATTTTTTCTTTTGTCCTTATTTTTCTTCAGTATTTTTGCTATACTTTTTTGTTTTTCCTTTATTATTTTTCTTTTTTTGTTATCCTTTATTTTCTTTCTTTTTTGTTTTCCTTTATTTTCTTTCTTTTTTTTTTTTGTTTCCTATATTTTCTTTCTTTTTTTTTTGTTTCCTTTATTTTTTGTTATTCTCGCCACTTATTTTCTTTTTTTTTCAATTACTTTTTCTCTAATATTTTGTTATTTCTTCATTCCTTATTCGATTATCATTTTTTGCTTTCCCTTTTTATTGATTTCTTTTCTTCACATTCTCTGATTTAAATCTGGAGAAAGACCGTCGCAGAGGTTCAACAAAAGTCAATTATTATTCTTTTTTTTAGGGGGTGTTCTTTTCTAAAATTTCTTGGATACCAATAGACTAAAAAAATAAGGCCTGAATAATTTCGGTCCTAGTATGGACTCTTGCGGAACTCCACTGTTTTAAACGCTTCTAAATATATGACCTTTTAACGACGCGCTAAATATGAGAAAGTGGTCCAATTTTAGGAAACGACCCAATGAAAAATCGTGACTGACTTCTCTCTTCCGTTTTTTTTTGTGTCTAAACTTCTTGGCAATGTAGTAAAATGTCTAATTGGGATCGATATAGATTTGAAATTGAAAATACTCGACACGACTACAATACCCCACACCGTTTACACAAGTTTGTGGCAGCTATTCAAGAGCTGCAATTCGCTAATTCTTCGGCTTTCCTAGTCTTAGTTGCTGTTTTTTTGTTTTAGCCGTCACCTCAGAGTCACGAAAACCAACTGGTGGCATTAGGCATGTTTAAAGTGACTCGGTTTTTCGCACGTCTCGAACTCACGATGACAAGTGACAAATAGGAAAATTACTCGTAATTAACGAGATTATTAGCACAGTAGTCGAGTCTGTCGTGTGAAATGAAAGGGGGAGGAGGGGGGTAGGAGTGGCAGCTATGTAATTATTTGTATTGTACCATAGCTCGTTTATTTCGTTGTGGTGGAACATGCTATTTCGCAGCTAATTTGGGTTTTATCGTATCGAGCTCTAACTCTCATTTAGGTTTGAGGTCCATTGAGTTTCAGCCATTTTTCATAACTTCTGCTGGATATCGGAAGGGTTGGGGCTTCTCCGTTCGGTAAGTGAAGATGAAATCTGGTGGTACACTTGGTTTTCTTTTCCTTCTAGCACAATGAAGTCTTGGTCTTAATCGTGAATGACTAATGTTCCAAAGTAAACTTCTTACTTCCGTAGTATCATTTCAAATTTCGGTTGTTCTTACGACTGATACTTGTAGTCTTAGTCTGTAACGGATGTGGTATTAGTTTTGGCCTGAGTCTTTCACAATTGAGTCTTGGTCTTAAGACTCTCACAGGCATGTTTTTTTTCTAGCCCCCTATAATTCATAAAGTTCTGAGCACTCCGTTATCGATGTTTCCAGGACTTCAGGACATAATATCCAAGAAAGCATCCTTTTAACCCATTTGAGATTTATGACACTGAAGAACCTTCAAGAAGACGGCGGAAAGGGTGCTTGAAACTTAATTCAATTGCGTCCCCTCAGCAAACGATTCGATGATCCAATGCAGAAGACAAGTTCTCTGTTCCGGAAGAAACAACAACATCAACTGCTAAATCGAAAATTTATTGGAACTTTTTCTCGGAAAAGTAAGTCCCGGAAAAGTAAGCTGAATCCGACGACCGAACTGGAAACTGTCCACCCTTTCTTCAAACCCGGAGCTTCATTTTCCCAGCAAGAAATCCATGGCCAACCAGAGTCTATAAGAGTCTTACCTATCCAAGTGGAGCGCCATTCAACGATATTTTATATGTCAAGCATTGATATCAACGTTAAGGATAAGACGACTGGTAGTGAAAAAATGGAGAAAATGAGAAGGGAAAAGTTGCGAAGCGTTGGAAGAAGCAGAACCTCCCACGATAAATCCATTCGGGTTTAATCTCTTTCCTATTTCCGGTAAATTGCTTTATGTTCACAGTAGAAAGGATCCTTGGAATCGAATCGACTCGACTAGAGTCCAATCTGTAGATATCCGTTTCGCTGGAACTAGACACATGGGACCGTTGCACACAAGAACCACCAGCCGGGTCCTTTAGTGCCGATCTCAATTCAAGGGATTTCCGAGCTTCCGATGATGGTATCCTTGGAGGAGTTGTCCATAAAAATTTCATATATTAGATTGTCTGTAATCACAGACTTATTGAATAATTAACCGGGATTTGTGCTTGATCAATGTGCGGAGGATGCCGCAGGAATGGTCTGTACCAACTCACTCACTCTGGTGGACATCTCCCCTAAACGCCAACGGGCTTGGATAATTCTACAAGGACCGTATCCGCCAGACATCCGTAATGGGATTCAATTAAGCCATATCCATATGGCATGGCTTCACAAATAATTAATTATCCCGAAATTGTGTACCGAAACCTCTCTACAGTGTAACCGACGGTAATTTACGATCCGAATGGGATATTTGGTGAATTTCGATTGGAATATCTAACAAGGACCCTGTCATCCAATTCACCAGCGCGAGGGTGGAGGAAGGGGGTGGCACTTCGCAATTCAATTCTCCGTGGATTCACTATGGAGAGGTTGGCATCATAGAATTTCACTTCTAGTTGTGATGCCGGTCAACCATCTAAAGAAATTCAAACCACATCCCTTGGTTCGTCCAAGTTCCCTAACGAGAATTGTTTTCCTCCCCAAACTTCTCGTCCTTTCAACTTGTGTCCGAAAATTTCATTTCTACAAAATGTGAGCAGTTTTCTCGCCACAGGACGGCGCATTTAACCCGATGTGTTGTAATCATTTAATGGGAACCATTAGGTCTATGAAGTAAAAACCGTCCCGATAAATTTCCAAACGGACTTGTCTTGCACCTTTGCTCTCACTCCCAACTTTTCAAGGAACGTACGTGACAATAAGTCGTATCTTTCGTAAGGAATTCACCGCATGTACAATTTATCCTTTAAGGGCTCATCTTCCCTCTTGGCCACGCTAGCACCAGCAGCGACAATACATGTGAACTAAATAACTAAAAAGGACAGTCTCTTGGTTCACGACTAGGTATCCTTAATTTAATCCAATTCTACTTTCACATACGATATGGTATGTAGGGAGCGTATAAAATCGACCCCGATGTATTCGGCCTCCATTTCGAATCGTCCTATTAGCATTATCACTTTTCGAGTGAATCGGGGGGTGGGAGTACCAGGGGTTTTCGTCGATGTCCTTTAGGTGTACGATAAGCGTATAAATGTTTAATTAGGGTAGGGAGTTTGAATCGATTTTTTAAAAGGGAGTTAATAAGAGCTTGTTTTATGGATGTTAGGGTGATGAAATTGTAGTGGATAAGTATTCCAAAGGATTCAGACCGGCGAAAATCTTTTGTGTCTAGCCGAGAATTCTCTTGCTTCCAAGATTATTTGGTTTTGTTGTTTCTCCTCAATTGAATTCTAACGTAGATGGCATAGTCTAGCAGAAAGTGTTTAACATACCGACTGCGCCAATTTTGATGGAAAAATCTTTGCTGTGCGTATGATGTTTAACGATACTATACATGGCTACTATTACTTTAGGTTTTAGGTAAGGTGGGTGGTTGCTTGTACCTGCGTACCGTGCTACTGCCCAGTGTCGATTCAATGACACGGCTGCTCAGCATTGCGGTTATCCAGTTACAGAGCCCCATTTCCACCCCCACATCCCTCAGTGCATCGCTGATCGCCCCAACTTTTACGTTGTTAAAGGCACCCTCGATATCTAGGCAGGCCGCGAGAGTGAATTCTTTAAAAGACAGAGACTTCTCAATCTCCAAAACTACCTGGTGTAGAGCCGTTTCGGTCGATCTACCTTGGGTATAGGTATATTGTGAGCCCGACAGGACAATAACCCGCGCTTTGTCGCGGATGTATATCTCCAGCAACCTTTCGAGGGTTTTAAGTAAGAAGGAGGTCAAACTTATGCGTCTGAAGTCCTTCGCTAAAATGTGGCTTGGTCTTCCCGCTTTGGGTATGAAGATGATTCGTGCCTCCCTCGATTTGTAGGGAATGTGGCCGAGAGCAAGACATCCCCTAAAAATCGCCAGTAGCCAGGGAATTAACCAGGGTAGCGCATTTTGCATCATAGCTGGAAAAACCCCGTCTACTCCTGGCGATTTAAAAGGCAGGAAGGACTTGATTGTCCATATTATCTTCCCCGAGCTGACAATAGAGTTGCAGGATTCCTGCCCCACGTACTCGTTCAATGGACTGTCTGTGCTGTCCTGTGGTACCTCGAAGCGACCCGGAAAATGCACGCTCATTAGCAGCTCCAAAGTCTGGCTACTGAACTCCGTCCAACCCCCGCCGAGTTCCGGAGGTAGCTCGGTGCGACTGGATCTTTGAATATAATCCTCGATTGATTCACAGAAGCGTCTCCAAGACTCTCGCTTGGCCCGTTTGACTGTCTTCTTAAAATCTCTAAGACTATATTTCTGTACGCCGTCCAGTCCTCCCGCAGATTACTGTCCTTAGCTAAGTTGAACAATTTGCGAGAGGTGGTTCTGTGCAGCCTAACGTCGGTATCCCACCACGGAGGATATGTCTTCCCTGGGGGTTTGCTAATAGGGCACGACCGGTTAAAAGCGTCGACCAACTTCCTCGTCAGCATATCGACTTCTTTGTCCAACTCTGGCCCGGATTCTATAGGGATTGTCGGTGGTTTTGCCAAGTTTTTTGAGACCTGTCTGGCAAATCTGGTCCAATCTGTCTTACGCGGACTTATGAACGGCGCATTGGGGTGGGGGGTGCTTTGTATTTTACATCAAACAGTGATCAGAGAACGATGCGCGACTCGACACCCTCCATTTATTCACCCTGTCTGAAACGAGCGTGATGTCCAGCACTTCCCCCCTGACTTTAGTCACGAAGGTTGGCTCCACTCCCGTATTGCAAATTGCTAGATTGGAATTGATTATGAAATCAAAAAGAAACTCACCCCTGTCGTTGATATCCGAGCTGCCCCACTGGATGTGGTGAGCGTTGGCATCAGCACCTACCAAAAGGCTGTCTCCTTGCCTACTAGCATACTCTGCCAGTGTCTTTAGCTCGTCTGGCGAAGCACAGCGATCGTGTGCCATGTATGCCGGGGCCACCAGAAATTATTACTCACTACTATTACTTACTGGATATTCAAGCCTGACGGTACTAGACCTACTTTTTCCCTTCTAACGCATTCGTTTCAACCCTTAACTGAACTCTGAAAGTGGAATTCGTCTAATTACTCCCATAAAAAATAATATCCTCAACCTTTATATCACTGATACCTTTTCTTTCTGTCATCAGAATTTGTTGGCCATAAATAAGTCGTTGTGCTTGATGTCAGAAAAATGTCAAAAGCTTGACAGTTCCGGAAGAAAAACAGTCACGGTGGGATCTCACCCCCACCACAAAATCCGGAATATTGTTTTCCAAGTTCATTCCTTTCAGTTTGTTCCGGGCGGAAAAGACGATATAGCGCAGATAATTCTCTAAATATCCATCCATCCGTCAAATGCCATCTAAGTTGATGTCGTGGTAGATGACAGGCGTTGCAGAACGTACGGATAAAACTCAGTATTTTAGGGGAGAGCGGCCTACAATAGGCCATTTTACACCTGAATTACAAAACCATTTCACGTTGTTTTTTATTTCAGCTGCAAATTTTCTGCCGGTAATCTTGTCACCAGAAACAGATTGAATGGAGCAAAAAAGTGCACACCCTTACATCGCCCTTACCTGTTCGTGACTTTCATCCTTCGACGTAAGGATGTCATACCGCAAATATAATTTTCGATGCTAGGCAATATGTTGGCTCGTTTGGTTTCCATGGCCGTATGCTCATTTTTCTCTTTCCGAGACAACTCGCAGTCTTCCGGATCCGACGGAGGGTTGAAAGGACGCGGTACAACCTTATTGAAATTCTGATCACAATCATCCGTTAGGGGCTGTTATTTGGCTGAATGAATGATAAAAGTGAAGTTGAAATTGTGGGTTTGGAAAACGTGTGGAAAGAAAATAAAATAATAAAGGGATGGAAAAAAAAATTGGCTGCCTACTTACTATACGGGGGAAAAATTGCGATTTTCTGTATATTGCTGGAAAAGCGACGTGGAATTTCCGCCAAGGAAATTGTAAAAGTTTAGATACGCATAAAAAAAATTTGTTTTCTCCTTTCATTTTGCCGTCGAACATTGAGTTTGGTGGCGGTTTGGTGCGTTCTGTTTGAACTTTAGGTCTTAGGTTTTAAATTTTAATTTAAAACGATTGATGGCGTGGTGAGCTTAATATTATGATGCTCACGTGGTTTAAACGCAATTAGCCAAATGGTTTTAGGAACTGAGAGTTTAGGTTAAATTTTTGAAAAAAAAAATAAAAATATTTGATTACTTCTCCCCCACAAATAACAAAACCTAAGGGTCGATACGTGCACAGCAGAACCTTGTTCCAATCACTGCTCCTGGTGACTCCCTAGAACACAGACGTTAGCTGTTTTTTGTCCTCTATCATTAGTTCCAAGGCGACTGTTCATTTGAATTCGCCACTGCTGCTGGTGACTCCCTAGAACACAGACGTTACCTGTTTTTTGTCCCCTATCGTTAGTTCCAAGGCGACTGTTCATTTGAATTCGTCACTTTAATTCTTCAAAGGTATGAATTTACCGCACATAATATGAAACAGTTCAGTGATTATTGTCCTAGTCAATAAATTCAGGCTTTGATTTGATGTGCCCTGTTTCCCCCACCCTTTGGCCGTATAACCAATGGTCACTCTTCATTTTCACACTAAATCGGGACGACAGAGAAACATTTTGAAGATATAATTGGAATATTGACAAGAGTAACAATCAGTGGCCAATCCTGCTAATGCATATTCACATGTTGAAGTTTCAAATTCGACAACGTAGAACATTTTTATACCACAGGCGCCACACTGACAATCGGTTAGTTTCTGCTAATTGAAGTCGGATTAGACGTTTGATCGACTTTTCCAAATTTGATCAAAATTTGGACTTTTCCAAATTTGATCAAAATTCGAATCGCACGTCTCTATACGGGCATTTTCTTCATCAGATTGCGTTAACCTAACCTAACCGAAATTTGAACTTTTCCAAATTTGATCAAAATGTGAACTTTTCCAAATTTTGATCAAAATTTTGACTTTTCCAAATTTGATAAAAATTTGGACTTTTCCAAATTTGAATAAAATTTGGACTTTTCCTAATTTGATCAAAATTTGCACTTTTCCAAATTTGATCAAAATTTGAATCGCACGTCTCTATACGGGCATTTTCTTCATCAGATTGCGTTAACCTAACCTAACCGAAATTCGAACTTTTCCAAATTTGATCAAAATTTTGACTTTTCCAAATTTGATCAAAATTTGGACTTTTCCAAATTTGATCAAAATTTGGACTTTTCAAAATTTGAATAAAATTTGGACTTTTCCTAATTTGATAAAAATTTGGACTTTTCCAAATTTGATCAAAATTCGAATCGCACGTCTCTATAAAGGCATTTCCTTCATCAGATTACGTTAACCTACTCCCCAAATTAACCAGATTTGACCCGAAATCGTCATCTCGATTCGAATTAACCGCAAAATCCCCTGAATTTTCAATCCATTAACCTTCCACAACGACAATCTATAATTCACAAGGAGCTTAATCTTCTCGAAATCCCTGGATTGGTCACCCCCAGAAGTCCATTCGATGGATACGACCAAAGTTCACTATTGTCTATCCAAATTAAAACAGTCCCAAAACCACCACGATTTCCCTTCGTTCGCAAAACCTTAACCTTAAATCCAATATCTTCAATGAAACGAATCTGTTCGAATCCGAACCCCATCTCTCAATCAGCATTAAATCCACTGGCAGGATAGCCAGGACGTTTCTTGGCTTTATGGCCATTATCGCAATCAAAGCTATTTGCCCGTGCTCCCCTAGCCTACGGCAGACTGAGGCCGCAGGGGGATAAATGACGAAAATACGGTTCCAACAATAATGTCATCGGAACAGGAGCAGTAACAACACCAACAACAACAGGAAAAAAGGACTCGAGTGAAATAAAAATAAATTGTTGCAAATTGACAGAGAGATTTACTCTCAACATCCACGACTATTGCCTCCTATCCGATTCTATGGACACAGGATGCCGCCACCGCTATGAATGGTTTCCAGGGTGGATGAAAAAAGAGAAGCACTTTGCGAATACAAAGGGGGCCTGGCTAAGGACAATTTTCCCTTAATTTTTCCACTCGTCGAAGTATAAATCACTCCGGGAAGATATCTTCTGGCCTCGTCCCTTTTTTTTTATGAGGTTCGGACTATCGCTAGTGATGACCAAAGAAGGGACACCACTCTATAGAGAACGATTGTATAGGATTGGTCATCTCCAAACGAATCCCGGTTATTTGTAGTACTCGAATGCATAGTAATCGAAGGATATTGACTCCTGAATTTTCCATCATCCACCACATTTAGAGGCCAGTTAAGGACAGGGGATGGAATTTCCATCCCCCCAATCCATCCTGTCTTCGATACTTTCTGTCGCACTGGTTTCCCCCGTAGTTCCGGATTTGGAACTAGTCCCGGGGGTCTCTTTCGTCTGGACTGTGGAGCTATACGTTGCCAGCTACAGGGTGTGTATCATTTTGGCCATCTATCCTATCAATAAAACGAAGATAAGGCATTATATGTGGAAGCGAAAAAAAGAAGGAAAAAATGAAATAAAAATTGCTAGAAAATGATTGCCGATATTTGGGGGAACGGAAAATTGGTCGAGCAAACACAATGTGGTTTTGGTTTCATTTCATTGAGATATATGGCTTAGGTTTCATCCTGTCGTTATTGAAATTGGATGAATCATTCTGCTGAGCAGTCATCTTGTTAAAAGAGTGTTGCCATTCTGTTTCGTCACAAACAAAATGGCGGATATTCGTAATTTTCAAACGATCATAGTTCAGGCATCAAACTAGATAGGTACATAAGATTAGTGCCATCTTAAAGCTGCTATCTTCTAGTTTAAGAATATCTTATTAAATTTCATCGAAACTTAAAATATTTCTAGTTATTTTAAAATTAAAATTCGAGGTGAGAGCAAAAAGATTGTTGCCATTCTATTTCGTCAAAAATAAAATGGCGGATATTCGTAATTTTCAAACCATCATAGTTCAGGCTTCAAACTAGATAGGTACATAAGACTAGTGCCATCCTCAAAGCTGCTATCTTCTAGTTTAAGAATGTCTTATTAAATTTCATCGAGACTTACAATATTTGTAGTTATTTTAAAATTAAAATTCGAGGTGAGAGCAAAAAGAGTATTGCCATTCTATTTAATCAAAAACAAAATGGCTGATATTCGTAATTTTCAAACCATCATAGTTCAGGCATCAAACTAGATAGGTACATAAGACTAGTGCCATGTGAAGGCTGCTATCTTCTAGTTTAAGAATATCTTATTAAATTTCATTGAGACCCTCAATATTTTTAGTTATTTTAAAATTAAAATTCGAGGTGAGAGCAAAAAGAGACATGGTAAGCTTATAAATGTCCAAATGCAAATGTCCACAAATCACTCGACTAGAATAGACAACAGTTGTGTATTCGGTAGCTGTGTATAAATTTCAAATGTCAAACGGACATAAATTTAAATCTTTTGATTATGATTGGGGAAAAAAAAGTTATTTATGCCAACTCTTACCAGCCTTTTTTTTCACTTTTTATAGCGTTTCAAATCGCCTAGCCTGTGCCCGGTTTCATATCCCAAGTAAAACTCCGATAATTTAATCGCCTTTAATTTGAGCTTTTAATGGACTTTTTATTCATGATTCTATCGCATGAATTAAATTGAGTGTTAACATTATTTAGGAGCGGTTCTATTCGCATTGTTCTTGGGTTGATTTGTATTTCGAAAAGAAGAAGAAAACCGACAAAGCCGAGAAAAAAAGAGGTTTATGACGCGCGACTATATGCCGCTTAAATTTGAATGTTTGAAGAAGTTTCATTTCAATTTTATACAAGATAATCTGAACGATTCAGCAATTTTCTAGGTTATAATCGCGTCGAAATGATGTAAATTTCTTGGCAATGGCGCGATGATTGATTGGGTGCGAGTGAATGAAATCTGTTTCATGTTTGTCTAGGACTTAATGGCGATGGGTGTGATTTGAGAAGATTTATTGTCGTTGGAATTTTCGATGATTTTGGTTAGTTTATTTTTAGATAGCGACAGGCAAAGATTTGCTAACATTAATTTCCAAGTCAGGTTCAAAATTGATTCATATCTCGTTGCTTTACTGGAACTGATTCATTTATATATTTTTATTTTTTTCTCTTTCTTTTTTTCTTTTAACCTTTCTTCAAACGTTTTATCAATTTCTTTTTCTTTTACCATTTTTTTCAATTTTATTTTCTTTTCCCCTTATTTAAATTTTTTTCTTTTCTTCCTTGTTCATGTTTTTTTTCTGTTTTCCTTTTACCATATTGTTCGTTTTCTTTCCAATTTTCTCCCCACTTTTCCCTAATTTGTTTTTTTCCCTTTGCTTTTATTTTTTATCTTATTTTTTTCTCTCCCTTTTTTTCTTTCAACCTTTCTTAAAGCTTTTTTTTTTATTTCACCGTTTTATCAATTTCTTTTACCCTTTTTTGAATTCTTTTTTTTTACCATTTTTTAAATTTTATTATCTTTTTCCCTTAATTAAATTCTTTTCTTTTCTTCCTTGTTCACGTTTTTTTTCTGTTTTCCTTTTAGCATTTTGTTCGTTTTCATTCCAATTTTCTCTGCACTTTTCCTCAATTTGTTTTTTTTCCCCTTTTTTCCCTTTCTTCCTCACTTTTTTCTCTCTTTTTCTCTTTCTTCCTCACTTTTTTCTTTTTTTTTCCTCACTTTTTTCTCCCTTTTTCCTCACCTTTTTCCCTTTCTTCCTCACTTTTTCCCTTTTTTCCTCCCTTTTCCCCTTTTTTTCTCCCTTTTTCCCTTTTTTCCTCACTTATTCCCTTTTATTCCTCACTTATTCCCTTTTATTCCTCACTTTTTCCCTTTTTTCCTCACCTTTTTCCCTTTTTTCTTTCATTTCTTCTCTTTTCACACTTTTTTTTCAAGTTCCTACTTTTTCCGTTTTTTTGCTTTCTCTCTCTAATTTCACTTAGGACTTTTGAAAAACTAAATTAGCGAGTTCATGATACCAGTCGCCATAGAAAATATCTAACGAGCGACTAGAGCGAACTGGATCTTTTCTTATACCCGAACTTCATGGTTAAAAAAACCTTCAGTTGTTATCAATATAATGAATCAATCCAGAATCAATATAATGAATCAATCCAGAATCCAGATATGCCACTCTATTGTTTTCAACGCATTCATACTGTTCCACTTATTGCAATCTTGAACGTAATCGATAAAGGCATTTTCAAGCCCCTATAATAAATTTACGACAATCGAATCAAAAATCAATCATAACAGATCAAAGCCTTTATTTCGATTGGGGTTGAGGAAATCATCCGAAACATGGAGAATTATTAGACGGACGGCATTAAGGCGTATATAGTACTTGGGTATTTTCTATTATTATGATCTTCCGTTCACTACATTCCGGGCTCAATTGAATGAAATCGCCCTGATTCAATATCCACTTGAGAAGAACAGTACCCATCAGCTATCAAAATCAATTGCACTTTCGATACACTCGTACTTTGATAGCATCGTGTGTGTTCTTGTTGAAATTTCAAATAATCTTCTCCTGGATGTCGCTTTCTCAAATCTTCCCTATACAAAGAGTCTTTACAGACACAGTTTGAAATGATTATCTTATCCGGATTGAATTTATAAATGACATCTGAATTATTCAAACTTTAAGATCTTTTCGCCTGAAGATACGTTTCACTATCGAATACATTCAAGTCGTCACTTACCGACATTTATCAATAAATAGAACGCTTCGATTAGAGCGTGTGTTGGCATGAACTGTGTGTATATAATCTTGATACTTGAATCTCCTTAATCAGGTCTTGGATGTGTGTATGCGTCAGCCTTCTTTTTCATTAAACAAAAATCGGGAAAATTTTCCCTAAAGTTTATAACTTTTTTCACTGAAACAATTTAAAAAAAAATTTTCTAGTCAACATCCCGCGGGTATAAAGCCAAACAAAAAGAGGGCTATTTTCACTTTTAGTTGGCTTAAAAAAAGGCCTCCCCTCGAATATTCTTTTCGTTGAAATAACATAAAACTTTTGCAATAAATCATATTTCTACCCTTTTTTCGGGAGGTCTCATAAAAAGCTCATAGAAGCAAAAGAATGGTGTTCTGGAGATATGTAGAAGGGTATAGACTAAAAGGATCAAGGATATAAACAACCCTATGTGTCCTAGATGGGATTTGAACTATAGAAAATAAAATGACTGGTATTTTATTTCGGTTTCTATTTCGGCTTCTAAATATGTTACCGGCGCTAATGGGACATGATAAGTGAAGAGTTTTATTCGAGTTGCATGGAGTTGGGGAGTTGTGGATTGTTTGACACATGAAAGACGGCGAGTGGGTGTAAATTTTGTTTTGCTTTTTGGTAGGGTAAAGAGGTGAATTATTTGAAAGTAAGCGGATATGTTTTGACATAATTTGAAATCGCGCTGCCTTTTTCTTTTATTTGTTTTTCTATTGGTTTTAAATTCCTTGTTTAATTTTTTGTTTTTTCGTATTTTTATTGTTTTAAATTGCTTGTTTATTTTTTGGTTTTTAGTTTTGTTTTAAATTCCTTGTTTAATTTTATGTTTCTTCGTATTTTTTTTTTGTTTTTAAATGCTATCTTTAATTTTTTGTATTTTCGTACTTTTTTTGTTTTAAATTCATTTTTTATTTTTTTTGTTTTAAATTCCATTTTTATTTTTGTTTTAAATTTATTTTTTATTTTTTTTTGTTTTATATTTATTTTTTATTTTCTTTGTTTTAAACCTCTTTTTTAATTTTTTTTGTTTTAAATTCCTTTTTTATTTTTTTTTTGTTTTAGATTCCTTTTTTATTTTTTTGTTTTGAATTCCATTTTTATTTTTTTTGTTTTTAATTCCTTTTAGCTTTTTTTGTTTTAAATTCCTTTTTTATTTTCTTTGTTTTAAATTCCTTTTTTATTTATTTTATTTTAATTTCCTTTTTTATTTTAATTTCCTTTTTTATTTTTTTGTTTTAATTCTTTTTTATTTTTTTTGTTTTAAATTCCTTTTTTATTTATTTGTTTTAAAATCCTGTTTTATTTTTTTTTTGTTTTAAATTCCTCGTTTATTTTTTTTTTTTGTTTTAAATTCCTTTTTTATTTTTTTGTTTTAAATTCCTTTTTTATGTTTTTGTTTTTTTGTTTTTTCGTATTTTTTTTTGTGTTTTTGTTTTTTTTTCGTATTTTTTTGTTTTTTCTTGTATATTTTGCTTATTTCGTTTTTCTGGCTTTTTTGCTTTCCTCTTTTTCGCGTCTTTATTTATTTTTGTCCTTTTTTCTCTTGTTTTTCTCCTTGTTTTATTATTTACTTTTTTTGCATTAGTATTTATATTTATTTATTTATACATTCATTTTTTTCCATCAGTGAAGATGTTTATGGCAATTTCGGGATTTCTTACGAATTTTAAATTTTTTTAAAGTCAAAAAAACTTAAAATTAAAATAGTTCAACTTCTACGAGTAAACTAATTTCACGAATAATAAATTCCTTTAACCTCGAAAATTTGCTTAATTCACAGCCGCATAAAACGCAATAAAATGGTATATCTAATTTTGAAAAGGAAAAAAAATAATAATTTTCTAAATCACCTGTTAATCATCAACCTCAATTAATTTTTCAATTTTTATTAGCCATGAAAAATTCCAATTTATTGCTAACAAAATGGAAAAGTTGCTAATTTTAAAGTGAATGCAATATGTGTGAGGGTTTTTTTTTTCATTCTTTGTTGTTTCATATTTCATTAGTAAGACAAATGGCCATAACAAATTTAAATAATAATGAGAAATTAAATACGAAATTGTATATCGCTGAACAGAAATCGTTAAAATTCCAGAAATTATTAATAAGTTAGTGTCAGTTTTTGTTTATTTCCATAAATTGTAAGGTGTTTGTTTGTCTAAGGTGAAATATGGTTGTGGAGATATCGGTGATCTGTAATTTAGTGACAGGCCTATACTTAAAATGATTAAAGAATGAAAGTGAAACTAATAGAGGTTCATTACAACCTCTGTATACATACCATACACTTAAAGATGTAATTAATTTCATGGGCCATGAACTGTAGAATGATTCAACCTGAATAATTGCTTCGATTCAGTGATGATTCAGGCCAATCGGAATGTCCTCAGTTAGTAGTGCGGTTATTCAGGCATAATTCAGGGTGATTACAGTAACATCTGACCGAAGCGTCATTTTGATGTCGATTTTTGGGATACAACCCAGAAGGGAAAAGCTACTCGACTATGTCAGTAACAACTCAATACATTTACCTAATCTGCCACAGTTACCCGCCTTCCTGTACCATTCAGTGTATAAAACCACTAAAAAAAATCATAAAACCGGATCGTTAAATAGATATTAAATCTTTCTCGACAATCTGTATCTATCTCTCTTTCTCTCTCACACACTTAATCCTCTAATCTTTCATCAAAGATAAATGCTAAACTAAAACGATTTGCCATAAACCCGTGTTTAAGAAAGTCCGAACAAAATTAAGCACTAGCCATTAATCTTTTGTCACTTTATAAATAGACTTAAAGCAAAAATTTTTAATAAAATTTATTGCTATACAAATTTCGAAAAAAATAAATGACGAGTTATGCAAATTTGGCAACTCATTCTTTGCTCGTTTTTACTGCTAATTTATGGATCTCAGGCGAAACAAACAACATATCTTGAGAAAATTATTAATAGATTGCGAAAATTTAAATAATAAATTTTCTGAAGAGTATTTTGATCGATCATTTCATTTGGCGGCTTTAAATGTCAAACATGTTGACAAGATCACTGATCATTATCAATTTTGTTGACATGATCTTGCATTGAAAACATCAGGTCGGGTGGTATTAAGAAAAGGCGTAATTTCTGTTTGATTTCCTAATGATGTTTTCATTGTATCGCAGTAAAAGAAGCGCTAAAAAGTGCTTTGAACAAAGCTTACAAATTTGTTGACTGTATTCCAGTATGTCAAATTTTTGATTCTACGCGATGGAATAATCGTCGAATTTTTTTTGCGTTTGTTTTATTTACCCTTCCTAAAACAAATTGAAAAATTTTCGACAAATTTTGATTGTTTTTTCCTCATGTTTTAACTGAATTTTTTGCCAAATTTTGACTATTTTTTGGTCAAATTTTAACCGTTTTTTGAATTTTGACTGAAGTTTTTGTCAAAAACTTTTAGTCAAATGTTTGACAGTATAACACACAGTGTTTCCAATAACTTTTTTAAATAGTATGGCAGCAGATGTGACTTTGGCCTTTTACTTTTTGCCCATTTCTAATGTTGTCGAGTTTTAGAACCCAAGGTGCACCACACCTATTCTATGAGGTTCTACAAACCAACATTTCAGTATGGAACAAGCTACCTATAAACACCCTATAAAGGTAATCTCTGCCTAATGTCATTGGCTCTTTAACGATAATGCCTAAATTTTGTTTTTTAACTTCAACACAGGTCCTGGATTCGTATTCTAGTATATTTCTGAAGATCGAGCCTGACCACTCCTTTCATTATAGATGCCTTGCTGACGCAACTAACTAACTCGACTCTCTTCATCAGATGACTAAACTATGCAATGATCTCCGAATCTGGGTATGTGGTTCATAAATAAGAGGGTTAATACTGCACAGATAGTTGCTACAGCAGCGAAATATCTGTTTTAAAAGTCTGAAGCTACAGCAAACCTTGTAGATTACATCTACAGAATAATAAACACATTATCCAATTCGAGACTAAACTAAACCACCCAACTAGAAAAAAACAGAACAAGAAAAACGATACAGCCAAACCCTATAAGAACATTTTCCAAACCAATTCAAACTTTTCCGTTTTACAGTTTTTCATTTGTTTCAATTTACATTTCTCTCTCGGAAAAGTCGGGAAACTCCCGTCGCACACTACTACGGCTCCCGATGTACACAGCAAACTTTTCCGATTTTCATATCAAGGAGTCTCGACGAAAAACTGTTTTTCCGACTGCCTGCATCAACCCCCATCGGAAGGTCGGAACATTATTGTATAGTCCAGGGCTGGAAAGCTGTTCTACCGATGTGGAAAAAAGAACTATTCCGAAACGGAAAAACGAAGGAAAATTTAGACATAGCTAGAAGGACATTGTGTAAAAAAAAGTTGAAGGAAAATTGATTTGATGCAGTTTTACGGTGCTGTTTCATTGGGATATTGGATCGTGGCTCAAATTGCACCATTGTATAATCGTTATCAGTCTTGTATGTGCACAAGCAGATTGACCGACCTCGGCTTTAGCTTTTTAATCTGTGTAATCCTTCCGAAAGTTCAGAAAGATTGAAAAAAATTCTGGAAGAAACCTATCAGTGGAACGTAATAGAACGGCTTTAAACTATCTTTTATTAGGATCACTGAAAAATATTGAAGTCCTTTAAGCGAAAATTTTATTTTAAAGGGAAGGGAAACAGGGTGATTTGATCGTGTAGATATTATTTGCCATTTTCTTATCAAGATCCAACATCGTCGATTTTATCAAATTTTTTAGTCGTATCTTTCTCTTTTTGATATCGAATTTTATTAATTAAAAGAAAAAGCACCAGTCTCAATGTCTTTTCAAAACTATGGGATTTGATTATTAGGCGGGGCGAGCCTGAAAGTCAGCATTTGGCGTTTTTGAAAACAAAAAAATATCAAGTTTTTTATAATTTATACACATTTTTTCATTAAATTTGTTCGATCTTTCAATTTTACTTTATTTTAATACTACAGTATTGTGATCGATTTAAAAAAGAAAAAAATTTGCTACCCTGAAAAATTTTTTTTTTCACCTTTCATGAGTAGTAGACACGAAAAAATTGCAGTCCGTCTGTCCGCCGTACGTCGACCGCTGTACGCAAAATTGTCTGAAGGCTCGTAGCTCCCAAACCCTTTGAGATATTTAGTTGAATTTTTTTTTGTAGTTAGATTGGGTGCACTCCTTTAAGTGGTCACTTTTAAGGGGGTGGAGGTGTTAGGGGGGGAGGTGGGGGAATCGTTTTAGATAGAAAACTTTGGTTTCTAGATCTCAATGCTTACGCTATGAGGCTGACACATGGAATTTATATGAAGCTTTGATGGTGGACCCATTTGAAAAAAAAGTTATAAATATGGGTGAAGGGGTGTGGGAGTGGGGGGAAATACAATCTGTTCGAAACGCTCGAAAACCGAGATTAAGACATTCTAAAATCCATATCTCCTAAACAGTTAATGTAAAGAAATTGAAACTTAAAGACTGTCTTTAGATATACTAAGAGAAAAGACTGGAAATAATATTTTGAGTGGAATGAGTGGCGTGAAGGGGTGTGGGGTCTCACGAATCATTTAAGCTAAAAAAAATAAATTTCGTTATTTATATACAAGTCAATAAATGAAGTTTAATAAAAGTAAACTTTTTAAAGAGGGAAGTGAGGTATGGAAGTGTGCGGGATAGAATTTTCGTATTATATCTCAAGAACGGTTTAAAATAGATGCTTAAAATTTTTATGGCAAGTAGGCCAAATAGACTCCTAGTAGGGAAAGCAATTTAGGGGGTGAGGATGGGGGACGGTGAAAATGAAAAATTTTCGATTTTTATATCTCGAGAATTCATAATGAGTGATAGCTGAAACTTAATACCTAGATAGAGCTACAGTAGTGGCATGTTGGAAAAATATATTTTTTATAGTGACAATATGGTATGGTGGGGAGTGTTTTTCCTATCTATAGAACGGCTTATGCTGGAAAGTTGAAACTTGGTCGATGTATGTAGATCTACTATGAAAGTAATTGATGTTAAAAAAAATTCAAATATCCATTGGCGTACGGAAGGGGGGCAACAAAAATTATTAAAGAAAATGGAATGCATATATTTTCACGAATTTCGTCATATCTCTTAGGTCTTCTTAAATATTGAATTAATTTTTATTCTCTGGATTCCTCACATAAATGCCTAGAAAGTGTTTTAAAGATTTTTTTAAATTCGACCCCTAAGGGGGTGTAAAGGGGTCGTTTACATTTTCACGAATTCAGCCCTATCCCTCGGATCTGATCAGATATCGAATATCTTTTCACTTTCACGAGCTTGCGTAATTATCGCCTAAAACTTCTTTTTAAGTTTTTTCCTTTTGCAACCCCTAAGAAGGTATAAAAGGGTTGAACACCTTTTAACGAATTCCGTCATATCTTTTAGGAGTGATAAGGAATTGAATTGGTTTTTACTTTCTCGTGTTGTCTTCATATTTATCTAAGAAATCCTTTCAGGATTTTTGGATATTCAACCCCCAAGTTCCATATGTTTTCACAAATTCCTACATATTGATCTTAGATCTGATGAGATAGCGAATACACTTTTACTTTCCAAGGCTTCCTAAATAATCGCCAAAAAAATTTCAGAATTTTTACATCTTCAAAAAGAAGTGTAGGGGGTTGTATACTTTTCACAGCTACGACATATTTCTTAGGTTTGATGATATATTAGATTGGTTTTTACTTCCACAGACATTTTATATAATCGCCTGCAAACCCATTTCTCCATTTTTCGATATTCAACCCCCAAGGGTTTGCATATGTTTTCACAATTTTTGCCATCCCTGGTGAGATATAAAATTGGTTATTACGGCATTTGATGTAATGGCCTAAAATCCAATTTCACGATTTTTTTAATTTCGAAAGCCAAGGCGGTGTGAAGGTTTTGCTTCCGTTTTCAAAATTTTTTCGAAATCCCTAGTATGTGATGAGATAACAAGTTGCTTCTTATGGAATCGGCTATGTAGCATCACCGGTTAGTGGTGAGCCACACTAGTGCAAAAATGGTGCTAGGGACGGCTGTCGGCTGCGTCCGGGGGCGATCGTTGTAGGGCCGGCTCGCCAGACCGCGTCGGGTCGCTGATGCCAGCGTTCTGGGGCGAGTGCCTGTAGAGCAGCGGAGGTGCGACCTGTTAGCCAGCGTCCGGTGGCGAGTGTCGTAGTATAGCCGTGGCGTTGCTTGGTCGCCAGCGTCCGGGTGCGAGTGTCGTCGGAGTAGCGGAGGTGCGTCCTGGTCGCCAGCGTCCGGGGGCGAGTGTTACTCCAGTTCTAACAAGAACTCCTGCTCTGGGCCCCAGCTCTGAGAAGAGCTGGTGATGGGCCTCTGCTTTTCTTTTGCTCTGGATCTCAGCTGGTGATGGCTTCTATTCTTTCAATTGCGCGCTTTAAGAAAAGCTATTGCCTCCAACTCAAGAGGAAATGACCAAAGAAAAGGAGACCTGTTGGTCTGGTGTTAAATTCACTACAAATTTTATTTCATATTAAACTAAACTATTTATGCAAATTAAAATAACAACTGGTCAATGCATTTTCATAAATTTCAAATTCAAACAATAAGCGACCTAATCGATCGGTTTATAATGCTAAGTGCATTTGGACAATTTTAGTATTTGGATATTGTGAGCCATTTAGTTGGGCACAGTGAAGTCCGTCTAAATGGCTCACAGGCTAAGAACCTATTTCACAATTTTTTCGAAATTCAACCCCAAGTGGATGTAATGGGTTTGTATACGTTTTAACAATTCGTCATATCTATGATATTAAGTCTGATAAGTCAGCAAATTCGTTTTTACTTCTTCTATCGGCTTCGAATAGTCTACACGGCCTTTTTCAATGTTTAAGCGGCTAAAAATCTCTATTTTAAATATTTTTATTTTAAGAACAAAATTAACTTTCCAAGAAACCTCATAATCTCGAAACAACTGATGATATACTCCGATTTTGACCGCGTCCCAAATTACATAATTCCAGTGTTATATGCTTTTAACCGCTTCCCGAACTTTGACCCGAAAAATAATAAAGTTTCGCCCAGACCATTGGCAGATTTTTTTATTTGTTACTTTAATCTATTGTGTTGTGTTTAACTTTGTTTTTATACTCTAGATGAAATCATATAGAGTATTATAAGTTTGATCCAGCCCGAAAAGTTTGTAACGCATAGAACCGAGCCTCGGACGAAAAAAAGTTATATATTATTTTGTGTTTAGTTGTGGCCAAAAACCCGTCCGTCTGTCCGTCCGTCCATTTGCACGATAACTCAAGAACCCGTTGGCCTAGGAAGTTGAAATTTTGTCACCACCTGTAAAATGGAAAAAGTAAGGCTAAGTTCGTTAATGGGCGATATCCTTCCACTCCTTCGGGTACCTCCCATACAAGAGTCCTTAAAACACGTATTCACAATTATTGCTCGAATGCTTCAAGTTAGGAGCTTGAAATTTTAAATACTTAAAGTTTACTATGTTTGAAACGAAAGTTCCGAATATGATGCAAATCGAATGAGTCCTTCGTGTAGCAGCCTACAAAAGTCCTTCAAAAATGTATACAAGTTACAGAATCCACTATATTTCTGGTACGAGTTAAAGTAGGGATTCAAAATTTTACAGACATTAGTTTTATATCAAAAGCAACACTGGATTCATTAATTAGCGCAATCCATCAATTCCTTCGGGTAGCTGTCATACAAAAGTTTTTAAAACACGTGTTCACCAATATTGAACGATAACTTTAGAACGCTTTAAGTTACGACTTTAAAATTTTGTACACGTTGATTTTATAATAGTCGCAGCTGAAGGTATTAATATGAAAAATATTCCGTAAGTCCTTCATGTAGATGTCATACAAACATTCTGTAAAAATGTCCCAACTTAATTTATGGAACTCACTATAACTCAAGAATTCGTTTAACCATCCATCGAGTAGCCACTATACAAAAGTTTCTACCTGTAAATAAAGGTCATGCAATAATTGTATGTGCACTCCTCATTCTTTTGATATATTCCCAACTAAAATATAAATCGGAGTTCAGTATTTCATCTAGAGTATCATACGATTGGCTTGCATCCGATCGTGACTGCGTTATGTTTATTTATAATTATTTTATTGTGTTTAACTTTAATTTTATTTTGTTGCTTTTACCTTATTTTTTCAATTAGTTGTTTCTTTAATATTTATGTTATTATTATTTTGATATTTAATTTATGGTTTTGTTTCAGGTTTTTCGATTTTTTATCTAATTTTAGTTGCTTGGTATTTGGTTGATTTTTTTTTTTTATTTTTTTTTTTTCATTTTTTTTTTTTATTTTTTATTTTATTATTTCTTTTTTTTTTTTTTTATTTTATTATTTTTTTTTTTACTATTTACTGTTTTTTATTGTTAAGTATTTTAGTTTTACGTATTTTAGTATTTTAATTTTATATATTTATTTTATGTATTTTCTATTTTCTTTTATTAAGATTTTATTTGTAATTTTGTTCTTTTTTACCCTTTTTTTCACATATTTTTTCGCTTTTTAGGATAGAAATCAAAATTTTACAAAACGTTGTATTTAACAAACAAAAAGTTATCCAATTCAATTCTTTCTCACCTTGGATTCTTCTAAATGAATTGAAAATTTTTAAATACAAAAACTTTTTTTTTGCTCTATTGCTTCTTTATATTTTCTTGTTTTGATCAAACAGCATCGTAAAATGTGAGGGTGAAAATATCCACTTCGAACTTTTCAAATTAATTGGATTTGCGGCTGAATGGTTTGCGTATTTGCATTTTGTTTCAAGACGACTTAGAGGAAATATTAAATTACAAATTAATGAGGTGTATAAAGCTCAGTGGATTCAGTACAAGGGCTAAGGAAATCCCAAGAAAAAGTATCTTTTTAGGAGGTGAACAGTGTTCTTTGGCTCAAGAGTTTACAGTCGTTGGCATTAAGGCCTCATTAATTTCGCAAATAAAATAAATCCTGAATAAACCGCCCCTTTAAACGCTATCTCATCCCGTTCGATGAAATATCAAATTAGTCCTCTGCAAACATTGCTGCTGAGATTAATTTCGAACATATTGTCCTTGCTGGGGCCATTATTAATATTTACATTTTTTTTTACACGCTCCATCCAACCGACCGGTCAGTCCTGCGGCAAATCCTCCTGTAATCATAGCAATAATCCGATATTTTTATAAATGATTTCGAAAAATGGTTCGAACAAAGTTCCAAACAGGATCGGAATTCAAGCGCGAAGCCTTTTTAAGTCCCGCGAGCGTTGGGTACTGGGAAGCGCTTCGTTTTATGCAAATACCTGGTCCAGAGGTTTAGCAATGGTACTTTGTTCCAGGACCAAGCGAAAAAAAATTGGAAGGATAACGCAGTTGGGTTCAGAATATGTTTTTTTATAGCTCGCTTCAGATTGGGGAAAAAAAATTCAGGGTGCATTTTAATTCAATCAGTGAATCCTCGCCACATACGTCCGTTGCGATGCATGGAAATTTTCCTCTTTGAATATATCACAGGCTTGGAAGTTTCCATGTCGATGAGTTTTTGAATATATTAATAGAATGGCCTGGGTATGGCCGGAAGCCAACCCAACATGGTAGCTGTACGAAAAAAAAATTGATTATCGGTGGTTCTATTGAATGTGTGATTGGTTTGTTCTGAAGGGTCTATAAAACACTAGTAGCAAGTGTCTCGACTGGATCATTATTGCCTCCTGTCAGGATCGTGAACAAACGACAGGTCCATCCTTTAGTTCCATCTAACACTACTTTGCTCCCCGATGTAGAAAACTACCACATGCCGATCCTGACCTGAGGTTTTCTCTCCGAGCTCTGCAGATCCTGATTACTTCTCTAGACCTAGCCGAGACACTTTTTTAGTCCTTGGTGTGATTTTAATATCACCGCTTTAAGATAGAACGGAAAATAATTGGGGCACATCCTGCCGGAAGGCTTCGACTTCAAGTTCTTCCCTATTCTTGCTCCACCTTGGGTCAGCAACTGTGCTCCAGCCTCGATTCTCGAAGTAGTCCTGCAGTAGAACTTGGAACTCATCGATTTGAAAGCAGTTCTATGAGATTGAAAGATAAGCTCAGTGGGGTTCAAGGAGTTCCTGGTGAAATCTGCATAATAAGGAATTAGCTAGAAACTGATGAGTGAGTAAAATGCATTAACGTGTTTCATACTCACATCCCTTTTCATTAACCGTATCACTTCTGACCACCCATGTTAGTCGTGCACCCGCACACACCGATACCGACAATTCCAAAGGGGATGAAATCTAATCTAAAATCTAATTCCCGGTTCAAAATTAATTTTCTACTTAATTCGAAATGAAATTACAAGGAACAACATGATATGCCGCCGTAGTGGTAGCAGCAGGGACTGCAACCCCCATAGCGACTTTCATTCAGATGCCATTAAGTTCGTAAAGTAGCAGCATACTAACCACCCTCGGTGTCCCTGTTCTACCATCCCCTACCTTCCAGTGTGAAGCTTCAACAGGGGGTATCATTAAAATTCGCGAAACAGAAGGAAACGCTCAAATCGGCGCGGACACAAAAAAAACCGAGGAAGGACGACAACACGACTACCCTCTGTCCAATGCTTGGGGGGGATTTTCAACCGGATTTTCCATACGCAAATAAACTTTCCCGGACGCAGACAAAAATAATGTACCCGACCAAAAATTGGCAACAAAAATATTTTGTGGGGGGGTTCCTCCCGCCCCCAGTTACATTACGAGGGATCCTTTTAATAAAGGGAAGCAGTTCAGAACGGTGGCAGACTGGCCAGCCCAAGGCAGGATGGAGGTCCTTTAATACACTCGGTAGATTGGTTCTGGCTCCTTCACCTCTTTCTCACCGCCGCTTAGTTCTCTAGTCTCGAGCCCAGACCTTTTCTACCGCTTTTCTCGATTTTCCGACCGATCAGACGGACCGCCCAAACTCCCAAGGGCAACATACGCTTCCTGTACTTGGGGGGTGTGCGTGTTTCTGTGTCAAAGGGGAATTTTCAAGTAAACGTGCCTTGGCGGCATTAGCTGGAATTGAAAGGACTCGACAAATTTGTACTTCAGAATTGCACAATATCTCGTGCCGTTTTGGTCGAGGACTCGAGGATGTCTATGAACGGTTTTGAACTAATGGAGAAAATAGAAGTGGAAATGGTGCTAAGGGTTGGAGTACAAGGATGTGGACTTGTGATTGCCTTTTTTCGTCTGTAATCTGGAAATCGTCGTAGAGTCCTTGAAATATGTTTTGATGGATGTTTTGGTTTTATTACTGATGCCACACATGGGACTGGTGTTATGTCCTAGAGCAAGACTGATTAAAGTCACAAAATCTTTTCTGAACTTCATATTCTACTGTACCAGAAATCAAATTCGGCCAGGATATTCTTTGAGGTATCGTATTCATTTCTTGAAGTTACGTAATACAACCGTTTTTTCCAGGGACAATTTCTTAGCCTATCTCACAACCCATTTATCTTGGACATTCACCGATTCGAGTTTGCTTATTACTTCATCCAATCTCCAAAGATCAAGTTTGGATAGGATGTTGTCCGACCGATTTTGACCCAAGTTTGTGATAACGACTATTTCAATTAAAGATTTGGTGATACGCCCAGGATTATACTTTCTCAAAAACCCCTAGATACATACTGTGAAATCAAAAATTTCAAAACTATTTCTTGGAACTTGGAAGAAGCACTTGACTTGCTCGATAAAAACTTTAACATGGAGCTCCTGGGTCATTAGGAAAATAAACGAAAGTCCTTACCATCGCCAAACTACTCGGTCTCTCCTTCAAAAGGCAATTAAACATGATCGCGAAACCGTCTTGGAGCTAAGAACTCTAACGTTTTATTAAATCATAAGGTCCATTACGAATGGATAAAACTTGTATTGCTCGACGTCGTCGTCTTCATCATCATCTTAGCACGGTAAAGAGTCCTTAAACGATGATTCGCCTTAACTAATTGCTTCGTGTTAATTCTTTTTATTTCTCGAGAATTTGTTTGCCCCATCTGCCCCTTTGGCCAAATGTTCTTTTGTAAAGTCACAAGGCAGCAACAAGGACCTCAGCTAAGGGATGATTCCTGTTGTAAATTTGCTAATGAGCTCCAGAGAGGTCTTGTCGAGTAGTTGCTAATTTGTTTCTGGCCCGATTCGAGAGTAAGTTTTAATTAAATCCTCGGTGGCAAGGATTTCATCTGGCAGAAAGAGGAACTTTTCGGAAATTTTTCACAGTACGTCTGAAAGTGGGTTAGATGTGAAATTTCGTTTAAATGTACGACTTTATCTCGAAAATATTTTCTAAAATTACCATAAAATTTGTTTGATTTTAAATTTTTTTTAACGTTTTTTTTCTTTTTGTCTTTACAGGTATGTACAGATATAAATTTAATTAATTAAATTAGGCTTAAGGTAAGTTAAGTTTGGATCTTTTCCGGCTGGAATGTTTGCTTCATTATCAGAAGTTCTCACGTGATATCCTATACCAAAAATATCGTGGTGATCTCTTGAAAACGTTCCTCGAAAAACAAACATCAAACAAAAAACATACAATTAACAACTGCATAACAAATAAATAGACTGGAAGCAACAAAGTGATAAATGAGCACAAATAAACAACAAATAAAAAGCTGCAAACAGCATCAAACGTATAAACGAGCCAAGTACGAAAATTAGAAATTCATGAATAACACTGGAAGCAAATACGAACATAAAAGATAATAAAGAGATAATAATAAAAACGTACAAGAACAAGAACGAATAAAGAAATAACAGCCAATAACGCGAAGAGAAAAGACCATATAACACACTCAAAAAACAATCCATAATTTGTCCAAAACCATAAACTAGCAAACATTTTGATTCGAAAACGATTCGAATTTGAATCACCTAAGCGAATTCACTTGCGACTCAAAATTGAATCCAGCTGTACGTACTGTCGTGAGGAGGACGAAAAAGTTCGGATTGAGACTGGGGGATTCGAGTATAATAGGCCATGTTGCTGGCCTGAATGCTCAAGATGCGCTGCTTTGCTACGTGTCTTCCCCCACACCAAACAACAACAACGCACTGTACATCCACTTATGAATATTTATTTCGTTTAAAAATGATTCACCTAATCTTGACGAAAACGGATGTACATAGTTCGCTGTATACTCACTTTGGTGAACGTTTTAGCGAATCGTTTTTAAATCATGTTAAAAATTCGTAAATTAATACGCCCGAACGTAGGTACCGCTAGATAATCGATTTTGTATTTCAATTAAATTCGAATTAGATGAATTATTAGTGAATCTGTTTCGAATAGAAAAATATACTGCAGAAATACAACATAAATCATTCTTAATATTACAATTCCTCGGACGTGACTGGGAGTGAGTTTTGTACGGATCAAAACCCACTTTATTCAAATTATAACAATAGGAAATGCCTTCATGGTTATTTTAACAAAAGAATATTTATTCATTGAAGTAACTCATTGAACTAATTCATTGAACTAATTGACCAAATCAAATTATTTTTATTTTTAAAACTTCGCGCGCTTTTGCTTTAGAATTTCCCAGTATGTGTCTTTTCTGTGGATTTTTCTTTATTTTTATGGTCAATCCGAAATGCTCTTAGTGCTTTTTTGTTACAGTATTGATTTTTGTTCATCTTTTGTAAATGTTTGGCTTAATTTTCGCAGTAAACTGACACACAAGATATTCAAACACGTATACAATTGAATTGAAATGAAAATCATAGAAAATGTTAAATTTATAAATTCAAAAGAACTCGGCAAATCATAAGCATCGTAAGTGAATCGTTAGCGATTCGCCTAGGTAAAGTGTTAAAATTTGTCGGAAACAACATAGAGCTTTTGTGCGGGCATTGTATGCTTTTATAATTAAAATTCATTTTTTCTTCACCTAAAGTGAACATTTATAATTTTTTTGTGAGATGATGTTAGTATCTTGAAGGTGAGTGTTTTGTGAAAGAAAATGTCACTGTAAAAGGGGAACGAGGCTCGCAAAAATATAGAGTCCTGAAATTAAGGTTTATACCTTAAGCCTCAAGAGATGGTCATTACAGGCTCTGGACGCACTTTGTATGTGAAATTTATTGGAATTAGAGATGGGCAAAACAGTTCATTTCAGTGAACTACTTCACTCATAATCACTCACTTTAAAGAGCGAATTCAATGAAGTATTTCAATTGAAGACCTTGGTGGAATAAGGGGTCAACTCGTTTTTGAAAAACATGAAAGGGCTTGACTTTTCTGACCTCTAACTGCTTTCGGAGGAAATTCAGCTGATGCAGTTAGCCCCTTATGATTTAATATTATCCTTAATAATTTTAATAAAATCATAAAAAAATTCAATAAAATAATTTTAATCCAATAAGGCTTCAGAAAAATCAAATTTCGCATGTTGTTGGAAAACCGAATTGATCCCTTATTCCACCAAGGGCTTCAATTGAAGTGTTCATTCCATCTTTATTCTACTCGCAGTTCAGTAGTCATTAGTCACTCACTCACTAGTCATAGTGAAATATATGATAAACCACTGAGAGAAAAGAGCTGATACTTTGCGAAGAATTAAGTTATGTCTTCGTTGTGTGTGTTTCTGAGGAGACAAGCAAAACGAGAAAATTTTATTGGTTGTCTGTCTATCTTCTTTCTTACCGTGTTCGTACAGTTCACTCGGTTAGTCTCTCTTTTTCTTTCATGCGTAGATAGGTATATCGTTTTTAATTTTTTTTCACGTGTCGAATTGAATCGCAGTTCACCAAAATGAGTGAGTTATTGTACTTTAGTGTTCTTTTAGAGCAGTTCACTCGTGAACGACCCATTTCTAATTGGAATGACACACGAAACTGAAAATATTTGTCGTAACTTTGCCAAAATTCACTACTAGTTCAAATAAAAAGTGAACCATAAAACTCCGTTTCGTGGGCTTATAGAGCGCGTAGAACAGCTTAAGATTTAGGATCTGTTTCGTAGACTTAAGATGCCTGCCTTCACAAATTTCTTGACTATTATCTCGATGGGGGTGGAGGCGACAATAATCATAAAATGGGGAAGACAAGGACCCGGAAATCGGGCATGAAAGCTAATCTGGAACTTGTTTGTTGTTGTTTTTTTTTCTTTCTGACATTTTCACTAAACTTTTTCATTGTCGGATTTCCGTACAACAACTCGAAACAGTCCGGTCATTTGGTAAGTGACGACCCGTCATAAAATCCGCATAATAAAAATTATTATGCCACCATACACATCATTCGGTCATACAATTCGCATTCCTCGTCAGAACAGGGTGTACACACACACATTGGGCCATTTTATGTTAAAGGCCTAGTTACAATGTTTCCGTGTCGCTTTGTTTAGTACCCTCTCGAAACAATGACGGCTTCATTCGTTACGAGCGAACGAAAGGCCTTTTATTGGCGTTATTAATTTTACGATTGGTGCTGGCTAACCGCAAGGCTCGGCTCTGGGCTCTTTATTGTAATTTTGTCGTTGTATTTTAATTGAATGGACAAAACGATGATGATGATCAGGAATAGAGGGGGTGGAGGAGGGGTGGAATGGGTGGTGGTTTTTCTGAATATGGTTGTAATTTTCTTCTTGCATGTTTCGTAGTGATTCGATCGTAATCTTGTTTTGGGAGAGGAAGTCAGGAGGGTTATTAGGGACGAATAGTTTCGAAATTACTTTATCACTTTATGACGGTCATTTGGTTTGAATGTTGCAAGTATCGGACAGGGTGTAAAATGTTTATGATTGATAATATCCAAGTGTTAATTAGTCAATTGGGTAATGGACTCGTTGAGGCGTCGAACGATTATGGAACGAAAATTGAAAATTAAAGTGATATCAGTGACATGTTTCTTAAGCTTTTGTGACCGCAGCGACTAATTCACTGATCTAAACTTAGAGTAGCTTAAGGTGAAGAAGATATGTTTCATAACAAGACCGAATGCACATAAAAGTGGACACCTACTGACTTCGACTGCCATTGCTAAGACTGGCTACTTGAACACATCTCGATCTCTTCGAAAATGATTCGAAAGTAAATCACCAAAGCGAATTCACCTAGGAATCCAATTGGCCACTTCCCAATCTTTGTTACGATTCAAGATAAGCGAATTCACCTAGGAATCCAAATTGCCACTTCCCAATCTTTGTTACGATTAAAAAATGATTCATATAATCTCTTCGAAAATGATTCGAAAGTAAATCACCAAAGCGAATTCACATAATCTCTATAAAAGTAAATTTACAGAAGGCCTTTGTACTCTAACGTTAAGCAAACCACGTATAGTTCTAATAGGAAAACAATACCTCATTGTTTTTAAACATTGCTTGCACTTGTCACCAACATACACTTGTTTTCAACAGGCCTACGAATTATTGCTTTTTCCTTGAATTGTTTTTTTTTTGTATTCGATTTCTGTTCGCCTTTGGTGAATTCACAACATTCGGTTTTTCTTCACCTTTGGTGAACGTTCACCGAAATGTTTGCTGCTGACTGTATCTAACTTCTACCACACACGAAAGGGTGAAACTCACAGGTTCAGAGCGGTTCTATTTATAAAAACAAAATGCTTTTTGCCATCTTCAACTAATTTCAACAAAACATTTTGAAAAAAAACCGGATCATACCATCGAAAAAGATGATGTTAGATGACCCGGCAAATTTTTATTGAAAACTCCAGGCAGATGAACTAATTTATTCAATATCGAAAGTTGTTTTCAAATCGGTTCGGTATAATGTGCGTAACTAAAGTAACCTATTGAAATACAATATCTCCTTACAAGGTTAGTAATTTCACGGCAAATTTAATCATTCTCTTATAACTAGCAAGCAATAATGGTTCGAGTTGAATAAATAAAAAAAAATGAACAACAAAACCAACCGTAGACTGGATCAAATCCATTTTAGTTCTCTCTCATTACTGACCTGGGCATAACGAATTTATTGTTAGTACAATAGCTCTAGAACTAACGCAAGATTCTTCGCTTCCATAGTTAAAAGATGAGAACAATTGTATAGGTTTTTTCATACTATAGAAGGTTTTTTCATACTATGGAAGGTTTTTTCATACTATGGAAGGTTTTTTCATACTACGGAAGAACGCTGTAAAATACAAGTTTAATTCTAGAATCAACTTGTTTTCTTCTCGCCGTTTCAGTTTGTATAACAAATTTCAAATTTTGAAATTTTCACTTTGTTTCACTTTAAGCGAACGATTCCAATACACTTTTCAGTTCGAGTGAAAAAAAATCACTCATTTGACCAATTGTAAGTGGGTTCGAAGTTCCGAAGGTTTGGATTGAAGCAAAGAAGGGTTTCAAAACATCAAAATAGTGTGGCCAGCTCAAAAGGCTAATTTGTTCACTCGTTCGTGCGAAAGATGAAAGGAAAAATTCCACTCACAGAATTAAGCGAGCGATTCTAATACACTTTTCAGTTCGAGTGAAAAAAATCACTCATTTGTACCAGTTTTTTCTCTTACTAAGCTCCAGAATGCAGTCGTAATCAAACTGATCGGGTCAGAAGTTCTGAAGCGCTTTGGATTGAAGCAAAGAAGGGTTCAAAAAAATCAAAATTGTGTGGTTAGCTTAAAATGCTAATTTGTTCACTCGTTCGCACGAAATATGAAAGGAAAAATTCCACTCACAGAATCAAGAGTTATGCTGATATCAGCAGAAGTCATAAACTCAAATCAATCAAATTTCGACTCTTATTAAGAAAATTTCACTCAAATCAAAGGGAGCTTGAGAAAATTTTATTCATTAACCCTTTGCACTCCAAGCTTTTTTCCATGGGGATGGTGAGACCAACACTCTAACTTTTTTATTTGAATTTTTAAATATATTTACAATAGAGAGAGTTGGAATAACGTTGCGAGACTCAACATTGGAGTTAATGCAAAGAGTAGCGTGGTGAGTGAGACTCACCGTTGTAGTTAATGCAAAGAATAGCGTGGTGAGTGAGACTCACTGTTGGAGGGCAAAGGGTTAAACCGTTGTTTTCCGTGCTCCACTGTCTTCTGCGACCGAATAAGTATATATTTTGCAATTAAGCTGATTAAGATTAGATATGAGTATTAGATTTTATGTTCACTAGGAGTTTTTGTGGGAAACTGTTATCCACCTTCTTTGCGAGTGTCCAGCCCTAGCTATAGCCAGACTTCGCGCACTAGGCAAACATTTCTTTAATAACCTTAATGAGATCTCGAAAAACAATATTGGAGAACTGATTAACTTCTTGAACAGCTCCGGATGGATATGATAATCAATTCAAGCGCCAAGTCTCTGTAAAACTGTGTATCTAATTCATCAGCCCTCAACGACCAGGTTAAACGAGTTGTGGTATCAAAACGGCGCTTCCTATGCTAATTGGGCCCTGTTTTCGGCAGATGGGCCACCACGTAAACCAACCAACCAACCAGGAGTTTTTGTTGAGACAAGCCTGTGGCCTAAGTTACTTTCTACAAAACGTTAGTCTGATCAAAATATAATAAAATAGAAAAAAATAATATTTTTGTTGTGTGGTAGTATTCAATTCAAAATTCATCGCACCAGTAAGAGTTCACTGTAAGGCCTTACAGTTGATAATCGTCAACTAAATTGTCTATCACGACTCCTTTTCTCTTCCCTTTTATATGTTCCAATAAATTTAGTCATTTGAATCATTGAGATACTGTTTTTGTTAATCTTAAATGATTCACCGAGGTGGATCGTAAGTGAACCATCTAGATCACTCGTACGTGAATCATCTGTATTTTTAATCTAAAATTCATATTGTTATTCACCCCTACAGTGAAAATTGTTGAGTTTTACTTTATTATTTTCTAATAATACTGTATTGTGATCGATTTTTAAAAAAAAAATTGCGTTTCATGACTAGTAGACACGAAAAAAGCAAAAAAAAATTTCAGTCCGTCGGTCCACCGTACGCAAAATCGTTTGAAGGCTCGTAGCTCCCAAACGGTTTGAGATATTAAATTGAATTTTTTTTATGAATAGACTGAGTAGGCCCCTTGAAGTGACCAAATTCTGTGGGATGGCGGTGTGGGGGGGGGAGGGGGGTTGGTGCGTTTTAGATCTCAGCAACCGCTTACGCTAGGAGGCTGAAGCTTAGAATTTATATAGAGCTTCGATAGTGGACCCATTTGCAATAAAATTGCCGATATGGGTGAAGGGGTGTGGGAGTGGGGGAATAATAATGCTTCCGAAACGCAAGAAAGCCGAGATCAACGCATTCTAAAATCCATATCTCCTAAATGGTTAATGTCATGAAATTGAAACTTAATGAATATCTGTAGGTATACTAGGAGAATTGATAGGAAACAAATTTTTGAGAGGGGGCAAACGCGTACGGGGGTGGGGCGTGAAAAACTTTAGATTACGATATCTCACGAACCAATTGCAGTAGACAAATAAAATTCGGTTTGTGTATAAATGTTGACAAATAAAGTTTGCTGAAAGTAAAATTTTTAAAGCAGCGGTAGAGCATGAAAGTGGGGAGGGTTAAGAATTTTTTTAAAAAATCACGTCGTATATCTCAAGAACAGTGTGAGAGAGATTGAATGAATGTTGAGTGTGAGGGTGAGAGTGGGGGAGGGTGAACATGTTTTGATTTTTATATCTCGAGAACCTATAATGATATGAAGCTGAGACTTGGTATTTAGATAGAGCTATAGTAGTAGCAAGTTGGAAAAATATAATTTTTCATAGGGGTAGTATGGTACGAGGGTAAGGGGGGGGGGGTGTTTTTCCTATCTTTAGAACGGCTTATGCTACAAACTCGGTATGTATATGTAAATCAACTAGACAAGTAATTTTAAATATCCTTTGGCGTTTAAAAGGGGTGCGAAAAAAATGATCAGTGAAAATGGAATGCATATATTTTTACGATTTTCGTCATATCTCTTAGGTCTTCCCAAATATTGAATTAATTTTTATTCTACGGCTTCTTCATATAAATACTTAGAAAGTGTTTTCAGGAATTTTTGAAATTCGACCCCTAAGGGAGTGGAAAGGGGGCTGTATACTTTTTCACGAATTTTACCGTATCTCCCAGGTCTGATCAGATATCGAATATCTTTTCACTTTCACGGGCTTGCGTAATAATCGCCTAAAACTTGTTTTTAAGTTTTTCCTTTTTCAACCCCTAAGTGTATAAAAGGGTTGAACTCGTTTTCACGAATTCTGTCATACCTTTTAGAAGTGAAAGAAATTGATTTGGTTTTTACTTTCCTGTTCTGTCTTCATATTTAGTTATTAACTCCTTTCAGGACTTTTGGATATTCAACCTCCAAGTGTAAGGAGGTTGCATATGTTTTCACAGATTGCTTAGATCTGATGATATATCGAATTCATTTTTACTTTCTAGGGTTTCCCATATAAGAGCCAAAAAGTCAATTTCAGTATTTTCAGATATTCAATCCAAAGGGGTGTAAGGGGGTGTATGCTTTTCAAAGCTTAGACATATTTCTTCGGTTTGATGAGATATTAGATCGTTTTTCACTTCCACAGACTTTATATAATTGCCTACAAACACATTTTTTCATTTTTCCACATTCAACCTCCTAGAGTTTGCATATGTTTTCACAATTTTTTCATCCCTTAGTTCCTATGAGATATAAAATTGATTATTACAGCATTTGATGTTATGCCCTAAGCATTAATTTCACGTTTTTTCGAATTTCAAAAGCCAAGGGGTTGTGAAGGGTTTGATTATGTTTTCACCAAATTCAAACCTCAAGTGGATGTAATGGGTTTGTATTCATTTTAATAATTTGTCTTTTAAGTGTGATAAAGCATCAAATTCGCTCTTAACTCTATGGGCTTTTAGTGTTCATAATATACCGAAATTCGAATAGTCTACACGGACTTTTTCAACGTTTAATCGGCTAAAAATATCTATTTTTAATATTTTTATTTTAAGAATAAAATTAACTTTCTAAGAAACGTCATAATCTCGAAAAAACTGATGATATACTCCGACTTTGACCACTCCCGAACTTTGACCCGAAAAATAATAAAGTTTCGCCCAGATCATTGGCAGATCTTTTTGTTACTCTTAAATGATTCACCGAGGTGAATCGTAAGTGAACCATCTAGATGACTCGTACTGAATCATCTAGATGGCTCATACGTGATTCATCTGTATTTTACTTTATTATTTTAATAATAAAGTATTGTTATCGATTTTTAAAAAAAAAAAATTTGGTACCCTGAACATTTTTTTTTCCACGTTTCATGACTAATAGACACCAAAAAAGCAATAAAAATTTTCAGTCCGTCTGTACGGCGTACGCCGTCCGCCGGTACGCAAAACGTTTGAAAGCTTATAGCTCTCAAACTCTTTGAGCTATTAAGTTGAATTTTTTTTTGTTGGTAGACTGAGCAAACCCCTTCAAGTGGCCACCTTTTGAGTGGTTGTGGTGTGAGGGGGGGAGGTGGGGGAAGCGTTTTAGACGAAAAATTTTGGTTTCTAGATCTCAGTAACCGTATAGGCTAGGAGGCTGAAACTTGGAATTTATATAGAACATCGATAGTGGACCCATTTGCAAAAAAATTATAATATAGGTGTGGGAGTGGGGGGAATAATAATGCGTCTGAAATGCTCGAAAGCCGAGATCGAGACATTCTAAAATCCATATCTCCTAATCGGTTAATGTCACGAAATTAGAACTTAATGAACATCTGTGGGTATACTAGGAGAATAGATCGGAAACAAATTTTTGAGAGGGGATAGTGACGTACGGGGGTGGGGGTTGAAAAACTTTAGATTACGATATCTCACGAACGCATTGTACTAGAGAAATAAAATTTGGTTTCTGTATAAATGTTGACAAATAAGGTTTGCTGAAAGTAAATTTTTTAAGGGGGCGGTAGAGTATAGAAGTGGAAAGGGTAAGAATTTTTTTAAAAAATTACGTCTCATATCTCAAGAACGGTGTAAGATAGATGCTTAAAATTTTTACCAGAAGTAGGCCTAATAGACCCCCAGCAGAAAAAAAAATTTCATGGATGAGGGTGTAGAGGGTAAGGGTGGGGGAGGGTGAAACGTAAAAAGTTCAGATTTTTATATCTCGAGAACCTATAACAATGAAAAGCTGAAACTTGGTATTTAGATAGAACTGTAGTAGTAGCATGTTGGAAAAATATAATTTTTTATAGGGGTAGTATGGTACGGGGGTGGGGGGTGTTTTTCCTAACTATAGAACGGCTTATGCTAGAAAGTTGAAATTCGGTACGTATATGTAAATCAACTAGAAAAGTAATTTTGATTAAAAAAAAATTCAAATATCCATTGGCGTTCGGAAGTGGGGCAAAAAAAATGATCAGTGAAAATGGAATGCAAATATTTTCACGATTTTCGTCCTATCTATTAGGTCTTTCGAAATATTGAATTCATTTTTTTTCTACGGGTTCTTCATATAAATACCTAGAAAGTATTTTCAGGATTTTTTTAAAATTGGACCCCCAAGGTGATGTAAAGGGGATGTATACATTTTCACCAATTCAGCCGTATCCCTCAGGTCTGATTAGATATCGAATAACTTTTCACTTCCACGAGCTTATTTAATAATCACCTAAAACTCGTTTTCAAGTTATTTCCCTTTTCAACCCCTAAGAGTGTAAAAACGGGTTGAACACGTTTTCACGAATTCCGTCATATCTCTTAGGAGTGATAAGACATCGGATTGGTTTTTACTTCCTCTGGCTTTCTTTATATATATCTAAAAACTTATTTCAGGATTTTTGGATATTCAACCCCAAAGTGGGTGCAAGGGTGTTGCATATATTTTCACAAATTCTTACATATTTCTTAGTTCTAATAAGATATCGAATTCATTTTTACTTCCTAAGGCTTCTTACATAATCGTCAAAACGTTGATTTCAAGAAGTTTGTTATTCAACTACAATAGGACGTATGGGTTTCGACATATATCTCAGGATTGATGAGATATTAGATTGGTTTGCACTTCCACAGACTTTTTATATAATCGTCTTCAAACGCATTTCCGATTTCATGTAATGGCCCGAAACCAAATCACGAAAAACCTTCTAATGCGGTAACAACTGATATTATACTAGGACTAGATCTCGTCCCGGTGTATGACCCAATTATGTAATTCATATGTTATATGAGGCAGCGGCGTAAGTATTCTAGCGCGACCCCATTTTAACCGCTTTCAGTCACATAGAAACCTACACCGCATCTCAGAATTAAACTCGTTCCGAACTTCTACCCAAAAAATAATAAAGTTGCGCCCAGTTTAATTTAAAATTCAAATTGTTATTCACCTCTACAGTGAAAATTTTTGAATTTTTCCAAACTCCTTCGAACTCCAAAATATTTTTTTTTTCTGTACGTATGTAGGAAAATCGTGTACATTTTCCACTCTCACTCGTGTTAAAAATAGTTAAAAATTAGTCGATTTCGTTTTGATATGAGTCATAATTGATATAGACATTCGCCCACACACGTGTTTTTTTTTTGTTTTTCTCAAACAAATTTTAATCAAATTGAATGTAATTTTTCCAAATAACTCTATTACCAACTTCTTGTTATTCCAAGGTTCTTCTCGATATCTTTCTTAATAACTTCATCCCTACATCTCTTTTACCATTTTTTTTTTAATATATCAATAACACGAAAGTCAATTTACAAACAAGTAAAAGTTGTGTTGGTACACCTTTATAATGTGATACTGTGTCCAATGTCCCCGCGTGTTCAACAACTCTGTTCATAAATTTCCTTGAGAGAAACAAAAAAAAAAGGAAAATATAAATAAATAAAAACACGGTGAAAACACGGTAAAAACGAACCGTACAGGTAAGTACACTATAACCGGCGGTTCGCACTCAAGACTCAGCCCAACTTTTCTCATAAAATATGAATGTTAAATGGATAGGACGTCTAATAACCAATTCATGGTGATTACTATGCTCTCGACTATGGAGTTCAAGTATTTATTTACTATTTACGATTATTTGACATGCAATCAAGTGTAAACGGTCTTACGGCCGTAGCGAACTTCTTCCCGCTCCCGCGGCCGTCTTACCTGTGCCAGGTAAGCTTACATAGTCGCCATTTCATAATAAATAACAACCTTAATACCTCGTACCTCCCATTCTTATTATTTTTTTTTTATTACGATTTTGTGTTATGAACTCTGTTTACTTATTTTATTTACTATTTGTTGTTTCCTTCTTTTTTTTTATTCACAATCCAGGTAAGTGCGACAGGTCGTGATTTATAGTTGGTGCAACCGAATGGGAACGAGGTTCAGTTCATTGGATAGTGTGTCCCCCCCTGTAACTTGTTTCGTTTTTATATGGACGACGACTGTAAGAAAAATAGATTTTCATGCGGCTGCCGTTTTACTACTTGACTGCGTTTAAACTCGGTTCAAATTTACATGTTTTGTCGTCGCATTTGGTCAGATAAGGAAGTTAATTATATTCAATTAGCGATTGTAATTGCTTCGTGATGAGTTCCCTATGGTTGGCTTGTAGGCACGCCATTCCAACGATGGTATTTGATTTTATGCTCGAACGAAATTAAGTTATAGCATTTAGCTTTTAGATGGATAGATTGCAGTTGGAAGTTTAAGATAACAATTTTATTAAAATATGGAAAGCAAACGAGAATATTTGCATGAAAAGTACTTGCTTTCAAGCTCGAATAAGTATCAGCTTTGAATTTGAACTGGACAATGAAATTCAAGTCGCAATTCAATGCCTCGAAAACACCCCATTCTTAGGGTGGTTTCCTTCCTTCCTTCCTTCTTTAGACGAGCACAAACATCACTTCGACCATGGGTCTGCTAGATCTTCCCAATTTCAATCTAGAGATCTTCGTTTAACTTTATTTCACTGAATATGTTTATCTACAAAATATTGCATATACACACTCAAAAAAATCATTGAATTTTACATATTTTGGATTGTAGGCAAATATGCCACACCTTTTCAAGTAAATTTACATTAGGATGTAATAGTCAATTTGAATGTAATTTTCAATTTTCGGTCAGTAAATTTCAATTAGCAATCAGTAAATTTCAACTTCGAAAGCAGCAAATTCACTGGATATTCTCTTAAATTTACACTCTAAAAGAAATGTATTTAGCACACTTTAAAGCCCATGATCCAATCAATGCAAATGTTCCGGCATGCAGTAACTCAAATTTTCCTCGGTGTGTAAATTTTGCTTAGATTATATACCTAAAAGGATAGGACACCCCGGTGTAAAAGCACGAAAAAAATAGAGACCAAAACTATTTTGACAGCACCATGGGATCCAAGGGTGCCAAGGGATCTTGCTTGTTAAAAACACACGTAAAATAATTATGAAGGAATGTTTTGTTGTTTGTTTTTATTGGTTGTCATGGTAACCTGAACGGCTTGGATCTTGGATCCAATGGCGTAGCAAAATAACGTTATATTTGGGGCCATCCAAAAGCGTTACAAAGGTGAACATTTCGAACATGCAACTGTACTTAGAAAAGAAATATTTATTAAAATATAAATTTCTGTACAAATGCTTTGTATCGAAAGAAATCTTTTTGATGACTAGTCTCCCTTGAATTCACAACAATATAGCTTTCTCATTAAATTAGTAATAGAAAAATGATTACATTATTGTTAAAAATAAGTCTGACGAAATATCGTAATTTGGTGTTTATCAAAAAAGTAACATTTGAAAAAGCTGCTCGTTTCTGGTACGAGTATTTCGCCGAGATTTCAGTTACAGAATCGTACCAGATCATAAGTGAATATGTACATATGTAATAAAATAACATACATCTGTAAAGCATACATACATAGATTACAAAGAGATAGATAGTTTTATACTCTAGATGAAATCTGAGAGTATTATAAGTTTAATCCAGCCCAAAAGTTTGTATCGCTTAGAACGAAGCCTCAGACCAAAAAAAGTTAAATATTATTTTTTATTTGGGGACAAAACCTCTAAATCCGCTTGACGTCCGTCCGCCCGTCCTTCTATCCGTTAGCATGATAACTCAAGAACGCTTAGACCCATGATCTTGAAATTTTGAATCTGGATGTTTCGTCGAAGGCTAAGTTCGTTAACGGGCAAAATCGTCCTCATCTAGAGTATCATACGATTGACTTGCAGCTGATCGTGACTGCAGTATGTTTATGCAATATATTTAATATATGCAAAAAAAACTTTTAAAATGCGCGCCAAAATGTTTGCCCCTAAAATAATCAGTTTTGTACGCCCATGCAGCTTTTACTTCGACATGCGCATAAAACATCTTGGCTCTTTTTTTTTGTAGCATGTCCAATCCTTTTAGGTATATAATCTAAGAAATTAAGCCAACAGTCAAATAAAAAACGTACTAAACTAATCGAAATTTTCTGGAGGGAAAAGAAAAAAGTTTGAATTTTGACTGTTTTAGATCAAGAAAATTATGGTAGCCTTATGCTTGAGTCAGATACAAAGTAGAATGAGGCAGCACGGCGCAGCTTGACACCGCCAATAAAACAGCAAGTCAGATAACTATTCACTGTCTGCGTCAGTTTGAGTTTTAAATAAATATAAAATTTTCCAAAAAACGTTAGTATTCGTGCATACGAAGCAGCGAACTAACTAAAAACAGTTTTTAAGCTAATTTTAGTTCAGTTCGGTCATATCAAATAACGATTCGATGTTTTAAAGATAAAAAAGTCACTTGTCGATTTTAAAGTTAACTACGGGCTACGGAAAAGTTCAGAGTTGACGAACATTAGTGGATGACTGCGTTAGGCTGCCTTCGTCTACGTTCGTTCTAACTACCACAATGGAAATACACTGTGCTTAACTTTTTGATAGCTTGTCTTCCTCGGATTGCGTTGCCGTTGTGACTTGGAGGTTACGGCCATTATTACGATCCTCAGTTAAACTCTAACTGGAACTTTAACTGCAAGTTTTGTATGAAAATCTGTCAGTTAGAACGTAACTGAACATCGTAGTAACGGGCCTTAGAGAAACACTGAATTAAAAATTTTATTTGATGGAAAATCATAGTAACATTGACTAATATTTGAATTTGATATGACATGCAGCGCTGCATTGATTGGATCATGGAAAACATTTCGCTGCCTTTCAATGCAGTAATGAATGCAGTGCTGCATTGATTGGATCATAGGCTTAAGATACACTTATTTCTACTTCTAATTTTATTTCTTACTTACTCTTAATAAAACCCTTGGATGTAGGTAGGAATCGAACCTGCGATCAATTCTGGTTTTGCTGCGTAGGTTTGGCGCACTTAGCCACCGAAGGCGTTTCATTTTCATTTCAGTAGAAAACAAAATCGAACGAAGCCTCCAACTTCATGGTTTCATATATAACATGTTTTTCGTCGTAAAATTCAAATAGATAAGTAGAATTACACGAAAAAGAACGTAATTTTCAATTCATACATAAATATAGTTAATTTTACACGAAATGCCATGTAATTTTGTGACCCTTTTCATGTAAATTGTACGGTTCAGTTGAAAAGTACATGAATAATTTACTAATACCAGTAATTTCGTGTAAAAGTGATTGAAATGTGTACTTTTACTTAAAAAAAATGAAATATACTGGAAATTTCAAGTAAAAATTGGATTTAAAATTCAATTTTTTTAAAACGGTGTACGTATAAATCTGTTGTTGATTCTCTGTATATCTGCATGTGTGTGCCACTATAAATTTAATTACTCTGAAGATTTTGATAAATTATACATCCTAACAACATTAGAATGATAGGTTACATTATAATTTACAACACGCTTTAAGACTTAGCGGATTTTTAGTTTCCTAATAAATATTTTACAAATGATATAATTCTGTGGTAAAAAGCGATAACAGCTTATGTCGAGATAAGAAAAAATCATTTTTAAAGTTTTCAATTGGATTTTTTTAAAAAAAATTCCCATTGTTTGATAGATTTTTATCTCATATAATATATGTACTATTATTATGTTGTATTATTAAATTCAATAAAATAAGATCTCCTACGTATCTGTCTAATTTTTTTCTCAACTTAAGCTGTTATCGCTTTTTACCACAGAATTGTTGCTGTATAGTTTTATTCTTTAAAAACAAAACGGCAAAACGGTTTACTCTACTTTTAATTAAATTGAAATTATAAAAAGTATCTCTCTTTGAATTTTTTCAGTTTTTCGATTCCTTAAATTAAATTTTTTTTAAATTTTTGCCGTATTTTTCAAAATAAATGTGATAATACGATTAGAAGGGGTATGTAATAAACAAATCTAGATCTATATTTATGGTTAATTTTGTGTAGTATTTTTCCTGGAAGAATTGCGAATGAACTAGCTGAAATCACTAAATGCATGAATTAAGTTAGCAACAATAATAAGACTAATGAATGTATACAGAACACCCACATCAACACATCGGAGCTCATCCGAATCTATAAACAATTCATCAGTCCGCTGACTTTCGGAAACATCCAGAATCCTATCGGTACATTTTGGCTACTCATAAAACTTCATTAAAAATTAATTCATGCGGAATTCCGTGAGTGACCATGTCCTATATTCCGATACTGCAATTCCATAAAATTAGAATTCCTGTAATCGATTTTGAATATGAGTTCATTATTCTAATCTGGATGAATTCCTCTTAGTTCTGACTGGTATAAATAAAAGCTGGGTTAACTGGATCTCAAGTAACCTAAAAGACAGATCACAGTATGTTAAAATCAATAACACTATCAGTACAAACCGTGAAACCTTCTGTTACGGAGTGCCACAAGGGACTGTCTTGGCTATACTGTCAGTTATATTACTTTATTATTTTTTAATAATAAATTTCAAAAAATTCAATTTTTATGCTTATTCTCGAGAACAGTACCAGATATGAACTTGAAAATTTTACAGGAGTTGGAGTCAGTAGACTTCTAGTAGGGAAAAAATGTTGGGGGTGTTGGTGTTGGGAGTGATGGTGAAAGGGGGCTGAAAGGAAAAATTTACGACTATATAGAACTACTATAGAGACACTCTAGAAAATTTTTGATAAGGTTAGCACGGTACAGGGTGGTTTTTTATATCTCAGAAACTGCTTATGCTAGCAAGTTGAAAGATGAGCTGGTAGAGTAATTAAAACTAAAAAAAATTTTGATTTTCATTTGTGTACAAAGATGGAGTAAAAAATTTTCGTAAACAGGGTTTTCACGAATTTCGTTAAATCTCGAGCTATCAAATCAATGTTCCTTCTGCGGCCTCTTAATATACGAGTAAGCGCCTAGAAACATTTTTCCAAATTTTTCGATATCTAACCCCTAAGGGGGTGTAAGGCGGTTATGTACTTTTTCACGAATTCCGATATATTTCCTAGGTCTAATGACATATAGAATTCACTTTCACTTCTAAATGCTTTGAATATAGTCGGGAAATAAGCCGATTTAAGTATTTTTTGATATTAAACCCCCTGGGGAGTAAGACATTGTGCAAGTTTTGACGAATTCCGATTTTTTTTTTTGGTTTAATGAGATCAAATTCACTTTGACTTCTATTGAATCAACTGAAAAAACAAATATGTAAAGAAAATTTGCCAACAGTCTGGGCGCAACTTTATTATTTTATGGGTAGGAGTCTGAGACTTGTTTAATGCTGAGATGCGGTGTAGGTTACTATGCGACTGGCAACCTAAGGAATAACCAGGAGGCAATTTGGAACGTTATATTTTAGTGGCAGATTTTTTGCATAGTGGCAGATTTTTCTTATTATATATTAATGATATTTATAATCAACCTATTTTGGGAAAGATGATACGCAGCCGACACAGTGCAATACTTCGAGGGTGAATCCTGGGAAGATGTGGAAGTTAAAGCAAATCATGGTTTGTGCGAAATGAAGGATTGGCTAAATTTCAACTATCTGACCCCAAACTCTACTAAATCCTGTTACATGCCATTTTCGCTTACACAGAAAGGACAGCCAGATAGTATGAATATTAATATTCACTCCAGTGATTGCACCCGGGATTGCAGTTGCGACCATCTACAGAGAGTAACAAACAGAAAATATCCGGGAATCATTTTTTATCACCTCATGAAGTGTGATATTCAAATTTTGAATATGAATAGCAGACTGAAAAAACTTATTCCCATTTGCTTCAAAGTCAGATCTTTTATGAAAAAGGCAACTAAGCGTCTTTTCTACGTCGCGTTAGTCCACTCAATTCTACAATACGGAATCATTTCCTGGAGATTTGCAACAGACACAGTATTAAAACCACTGCAAATCACGCAAAAAAACATTATTGAAAATCATTTTGAAAAAAGAACGGACTTACCCAACTTCTCAACTATATCCCATTATAGATGTTCTTCCTCTTAGAAAAATATTTGACTTAATTTCTACAATACAGACCTATAAAGAAATAGAAGGTCAACTTTTGCAAATAAATGCAGGTACAACAAGATAATAAAGCATTTATAAAAAAAAATTTGCTCGATCCCAGTATTGTGACCCAAAATTAAAATTAGAAAATAAAAAGCTATCTTACTTTATTATTTTTTAAGTATTATAATCGACCTGAAATTTAAAAAAAAAAAATTCTAGCCTGAAATTATGTATTTTCACGTTTTAGGACTAGTAAACCACAAAAAAAGCCAAAAAAAAATTGTCCGTCTGTCCGCCGTACGTAAAACCGTTTGAAGGTGCGTAGCTCACAAACCCCTTGAGATATTAAGTTGAAGTTTTTATGGTGGGTAGAATGGGTGAACCCCTTCGAGTGTTCTTTTTTGTAGAAGTGGTTTGTGAAGGGGGAGGAGGCGGGAGCGTTTTAGGTGAAAAATTTTGGTTCCTAGATCTCAGGAACCGCTTACGCTAGAAAGCTGAAACTTGGAACTTATGTAGTACTATGAAAATGGACCAATTTGCAAAAAAATTGTCAATAGTGGTCGAGAGGTGTGCGAGTGGGGGAAAAACATTGCATCCAAAACGCTTGAAAGCTAGGATTGAAACATTTTAAAATCCATATCTCCTAAACGATTGACGTTAGTGGAGTCTACTGGACAGTCATTTTTCAAAAAAATAAATTTTTATGTCTCAAGAACCGTATCAGATATGATCTTGAAAATTTTACAGGAGTTAGGACCAGTAGACTTTTAGCGGTGTGAGTGGAGAAATTCTGATTTTAATTTCTCGAAGGCCGCAAAGGATAGAAAGCTAAAAATTTACAACTGTATAGAGTTTTACTATAAAGACATCCCAAAAAAAATTTTCATCGGGGTAGTAAGATACGGGGGTGGTTTTTCATATCTCAGAAACGGCTTACGCTAGAAACTTCAAACTTAGTACCTATATGTAGATGTGCTACTAGAGTAATTAAAGCTAAAAAAAAATTTATATTTTCATTTGCGTACAAAGGTGAAGTAAAAAAAATGTGCGTGAAAAGCGTTTTTTCCCACACTTTCACGAATTTCATTATTTATGAAATAAATTATAAATCTTTTAGACATCTCAAGCTATCAAATAAATTTTACTTCTACGCGCTCTTTATATAAGCGTTGTTCCGCATTTTTCGATATCTAACCCCTAAGGGGGTGTAAAGTGGTTGTGTACATATTCACGAATTCCAATATATTTCTTAGGTCTAATAAGATATAGAATTCACTTTCACTTCTAAAAGCTTTAAATATAGTCGGGGAAAAACCCGATTTAAGTATTTTTCGATATTAAACCCCCTGGGGAGTAAGACATTGTTCAAGTTTTGACAAATTCCGTAATTTTTTAGGCTTAATGAGATCGAATTCGCTTTCACATCTATTAAATCATCTATTGAAAAAAAATACGTAAAATAAAAATGTGCCAACAGTCTGGGCGCAACTTTATTATTTTATGGGAAGAAGTCCGAAACGTGTTTAATGCTGAGATGCGGTGTAGGTTACTATGCGGCTGACAACCTAAGGAATAAACAGTAGGCTATTTGGACCGTTATTTTATATTTTGTATTGACATCTGCGATCTAAAGCATCATCGAAAATTTCGAATTCATCCAGTACTGGTGCAGAACTGACATTTATATTTCCGCGTTGCTAACAATTTCAAGATTCGGTATTGATGTTTTTTGGTTTATTTTTTTTGACTGTAATAAAAATAATGAAAGTAGTAGTTAGTTACTTAATTACGTAACTAATGAAAAGAAACGTGTTTACGACATCGACACCTTTGTATATTTGTCTTTCGTGAGGCACAAAACTTACTACATACTGGCCAGCTTCTCTCCTACCGAAACCCTAAAACAAATTCCACACTTAACCACTAATTTGCCATAACACGAAAAAAAAGCACCCAACTAAATGATAATCAATTTCATTACTTCGTACAATACACAGAACCAATTAGCACCTGTACGCTAACCAATTAGCGTAAATTGAGAAACTATAAACATGTTAAGTGAACTCTTACGGCAATAATAGAGTGCAAGAAGAAAAAAAAAAAACTGTTCTGCCGCCCCATAGTACGAGAAAACAACACTTGGAGGCCCCCAGTATTCTCCCCCACATCTTCTTTGAATGTTTGATTAGCGTGTTTATGTGAATTTTTGCGCTATTTCCAGGCCCGTGCACATATGAATATGTGGGGGCCAGGCGATGCGAATAAATTATCATAAAAGACCCGGGATCTAAATCGAGTTATGAATATGAATTATACCTTCGTTTTCAGTTGGTACGAGCGCGTAGGTAATCAGTCGGATTAATCGTAATTCATTGGAGTGAGTGTGGGGGCGGAGGGGTGATGGTTATGTGTGGGTGGCTTTAGAAGGCTTACGACTAGCGAAAATTATCAGTCTGAATTGTGTACATAGTCGACGACTTGTGAATCGAATATAAATTGGTCTTGATTGTTAATATAAATATCAATATGGCGGCGACGGATGATGTCTGCACTTTTCTTAGGTTATGGCGAATTTATATAAATTTTGTCGTGCCGTTAGCATTCCAGAATATTGTTTTCGTGATTGGAGTTCAGCACTTGTAACTGCTTATTTATTTAGGTTTAGGGGTTGTTAGAATAGCTCAATTTTGGAGTTGAGGTTGTCACTTGTAAATTAGCGGTTTGATTGTAAAAGTTTTGGAAAGGAGAAACTCAAGACTTTGTAAACATAAACATTTAATAAAATGTTTTAGTCTTGCAAAACAAACTACACAGTAAAAATTTGTTACTACTCTCAGAGTAGGGAATTTAATGACTACTCTAAAAGCAGTAAAATTACTATTGTCAAATTTCTTTACGCACTCTTGTGATTTTTGCTATAATACTTACGCTGAAACATATCACTATTAATGCGAAAATTCACACATAAGTGTGGAAATCAATCGCTAAAAATGTGTAAATTTACTGCTGGTGTGCAAAGGCAAAATTTTACAATGCATAAAATTACAAACGATGTGGAAAAACTAATATGTACTACAAAAATGTGACATGTTTGTGTTTGCTTATTATTATTATTAATAATATAAATTAATAAATTATTATTGATAATATAAATGAATAAACTTCAAGCCAATGACCGACAGATGAATTCCCAGACGTATTTTGAAGGGCAAAGGATCCATCAATCGACAATTGCAAAAATTCAATGAGATCAATCAACATGTGATAATTGGAAAAAAAACAGGATATACTCGTAGGTCAAAAAGGGTAGAAAGTATAAAACACTATACATATTTATTATATAAATTCAATTTATTTGTTTTAAAGCCACAAACTTCACACACTATAAACATAATTTTCTTTTTAAATTTATAATCACGCCTTACACAAAACCACGAAACAAGTGAATGAAACAACAAAGCGGTCAAATTCATACATATCACAAAAAACAAATTACTACGCATAAAGTATCAAAATTACGTGCAAAATGCGTAATTTTATACGCGAATGACAAATTTTACACATTAAAAGTGGGAAATTTCACTCGGTGTTGTAATTTTACTTTCCAGCCAGGAAATTCATGATGAAAATGTGTAAAAGTACAAACTTTTAAAAATTACTCGTCATTTTGTTAAATTTAATGAAAATTTGTAAATTTACTACATCAATTCGGAATATTTTACTGCTTTAAATTTTTACTGCGTAGTTTTGTGAGTAAAATACTGTTGATACTGTTGACTCTTGGGTCCTTCCTTGGGTCCAGAACTTGTTTGTTTGTGTTCCAAAATGTACTGTTCACTGTTTTTATTTTAATTCTTTCTTTTTGTTTTTATTTCAAATTTTTTCCTTCCTTTTTTTTTTTTTAAAAAAAAAACGCAATATTTTTAATTTTTGAAGTTTTTTTTTAGTTTGTATTTTTGGTTTTTATAGAATTGTATGATTTCGTCGTAGTTTTTTTTTATAATTTTTTGATTGTTTTTAACTTTGAATGATCGTTCAAATATTTTTATAATTGTTTTCTAATTTAAAAGTTGAATAACTTGTTGGTTCTATTTTTTATTTAAATTTTTTGTTTTATATTTCCTTTTAATTTTTTGTTTTATATTTCCTTTTAATTTTTTGTTTTATATTTCCTTTTAATTTTTTGTTTTATATTTCCTTTTAATTTTTTGTTTTATATTTCCTTTTAATTTTTTGTTTTATATTTCTTTTTAATTTTTTGTTTTATATTTCCTTTTAATTTTTTGTTTTATATTTCCTTTTAATTTTTTGTTTTATATTTCCTTTTAATTTTTTGTTTTATATTTCCTTTTAATTTTTTGTTTTATATTTCCTTTTAATTTTTTGTTTCATATTTCCTTTTAATTTTTTGTTTTATATTTCCTTTTAATTTTTTGTTTTATACTTCCTTTTAATTTTTTGTTTTATATTCACCCTTAAGCCCCCCATAGACACGCGAGCATGTTGGCGCAAACATGGGTTTGCGCAAACACTAGCTGTAGCGCATACACCAGTGAGCATGTTGGCGAGGCTCAGTTGCTTATTGGACTCCACCATGAAAACAACGTGTGCCTGTGCCGTTCTAGTTATACTAGTAGAGCAAAAAGAGGAAACGAAAATTACGGGCAACAAAAATCCTTTTATGTCCCGCCTTTTAGGGTTTTTGTGCACCTTCTTTTTATTACCAAATCCTTTTTGTTATCCATATTCAGTTATTACTTAAATGCATTTTATTTCCATAATACGTTTTGCTATCCTATAAAAAGGAAATTAACCAATATATAAGAGAGATCTTCACCAACTAGTGACTAAAGACCACACAAATAAAAATTACAGTGAAATAAAACTATCATCTTTTATTTTAAAAGATAATTTAAAATTTAACCCGATCTTGTATAAAGCTCTTTATCAGAAGGCTGTAGAAGAAACAAGGCGCATGTAACGCCATACCAAGCATTACAACTTACAACCTTGGTAAAACTCTTCCGTGCGCGGATGAGTTGTTTTCGGACAAGCCCCGACAATTAATTTATATGTTCTTTACATTATAAATTAGAAAAGGTAGGCATAAGAAGGAAAAACTAATAAACATTGATTGAATTGAATACTATTATATTTTTAATTCATTAATAAAGCCTCGATAACAACTATACTACTACCTTCAACGACTGCAATTCATCAACTGAAGTTTGCGCAAACATCACCACACATGTGAGAACATACGGTCAACACCAGCATGTTGGCGCTGAAAAATCAAAATATTTTGATTTTTGGGCTAGCATGTTTGCGCAAACGGCCAACAATTCCATACACGAGCGAATTGGCTCGCGCAAACCTTTGTTTGCGCCAACATGCTCGCGTGTCTATGGGTGGCTTTATTCTGGAACCCGCCGGCGGTACAGTGAACCAATTTTAAATTATTGAAAACGCGTGTACGATTCTCACTTTCTAGAAAATTTGACAGTTGAAATCCGCAATGAAATAGTCGCGTTTTTAAACTTTTGTCAGATAAAGAAAAATTTGAGATGGTCCATCTCTCACATTTACAGTATTAGAATTTTGGAAATTTTTCTGCTTTAAAATATGGTTTCAAATACCCGGAAACGACGTTTTTAAAGTATGTCGATAAAGCTGTTTCCGGACGTTTTCAATAATCGTCACATGCGACATGTGAATGGGAATCGAATGTGAACCGCATAGTCGGCGGGAATACAAAATCCGCCGTTTTCCAGAATAAGCGTGATTTTCTTTTAATTTTTTGTTTTATATTATCTTTTAATTTTCCTTTCTAATTTTTTTTAGTTTTTATTTTCTTTTTTTATTGGTTGAACAACTATTTGGTTATAATTTCTTTTAATTTTTGGTTTTATATTATCTTTTAATTTTTTTTAGTTTTTAAGTGTTTTGTTTTTTGTTTTATTTTATCTCTTTAATTTTTTTAATTTATTGGTTGAATAACTTTTTGGTTCTTTTTTTTATTTGAATTTTTTGTTTTATATTATCTTTTAATTTTTCTTTTTAATTTTTTTAGTTTTTAATATCTTTTTTTATTGGTTGAATAACTTTTTGCTTTTTTTTTTATTTTAATTTCTTTTTTTATTGTTTGAATAACTTTTTGGTTCTTTTTTTATTTGAATTTTTTGTTTTAATTTTTTGTTTTATATTATCTTTTAATTTTTTTAGTTTTTAATTTCTTTTTTTATTGGTTGAATAACTTTTTGCTTTTTTTTTATTTCAATTTCTCTTTTTATTGGTTGAATAACTTTTTGCTTTTTTTTTATTTTAATTTGTTTCATATTATTTTTTAGTTTTTTTTAATTTTTAATTTCTTTTTCCGGTTTTTTTTTTTATTTTCTTTTAATTTTTTTTTGTGCTCCTTATTTATTTTTTTTGCTTGTTTGTTTGTTTATTTTTTTTAGTCTTTGTTATAATTTAATTTTTTACATTTCTTTATATATTTTTTTTTTGTTTCTTTAAACATTAGTTTAATTTTTTTCTGTTATTTTTGCATGTTGCTGAAGCATCAACCGAAGATATTGTAGGGAAAGCCGTTCTAAGCGATGTAAGCATTTGTGATTCATGAGGGTACTCTGACCTAGGCGCCTGGGGATGAAACGGCCTTCTAGATTGGTACGAACAGAGCTGCGAACAGAGTGGGAAAAATGATATGAACCATACTTGAACGCGAGAATTATAAGAAAATCCGACTAATAAAAAGTAGTTTCGACCACTTCAACCTAAAGACAAGAAATAATTACTGCCCGATCTGAAAACGCTCCGATACCGATCCGATTGCACTTTTCGTTGCACCGTGCCGTTCCAAATCTGTAATTGATAGAATAATAAACGTGAAATCGTTTTACTGTAATCATCATCACAATCGCCATATATCCGAGCGCCTTATAAGCAAGTCGGGGCAACTTAACGATTCAATTTTACCATACATGACTATGTCGACATCAATTCCATATTAGCCCGACTATAATCTGGCGACTAATTATAATTAAGCCCGGGATCTTGAGGTCTGGTCCGGTTCGATCTTCTCTTTGCTTTACCGTCTGCGCCGCTTCACTTATCGAGCACACTACGGCTTACCACGGACGTGCGGGGAAACGAACAGGCAGTTAAGGTGATGTGATAGTGATGGCCTTCCATAAGTGCATGCAAATCCAATCTCCTTCGACCATATCCAGGCATTACATATAGCTGGTGGCAGGTACTCTTGTGGTTACGTGCTACATTCACCGCCTTAGTACTTACCTGGTCACTATCTAAACTTCGCAGAGGAAGACTTCCATATGGGCTTGGAACTGGCATCTAGCATTCCGTTGTGCAATGCAAGACGTTGTGTGGTGTTGCTTGGCTTTAGGTTAGGGATTAAGTCTTGAATGGATTGAATTGAAACTCGGACATTGTCTTGTGAACAAGGGACACACACAAGATAGGAAGACTTCGTCCATATCGGAGATAGAGCCCCATAATTGAATTATTGTTCGTTGTAATAGCGCTTTTGGGTTTCAATGTGCGACTGGACATCAATATCAATGGCTTAGAGTTAACACACTATAAGGTATGCTATAAAACAACACAGGAGAGTTCTAAGGCAACCGTAAGGACGGGCACACGAAGTATTGTAGAGGACTGAAGCTATTCTACCGCATAATTGACCACCGTAGTTGATCATTATCTGGTAATGTGTGAAGAATTGAAAATAAAAACACGACAATTGGATTAGGAGGTGGGACAATGGATGCGCAATATCATTCTGATTTAAAGTTCGATTTTAATGATTGCGTCCAAAACCTTTTTTGGGATGATTTAAGGTGCAATTGTTCCAAATAGTTGTTAAATGGAAGGAGTTGGCAGGGATGAATGGTTTAACTGAATTACTCCAAATGAGTTTATTACACAAACGCTCAGTGCGTCCAATGAACGAGCACAGATGCATGATTATGACTAGGTGCAACCATTTCTGTACCTTGGGTTGATCATCATCATCAATGGCGCGACAGCCCAAATCGGGCCAGTGCCTGCAGGATACATTCAGCGCCCGCGTCCTCCAATTTGTACATCTAAGAAGCGATCTGCAATATGCGTCAACTGAGTACTCATATGTTTTCCGCTGTTTTCCCACCAGTCGTTTGCCCTGAGCTCTACCTTTCAGTGTGCGTTTGGAAATTCTTCCGTCGTCCATTCGCTCCACATGGCCTACCCATTGTAGCTTACGAAATTTTATAAGGATCGATGCGTCTGGGTCGTCATAGATGTTATACAACTCATTGTTGGACCGGATACGCCATTCAGTGCCTTCTCTTACTGGTCCCAAAATTCTTCGAAGAATTCGTCCTTCAAAAGCGTCTATTGATTTTTCAGACGCTTGGGTGAGAGTCCACGTTTCGCTTGCATATAGTAGTAGCACAGGTCTTATTATGGTCTTGTATATGCGAAGTTTGCTCTGCCTGCTATGCGAAGTTTGCTCTGCCTCGTCTATTGCAAGGTGTGATCCCAAGTATGAGAAATGATCCACAGACTTTAGGTTGTAGTCCCCCATGGTCATAGTTTGTCTAGTCGGTGCATTTCTTCTTGTTTGGGTCATGAACTTGGTCTTATTATCATTGACCCTTAACCCGATATCCTTTGACGCTGAGTCTAGACAGTGGAAGACTTCCTTCGCGTCTGGAACAGATCTGGCTATGATGTTTATATAATCCGCGTACGCCAGTAATTGAGTGGACTTGATTAGTAGGGTACTTCTGGTATCAACCTTTCTGATGACATATTCCAGGGCGAGGTTGAACAGCATAGGAGCAAGTCCATCTCCCTGCTTCAGGCCAGATTCTGTTCGGAAGCTTTGGGTAAGCTCGTTTTGTATCCTTACTTGGGATTCAGTCATTTTGGTTAATCGGACAAGTTTTGATGGAATTCCGAAGTCAAGCATTATCTTATGTTACATTCCGATCTATACTATCGTATGCCTGTTGGAAGTCCACCAAGATCTGGTGCACGTCAATGTCATACTAGCACTTGTTTGACTGAGAATATCTGGTCAATAGTAGATCGCTCGGCTCTAAAACCACCTTGGTATTCGCCGATAATACTTTCTGTATATAGCTTTAGTCGCTTCTGAATTACTTTCGTCAGTATTTTGTAGGACGTACTCTGTAATTGTCACATCGCAGTTTATCTCCTTTCTTATAGATTGGACATATAATGCTCTTGCGCCAGTCGTCGGGTATTTTTTCTTCAATCCAAATTTTTGTCATTATTTTGTGTAGGAGATTGGTGAGGTATGGACCACCTCCGTTTAGGAGCTCCACTAGTATCGCATCAACTCCGGGTGATTTGTGTATTTTTTGGTCGCACAGGGCTGCTTCCACTTCTCCGACAGTGGGTACCGTTGTTGATGCCTGCTCATCAGATAGAGCCCTTGGTGTAATAATTGGGTCGGTGGCCGTCACTCTGTTTCGGTTTAGCAGCTTTTTAAAGTATTCAACCCATCTTTGTTTAATTTGTTCTGCGCCACTAAGGATACTTCCTTTCTTGTCCTTACAGAGGTTAGTTCGTGGCTTATAGCCTTGTCTTATTTGTTTGACGGCAGTATATGCGGATCGTAGATAATATGAGTTCATGTCGTTATTTAGGCTTGGGCTGGATTGATAGGAACCGTGAAAGTACTGCGGTAGCGAGTCGATGAGAACAACTGCTGGAATAGATAGACAACGAACATTGCAACATGATCACCACGTCTCGTTCTAGATTAGCACCTCTTCACGCTAGATTTCTTGCTTTTCGCGCAGCAATCCTCGATTTGTTAGTATGTCTTCCTTAGGTTATCATCCAAATTACATGCAATTTGCGAATTCTGGGTGACGAAACACCCTCCGAAACCCCGAACAATCCAATCTATCTGCCGACAAATGCCAGAAATTCATCAACCCAATTGGCCCATTGGACGCCCAATGCTCCCAACGTTCATCGTGCACTTGATGTGTCGTGTGCGATACATCCACAGATAACTTTTCCGATGGATTGCTTCATCGCATACGAAATCAGAGATGCCATCTTGCCCATTGAAAAATTCGACACGTACGAATCGCCTTCCATTAATACGAAGTAAGACGGAACAAAATGAAACTGAATTCAAAATCGGGATCGCTGTTGGGAAAACATAAAAAAAAATCGGGCCGACACGGGTTAAAAATTTGTGCCCCCCGATACAATCTGAAGGGCGCATAAGGAAGGAGGGCATTCCGCATTACGGTAGAAATTCGGGTTTAAATTCACCTTAAGATATGCCGAGGAAAAAAGCATAAGAAGAAAGACGCTCTGATGGCCTGATGCGACTTAAATTCGGTGGATTTTGTTTTTGTATTCCATCTGAAAAAATCCGAAAGGAATTTTCGTCTTGTGATCCCAAAGACGTGCGTTTAAGACATTTTGCGTGCGTTCACGGCAGATCTTTTATACGGACTTAAGGTATTTTGTTGCTTAAGTTTTGGTGGCTTTTTTTCGGGTTGCTTCCATCGACGAGCTACATGAAAAATCACGCCACCAACAGCGAGTTAAAGATTCCTATCTGTCAGGGATTGAATGTTGTACAAGTTGTTGACATGATGATGAGTTGGCTTGAAAACAGTCCCGACAATAAGCAAGAGAAAAAAAAGAATGATAAAAGAAAGTTGATATCGAAAAGAAGATCTGCAAGACAAGCGGTAGAGTGTTTTATTGGGGCCATGTTGGGTTAAATTTGTGTCGAGGAGTTTATCGATTGGTTTTTGTGGTGCTGGGTGTAAATTTGTAGATACTTTTTTTGAGCGGATTCCAAAATGTTGATACGACCAGGAACAATAAGTTGGAAGGACGAATGTTGAGTACCAATTAATGACTTAGCTTAGAACATTAATGGAGTTGACAAATCATCATTTGGTGGCTACTGAACTATCTATTAATAAAAATGCATTTTGTAGGGAATAGATCTTTTTCTAAGGACGACAAAACAGCATTTTTTCGAAACACCTGCGCTATTTCGTAAGAAGTGCACTTTTTCAAAAAAACAACACATTTTTGAAAAAAACTAAAGAAGTGTAGTGATTATCGAAAATTGTATGCTCTACAAATTTGAACCTATTTTTACTACGAGGGCGGATTGATAATGACGTGGAAAAATTGAGAAAACATAATTTTATCCGGAAAAATTTATTTTATTTTTCAACGTAGTCTCCTTTTAGCTCGATACACTTAGTCCAGCGTTTTTCCAATTTTTTGATCCCTTCCAAATAATATGATTTGTCCAACCCTTCAAAATAGGCGTTGGTTTCACTTATGACGTCAGTATTCGTGGAAAATCTCTTTCCAGCAAGCCATTTTTTCAAGTCTGGAAATAATAAAAAGTCGCAGGGTGCCAAATCTGGAGAATACGGTGGGTGAGGGAGCACTTCGTACCGCAATTCAAACTGTTTTGCCGTTGCAACAGCGGACTTGTGAGCCGGAGCGTTGTCGTGATGAAACAACACTTTTTTCTTCGCCAAATGAGGCCGTTTTTCCTTGATTTCAGCATCCAATCGAACCAATAACTCAGAATAATATGCTCCTGTTATTGTTTTTCCTTTCTCCAAGTAGTCGATGAATATTATTCCATTGGAATCCCAAAAAACTGTCGCCATAACCTTCCCAGCTGATGTAACGGTTTTTGCCTTCTTCGGTGCGCTTGAACCGGCTTCCATCCATTGTTTTGACTGTTCTTTGGTTTCTGGAGTGTAGTGGTGGATCCATGTTTCATCAACAGTTACGAATCGACGAAAAAATTCATTCGGATTACGTTGAAACAGTTGCAAACTGCGCTGTGGAGTTGTCACACGAGTGCGTTTTTGGTCGATTGTGAGCAAACGCGGCACCCATCTTGCGGATGGCTTTCTCATGTCCAAATGGTTTTTCAAAATATTCCAAACACGTTCAAATGAGATGCTTACTACGTTAACTATCTCACGCACTTTTACTCGACGATCTTCTATCACGATATCATGGATTTTATCGATCATTTCTGGCGTGGTGACCTCATTTGGACGGCCTGGACTTGGTATGGTTTGTGTGCTCGTACGACCACACTTGAATTCAGAAAACCATTTGTAAATCATTTGGATCGATGGTGCAGAGTCCCCATAATGCTTATCTAATTTTTCTTTGGTTATTTTAGCTGTTTTCCCTTTTTAAAAATTGTTTTTAATCAACACACGAAATTCGCTTTTATCCATTTTCAACAATTTTTGTAAGTCGACTTGCTTAGACGGCTGCTTCTCGAAAGCTAAACGAGGTATCAGGTTTAAACTTTGCAGGTAATCTATTTAAGAATGGTAAAGGTAAAAAAAAATAACGAATTCCTTACCTGCCCCCTACTTCTTGATTTTTCCACGTCATTATCAATCCGCCCTCGTATAAGGGTCATTTCATCAAGAATCGCAAAAAAAGGCCAATTTTGTGACCTTACCATCGCCGATTCTTTTGAAAATTTGTGTACTTGAAGAATTAGTGAAAAAAAAATATGATTTCAATTTTTTTTTGTTAGTTATAGTATGTTAAAGATTTCGCAAAAATGGTATCCAAGTCCTCTTTGAAAATTCATATCTCTGTTAATTTTACTTTATTATTTCAATAATACAGTATTGTTATCGATTTTTAAAAAAAAAAAATTTGCTACCATGGAAATTTTTTTTTTTACGTTTCATAACGAGTAGACACGAAAAAAGCAAAAAAAAATTTCAGTCCGTCTGTCCGCCGTACGCCGTATGCCGTACGTCTACCGGTGTACGCAAAATTGTTTGAAGGCTCGTAGCACCCAAACCCTTTGAGCTATTTAGTTGAATTTTTTCTCATGGATAGATTGGGTAGGCCCCCTCTAGTGACCAAATTTGGAGTGGTGGGGGTGTTAGGGGGGAGGAGGGGGAAGTGTTTTAGACGGAAAATTAAATTAAAAAATAATGCGTCCGAAACGCAAAAAAGGCGAGATTGACACATTCTAAATTCTATATCTCCTAAACGGTTACTGTCACAAAATTGAAACTTAATGAATATCTGTAGGTATACTAGGAGAATAGATCGGAAATAAATTTTTGAGTGGGGCAGTGGCGTACGGGGGTGGGGGGTGAAAAACTTTAGATTACGATATCTCACGAACCGATTGCACTAGACAAAAAAAATTTGGTTTTTGTAGAAAGGTTGACAAATGAAGTTTGTTGAAAGTAAAATTTTTTAAGAGGGTGGTGGATCATGAAAGTGGAGGGGATAAGAATTTTTTTAAAAAATCACGTCTCATATCTCAAGAACGGTGTAAGCTATATGCTTAAAATTTTTACCTGAAGTGGGCCTAATAGATCCCTAGCAGAAAACAAAATTTTGAAAGTGTGGTGTGTAGAGGGTGAGGGTGGGGGAGGGTGAAAAGGAAAAAGTTCCGATATTTATATCTCGAGAACCTATAATGATATAAAGCTGAAACTTAGTATTTAGATAGATCTATATTAGTAGCATGTTGGAAAAATATAATTTTTTATAGGGGTAGTATGGTACGGGGGTGGGGGGTGTTTTTCCTATCTATAGAACGGCTTATACTACAAAGTTGAAACTCGGTATGTTTATGTAGATCAACTAGAAAACTAATTTAGATAAAAAAAAATTTCAAATATCTATTGGCGTTCGGAGGGGGGGCAAAAAAAATTATCAGTGAAAATGGAATGCATATATTTTTACGGTTTTCGTCATATCTATTAGGTTTTCCCAAATATTGAATTCATTTTTATTGTACATCTTCTTCATATAAATACCTAGAAAGTTTTTCAGGATTTTTTAAAATTCGAGCCCTAAGGAGGTACAAAGGGGGTTGTAAACTTTTTCACGAATTCTACTATATCCCCAGGTCTTATCAGATATCAAATATCTTTTCACTTTCACGTGCTTGCGTAATAATCGCCTAAAACTTGTTTTTAAGTTTTTTCCTTTTTCAGCTCCTAAGAGAGTATAAATGATAAGAAGAAAGAAATTTTCCAATGTTTAATCGGCTAAAAATCGCTATTTTAAATATTTTTATTTTAAGAACAAAATTAATTTTCCAAGAAATCTAATAATCTCGAAGCAACTCATGATACACTCCGACTTTGACCGCTCCCGAGCTTTGACCCGAAAAATAATAAAGTTTCGCCCAGACCATTGGCAGATTTTTTACTATAAGGGTCATTCCATCAAGAATCGCAAAAAAAGGCCAATTTTGTGACCGATTCTTTTGAAAATTTGTGTACTTGAAGAATTAGTGAAAAAAAATATAATATCAATTTTTTTTTCTATCTAATTTTTTTTGTTAGTATAGTATGGCCACCGCGCAACTCGATCGATTATGAATAATGGAAACAGCCAACCCAATCAGAAACTTAGCTGAAGTATATAAGGCGAAACAACACGATTGTATCTCCCTTCTTATCGAATGCTCTCCAATGTACTAGAACCCTTTTCATACACCACCGAACGAAGATCAAAATCGAAAGCTCTAAAGCTTTCGAGAAACATCCACATCACCGAGCGAACATTGAAGTACATCCTAGACTGCAACCGGATAGTATAAAAGCAGGTGAAGCTTTCAGCGAGGACATAGTAATTTTTATTACGTCGACTGTGACAGCCAGCGTGTATACGCGACCGTGTTGGTAGAGAGCGAAAGTGATCGAATCAAGCGATATAGATAAGCGGGCGGTATTGCCATATAGTGCGAATAATTGTGCTAATAGAATTAAAGTGCGAAGAATAAATAATCACTTATTTTTATTTTAACCGAATTATGTTTTACTTGAAATCCCGGCGAACCCCTAGCTCGCAACAGTATGTTAAAGATTTCGCAAAAATGCTGTAGAAGTCCTCTTTGAAAATTCATATCTCTGTTAATTTTTATCATAAAATAATAAAATAGGACTTATATCTTAAAGGGGAAAGTTGTCGCGAAATAAGAAAAATACGAATAAAATGTATCCTTAAAATTTTTTTTCAAGGATAATGATTTTGTCCTTTATCCTTAAATATCTCAAAAAGCCATATTTTTATTTCTTTTATTTTTTTATATTTTCTGTATTATACTGTTTTTCAAAACATATCAAAAAATCAACTTGGGATCTCAATGGGATCGAGGTAAAAAAAATCAAAGAACATCAGTGGTCCTCAATTATTTCATGGAAAAGTTACAATTATTTTAATTACTTCCTCGTATGCAAAGAGGATTTAATTTTATGATACTAGATATATGGCCAGCTGTTAAAATCAGAAATTTAAGCTAGTTTAGTTCAATAATAATTTAAATGAGCTATTAATTGGTACAAGATGAGTGTCTTCTAATAAATTTATCCCAAAAACCATTAAATTGAAAATAACAAGAATTATATCATTTGGTATGTGTTACTAACCAGAAAATAATAGGTAGGCACGTAAAGCAATAAAAAAAATGGATATCAATTAAATGTACTTTTTTTGTAGGTATGTATATAAATACGGGCTTGCCTGAAATACAATTCAGTCGTGCTTCCAGTATTTAGAAGACAAAATCGAATTAATTATTTTACAAATCATGGAATAAAAATCACACGTTCGTTGTTCACAATTGCGTTGCTGTAATCCTTTTGGAGAATCAAAACATTATTCAAAAATATCGTATCTACGACCTGTGCAATCATGGATGATTTCTAGAGTACCAGCGATGACTTCAGCAGTACAAATTTGCTCTTCCTGTAGAAAAAGGGTTCAAATGCTACCAGGAACATCAACGGAGACTACTGATGATGATATGTTAGACCAGGAAGAAGAACCTTTCGCTTCGGATAAGGATGGGGAGCCCAACAACAATGAAGCGC